>OX465282.1:119089613-120338196 GCA_949987705.1 Thereva unica | reverse complement strand
TTGGGACCTTTAATTTCAAAAAGAAAAAATAAAGTTCATGTTTGCTAATGAGAACTCGAGATATTTAATTTTTTATATTTTGACCAATTCTTAATTAACAAATGCAATTTCATGTGATAATTTCAAAACAAATGTAAGTTTTATAGAAACTTATTTACAACCAAAATCGTGTAAGTATTGTTACTTGAGCGAAGAAGTGCAATAACTTCCTTGTTTCTTAAATTTCTAGTTCTTTCGTATATAATAATAAAAATTACCCCATAAAATTAAATCTTTATATTTTTTTATTACTGAAAAAACCTCTAAGTGGATCACCCAATATTTTATTTTTAGAGAAACCCTTTCACCTCTAAACATTTTACCGTTTAGAAATAAAACGCTAGAGCGTTTAGTTCTCCATAAGTGTTTTATCATAACTTAAGTGTTTACCTTCCAAAGTGTTTAATTAGCGAATAAGTATTTTACTTTCAAACACTTATGCTTAGGTTAAAGTTTTTTGTTAAACACCTTGTTCGTTTAATTTCTGTTAAACACTTTAAGTATTCACCCGGCTCGTGCGTCGTGGGCTGGCCGGTGGCAGCTAAGAAGTGGAGGGGTCACTTAGGTACTTGTGGCGTTCGTATTACCGCGATAAATGCTTCTGTGTAGGATTTAGCCATATTTTTATGCAGTTTTATCGCTAACACCGATATACCTCCTACCTTAGTGAAAGAAGAGAATGTAAAGGCTCACGGTTGTTCACGGCGTGAGTCTGGAGCCGGCATAACGGATGCCACAAATCATACAACAACACATATGTACAAGCGTCAATCAATTTCATAAGCGTCAATCATAGTCATAATTGATGGAAATAAAAAAAAAATACATAGATAAGCCGGCTAGGATTAAGGAAGCGATTTCTTTGAGTTTCTTGAATGGTGGGTACGTTGAACATAAAACAATTCTCTCTTGCCTTGCAAATCTTTATCTGCACATCTTCCAAGGCTCTTGAAGTTTTATCAATAAAAGGAAAGCAGTTTAGTGTTGGGTAGGATACGATTATAAAATGAATTTGTAAGAGGGCCTCTTTTTTCTTTTTATACTGTACAATCTCAACAATCTCACCTTGCCTCATTTATGTATCTCGATACACGCTCATATACCAATAATACGACATTATTTTTGAACCGGAGGAATTAAAAAATCATGTAAGGAACAAATGCACTGCCTCGTCGGCATTGCATGCAATGGCTCCTGTACAAGAGAAACGTCGACAGCTTGGGTGATCAGCATCCTGCAAAGGACTTTCAAGGCATATCCACTGTGTTGAATGTTACACTGGGCCCCCATACCATCGGGTTTTTTCTATTACTATGAGCCAACAGGAGTCACATTTTCTCTGCCAATCTCCCAGACCCTGATTCGGCCGAAGTCCTGAAATAGAGGCATTCCCAGCTCTTTCAGCTGTATCAGTGACCTGGACCTCCCGTCAATGCTTAGGTCAAAGTTTGGCCGTTCTGATCCACCTCCCTTCTCATCACATACCATCACAAAAGTCACCTCAGTCAGTTGGTTATGAATCGCCATCTTGCAGAGCACCAGTTCCGATTCCCTAACATGGTAAGAGACCCAGAAGCTGTCCTTCTTGCATTTAACCTGGTCCTGTTCCCATTTACTTTGGCATTGCAACCGGTAACAGCATTTCTCAGCCATTGCTGTTTTACCAGGCAGTCCCCAGCTAAACACTAACCACGACAAATGCTGCTTGACTTACGCAATCGAACGAGAACCTACTAAGTATACTACTGGCACCCTTTATGGTCAGCAATAAAATTGCCCGTTGCGTCCTTTACAATTTTTTTAGCTATTTCGGGGCGATTTCGAGTTTGCTAGTTGTGGGCGCCGGACAGGCTAGTGCGTGCCTACTGCATGCTAGGTCCGGAAGAGTTTCATTTTTACCCCCCATCGCAATATTTCTGCTTGTGTGTATATGGGTTAGTTTTCGCCCTGAAAATTTTTGTTGAAAAAGTTACAACACCTCCCTTTTGCGTATTGCCCCTCTTTTCTAAAAATCGCTTTTACCACAGGTAACGTATCAACGAGAAGATATTACCAATGGCTTTACTTTTTAAATAGCCCTCTTGGAAACTTGAAACTTGTGGAGCAAAATGCTTCGTCTTGTTAAAAATAGAAGTTCGTCAGACCTTTTTGACGGATTTTCGGAGACACAAAAGGCGCCAACGTCCAACAATAGTATGCGCCGTCAACGGTTTTTCCAACACTCCAGCCCAAACTTTCTCATCGTACAGTGGTGTTTCGCGAATAAAGTGTGAGTTTTCTGTTCCGCAAATTCTACAGTTTTGTTTATTGAGATTTCGGTGTGTATTGGGTCATAGCTAAAATGGTATTCAATGACGTTTCAGAATCGTGTACATTTGTCGAAATCGGCTAAAAAATGAGAGAGTTGTTCAATGTTGAAATACCGAAGGTCTAGATGGCGCACCCGTATAAATAAATGTGAACAATGTGTCAAAATCAATTTTCAAAAATGTATATTAAAAAAAATTGACTTAAAATAAAAGCACAGGGCCCCCTCCACACCCCAATCTGGCACACGTTTACATACGTACCACGCAGTCAGCGAAAAAATTAGAGGGAACATTGCTTATCACTGTCGGAATATGATTATATCACTATCATTGTAGTAACTCTTGTAACGAACTACGTTCGTTACTAAGAACTCTCTCTTAGAAAAATACTAAAGTAACCCGTTTCAACTCTAGAAGGCTATTCCTAACAAAGCTTTAGGAAAAATAAATATTTACTCAGCAGGCTGGGTGATTCTCCTTTGAAAGCTCACTTCAAAGCGTTAAAGCTTCCTACGCCGACGAGCTTTCCGGCTATAAAATAAACGGCTTCACCAAGCTAAAATTCAGTCTTTAACCAGGCTCGTTCCGGAGAGGTTTCCTTCTTCGGTCCTATACCGTGTCGTGGTGTACGATCCGGCACGGTCATACTTTACACCTCAGGAACGTTGCCGAGGCCTTGTCGTGGTGTACGATCCGACTATGTGCCGAAGTAGCTATTCCTATACCGTGTCGTGGTGTACGATCCGGCACGGTTACACTATACACATTACACACAATACATATTACCAGAGGAATGTTTCCGAGGCCTTGTCGTGGTGTACGATCCGACTATGCGCCGAAGTAGCGATTCCTATACCGACATTACCAGAGGAATGTTGCCGAGGCTTTGTCGTGGTGTACGATCCGACTATGTGCCGAAGTAACTATTCCAATACCGTGTCGTGGTGTACGGTTAGACTACAGACATAACACCTACCGACCGCATACCGACCGACTACCGAATACCTGAGGAATGTTTCCTGGACCAATATCGTGGTGTATGATCCGACATTATGCCGATTTATACTACACCTTATTTTATTTGGGATTTGGGGATAAACTCATTTTTACGTATAAACGGTATGCCATACAAAATTGTGAGCTTTTACCCACACAAACTTAATGGAATATGTATACAAGAACTGTTTATTTTAAAATTTTACGCAAACGTCAAAATTAATTTTTGAATATGGAAAAGTCTTTCGATGCCCTGGTTTTTAGTAAAAAGGAGTTCAAATATAATTTATTTCTAGTAAATTTGAAAAAGGATTCCATTTGTGCAATTTAAAATGAGTGATTTCGTTTTGAAAAAAGTTGCTATTTACTCAACAAACAGTGGTTGTTCATGGAAAAGAATAGCATTAATGTGCAGAGAATTCTACGGAAATGTGTATTTAGACATGCCGCCCTCGTATTTTACGCTTTTTCAGGTCATTAGTGGATAACAATTGAATAATGACACCGTTCTTTTTTAAATTCTTGTGGTATGGTGATTCTTACTACCGCATGGTAAGCATCAACATCGTGTTAATCCACATGCATGCCACGCCAATCTATTCATCCCCCGCACCTCCGCGCAAAGGTTTTAAAACTTTGAATTTTAAATCTGCACGGCCACCGCTTATGAACAAAGTGGTGAAAGTGCAAGTACTTTTTTCAGATATCTGTTACTGCTGCTAATGGTAGTAGAACTAATGTTTATTTACATATAGTTAATTGAGGTAACATTAGCTATAATGTTACCAAAAACTAAAACTATCTTCAATGTGTGATTTCATTTAACAATTTATACATATCATAAGTATTTGCCAATGGAGCCCTGGTTTACAAAATAATCATTACTTTGTTTGTAAACAACTTCACACAACCACATTTTTTTAAGTTTGAATGTGTGAGAACATCATCATTCATCGCATAACCTCCCTTTTTCTGGAAAATTATGCAAACTTCGAATAAAATTAATATGGTATAACCTCACTTATATTTGAATTGTATGCAAACTTCATCCGCCAGAAAATTCAGTTGGAGCTCACAAGGGAAATATGCGAAGTGCGCAAGATCATATATTCACCCATAACCTCGCTAATTTTTGAATTGCATGGAAACTTCGCAAAATTCACCCGCCAAAAAATTCAGTTTTGCCTAACAACGGAAATATGTGAAGTGCGCAAGACCAAATATGCACGCACACAAACAGAATTCGAGGAAAACCGCAGTGCGCATGCCCCAATCCCGAATTATTCTGGAACAGAAAAATTTACCCCCTCCACCGTAAAAGCTCATTTTTTCCGGATTATCTTTATCGTATATTCAGGCATATTGTTCCCGGCAGCATTTCCTATACCAGTTTCGCGGTATGACCAGATACAAGACCGACCACATACCGAACACACACACACACTCACACACACACTCACACACACACTCCCATACACACACTCACATACACACACGCACATCCTGCTAGAACATTGACCCCAGCGTACGCACATGTAGAATAGAGTAATGAGTAGGTAACTGCTTAGCCATAAATAAGTAGGAAACATGTATTGTAGAGGCAAACCGTAGTTAATTACTCAGATATAACTATAAGAAACCTGTAAACAAGTATCCCGTATTTACTTAGATTTAAGAGACCTAAATTGTTAGTACATAACGAATATTTTGAATAAATAAAGAAATTTTATTTTGTAATAAGGTGTTTGTTCTCACACGACCTTGGACAACTCGAGAGCTCCCGGCAACCCTCCCTTAAAAAAGGAGGTTAGAGAACACTTCCGACGAAACACCATTACACTCTATAAGATTTGGTAAAAACCAAACAAGCGACTAGCGCATTTTATCAATCGTCTCCTGTCGAACATAAATGCTTCAATACGGATCGTTTCTATAAAACAATGTTCTTGTCCAAGACATACTAAACTTTATAAAAGTTCATGATTGTCCAATTCCCTCCACAAGTTATCATTCAATTGTTACACCTGTACCAATAATCACCCTTCTTTATTTATCCACAAAACACCCCGGTCTAATCAAAATCATGCATTAACCACTGTTCTTGTCTACAGTCTATCATCTATCATAAGCCGTGGCATGTCCATCACGCATTACATATAGTCGAATGTTCACCTGCCATCATAGATCACATGTACGTCGTTCTGAGTTCATCATCGAACTATCGACACTCTTTTTTGCTGTATTTGAAATAATATATCATAAAAATAGTTTCGAAAATCGTTTGGTAAGGTACGAATATAACGATGGTTATCATCATCGGACGGAAACATTTGCAAATTTTGGTCTATGCATATTTTTTAGAAAATAGCTTCCAGGAAATAATTTATTTTTGGCAGGATGTTGAGCGCATGTTTTTCTATTATTTCATAATTATTCATAAATTAACGAATAAAAAAGGACGATTGAGATTTGTTTATACGATATCAAAGCCCAAACTAGACTTACTCTTCCTTTCACAATTAACGACTTATTAAACTCAACAAAGTTCGTGACATTAACGCAATATCTACAAGAGAACAGAAAAACTTCGCAGCATAACAAGTACTCACCACACAGTTTCAACAGTTCCAATGTAATTGATTTTTCTATTAGTAAAACACACCAAAGAGACCTTTCTAACGGCCTTCAATCCATTGACTTATCCACTTAAGGTGCATAACCCCGATACCACTATAACCTTATATGAAACGCAAGAGCCCAGAAAATACGTTTAGATCCTTCGAGTCCTAAGAAGGCCCCTGGCGCAGGAGTCTCCCCGCCGCCGCCGTTCTCACCCCGCCCGTGCTGGTAAAGATTGATCTCATATTGTTTAAGGAGCATCTCCTGACAGACGTCGCTCTTTATAAAAAGCACTTAAAGGCTGCAAAAGCAAAAGTTATATGCCAGAGAAAAGGTTACAACAAAGTCCAAATCCATCTGAATTCGACATAATATACTTAGGGCTTGTAACATAATACGCCAGGATATCCACTACTTGTGTCTTACTTCGTCCGCAAAATGCTTTTATTGGATTTTCTGCCCTCAAGGACTTGATATCATCCTCATGTCTCTTACCGTACGCTCCTTCCAGTTGTCATGGTGGCGTATACCCAGAGAAATATGTGACATGCGAAAATGTCATCTTGTTATACCCTTCAACTTAAGGAGGCTGAAAAGGATATTCCTCAAGAATGGTATCCACACTTAATTATTCTAGCAAGTTCGCCGGGCGGGTGGGCGCGAGCAGGAGAGGGTGTTGGCATGTAATATGTGACCTGATTTCTAAAAAGGACGAGGGCAGGACATTGCTTGGATATGGCCACTGACAGCATGTTCATTCAAAAAATGTCTCCTGACTAATCCGGACTTTAATTGAGGCTGATTTATATCCCAAATTAAGGATCTCTTTGTTTTCTACGAAATTAAATTCGTTTTCCGGTGAGACTTTAACGACTCAATTTCAATTTTTTCCCCGAAAATCACACCCGCCCCGAACCCTTGGCCCGGCCCGAGAGCGTCCTGTGTGTAATCTTTCGCCCCGTGGAATGGAGTCGCACCTTCGGAATTTCCCTGCTCAATTCCTTCAGGACATTAAGCGTATTTTTACGTATTTTTTTTTTGCCTACTCCAATACACACGCATAAAAAATAAATAAACTCGACTCCTATCTACGAGGATCCTGCTGTACGCCCCGCCGGGATTAGAGGGTTTTTGCAGTCCCTTACAGCGGAGCCTTCACAAAGTTAAATTTATGAATTCGCAGATAAGTTTTTATTGCCAGGACTCGGCGATATCATTGCGGGGCGGGAGCGCTCGATTTCGGGATAAACTTGTATTCGTAAGCTTCGCCTTGTTGTTGGGGGTTGTCGGTTGGGGGTTGTGTTGGCTGGGGGACATGAGGGGCTGTGCTTGTTGTTGGCTGGTTTCGTATTTATACGAAAATTCGGGAATTATTTAAGGCGATGAGCTGGAGAAATTTTTTCCCTCGTAAATTTTATGGGTGAGAGCATTTCTGGAATGGCTAATTTTACATTCTGTGGTTATATTTAAGTGGATTTATTGTACAATCAACAGTGGAAGGCTATTTCAATTATTATAGGCCCTGGCCGCGCAATGGAGAGGGACTAATACTACAACACCATGATATTAGATCAGCATAATTTAGTAGGTGCCCGAAATTGAGTTGCCGGCCTGCGTGCGATGTCAGTGCGCCTCCGTGGGACGTGAAAATCAGACAAAGTCGTTAAGAAACTTTAATAAGTTAATGGAAAGAGTATTAGAAACTGAAAAGAGGATATTAAGTGTAAGGCGTGAGATTGTTTCGAGATACTTAGGATCTTACGTGGACGAAATATAACTTTGGGAATAATGCAATCTTTACTGAAAATTAGGGTCCTGGCTCATTTTTTTAGTATATACAGGATAACAAAGTTTTAAGAATTTAGTAATTGTGTTATACAACATTATTGTGTTATTTATTACGCAATCTCCTTTTTAACCAGAAAACTAAAAAATGTTGTCAAGAAAACAAAATCGCAGTCACAGGTACGCTCCCCGCACACTGCAAACTTTCTTTCAGCCGATAGTTTGGTCGGGCTCAGTATGAAGATGTATGCAAGTGCTCACATTACAACGATTCTTTATAGGATGGATATCAGTATGAAAGTCCAACCCGACCAAACTGTCCACCGATGGAAAGTCTGTAGTGTGCGGAGGGTCTTAATGTTGGCTGCGGAAAGCATCAGGGCCAACCTCGGCAGTCGAGGGGTTAAGTAACCTTACTACCACCCCCGAGGTCTGTGGTTCGAATCCACTCTACGGTATAGAGCTTTGACTTTCTATTTTTCCGACCTAGACAACTTTCGGTACTTCTTGTCTTCCAGTAATCATCAGAAACTTTACACCAGGTCATAATAAAACAGACCATACTAATACTCGACAGGAGAGGTGATAAAACCCTAGCTTGTTTCCACCCTTTGCTTATCTTTCATCAGTCCTATGTGTCTGACCTCGCACCTCATCGGAGCTTTATTCAGTTTACATTTAGTCAGCATTTTTTATAGAGCTTACAAGCCTGGTTCAAATGGTTTCTACTTAAAGCATATCGCTCTCTAAACAGTCTGCCAGAACACTTTCCATTGTTCCCAAAAGCAAAATGTTAGGCTGATCATTTCGAAAACATTTACTTCTGTGAAGTCCTTTTTGACTCTGTACCGTATAAGGCTACAGTTACTGAGCAAGCAAGTTCTGACGAAAATGTGTTCGGACAAGTTGTGACGAATTCGTCCGAACAAACAAACGCCTATTTTCCAATGAGAGTGTTTACACTGGCAACGACGATTTTGATTTTTTCGTGCGACCTGCGTCTATTTTGAATTTTTTCGTACCTCGAGTCTCAAGTGGTTTGGTTATTTCACCATGGAAAATGATAAATTGAAAAACCTTGATCAGGTTTGGGTGGGATATGAGAGACAAAAACTATCAAAACAGAGATATTTCTTGGCAAAAGTGGGAGAAACCTGCTACAGAGCTCTATACTAGTAGAAAGTACAATTTTGTATTTTGATGTGGCGTTCACAACAATTACATAAGCAATTAAAATTAATGTTTACATTTTATCTACCAAGACTTCTCGAGCTATAGATTATCACAGTAGGCTGTGTAGGAACGAAATCTCACCTGCTAGACTAATAAAATAATTTTTCACGGTAATCAAATACAAGGTGGTCTGCCAGGCATTTGGCACCGGCACAGATACGGCATACCTGTGTTTTCTAGTATAAAAATTTTCTAACTTTAATTTGATTGTAGTTTGAAGCTCTTACTCGATAGGTCAGTTTCGGTCCCACAATTACAACAAAAAATGAGATCTGCCAAGGCTTTAGCACCAGATTTGACCAGGCAGACCAGCATAGAGTAGCGCTAGAGTAACGGAATAAAGCATGTGCTAATATGCTGCAAAGATACAGAACTAGAAATTCCGTAGCGACCTACAAGGAAAAACAACGAATAGAAAAAAGTTCGCACAAAAGAAAGAAGAAGACGGACGTGGCTGGAGGAACAAATTACAGAGATAAACGAACTCGGGAATAATAACGAAGTGGGAAAGTTACATGAGAGAGTGAACAAGCAACGTAAAGATTTTAAAACCAATGAAAGCGATAGCCCAATAGAAACGCACCAGCCAGGAATGGATTACACAAGCTTATAGAATCGATCGGGCGTAAGAAAAAGATCCCACTTGAATGGATGGAAGGTGTGATATGCCCCTGCATTAAAAAGGAGATCAACTCGTGTGTGAGAACTATAGAGGTATAACCTTTCTCAACTCAGCGTATAAAATACTATCCTCTATTTTGTACAAAAAACTTCTGCCCATCATAGAAGGCATAATAAGTAGTTATCAATGTGGCTTTCAACCAGGTAGGTCCATTACAAACCATATTTCCACTTTAAAAAGAATTTTGGAAACATAAAGGCAGTTCAACATCAATATTCACGACTTCAAGCAAGCTTATGACAGCGTTAAGCTTGAGGAGTTATTTAAAGCTATGGACTGCTTCCCATTTCCAAAACACCTAATCGAAGTAACAAAACTACAATCGAGGTGGTGCGATGCAGAGTAAGAGTCGAACGAGACCTCTCAGAAAGTTTCACATCAGAGAGAGGCCAGAGACAAGGTGACGCGTAGTTGGAAAAGGTGGTAAGAGACGCTGGGGTAGAAAGGTCGGGATCCATCTTTAACAAGTTAACACAGACGATGGCTTATGCTGATGACATCATTCTGGAAACAGCTGCGAAAAGATTGGTATTACTCATCAACGAAGCAAAAACTAAAGATTAGCGCCCAATGATACCGTCAACGCCAACGACATCCGCCACCGTCAAAAATGTGAAAATAAATTCAAAGTAATCTCATACAACTTCGCCCAATGGCAACGTCACCATCTCGTGACGAAAAAATAGATTTGATTCTATTTTTGATGGTGGCGGCACAGGAATACTTCCAATTTTCCACTGTACGTTCCAATAATTGAATTTGACAACAGGAAAACTTCCAATTTTTTATTGAAATTTCCAAGTATTTCATTTGTCAAAACTTGTTTGTACAATGTGTAAATAAAATGATTAAAAACTTTTCTCAAGTTGGCGTTGCAAATTTCTACCGGCTGTGATGGATTCATTGGGCGAACATGTCCGTCATGACGTTACTGGAAAATTTTGATGGTGATGTTGACGGTATCATTGGGCGCTATGCTTAAGTATCTTTGTACTTCAAATAGTTACACAACTCCAAGATAAAACATTACAATAGATGCATATAATATAGAAACGATTAAAGAATTTACGTATCTTGGAACGGTATTGCAAGCTGACAGTGGCAAGAGAACGGAGATCAGAAGGAGAATAAACGTTGCTAACAGAAGCTATTTTGGAAATTGACATTCATCCTTACTAATATTATAAATGCGAAAGTAACTCTGTCTGTCTGTCTGTCTGTTACGCTTTCACGCCTAAACCACTAAACCGATTTCGATGAAATTTGCTACAGACATAGTTTAGACCTTGGAGACGGACATAGGCTACTTTTTATGGAGAAAAAAAGGGTTGAAGGGGGTGAAATGGGGTTCAATAAGTTGTAAGGAGATTTTTCATCTTTACTTTTTTTTTCTATTGTATAAAAAGTAACTGACTGACAGACAACGCACAACCTAAACCGCTGGAGCTAAAGGGCTGAAATTTTGACAGTGCATCCCTATAATGGCGTGGACATCCGCTAAGAAGCGATTTTTCGAAATTCATCCCTTAAGAGGGTGAAATGGGGTTTATCCAAACCGCTGGAGCTATAGGGTTGAAATTTTAACAGTGGATCCCTATAATGACGTGGACATCCACTAAAGAGCGATTTTTCGAAATTCATCCCCTAAGGGTGTGAAATGGGGTTTTTACAAACCGCTAAAGCTATAGGGCTGAAATTTTGACAGTGCATCCCTATAATGACGTTTACATCCACTAAAGAGCGATTTTTCGAAATTCGTCCCCTAAGGGTGTGAAATAGGGTTTTTACAAACCGCTAAAGCTATAGGGCTGAAATTTGGACAGTGCATCCCTATAATGGAGTGGACATCCACTATAAAGCGATTTTTCGAAATTCATCCCTTAAGGGGGTGAAATAGGGTTTATCCAAACCGCTGGAGCTATAGGGTTGAAATTTTAACAGTGCATCCCTATAATGACGTGGACATCCACTAAAAAGCGATTTTTCGAAATTCATCCCCTAAGGAGGTGAAACTGGGTTTACCCAAACCGCTGGAGCTATAGGGCTGAAATTTTGACAGTGCATCCCTATAATGGCGGAAACATCCACTAAGAAGCGATTTTTCAAAATTCATCCCCTAAGGGGGTGAAACGGGGTTTATCCAAACCGCTAAAGTTATAGGGCTGAAATTTTAACAGTGCATCCCTATAATGGCGTGGACATCCACTATAAGGCGATTTTTCGAAATTCATCCCCTAAGGGGGTTAAATGGGGTTAAGCCAAACCGCTGGAGCTAAACGGCTGAAATTTTCTCTATAATGAAGTGGACATTTACTAAGAAGCGATTTTTCGAAATTCATCCCCTAAAGGGGTGAAATGGGGTTACCAAACTACTGGAGCTACAGGGTTGAAATTTGGACAGTGCATCCCTATAATGACGTGGACATCCACTAAGAGGCGATTACTCGAAATGCATCTCCTAAGGGATGAAATGGGGTTAACCCAAACCTCTGAAGCTGAAGGGCTGAAATTTGACAGTGCATCCCTATAATCACGTAGAAATGAATAACTCGAAATTCACTTTATTTAATATTCATTTGTGATTGCTTCATAATTTCTTACATCCACGTAAATAGGCGAACAAACTTAAAGAACGTTCGTCAAACCCTAAAATGTCACTTTTCTTGATGACATATACATGCCAATCTCTGCTTCAAAACTTGCAGATTTGTTGAGCAGAGGTGATATTCGCAGCAATTTGTTTACCATATTTATTAAAAAAATGCACTATAATAAACCCTTTTTAGGGATAATAACAGCTGACTTTTTTGTTGGTTTTTTTTAAGGAAAACATTGCACATAATAAACAGTTTTTAAAGGCGTTGCAAGGCACGCGGGTTTTATGCTAGTATTTAATATTACAAATGACAGAAATAACAATCGAGTTAGTGTGTACAGTTGTTAAAGCCTCGTTCACACGGTGACACTGATGTCGTGGCACTTAATGTCGCGACGTGAATGTCGCAAAAGTGTCATCGTCTGAACTATTGAATGTCGCGACGTCTCGGCGTCGTGACACTAATGCCGCATATCAAAATTTTTTGATATTTGATACCCGACACTAGCGGTGCCGCGGCACTGGCATCAAATGTCTTGCTCGCTGTCATCGTCTGAACATTAGCGGCAGTGGCAGCATGTGACATCTGATCCACAATTCAACGCTTTATTATAGATTTTGGCGCTGTTTTGTTTATATTAGTTTATGTCAATCATGCCTTCATTTGATCTAGTTTTATTTTTGGAATGTTACCAGTCGCAGATGAACGATCAGAGGAGCTTGAAGGACAAATGTCAACTACGTCTCATGAGACTCAAATTCAGAGGGAAAGGGCAGATGCTGCCTCTTTGGGCTCATTCTCATTGGGTACCAATCTGAGTCAACCATCCCAAAAAAAGAAACGCAGCAATGACGTAGTCCACGAAACTAAAGCATGTAAAGTTGACAACACACTTAAAGAGGCTTTAATTACTCTACAAGATGTTCCTCAAAAGGCAGAAAACCCGAATGAATTCACCCTGTTTGGCCAACAAGTTGGGCTTCACTTAAGTAAATTATCATTGCAGAAAGCCCTTGTAGTACAACAACAAATCAGTACGATACTTACGGAAGCCCGGCTAAGTGAACTACAACAATCGAGTGTTTCTTTTAGGCCAATGGAGAGTTCTACCCCGTCATCTTTAACAACTATCACAAATGAACCAAGTCCATCACCAGTACTTGAGGTCTCGATGCCTTCTCCTGGTTTACAAGATTCTGAATATATGTATAAGTGGATATATTCCTCAAGGAGTACAAATGCAAGAGGAAAATCAGCCAGAACAAAAGGAAAATTAACCACATTCTTTTCAAATTGGGATGGTGGGAAATTCCATTAAGATTATTTGGTCATTTTTTATTTGGTTTTTGCAGAGATAACATAATACTCCGTGTAAAGATGCGACAGCTAGAACAAAAAAGCCGAACGCTTTTTGCCTCGGCAGGCCTCTGAGATTGCCTCCCCCTTAGCAACATGCAACATATTCGAGTGTCTAGCTACACAAGGAGGCGAACGTGGTCATGGTCCGCAGCACAAGAGATGCGGTGAGTTTGTGGATAAGGAAGCTAGAATTTTAGGGGGGCAAGCAAAGGAACTGACAACAGAATGTTTCTCGCAACATCTTTCTTTCTTTCTCATCTTTCAAACGTTTGCCTCTAGCTCTACATTGAAGGATTTCCCTGATGCTTTGTATTTTAACTATTTCTTAGAACATTCCGTGTATTTTTTTAATGACTGTCTGAGATCCACTATCAATTTCACTTGATTTCAAATTCTTGGTGAGAGGGGTTTGCGATATTTTTAAAATAGGTGATTAGTTGAGGTTTTGGTTACTTTTTTTATTTTCTGGTATTTCGGTATTGGCTAACTCGATTGATTTTAGAATCGAATTTAGGTAATTATTCTTTGTTTTATTTTATTCAAAATCTGGGACAAGTGCTTTTTATAAATGCTTGTAAAGTTAACTCCCCGCCCACAATCTGCTCAAAACAATTCGATCGTAATTGTTTTGGTAAAAATAAATTAAAAATAGGTTCAATACCTTTATAGGCTTCATGTCCAGTCAATTTTCAGGAAAAACGTATGACAGAAGGAATTCATTCTCGGACTTGCAATTACAGGATTTATCCATTTTAGAGTCCCCTTATCAACAATTAAATATTGAGCTCGTAAATATATACTGCAAACAATGGAAGGTGAAAAACAATTTCTTTATATTTGTTCTTCTGGTGGAAACTAAAAAAATAAGTTTTCAAATTTTGGACTTCCATTTTATTAGTTATAAATTTTCAAAAAGTCGAAAATCTTAAATTTTTAACAAATTTTGAAATCTTTAAATTGATCTAGTTCAAAAACTATTTGACATAGAAAGCTGAAAGTAGCACCAATTTCTTCTGCTTCAATAAGGCTTTAATAAGTGATATACAATATAGTATTATTAGTAAGAATAAAACTATAGTATTATTAGTAAGAACGAAACTTTTGTTTTTGGACTATCTTTTGGAATAATAACTTGATCGAAAACTATCCCCAAGACAACCCTTATTACTAAATTTTAGGGTTTCACACTTGCTCTATTTGTGGCCCAAAGTCAACCCTGTCAGACCCGCGGATCCCAGCCCTACAGCCACTGCTGAAGTTAAATTATTTTCTTATGTCCAAAATAAAGGTTTCACTGCCAATTTTTAATGAACAAGAACATATGTATATTTCATATAAGACATGGTTTCTAAAACATGCCTATCCCTCAGGTAGAAGCCACCCCACCTCTAGGGATGAAAACTAAATTATTTAATTTTATACCCAAACTTCAATTAAATAATTTAGCTCTCACCGCTAATGGTGCGGGTGATTTCCGATGCCCGAGAGCAGAGGTATCGTTTCCAAAATTTATTTTTAATCTAATAGGTGTATGTTAGGGTTTGTCAGTTCTTAAAAACCGGTTTTTACAAGAAAATTTTGTAATTCGAAATTCGGGGTTTCCAGTAAAAACAAAACGGTTTTAAATTTATACATTGCACTTCTTCTGACAACTACATTGAGTTATCCGAACAGATATTATCAAACTTATATAATCTATAGAAGATGAGATGTTAGAATAAGTAACGAAGAAGAAAATTAAGACATATGTGTGTATCTATTACAACACTTAATAAGTTCATCATATAGATGGCCCCACTACTGTCATATCCATAGAATTGTTTTTATATGGCAGTGCTAAGCTCAGGAATCACCCTTTGTACTACCAGTGCGTCATGTCGTTTATCGTCATGGTGCAATGTCTAGCACAAGCTTAGTACGGGGGGGAATAGGTTAAGGGTTATGAGGGTTCGAAGGGGTGTTGGAGAAGAGGACGATGAACCCTGCGTTTGGACTCTTGGATGTTGTATGATCTCGGAAATACTGGCTGCGAGAGATTATTCCACAGTCGAGTTGTTCTATTTACAAACGAATTCATATCTTGTTGAGTGCGTGAAAGGGGGAGTTGAAGGTAGAAGGAATGAGACGAGTGGGCTAATCCAGTGTTGTGGTTATAAGATTGCCGTGGAGGCAGGAGAGCGTTTATTTCGGAGGAGCAGTAATAGTAGCGATAAAATTTTGTCAGTGCTGCTACATTCCTACAGTGGCTCAAGGGGTCGATGGTGGAGCAGGCGGTGTCGTCATCAATTAATTTAAGTGCGCTTTTTTGCTCTTTATCTAACCATACCAAGGTGGTTATCGAATCGCCGCCCCAAACGAGGGAGTTGTATTCGAGAAGAGGCCGAATGTAGGATTTATAAATAACAGCACGAGCCGATGGCTGGAGGAGGAACTTGCACCTCTTAAGAAATCCCAAGCACTGGGATCCTTGTTTGGCGAATTGGAATATATGGCCATTCTATCGCAAGTCTTTGGCTAATGTCACGCCTAAGATGTGTAGGGATGGGTCGGCCATTAGTTTAACGTCATCCACTGTTAAGGATGGTGAAGTTTTGAGCTTTTTGTTTCGAAATAAGACAGTACTTAGTTTTGGTGGAGTTGAATTCGACACGATTCTTTTTTCCCCACTCTAGAATGAGATTAATGTCGTTATTAATAGAATTGAACATTAATTCACGATCATCAAGACAGATCTGGCATGAGTCTGTCTTCTATCGTAGCTGTAAGAGTAACGTAGGGTACCGTCGTCAGCAAAGCTGAGAAGTGGGTTGGAGGGGATCGAAAGTAGGTTATTTATAAAGATAAGAAATAGGGCCGGTAATAAAATCGATCCTTGGGGGACCCCCGAAGAGATAGGTTGGGGTTCAGATTTGACGGGGAAGCAAACCGTTGAATTGGCCATCAACTAAGTAGACATCTGCCAGGAAAGCCGTCCAAAGTGACAAAACATGAAAAATTCGGCTGGGACAGACGCTTATTTTGGGAAGTGCTTCGACTATTTTGAAAAGGAAAGGGGATCCATAGTGAATATTACATAACTAACGACGAAATCGCGAAGAAAACAGCAAAGAAAAGCAAGTGCCACTTCACCAAGTTAATGCACCGTACCACAAAGGCAAAATCGCCCAAGTTGTACTTCGAATTGCTTCTACGTACACCGACTTATGCAAATTTAGCCTAAAGCGAATATTACCTGTTCTGAAATTAAAAAAGAAAGATGGTCGCCGGCAAGAAATATGGCTCCAATGAGGAGGTTGATCAAATCGTTCTATAAGAACGACATAGAAATGTTAGAGAAGCGTTGGAATGAATGTACCACTATTGAGGGAGACTATAATAATGGATAAAGTTGTATATGTACCTATAAGTCGGTTTTTGTATAAGCCCTAGTGTATGTACTTTAAAAATTGGCGTGGTGAACCTTCATTTTGGGCGTAAAGAAAATAATTTAAGGTTAGGGGTTGCTGTGGGGGTGGTTTCCGCTTCACCGATAGGGTTGATTTTGGTCTCAAGAATTACTCATAGTTTATAAATAGCCCATAAACAACATTTTTTTGGAGTGCAAGTGTGAAACCCTAAAATTTAGTAATAAGAGTTGTCAAGTTAGAGGGTTGACTTTATTTCCATTTATTTCCATTCGCCATACCCAAATTAGTAAATGGCTATGTTTTTGGCAAATGTTTTTTTATATTGCGTTCATTGAGTACCTAAAAACATTTATTTCTATATGATCCCAATGTCGTCATATCCTAAATTTTGGCATTATATGTACGTTAAGATTGTATGTACAAAATACAATTTTTTCAAAAATTTGGAGAAATATTATTTTGAGATATTCCAAAAACAAAAGTTTCGTTCTTACTAATAATACTATAGTTTTATTCTTACTAATAATGCTATATTGTATATCACGTATTAAAGCCTTATTGAAGCAGAAGAAATTGGTGCTACTTTCAGCTTTCTATGTCAAATAGTTTTTGAACTAGATCAATTTAAAGATTTCAAAATTTGTTAAAAATTTAAGATTTTCGACTTTTTGAAAATTTATAACTAATAAAATGGAAGTCCAAAAATTTGAAAACTTATTTTTTTAGTTTCCACCAGAAGAACAAATATAAAGAAATTGTTTTTCACCTTCCATTGTTTGCAGTATATATTTACGAGCTCAATATTTAATTGTTGATAAGGGGACTCTAAAATGGATAAATCCTGTAATTGCAAGTCCGAGAATGAATTCCTTCTGTCATACGTTTTTCCTGAAAATTGACTGGACATGAAGCCTATAAAGGTATTGAACCTATTTTTAATTTATTTTTACCAAAACAATTACGATCGAATTGTTTTGAGCAGATTGTGGGCGGGGAGTTAACTTTACAAGCATTTATAAAAAGCACTTGTCCCAGATTTTGAATAAAATAAAACAAAGAATAATTACCTAAATTCGATTCTAAAATCAATCGAGTTAGCCAATACCGAAATACCAGAAAATAAAAAAAGTAACCAAAACCTCAACTAATCACCTATTTTAAAAATATCGCAAACCCTCTCACCAAGAATTTGAAATCAAGTGAAATTGATAGTGGATCTCAGACAGTCATTAAAAAAATACACGGAATGTTCTAAGAAATAGTTAAAATACAAAGCATCAGGGAAATCCTTCAATGTAGAGCTAGAGGCAAACGTTTGAAAGATGAGAAAGAAAGAAAGATGTTGCGAGAAACATTCTGTTGTCAGTTCCTTTGCTTGCCCCCCTAAAATTCTAGCTTCCTTATCCACAAACTCACCGCATCTCTTGTGCTGCGGACCATGACCACGTTCGCCTCCTTGTGTAGCTAGACACTCGAATATGTTGCATGTTGCTAAGGGGGAGGCAATCTCAGAGGCCTGCCGAGGCAAAAAGCGTTCGGCTTTTTTGTTCTAGCTGTCGCATCTTTATACGGAGTATTATGTTATCTCTGGTTTTTGGTTTCTAATTTTATATTAAAAGAGCAGTATTTACTTGATTTTTGGAATAAATTTAATTTGGTTTCTATTAATTATATTTTCATTGAAATATTACCTGTATGAAATCCTCCAACGCAAAGTAGATGGCATCTAAGACTTCTACCAGGAAGAGTGTCGCAAAACAATGAGTGGATCATGTGAACACTTAGTGCCGTGTCATCAAATGTCGAGCACTGTCATGACGTTAATGCCACGACATCAGTGTCACCGTGTGAACGAGGCTTTAGTTCTGAAATAGTCTGAATCCACATAAAGCGATAACCAAGTCGGTCGGTGTGTACATGCTATTAGGCACCTTTGAAAGAAAAATGCTACGCACAATATTTGGCGTTGTCTGCGAAAACGGTCAATGAAGAAGGAGAAATAATCACGAATTATACCAACTGTACCGGAGATCCGACATTGTGAAAACCATAAAATTAAGTAGATTACGCTGGTTGACACAGCTGGTTCGACTATTACAGTGGAGTTGCTTTGGGTGGAGTGCGACTTAACGATGTAAACGTCGATACTCTTTTACTGTGATTTGCACGATCGAATAAAGTTTCGATACAGTTTCTTTAAAAGAATGGATGACTCAAGGATACCAAAAAAAGTCCTGTACCTACTACCAGATGGCAGAAGACCATTTGGCAAACCACGGTCAAGGTGGGAGGACAATGTTAAGGCCGACGCTGATGGAGGCCAAGGCTCTAATTGGGCTGTAGAGCCATCTAAGAAGAAGAAGAATAAGAAGAAAAGGTTTTAAATTATTAAAATTCTACTAAATACTACTTCGATTTCAAAAACGTACAAAGTTTACACCTTCACAATCAACTTAACAAGATGTTATCATGTCAGTTTTTATTACTTTATGTTAATGTAGAAATTATCCGCTCGTTTAAGCTCAAACAAGTACAAATGTTATAAACTAACAGCTGTATAGACAATTTGATCTTTCTCAAGTGAAAAAAACCACGATAAGTAAACAAAGGTATCGCATTTTATGGCAATGCCCGTGTTTCTATAGCCCAATTAAAACTTCACTTGGTTCCGAAATAACAAAAGTTGTAAAAACTACACAATTCCATGCATTTGCATTAACACGAACGACCAACTACTCTTCACCGTGAAGGTGAATTCCTCCACCGAGCAGAGCAATTACCCCCAACGCCCAGGTGCCTTCGAATCTGAGGGTATAAAAAAAACGCGCGTTAAAAGGTTGAAACTATCTCGAAACTTTATTAGTCTCGTACTACTAAGTGACTTAATTTGCATACAGCAAACGGCTAGGTTTCGGGGGTGAAAATAATAAATGAAGTCCATGTGATAAGGGCTGCATAGTAAAAACCGAGAAAAATCGCTTCTGTCTTGCTATTTGCCTGCGGAAAGGATTGTCTTAGCTTAGCACAGGACGACCCCGATTGAGCCAAGTTTCTCATTATAGTTGCTGCAACCTTTTTTCTTCACGGCGCCCGTCCTGGCATTGCACACAGTAACCATCAGGACAATGGATCTCTCCTCACTTTAGCCAGAGCCCCAATGGGATTTCTCGGTAAGTGGATGTGAAGTCCTGAGTCCCGTGTCTGAAATAAAATGGTAGAGATCACTTCAAATCACGTACAATGAGTCTTGTTACGTTTTTCATTATTCAGTTGCTCCACAGAGAGAGGCCCCGAAATCATTGAACTTTTAGCCCCCCGGCCACCCCCGAGCCCGGTCCGCTCCCGCCCTTACCAGTTCGCAACCCTGACACTTTAGCATCTCGAATTCGAACCGATGTCTCTCGGATCTTGGGGACAACTTCATTTCTGCAGGATACCCTTCAGGAATCACGTTTTGCTGGAAAATGGAAATTAAATTTTCCCTCTTAAGTTCGGAAAAAAATTCTTGGCACACAACCGATTGTCCTGTGTCCCTGCGCCGTGTTAGTCCTGTGTGAGTTTTGTCGGACTTTAATTGCGAATTTTTTTTTTCGCTCGCCGTGAATTTTAATTTCTGTGACTGTTTACAATTGAAGTCATGCAATTCATCCAGAATAATCTGCATCAGGATCTGCGATACACTAAAAGTTTACGTGTCCATTTCGCTGAATGTTTTGCACCACGGCATCAGATTGATTTTTATCAGAATTTACTTTGTCCTGCCAATCAGGATGTTGTGTTGTTGTTGTTGCTTTTTTATATATAGGTATATTCTCGCAGTCGTTGCAAAGTTGTGTTACCATGAACAGCATCGGGCTGCGCTGCCATTGATTGTACATGAAATTAAATGCAGAGAGCAATTACGGCAATGAAATGCAGCAATAAAGCCCGACTTTATTACTGGCAACGAATAACGCAATTTAGAAATACGACACAGGATCCCCGTCTGATACAACAACACACAGAGCCATGCAGCCAGCTGATATGCAAATGTGAAATTCAGGCAGCATAATGGCGAGCATATCCCTGTGTGTCTATTCAGTATACTCGTACTCCTTGGAGCACTACTCGCCACAGCAATAAATTTGTATAAGCAATTTACCCACTACCACTACATACATACACAGCCGCATTTCCACTTTCATCAAGCCCGGAGTCCTTGCGGCCCACTTTGAACTCCGTAGGACCTACTCGAATTTTATATGCGAATAACTCCTTCATTTAATGGTGTGTGCGTCAGGATCCTATATATTTTTTAGAGATAGGCCAGAGCCCTCCTCCTCCTTAACCCTCTAGGAAGGCGTTGGTGCGGCACAAGAGCAACCCGATTTCTTCTTCGGTGTGCCTTTGTCGATTTTATATTTGTATATCGGTTTGAGGCGAAATTTATTTTACATCGTAACAAGTTTATCGATCAAATACTGTGTGGCACAAGTGGAACAACATATGTAGTTCCTCTGTACAAGGTACTTTTAGGGGCGCCCATTTACTGGATACTGGAAGGAGATAGAGGATAGCCTGCCACTGGCAGGAAGTTTCCTGGTAGTTTGGGCTGAAATCTTGTCAATTTGGATGTGGAAAATGCCACACGTTCTCCTCCTCTATAATTTGCGAAAGCCTTGTTCTCTAGGTAAATGTGCTTCCATGCTGCAGATAGCAATCGATGATTGTTCGGTTATGTTTTAGAACGAGAATACAACTACTACAATGAATATGTACGGCATTTGTAGATTTCATTACAAACTGCTCCTTTGTGTTTAAAATTTATTAAGGTATCAAGTTTTAAGGGCAATGGGTAGACGTCTTTTATAAGTGATCTATTCGCTATTCCATTCAATTCATCGATTGTTGTGGTCTTGAGAGGGCTTCAATAAAAATTCTATCTATTCATTGTTCTCTAAGTGAACATTCCCCTAAACGAAAACATAATTTTTCTCCATTCCATTGGCTTTCCTAATCATAGAGAATAAAATTCACGGTGTTATTGCAAGAGGGACGGGTAATCTCACAACTGTTTTTCTTGGCTTTCAGTGATCACAGTTTGGACTTCTTACTTCTTTAGTTACTTATTTGAGTCTACAACGAAAATTCGGTTTTGGTCCCCACGCCAGCTCTCTACACGGATACATATTCTGGACCGATATCATTTTCCTGGCATTCCAACACTGTAGAAGTCCTGATCCATCCATCGCATACGCCTTTTTTCAATAAAGGGTTCTCCTCATGAGGCCTCATACGAGCTAGATGTCCTACCCATCGGCCCCTAACTTAGCTTTGTATAGTCCGTAGATCTCTTATTTTTTTAAATCTTAAGGGCCCCATCCACGATCAGTTTTGCGTGTAACGCAAGAATTTCATGCAAGAAGTTCATTTTCCCATACATTATCATGCATGCAGTCAATCCTCAGTTTTAAGGAAGAAGCGGTAGTGAAAAGTTGGTGTTAAATATGATTGATACAGTTTTCGCTCGTTTCAATTCTTTATATTTTTGTAAAAGGTCTAAATATCTTTATATATATCCTCTTGACTTTTCGCTTGCCATAGCTCATAAGAACTCCGATATAATTCAAAAAACTCCTTCCAAAAACTTTTATTCACGGCACTCGCCATTTTTTATTTTATTTTGCAAACTGATTTTGATTCGATTTCACCAACTCACTCCGAAATTCATAGTCGGAATGACGAAATGATTGACAGCAACAGCATCCACTCTCCTTCATGCTGTCATTCATTTAGCTCCGCCCACAGGATTTCAAAATCTTTTGAATCCCGTTATGCATGCTTGTCCCTCCATGCTGCAAGCCCATACACAATTCCGCATGCATGTCAGTCAGTCTCGAATTTCACGGCCATCATATGCCTCTTAAAAGTCCAAACGGCCGGTGTTTGCCCGTTGTAAGGAATTTTTTTTTTTTTTACTCGGGATGGAATATCTCGATGCCTCCAGGAGTACCAAGGACTGCAGTATTGCTGACAGTTCGACCAAAGGTGCATTTGACGACGGACTTGCGCTCGGACCAATTCCGGGACAATTTTGCCGTTGTCCTAAAGTATTAAGCACGGCGTGTGTTGCTTTAACGACCAAGAGATGGATCTGTTTTAGAAATTTTAGCAATCGGTGAAAAGTTTTCCAAAATTTAAGAATTGGACAAATGAACATTTACATTCTTACATAGTTCAAGAGGGCCGATGAATAAAACCCAGCTCATACTGTGAAGTAGCACTATGAGGATTAATCTTTACTGATCTATTCCCAGCAGGCAAGTAGGTTTACCCAAGCTGTAATACAAGCTAGTAGCATTCTGCTATCTCTATAAATAGAACTGTAAGCGTTACTGTTACTAAAGTAATTTCTGAAGAATTAAATAATTTTCTTTATTGATCCTAGGGCTAAAAGTAAATTCATTACCAAATGACAATGTTTCAAAATAACTTTTAACACTTTGTATTGTTAAAAGTATAGGCAGAAAAAGAAGCAAAAAACACTCTTCTCCTAAACCTATCGAATTTATTTCCATTAACGCACTCATTTTTAATCTCCTTTCAACATGAACATCCAATTAAATCACTCCGACACTAGGGGCCTGAACCAACACCATAAGACTAAATACAACACATTAGAACCTGATAAATCCAAATTAATGCTTCACAAAATAAGGAAAATTTCAGCTCATTGGAACTGCTCCTTAGCTTCATCCCCGGCACAACGCCCCCTCCCCGGCACCAACCCCTTGTTCGGCCAGCTCCCAGAAGGGCCTTTTCCAAGTATCCGAAATTAAATACAAACAAATGGCAACTGATGATGTTGTTAATAAAACAGGAAAATTTCCCCGATAGTAAAGAGCCTGTTTCGGACCTAATCAATATATTGCTGTTGTTGTTTCGTGTTGTTGTAATAGACTAATAAATATATAAAAGGTCTAGTTATCATTTTCCCCCCGCCCCGGTGCCGCCGCAGTCGGCCAGGACGAGCACTCCAATCCCTTGGGGTGCTTCGCCTCCACCAGCAGCAGCAAACTGACTCTCACTCAATCAAATTATTTCGGGAAGTAAATGAAATTAATATATCCCCCATTCCCGCCACGTTATTTGCCGCCCCCCAGCCCGTCCCGCCCACCGGGGAGTTAGGAAAATTTTTGGTCCCATCCCGGAGAAAAGTCCGACGATTATTTTTAATTAAGGGCCACTTCAGAGGACTATTTTATGATCTTCGCCATTTTTATTGGAATCAATTTATAAAACAGTTCTTGAACAATGTTCACGCACCAAAAACTTCATAAGCACAAGGATCTTGAAGGATTCCGGCCGGACGGGGGGCGGGCGGCGCCAGGCGGGAGGAGCAATTTCGGAAACCTGCTTAATGACCTTCGAGGAAATTGGAAAAGTTGCTTTAAACTGCAGGTGACACTGGGGAAAATTTTAAAGTCACCAACAATTTTGTGGTTTGGTTATTTTCCGGCTTTGGTGCTTGTCATGATGACAAGGACATCTGTGAAGGGTTCGAATTGTGTGAAAAGTAAATTAAAAATATTATTGAATATATAAAACAATTTTAAATTGTTTTCCAAGGAGTTGAGGGGAGGGGGGATGTTAAACAGTTTCATTAAAAAAAAAACTGTTTTTTCATCTTTAAGAATATTTAAGATTCTTGTGCAACTGTCCAAAATGTCCTGTTGTCCTATTTTTTTCGTTTATATATTTTTGTTTAATTTAACTAGTTTTTTATTGGACGAATTTTAATATATTTTCTCGAAATGTTTTGTCTTACGCTATTTCCATCATCAGGTGCATCCTCTCAAGTAGCACATAATTCGTTCATGTCATAGAAATCCATAAATATGAACTGTGAATTGAATATTTGTGAATTGCGAAAGGAGTCACCTGGTATTAATCCTACATAGACTTTACTAGCGAAAATGATTTCAAAATTTCTTGAAACTGTCGAAACGCCCGGCTGTGGATAGTAGAGTTGAGCCGGACTTACACGATGCAGTACATATTTCCCTTACACGATGGTAAATTGTACTGAGGCTTCAATTTTTTAAATATCCCGGCTATGTCCTACTGATAAATAGCGTGTATCGAGATAAATAACGAAAGCGTAGGTCAGATACATTTCTTACTTTTTGCGGCAGTAAAATATCCAATTTGAACTGTGGCGAGGTGAGATTGTAAACACGATTTGGAGATACGTTTCTTATTACTTTTGCGGTAGTAAAATATCCAATTGATTAGGTGAGATTATAAACAGGAACTGGAGAGACATATCTTACATTTTTCGAGGGCAGACAATATTGTAATGGCGAGACTTTTTTTATTTCTTTTGCAAAGCTTCCAACTTAAAATTTGGCGAGGTGGGATGCAAAATATACATAACATATATTTTGGAGGCATAGATTTCTTATTTTGTGAAACAATTTGAACTTGATTAATTAAAACAATTCTTCATTTTTTAATTTTCTCATAGCTTTTTATTAAGTTTGAAGAATGACATTGTACTGGCTAAAAAGAGAAAAGAAGCACCTCTTACAAATTCATTTTAAAATCGTTTCCTACCCAACACTAGTGGATAGGTCTTGGATAGACGAACAAAAAATTGTCGGGGGATCGGGGAAATCATAACGGTTTAGCCGCTATAGCGTTTTGAAATTTTTTTGGTAGAGTTTACATATTTATTATCTAAAACTGCAAAACGTCAAGGTTTCAATCTACCAACTTCGTTATGAGTCATCATTTGTTGCTTATTTGGTACTATTCGACAAAACTCAAGTGGAAAAGTACTAAGAAAGGATGAAATAGAGCCAATTTCCACATCAAAACTACAGGGTAATATGTAAACCCCTACCAGAAAAATTCCAAACACCCTAGCGGCTAAGCCGTTACGATTTACTCCCCAGTACCCATACGCCTTTTTGTTCGTCTATCCAAGACCTATCCATAGCCGGGCGTTTCGACAGTTTCAGCAACCACCCTGTAGAAGCACCCTGCTTAGTTTATAATTGCGATATTCCACAAAATTGTTAACTACATAGTAAGACTTTATTTTACCCGAAAATTTTCCTTTATACCCCGGCTTCACCGGCCTCAGATTATTCAAGTTCACTTCAATCGGCATAAGCGGCTTCACCGGCTAGCATGTTCAGTTCGTGCTTGAAATTGTTGTTGCTTTTTCGCCAGAAATTAGAAATGCAAAAGCTCACTGGAATTATTCCAGTTTTTTACTCTCTTTTGAGCGAGCTTTTACTTGGAAACTCAATTTCATGTTCTGTAGGCCCAAAGCAGGCATTTTTTCCTGACTTTAAAATGTGAAAAATGTATGGGAAATCAGGAAATTTTAAAGTACAGTAGACTAATTTGCTCGAACTTGCGAAATTTTGGCGGTGAAGCCGGGGTATTATGTAGTTCCAAACTGCTTTATTATCAAGTAGAATGTAACCCAATAGCAACAATATGGAAAACATTGACACCTATTTATTATACAGTAAATTTTCTTTTTTTGTATATGTTTGCTCTAAGTTCAGGTATCACCCTTTCTTTTGCCAGTCGGTCAGGTCGTTAGTCAAGTCACGTCATGTTTCAATATCTAATAGTAAACTTCCATTCTCGACGAGTTTTGGTGACGTCTCGATCCTTGATAACTGATAACCGTTGATTCTTTAAGTCGAGTTCGAGACCCAGCGGCACCGACAACCTCGTATCCGTTGCGGAGACGTCCCACTCGGACCGCCAGCTAATGGATCAAAGAAGAAAAATGGTAAACTTAACACCAAGATAGAAGAGGTTTAGGATTATGAGGTTTTGGGAGAATTAGAAATAAATGGAGATGTGCCCCACCTTTGAACTCTTCGTTGTCGTAGTTCCGGAATACTGATTATGAAAAATTGTTCCAAGATTGTAGAAACTAATTCCTAGTTTATATATTGCTCCAAAAAGGGGCACAGAGAATGATTCGAGCTAGCTAGTCTAGTGTACGGGACATATAATTTATTGAGATCGTTTATTTCGCCTGAACATAATGCCAAACTCAAATGTTCAATTTGTAAACACTTAAAGTGTTTGAATCGTCGTGTTAAATTTCCTTTTTGTTCACCTTTTCTGATTGCCTTTTCGTGAGAGTATCGGGTTTCCAAGCGGTCTTCCACTGTACTGACCACGACCAATACTGCTTGCTTGTGTTTATTTCTCCATAACTGATTATCATAACTAAATGTTTAAAATCCCAAATGTTAGATGCATGCATAAGTGTTTTTCTTTTAAGCACTTCTAGCATTTTTTACCTTGGTTATTTAACTCAGAAGGCGCACTTCTCAGCTGGGCAAAGAAAAATTTAAGAACTAAAGCAAGCAATTATATCCAACAGTTAAAGAAATCACGAGAGGTGGCCTCTAAACGACGCACGGTGATTTAGAAAGCCTGAGTCGATTCTTCTATTTAGGAGCTGATGATCGAATACAACATCGGCAATTGAGTAACTTAAGCCGGTGTTCGTATGATGAAAGAACTAAAGGGTCTCCAAAAGGAAAGTGATTCAGTGCGAATTCCGATTCAATCCCTCCAACGTGCGAAGAGTAGTAAGGAGACTAAATTAAGTGGGAGATCCTGTGAAATGCCTTATTAGAATCAGTGTAAACACAATCAGTTTGGCGCCGGAAACGACGCCCTCGACAACATGAGAAGTGAACTCGAGTATATTGGTAGTGGTGGAACGAGCTGCAAGAAGACCATGTTGACTCAGCCTCAGCCAGCCTCTTGCAGATAGGCACGATTGCAGAATAGATAATTGATTCAAAAAGTTTCCGCATGACAGACAGCTTCGCAACTGGTCTATAATTCGATATTTCATTCTTGCTCACGCTGTTATGAATAGGGACTATGTACAAATTTTTCCAGAGAGTAGGGAAATACCATTTATTCAGGGGTTTTTGGAAAAAGGGTTTTCAGTGGAGACTTGAGAACCTCTAGCGGCGATATTTTATTCCACCTACTGCTAACCATTTCGTGACTCTGACATGGGGCCATCGAATACAACTCGATGAAATGTTATACCTTCTGAAACGAGTTGAATCTCCTCAACCAACCGATGACATGCGCTTGGAGGAGCGGAGAAGGACTAGCGAAGGCTATGACAGGAGGAATCTGGAATGTAAAGACGAAAGAAGAAAGAAGGACAGTTATGTGTGGAAAGTGGGGAAGGCGAAGGACCGTGGCCCTGCCGAGATTCGAACCCGGGACCTGTGCGATAGTAGTCAGGCGCCTTAACACTAGACTACCGAGGCTGCAAGATTTGGCCTTATCAACACGCCTTTTACCATCGTCTAACGTAGAACCAAGGCTGACTACAGCGATCGTACATGAGATATGTAACTTTCTCGCTTATTGTGTGCTTATGGGCGATGACGATGATGACAGATAAAAGGCCAAGAAAATATATTATCTGGGTGAGAGAAGTTTAAAAGGACAAAGGACAATGCTCTGCGTAGAGCAGTTCGAGTCACAGACCTATAGGATGTGAGTCAGGCTAAATAGTCCTCGAAAGTTTTACTTTGACCCGTGTCTTTAATTCTTTCTTATGATCTTGATGACATAATATTCATGGACTGCGTTCAAACAAAAAATAATGACTATAGTACTAATATTTTGGCCAGAAGACCAAATTTTCGGACATTCATCATTGTTCAGCTAACATAAGTGTGAAATAGATGCATATAATTCTGGGGCGGTCTAATATATGGTAAATGAAATAGTCTGTAGTATAATGAAACTAATTGTCAATATACATAATATATAACCTTCTTGTAATTAAATTCTCAACTTTTCGTTACATTTTTATATGAATTTTATTTTTTAAAAGCCTTTTATGCTTTCCAGGATTTTTCTACTTCATAATTAAATTGTGTGCTTTAATTAGCATTGGCCAGTCTCTCAATCAGCAGAGTAAATGACACCCTTGTCTAAAAACTAAAGCTCCGAAATTGTGGTGAGTGCCCCGAATATATATATAATAATTTAAAATTTATACCCAACTCTTGATTTTGTGCATTGTCTCGGAATAACTAGATGTTAAAGGGGCTTTTGATTTTCGTACCCATAGAGAGGAACATGACGCGTTGCAGATCCTGTTCACATTTGCAACGAATAATTCGTTTTATTTCGGACAATGCTGCATCAGAGAACATGGACTGAATTTAATAGTTGCCAGCCGAGGTGACATTCGGCCAATGGCTTATCCTGGATCCTTTATAGCACTCACTCTAGCTTCGGCATCACTGCGTCCCCATCTCCATTCAAGTGGTATTGCATTCAAATCACCCGCAAAGGACGTGTCCTCTCCTGGAGTATCTACCCGCGGCACTAATTGCATGGATAGATTGACTGAGTTCGATATTTACTCATTCGCTGGTGTTAGTTAGTATTCGAGCTGCGATAGCAGCCGGAGCAACAGTGTGGCACATTCAACCCTAATCAAGGTTTGTTGCAATCTATGGTCGTGCTCGCAACGTTTATTTGCATATTGAGTAACTTTTCGTGGCGGTACACCCCCACTTCATCGCTTTCAATTATTTTGTCAAGTAGAGAATATTTTAATTAAAATCTTTCAGTGTAATGTCGTGTAGCTGTAGTATAATTTTTGCCTTCATTCATACTTTTTATCGTGGTTAATTCTTAACTTTGGGAAAGTACAGTGCTGTTTGGTGCACAACAGAAGTCGTCGTCCCAACCGAGCTGGAGAGTGGAAGAGGGAATCCACTACAAAGTTGCACAATAGGAATTTTCTACAGGAAGACCCACAGAAGCTTTCAAATTATTTGAAATTGTAATAATTGTTTTTCATAATTGATATTGCATAACTTTTGTGTTTGTTAATAATGACAATCAATGTAGAAACATCGAGACTTCAATGTCGGATATTCCGGGTAAAAGTAAAATGTTTATCATAAAATTTTGCATGCTGTCTTCGTAATTTTGAAATAAAAAACCCCAGAGACTGTTTGTTGTTATAAATAGAACATTGCCATAGTTTAAGTAGTGCACTCACTGTAGGGCTTATCCAAAAAGGAATTTTGATCACATCATATCACAATTATCTAAATAAGGCAACCCTTAAATTCAAAGCAATTAGTACCTACTTTGTTGAACCAAGGTATAGGTGTCTTAAATACGAGTACACTATTCTAGGCCAGCTATCTTTAATTTTGTTGAATGACCAAATTCGGTTGATGGAAGACAACTTCTATTCAGGATATCAATTTGCGAAATCGAAGCTTTCCTGAAAGGGATGGGCTAGTATGATCGGTCCTACCAAGCAAAGTTGTAAAGTTATTACTTCGAGATTCGCATGCCACTGACTTCCCATTCAAATTTCCCGCCCCTCCTTAACCCGTTAGAAGAACTGTATAGCATTACGGGAGGGCCAATTGGCTGTGCTTATTTATTATGACCGGGGCCAGCGTTTCCGAAACAAAAACGTCAACTCTGCCGCTATCCGTATCACTAGGATGATACAGGCAGGAATGCATTTGTTCATTCTTCATTCTACGAAAACTGTGAAGCTTAGGCCCAAAATTTGGCTTAATAGGGAGTGTATAACCGCAATCAGAAGCAAATAACCCGCCTTCCGAGCGTACATGAGTTTCTCGAGTGCATCGTCACTTCTAGAATATATAAAATTAAGAAATTCCTGAAAATAAAATTAAGAAATTCGCCATCAGGAATGTGTAAACTTTATTTGACAATCTCTGGTAGCTAAAACTTCTGGCCCAATGGACAGGGTATTCTTCAGGACTCGCGAGGTGTACGGATGCCTCAAGAAGCTCGATGTCAACAAATCTATAATATACCCCCTATCGTCTTAAAACAATGCGCCTCGCCTTTGGCTAAACCTTTGCGCAAACTTTTTGCCCTATCATACTTCTCCGAAGTTTATCCAGACTCTTGGAAACTTGCCCATGTTCAGCCGATACCGAAAAATGGTGACCCCAGACATCCCTCCAACTACCGCCCAATAGCAATCACTTCTGTTCTCTCCATGGACCATGGACACGTTAATCAACATAAAGCTTATGGGTTATCTAGAATCCAACCTATTAATAAACGACAGATAGCACGGCTTCCGATAAAAAAGATCCACTGGTGATCTTTTTGTTTGTCTTACAGAACACCTAAGCCGAAGTCTGCATGGATCTGGTGAGTCTAGTCTGATTGCTGTGGATATGGGAGTTTGGGTTAGGACAGCGAAGAGAACGGACGTGTGCTGTCCCGGTCCCTAAAAACGCGCCGACACAAACGAAAAAAAAAAAAAACTGTTACACATACAGAGTGCGAGAAATCGAATAAAAAAGTGCACAAAAAACTATTAAAAAAAAAAACAGTGACAAAACAAAAAAATAACGAGCGCGGTCTAACGCGAAGGCCCATCACCCTTCAATAGACTCAACGACCGACCGGACCGACGAACGGCACAAGTAAGTACCCTTGCTCCCTACCCTCTCTCGCATCTCGGTCCTGCAGGTGCCGCGGCTAAAATCTGTCGGTCGATGAAATTTGCCCCGTCTCAAAAGGCATAACACTTTGACGAGGACAAATTTTATTGACTCAGATGGTTGCGGCAAATGTAATGCCGGGAAATATTCCCGAGAACGTGGCGATTGAGCCCGCGCAACCGAAGTCCCGTTACAAGTCAAGTTTTGGTATTGACTTTTGTAACATTCGTGGACTTCAAGCGAATTTCTCTTTTGTTGAGTGCCACTTATCTAATTACAAACCCCCAATCTTCGCACTTAGTGAAACCCAAATATCACCCGATAATGACTTAGGTTATTACCAGGTGTCGGGGTACACTTTAGTGCACAATCTCTCCCCCCATAGGGGTATTGCCATTTATGTTAGGGACGACGTGGCTTATTGTAAAATACATTCAAGCACAACTTCTGATTTTAATTATCTTTGGATTAAAATCATTTTCCAAAGCCACGTCATATTCTTCTGCTTCCTATACAGAAGCCCTAACATAAGTAACGAAGCCTCCTCATTATCTTTTGATACTATTTCCGAACAAATCTCGGGATTTTTGTCGTCCAATCCTGAGTGTGAAATCATCGTTGCGGGTGATTTCAATGTTCACAACGTTAAATGGCTGACTTACTCAAATGGCACCAGTACTTCTGGCAAGGACGTCGAGCTCTTTGCAGACATCAATAACTTGCATCAAATTGTGGATCATCCCACAAGAGTCCCTGATGTTGCTGATCAAGGAAGATATCTCCTTGATCTTTTTCTAACTTCTCATCCAGCGCGTTACTCCGTCGAAGTTGATTCACCTCTCGGCAATTCAGACCACTGCCTAATCAGCGCTAACTTCCCATTCGAATTTCCCACCCCTCCCAAACCAGTTCGAAGAACTGTATGGCATTATGGGAAGGCCAATTGGCTGGGGCTTATTAATTTTTTCCAGTCTACAGACTGGAATCTGTGTTTCCGGAATAGAAACGCCAACTCTGCCGCTATCCGTATCACCAGGATCATACAGGCAGGAATGCATTTGTTCATTCCTCATTCTACCAAATCTGTGAAGGCTAGGCCCAACAGATGGTTTAATCAGGAGTGTATGAATGCAATCAGAAATAAAGAAGCCGCCTTTCGAGCTTACAAGAGCTCCCCGAGTGAATCGCTCCGTGCAGAGTATATAAAACTAAGAAATTCCTGTAAAGTCACCATCAGGAATGTCAAAAATTCATTTGACAGCAAGTTGAGAAGTAAACTCCTTAATGCAACCTCTGGTAGCAAGAACTTCTGGTCCTTGGTAAGCTCCATTAAGAAGAATTTCACTTCATCCACAACTCCTTCACTTATCCACAATGAGAAGGTGATAACAGACAGCAAATCCAAGGCCGATTTATTAGCATCTCTGTTTGCTTCCAATTCTTCTCTACCCCAAACTGATATGCTACCCCCGGTTCTTGAGCTCAGCGCTCATCTAATGGACAGGGTTTTCTTCAGGACTCGCGAGGTGTACAGGTGCCTCAAGGAGCTCGATGTAGACAAATCGACTGGACCCGATAATATACCCCCTATCGTCTTAAAACAATGCGCCTCACCTTTGGCTAGACCTCTGCGCAAACTTTTTGCCCTATCATACTCTTCCGGAGTTTACCCAGACTCTTGGAAACTTGCCCATGTTCAGCCAATACCGAAAAAAGGTGACTCCAGCGATCCCTCCAACTACCGCCCAATAGCAATTACTTCTATTCTCTCCAAAACCATGGAGACGATAATTAACAAAAAGCTTATGGGATATCTAGAATCCAACCAACTTATCAGCGACAAACAATACGGCTTCCGTCAAAAAAGATCAACTGGTGATCTTTTAGTTTGCCTTACAGAACACCTCAGCCGAAGTTTGCATGGATCTGGCGAATCTAGTTTGGTTGCTTTGGATATCTCCAAGGCTTTTGATAGAGTATGGCACTCAGCCTTGTTAGCTAAACTCCAAGCTATTGGAATTGACTCACTTCTGTATAAGTGGGTTGAGAGTTTCCTTTCCGGCCGTTCAATTAAGGTATTATTGGATGGCGTCAAATCTGAATCTCACCCCATCTCTGCGGGGGTCCCTCAGGGGTCAATTTTATCACCGGCCCTTTTTCTCATCTTTATAAATGACCTACTTTCAATCCCCTCCAACCCACTTCTCAGCTTCGCTGACGACGGTACTCTACGTTACTCGTACAGCTTCGATACAAGACAGACACATGCCAGATCCTGTCTTGATGATCGTGAACTAATGTTCAACTCTATTAAAAAAGACATCAAACTAATTCTAGATTGGGGAGAGAAGAATCGTGTCAAATTCAACGCCTCTAAAACCAAGTACTGTCTTATCTCAAAAAAGAAGTTCAACACCTCACCATCCTTGACAGTGGATGACGTTGAACTAAAGGCCGACCCATCCCTACACATCTTAGGCGTGACATTAGCCAAAGACCTTCGTTGGAAAGATCACATATTCCAAATCGCCAAACAAGCATCCCAGTGCTTGGGATTTCTTAAGAGGTGCAAGTTCCTCCTCCAGCCATCGGCCCGTGCTGTTATTTATAAATCCTACATACGTCCTCTTCTCGAATATAACTCCCTCGTTTGGGGCGGCGCTCCAATAACCACCTTGGCATGGTTAGATAAGGTCCAAAAAAAGGCCCTTAAATTAATTGATGACGACACCGCTGGCTCCACCATCGACCCCCTCAGCCACCGTAGGAATGTAGCAGCACTGACAAAATTTTATCGCTACTATCATAATGACTGTTCCTCCGAGTTAAACGCTCTCCTGCCTCCACGGCAATCTTACAACCGCAACACCAGATTAGCCCACTCGTCTCATTCCCTTCACCTGCAACTCCCCCTTTCACGCACTCAACAAGATATGAATTCGTTTGTTAATAGAACAACTCGACTGTGGAATAGTCTCTCGCAGTCAGTATTTCCGAGCTCCTACAACATCCAAGAGTTCAAACGCAGGGTTCATCACCACCTTCTTCAATACCCCCCCGTTCCTTTTAACCCTTAACCTATACCCCCCTCCCCTCCCCGTACTAAGCTTACTGCTAGACATTGCACCATGACGTGACAAATGACATGACGGACTGGTAGTACAAAGGGTGACTCCTGAGCTTAGCACTGTCACATAAAAAAAAAAAAAAAAAAAAAAATCTCCAAGGCACTTGCAGTTTGGCACTTATCCCTGTTAGCTAAACTCAAAGCTATTGGAGTTGACGCACTTCTACAGAAGTGGGTTGAGAGTTTCCTTTTTGACCGTTCCATCAAGGTTTCCCGATTCTGGTCAATTCGGCTGATCGACCACCCTCCTCCTTTCACACCCTGCGCTTGGGACCAGGCGACGGCGGAGTTCAAGATAGTATCAAATCTGAATTTCAACCCATCTCGGCGGGGAGTATGGAGAGTTGTGCCTCTTGCTGTCACAATTGGATCGTTGATCACTTTCTTGAAAGCCGGGTTAAACAGAAGGCAGACTAGACTTACTAGTCTGGATTAGTCTAGACAATGTTGGGTTGTCACAATGGTCACGATCAACCTTCACAATCGTGTTAGTTTATTGGGGATGTCGAATGCGTCATGGCTTTCTTGATTGCTTGTATGAATGCTATCATAGGCGACAAGGTATTGGGATGAGTTTTGAAAGTACAGACATTTTTCCATGGCATTATTAAAATTTTTAAATTAAGTTTGGAACATTCAGCCTACACATCTTTATCAAGTCAACATAAAACAATTAATAATAAGAAACAGCAGCTGCAGTAAAGTACTTCTAAAAAATGATGAGCAAGCAAGCTTCAAACAAGAAATAAATCGAGCCTCAAAACCTTTCTCAAATGATGTGGAAAATTGTGGAATATATTGATGAACGTGTATGCTGCAGGTTACGGTCATAAATAAAAAGTCTCTAAAAACAATAATTGTCATCGATTTCAAAACTTCGAAGCCAAATCGATTTTTTTTCTAGAAACACCAATACTACGAACAGAGTCTGTTCGACAAAAGTTTCTGTTCAATATTTTCTATATCCATCGCTGGAGCAGAAAAAGTCCAATGCAACGAAGAATGTTTTTTTTTTTTAATAAATATTTATTATATTTTAAACTGCAATGAATAAATTGGAACAGGGTTTTTTTTTTTTTTTTTTTTTTTTTATGTGGCAGTGCTAAGCTCAGGAGTCACCCTTTATACTACTAGTCCGTCATGTCATTTGTCACGTCATGGTGCAATGTCTAGCAGTAAGCTTAGTACGGGGAGGGGGTTGGAGGGGTTATAAAGGAACGGGAGGGAATTGAAGAAGGTGGTGATGAACCCTGCGTTTGAACTCTTGGATGTTGTAGGAGCTCGGAAATACTGACTGCGAGAGATTATTCCACAGTCGAGTTGTTCTATTTACAAACGAATTCATATCTTGTTGAGTGCGTGAAAGGGGGAGTTGTAGGTGGAGGGAATGAGACGAGTGGGCTAATCTGGTGTTGCGGGTATAAGAATGCCGTGGAGGCAGGAGAGCGTTTAGCTCGGAGGAACAGTCACTATGATAGTAGCGATAAAATTTTGTCAGTGCTGCTACATTCCTACGGTGGCTGAGGGGGTCGATGGTGGAGCAAGCGGTATCGTCGTCAATTAATTTAAGGGCCTTTTTTTGGACCTTATCTAACCATGCCAAGGTGGTTATTGGAGCGCCGCCCCAAACGAGGGAGTTATATTCGAGAAGAGGCCGAATGTAGGATTTATAAATAACAGCACGGGCCGATGGCTGGAGGAGGAACTTACACCTCTTAAGAAATCCCAAGCACTGAGATCCTTGTTTGGCGATTTGGAATATGTGGTCATTCCATCGCAAGTCTTTGGCTAATGTCACGCCTAAGATGTGTAAGGATGGTTCGGCCAATAGTTGAACTTCATTCACTTTCAAGGGTGGTGGGGTGTTGAACTTCTTTTTAGAGATAAGACAGTACTTGGTTTTGGCGGGGTTGAATTCAACACGATTCTTCTTTCCCCACTCTAGAATGAGTACAATGTCGTTATTAATAGAGTTGGACATACGTTCGCGATCATCAAGACAGGATCTGGCATGAGTCTGCCTTGTATCGAAGCTGTACGAGTACCGTAAAGTACCGTCGTCAGCGAAGCTGAGAAGTGGGTTGGAGGGGATTGAAAGAAGGTCATTTATAAAGATAAGGAATAGGGCCGGTGATAAGATTGACCCCTGGGGGACCCCCGCCGAGATCGGGTGGGATGCGGATTTGACGCCATCCAATACTACTTTGATTGAACGGCCGAAAAGGAAATTCCTAATCCACTTCTGTAGAAGTGAGTCGACTCCAATAGCTTTGAGTTTGGCTAACAGGGCTGAGTGCCAAACTCTATCGAAAGCCTTGGAGATATCTAGAGCAACCAGACTAGACTCGCCGGATCCATGCAGACTACGGCTGAGGTGTTCTGTAAGACAGACTAAAAGATCGCCAGTGGATCTTTTCTGGCGGAAGCCATAAGGTTGTGAGATGTATGAGGCCGGGTATTACAAAGGGAGCTCTAATGTCCATTATCGTTGATTATCTTTATATTACTGTACCTGGTTTGTTGTTGCCAATATTACTTTTCTTAAATTTTCTGCCGGTAACAGCACAAATAGTACAATGAAATATGTATACTGACTAGATCCGTTACTTCTATCATTGAACAGACAGAGAGGCTAGTCTGTAAAGCTACGAGGAGGCATCATGAAGATGGCTGTTCTCGTCAAAACCATTCTTGTAACTGCAATGCTTTGAATCTTATCTTGCAGTTGTTGTTTACCACTCAATCGTTGATTTGAATGTTTTTGTAAAAATGAAAAACTCCTAATATCGACCAAGACCTGCATCACATATGTACATATCCAAGTAACCTGGCATAATAAAAAGATTTAACATTTCCTGCCTAAGCTGGATAGGGTGTATAATGATACTGCTCATAATTATAATGAATAATTATAAGTGGTAAGAGAATATTTATAAGGTGAAAGAAGACTAAGGTAGAGACAACCGCGAATAACAAAATGTCACGCAAGTCGATCTATGAAAACGTAAGACCAAAAAAGATCGAAAAAAATTCTTGAAACGATTTTATTCGATTAAACTAATTTTCATTGAAAAATAATCTTCGTTTGGGGCCTTGGTAGCCTAAGGAGTAAGGCGTCTGGCTACCATCCCAGAGGTCAGCGGGTTCGAGTCCGGGCAGCGCCTTTTCCACTTCCCCACCTACATAACTTTCCTTCTTTCCTCGTCCCTCTTTACATTCCTGATTTCTCCTGCCATTGGCTTCCTTAGTCCGTCCCTGCTCCACCAAAGGACATATCATCAGTTGTTGATGAGGTTCAACTCGTCTCAGGAGGCATAACAGTCCAACAAGTTGTTATTCGATGCCCGATGTTAGAGTCGCGATAGTAATAGTTGGGACTAGGTGGAATCAAAATATCGCGGCTAAGTTGTGGGTTGTGGCAGTTCCATCTAGACAGACTAGAGCTGCTGTTCGACGGAGAAAATAGATTGTCAAAAGTATAAAGGGTTTTCCTGAGCCTCTAGCCTTTCACATAAAAAAAACGTTTTCAGATATCTTAATATTTAGTTAGCATGTTTATTATTAATAATTAGTCTAACAAGAGGAATGCAAGGAAGGAAGTCCAAGGAGCCGAAAACTATGTAATAGCAGAGTTGTCGCAGTGGATCTACCGCTGAGATAGGCATGTTAAGCTGGTGACAGTAAAGCCACTTTTTTTGCAATAACGGAACATTTCCGCACTTGCACACTTCAAGGAATGCTCGCACATCCCCACTTCTTTCCAAGCTTCAAATCATGCCGCAGGAAACTAAACCAAGGCCGAAAAGACTCATGTCGCGAGTTTGGAAATTCCATATAGCAAACAACTCCCGCTCGTGATTGAGTTGAATGGGTCGCACATGAGCGAGGGTTTTCTTACATAGAATTCCTGAAAAAAATGCTAACACACGAGTGAGCGTACTTTATGGAAAATAACCCTGCAAATATTTTATCTACTCGTCGCTTTAACGAAAAGAAAACTTGATTCTCGACCCGCAATCGTAAACGGTAACCTTTACCGAAAAAATAGTTATTTAAAAATCAATATTTAAAAACTATATTTCATAACTAATATATTTTAAAAGGACTTCTTTATTTATATTTTTTCATACCTTTCTTCCCGCCCACCAAAGAAAATTAATAAGGAGCTCTTCGATTCAAAGTCGTTACTACGAGTCGTTATCGAGTCGTCAAAGCGATTTGCTAAAGCATTTCGTTTTGGTCGTTTACAAATCGTTCTCGTTTCGATATCGACACTCGTCTCGAAACCTTCTCGAAGATTTCGCAACTCGTTTACGATTCGATCTCAACTGGTAATGTTTGCAGGGAACTCTCGCTTGTGAGTGAGGAGTGAGTTGAATGATTCACGCATCAGTGAGGATTTTCGTACCCTGGAATGTATAGTGCATTAGTATTTCGAAGCAACAGTTAGTGCAATGAAAGTCACTACTATTTGGCACCGTCTTTAAAACTGATTCTTCTTTCTAAATCCATTCTGATTGTAAGGAATTACAAACAATAATTTCATTATTTTTTTGCATCGTGGGATTTGTTTTTTGTTAAGTTTTGTTTAAGTTATTTTTAAAATTTTATTTTTTTTACCACGGTTTATATGTTTAACATTAAACAACTATCAGAGAGGTTTTTTTTATTTTACTTCCTTTTCTTAACCATCACTAACCATGCTCCCGAGTTTTTTATTTATTTAACAAACGTCGAACTTTTAATTTCTTATTTGTCTGAGTGCGAGCTTCTCCGACTCTCAGATCAAAAGTGGACGAATACTATTCTCCAGTGTAGCACGTTCCACGCTTCCCTTGCCTTCAGAAGTTTACATCCCGTTTAGTTAGAGGCTACCATAACCACAATGATGTGATTACAAAGTGCAGAAAGTGAGCATACTTTACCATTACTCCAGCAAAATAACCACTACTACTGTATATTAAAGACGGTTCAAATAAATTAATATCAGTTTAATTTTAGCAGATAAACCATTTAATTTGAATGGATCTTATCACCATTGTTTTTCGAAGTTCTGTGATTGACTTTCCAGAAGTCATAAAATCCTGAAAACCGCACTAGTAGGTATCGTCCATTTACCACCGAAAAAAAGAATTTATCTTCCCCAATTTTGCATAATGCGTGTCCCCAATTTGAGTTGAACAACAGAATAGAAGCAATAATTCTCAGTGGAAATCGTCACTTGATAAAGCTTCAATAAATTCAATCGTTGTCAGTTTCAAATCGGGACTCTCCCCGGAGGAGGCCCTATGGTGAAAGGCCCCTCTACACACAGCTAACATTTTTCGACACATGAACTCGGCTGAATAAATTTGGACAATAATTCAAGCTGCAGTTGAGCTATCGACTGTTTTATAAGCTTCTGAGGATGATTTATAGCATAGAAAAGCCATCCCCATTCCCATGGCGGGCACACGATCATAAACAATGTTCATCCGACTTATTACAATCCATCATCCCCGGAGTCCGGGTTGTCATATGCTTTTTGTTGTCCATTTCAGAATAGCGCAGCTTTTATTCTACGGGGGATGGCACAAGGGTGTGTCCCGGACCATCATGCATTCCGTTCTGGGGGTACAATTTTTCTGTCACTTAGTGTGTGTCTGACAGTATCCAGCTGAACTGGGCATGGTGTGCCCGGATTCTTCTTATCTTTCGGTTATGACCGTCGTCTGTATAGTACTCTCCTTGCTGACAGATTATCCTCCACAGTCCTAGCCTAGCGCATTCATGGCTAACACCCGGCATCCCAGAAACACCACCGCCACCAACCAGCCCCCCACACGGGGCCCCATCGAGGAAGCATCTATGACCCGGGAATGGGACATGCTGGAACGTGGGTAAAAATACCGGGCCCCACCCACGCCATTCGTCATGTTTTCATAATTGTAAAAGTTTTCTACAGTAATTTACAAAGCTTATCCCCGGCTGACTGGCAGGCTTCACTTTAACAAATGGCCCGGATCCGGAACGCATTAAAAAATTGCCATTTATTATTTGACCGGATCGCGCTTAACTTATTTCGGGACAGATATTCGCAGCTCCTCCGGGCGTAATTTATTGCAATCGATTCGTTGCCGGCCCTGGTGCAAAGCTGACAGATTTCGCGAAAAGACCAATCATCCGAATTTTCCTGCGAATATGTTTGTCGTATGCCATCCTTTTTCCAGGATTTTTTTTTAATATGTTTGATTTAATAATTATTATGAAAAGTGGGGTTTTTTTGTCAGATTGCAAATAAGTGTCTTTATTAACTCAATTGTTAATTGAACTTTTTGTTTAATTCGAATTTTAATTCCTTTGTAGAGGCTGGAAATTATTTTTTCAATTATAATGGATACATATTGAACCAAAAGTCAATTTGACAATTCAATTTTGCCTCCAGTGCATCGAAATTTGAAGTCTGAGCTTTATTTGCAAGAAGTAGCACAAAAATTTGTAGAAGCCCCTAGCTAGAACTGAACAAATCCTAGAATTTGAGATCAAAAACAAAATTTCTTCTTCTTCTTTAACGGCTCTACAACCGGGATCCGGTCGCGGCCTCACGCAACTGTTCTCTCCACCGGTCCCGATTCTGAGCCGATGTCATCCAGTTTGGCATCCCTAAACTCTGAGCGTCCTGGTCCACGCCATCCTTCTAGCGAAGGTTGGGCCTCCCTCGCTGTCGCACCCCATAGGTCAAACCGGTCAAACCTACACCAAATAATAAGCGTTTAAAGTTTAAACCGAATCGATGCATCGGGAGTCAAAAGATTTATTCGAAACAAAACCATTTTCATTTGTTTTCTATGCAGCACTCCTAGTAGCTGCAACAAAACGGTAAAAAGTTTGAGCACTTTGGTCACATCAATAAATCTAAATCGAACTGGAATTATCTTAAACGAGGAGGTGTATTGACTTAAAGTTGATGTTTTCACACCTTTCGGCAACTCGCCGTACTACTCAGTCAGTACTTTTTTCACACATCAGTTTCCAGCCCTATCCAACACAGGTTCATAAAGTACTGAATGACACTGTGGAAAGGGCAACTGGCCGGGCTTTTTTCTGGGTTTCCAAACCGGCGACTGGGATTTGTGTTTTCACAGTATTAACTCATACTCTTACTCAGTCTGTGCCCATAGAATTACCCTTTTTGTAAAGTCAAATTATCATTTCATGACAGTATGTCGCGAGCCCTATGGTACTTGAGCTTGTCAAGCAATCTGAGTATGGTGAGTCTGGCGTCATTCGTAGATATCTTCAAGGCTTTTGACAAATATAACACGGTGTTTTACTGACTAAACTCCAAGCGATTGGTATTTATTAAGTCCCTATAAACTGTTTTTTTCAGCTTTACTAAAGACAACAAAACTTTATCTCAAATTTTTGTGTGAAATTCTCATTTATAGAGCCCAACAAACATGGCTGTAAAACATGGAAGGTAATCAGAAAGAAATTATTTTATATTCCTGTGAAAGATACGCCGAAAACATTACTTCACGGATGGTAAACAAACTGTCACTTAGTAGAAGAGCTAATTTAGTTGAGTGGGTCCAGTTACAACTCGGGCCCTGTTTATAACTGGGTTGAATCTAAGTTGAACCGGGATTGAACCTAGTCATAAACGGAGGAACTGTCCAAATTTCATGTCATTCGGAGCCAACAACTGCCAACCACTAGGCTAAAATCATGCGCCATCAATTTGAAACATGCGGTAGTCATAAGGGGCGATGTCTGGTGGATACAGCTGGTGGGGTAAGACGTCCAAATTCATTATTTTAACGACATTATGGACCAGCCGCTTCGTCGTGTTTTTGCTTCTTTGGATGTTTTCTTTTCAATGCTCAGTCCAAATGCATTAGTTGTGTTCAATAGCGAGCTCCGGTGATGGTTTCACGCTGTGCTAATCTCACCAAATACACAGCATGTGCTTCGAACCATGGATTTTTGGCCTGGCCGGCGATCTTGATGCATAGCCCCAAGATTTTATTTTTGCTCTGAGTTATCGTAAAGGTCCACTTTTCATTGCCAGTCCTAGTAGGATGGAAAAGATCCTTCTTTGTTTGCTGTCGGATCGTCTGTCAGCTTCAACTCGTTTGGCACCCGACCAAATTGCCGTGCGTTTGGATCATTCTCAAGGCTTTAAAATGATGGGAAATGAGTCTTCCACGTTGCGTTTGACATGTATCTTCATCCAGTAGTGCCTTCCATTCTGCGTCTTCAAGCTTTGCCACTGGTCCGGGACTCTCTTTATCTTTCCAATCTTCTGAACAAGAGCTGTCGTTGAGACGGGAAAGGTCGCCAACTTTTATGAGGCAGTGGATATTAGGGTATAACCCCCCCCCCCCTCCTCCCAGAGTGCTTCAGTGCTTCCACAGATGTTGTCAGTGCGGCCAGATTGTAAACTTAGCTTTGACAATTACTGCATTCGTTTTTGTATAGCTCATGATAAACAAGGCTGTTATGAAGTTGATCGATCGCAATACTCAACGACACTGAGTATTGCCCTGCACTGTATCAATGCTGCAACTCTTCTAACGCTGGTATAATAGCAACGCAAATTTATTTGAAGCATCCCAGCAGGAAATATGGGAGACCTCCCTAGATAGAGAATAAAGGAGCCATCCCAAATAGGTTTTCGGTCATTGATTCGAGAGTTTATACCGTCACTGCGTCTATGTTTCAATAGGTGAAGAGTTCGTTTTCTGCTTTTTAAATTCTTTTATTTAACTTACACTACGTGTCGTCAAATCTTGGAAGTTAAATTTGACCCACTTTCCGGTGTCGGATAAAGCTGAAATTTTGCATACACGTTTAGTTTGGATGACAATGCAATCTGACCATTTTGTAAAAATATCCAGATGGCGGTTCCAAAATGGGGGTCGATTTTTGAAATTGTGTTCCGCGGCCCTCTGACATGGGTATCAAATGAAAGGATATGACAGGTAGAACACAATTAGCTATGTGGCGTCAGTCCAAATTCAAAATGGCGGCCAACACAAAATTGCGGAAAGCTTATAATAGAAAAAAGTAGAAAATATAACCGATCAACTTCCAATTTTGCACACACTCGTAGTTTGCATGATAATTAATACCTATGTATGCATTATGAGATGAAAAGTTGAGTTAAGGGTTAATTAAAAATAAAGAAGCAGTACAGGTAACAAAAAATCACAAACAAAACACAGAGATGCTGCTGTCAACTAAATTCAACTACTCAACTACTGAACTCATGTCCGTATGCATAATTCCAACTCAACCCAGGTAGCAGAGCTGAATCGAGTTCAGTCGACCTTAACTCAAATCGACTCCCGTTTACATGTAGTTAGACTTGGGTTCAACCTGAGTTCAACTCGTCATGTATAAGTACTAAATGCAATCTGACCCTTTTGTAAAAAAATCAAAAAGACAGTGTTCCAAGATGGCGGCCGTTTTTGCAATTGTGTTCCACCGAGCCCACGACATAGGTATCAAATGAAAGAGTACGGCAGGTAGAATACATTAAGCTGTGTGACGTAATTTTAAATCTAATAGAACCGCCATCATAAAATGGCGGAATACATATAATGGACTAAAAAGTAGAAAATAAAATAAATTATTAAAAAAAAAATTTAATAAAATTCTTTTAATTAACTTAAAAAATGTACTGAAAAGTAAAAAATAAAAAATAAATGAAGTGAAATTTCAATTTTAATGAAAAAGTTAAATAAAAGAATGGCGCATTTTTCATCAAAAAATTTTGTTAAAATTTTCTTCACAGTGAATTGAGTAAAACAACAAGTTTTACTTAATTTTTTTATTACGCCTTATAAATTAATACATAAAATCTTAATATACTGAAAAAAAAATGGTGATTTTATAAAAAAATTTAAATTTCTTAGTCTACATAATTAACAACGCCACATTGCAAAAGCTGATAAGGAGAAATTTACGAGCATAGATTAAATTTTGGACCAAAAAACTGGTTAATCATCAGCTGATGATTCCCTCTCTCTCTGTCCCCACTACCCTTAATATAAAAATAATGAAATTAATAAATTGATGAAAAATGCGCCATTCTTTTATTTAACTTTTTCATTAAAATTGAAATTTCACGCTTCCTTTTACATATTTTTTATTTTTTACTTTTCAGTACATTTTTTAAGTTAATTAAAAGAATTTTTTTTAAATTTTTTTAACCATTTAATTTTTTACTATTTCGTACCCGTGGGTATTCGAACTTCTGCTTTATTCGGATTGCGTCATTCTGCATTTATCCGCAGTGCGAAGTGCATTGAAAAAAGTATTATTTACATCCTTACAGAAATTATTGAAAGTTAAAAATGAGATCCCCATTTCATACCACTTTGGAACTCAAGACGAGAAACGAGGTTTTACGGGAAATAACTCCAACTCAACTCTATTGGGAGTACATACTATAGGAGTACTCTCTTTAGACTTATTTGGAGGTCAAAAGGGGCCCTTTCTTCCAATGACATGCTAATGCTAAAGTCATGGAAAAGGGAGACATTTCGGAGGTATTAATACCTCTCCTAGGAGACATCCAACATTACTCGAGGAGGCCTCTTTCCCTGTTGGAATACTACGGCATGACTTTTATGCAGCCAGAACTGTTTTTTTTTTGTGATCAACTGGAAGAAGATCTCGTACTTATCTTTTCAGTATGCCTACCGATATGACTTATGGAAAAAACTACAATTTTCTGGACTACACCAATACAATATTGAAAGATTCAGCGACTGTGCTTTGCAGTGCACGTAGAGAGCTAAGGGGCAATCTTTGATTACATTCACTTGAGCACCATAAAACAGTTAAGTGGTAAAATTGCGAACCACTGCGGGGAGCATACGTTGGGCGCTGTTAAATATGCTCCTGGGAGCGTTCATAAGTTTTATAGAACGAAGAAAACGGGCAATTATTCTTCTAACCATATAGGGTGCCATTAGCTCAATGGACCGGCTCTTGTTCGATACAGAAAACAATCAGCTTTAGAAGTGGTTAGATTTAGTGTTGGGGAACTACTTTGGTAAAACCACGCTCGCAGTTGAAAAGCAAAAGATGAACAAAATAAAAGTTTTTCAATACCGTTTTTTTATAACGCTTCTAGAACGCTTTTGAAGGAGCATAAAAAGGTGCAATAACATGCAATGTTAAAAGGTATATGGAACTGGTATGGAAACGGGAGCGCAGTGGTCATACATGACTATTGGAGCCTTCCATTTCCCATTGGGAGTCCGCTCATTTCAGCTGCTCCGTCGTATCCCTGGCGAACTACATTTTGTTTTCTTTAAACCAAGAACAATAAGGTTAGCCAAAACTCTCTTTTTCATGTTAGTAGCTTGCGCTTTCAAAATGTTTTAACCTATATTTCGGAAGAGGCTTGAACACCCAAACACGCCTTCTGGGTATGCCTGTGGCTAGCGGCATCTGTTGAACAAAATCTGTCGATGTCGATTCAATACGTTTCCAATATGATACATTAGATTGATTAAATATGATTAAATTGATATCATGGACCAATGAACCTATTGAAATTGGAGAATCTACCACCAAACTGAAGATACTCCAAGCAAAATCTATTGATACAAAGATGTTATGAATCCTTCTATTCGGCATAAACAAAACAATACTTGATACAGCCGGACTTACACTGTAGCAACGTGATGCCGACAAACTAGTAATCCATTGTTTAATCTCTAGGATAATTAAATGCTAAAATGTAGCACAAGATTTGGTGGGTGGGTGGTTGGACTACCACAAACCGTAATCCATAAAACAACAAAATCCTCTCCAAGTCACTTAACCGAGTGCTACCACTGGGGCGCATATAAACTACCCCCGAAAGGCGGTTCCGCCACTACATTTGAGAACAAATTGTTGAGCTGATTTGACCCTATGTTCAGTTCAGTCTACCCCCCCCCCCCTCACATTTAACTACAGCAGAGATACTTGTATACTTTGGCACTAAACATAGAGAAATTGACCCTCCACAGAAGAGAACTCTCAACAATGTTGCATAGTGGCGAAACCGATGGAATGTGCAGTGCAGCCATTTCTCCCTCACCCATTGGCCATAGCGCCATCGACGGTAATTGCGCCTGGGAAATAGATTTTATGTCACCGCAAAAATGACAATTCGTGAAAGATATGAGAGCGGACACCGCAGCCATGAGGTCGGCCATGGTAGTCGCACGAATTATTTTTAATACAATTTTGCACCAGAATGACCAACTAAATAAATGGTTATTGGTTTCGGGGCCGAGGGAGCGGCCGCATTTGATGGGCAGGAACACACCACCTAAACGCTGTAAAAATTGAAACTCAACCCTTTAAATGTTGTATTTCCCCGATGTGGTTTATGTTAAATGATTCTGGGCCCCGTGGCCCTGTTTCAATGGCGCGACCGCGTTTTATTAATTCGTGACAACGGAATTGGTTGCTCTTTTTATATTAAATAATGGATTGGTAGCGTGTAGCTACTACCCCCAGCCGAATGGGCTTGTACTTTGATTTATAGCGCGGGCAAATTTCAATAGACAGCCACAGATACTAGCATATAGAAAATGTTAACAACAACAGCCCCTAATTGAAACCTATTCAGCCCCATTCTTCGCAGCCTGTGTGGTGTGGTGGTAGTCTCTCCTCCTGCTCCAGCTTAGACCGAATTCCCCGGTCTTTAAGACGTGCGAATAATCTATGAGAAATAGCCGCCATACTCTATGCCAATCTTGGTAATAGAAAACCTAATTATGAACAGTTGCTCCCTATGAGAGGGCGTAAAGCAGCCTCAAATATAAAAGTCGGAATATCCTTCAGCTCGTCCTTCATCCCTATATGAGTTCCAAACTCCGAAGAGATAAAGCGGATAATCCATCTCCCAGGCATCCTTAATGTCATTACCACTTGGCTTTTATGGAGAAGGACAAAGTGGGTCGTCCTTTATTCCTGCTTTTATGGCAGGGTGTCGTTTTTCTCTTACGCCACCCACCCCCCACCACGACCACCACACAGCCATCTTACAAGGATGTCCTCGCAATAAACGTAAAATTGATAAAAAAAAAATGTCATTCTACTATAACGAAAAAAAAAAATAAAATAAAAAAAAATCACATAAGGACAGCTAGGATGTATTTATTGATCTATGTTGTTTCATTCCGGGAAATTTCGCAGGATTGAACTTTTGTAAATAATGTCCTTCCGGGCTCGCATATGCGCGTGTGTAATTGTGATGGCTATAAATATAATTGGGGATTTTTTAATGGCAGATTGCGTGATACTTGTGGAGAATTACATGGAGTTATAGCTTAAAAAAAATCTAGGTTTTGCTGAGATTTAAAAGATTGTTCAGCCAGCGAATATCGTAGGTATCTTGATAAGCGTAAAATCGATTTTTGGATTTGGATAAAAGCGTACTTTCAAAGGTGCTTAATCAGGCCATAAATATCTGGCCGTCTGCTATTACAAATATACTAGGCTACAAGCACTTTGTTTGCAAAATTGTGGCCCATTTCAAGAGTACACAGGGTGATTAAATTTGATAAAATTACCTCCTTAGAAATTTCGGATGGCGCGTTCCTTTTAAGCGACGTTTAAGTTGAATTTTAGTTTTTGTACAGCAATACCTTACTACCTAACACAGCACGGTGTGCCAGACAGAGTGTGTTGCCGCTAGCATTTAAACAGGCGGAAAAAATTGTACTGCGTCGACTGAAAAAAATAAAGTGAAGAAGTCGTCAAAACTAGGAACTAACACATAGAGCCGACCCTAGCCCTTTTTGAGGGTGGAGCAAGATTGTCTTTCTGCCCCCTTTGGTCAACACTTTCACATCACACAAATTGTATTTGCGGTTGTCAGGAGCGGCGCTTTCATAGGTGTGAATGGAGCACTCGCACCGGGCGCCACTAAACGAGGGCGCCAGTTCAGAAAATTAAAAAAAAAATTACTGGATAAAAATTGAAATTACATGAACTTACACAAATTTTCAAGAAGTTACACAAATTCTGTCTCAGTACTATCTCATGCGAGAAAAAGCGGGGAAAATTGACTCCCCTCGTACAGCAACTTACCCGAGATTTTTGCTTCGAAATTTTTATATGATTTCTGCTCAATTCAATGATTCTACCCAAAAAGTGAAGCAAGAGGCAAAAGTCAAAATTTCAGAAGAAAAATCCACCAAATGAGTAAAAATCTCTCATTCAACTGGTATGCTCAAATTTGAACTTGAGATGTAAATACAGAATTGAGCATTAGAATGAGCGAGACGAAACACAAAATAATTTCAATTTCACTACTCTGGAGCACTTTGTGAAAATTTTGTAAAATGCACCATATCAACTCACACAAAGGAAAAAATTGTTCCGATGCACCTGTATTGCGTATTATTGTTTACTGTGATTGATATTAACTTAGGGCGCTGTTGGAGCACTTTTAAATTGTGTACGATTTCTTAAAAGAGGTAAATGAACGAAATGAGAACAAAATATCTTGTGGCGAGAATCCCTCTTTAAATGCTCTATTTTGTTTGTTACCTTCTTCCTTTCTAACAAATTAATACATATGTAGATTTTTTTATGTTACGAGATGTTCTGGTGCAATTTTAAATTGTGTGCCCCTGGAGGAATATACGAGAGTATTCTTATTATATTTTTTTCTTATTAGATTTGAAACTTTTATTTATCACTCAGTAATAATTTAAAAATTAATGATAATTATTAAACTACTAATTATAAGTAATATATTTTTAAAATGAGTTATTTATATTTTATTAGAATTAATTTGTTTATTGTTTTTTTTTTTTGTATTTTTAAGAAACTTTAAATATTTAATAAGGATTTTAAATAAAAAAAGGAATCATTTTGAATTAAAGGAGTTGATTTTAGGGTTTTTAACGGCATTCGATTCTACGGGAATAGGGCTGTCAGAACTAGTCTTAAATGAGTAAATAAATTAGATCTTTCTTTAATTGATTGTAGGGGACAGGCTTATTTTAACAGATCCAATATGAGAGGTAGTAATTCTTTTTTGCAAGAGTATTTTTTATTCTTTGTCCGTCCACTTAATCTAATCATTTCAGAGGATGCACATTGTTCTCCAAAGGCAATTTCTTGTTCACTTGAATTTTCAGTTCGGTTAAAAGATGCGATGTTTTGAAAAAAAAAAAAAAAAAAAAAAATTGTTGGGATGTGGGTTTAACCCCTTCGGTCCACACGATTAACTTCCCAGTATGATGAACGAATACGGAATAAACTGACTTCTTACAAAATAGTTATACGTTTAGCACTAGTGGAAAATTGACTAGTATCAGAACTGGGGACAAAGTAATCCTAGTTCAAATAATATAATAGTGGTTACTCTAAAAAAAATTTCTAGAAATTTTGTTTTCCCCGAACTTTAGCAAATAAACAAATTGTGTTCAAACTCGTATTGAGCAGGCTGAAGCGCCGTTGACAAACTGAGAAGCGAATGACTTCATTTGGAAATTCCAAAGCTTTCCGGAGATACTAGCAAAACTGTAACTGTTAAGTACTTGTCAGACTTGACAAAAAGAATGCGGTAACTACTGGAAATCCCGGGATTTCCCGCAATTTTCTGAAGCTGTATCACGCGTAGAAAACAATTCCCCGTCAAAAAGTGCTAATCCAAGGTTTGAAAAATTCGCGCTGTTTGTAAAGGGTAACGAAAGTTTTGCACGATTTTAAAAGGCTGTCGGATTTTGACAAGTGATGTTTTGTTCGAAGGCTATTGCTGTGCAGAACCCAAAAAAGATCACTTCGTTTAGAACGGGTCTCATTCCATTGAGTTTATTAGCAAAACTTGTCAATTTAAGGTCTTTCTGACAATTAGCCGAAGTTTTTCTATTTAAACAAAAAAGGCCCGACCGAATATTATGAAATTTTTTCAGAGCATTTCTTCGTTAATACTCTTTTTTCGGCACCTCAATGAAGGCGATATAGTTTTTAGTTTGCGCTGTATCGTGCAGGTACAAAAATCATAAACGTCGTTTAAACAAAAAAACGGTTCGACCGAATTTTATGAAAATCTTTTCAGATCATATGTTGCTTAATACTCTTCGAACGGCACGTCCACTAAGTCGATATCTTTCATAGTTCGCGCGATATCGTGCAGGTACAAAAATCATTTATGTCGCTTAAACCAAAAAACCGCTCGGCCGAATATTATAAAAATCTTTTCAGATTATATTGTCGCTAATACGCTTCGAACGGCACTTCAAGTAAGTCAATATCTTTTGTGGTTCGGGCGATATCGTGCAAGTACAAAAATCACTTACGCCGCTTAAACAAAAAAACGGCTCCACCGAATTTTATGAAAATCTTTTCAGATCATATTTCGGTTAATACGCTTCGAACGACACCTCAACGAAGTCGATATCTTTATTGGTTCGCGCGATTTCTTGCAGGAAAAAATGACCTCATCCGTACGCACATACACACCACATACTTCCTCCCAATTTTTTGCTTAAAATGCACCTGGGACCTTGAAAGATGAAAATACGTCGAAAATTTCGATTTCGATTTTCGGACCGATTACAATAACTTCCTATACTGGGAAGTTAAAAATATAAAATTATTTACTTTTAAGCTGCTTAGTGAGACCAGGGCGAAAAGTAGAATAGACGCGTTAAGACTATTAGTTCGTGAGTTAGATGATGTCTACGAGGCGCAAGTAGAACTTCCTCAGGCAGGGAAAAGCGTATCGAAACATACAGCAGAATAAAATTGCTCAATTATATTTTAGCAAAAATAAATATGTATAGCCAATCTATACTTACAAAGTCCAAATGGTTCTTTATATGCTGCAGTTGATATTTTATATTCCACAAAAGGCGTTTTGATAGATTTACGATCGGAAACAACATTTCAAGAATACATTGAAACACCAAAGCAAACTGTTGTTCCCATCCTTGCGATCCAGATGAAAGAGGCTTTTTTTATATGATTAGCTTATGGGGCGCAATGTTGCCTACTCCACCGGGCGCAAAAAACCCACGCGCCGGCCCTTTCGGTTGTCCTAGTTAAACCTTAATTCGAGCACTGCCGAGGCAGCCTTGGCGCGATAGAAGTTTATCTGGACATATTGGAAGCATGGCTCATTTCCTTAGGTGTCCAATACACATTCTGGCAAGCGTCAATCAATTCAATCAGTCATGATTGATGGAAATCAAAATATTCAGATAATTACATCGGTCATCACGTTAGACGGCAGATTTTCCGTCAGTCATAGCAGTGACTGTGACAAAACTGGCAGCAAAACCTATCGACTAATAGAAGCTTCAGGGGATTATATCCTAACTTTTGCGAGCCTTTTGGGCTGGGGGCTACCCCTAACGAGTTCGATGGTGGTTTTACGGTCACAGCCCCACTTGTAGCGGCAATAGAAGAAACATCTCTTCTCAGATTTGCTTCCCCGTCGTTTCGCCAACAGCACCAGCCTCTCTGTTGGTGGTTGTTTGTATCAGATGGTCGGGCAGCCACCTCCTCGTTAAAAGAGGCTTCTCCTACCACCAGCCCAAAATTGCAGTGTTTGCCATGCTAACATTCGACCAACTGCTTACAATGTAAACTGGCTGACTTACTCAAATAATACCAGTATTTATGGCAAAGACGTCGATCTCTCCAATAATTTGCATGAATTTGCGATCATCCCAGGATGAGAAGTAAAAAAAATATCAAGGAGATAGGTTCCTCGATCAGCAACATCAGGGACTCTCGTAGGATTATCCATAATTTCATGCATATTATTGGAGTTCGACGTCTTTACCGCAGCCGACTCCGTCGAATTTGTCCTCTCGGAAATTCGGACCATTGCTTAGTCAGCGCCAGCTTCCCATTCCAATTTCCCACCCCTCCCAAACCAGATAGAAGAACTGTATGGCATTATGTAAAAGTCAATTGGCTGGGGCCAAAGGTTAAAGATGATCAAACTAAACATCACACCGTGGTGGCTACCATCGAAAGCGCAATACTCGCGCAAGTCAGCGATATAATTTTGTCCCCGCCAAGAACAGAGAAGTATACTATATTAAAAAATAGTTTAAAATGTCAATTTGCAGACTTCGAGGAGACTAGATTAAAAATCGTAGTCGCAGCAGTTTCAGAACGCGTAACAATAATCGGCAAACTCATTGCTGGTACCACAGGATCTTCAGAGAAAAAGCACGATCATTCAGAGCACCGTGCGCCTTCAAAAATCAACAAGCATCGTTAAAATGGAGTGTGCCTCGGCTTTCGCGCCAGCCAATGGCACAAACAGTTTTAGCCACTTATCAGTACAAGACAGGACATATAATGCACATATGCTGGTCGACACAGGAGCTGACATTTCCGTCTTACCGCCAAGCGAAAGTCTTCACCAGGACATTTCACAGTTTTCAAACTTTTCTCGGCGAATAACACACCAATAAACACACTAGGACACAAAGCTATAGTGCTCGATTTTGGACTGAAAAGGAACTTCCCATGGACTTTTGTCATCCCAGAGGTAACCAAACCCCATTGCAGATTTTTTAGGTTATTACGGCCTGCTTGTCGACATAAAGGGGAAATCTCTCGCAGACGAAAAAACGCAAATACGTTCAACAGGCAACGGACGAATTCACAATTCTACAAATTGCTCCAAAAATACAGCGAACTATCACCAGACATTTTAGCAACCTCCGCCCCTCAACATCACCACGTTGAACATTTTATGGAAACAACATGTCAGCCAGTGTCAGCAAGGAGTCGGCGCTTAACCGCCAAAAGTGGAAGAGCGCAAAACAGGAAATCGACAGAGCCAACTGACAACCATTAGGATTTTTCTCCAGAAAGTTATCAACGGCAGAGAAACGCTATAGAGCTTACGACCGAGAATTGCGATCTACGCTGGGATAAAATACTTTCGCCACTTTTTGGAAGGTAACAATTTTACAATCATGACTGGCCATAAGCCGTTGGTATGAGCATTTCAGCAAAAATGGGAGAACTTTCTCCCCGCCAGACGAGGCAACTTGACTTCATTAGTCACGGTAGTACAGACATTACCCACATCAGCGGAAAGGATAACATACAATAGTAGCTGACTGTCGGTCAAGAGTAGATGATATCAATTTACCCCAAACGCTAAATTCCGACGAGTTAGCACACAGCCAAGTTAAAAACGAAGAGCTGCGAAAATTGTTAAACAATCTGAATACGTCACTGAAACTTACCCGATGTAATATTCCTAACAACAAGTTCGACATCTTTTGTGACGACAACAACGGAAACGACGTATTTCCGGATGTCCTATATAAACCGAGGCAGCCATGGCGTGATGAAGGTTTATCTGAGCAAACGTCAGATTTAAAGCATGGTTCATTTCGTTAGGGCATTGTTTGTCAACCTGGGGGTCACCATTAGATATAACGGGGTCGCAATCTGCAAAAAAAAAATATTATAATGAACAATGTATTTTAAATTATAGTCAAGTGTTACATAGAGTCCGCTGGAGGGCAACTGTTTCCGCCCTATGTCCCATGAGGGATTCATCATCTGTAGCACTACAGCCTATTATTGGCCTTGGCTTCCTCCAACATTTCTCTCCATGCCGTTCGGTTCCTGGCTAATGCCTTCCAGTTGCGTACGCCTAACTTTACTAAATCTTCCTCAACGGAGTCCATGTATCGCTTTTTTGGTCGACCTGAATTTCGCTTTCCATCAGGAATTCGATTCAACGCTATTTTTGCGGGGTCGCTATCGTCAAGCCTTTGTACGTGTGCCACCCATCGCAATCTACTTAATTTTATACTTTTGACAATGTCGGGTCCCCGGTACAGTTGGTATAATTCGTGATTATATCTCCTTCTCCATTCACCGTTTTCGCAGACACCGCCAAATATTGTACGTAAAATTTTTCTTTCAAAAGTGCCTAGAAGAGTTTCATCAGCCACTTTCAAAGTCCATGCCTCTGATCCAAACATCAGAACGGGCTTGATTAGCGTGGTATATAGTTTACACTTCGCTCCTCTAGACAAAATGCGTGATGTAAGATGTTGTCGAAGTCCAAAATAGCATCTGTTAGCAACGTTTATTCTCCTTCTGATCTCCGTTGTCTCACCACTGTCAGCTTGCAATACGGCTCCAAGATACGTAAATTCTTTAACGGTTTCTATATTATATGCATCTATGGTGATATTTTGTCTTGGAGTTGCGTATCTTTTTGAAGTACAAAGATACTTAGTTTTTGCTTCGTTGATGAGCAATCCCATCTTTTCCGCAGCTGCTTCCAGTTTGATGAAGGTTTCTTTCACACTCGCAAACGACCTACCTATTAGAGCGACATCATCAGCATAAGCCATCGTTTGTGTTGACTTGTTAAAGATGGATCCCGTTGTTTCTACCCCAGCGTCTCTCACCACCTTCTCCAACACTATGTTAAATAGGAGGCATGACAGCGCGTCACCTTGTCTCAGGCCTCTCTGTGATGTGAAACTATCTGAAAGGTCTTGTTCAACTCGTACTCTGCATCGTACTACCTCGGTTGTAGCTTTTGTTACTTCGATTAGGTGTTTTGGAAATCGGAAGCACTCCATAGCTTTAAATAACTCCTCACGCTTGACGCTGTCATATGCTTGCTTGAAGTCTATAAACAGTACGTGAATATTGATGTTGAACTCCCATGATTTTTCCAAAATTCTTCTTAGAGTGGAAATATGGTTTGTAGTGGACCTACCTGGTCGAAAGCCACATTGATAACTACCTATTATGCCTTCTGCGATGGGTAGAAGTTTTTTGTATAAAATAGTGGACAGTACTTTATACGCTGAGTTGAGGAGGGTAATACCCCTATAGTTCTCACAAACGAGTTGATCTCCTTTTTTATGCAGGGGGCATATCACACCTTCCGTCCATTCAAGTGGGATCTTTTTCTGACGCCAGATCGATTTTATAAGTTTATGTAATCCATTCCTTAATTCTTGGCCCCCATATTTCCACATCTCAATTGCTATGCTATCTTTTCCTGGGGCTTTATTGTTTTTGAGATTCGTCATAGCTTCTTGTACGTCGTCCATTGTAGGGACATCACTTTCTTTAGCAGCACCAGTATCACTATCATTATTGGTTGGTGCGTTTCTATTTGTTTGATTCACATCACTTTCACTCTCATTTTCGTCGCCTCTATTCAGTAGCTCATTAAAATACTCCCCCCATCTTTCTAAAACCTCTTGTTTTTGGCTCAGGATATTACCGTTTTTGTCCTTACACATCGATACTCTGGGTTTAAACTCTTTACGTTGCTTGTTCACTTTCTCATATAACTTTCTCACTTCGTTATTATTCCCGAGTTCGTTTATCTCTACAAATTGTTCCTCCAGCCACGTCTTCTTTTTTCTTTTGTGCGTACGTTTTTCTAGTCGTCGTTTTTCCTTATAGGTCGCTACGAAATTTCTAGTTCTATATCTTTGCAGCATATTAGTATATGCTTCATTCTTATCTTTCGTTACTCTAGCGCACTCTTCGTCGAACCAGTCTTGACGTCTTGTTCGTCTTTCATAGCCTAGCTTGGTTGCAGCGGATTCCTTTATTATGGTACTTAGTTTTGCCCATTCCTCATCAATATTGGCATCGATACTTGTAGCTTCGTTATTCGATGCACCGAACCTTCTATTTAGCTCTGCTACATATTCTTTCCTAATTTGTTCTTCGTTGAGGGCCGCGGTATTATATTTTCGCTCGCTTTGTTGTACCCTTCCTCCTGTCCTAACGCATCCTATCTCTTATCTTAGCACCCACCAGAAAATGGTCTGAGTCCACGTTTGCTCCACGGTACGTTCTAACATCTATTATGCTGGAGCTGTACCTTGTACTAATAAGTATATGGTCTATAGCATTTACCGTCTCCTCATTAGGAGATTTCCAGGTTACTCTATGTATTCTTCTGTGTTTGAATTTCGTGCTAGCCACTATCATGTTAGCTCCAGCAGCGAAGTCCACCAGTCTACGACCATTATCATTGCACTCAGGATGATTCGTTCCTGCCCTACTTTTGCGTTAGCGTCTCCTATAATTACTTTTACATCATACCTGGGACATTTTCTGAGATTTCTCTCAAGGTTTTCATAGAAGGCCTCCTTTTCTTCATCAGACTTATCTTCGGTTGGAGCATGTATGAGGGATTAAAGGAGCATAAAAAAAGAACAAAGAGTTACCTATAGAGTGTATTTGATAAGTTCACAAAGCGGCTTACTAGTGATAGGTTTTGGTTAGACGAACAAAAATCGTATTGGTAACATCGTATTGGTGATATGTAAAACTCTAAAAAAAACAACAATTATAACGGCCTATTGTGGCTAAACCATTACGACTTACCCTCATTCCCACCCATATGATTTTTTGGTAAATACGTTAAATACGTCGCCACCGATATTTTGTAATTTACCCCGGACTTATCTAAGTCTTGTCTTGGTTTTGCGTTTGCTCATCGCAAAATGAGAGGGGGGCTTTGAAAAGAATCAAGCTCGGTAGACTCAAGGAAGGACATCTTGCTCGTAAGTGAAGCGCTGGTAAGGCTTTTGTGGTATATTTGTGCGGTAGACCAAAATGTACACTAGAAGGATGGTGTAGGCGTAGATGCTCTTTTTTTTGTGATACGATGAAGCTTAGGAGTCACCCTTTGTACTACTAGTCCGTCATGTCGTTCGAGTCATGGTGCAATGTATAGTAGTAAGCTTGATCTGAAGGATAGAATAGAAAGGATAGGTTAGGGGTCTGGGGAGTGCATGAGTAGGTGTCGATGAACCTTGCGTTTGAACTCAGAGATGTTATATGAGCTCGGAAACACCGACTGCGGAAGAGAGTTCCACAACCGAGTTGTTCTATTTATAAACGAACAGCTAAACCGTAATGTGCGTGACGGAGAGGGCTGCAGGGTGAAGGGGTGAGCCGAGTTGGCTAGTCTTGTGTTGCGGGAAATAAGTTGCCGTGTAGGCAGGAGGTTCTTTATTTCAGTGGAGCATTCGCTGTAATAATAGCGATAAAACTTGCTGAGTGCAGCTACGTTCCTAAGGGTCGATGGAGGAGCAAAGAGTGCTATCACCAATGAGTTTGATGGCGCGATTTTGCACCTTATCCAGCCAAGCCAAGGTGGTTTTAGGAGCGCCCGCCCAGATATACGAGTTGTATTCAAGGTGGGGTCGAATGTAGGACTTGTAGATTGTGGCTAGAGCAGCTGGCTGAAGGAGGAACTTGCATCTCTTAAGGAATCTGAGGCATTGATACGCTTGTTTGGCAATTTGGAATATGTGACCATTCCATTGCATATCATTAGATAGAGTCATTCCCAGGATGTTAAGAGATGGGTCAGGTGTTAGGTTATCCTTGTCCACTAAAATAGAGGGAAAGTCGGTACAGGTTTTGGTAGAGATAAGGCAGTACTTTGTTTTTGATGCATTAAATTCGGCCCGATTCTTGCGGCCCCAGTCAAGAATGAGCTCGATGTCTGCGTTAAGAGAGCTGGACATGAGTTCGCGGTCTAAGAGACAAGGTCTGTCACTTGCTTGTCTAGCGTTGGCGTAAGAGTAACGCAGAGTATTGTCGTCGGCGAAACTGTGGAGTGGGTTGGAGGGGATTGAGAGCAGATCGTTAATAAATAGTAGAAAGAGAGCAGGTGAGAGGATCGATACTTGGGGCACGCCGGCCGAGATGGAGTGTGGGTTGGATTCGACGCCATCCAATACTACCTTGATTGAACGGCTGGAAAGAAAGCTCTCAATCCAGTTCATAAGAACTGAGTCGACACCAATAGCTTGGAGTTTAGACAGCAGAGCGGGATGAAAAGTTTTGGAAATATCTAGAGCAACCAGACCAGACTCACCGGAACTATGGATGCTTCGGTGTAGATGCTCGGTCAAACACACAAGAAGGTCGCCAGTAGATCTTTTCGGTCTAAAGCCGTACTGCCTGTCGTGTATGATTTGGTTAGATTCTAAATATTGCATCAGCTTTCTCTAAGCTTCTTCCTGTTTTTTCTTCTTTTGATGAGGTAAAGGCGCCAAAAGTACCGCGACGGCTCACTTGTCCTATTGTACCACACCCCTTTACGCTGAGAACCCGATGTTGGTTGCCCGGAGGGCCAACCTCCGACCCTCATACAAAAACTAACAATTTAACCCCGTTAGCCTCAAGAAATACACAACGGCGGTATCATGGGCCTGCATAACACCAATCATTTAAAGAGCCACGCGGGCATACGGTAGTCCTTCACGGGCGTGGGTTGCCAATTTTTTTTACCCGACCCAGGCGACGTATCACTTCTTTAACTCACTAATCTAACCCTATCTTCTTGGACGTATCTGGCCACATCGCCGGGACCTCCTCTCCGCCATTTCCTTACTTAGGCTGCGGGCTGCCGTCCTTCTGATAACCAGTTTCCAGTTAAGATCCTATAACTGACTGCCTCCCAAATTTTTCCCTGTTTTTTTTTTTTTGTTATTTTTTCGGATCCCTTTATTTTAAATTTTTCCAAAAAATTTGTGCTAATTTTTGGAGATTTTAGAATTCTACCGTAGTTACAAGGTGGATTTTGGAAAAGGAAATAGGCCGGCCGTTACACCTTTACTAGTGGTGAGCAAGGCGAGTCTTGCAGTCTTGTCTGTTCTTGCACAGTTAGCAAGACCAAAGCAAAACCAAGACAAGACAGGGCAAAAAGAGACTACAAGATCAAGATAGAAAGTATTGCAGTGACGAGCAAAACGTCTTACAAAAAGTCTTGCTAAAAGTCTTGCAAAAAGACTTGCAAAAAGTCTTGCAGTCTTGTCTTGGCCCTGCTGCAATTTTTGTTCGTTACTGCAAGACTTTTGCCACTAAGTGATGAATAAAAAGCCTTTCTATCTTGACCCTGCAGCCTTGACTTGTCCTTGTTCTGTCTTTTCTTGGTCTTGCAGAATGTGCAAGACCAGTCTTGCTCTCATCTCTACCCTTTACCTCATATGTGTAGGCCGGACCGCTAGTGCAACTGTCTGTCCAATAGCTTGTCGCTTAGACTTGACTCCTCGAGCAAGGTCATATAGAACAACGTATCACTGGCATGATGGCCATGGCAAACTGGGGCTTGTTGTCGCGGTAGAAGGTCATTGGGGCTTTCCGAGCTTAAGGATCCTAAATTGGATAGCAAGGAGCAGTGTTTCTAAAACAAAAGTTTAAATATAAATGTTGCCGGTGCCTTCCTTAAAGTCATGAATGCTTGCAGGCACATTACCAAAGGCATCCCTTTTGTTAGATAGTCATTATTATAAAAATATAAATTTAGCAATTTTCGAATGGTTCACAAAACTCCGACTACTTAAAGCTTCGTGCCCTTTTCAAGACCCAATTTCAATCCAACAAAAAAAAACTCTTGCCCAAAAATAATAATTTTTTTCTTCATCTTTCGCATGACTCACAAACAAACTGCTTTATCCACTCCAGCAGCGGGTCTAGAAAAGGTAATTGACCATTTTCATAATTTCAGCATCTTGGTAGGATATCTTAAGTAAGGAGCAACATTTTTCTCCTAATTTTAATTAAAACTTGTGATAACCATAACTTAAGCCATCAACAAAGAAGTGCACTCAACCATCATCGTGAGGCAAAAAAAAAACCCTGGACAGACAGAGCAGAGCGAGAGCAGAGAGAGGAGCAGAGAAGCAGTAACTCGTTAAGTTCATAAAGGTTACATCTGGTCCATCAGGGGATGACTTTGACTCACTTTCATTACAGAAGCACAGAAGCTTCACGAGGGCCGTTCATTAAATTTTTAAGATGCCTCATTACCTAATTGAAAAGAAGAGGAAGAAAATCGGACACTAAGCTCTTTCTTAATTATCTCTTAGCCCAAAATGAACCCGGAGTCTGCTGGCCCCGCTAAGGGCGCGCACAAGTGAGAAGAAAAAAGAGTGTCGACGGATAAACCAGTTGGATAGAGTCAGGACTGAGCCGAGGATGATGCTGTATTCTGGATAGCAGTGTAGTGCTTCGCTAATTAATTTATCCTGCCATTGCTCGGTCGTCGGTGCAGATATAGCTAACCGTCTCGCTCCGTTTTTCTGACAGGATAACAGACAGCCATTTTGACAAAAAGTCCATTAGTAGAACAACTTGCATGGTAATTTAAAATTTAACTAAAACTCATGAATTCTTCGCCCCTCATCAGCGAGCGCCACTGTTTTTCGGCTCACAAAGCTGAAAAAAAAAAACATTTTTCGTTATATACACCGACCGACTCCGGGGTCCCCGGAACGACTCCGGATGGAGGAAGTATAAAGCGGATGCGAAGGGAAAAGGACCCTGCCAGGCAAGGAAAACAGGAAAAAAGAAATTACGAGTATTATTATGCAAATAAAGTTTCATGCATAACTGAGCATTGAACGCTCCTCGTAGACACACGGCCTGGCATCCTGGATCCTGGGATCGACTGTTTCAGTTTTCTGGTATGCCATAAGGAGCCCTCGGAGTCCTTCGCCGCCTAACCCCAGAGTGATATGATGATGCCCTGCAATGCGATGTGGATGTGATGTAATGGAAATCAACAAAGGTCCCCCGGGGGGATGGGGAGAGATTGAACGTTTACTTTTCCAGAGTTTTGAGCCGAATCTGGATCCTAAATGAATCCTTACATACACACGGAGATGGAGAAGCAATCTGATACGTATTCCAGTGGCGCCAACGATACGTGAACGAACGTCAATGGTATATGTTTCCGCTGCTTAAAATTTACGTGACAGCTGATGACGATTATATGAGGTGAGCTGCTACCCCTCGTTCCTCCCCCCCGCCCCGCGGTACATACCCTTTATTATAACGTGTTAAGGAAATGATAAACGAGTGCTTATCGCTGTTGAATTTCCAACGAGAGCCGTTTTCCTCAATTTATTTTGTCTGCACCCTTTTTAGCTTGTTTGTGCGAATACCTGGTAGAACACCTCCGCCACTCTCTCGCGGGGCGCAAATTAATTGTGCTCTGTGAATTCTCATGATTTTATAAAACCTCAAAAATTATTTTCAAAGCATAAACTGCTCACACTTTGGGTATGTGAATCAACACGTTTTTACACGACGCGGCCTTATTATTTGAATTCTCTCACCCCGCGGGCGGGCGGCGCGCGCGTTCACCCACCGCAACCCGCCAACGCCATTTTTTCTGCTGTTTTGTTCTGTGTTTTTTTTTTTTTTTTTTTTCTGAACACACTCTCTCTCTTTATAGAGAAAGGCAACGTGTTTTTGTTGATGCCCCATATGCTAGACTGACATATTTCAACTGTAGCCAGGTCGTGTTTGCCAATTTCCCAACAACGGAAGCATTCATGCGTGCCGAAAATGGATATGTCAAAAATCAGATGTCAACCAGCCAGATGACGAAGGTTCCCGGGAGGATGAAATCTGTCTTGGTTGTAATTGGACTCTGGTGGGGCAATCAGCCATATCCGACGACTATATTTGAAAGTCAGCAGATTCAAATTCAGATCCAGATTTCCTTATGATGACTTCTCCCGAACCCCGTGGAACCAATATATGCAAAGGCATACACCAGAGACCATAGCACCAGCAACGCTTGTTTATATTTGTTTATCCGAGAGGAATGGCTATTGGTGAATACATTAATTTTGCAGGATATTACATTTCGGATCAGGGAAAAATTATTTTGTGTTGAGTTGCATATTCATGGGGATATGACATTAAAGTTTTTCTCTCGTATCACAAACAGCACAACGATATTTGAACAAAAAAACAAAAATTGTTGTTGACTCGCCTTCCTTCACGGCGGGTGGTTTAATGTGTGGCACAAATGCGGAAGTAGAAGACGCAGATTAAATAGCATCACGCCGGGCTCTGATACTAGGTTTAATGTGATTGCGTTATCCCTATGGGCATTCACGAATGGATTGTGCCAGCTTCCGGTTGCAATATTCATGTGTTGATCATATCAATAAATTATGGGCGTGTGACTCCGGGGCTTCCAAGGGATTCATTCCAATCGGAGTTTCTTAAAAGATAAACTAAACAAACTTAATATTTAGAAAGCCTCGATTTCCTGTTTGTTTGGAAATATAGCATGATTGTAAAAGAACTAGTCATAGTGAATATATATTCATAACGAATCCAAAAACTCATCCCTATCTACATCACTTGTCAATCGGTGTTGTTTGTGAGCTTTTCACAAAAAGTTGCACCTTTGTGATAGGAGTATAAACGTCTAAATACCATTTGGACCTATTATACTCTTTAAAAGTCCAGACACTTCATATAAGTAGCCCAGGTTGCTTAACCATTTTGATCCATCTAGAGATTTAACACTCAGGTTCTCTCTTTGAACCAAGTCACGTCAAATTACATGATATTGCAGAGAAAGTGAAATTCATTCCTTGGGGCCAAAGCCTACAGTTCAGGTGCATTGCAACTCCATAGTTGGTTAGTAGGTATTGGGGCGGTTGGGCAAACTATGCAAACTAGGTGCTCTAATTATTAAGCAGATTGGGTCAATTACTGTGGAATTAGGTTAATTATCGCAGTGGTAATTAGGCTAATTGTTTTTGCAACTAGGTGAATTGCAGTAGTGCTAATTGTGCATGTCATTTGGTGCGTTCCGCCCAAGTCCGTATATGACATGTGCCTGCCGCTTGAAGACTTGTCTAAGGATGGCTTTATGTCTGCAATGAGATTACAGCTGAGATCATTCATTGTTTGAGTCAATAACTCCGGAGTTACGTCACCCTATTAGAATACCCACCTCCTCATTAGCGCGTTGGTAGCCTTTAGTAGTTTAAACTAGGTCCCACAGGACTTTGCCTGATTGCCCGTTGTAAATACAGTGTACGCCTACATTAGAAAGAAAAAAAGCTAGGGCTCTCAAGCTGAAAACTTATGAACCTGTCTTCCATTCCTGAACCATCTCTCACACCACTGTCTTATAACCGTTCATTGGGGATTCATTTACAGATACTTTTTTCTTTGAAAATAACTTGTAATGGAGCCTCGGGCTGGGTGCCCGAAAGACCAACCCCAGACCCTCACTCAATAACTACGAAAATTTGGAACCATACGCCACACCGAGACTTTTTAAAGCGGTACACCTGGCCTCCAGAGAAAGGCAGCTCGTCGAGAGGTCGTGGCGTGGCGAGACCCTGGAATACCACCTAGCGTCGTGTATCACCGCTTACCGGAACTCGGCGTCCTCATCCAGTCGCTTATGGATTACTCATGAGGAAATCAGAGCCCTCTGAAACGAAAATCGTCAGAGCGTCAGGTCGTCCACCATGTCGTTTAGTTCCTCATCCTAAACAAAATCTTATCCGTAACAACCTAAAACAAGAATTTCATCAAAAAAAAAACGTTGATATGAACCTAGTCTTTAATACAATAACAGACGTATATTCACAACAAGACCTATGTCCAACAATAACAACATAAACTTAGTACCCCATCGGAACTGCAACCGAGTTATTGGGCGACACTATTTCAATAATGTTTCCTTCTTTCAAGGCCTCTAGTTGTACTCATCGACAAAAAAAACTAAACACAAAACAGCGTGAAACCGCAAAGAAAACAGTCTCAAAACAGAGGACCACTTCCCCAAAAGCAATCGAGACATTGAAGTTGGGTTCCGCGATACCATCACCTGTACCTTGTTCCATCCGTGGATATTGTTTGGATCCCCAGGAAAGTAAGTTCCTCCAACCCAGAACGATCCGAGATAATCACCCTGAATTTCGTTTGGAACCGCAGTACTCCAACCAGAAGGTCGAATATGCGGTAAATTGAAATGTTTGGGAAATTTTTAAGGATATCCATGTGTCTTTTGGCTGTAAAGGGCCAGTTGGCGGATTTCCATATAAAGACCAATGCGGTCAATCAGATAATTGCCTCCATCGCGGGTGAGGAAAAGGTCCGCATAGCTCTGGTAAAGGAGAGGCAAGCAACCCGTTGCAGTTTGCTGCACTTGAAGATCGACGTAATCTGTTTATTCTTGGGCCACCAAACGATAAAGGAATAAGTGACCATAGGTTTAACGACCGTATAGTACATTCAGTACATTATTTGTCTTACCCAAAAGCCTTTTGCAGGCTCATATGGCCTTGCGACTTTACTGACGGCGTAGTCCAGTTGATCGTTCCAGTTCAATCTTTTATCTAGCTTAACTCCTAAATATTTAACTGAGTCTGAGTAGGTACTCAACTATGATAAAGGTACCAGGACAGCCTTATTGTGGTAGGTTGACAGACCCTCCATGGTACACCATCTTTAAACGTCTCGGATTGCTGTCCTCATGACTTTTGTAATGGTCAAACTTTCCAGAGACAATAATGGGAAGATTATCTGCATAGCCGATGACATTGAAACCAGATACTTATAGTTTGGTCAAAAGTTCATCCACAACCAGTGACCAGAGTAACGGGGATAAGACTGCACCTTGAGGGCAGCCCTTAACAGCTTTTACACTAATGGTGGAGACACCTAGGGTAGAAGAAATGTCACGATCTACAAGCATGGCTTTTGTTCACACAATTGTCAGGTTTCTGAGACCCAGTGCTCTAGAAAAAGAATCACAACCAGTGTTAGCACGTTCGATGTCAAGGAGCAGTTTCCTTAGTGATGAAGGCTATTTCGATTTTGCTGACTAGATGTGTGAAGCAATCTCTGTTGATTTATACCTTTCGAATAAGCGAACTGGGAATTATGTGGTGAAAAGGAAAGCTTGCACCAAGTATGAAGGTCTTCCATCGTTTTCAAAAGAAAAGAGGTTAAACTGATAGGTTTATACGATTTAGGCAACTTCAGGGACTTGTTGCCCTGTTTGCGGATAAAAACCACCACGATTTTCTTTCAGATGGTTGGAATACCGGTTGAGGCAAGCTTTGTCTCCAGGCTGTATATGTGACCAGATTGTCGAGAATCAGATCACGTCTCCTGTGCCACGCTGTTGACTAAGCTGTTGCGGATTTTAGTTCCAGAATGTAGAGGATTCACTAAGATCATGGATCCCGAATGGCGATAGGGTCTTCTGGATAGAGCTTGCCTTCCATGGGCCGGATTCGTATCAGTACAAAAATACAGGGCGATATGCAAAACTCTAAGGACCGTTATGGTTCTCCTCCCTCTTCTCCTCCCCCTACCATTAGATTATTGTTCGTCTAACTAAACCATATCAACAGCCGGCCATTTCGTAGACTTATTGAATGTTTCCTCTATATTGATGTCATCCATGGACCAATTCCTTTGTTGAAAATTGTGTCGCGACTTAACGCGTGCTTAAAATACTCCAATGCCATAAAATACATTATCAACGCCTTAATCGAATTTATTGCAATCGATGCTATCATCTTCATCGAAGAAAAGTAAAACATTAAATTTCCTTCTCATATCAACGAAACAAACTCCCCAGATTATTTACTTCACACATTTCACAGCATAGCGAGATTCCAATTACACTAATGTTTAGAGTTTATCGTGGCATTACATAAATTACTTGCGTTACCTGCGGACTCGTGTTAAGGCATGTCCTGGTGAAAGCGAGACAAAGCAGAGCAACAGCCAGAGAGCCTTGGTGTATAATTCAGCGCCTATCCCCGGGTAGAATTGGGCACGTGTTCCGGGAATCCACCCGGCTGGATAATTCTGTAAAGCCGAATCCCGACCAAATAAACACAGGGAAACAAGGAAACACGAAAGCAAATACAATCTCCTGTGCAAACATAAATCAGTCGACTTCAATTATTTTTCTCACACCTCGTCAGGAGATTTACCTTTTGTCAAGGATATGTGTGCCAGTCCCCAAAAGCCATGTATCCTTGCATGTTCCAGCCGCAAAATGTAAACCAAGCCAGGATCCTGGTCCTTTTATACGGCTGTGTATGTATTCACGACTTTTATCGGCAGTCCTGATTGTTTCGCCTCGGTGTATTAATTGCCAAACACATTTCGGGGCGGGGGTGATGACTTATAGTGGCGGCTCCTTTGTCAGCAGGATCCATGACTCCTGGGAGTGTTCGATTGAAGTTTTGTCGCGTAATCAGATCAGGAGCTAATTATGTGTTTTTCTCACTTCATGCGTGCTAATTTTTCTCTCCTGATAAAGCGAACAGCCACTCCAGAGCAGGCAGGACTGGGAGTTTCCCTTTTGACTCCTTCACTCTCGCACAATAACAGTCTCAGTTCAGCCTTGACGTTTCGCTTTGTGGGAAGTAAATCATGCTGCAGACGTGTATGCTTCAATATTAATCCTTTCAAGGAGTTCGAATTGAAATGTAGGTGAAAAGAATGTTGGAGTTGAAATGTTCCATTAATTTTCCCTTTTGAAAAGGCGCGAGTGAAAGGATCGTTTATAATGGCGCTGTGCCACCGACTGCGAAGTGGAATTACAACGAGAATGTTGTGTGTATTTTATAGGAATTTGAATGAAACTGCATTGAAAATAGTTTTTCCCTCTTCAGCAATTTGAAACCGTCAGTTCGCATGGCTTGAACAGGCCATACCAGAGCTAACCTGGCAACATTTTGAATATAGTAATGATGCAATTCACCACAAACGAAACCATTATTATTTTTAGTCCTAGTTCTAGAATGTAATGGTGTGGTGAAAACGCTGCCAGGAACCTTGTCGGATTATACACCTCAACAAGGCCCGGGCAACATTCCCCTGGTTTTCGGTAGTGGTCGGTATGTGGTCAGTATGCTGGATCATACACCTCGACACAGTATAGGGTCGGAGAAGATGACCCTCCGGAACGAATCTGCTGAAAGACTAATTTTGGCATGATGAAGCGGTTTATTTTATAGCTAGAAAGCTCGACGGGGTAGGAAGCTTTAAAGCTTCTAAGTGAAGCTTTCAAAGGAGAATCACCTAGCCTGCTGGGTAAGTATTTATTTCTCTAAAGCTTTGTTGGGAGCGGGATTATTAGTAACGAATCGTGGCTCGTTATAACACAGTGGGCCTATCCCACAGGGTGTTTACGAAAAAAAAGTTTTAAAACTATTTAATATGCTTAAACTTTAATAACTCCTATATGGAAATCCCCCCCCCCCCCCTCCCATCCCTCACCCGTACTAAGCTTACTGCTAGACATTGCACCATGACGTGACAAATGACATGACGGACTAGTAGTACAAAGGGTGACTCCTGAGCTTAGCACTGCAACATAAAAAAAAATTAACTGAACTCCGATCCCGCCTTTACCTTGCTTTCGCAGATTATGAGAAAGCGTTCGACTCGGTCAATAGGAGCTTTATATGGCAGGCACTACGGCGACGTGGACTGCCTGATAAAGTAATAGAATTGATAAAAGCCCTATATAACAATTCCAAATGCAGAGTTCTCCATAATGGAAAATTATCCGACAGCTTCGAGATGAGCTCAGGAGTACGACAAGGATGCCTACTCTCGCCTTTACTATTTCTTATAGTAATAAATGACATCCTTGTCGACGCTCTAGATAGTAGAACAGGCGGCATACAATGGGGTTTGTTAGACCGCCTTAAGGATCTCGACTACGCAGATGATATCTGTTTGCTGGCCCACAGACACCAGGACCTCAAAAACATGATTAACAATTTGGCAACAGAAAGTAGTCCAGCAGGCTTAAGGCTAAATCCAACTAAAACTAAAGAAATGCGGATAACTGCAAACACTATTGAACGGACTGCGCTGAATAACCGTGACGTGGAACTCGTCGATAAATTCTGCTACCTCGGTAGTATTATTACCGAAAATGGCGGTGAAGAAGAAGATGTCAGTTCCAGAATAAATAAAGCACGAGGAGCATATGCATGCCTGTTCCGCATATGGAGATCAACGGAGATCTCAACTAACACCAAATTGCGGCTGTTCAACTCCAACGTTAAGGCAGTTCTTTTGTACGGTTGCGAAACATGGAAAGTCACCCAATTCATCACAGAGCGCCTACAAGTCTTCATCAACAGATGCCTGCGTCGTATCCTAAAAATCCGCTGGTAGGATAGAATTTCAAACGAAGAACTATGGCGCCGTGCCGGCCAAGAAAGGATAGACGACCAAATCAGACGAAGGAAATGGAATTGGGTTGGCCACACCTTGCGACGCGAAAACGAAAATCTAGCCAAACAGGTCCTCGACTGGAATCCGCAAGGATCCCGTCGAGTCGGAAGACCTAGAACAACGTGGAGGAGAACCCTACTAGCAGAAGCCGCAACAACTGGGAGATCCTGGTCGGAGCTGAGAGCTGTCGCGCAAAAGAGAGTCCGCTGGAGGGCCACTGTTTCGCCCTATGTCCCATGAGGGATTAAAGGAACGCAATGAATGAATGATATGGCAATTATCATAGAGCAAAATTGTTGGCTTGTTTTTTTAGATAACTGTGTGTTCTTTTAGACAGGCGTATGACTGTAATGGTGTGGTAATAATATATCCAGGAAAAAACTCATTGACAACCTTATAGACCTTAGAATACCTGCAAAATTAGTGAGGCTATAAGGGCTCAAAACTTATTAACTGAAAGCTTAAAAGTTAAACAAGGAATCAAACAGGAAGATGCTCTAGCACCGATGTTATTTAACCAAGCCGTTAAAGCTGTCATTAGACAGGAATGAAACATTCCAACCAGTCGGTGCAAATATTGGGTTACGCTGATGATCTGAACATAGTAAGTAGATCACTATTAGGAGCAAAGGAATGCTACATAAGTCTAGACAACGCTGTTATGGAACGCAGGGAAACATACTCGAGGGAAAGGCTTACTTTGGGCTTACAAAATTGGACCCAGTGAGCCAGACGGTTTTTATCCTGTGTAATGTATTGGGTACTGGGGCCATTAGTTTGGCTTATTGTACTACAACTCCTATTCGTCATATTTGAAGGCCAGACCGCTTGAACAAGTTCAGCAGTCTGCCTAGTGACTTGTCGCTTAGACTTGAGTATTCGAGCAGGAACTCCCCGAACAAAGAAACCCTGCTCTTCGCTATTGCGGGGCACTCCTCTTCCTGGCAAAGCCTACATGTGGGGTCCTCCTATCCTTCATAAGTGATAATTTAGACCTCAGTGTCTGGAAATCAAGCCAACAAATTGTTGTTGTGTTGCGCCTCCATTAGGGTCGTAGATTCTCTGGAGTGATACATGAATGATGAATTTTGTATTTTATACTTTTTCTATTCTAACTGATTTGAATGTTACTGTGCACTAATTTCTTTAACGAGAGTACTTACCCTCAAGGTGCGTAGGTGGCCTAAGTCCAATTGGGTATCCGTTACAGTAGGTTTATACCCGTCAAGCTTTTTGAAACAACCATTGATTGAATGGTTTACTCTGGTACTGGAAGTGCTTAACAGTGACAGGTAAAGAAGAGTCCAAGGAGTAAGCCGAACTTCGATTTGATTTCTGTTAGCACCTTTCTCTTACTATTTAAAGAAATGAAATTCTTCTTGTTGAAAGTTTTTTTTTATGTGGCATGGTCAAGCTCAGGAATCACCCTTTGTACCACTAGACCGTCATGTCGTTCAACTCATCGTGCAATGTCTAGTAGTAAGCTTGACCTGAAAATAGAAAAAGAATAGGAAAAGCTATGGGTAGTCTGGTGGATGCATAAGGAGAAGGCAGTGAGCCTCGCGTTTGCACTACTGGGTGTTATATGAGCGCATCCATTTTTTAACAGCCGGGTGAGTCACAACCGTCAGGGATAGCGAGAGACAGTCTTGTTGAAGTGGTATGCCTCCTGAAACAAGTGAATCCATAGTTACTTTATTGAGTACAAAGTGCTTCGCAATCGCATCAACCTCAAAGTCAAAGCTGCTAAACGTGAGTTCTATGCTAGCAAGCTTAATCCTAACCTAGATCCGAAACGACTTTGGTCTAACCTTCGCTCACTTGGTGTTCATTCTTATATATCTGACCCTTTTGATGTTGATGTTGAGCTCCTCAACTCATCATTCATCCTCTCTCGCCCGAGATATGATCGTCTCTCTTTCTCTAACTCCTCCTCTTCTGACTCGCTCAGTCCTGGTAGCTTTTACTTCCGCTGTGTTGATTCTTTAGAAGCTCTTGAATCTCTACTATCTATCTCCTCGAACAGTATCGGCTTTGATGGAATTTCTCCACGTTTTCTTAATATCCTGTCTCCCCTAATTGCTCACGCATGTTTTTAACTATTGCCTCACTGCATCTGAATTCCCTTTGCTCTGGAAAAAAGCCATTGTGGTTCCTTTACCCAAAAGACGGTCGCCATCTGATATATCTGACTTTCGGCCTATTAGCATCCTACCCTTCCTCGCTAAAGCTTTTGAAAAAATTATTTTTACTCAAGTGATGGGCCATCTAGAACGTAATAATTTTCTCTCTATCTATCAATCTGGCTTTCGAAAATCGCACAGTTGTGAGACTGCTATGTTGAGGGTTACAACTGATCTTAGGGCTGCGAGTGATCAGGGTAAAATTACATTATTGGTTCTGCTTGACTTCTCTAAGGCTTTTGATTCGATGGTGCATCCGCTCCTGTTGTCCAAACTTTATCAGCTCTATAATTTCTCTTCCTCTGCCACGCGTCTTTTCTCCTCTCTTCTTTCTGATAGATTTCAATGTGTTCGTCACAATGGCAGAACATCCTCTCTTCTGCCGGTGCGTCTGGGTGTGCCTCAAGGCTCGATACTGGGTCCTCTTCTTTTTTCCCTGTACATCAATGGTCTTCCTTCTGTCATTGACGGCTGTTCTTTTCATGCTGATGACCTTCAGCTGTACAATTCATTTCCTCCTAGTGACAATGTTCCCTGTACTGCCGATATGAATAATATTTAATCTCGAATCAGTGAATGGAGCTCCAATAATTTCCTAAAACTTAATCCAATTAAATCCCAAGTACTGCGTATAAGCCATTGTCCTATATCCTCTGAATATACTCCTAAACTATTAGTAGGTGATGTTCCTATTCCTGTCGCTGATTGTGTCAAGAGCCTTGGGATATTTATTAACTGTAAGCTTTCCTGTTGTAATCATGTTTCCTTCATGGATATATGGTACCTTGCGAAAACTGTGGCTGTTCGCGGATCTGCTTTCACCTTCTATACGTGCCAAGCTTGTGAAATCACTTATTCTGCCGCATTTTCTCTATGGCGCCCTTGTTTATTTGTCTCTTGATTCGTCCTGTCATCATCGACTCAGGATCGCATTCAATGATTGTCTGAGATTTGTTTTTCACCTCCGTAGATCTGATCATGTGTCGGACGTGCAAAATTCACTACTGGGATGTGGGATCTTTCATTATCTCAATGTCATGGCATTAACTCTTCTACCCCGATTAAAAATGAATTTCGCCCGCAGCCAGCACGCAGCTGGCATGCACTAGCCCGCACGGCGCCCGCAGCTAGCATGCACGCCTGAAAACTAGCCCGCAGCTAGCATGCAGCTGGCACGCACGAATATTTTAAATCATGAGTAAAAATGAAATTCGCCCGCAGCTAGCACGCAGCTGGCATGCACTAGCCCGCACGGCGCCCGCAGCTAGCATGCACGCCTGAGTGAAAATAACACTAGCCCGCAGCTAGCATGCAGCTGGTACGCACGAAACTCAAATTTAAAATGAAAGAAAAAAATTTGTTTTCGTAGAATAAAAATTCTACGCCTCTTAAAAACGATGGAGAAGAGTATTATATATGTATGTAAACTCGTCATCAGGCACATTTTGAGATGTTCGTGCGTGTGGCGGGAGAGTGCATCCCTCTAGCGAACAGATTTTTAGATTTTCGTGCCAGTGGCGGGAGCGTGTATCCCTGTGGCGGGAGCGTGCGTACCTGTGGCGGGAGAGTACGTAGGTACTTTTGTGGTGTGCCTGTTTGTTCGCTATGCGTGCTAGCTGCGGGCGCGTGCGTGCTAGTAAGGAAATTAACCATGAAATTATTTTTAATCGGGACATAAATTTTTTTATTCTAAATGTCCTTGCTACCTCGCTGACTTCCTTATCCCCATGCAGTCCTTGAGGTCATTCATGCTGCTTATCCCTTTTCATTGTTCCTTGGTTGGTAGTCGTTCCTTCTTTGTGCATGCGATTAGACTTTGGAATAGACTTCCTCTATCCATCCAAAAAATCAGCACTGCCACGATGTTCAAAAAGCAGGCATCTATTTTTTTTAGCTTCTCTTCCAGCTCCACAGTAGTACTACTACTCTACTGGCCTTACCTATTTCTTTCGTTTCTTCTTTCTTCTTACTTCTTTCAAATTTTTAGCTCTTCTATCTTAAGCTAGTTGTAAGAATTTAGAATTATTTACCATTTGTTAAATGTACTCTAAAAGATTTTAATCTTGTGTACTCTTAAAAAATGTGACTCACCTTTGGCTAAACCTCTGCGCAAACTTTTTGCACTTTCATACTTCTCCGGAGTTTATCCTGACTCCTGGAAACTGGCTCATGTTCAGCCCATACCGAAAAAAGGTGAAGCTAGTGATCCTACTAACTACCGCCCAATAGCAATTACTTCTATTCTCTCCAAAGTTATGGAGACAATAATAAAAAGAAAGCTTATGGAATATCTTGAATACAACCAAATATTGAACGACAAACAATACGGCTTTAGATCGAAAAGATCTACTGGTGACCTCCTCGTTTGCCTAACGGAGCACCTCAGCCGAAGTATACACCGATTTGGTGAATCTGGTCTGGTTGCTCTGGATATCTCCAAGGCTTTTGACAGAGTATGGCATCCCGCTCTGTTGGCTAAACTCCAAGCTATTGGTATTGACTCTGTTCTGAAGAACTGGATTGAGAGCTTCCTTTCAGGCCGTTCAATCAAGGTAGTATTGGATGGCGTCGAATCCGACCCCCACCACATCTCCGCAGGTGTTCCCAAGGGCTCAATTCTATCACCAGCTCTTTTCCTAGTTTTTATAAATGACCTGCTCTCAGTCCCCTTCAACTCACTCCACAGCTTTGCTGATGACGGTACTCTACGTTACTCCTATGGTTTTGATAATGTAACACAAGCGCGTGCCAGACCTTGTCTACATCATCGCCAACTGCTGTCCAATTCAATCAACAGGGACATCGAACGAATTCTTGATTGGGGCCACAAGAACCGTGTCGAATTTAATGCATTAAAAACCAAGTACTGTCTCATCTCCAATAAAACTTGCACCGAACCGCTTTCTATTTCAGTGGACAACAAGACCGTAACGGCAGAACCCTTTCTAAACATCCTAGGCGTAACATTAGCTGAAGATCTGCGCTGGAATAACCACATATTCCAAAGTGTTAAACAAGCATCCCAGTGTCTAGGATTCCTCAAAAGGTGCAAATTTCTCCTTCAGCCGTCTGCCAGGGCTATAATTTACAAGTCCTACATTCGTCCCCGTCTTGAATACAACTCGTATATCTGGGCCGAGGCCCCAAGAACCACCTTAGCTTGGCTGGACGCGCTCTCAAACTTATTGGTGACAGCGCCATTTGCTCTTCAATTGACTCATTAAGCCACCGTAGGAATGTTGCAGCTCTTGCAAAATTTTATCGCTTTTTTCAAAATGATTGCTCCACTGAAATAAGTAACCTCATGCCTCCACGGCAACATTTTTCCCGCAACACAAGACTTGCCCGCTCGGCTCACCCCCACAGTTTACAGCCCTTATCTTCGCGCACACTCCGATCTAGAAATTCGTTTAACAAGAACCATTCGTCTGTGGAACAACCTTCCAAAGACGGTATTCCCGAACTCATACAACATCCAAGAGTTCAAACGCAAGGTTCATCGCCACTTTCTGCAACACCCCCTTGACTCCCCCTAACCTATTATGTCCTTCTCTCTATCTTCCGAGCTAAGCTTACTACTGGACATTGCACCATGACCTAAACGACATGACGTACTAGTAGTACAAAGGGTGACACCTGAGCTTAGACTATCACATAAAAAAAAAAAAAAAATAAATAAATAAATAAATAAATAAATAAATAAATAAATCCCACTAACCAGCCGATAAAGGCTGTGACGCCAACAGTACCAGACTACTAGGTGAACAAGGAGATGCACCGACCGCTAGATGAAGACCCCACCTAAGCGGAAATTTGGTACCCTATTATTAACTGCTTATGCCGGCAGGATGCGTTATTAGGGCTACCTATGAGTTAAGCTACCAAAGACCAACAATTTTTGCTGGTAGCACTGAAGTTCATACTTTTCCCCCTGTGACCTTGTGATGAAATGATTATTTAACTTTCTTGATGGTAGACTCATTTGGGTAGCAAACATATGTACCCTCTTTAGCTCTAATAGCGTTTATATAATCCTGATTTAAAGAATCTGTTCGGCCAAGGCGTTATCTAGAAAACAAAGTGAACAACCCACCTGTGTAATTAGTAATGCCAGAGCTCGCACTTACACAAACATAAATCTTAGACTGTGGGTTGGTAGAAGCAAAAACGTCTCAGCGAGTTGTTTTTTCCACATTATTGGACATTTCTGTTAAGAGCTGCCTTAGTGAAACTGAAGATGAATATTGGAAACTATAACTGACTATGCTGTGGTCGCAGTTTCCGCGAGGTGAATTTACCTCGACGGGTAGGAAGTGAGAAATAGAAGAAAATTCGCGCAAGGCAATATGTATTTTGTAAGAAACCTGCCAAACCCTCCATGATTAATCTTGAATGTGCCAAATGATACAAAATTCAAGACCCACATAATATGTTTGCAACACGCGCTACCCTGACAAAATTAAAAAACAAACAAGCAAAAATAAATATGGCAATAACAACAACAACAAAGATAACGAACATCAAGGCGCAAAAAAAATCAACTTACTTCCACGGAATGAAAAGGAGCATTCAAATTTATCATCCCCTTTTTTGTCTAATGGTTTTTAATAACTTCAATTGCCGCTACCAGTCGTTTTTCATATTAAATACGGGATCAAAGAAATTCCCAGTATCTACTGTTGTAAATCTTTACAGACACTTACCGATAAAGAATCCCTACAAAATTAAAAAATGCTTCCATAAAGGCAAAGTGGCATCCTTTCCCTGTAGATAAATATCACACCTTGCTGTTTCCTTTATTAAAATCTTCTTCACAAAAAAAAAGTCTTACAAAACTTTTACTAAACACCGTCGTTTCCCCCTGATTCCTTGGCTTTTCCCTCCCACTACCGAAAAAAAGGACGAGAATAACCAAAGTGTGCGTGGGAGTGTGGGCTGCTGCTGTAGGGCGGAACGAAGGTTAGAAGAATATTTTCTGGGCTCGGATATCGATTAAGGACATTCTTCTTACCCTGACTTAATAATTTTATCCGCTAATGTAACCCGTTGTCCTTGTTATTTGTTCCTCAGCTGGCGATAACGAGAAAAATTAATTAAAGCAATGGAACGACACAACAACAGAGGGACAAATGAGGGCGAGGAAATGAGCCTGGATATGAAGATTGTTGCCGTGGCAAATGACAAATTTTCATCTGGTATCGTTTTACTACGAGTCCTTGGAAATGCTCCCTTGGACGTGGTAGGCAGGAGGTCCCCAAACCCTGCGGTGCGGTGAATCTGATATTCATGGATGTGACAGGCTCTTATAATAAAAAATCAAAGGGAAAATTAATGAAAAAATAGTGTTTACTGGAATTTAAAAGTAACCCGACAAAAAAAATGGTTGGCGTTCATTATTTTTTGAATTTTGCTGATGAGAGGCTATGTTGAGGCCTCCGTCAAAGGGAAACCGAAAATTATTTTGTCCAATTTATTTTGCACAAATTATTTAAGCAAATTCGAGTAAAATAATAAAAAATGGAGTGGAGGCAGTTTTTCATTTCATTTCATTTCATTTATTTATTAAAGTTACAGTACATCAAGATTACAATATCTTATTCCGCTAAAAGCGTATGTACTTTAGAATTATATAACGGCCAATTAAGCAAAAACAATTATGAAGTGTAAAAATTTTTAAATAAAAACAAAATTATATAAAGAAAAACAAATAACAAGAAGAGTGAAAAAACTGAAAACCTAAAATAACTGAAGGAATATTATTGACTAGTAAAATAGTTGAAGACACGTTTCCTGAAAACACCCAATGACCCCGCACTCTGTATATCAGCGGGTAAACTGTTCCATAATTGTGTAGAGTGAACAAAAAAAGATCTCTGCGCAACTAAATGGGAGAATCTAGGTAGGATAAATAGTATTCTTCTAGTCGTACGACCAAAACGGAGATACTCTTGGAGGTATGATGGACGATCAGAGTGTAGGAGTTTATAAATGAATGTCATTGCCTTGAGCGATAAGTACACATCAAGTGTGCACCCCAGAACAGAAGAGCGATATTGACTTATATGGTCAGATCGGCGAAGAACAAACCTTGTACAATCGTTGAAGGCTACATTGAGTTTATCACGACATGACGCATCAAGGGACGGGAAGACCAAGCTAGCGTAGGTGAAGTACGGTAAAATTAACGTTTTGATTAGCTTTGAACGAGTACCTAAGGGCAGAATGGAAGCGTACAGCCATAGACGACGCAAATTTCCATATATTTTAGATAGAGTATGAGAGATCTGGTCACAGCAAGTTAATTGTGAGTTCAGATAGACGCCTAGATTTTTAACTCGCAATTGATAAGGTACACGCGTCTTCATGAGAATGATAGGTGGAAGGAAGGAGGTGTCTAAATGACTCCTATACATTGGAATGCAGCAGGATTTCGATGCATTTAGCAGTAAGTGGTTGGAAAGAGACCATTGAGAAATACGCTCGAGATCGGCATTAATGTTGTTAACACAGTTCTCAACCAAACCAATAGGACTGTTTAAGTAAATTTGGACATCATCTGCATACATGTGCAGTTTACAGTTAGTCACGGTACTGCTGAGATCATTTATATACATGCTGAAAAGCAGCGGTCCTAGAATGGAGCCCTGCGGAACACCGCGGGTGATTGGCAAGTAGTCGGAGGTTGAATTTTGTAGCCATACTTGTTGAGATCGATTATGCAAGTAACTCCGAATAAAGGAGGACGCAGAGGATGAAAACCTCATGATGTCAATTAGCTTAGTTTCAAGGAGCGTATGGCTAACACTGTCGAATGCCTCACTAAAGTCCAGGAGCACGGTATACAGAAACAAGGTAATGTAAAAGACTGTATATCGTAAACGATATTTTAGTGCTGACGTCACGTGGGGCCCGCTTTCCATATAAAATCGAAGCCGTTGTTGTTGTTTCTGCATTAGGGCTGACGTCTCTAGGCGCCCATTTTTCACGGTATTCGAAGCTGTCGTCTCTTTTACACTACCTTATGTTTCTGTATACCGTGGTCCAGGAGTACAAGAAAAGCAATGTCATGCGAATCAAGAGCCATTCGCAAATCGGTGGTCACTTTCAGTAGTGCAGTTTCACAGCTACTGCTCTTGCGGAAATCAGACTGTGCATGGGACAATAGGGATCACATTTCGCAGTGCCCATCGATTTGCCAAGACATTAATTTTTCTAGTACTCTGCCTAAGAAACATAGTATACTTATAGGACGATAATCAGCGGGGCTTTGCGGAGATTTGCACTTAGGTAATGCGATAACTTTTGCTTTTTTCCACTGAAGCGGAAAGTAGGATTTAGTGAGGCAACTTTTAAAAATATGTGTGATATAGGGAAGTACCAGAGGAAAAATTAACTTTAGGAATATGGGTGGGAGGTTGTCTGGACCAACAGATTCGGATTTAATTGAATAAAAAGCTTTATGGACTTCCGTATGATCCACATTGCGAAAACAAAAAACACCAGTATTACTATTAGCTGCCCTTAAGAAATTACGATCTCCGCGTATATTTGATGCAGACGTAGAGTAATTATTTAGCTCATTAGCGCTAAGGTTGATATGTGTTTCACTTTCATTACCAAGAGTACCAAGTTGCTTAATGTTGGTCCAAAGTTTCTTTGGGGGCAAATTCGGGTTAAGCTTAGACGAAAAGAAATGGGCTTTCGCTTTACGTATGGAGGAAGTTACTAAATTCTTAACTTTTTTTTGGGCTTTTAAGTTCGCATCGGTTCTATTAATTTTATATTTTTTGATTTTTGAATAAGAACTCTCTCTCGGAGACAAGACGGCTGATTTTAGCGGAGAACCAGGGAGAAGTAGAGGAAAAAGTGCGTTTTGTTTTAACTGGAACAAAAGATTCGTGTAGTTGGAAACATGGCAAGCGAAAATGTTCTATTTGGTTGTCTATGTCAGAGATGCGGTATATTTGATCCCATGGTAGTGAGGAACATTCTTGCAATAGAGCCGGGACATATATGGACTTGTAGTCACGATACGAAAACAATTTCCGTTGAGTGTTTTTTACTGAGAGTTTAAGGGAAAGGTACAGGATGTCGTGATCGAGGTAACTAGGTGGGCTGATCTGATTATGGAATAAAACTTTATCAACATTTGACACAAAAAAGATATCCAGCAGGGATGGATTATTAGTGTTTAGGTATGTCGGAAGTTGGTTAATGGGCTTTAAGTCAAACATTTTGAAGAAGTTGAGAAATTTTTGGAAAGGACGTTGTTGGATAAAATGTTTACATTAAAGTCACCACCAACCACGATGCTCTCATAGTTATGGGTGGCATCGGCGAGCCATAATTCCAGTTTACTGGCTTCGGTCAACGAGAAAATTCGTGGAGGGCAGTAAACCACAGTGGCGAGACATTTTCTATAACCACAGTTAATTTCAATGCTAAGGAATTCCAAGGGATTAGATGCAGATTCCTTAACTTTGAAAGACCTGAGGTTATTCTTCACATGGCTACTCCACCACCAGAACGGTTCTTGCGATCATTTCGGTATAGATTGTACCCATCTAATGAAACAAGCTTCGTGGGGACATGATCGCACAGTGAAGATTCAGACACCAGTATGACGTGTATATTGGAACCACGAAAAATCTCCTGAAATTCATCAATTTTGTTGCGTAAGCCACGCGCATTAATGTGGCAAAAATTTAAGCCTTGAGCCCTGGTTTGGAAAACGTCGAGCAGTGTTCTAATTTTGTTCATATTTTTTTTTTTTCTTAGCCGAAGTCACAGAAACAGGGTAACAGAGTGAAAGCAGGACGTGGCACGACTAAAAATTCCAAGTCTAAAAAAAGCAATAATATTCCAACATTACAAAATAGCGAAAAATGTAAAAAAATAAACTATAAAATACAAAATAATTAAAGAAGAAATTAAGAAAAAAATGAAAAGTAATATAAAAAAAAAGTTCAACCCAAATAAAAACATACATGAAAACAAGCACAAAACATGTAAACAGAATCTCCGCATTGATGAACGGGCTGCTCCAAATTCATTAGAGTGAGCTGGGAGTGAGAGAGGAGCTGGCGGCATCGTTCAGATCCAAAACTGATGTGAATAAACGCGGCTGTTTATTTCTCTCCAGCTGCATTAGAACAGGAATCAAATCGCAAGGACTGGAGAACCCTGTGCTCTAAACTTAAAACAGAAGATAGCACAGCGCGTGTCTAAAACTACAACAAATTTCCCGATGGTTGCAAATGCAGCATCGGTGGACATCTGCTCGTGTGAAAATTTGTCGCACAATTATAATTACGATCAGCAATTATTGGTGCCATCAGCAATTATCATTACCTACTTTCACATTGATTCTTAAGTATTGATTCTTGGCCTGTTCAAGCTTCAAATTCTTGAGCTTTGATGTGTAAGCAGAAATTTTGTATATAAAAGATGAATACAATTAAATTGTTTCATTCAGTAATTAACAATTAACGCGTATTTCATTTTTCATATACTCAGTGTGAGGCTGCACTGAGAAATCAAAAAATATTAAATAGATAAAATAATCTATTTATCATTTGGTGACCCCGACGCAGCGAGAATTATTTGGTGATACCGTTTACGCCATGGAATCATTCGAACAACTTGTAAGTCTTCAATCCGGAATCGAGAAACGCATTGAGAAACAGTTTCAGAACTTTAAAAACGACTCCCCCAACAGGAAGAAGGGAGACGATGGCATACAAAAAATGCAACTTAGGTTCCCAACGCTGGAAGAAGATTTGGCTCAGTTCCAGCAAAACAATATCCAACAGACTCCATTACAAGAGGAATTCTCGCAACATCCGTATTTCAGCCAGAGATTTGAAGAGGTAGTAAGAGCAGTGTATGATGAATGCGATTTAAACAGCCATCGTAGCAGCTACAGCATAACATACAGCATTAAAGGTCGCAACATCAAAGACCACAGCAGCAAAGCCCAGAGATATAAGCCCAAAAGCGGGCACCAGCGGCGAGGAAAATGAAAGTGAGCCTGAGAAATCAGCAGAAGACAAGAGAGAAGTAGCCGACATAGAACAAGCTACACGATTACGAAGCCAGCATGCGCTCAAGACGGTTCTAGAACGGCTTTTGGCATCCACAGAACAGGACCTAAATCTCCCGCGCTCTTAAGCTTATTACACACAACGGAGAACAACAATTGAAAATTATTGGACTGATATCAGCAGGTTACATCAAGACATCATGTCTGAAGTGGATCAAGGATACTACAATTTGAATGTGTTCCTAGAACTGCAGGACCACTATCTTGATATAATTACACACATCCAAGAACTCTCTGCTCTTCACGAAACGGCTTTTTCATCCAGACCATCAATATCAAATTCAGTAAAGCTCCCCAAGATCACACTACCTACGTTTGATGGGAACTACCTCAGGTGGGAACAGCTCCGAGATCTCTTCAAGGCATTAATCCATATTCAGTCAATGCGAGTACTACAGAAGTTAATTTATTTGAAGGAAAACCTAGTAGGAGAGGCCAGCAAAACCAGTAACAGAACACAATTATTCCATTGCATGAACAACACTTAATGAGCGCTACGAAAATCAGCGGATGTTAAGAACAGCCTACTTGGACAAATTTATGAATCAGCCATCGCTGCAAAAAGAGTCAGCCACCGCCATAAAAGCCCTACACGGGAACACGAAGGAAGTTCTGCTGAAATTAAACACAAATATCACGTTCAAACTTAGTTCAGTCCTGTATATAACATATTCTTTTAACTTGACAAAGCTACGAAAGAGTATTCAGGATCTACAGCAAACTGACACCATAAAAATCACCATGAAAAATAGGACAAGTTTACTCAAATATATGTGGAACGCTGACGAAACTAATCAATATCGGTAATGAAATGCGACAATGTGACAGTTGACAACGACTTTTCTTTCTCATTCTCTTTTCAAAATTCCGACTGTTCTGTGTTGTTGACCCTAGTTCTCTCTGGTGGAAAATTCTGAAAAGTTACGCAGAGTTAAGTATGCTGGATGTTCGAGCTTCAACTAGATGCAGATTAGTCAACTTTTAAAATAATATCCCACCGCTGCCACCAAATTTTAAGGTTCACTTCGTGCTTTTCCAAGTCTTCGCACTTACTCGAGCAAGAAGGAGGTAGCTCCAGAGATAGAGCGTTGAAATAGAAATGACTGCCGCCACCAGGTGTTAAAGTTGCCCGATTTCTTAGTTACTTGCGCTTACTTGAAAAATAAAGAGGTAGCTCCAGGGGTAGGTTCAAACAGAAAGAAGCAAAACACCTTTTCTGAGATAATATCCTATAGCTGCCACCACTTTCAGCAACGTTCCTCCTTCTGCTTTCTTGAAAAATAAGGCGGTAGCTCCAGGGATAGCTTCAGTGGGTCACTTATTCTGGGATAATATCCCACCGCTGCCACCACTTTTTGTGACGTCCTACTTATGCTTTCAGCAACGTTCCTCCTTCTGCTTTCTTGAAAAATAAGGCGGTAGCTCCAGGGATAGCTTCAGTGGGTCACTTATTCTGGGATAATATCCCACCGCTGCCACCACTTTTTGTGACGTCCTACTTATGCTTTCATAAACTACTTTCTTATTGAATAAGGATAGAACAACCGGATAGAAGAAAGTCACTTTTTGGTACAATCACTGACACCACCTTTTGTAACGTTTCCTCCTCATGCTTTCCTAATAAGTCATACTTTCAAAAAGAATAAGGAGATAGCTCCATTGATAGCTTCAATCACATAGAATTTAGTCACATTTTATGGGATAATATTCCACCGCTGCCACCACTTTTTGTAACGTTCTTCCTTATGCGTTTCTAAAAATTCGTACTTTCTTGAAGAACAAGGAGGTAGCTCCAAGGATAGTTTCAAACAGATACAAGTGAGTCACTCTTTCTGGGATAATATCCTTCCCACGCCACCAATTTTTGTAACGTTCCTCCTCATGCTTTCCTAAAAATTCGTACTTTCTTGACAAAGGTAGGTCCAGGGAAAGCTTCAAACAGATACAGGTGAGTCACTTTTTTGGGATAATATCCCACCGCTGCCACCACTTTTTGTAACATTCCTCCTTATGCTTTCCTGAAAATTCGTACTTTCTTGAAGAATAAGGTGGTGGCTCCAGGGATAGTTACAGTGAGTCACTTTTTCTGGGATAATATCCTACCGATGCCATCACTTTTAGTAAAGTTCCTTCTTATGCTTTCCTAAGACTTCGTACTTACTTGAGTAAGAATTAGGTAGCTCCAGGGATAAAGTTTTCAAATAGATATATAGATGTTGCGGACGTGGTCGAGCTTCAAACAGATTCAGTTAAAGTCTTCTTCTGAGATAATATCCCACCACTGCCACCAGTTTTTTAACGTTTCACCACACCTTGCTAAGTCACTTACCAGATATAAAAGAATGAAATGGCAATATAGATGCTGTGGAGACGATTGAGCTTCAACCAGATACAAGTGAGTCTCTTCTCCTGGGTTAATATCCGACCGCTGCTATGACTTTCTGCAAACTTCTTCCCTCGAGACTTACTTGAAAATGAAGGAAGTAGCTCCAGACATACACGGATGAAATAGGAATAAAAGCGCTTCACAGGTGATAGTGCCTCAATCAGCTGCAACCAGGTGCATTAAGGTCTTCTTCTGGAATAATATCCCACCGCTGCCATCAGATTTTTAACCTTTCCCTCATGCTTTCCAAAGTCTTAACACAGAGATAAAGGGATGAAATAGAAATAAAGATGCTGCGGAGGCGATCGTGCTTCGACCAGATACATGTAAATCTTCTCCTGGAAGAATATCCTACCGCTGCCACCAGTTTATATCGGCCCCCTAATGCTTTGGTGGTCTTAGAGAAGAATGAGGTTATATTTAAGCATCTTTGTTAAGAGTTTAAAAATTTTAGGCATTTGTTAAATTATGGTACACTTTATTTCCAATGATAAACTATTATATCATGAATCACTTGGTAGGCATTTAAGGCTGGGGGTACCATCTGTACCCGAAGCCTTGTCTTTTGAGATGTGGCTCTGCTATTTCTTCTAAGCTTAGTGGCGGCGCCTAGGATCGGTGCAGCCTCCAATTAATCAGTTAGCACGCCACAAGATAGCAATTGATGAAAATGCTTTCCCATCGCTCCGAGGTTCCTTTAGGATCGGTGATCAGATTGTCCTATTTGACCCAGCAGAATGTGCAATGCAATCCCTTCAAACAGATGCATGTCAAGTGAGTTACATTTTCTGTGTTAATATCCCACCGCTGCCACCACTTTCTGTACAGTTCTTCTTTCGTATGTTTCTACAAGTTGGGACTTACTTGAAAAAGAAGAAGAAGTACCTCCAGCGACATAGGGACGAAATAGAAATAAATATGTCGTCGGCCATCGTGGTTCAATCAGATACCAGTGAGCCTTCTTCTGGAATAATACCCCACCGCTGCCACCAGATTTTAAACCTTTCCTTCATGCTTTTCTAAGTATGTGCATCATTCCACAGACTTTTCGGTAGACCTCTCACGCGCGGTGTGTCTCTCGCTCTCTTTACCACTCTTGTTAACAAACGTGATTTTTGTTCCAGGCTGCCCTTTTTTCGTCTGTGGATACTTCTTTATTCTTTTGTGAGCTCTTTGTGTTTCTATTCTCGTGCCCATATTCTTTGAGACCACTACATTGTATGGTACGCAGCATTCTTACGTTTATTCCAAGTGGTTCCGAGCTCTACGACTTCAGAGTAACATGGGATCAACAGAGCTAATGACAGTATTTTTAAGGCGTGCCCAACTCTCGTCCACGCCCGGCATCTCATCTCCAGGACTTACTCCCTGTATACGGGCTCCCGGCCTACTTTGGCGTTAAATCTTCCAAGATGATTTTTCATACTTAAATCATTTTAACTTTTTTGTTGCCATATCTCGTCAACGTTTGTTCCAGCTTACGAGGCATGTTGCTTGTTCCATAATAGAGTTTAATTCGAAGTGAGTTTATTGTGTGTTGATCAGAGTATCCTAAAATGAATTGAATCAATTAGGATCTCACCCAAGCAACTTGAAAGACTAAAGAATTTTAATTTCTTAATTTCTTTTACAAAATAGGATAACCATTTAAGGAATTCCACTTTAACACGAAAATATTTCACACCGGAAAAAACACCGAAAGTACGAAGGGGATAAAGTTAATTTTCCCAAAATTTAAAAGCACTTTTCTATTTCGTAAATGGTTTGCGTTCCGAACGCTTTGATCCCTCTAAAGTAAATCTATAAAATTTTATGTCAACCTTTTTCGCAAGGAAATAAAATAAAAATCCAAATCCAGAAAAACCGTATCAACCCCAATAAACTGTAAGAAAAAAGGACGAGAAGACGTAAAACCTCTTAGAGTCGTTGAGCCCTGAGTAACTGCCATCCCCCGGAAAGGAATAAAAGTGCGAAAACTCAAACTGATCTAACATGGCACGAAAAGTAAATTTTTCACCAGAAAAAAAAAATATAACACAGAAAAGGGGCAAAAGTGTATGTTACAAATCCAGCAGCTGCTTGTTAACACTTCCTCGACTTGTTTCAATTTTTCAAGTGTTCCTGGGGGCACCTACCCCCTTGGTACCTTAACGGAGGGATATGGAGGCTGAAATTGTTTTCGGCAGCAGCAGCAGCTTGAAGCCTACAAGACCAAGGGTTGTAATGGAAGCAATTTGCCTCGCCTAAGACAAGCGGCAACCGGCTTGACAAATCAGATTCCAACATACCCCGAACAGTAAAAAAAAGCGCCATTACCACCATCCCAAATCGCGCTCGTAGACGGCACGGAACGGCAACCTGCGCCGGGCGTGATAAAGCCCCACCACTATCCCATATCCCTGCCACCCTGTCACTCCACATATTTATTCAGATTTGTCATTGTTGTTGCTGCCGCACGCTGTATCTGTCACAACAATTTGTTGAAAGTACATAAATCGGAGTAATTTTTTCTCGTGATTCCGCCATTCATTCAAGTCGTTGTCATAGGATTCACTCAATTTATCCAACTCTCATCCGGTCGTTACGTCCCCAACAAAAGCAAGTTGGGACCGCAACAATATCATCGACGACAGAGAATGCAGGGGTAGGACAAAAAATATCCCCACCATTTTCCATTTAAGACGTTTTTCGGCATGGCAGGAGAAGACGGCGCACGGATAAGGCGCGAAGGACCCGGCTTCATTGTGCCCAGCAAGTATGTACTAGTACACAGCAGTACAGCAGCGCCAGGCCTGCCACCCCTGCGAATATATGTCGACTGACAGATGATGAAAATGTCCTCCGGCGGCAGAGTGGATTATGAAGATTAATCGTTTCGGATTTGTATTACTCAGTCCTTAGTCCTGCTGGTGCTGGGAGCCACTGCTGCATATTACTCTCAAGTAATTCCAAAAGGATGTAAATTCATTGTGTATTCATAATGTCAAGGAATTGCGTGAAATTTATGCTATAAAGTTAATGTACCGTTTTATTATAATCGTTTGCCAGAAAACTTTGCATTTCTCTGTTAATGGCGGCTGCATATAAACCGCCGTCGCTCTCTTTATTACCGGCATTAGACAAGAGTCAAGTCATCAAGATGCGAGGCTTCGTGCCGTTGATGGATCTTCTTTATGGCAGGAAGTTGCTGGTTCTATATATTAAATGAACGTCTGTCTGCTACTTTGAAGATTCGAGCTATATTATAGTGCAGAACTAATTAAGAGAACAGAAGAATAATTAAAGCTCTTTACGTTCGCACGGGAACTTTGTTTTTGCGAGAAGTTTAAGTAAATCTTCTTTATCATTTCCAGGACTAAGGCAGTGCGCCAACTCACCATTTCAAATGTCTAATTATGTTATGAGCTGCTAATTTGAATACTGTTGGTTCGCGTCTTTGGATGCTTAGCAATCATAAAGAGGTCAAAGATGTCTCTTCACAGTGACAATCTTAATTTATCTTTTAGGATATCTTAAAAATACAAGGGCACCTTTTTTATGGTCCTTCCTCTTTCGCTACTTGTTTTTGAGCATAAAAGGCCAGTAGTATTCGTCTGGTTATTTCTTCTTTTTCTTCGTTTCCTTTTGTGATTGTAGACCCAAGGTAGACTGTTTTATCGACTACTTCTAGGTTATTTTCGTCGATGGTAATATTTCTTCCCATCTTAAATCTTCCTGCTCTGGATTGTTGCATCACCTTCGTTTATCTTCAGGCCTATGTTGCTGACAAAAAGGACCTTTCCACAATGATCACGTCATCCACATATCCAAGTAATTGTACCGACTATGTAGCTATTGATGCACCTCTCTGGACTGACGATTTCCATATCACCCATTCTAGGGCCAGGTTGAAAAGCATGGCGGCCAGTCCATATCCCTGCCTAAGTCCTTGTCGTACTTCGAACTCCTCTGTTATAACATTCTGGATCCTCACTTTCGCCAGCGAGCTATTTGTGGCGCATTTGATCAGTTGTACCAACTTTGAGGGGACTCCTATTTCCGATACGATCTCGTATAGCCTCTCTCTGTTTATTGAGTCATATGCCTGTTGAAAGTTGACAAATATCTGGTATACATCTACGCTACATACCTTTCCCAGGTTTTCTACCGAATTTGCCTTAAGTTCAGCAGCTGGTCCGATGTTTGTTCTAAAACTAGCTTGCCATTCTCCTATAAGGCCTTCCGCTATTGATTCTAGTTTTTCGTTTCACAAGAATTGTGAAGGTTTTGTAGCTGATACAGAGGAGTGAAATGCCACTGTAGTTTTTTTGGTATAACTTATTTCTTCCAGATGGTGCATATGAGTTCGTGCAAGGTTCGTGATAGTTGAGTCCTCCTTCCTTTAGCAACTCAACAGCTATACCATCGGCGCCTGGCGATTTGTTGCTTTTTTGCCTTTTAACAGCTTCCCGTACCTAATCCAGTGTTGATGGTTCTATTGGGATATTATCTTGGGGAATTACAAATGCCTCTGTGTCTGTGCATTGTCGTTTAGTATGGGCATAGGATTCAATAGTTTCTGAAAATACTCTCTCCACCTTTCCTTTATCCTATCAGGATCTGCCAACTAGTTCCCATCTATGTCTTTGCAGATGTCCGTTTTTGACTGAAACTTATTGGTGTTCTGGCGAGTTCGTTTGTACGCTCATCTAATTCTCCTTTCATTGAAGCCTTCCTGCATCTGTAAGATTCTCCTGTTTAAATATTCGCTCTTCTTCTTTCTGCAAAGCTTGTTTGCGATTTTTCTTTGAAGACTTCCATCCTTGCTCTTGTTGGCCTTGTGATGGACTCTCGGTGGCTCTGGGCTCTTTCTTCAATTGCGGCTCTAACCGCCCCTGGTCAAACCCATCAATTCTAGTCTGTCTGGGGGGCCCAGCTTAGTGTCTCCTCTGCTGCCCCCTTTATACTGCTTTTGGTTTGTCGTTGATTAGCTGTTCCTCGGCCTCTGTCGAGTTTTGTACGACAGCATGCTGATAGGCATCAATTATTTTTTCCAGTTTTAGCTTATCTATAATAAAATATGTTTCGTGATAGGCTCTAAAAACTACCTATTAAGTCAAATGTAATAACAGTTAAAATAACCACTTTCCTTATTATTTTCAATTACAGATAACAACTATATTTTCGCACTTCTGGATCATATAGAACCATATATTTTCTATACATGGAATGTTCTTTGGGATCCATAAAAAGGAAGTTTATGGCAGCTGCTGTAAGTAAAGAATTTCCGTTAGATTTAACAAAACAAGCACGAATAATTTTTTTTAGTAACACAAATGTACAATTCTAATCTATCTTGGCTCTAAATTTCTTCAATATTTACTTTACTGTATCGGTTTTTATTCTTTGGCGAGACATTGGGTCCAACAGTACCACGCCCTCTTCGCTTGGCCTATTACATCTTATACCCAGATGGCTTTAACAAGTTCTGCAGTATTCAAGGTAGCTTGTCGCTTAGACTTAATTGTTCGAGCTATCGCGAGGCGGGCTTCCGATAGTTAAGCCAACAAGTGCCCTGACGTGAAACCAACGTCGCCAATAGGTCTGCGGGCATCACGTCAACAAGTTTTGCCAATTGGTGTCAATTGACTCCTGCCCAGAAGAGGTATTAAACGACACGATAACTTTAAATCTGGACTTCATAGGCTTTGAAAGTTTTTTTCCACACAACTGACTGGGATTTGTGTTTCCGTGGTACGAAAGAAAACTATGTCGCTCTTTTTGCCACATTTTTATAGGCGGGAATGCATTTGTCAAGATCCAAGTTGATCGTCAGTATTTTGCACCAAGTAAGATTTTATTTCACTCATTGTCCTGGCCTTATCCAACTGTTCTTTCCACCTGTGAGCTTATAGGATTACAGAAATACAGGGTGGCATGTGATATTAGATTTTTTGTTATAATTAAATTTTACTTTCAATTTTCTATCTCTTTCAATAACTTGTTTTAGATTTCGATTATCTTCATTTTCGTTTTCTACCGCTATTAGTATATCATCTAAATAGATGTTTACACCTTCTATGTTTTTAAAATTATTTTATTAAATTTTTGAGAAATTTCTGGAGCTGTTCGAATTCCAAATTGAAGACGTTTAAATTTGTACAACCCAAATGGATTTCTAAAGGAACACAGTTGACTTGATTCTTCATCTAACCTGACTTGTCAATATCCGTCTTTCAAGTCAAGGACTGTTAATATCGACTTGTTAGCTAATTAAACTGTTAGCTCTTCGAAAGATGGTAAAGCGTGGTTTAATGGCTTAGTCCCTTCATTCAGTGCTTTGATATCCTCTTCGAAATCCACTTTTTCAATAATTTGTAACTGTTCTAAACTCAATTCTTTTCACTGCATTTAGATGCTGTCGTTTTCGCCTGTGTGTCTGTAGGGCAGTGGCTCCCAAACTTTATTTCGTTCGGAACCTTTCTACAATGTATAAAATTTGGCGGAACCCAAGGATGAAAGCTTCCTTGTCTGTCTGTTTGTCCGGTACATATCTTGCAATCGATTTTTTGAAAACTTCCGCTTACCCGATCACCCTGAAATTTTGCACACAACTTCCGCTCCGATGACACAATGCAAAATGGTATACTCATTATACCGTTAAATCCAGGGCGGCCGTCTCAAGAGGACGGATTACTGCTTTCTTCATGGAACAAATTTTGCAATCATTTTTTCAAATACTTACGGATATCCTATCATGCTGAAATTTTATCAGCTTTAGCTCCGATGACAATGCACAATGGTATACTCAATATACCTTTAGATCCATGGCGGCAATCTCAGGAGGGCGGATTGAAATATTCTTCACAACCCCTTCGACATGGGTATCAAATGAAACGGTATGATAACTAGAACACCATAAGTATAGTATACTCGATATATCGATTGGCCCATGGCGGCCATCTCAAGAGGGCGGATTACCATTTTCTTCACAACCTCCTCGATATGGGAATATGGTATGCCGGCCAAAATGTTACGCGGCGTGACGTAGACCAAATTTCAAGGAAGAAGGGCCACTCGCACTTTCTGATTAGCAAGAACGCGTTAAACGGCCGGCGCAGCGTCAGTGAGTCTGCGAATGTATCTGCGCTTCGGCGCTGGTGACACGGAACACTACAATTTTTTCGTGGAACCGTAAGGTTCCGCGGAACCTACTTTGGGAATCACTGCTGTAGGGAATAATGCCTTCACCTGCAAGCCACGGCCTGTCAAACGGATACCTGAATTATCATCCCTCAGTCAGACTCAGTAATCTGTGGCTTCTATCTGATCATCTGGCTGTGTAGTGTACGGTAGAACATAGCCAACTTGAAAGACAATAGCCAGGGTACTCAAAGGCCCTCTGCACACAACGCGACTGATTAACAATCCCAGTTGCATAAGCAACTTTTTCGTAATCTTGCTCGTGCACGGAAGTGGGAATCCATACGGGCGACAGAAACGAGACGACAGATTTGTGGACACAGAACACCGCTTAATTTTAAATCAATTGCGCTCATGTGTGGACAAAGGATTCATTTTGTTTGCAAACTGGTTGTGGGCATGGTTATTGTGGACTGCAAATTAGTAGACTCGTGGGTGGAGCGCCAATCTGACTGTCGTGCGAAATCTAGGACCTGCACATCACATCCCAGTTCTCATACTGTCTCTTCCTTGTAGATATTGTCGTACCACAATATCCACCTGGTGGTGCTTAAATTAAACCCAGAATAGCTTTTGTTGTATGTCCACGGAAAGAGGAGAGTAGAATAACTCTATATCTAGTGTCGTCGAGAATGTTTTGTAAGAGTTCTGCCGAGAAGAAGAGCGAGGGTAATTTCTTTATTTAACACTGCACTTTCGTTTGGTGACTAGGTTAAGAAGGGCCGTCTCAATCGACTTCCTGGTACGCTAAGAAGAGCAAAGCGGTCATCGCATAAGATAATCTTCTCGTCTCTTCTTGTCATCAGTTGTCTACATTGTTTTCAAAGCAAAAAAAACCCTTTAGTTTCATCTCAGGTCTTTTAGTTATCCCGCAGACTTCAGAACAAATATCGAAGAACGACAATTAAGATCTTCTGTCCCTTAAGAAATTCTCCAATATTTAAACTTGAATAGAGTCAAAATATGCTTGTATACACAAAACGTATTGATGAAGCTATGTCAATGCTTTTATGCATTTTACAGTCACTCCCAAGGGGGCCATTCAGTTCTTGTACGCAAAGCGCCATTGAAAGGATCTTGAAATAAATTTCACCGAAATTGACAACTTTGCTACCACAAAATCACTTATCACGGTGACACTGCAGAATTTTAGGTAAATTCCTGCACGGGGAGAGAGAACGAAATAATTTAAAGCAGTCAGGATACTTTTCTACAAAACGGGAGCAGAGGGGCGAGGAATTTTGAGAAGGAGATTTCAAGAATTTCGTCATTAGTTTGAGAACTAGTCAAAAAGTGTACACGGATAAAAACGGGGTTTTTCATTGTGTCCCTCTAGATGTGACGAGTGGAAATGCTTGCGGGGTTGAATTGAAAATCGAAATGAACGAACGAAGTTGGTCGGGATTTTGATTTTTCATTTCGTGAATTGAACTTTAAACTAGAAAATGTCATAATCCTGACTGATACTTTTTCAAGGAAAAACGTTTTACCAAACAAGAAAATCTGCACATAAGGACGAAATGAAACCGTCCCCAACATCCATTACACATCCATTGTTGGTACACATATACATATACATAGAGCACAGACGGCGATGGATCGAAAGAAACCGCAGTAACTTTCTTTCAGTTCACGTAAGAAGGGCAGAAGGATACTCTGGAGCGGTGGAATCGTGTCCTGAAATGAAGAGAAGATGACATAAAAAAGATTTAAAATTCCTGTGGGGAAATACGCTACGACGTCTTCCTGAGATCTTTTTTATGTCAAATCATGTTCCAGCTTCTCTAAGTGAATTAAACTTCTAGTGAAAGATTTCACGAGGAGAGGCGGAGGATTCCACCTACCGCAGTGTATATATGCGAGTGTAGAGAGTCCTTTCCTTAACGTCTTCAAGTTTTTTTTTTTTTAGTTTTTTTTTTTTTTTGTAGGTGAACCAGCGACTGGATATGGGCGGTTTCTTTAAGTTCACACGTCTGGAGCATAGCGGGGCACAACAATATGTGATTTACTTGATGAAAAGCTTTTTCTTGTTTGGCTAAGTCTGGTAAGACCCTGTTTTTTTTTTGGGGCACGAAACTGCCAAAAGCTCAAGCTTTAAAAGGAATTTTGACAAGGATAAGAAATGCGGAAGCAATTGGTGCGAAATTGTTTACTCCAAGGGTTCCAGGATATACAAGGGATTTTTTATTTAAAAAATGGTGCAAACGAATAACTCAGTAAATCCGATATTATTTTTGGTGCGAGAGTTGTTCAAGCACACCTTTTACCGCCTCGTTGCCATTAAGCGCTTTAATTAGGGCTGTCAGCCGTCCGGGTTTTCCCGGATATGTCCTACAGGGCCTCGGTAGTCTAGGGGTAAGGCGCCTGACTACTATCCCAGAGGTCCCGGGTTCGATTCCCAGCGGTGCCACGGTCCTAGCCTTTCCCAATTTCCCACCTACATAACTTTCCTTCTTTCTTCTTCCCTCTTTGCATTCCTGATTCCTCCTGTCATAGCCTTCACTAGTTGTTCCCCGCTCCACCAAGCGCATGTCATCGGTTGGTTGATGAGATTCAACTCGTTTCAGGAGGCATAACACTCCAGCGAGTTGTTCTCGATACCCCGATGTCAGAGTCGAAAATGGTTGGGAGTAGGTGAAATAAAAATACTGCAGCTAGGTTGTGACAGTTCTATCCTTCACTTCTCTCTCTATCTTCCGACTAGAGCTGCTGTTCGACATTTCAAAAATAAAAAAAAAATTAAAAAAATTAAAAAAAAACATGGTCGACAGTACAAAGGGGCCTTCCCTAAGTCTCTAGTGTGCCTGTGTCTAGTGTCTAGTGTGAAAAAAAAGAAGTTTGGAGGGCGTCCGAGGGCCGGCCGGGTGGACATCGCCGGCCCTAGCCCTTGTCGAGGGTGGAGCGAGATTGTCTTTCGGCGCCCTTTGTTCGACGCTTTCACTACACATAAATTGTATTTCCAGTTGTCCTAGATAAAACTTTTTTCGAGTACTGCCATTTTCTTACCGGATGCACCTTTTACAAGCCTTTATGAACTGGGGGCCCCATAAGGATTTCGATGGTGGTTTCAAGGTCACAGTTCCGCCTGTAGCGGCAGTAGAGGAAGTATGTTTTCTTAAGGTTGCTCCCCCGACGTTTCGCCAACAGCACCACCTTTTTTGGGCGGTATTTGGTTGTTTGTATTGCATGGTTAGGCATTAGGGCTTGCCCCAGCTAGTAAGGTTGAGATGGTGGAGAGAGTTACCTTCTCGTTAAAAAAAGCTTCTCCATTCTCCATCAGCCCAAAATTGCTGTATTCAGCATCCTGACAACTTCATCTCTGTGAATTTTATGCGGTGCACTTTGTGGAGTATTCTCCACTCCTACACCTTAGGGTCTTCTTTTGGACCCCTATCCTTTCCATAATGCCAGTGGGGTCTTCTGCTGCCGCAAAGTACCCGATTACAAAAAGGCGGCGCGGCAGCTTGTTCCCGTCTACAACAACAAGGCTTGCTCCTTCCAAGGCTTAAGGCAGCCCATCATAGAGGGCGCACCGACTCCTACTGACCTGGGCTGTTCTGAGCCCTGAGCCAATTCGGCTACCGCCTCCAGAAGACCTCCTTGCACGTTAACTAGTTGTTTCGTGGTCAGAAGAGTGTCCGGATTGCTAGTCGCAAGCCCGCCAATTACGCTATTTGACAGAAGGTCGGCTTTAGACTTTATTATGGGTGCGTCTGACTTTTCTGAAGGTTTTTCAAACCGTATGGTCAAAGCCTTCACCCTTTTTGCCGGGTTATTATGCCCTAGAGAACATCCAGATGTTCTAACCCTCTTCTTATTAAGAAAATCGGTATCTCTTTCTTTCTCGGGGGCCACGCAGCCCCTACCAGCCTCAACACGGGAGTAGCCAGCTTCCAGATATCGCATAAAACGTTTTCGGGCTGTGCCACCCCGTCTTCTGAAAGCGGTCGTTTTTTCGAGTCGCCTCTCCGAGTAGGTGCCCTTACTTCCGCAAGAGATCTAACGAGATCTCCCAATGAAGGAGTGATCTCAACGTACTCCATCCCTGGGTTTACGGGCTCTGACTGCCCTCCCTGAAGAAGTATCCCGAAAACTTTCCTTCACTGGGACCACATTCGACACCTTGAAACATGGATCAAAAATATCTAGCTGGCTTTGTAGGTCCTTCTTTTGGGAGCTGTGAGTGTTAATAAGTGCTCAATCTTCAAAAGTTTTTTAAGGTAATTTTATATTGATAACACGAGCTCGGCGAGAAAGGACGGTTGTCCATGACAGAGCTCCGTATCACCATTGGAAGGCTAATTCAAACCGAAGTTCGCCTGGTATCCGCAGTCCATCGTTAGTAGTACATTCACGCAGTACCATTCATAACTTCAGCACGATTATTTATACATTAGGATTGTGGTTTTTATCTAGCTTAGATCCGCCGTATTCAGTCTGGTCCATGGATCTCGAGCAGGATGTGGCCTAAGGGCATGTACGATCGGTCTTGGAGTCTTGCTCCCTGCTTGTGCCGTATTCGAGTCATATTGATGAGTACATAGACTTGGCTAGCTACAAACAACGCCTTCAAAAAGAGCCATCAAAATTCTATTTTTTGCTCGAAATTGTTTTAAAATAGAAAGTTTGCCAGACACTTGGTGCCGGCACCAACCTGGCAGCCTTTTGTTGTCTAGTATAAAAATGTTCAACTGTTCCACCAGAACAGTTCCACCAAAAATTTTCCGGACATATTAAATTTAAGCACTACTTCCGCCCAAGCAGATCACGATTTTTCTTATGGTCGCTTTGAGTACAAACATTTCGAACACGTTACATCCTCGTACTCGATAGGCACGTTTTTGCAGCTAGCTTTTGGTATAGTAGTACACCCCCTTTTTGTACTTGCAACATCGTCACTCTATGTTTAAATTCTTTGTCGGTTTTTGCGCCCGAGTCAAAGAACTCGCGGTGTGTGGTGTGCCGGGCGACTGAGCTCCTCGCGAGGTTGCACGAATGTCTAGTCACGCACGGTATACAGAAACAAAGTAATGCAAAAAAAAAGACTGACAGCTTCGAATACCGTAAAAAAGTGTCCCCTAGTGACGTCAGCACTAATGCAGAAACAAAAACAGCTTCGATTTTATATAGAAAAGGGTCACCAAGTGACTTCAGCACTAAAATGACATTTCTCTTTTATATTACTTTGTTTTTGTAAACCGTGCTTCGTACTAAGATCAATTTCGAGAAAAACTTCGCTCAAGCAGCTTCGCGAGTAATGGGTTGCAGGCTTTACGTCTAGTAGGTTCTCATATTCACCCCTAGTTTGTTCTTCTTTTAATTCTGACACATTTATTTTCCGTCTCTGTTTCCGCTTCTTGTGGTTTTTACCTCGTTTATAACTAGGTTCAACCCAGGTTAAACCCAGTCTCAAACGAGGGTCCAGTTGGAACCCAACCCAACTCAGCTCTCCCACCTGGATCTAGTTAATTTTTCGCCTCATATACGCTGGTTGAGCTGTAATAGGGTTAAAGTTTTATTTGTCTTGTTTGTTTAGTGCTAGTTTTGTCTTCGGTGTTTTTGCTCACACAGGAATAAAAAATCATTTCGTTCTGAGTTTTTATGCATCTATAAATAAGAACTTCACACAAAAATTTGAGGTTATGTTTTGATTTCAGCTCAACTCTATTTCAACCCCAAGTGAACTCAACTCGACATCATATACAGTGGTCGAAATTTCAACTCAACCTAGACTCATCTTTTCACCCTAATCATAAACGGAATAGTGTAGATATCTTTGCCCTAAGTTTCCCAAATTTCTGTCCTGTCCGAGGTTGCGTCGTAGGTTTCATAGCAAGAACTTAATGTCAGAAAGGATTGCCAGCTCTTCGTTGGTAGCTGAATATATAGTTGGGTTATCGGTTCGATACGACGGTCCGGTTTTAACTCCCCAAAAAAAATATTCGCTAAATTTAAAAAGAAATGGGTGTCCGGGGGAAAAACTCAATTTTACCCAAATTTCCGGGGTTTTTGCAGTTTTTGTCTGGCCTCGGCAATTTAGGCGATGGCAGCCCAAGCTTAAATACAACTTATCACCCCTTAAATGGCGGTTTTCGATATTTTATTTTTTATGAACAAATAAATATTAGCTTCCATTTTCCTTCCTTTAAATCCCAGAAGTACTTCATAAATCCTCAAATCGTCCTAGCTTTAATTACGACATTAAGGACACCCCCCTGCTGCCGCCCCAGCCCGAAAAAACTAAAGGGAAGATCATGCTATGTCAAAACTGAGGGATTATAATTGCGGGTAAAGTGCTCATAAAAGCACTTTTTTCAACCGTTACAAAAGATTTATAACGGCATAAATCTCGGGGAATTGTTTCAACAATTACACCAACACATGTTCAGAATTACGTTAGGCTAAAACGTTTCCATTAAGGCGGAATCACGCGACTGTTTAGCTGCCATGTCACGATAGTAAGGCGCCTTACACCTCTATGGCGGGCGTTATGTAAAATTAAAAGGTCACTTGTCCTGTTCTTGTCCTGTTCGTCATCCCTTCCGGGGGGGTTTTATAAATGGGGTTATCACTTTCTGCCATGACAAGTGGACAGGATGTCAATATAATGATTGGTTAGATGGAGGGAGAAGTGTATACTGGTAGAGGGGGATTGAGAAACTTCGCTTTATCACAGATCAGTATGGCGTTATGAAATGTTGTCAACAATTACAACAGGTGTTAATTGTCGAGTTAACAAGGTAACTTGTATTTTGTTATGTACATTAATCACGGAAGATTTTATATGGTTGGGAAGTATACGTAAAAATTTGGGTAACTGTATTATTTCCGATGGTACTCGCTTCTTTCCAACGTAATCATTAATTGGCGATCTAATTTAAGAGGATATTACGGGTGTCTAATATATGTACCTACAACAAGGCTTTATAGACAGTATTTTGTTAAGAATGTTATACATAAACTGTTGAGATTAGAAAAGCTCAGTTACTAATAATGGCGTGGTGCCCCCAAATAACCGACTAATGACGGCAAGTAGTGATGAGAAAAAATGGTCTTGTTCTTGCAGTCTTGTCTTGTTCTTGCACATTTAGCAAGAACAAGAACAAAAACAAGACTGTTATGCTTGCAAGAATAAGAACAAGACTAACTGTGCAAGAACAAGACCCAGCGCAAGGCTTTAGCAAAATTCTTGCAAATGTTTCACCTAAATTCATTCACTTTAAAAACAAAAAATATGAAATTTATTATGATATTTAAGTAATTATGATATAAATACATGTGTGTATACATATGTATTTACTTTTTAGTAAGATAATTGTAAAAGCATTTGTATAAAGGTACATAATGACTTTGCACTCGCTTAGAAATATTACCGCCGATGCCGTCGCAGACGCGTTTCATACCGTCTGGATTGCACGTTTTGGGGCGCCAAGTGTTCTAATCTCTGATCAGGGCACTCAATTAGAGTCCATGTTATTTAAGGCGCTAACTGATTTGGTCGGATGCAGAAAAACTAGAACCACTGCTTATCATCCCTCATCCAACGGCATGATTGTGTGCTAGCAACGATCGCTGAAAGCCGCGATTATGTGCCATGGAGGCAGAGAATGGGTCGATGTATTGCCTACCGTTCTTCTTGGACTAAGAACGAGCATCAAAGATGATATAGGAGCGACAGCAGCCGAATTTTTTTTTTTTTTTATGTGGTAGTGCTAAGCTCAGGAGTCACCCTTTGTACTACTAGTCCGTCATGTCATTTGTCACGTCATGGTGCAATGTCTAGCAGCAAGCTTAGTACGGGGGAGGGGTGGGGGGAATAGGTTAAGGATTATAAAGGTACGGGAGGGTATTGAAGAAGGTGGTGATGAACCCTGCGTTTGAACTCTTGGATGTTGTAGGAGCTCGGAAATACCGACTGCGAGAGATTATTCCACAGTCGAGTTGTTCTATTTACAAACGAATTCATATCTTGTTGAGTGCGTGAAAGTGAGAGTTGCAGGTGGAGGGAATGAGACGAGTGGGCTAATCTGGTGTTGCGGGTATAAGATTGCCGTGGAGGCAAAAGAGCGTTTAACTCGGAGGAACAGTCACTATGATAGTAGCGATAAAATTTTGTCAGTGCTGCTACATTCCTACGGTGGCTTAGGGGGTCGATGGTGGAGCAAGCGGTATCGTCATTAATTAACTTAAGGGCCTTTTTTTGGACCTTATCTAACCATGCTAAGGTTGTTGTTGGAGCGCCGCCCCAAATGAGGGAGTTGTATTCGAGAAGAGGCCGAATGTAGGATTTATAAATAACAGCACGGGCCGATGGCTGGAGGAGGTACCTGCACCTCTTAAGAAATCCCAAGCACTGGGATGCTTGTTTGGCGATTTGGAATATATGGTCATTCCACCGCAAGTCTTTGGCTAATGTCACGCCTAAGATGTGTAGGGATGGGTCGGCCTTTAGTACCACGCCATCCACTTTCAAGGATGGTGATGTGTTGATCTTTTTCTTTGAAATAAGACAGTACTTGGTTTTGGAGGGGTTGAATTCGACACGATTCTTTTTTCCCCACTCTATAATAAGTTCAATGTCGTTATTAATAGAGTTGAACATTAGTTCACGATCATCAAGACAGGATCTGGCATGTGTCTGTCTTGTATCGAAGCTGTACGAGTAACGTAGAGTACCGTCGTCAGCGAAGCTGAGAAGTGGGTTGGAGGGGATTGAAAGTAGGTCATTTATAAAGATAAGAAATAGGGCCGGTGATAAAATTGACCCCTGGGGGACCCCCGCAGAGATGGGGTGAGATTCAGATTTGACGCCATCCAAAACTACCTTAATTGAACGGCCGGAAAGGAAACTCTCAACCCACTTATAGAGAAGCGAGTCAATTCCAATAGCTTTGAGTTTAGCTAACAAGGCTGAGTGCCATACTCTATCAAAAGCTTTGGAGATATCCAAAGCAACCAAACTAGATTCACCAGATCCATGCAAACTTCGGTTGAGGTGTTCTGTAAGGCAGTGTATGGAACCACCTTGCCTTAGTCTGTTCCTCCTTTCAAACGGTCGTTTAGTGGTGTAAACTTTGGTCCGTTATTTACTTCCAACTGATGCAATCTATCGGGAAAACCGCGAACTCTTTCCCAGAAATTTGAGCTTTTAAATAGAGACAGGGTTGGTCTGATGAATTAAAACCATTCTATAGAATTGTAAACAACATAACAAGAGATCCTCCTGTTAACTCAAAATACACACCTTTTGGTTAAAAGTAATTTCCCTTCAATTTCACGAAACAATCCCACAATTTAAATAATTCGCAAAAACCCCTTAATGCAATACAAAGGCTTAAAGATAAATTCCATGAAAAGATAAATGAAATCTTCAATTTTTCTAAATGGAGATAATCCGAGAAACCTACTCGTTAACACAAAAACCTTTTAAAACGATCTTAAAAACAGTAAAACATCAGTCTTAACGTCAAAATGGCAGTCCTTCCCCGAATCATTTACATTTCTTCTACCCCCGCCGAAATACCCTGGTTTCTGAACACGACCCGCCAAAAGTGTACCACGGCAAAGGTAAGGAGAGGGTAAAAATTGTAACTGCCGAAGAAAAGTTTATCCCATGGATTTTCCTTTTTAAAGCAGGATAAATCTCTGTGCGTGTATTATCCTCCATAGCCAAAAGGGAACGAAAAAAAAGTGCGGGGGCCATGATAAAAAAATGGAGCTGCAGGATAAAATTAATTTATTATTCCTGTGCCTTGGATACACTGTGCCTAATTTATTCAGTCATTAAAATCTAATTTGAGCATTTTCTTTCTCTTCCGGAAGCTGTTGAGGCTGTCCCATGGATTTCGGGATTCTGCGGCTACTTTTAAACATGTAAACGAGATGTTTTTGGCGGACAGGCGACGAGATATTTCAGGATTATTTATGCCAGGCATTTTTGGACCAATTTGATGTGGAGCCTGTCGGGGGGATTTCCCTTGTATATTTTCAACATAATTTAAAATTTCCATGAATTAATATGTTTGGATGTCAAGTCAACAATGAAATAATATTTTGAATCGGATTTTTTTTAAATTATGTTCGAAAAAAAAATGCTTGTGGAATGTAGATAAGGTGTAGGATTGTCTATGTAGAATGTTAAAACCATTTTCCTATATCCTTACTTCACGGTAAGGACGCGCTAAGCTTTATTTATCCAATTCCAGCTCCTCGTTCAGCCATTAAATTCTCAAGAAGTCTAATTTAGATATCGAATTCCACTTAAACAGTAATCGCGCAAATTGGTGTTAAGACAACAGCTTTGAGTTTTGGTAAATAAACAGACGCCTTAAGCTTAAGGTGAAAATGGTGTTAATTTCCTTAGGGGATTTTCAATTTATTTTATACTAGCAAAAGCCCGCGCGCGCTGCAACGCCTTCGAGGTATAATGAAAATAGGTATAATATACAATCTGAAAAAATTAATTTTTGGTACTGCAAAAAATTTAACGTATGTTACAACTTGTTTAAGATTCATTGATGAAAAATTGTGTACTATGTGCATAGCAAACCCCTAGCCAACATATTCAGAATGGTCTGCATAGATTTTGCTATAGCGGGCGATTAGATTAGATAGTTTTTTTTTTTTTTTTTTTTTTTTTTCAGAGAAAGTGCCAACAAAGTAATAACATTTGCATTGGCACCCACCGAGCAGCCCAAAAATGCACAATTTGGTGCCCAAAAAAAGTCGAATATCTATCTTTACCTTTCTTATTGTATTAACGCTGGAACTTTTCGTTAGCTACGCACGCTTTTTTCCATCACGAAATGTATGTTGTTTCCATATATGCTGGCTGGAGCAATAAAAACTCTACATTCAAAATTATTTTTTACTTTTCGTTCAATTTAAAATAAAAGCGTATTTTTAGTATTTATAAACAATATTTTTATTTTCTATATTTAGTCTATTATATCTTCCCCCATTTTGTGGTGACGCCACACAGCTTACTTATACTATACTGTCATACACTTTCATTTGATACCCATACCGAGGGCGTTGTAAAGAAAAAGGTAAACCACCATTTTGTATTAGCCGTCATTTTGAAATTGGAATGACGCGACACAGACAATGGTATTCTGTTGGCACACCGCACACCCTTTCATTTGATATCCATACCAAGTGCCTTGTAAAGAAAAGGGCTATGCCCTGTTTTTTGTTTGCCGCCATTTGCGTCTGCGAATATTAAGAATTTGGAATGAAGCTACACAGCTAATAGTATTCTACTTGCCTCACCATTTCATTTGATACATATACCGAGTGGCATGTAAAGAGAAAGGGTCTCCCCTGTTGTGTGTTGGCCGCCATTTTGTCTTTGCCGCTAATTGTAATATATTTGTCATACCCGTTTATTTGATACCCATGCCGGGGGTCGGGGAACATAATTGCAAAATACGGCCGCCATCTTGGAACCGCCATCTTGATTATTTTACAAAATAATCCGATTGTATTGTCACGCAAACTATATACGAGTATATTATATAGATATATTTTGTACTTTTTATTTTGTTATGTCTTCCGCCATCTTGGGTTGGCCGCCATTTTGAATTTGGAATCATGCCACAAAGCTAATTGCATTCTACTCGTAACACCCTTTCATTTGACACCCATGTCGGCATCGGGAAACGCAATTGCGAAATTCGGCCGTCATATTGATCTTTATACAAAAATGTCATATTGCATTCTCACGCGAACTTATGCATATCGACAAAATTTATCCACAAAAACTAACTTCTTATTCTTTTACCAATTGGACTACAGTCTAGTGTTGGAAAGAACACGATTATAAAATAAGTTTGTAAGAGGCGACTCTTTTTTTTCTTTTGAGCCAGTACAATGTCATACTTCAAATGAGGCGAGTTACTATTGTTATGCCAAAATGACAAAAACAATCAAATTCAAAAAAGAAAGAAAGCAAATACAAATGAAGGGCTTTTTTAAGAGTCTAATTCCTCCACAATGTGTATTTATAATTTACGATCTCACCGCACTAAATTGCATGGGGTACGCTCTCAGCAGGGGCGGCGCTTTCATAGATACGAATGGTGCACTTGCACCGGGCGCAATTTCAGAAAGTATGATTTAAAAAAAATTGAAACTTTGAGGAAAATATATAAAATTGAAAAGTATTCTCACGGGTGCAAGAGAATTTACACAAATTTATCTAATTTTTGTCCCTGTACTTTCTCATGCAAGAAAAAACCGGAGAGATTTCGCTTCTCCTCGTGCAGGAAGTTTCCAGAGATTTTAGCTTCGCTAATTCGAGAAATCGGGAAAAAATGTTCCAAGTGAAAGAAAAATCTCTCATTTGAAAATTCTTTAAAAAGCAGCATATCCACTCACACAAATTGTTCCGATGGCTCCGAATTGTGTATTGCTGTTAACTTGAGGAAACGCTGTTGCTGCATTTTGAAATTCTGTTTAAAGAATTGTTAAAAGAAGTAAATGAACGAAATGAGGAGAGCAAAACTCTTTGTAGCGAGAAATCCTCTTGAATTGCTCTTTTTTTGTTTGCTCCTTTAAGGCTCCAACGGCCTCAGTTCATTCAATAAAGTTCAATTCAATCTGCATAAATGGCTTCGCCGGCTGGCATGTTCAGTTCATGCTTGAAATTGTTGTTGCTTTTCCGCCAGAAGTTAGAAATGCAAAAAGCTCATTGGAATTATATCCCATTATTCCAGTTGATTATTCTCTTTTGAGCAATTTTCAATCCCAATTTCAAGTTCTGTTGGGTGAATTCGGGCTTTAACTTTTCCTGAGTTCAATACTGTGTTAGAAAGAAAGAAAATGTGTGTGTGTGTGTGAGTAAGAGGATACCATCTCAATGTCATTCTATTTCACATGGGCATAAACAAAGTTTCTCATGCTCAAAAGCCGGACTACCTACTTATTTGAATTGACTGAATTTAATTGAATTGAAATTAAAGTTCACTCAGGCAGTACTATCGGTTCCATATTCTTATTTCTGGCGCTGTTTGAATTAGAGCCTTGATTAGGTCTCCAATTATTTCTATAGTTTTGTATGTTTAGTCCATTTTCCTAATTTCGTGAATATTTCCCGAAAATATGACAGTTATCCGGCAAGGCAATTTATGTCATCGGCATATTATGAAAACTGTTTCGAATTGTTAGGTATAAGGGATCGGGTTCACGTCAATAAGTATTTTGCGAATTACTCTTTCTAGGTAAAGGTTAAATGTGGTAACCCATCGCCCTTCTGTAAGCTTTGCTTCTCCGTTCTCCTTTAACTGAACACCTTGTATTTTCCCTTGTAATTTTTGTTAGCTACAGTTTCATACATTTTTTCGATAAACGTCGATGTTCTACCCCAACTTTTTTGGAGGACCTGCCTTACTGAAAATAGGTGGTCCATTGTGAATCCAGCTTGGTATCCACTAATTGCTGCATTTGCATAGGGTTCTAGTCTGTATTTAATTATGTTTCTCATTAACCCTGGGATGTATGGCTGCCTGGAGAGGCGTTAGTGACTGGCCTGGGCCTCACGAGGCACATATGTCCGAGGCACATTGCTCAGGGTGTTTAGTGAAACTCGAATAAAAATATTTCAACGGGCCCTAGCGACTAAACTGTTACGTTTTTCCGCCCACTAATACAATTTTGTCTGATCACGACATTTGTAAACTTAGTAAATACACCCTGAACATCTACCGCACATTTGACAGTTGGGTCTTGAGAGGCCCAGTAGGTGCGCTTCTGATGTTGCTGTATAAACTTAAAACGTTTGTCCTGCGAAGTCAGTGCAAACGACCCGAATCCCGACTTTTTTCGTCCAGAAACCATGAGCGGTAGGTGGCCAAAGGCAGTTTGGCGCTCAAACCTGAAAAAAATGTTTTGCCAACTACTCGAATTCAAAATGAGCCTCAAAAAGCCTAATACCCCGGCTTCACCGGCCTCAGATTAATCAAGTTCACTTCAATCGGCATAAGTGGCTTCACCGGCTAGCATGTTCAGTTCGTGCTTGAAATTGTTGTTGCTTTTTCGCCAGAAATTAGAAATGCAAAAGCTCACTGGAATTATTCCAATTTTTTACTCTCTTTTGAGCGAGCTTTTACTTTGAAACTCAATTTCATGTTCTGTAGGCCCAAAGCAGGCATTTTTTCCTGACTTTAAAATGTGAAAAATGTATGGGAAATCAGGAAATTTTAAAGTACAGTAGACTAATTTGCTCGAACTTGCGAAAATTTGGCGGTGAAGCCGGGGTATTAGATGAATTCAGGCTTTAACTTTTCCTGAGTTCAATATGTGAAACCGCATGGAAGCTCAGCGGCAAAAAGTGAAGCTCAGTACACTAATATGCTCGAACTTGCGCAGTTTGTCCGATGAAGACGGTGATATTACTGTCTAACAAATTAATATGGCCAGTTTCACACGGGCCAACCAACAAAAATTGGCTGTAATCGTCAATTCCCTTTTGAAATTCGATGAATAATCGCATGGGTTTCCACAAGAAGCCAAATTTTCCAATAAACTATACGTTAGAACGCTTTAGCTTGTTGTTGTTGCTTTTAATATTAATTATTCCTTCTGACATTTCCTTTCTTTTCTTTTCCTAGCAAAAGGGAGGCAAAAATCAATAACAACCACACAGCTGTCAAAAAGTTGATTCAAAAACTCCGTGAAAGAGTTCAAAGGTTTGGAAAATCTGCCCGCCCCATCGTCCTCGCCTACTGTCTGCTCCGCAAATGATGTTTTCTGCAGAGTTTTGGTGGTTGGATGTTGACCCATGTAAAACTTCCTATTTATGTAATCTTTTTTATCTTATACCCATTATTATGGAGCAATCTTAAATTTTGAGCGAATTATGTAAAATATTTCAGCCATTAGCTAATGTTTGGGTCTTGTTTTATTGTCCTTCACTGCGTTCAAAAATGAACAGGTTATAGGGCGCAATATGGCAAAGTGCACCGGGCGCAAAAAGCCCAAGCGCCGGCCCTGGCTCTCAGCCGGATGTAGCAGCAATGTTGCGCTGTAAAGTCATTGCAATCTTCAAAAGCTCGTTCCGATTCCCATTTATAGGTATTTTGTCCTTCTTTTAAAACATCATGGAGCGGTGCTTGTGTTATTGATGCATTTTTCACAAATTTCTTATAGAAATTGATGAATCCGAGAAATGTTTTCAGTTTTGCTTTGTTCGTTGGGTTTTTTTGCTCGGGTAAGAAAGATACCCTTTTTTTCTGCTTTGATCCGAGCCGACTGCTGTCGGTGCCGCTGGGTCTTGAACTCTAAAGGAAGGAAGGATCAACGTTCGGTAAAGGCGTACTTTCGTTTTAATGGCAATATTTGTTCGTTTCCATAGGCACCACTTGATCGAGGCGAATGTTTTTGTTGCCTGGGCGATACGGCTGTGAACGTCGGCCGTCGATGCCACTTTCGTTTCCTCAACCAATGATCCCAAATATATGAACCTCGGAACCTGTTCGATTTGGGTTCCAAGTGAACACTGGCCTTTGATCGGTCCGTTGTGAGCACTTTAGTCTTTTCCGCATTGATTTTTAACCCATATGACAGAGGCGATACCGGAAATGTCGTATAAGATGTCCTTTGCTTCGGCATCCGTTTCGGCGCGCTATCGTCTGCGAACATTAAGTCGGTTACGAAATTGTTGTCGTCATATCGAACTACGTGTCGTCCATTGAACGCTTCACGCATAATCGCGTCGATCACAACGTTGAAAGAAGTGGCGAGCGACGTTTCCCTGTCGGACACCCATTTGAACCGGGAACTCCTAGTTTAAGTCTCTAAAGGTGCCAGTAAACGAGCAACAAAAAATGCACATTGCCGGTAATATTTCAGGAAAAGATGGCCCGGCTATATGTTTGAAAATGTGTGGCCGATACTATTGCTGGGCAACTTGTAGTCAGACATATTTTGGCAATGTTTTGGCTACTGCGCTGCCCGAGAATTTCACGCGTACACGCTGAAAGGGAAGAAGTATTTACTTATTAAAAAATCGAAGAAAACGATGAGCTAATTCTAAATATGTAGTTACTTGTTCAGGAATTTCACTAGAATGAAGAAGGGTGGCCATAAAAATTATATGCAAAACAACCATAAGCCTTAACAGCGCTGACAGGACTCCATCCTGCGGTATGCAGAGACCCTGTATTTACCACTCTACTTTTCTCTAAGCTTTTGTTGAATATCAGATGTCTAAGAATGCGGATGATCGACTAACTTAAACCATTGTAGATCCCATGATGGCATTGTTAAAAGCGCTACTTCATCCGGTACGGTGTCAATCGATTTTCCTTTACAATATGCGTGCTTTGGTTTAGAATTTTTAAGGTACATAACTAAGATGTGTTCTAGGGTTTTAAGGATGACGAGCTTATCCGCATATAATCATTTACGATATCTTACTGTAAGAATTGCCAAATTATAAATTGAAGGAAAAGTGCAGCCTATGACTGGGAGACAGCATGGAGTTAGTCAAGGGTATCTCCTAGAATTCTGCACGTATTTGGGCAGTGGCGGTTCCTCTTTGGAAGCAAAGGAAGCACTGCTTCCCTTGACCAAATAGGCAACTTCATAAAACTAAATTTATATAAATAATAATAAATTTAAATTTAAATCAAGATTAATCGCAACAAAAATCCTAACATATTTCCTCCTCTGGAAACACTAAAGTTGGAGATATTACAGCTTCCCATTGCTGTGTTAGGCCTCGAACATTGTATGAGCGGCGAGCGGTGAGCGGCAGAATGACAATACTAAAGTGCCTCTCTCCGCTAATTCGAGACGTTCAATTTTCCTGGCGCCGCTTTTATCGTGGCCGAGGCCTTACACAACATGGGGAAGCTGTAATATCGTCAGCTTCTTTGCCACAGAAAATCAACGTAAAAACTCCAACACATTCAATCTAATTGGACTCACACTCACGCAAAGGTTTGCGTTAATACAGTACCCTCAGAAGCTGAGCTAAACGCAGCTTCTTCGGAACCGAACAGCGAGAATTGAGAAGTCGAAGATAGAGAAATTTTCTGTAGCCACCGTATTCTCTTTGTTTTCTTGGTTTCTTTTTCTGGTAATCTGTTCTGGCTTCGAGCAATATTTTTGCTCTTAAAATTTTGCTTCGTAATTTTGTTTTTGACTCTTGAATTTTCGTTTGTAGATTGAGTCAAGAAAAAAGAGATATATATTTATTCTAGTGGGGTGGCAGGCGGTGTTTATTGAATATAAGCTGATAACTTTGCAGCTTCCATTATATTTTTATGATTCTCTTTAATGATGATTTAAAGGATAGAGAATATTTTTATGAAATGCATTTTTGAGTACGGGTTGCCTGAGGTATTTTTTTTGCAAGAAGAATGTAATGATGGTAGACGAAGGTTACAATAGGGTTTTATTGTTACTATCTTTTTTAGATTTTGGATTATTATAGTTTAACAGCTTTAGGACGCTTTAATTTTCAGAATTTGAAAAAAGGCGCAAAACGCCCGCTAGCAGTGAAACTATTTCGACAAAATGCAAAAATTCACGACCTGGAATTTAATTTTTTTCTTTTTTTTTAAGTTTAAACATTTTTTCTTGTCCACCATCCTAAAAGAAACTGCATATTAAAAAGAGGAAAAACCTCATGCGATGCACAAAAATTAAAGGGCAATTAAATTTCATATTTGAAGTCTTTTTGGGACTTGAATAAGATATTTTGACCTGAAATTGTAACCAGTTATTGTATAAGTCTAGGCCTCGGTAGTCTAGGGGTAAGGCGCCTGACTACTATCCCCAGAGGTCCCGGGTTCGATTCCCGGCGGTGCCACGGTCCTAGCCTTTCCCAATTTCCCACCTACATAACTTTCCTTCTTTCTTCTTCCCTCTTTGCATTCCTGATTCCTCCTGTCATAGCCTTCACTAGTTCTCTTCCCCCGCTCCACCAAGCGCATGTCAGCGGTTGGTTGATGAGATTCAACTCGTTTCAGGAGGCATAACACTCCAGCGAGTTGTTCTCGATGCCCCGATGTCAGAGTCGCGAAATGGTTGGGAGTAGGTGAAATAAAAATACCGCAGCTAGGTTGTGACAGTTCTTTCCTTCACTTCTCTCTATCTTCCGACTAGAGCTGCTGTTCGACATTTCAAAAATAAATACATGGTCGACAGTACAAAGGGGGCCTTCCCTAAGTGTGTCACATAAAAAAAAAAGTTGACTGAAAAAATCCGAAGAAGCCAGAATTTAGCAGTTTTTTAAGTTTTTTTTGACGTTAGATAAAAATTCAATATTGTAACCGCTGATAACCAAAATCATAACGAGCAGCCTCTATTTTTTTGCATTTTGCGGACCTACACATCCCGAGATATATGCATCTATATTTAGAAAGAACGACCAAAATGATGAAATTTTCACAAAATGGCCGATAACTTACAATAAGTAACCTCATGCCTCCACGGCAACATTTTTCCCGCAACACAAGACTTGCCCGCTCGGCTCACCCCCACAGTTTACAGCCCTTATCTTCGCGCACACTCCGATCTAGAAATTCGTTTATAACAAGAACCACTCGTCTGTGGAACAACCTTCCAAAGACAGTATTCCCGAACTCATACAACATCCAAGAGTTCAAACGCAAGGTTCATCGCCACTTTCTGCAACACCCCCTTGACTCCCCCTAACCTATTATGTCCTTCTCTCTATCTTTCGAGCTAAGCTTACTACCGGACATTGCACCATGACCTAAACGACATGACGTACTAGTAGTACAAAGGGTGACACCTGAGCTTAGACTATCACATAAAAAAAAAAATAGTGGCGGTTGCTAGAGGCAGAAAATGTCTATTTCGTATAGTATCCGTAGTTCCAAACATTTTTTTTAGATTGGAAACAATTCCATATGTTTGTTTATCTGACTCCACTTTGTTTTTTTTTCAGTTTTTTTAGTTAATAAAGCCTTCGATACTTTTACTTTTATCGTTCGCTTTGGGCATTGCTTCCCTTATTCTGAACCTTACGAACCGCCACTGTATTTGGGTGTGATTTGGTTCGCCGGATACTGTAGGTTCATGGATCCCGAACCCAGACAATGTACACCCTACACCGCCCACGACTATGCCATCTTTAGGGCATACTACATACATATTTCCAAAGAAACTTTTGGGATAATTTTCAAATAGCCGGCAATATTTAAATTTTTTCGCTCTACGACCGATATCAAAAGCAACATGCCGGCCAATAGTTGCAATATGGCCAGTATCGTCGGGCTATACGGATATATTGCCGGCGAGTTTGAACATATTGATGTAAATAATGCTGAATATTGAGCAATGTCGTTCAGCCAGTATTGCCGGTCACACATTGCTGAAAAATGTTGCTCGTTTACAGGCACCTTTAGAATACGAACGCTGCTAATTCAGCCATCGTACGACGCTTGGAGAAGTTGGATGGTTTTCAATGACACCTGTTCGGTTATTAAGGCTCTACACAGTAGTGGTGGGCAAAATGGCTCTTTTCAGTGAACTGGTTCTTTTGGTTCCGCTCACTAAAAAGAACCATTCAAAATATCCGTTCATTCGGTTCATTTGGTTCATTGGCCTTAAATATGGTGAAAACGTCAAAACATGGAGTGTCCTAAAACACAACTACGAACAAACACATATATTTCAATAAAATACTATACATAATTTTTGCTAGTGATAAGAATCAATGAATTTCCTACTAAAATCAAACTTTCAGTTTCAACTAATTAACTTACCTTAAGATATCCTATATTTTATTCAAATAAAATTAAAACAATCCTATTTCCCTTAAATTCCCCTTTTCGTTAAATTTTATATAATCTTCCTACGGTCGAATAATAATTTAAATTTGTATAATATATCCAATTAGAACTCTCCCTAAATCTTAAATGTTCTTCATAAAATTTTCTCAACTCTCATCTATTTCAAAATGTCTATTTCCAATTAGAATTGCTTAGAGAGAAATTCCAAATCTCTCACATCTTGAATAATATCATCAACAATACAACCAAAAAAGTTCTTTGAGAAAAATATCTCACTCCTTATGTAGGTATGCATCATTCATTAATTCGTTCGCTCTTTTTCAGATCATTCCAGTTCAGGGGCCAGGTTCGTGTATGTCGAAAACGAAAAATTTTTTTCGTCGCGGGTTCGCGTAGGTCGAAAAATTGAAAATTTTCGTCTGAAGCCGACGAAAGCCCAACGAAAGGTCTTGGGTTATCGAGTTTTTGCATTAGGACACGAACAATTTTCTTTCGACCTATGCGAACGCTAAAATTTTTGTCGACAAAATTTTTCGACTTCAATTTCTTTTCGTTCGGTTATCGTCGTTCGCCATACACGAACCGGCCCCAGGTCTTTTCATTAGAGACCCGTACATTTGGTTCTTTTCGTTCATGGTACCACTGAACCAGTGCAGTACCATTGAACGAAAGAACGGAACATGTACTACTTAGTGAACCAGTTCATTTGGTTCAGTACGCTGTTCTGTTCAGAATAAACGGATCGTTCGCGAACGACACAGCACTACTACACAGGCTGTTCCAATCGATGCAATCAAAAGCGGATTGGATATCGATGAAAACGACGACAGTTCGTTTGCCGCAAAGAATTCTTTCTTCCATTAGTTGAAGGAGAGCGAATATTTGATCAATAGTTAGAGTTCTGTTATGGTTATACTGGATGGGAGCTGGTGAAGTAAAATCGCGTTTGGGCGATTATAGTTCCCTCATTCATCTCTCTACTATCTTTTCGGCTAGATTTGCTGTAAGGGACACGGACACTGCAATCAATGATCGATTTGTCGACAGTCCAAAGGAATTTACATACCTCTGAGCTCCAATCTTTCACATAAACAAAGCTAAAATCTCAAAAGTTCCAGAATCCATAACTCAAAACTCGCATGCGTGAGTGTTTTTACAAAAAGTTCTGAATTTCGAATCCCTAACTAGATTAGTAAACCTCAACAACGTGTATCCTTTTTTCAAAAAAAAAAATGTTATATATACAAAAGTTATAAATCTTCTGCCCTTTATGTTGCTGGAAACTATGCTAGGCCACAAGTGGCGTGAATTAAATCTCCTGGGAATTTTCAAACATTTTTTCCAAACAAAACTTCCTCGAGCAAAAGCAAATCCCATTCCTGGAGCTGACAGTCGCGAAACAATAAATCATTGAAATTTTATGCGAAAGATAACGGAGCAAAAAAAAATTAGGATCTGGCAAATTTATGCCGGATTTTCATATACACATAAACATGCACAGGACTATCTATTTTATCCACACACACATCTATGTGTGGGTTATATTAAACCTGAACCCTTTTTTGTTATGCGGCGTATCTAATATCCTTTTTCTCTTTTCTTTGTCTATTTTCAGTATCAACCCACGTCGATCCGACAAAATGGAAATGGTTAGGTAAAATGTCCAAATTCAGGACATTATGTGGAATCCGAATAAGAAGGATGCACCCCAAACTAAACAGAACATCAGGAAAATTCAAAATGACGTACCCAGTGGCTTCGATGTGGGTCCGGTCCTTCGTATCCACACATCTGCTGGTGTACATCATGAAGTCGAACAGTGAAAAGTGGACGAAAGGACGTTGTTTTTTTTTGCAAATAAGACTGATGACCCGCTCCTGCCATTATCCGAAATGAACACACACGCACACACATCGATACCAGCAAGGACACCGCACATTCCGCCCCCACGGCCCCCCGGACGCCATTGTGAAATTGGAACTGCAATAGTGTAAATAAATTGCGAGGTCGTGCGAAAGAGATAGCCGAGGAACAATAACGCGCGAAGGACCAAACTGACGTTTCATCAATCACTTCGGATAATTCGGACATTAATCAAACTCGATTGGTGATTTTTTCGGACAGTCTCCGTAATTCGTAGCACTTGTCACCCCGCGCCCCCATCACGCTTTTTCATTCCGGGTTTTGTTTCTTCCGTTCGGTTATTGTCTCCGTAGGATAAAGCGGCACAAAAAAACCGGCAAACAGAGAGGGGGGCAGGAAAAAATTCCTCTAACAACAAAAAGGACAAAAGTTTAAGTGTGAAGACACAGTGGTGGGGAAAAGTTTTTGTGCAGATTTTTCTCAACAACAGAACAGCAGTGCCGGATTGCAAGGATTTATTGCCGGGTGAGTACCCTGATTTCGAAATTTCTATATGTCTCTCTGTGTGTGGATCGGAATCTGGCCGCGTTAGTTTTCCGTGTTTTTCCCCATCTTTATCCGTTTCCTACTTGCTCCCATGTCCTTCCTCTCCGAAGACGGGGATCCGTGAACGATATATCATTCGGGTTTGGTTCATCGAACTTTTTTTGTCCGTTCCGTTCCATCTCGTCCTTTCTGCCTGGCATTTCTCCTTTGTTTCTACAAATTGATATTTATATTACTCAATGGGGGTTCCTTAGTCCTTGGGACATTTAAGCTCTTGTTTTTCTGCTTTTTAGCTGCTGTTTGCATAGGACGTTTGAGTGTGTGCGCTTTAAGCTGTTTGTAAACAAAATGCTTCAGGATAATTGGTAGCAGTCTGTTAATTAAAATGCTATTATATCGGGAAAAGGAATGTTTTCTTCTTTTTTTTTTTTTTTTTTGCTAAAATAGCAGGAGAGCTCATCAAGAAGTTTGCTTAGTCATTCGAAGCTGGTTTTATTTTTAGGAGGAAAATGTTTCAGTATCTGAATCCGAGCTGGGGTTTTTCTTTTTCTGTAGTTTTTGTGCGTGTGTGTGTTTGTGTTAAAATGGGGAAAATTGCGCTCATTCATTTGATTGTTTTCTTATTTTATGTTTGTAAGATCCTATTAATAGAAATAGTAAAACGGCAATGCCTAATGTAATTTTAATCATCACCATTAATCATTGGGTTTCCTTCTAGATGTAAAGATTACTTGAAATTTATACTGCATATTTTACAGGCCTTCTTCTTCTTCTTCTTTTGCTAAGATATTGAGTCCAAAAACACTGCCAAATACCATCTATTGTACTACACCTCTATACCTCATATTTGTAGGGCAGGCACCTTGAATAAGTTCAGCAGTCTGTCAAGTGGCTTGTAGCTTAGACTTGGCTGTTCTCCCAGGTCATCTTTAAACGATGACCCCCTGTTCTCACTATATACAACAAGAAGGACAGACTCAACCTCCTCAATGCAATGCAAAGCTTGCCAGTTGGGACCTCCGTCCTTCCTATCCGCCATAGCTAATAATTGGCAGGGTTATGTCGCGAGATAGGAAGAAAGCGCTTATAGTTGGCCAGCTTTGACTGTGTTTCACCAAATTCCGAACGACAGGGGTCGTCTACAGTAAACTAGTGAGGGCTCCAAGAGTAGTATAGCTAGGTCTTTACTGACGTAGTGACATCATCGGTTGTGTGCTAGGGTGTGATCTTTATTCGAGAGAAAATCCGCGTGGAAATCTTTTTTGTTGCGAGCTTTTGATTGTGAGCGCCATCTGTGTGAAATTAGATGAACTATGAATGATGGGCTAGTGAGTCCGGATGGGCTTTCATGCCGGATGTACAGCCGAGCTACCATTTTTTTAATACTAGGGCTTTAATACTTCTACTTCTACTCGTAGCTACTTCTCAACAAAGGCAGGAGTAGCAACGAGTAGAAGCCAACTGCTAAAACTACTAATACTGGAAAAGATGAAAGAGAAGATTTTGTGTTTCCGGTCCTCCTGGATGCTGAAATCAGTCGAGATCGATCTGGGAAATTTAGGGAGACAACAACAACAAATCTCCAGGAATTGATAACATCCCAGCAGAGTTGATAAAACAAGCACCTATACATAAATTACTATGCTGCATATGGAAGAACAAAAAAGTGCCTGAAGATTGGGAACAAAGCATTATCTGCCCAATACACAAGAAAGGGGGCAAATGCAGCTGTGAAAACTATAGAGGCATACCTCTTTTAAGCACAGTAGGTATATAAAATAATGAAAAATATAATTAAGGCCAGACTGGAACCTTATGCAAAAGCCGCAATAAGTGAATATCAAGCTGGATTCAGAAGAAATAGATCAACAATGGACCAACTTTTTTCAATAAGGCAAATCATCCGAAGATGGTGGGAATAAAACATAGACGTGTATCAAGTTTTCTTCGTCTTCAAACAAGCATACGACAGCATCGACAGGGAAAAATTCGACAATGCTGGACCTAAATTCTGGGTTTAAAAACCCCCAAAAGATAGTAAAATTAACAAAAATGACAATGCAAAATACCAAAGGTACTGTCAGAATACAAGGAGAATTGACGGAGTCCTTCCCAGTCAACCAAGGCTTAAAACAGGGCGATGGGCTGGCCCCATGCTATTTAATCTCTTGGTAGATGGAGTAATTCGCAAAGTAAACACTGATGCGAACGCAACCCTGCTTAATAAATCAAAACAATTGGCAGGATACGCCGACGACATAAACTGCCTTGTGCAGATCACTGTCATACCTTAGAGAAATATTCGAGGAATTATAAGATCGAACCAAAGATATAGGACTGCAAATAAATGCAGGCAAGTGTAAGATTCTAATTCAGTTAAGGGCGGAAAGAAGAAAAAGAAACCACAACACCACCTTGGGGGAACATAACTTCGAACGGGTTAACGAATTTAACTACCTGGGGTCCACAGTCAGCGAAAACAACGATGAAACGATAGACGTACAAAGAAGAATAAACGCTGCAAACAGAACATACTTCTCACTGCTGCCAGCAATTAAGAATCTACAAGAGGCAAGAGGTTTTTGATTTCAGTGGAGCAGTCGCTATGGTAATAGCGGTAAAACCTGCTAAGCGCTGCTACATTCTTAATAAATACATGGCTTAAAAAATCAATGGAGGAGCAAAGGGTGCAATAGACAATGAGTTTGATGGTGCGGTTTTGCACCTGTCTAACCAAGCCAAGGTGGTTTCAGGGGCGCTCGCATTCTATAAATTTTTATTTAGTACACGTTTGCCGAGCTTGGTAGTGACTACGGCCCCAACTACCATCGAAGGGCCAGTGGTTCGAATCCATTGTGAGGGGAAATCATCTTTTTTTCGCTCACCGAAGTCAGTGTCCTGCCAAGGTAGCACTGGTTGAGAGCCGGTGGGATAAAACTAGGGGCTGATTTTCGACTTTCCTATTCCGTTACATTTGATGAATGATAAGAATGGTCTACAGTGCAAAGGGGCTTTATCTATGAGCTGAACTGGTAGTTGAACGACTTAACTGAAAAACTGCTAATGAGTGGTTAAATTTCGGGTTTGAGTGAATATTTCGCTGTAGAAAGGTTGCGGCTAGATCCAAAATGCAATGAAAAATATGAAGTAGTAAAAGAAGTTTTGCAGCTGCTACTCATTGCGGACCCTAAGTCCTCCTTCTTCTTCTTTAACCCTTCTACAACCGGCTTTCAGTCCTCAGGGGCGGCGCTTTCATAGGTGCAAATGGTTTCCTTGCACCGGGCGCAATTTCAGAATTTAAAAAAAGTGTTCCCGTGCCTTCATTGTTATTATTAAAGGAACTGCAGAGAGTGTGCTACTTTTTTGTCCGGGGCTGTTGAGGTGGACTGTACCCGAGGTCGCTTCAAACTTTTTTTCTATGCAACAGTTAAATGTGTCGGGCAGTGACCACCTATTATGCCTTGAAATATGAAGGCTTGGAGAACAACATAAAGACCTCTATTATGGAGATTTGAGTGTATAGCGCTATAGATTTTTGGAGCCCAGGATTGTGCTGGAAATAGTTTAGGAAGGGCAGCTAACACCGAACAACATACTGGATCATTATAGAGCATTAGCGAAAGAGTTTTATGAAGTTAAAACGCAAGGAAACTTAGCACAAAAGCAAGATCACGAAGCAAGTCATGAATGGGCTTACCGCGAGCGCCCCCTTTATGACTTTATTTTATTATTAAGAACCCTAAAAGGAAGCTGAGTGTCAATTTTCAGCCTGTAACCAATCCTTTCCGCTATTTTGCTTTATTTATTTATTTATTTATTGACAGCTTATGTACAAAGACTAACAATCTTAAATTATTGTACATTCATTATAAAGAGGTTATACAGTAATACAATACAAGGAAAAGTTAAAATATAAATAGCATGCAAGAGAAATTATGAGTAATAAGAAAGAGAAAAATAAAACAAAAGAAAAAAAAATATAGGTACTATATATATAAATTTAAAAAAAAAAGTAAAGTTAAAATAATTGACAAAAGAAAGAGAAAATAAAAAAAAAAAGAATAAAAAAAAAGAAAAGAATAAAGAATCCACAAACAAGATTAACTTTATTTTCCTATATTCATGCTCTTACAGCTCTAGTAACTAAAAGTTCGAAGAGACGCTTCTTGAAAATGCCCGCTGAATCGATACGTTGCAATTCAACCGGGAGAGAGTTCCATAGTAGAGCAACGAAGACGAAGAAAGAACGTTGTCCAATTAAAGTGCGAAAACGCGGAATAATCAAATTATTATTTCTAAGTGACTGTGAAAGCTGCACGAACTGGTTGAGGTGTGCGGGTTTGCGATGGTTCAGGATGTCGTGAAGCGCAAGCAAAAGCCTAAATTCACGGTAAATGTTAATGGAGCAACCTAATACGGAATTTCGATAAGGTGATATATGATCAAATCGGCGTAAGTTATATACAAAGCGCACGCAATCATTAAAGGTTACTTCGAGCTTTCTCGCACAAGACGAGTCTAAAGACGGAAAAATGCATAGACCATGCATTAGGTGAGGTAGCAGTAAGGCTTTAACTAAATTCAGACGGACAGACCTTTTGAGCAAACCACAGTGGTACCTAAGTTTTGACAGAAGGCCATAAATTTTGCCAATAATAAGAGTGATGTGGTCGCAGCAGGTCATACTGCTATTCAGAACAACTCCTAGATTTTTTACTTTTTCGACGGAAGTGAGGGGAACCCCATTCAAAACGATTTCTGACAGAGTAGGACGAGAGATGGGAGTGTGAGAGAAATATATACAACGGGACTTCGATGGATTTAATTGAAGTAGGTTCAACGTCGACCAGCGCGAAATACGGCGTAAATCTGCCGAAATCTTCTCAACAGAAGAAACGATTTGGCTTTTTGGTGCAGATAAATAAAGTTGAACATCATCAGCGTACATGTGGATCTTGGAGTCTATTACCACTAAAGGAAGATCATTAATAAAAATGCTGAACAGAAGTGGTCCGAGAATGGAACCTTGAGGGACTCCCGAGTAGTTGGGCAATTGAAGAACTGCAGGCACCTAGTTTAACTTGTTGAGACCGGTGCGTTAAGAAGCTATGCAGAAGTTTAAGGGCTGTTTGAGAAAAGTGGACTTGTGAAGAGAATTTTTGCAGAAGCAAAGTTTGATTAACGCTATCGAAGGCTTTTGAGAAATCAAGCAACAATAGACAGCACACGTGATGCTCATCAAGAAAGGCACGAATATCATTCGTGACTTTAAGGAGAGCAGTTTCGCAGCTGTGGCATTGGCGGAACCCAGATTGCCACGCATTTATAAAACGAAGTCGTTCGCCATATTCAAGTATTTGGATGGATAACATCTTTTCCAGCACTTTTGCTAAGAATGGGAGTATACTAATGGGTCGATATTCAGAGGTTCTAACAGGAGAGGGACACTTGGGAATGGGTGTAATTAAAGCGTGCTTCCAACACTTAGGGAACTTTGACACCGTAATACAGGAGTTGAACATGTGAGTCAGAATAGGCAGTAAGCAAGGTAGCAGCATTTTTAGAAACCTAGGTGAAATATTATCGCTACCGGCTGCTTTAGATTTGATCGATTTAAGGGCAGTGATGACTTCAATGGAATCAACACAACGAAAGTAGAAGCCTCCAGAAGAAGCAGTAACAGGGATATTAGCATGCTCTGCCGTTTGGTTAGATATAAAGTGCTGGTTAAGAGTTTCAAGAATGAGGTTGTGAATAGTGGCTTCATACTTAGTGTCTACACCTAAATTGCGCAAATTGTTCCACACGGTTTTCACTGAAAGAGAGGGGTCAAGCTTACGACTATAATAATTTCGTTTAGCTTCCTTAATTTTAGCAACAACAAGATTCCTAAGGCGTTTAAAAGATCTAATTTCAACATCACTTTTTACTTTTAAAAATAATTTATATAAAAACTCCCTTTCAACAATAAGTGATTTAATTTCATCAGTGAACCAAGGTTTGGATTTAGCTAAGCAAATTTTACTTCTGATAGGCACAAACTCATCATACAGGTCAAGGAACGTTCTATTGAACTTAGCAATTTTCTCATCAACATCAGTCATTGAGAAAATGTCAGTCCATGGTAAACTACGACATCTAAGGTCAAGACATTCTTGGTCAATATTAGAGAAATCACGATAGGTAAACGTTTTCGCCAGTGGGGAATCGACATTAAATCTATGACATGCGAATAGAATATCATGATCCAGATAACTGGGCGGAGAGATTTGGTTAATAAAAAGAACAGAATCGATATCGTTTGCTTTATTCGGCTTAATTTACCTGTACCTTTTTAAGACTACTAAAAAAAGAAATGACTATCGAAACTTTACATTCGAATACTATTTGACAAAAGGTACAAACTTTACTGTCCTTTCAAAAACCCACCTCTGCCATAAATTTTACTAAAACTTTAAAAAAAAAAAAAAAACTTCTTTGGTTTTTTGCTCATAAAAAGAAAATAAAAATTGTTGTGTGAAAACAAAAATCCTAGGAAGTAATAACAATAATTAAGTAATTTGGGACTAACAAAGACACCAGAAACAAGTCAATTCCGTTCAACAAGGTGGTCATTGTTGCTCGAAGAACATGATAATTACTTCATTAGGATTATGATAGGATACAGAGCCACGTACATAACCTATTTTGTGTTTTATCGGGCACCCAAATCATTATGATACTTAAACTCCACTTAATTCTCATTTCCAGAGGCAATAAAAAGTCATAAAGGACCTTCGGCATCCCCCTATGGTTCTCATAATTTTATAAATAACTGAGGCTACAGCCATTAAAGATGTGAAGCCGTAAATTGTGTATGACACTCGACCGTAAACACGTAAGTGGGGGTGAAGAGCATTGAACCGGGGGCGGTTTCTCTGCTCTTTAGTGAAGTAACCTCAAATGGCCATTTTGAGTACACAGCGGCAGGGCATACACAAAAACACACACACACGCTAGCATGACTGTATAATACATAAACAACAAATACACACACACACGCGTAACATGGCAATTATGGTTGGGGCAGCCCCGCGCGTCCAGCTATGGGGGTGGCTTGCAAAAACATATTACCATGCAATAAAAACTCCACAGTAATCGCATATGGATGTTACGACCGTAAAATTGAGGCCCTTGTACGCCCGTGCCGGGCTGCCTGTAATTATAATTTAATTTAACGTAAAGAACAAATTGCTCAGATACGGTAACTTTATGTACATGCCACTAGCTCTGGTCAGAAAGGATAACGACAAAGGACACCGGGGGGGGGTCAAAAGTTGTGACACACAGGGACGGAAGCTTTTTAACAAGGATAACGAGATTTTAAAATTGTCGAGTCGGCTCCTTGGTGTGTATAGGTAGGTGAATCTGCGACAAAGGACTGTGCACATTTAATTAAATGTTTACCTTTCAGTTCTAATGAGACAATGAAGCGGTTTAAAAGTAGCACTTAATTTTTTTTGTATTCAAAAGTCCTGCTTCAATGTTGATAAGCGAACTAACTGTAAACAGGAAAAAAAAATTAATTAAAAATGAAGATTTTATGAGGGACAAAAAGAGCGATGTTTTTGTAAATTCCCAGTTCCGGATATCCGAGGTCGTTTCAAACTTTTATTGCAATCGGATCTGAGGTGGTGGGGATGAAATCAACCATGCTGCATAAACTCAACACCTACGGCTGTAGTACGGTTCAAATAAACGCTATATTATCAGTATGTGGGTAAAAGGATAAGTTTTCAGCTAAAGGATATTTTTAATAAAGTAGCATTAAAGAGCTATAAGTAGCCGGTCTCTCCGGTAAGATCTACGACAGCAAGAAAGACCAGATCGTCCAGAGCTTAGAGATGCTAAACTGAATGACATAGCATCGGGACCGATGGAGAGAACAATTGCGAGAGGCCAGAACCGGCAGGGTCAGCGTTTGGCTCCTTTGCGCCCGGTGCAGAATGCCATATTGCGCCCCCATCAGCTATTCATTTTTGATCGCAATGACGGATAATGGAAAAAGAAACAAACACTCTGTGGAGCTCCTTTAATATATGAAAATCAAAGCCGGGAGCACTTTTTCACTTTTTTTCTGAAATTACGCCCGGTGCAAATGCACTAATTACACCTAAGAAAGCCCGAGTAAAAATAAAAAATTGGGCTTACCGGGAGCGAAAAGCGGCCGCTTGGCTTTTAAGGGGATGTGATGGCTGTAGAATTTTTAACCATTTTTAATGGAAGCGGATCCGATCTCAATACGGGCAAACTTAACCAAAAGTTTTAAATTCTCATAAAATCGTAAGCCGCTAGGCCGTTTTGAAATTTGTTTGGTAAAGGTTTACATATTACCCTTTATTTTTGTTTTACAAAATTGGAAAGCTTGGACAATTTCCTATAAATAATGTCCAACACCTTCTATATGGCATAGCGGCCTTTACTTTTGAAGTTATAAGCAATTTTAATGTTAAAATTGGCCTTATTTGGTACTTTTCGACGAACCCTCATCATCATCATTTGATACTATTTCCGAACAAATCTCGGAATTTTTGTCGTCCAATCTTGAGTGTGAAATCATAGTTGCGAGTGATTTCAAAGTTCACAACCTAACTGGCTGACTAACTCAAATAGAACCAGTGTCTCTGGCAAGGACGTCGAGCTCTTCACAGACACCAATAATTTACATCCAATTGGGGATCATCCCTCGGGAGCCCCTAATATTGCTGATCAAGGTACATCTCCTTTTCTTTTTCTTTCAAGGTACATCTCCTTATTTTTTTCTTAAACCCATTCCTTCATCCACAATGAGAAGGTGATAACAGACAGCAATTCCAAGACCGATTTATTAGCATCTTTATTCGCTTCAAACTCTTCTTTACCCGAAACTGATTTATAACCCTCTGTATTCGAGCACTACGCCCATTCAGTGGACAGGGAATTCTTCAGGACTCGCGAGCTGTACAGGTGCCTTAAGGAACTCGATGCCAACAAATCCACTGGATCCTATAATATACCCTCTATCGTCTTAAAACAATGCGCCTCACTTTTGGCTAAACCTCTGCGCAAACTTTTTGCCCTCTCATGGAAACTTGCACATGTTGAGCCCATACCGAAAAAAGGTGACTCCAGCCTTCCCTCCAACTACCGCCCAATAGCAATTACTTCTATTCTCTCCAAAACCATGGAGACGATAATCAACAAGAAACTTATGGGATATCTAGAATCCAACCTACTCATAAACGACAGACAGTATGGCTTCCGACACAAAAGATCCACTGGCGATCTTTTAGTTTGCCTTACAGAACACCTCAGCCGAAGTCTGCATGGATCTGGTCAGTCTAGTCTGGTTGCTCTGGATATCTCCAAGGCATTCGGTAGAGTTTGGCACTCAGGCCTGTCAGCTAAACTCAAAGGTATTGGATTCAACTCACTGCTACAGAAGTGGATCGCGAGTTTCCTTTTCGGCCGTTCAATCAAGGTAGTATTGGGTGACGTCAAATTCGCATCCCACCCGATCTCTGCGCGGGTCCTTCCCAGGCGTCAATTTTATCACCTGCCCTATTTCTTACTTTTATAAATGACTTACTTTCAATCCCGTCTAACCCACTTCTCAGCTTTGCTGACGACGGTACCCTGTGCTAATTTTACGTCCTCAGCAATAAAGGACAAGTACGTGCCACACCCTGTCTTCATGACCGCGAGCTAATGTCCCACTAAATAAAGTGTGCAATAAAGACATTGAACTCATTCTAGAGTGGGGAAGCAAGAATCGTGTCGAATTCAACTTCACCAAAACCAAGTACTGTCTTATTTTCAATAAAAAGTGCAACACCTCTACATCCTTGATAGTGGGTGAAGTTGAACTAATCCGTATCCCTACACATCTTATGCTATAAACATGCTAAGGGCGACGGCGACGGTGCACACAAATTAAAAAGCACACACAAGAATAATCATCTTCGACATCCGAATGCTACACACGCACACAGGAGCATACGAGAATAGCAACACAATCCCATGTCACACCGCCCAGGCAACTTTGAGGGGCGACGGCTACGAAATAGAACTTGGATTGATTGAGTCGCCACTCTCGGCGACCTCGTCGTCGAGTGGTCTGCATATTGTGCTGCACCCTTCATACTCATAGAAAAGCTGGGTGTTCTATTCGTTTTTGCCAGTCGCTGTGGAAACTATTTTCGCCCTTAGCATGATTACAGCATTAGGCGTTACACTAGCCAAACACCTGCGATGGAATGAGCACATATTCCAAGTCGCTAAACAAGCATCCCAGTGCTTGGGATTCCTTAGGAGGTGCAAGTTCCTCCTCCAGCCATCGGTCCGAGCTGTAATATACAAATCCTGCATTGGGCCTCTTCGCGAAAAAAAACTCCCTAATTTGGGGCGGCGCTTCGATGACCACATTATCGTGGCTAAATAAAGTACCAAATAGGGCATTTGAATTAATCGACGACGACACCGTTTACTTTGATCGACCCCTAGGGCCACCGTAGGAATGTAGCAAAATTTTATCGACAAAATTTTATCGCTACTATCACAGTGGCTGTTCCAGAAAAATAAACGCTCTCCTGCGTCCACGGCAATCTTATGCCCGCAACACCAATAAGCCCACTCATCTCACTTCCACCAACTGCAACCATCTCTACACCATCCAAGAACTAAAATGCAGGGTTCATCGTTGTTTTTTCGCCCTTGACCAACCCCTGGACAATTCGCCAGAAGCACGCACTGACCGCTAAAGGTATTCACGTGAATGCTGTAAGCATGCTAAGGGCGGCCGACGAATCGCTTTGCTCAGCGACTGTCAAAAACGAGTAGAACACACCGCTTTTGTATGAAGCTGCACAATCAGACCAGACGCACTGTGGCATGGGTTTGTGTCGCTATACTCGTGTGCTCACGCACACAGGGAGCAGCATACTCGGCTGTGCAAGATGGTTATTCCGGTGTGTGTTTTTTAATTTGTGTCGCCATCGCTCTTAGTGTGTGCTCGCAACAAATTTCGTCGGACCATTCGCCGTGGCCGAGGAAAATAGTTTCGCCGTCGCCCTTAGCATGTTTACAGCAGAAGTCTCTATACCATACCGGTTGGTGAGGTCAAGAGAATGCCACCGATTGTTTAGTCGAAAATCGTCCGCGAAGAGTTAACGTACTGTACGACTGGTCAACCGGTAACCGCTCATCAAATTTCAAGCTTAGCGCACAAATGCAGCAGCCGTTATTTGGCAAGACGTCCTGGCATCGATAAATAAAGTTTCCAAATATTTACAATCTGCAACGATGGAATTGACAAAAGCGCAATTCAGCATTACCAGAGGACGGTTCGCCGGCTCGCCAATGAATTGAGTCAATGTGACACAAGAGGACATAGCCAGTCGTTTCGCATGAGCGCAAGAAAAGTCGATCTGTGCGCATAATTTTCGCCGTCATGTGCGCATGTGAATGAACGGCTAAACATTACATAGGGCCCATTTTCCATAATTCTGTCGCGGGGACGAGTTTCTCTCTATGAAGGAAAGTCCGCGAACGAAGCAAACGAAACTCTTTTTAAATTTACAATACTCGGATTGAAACCTTGATAATAGCTTAAAACAGAGTCGGATGGAGAAGCTTTGTGGAAGCCCTATGCTCCGTTACACCTCTTGGGAGCACAAGACATAGAAGGAATTTATATAACAAAAAAAAAGAGGTCCTATCTACGAAGGTGCCACTAGACAACATATTCAATAAACTACTCCAATGGATTTCTTATAAACAATAAACTCTTTCCATCGCGGTAGGGTGACCTTACCTCACCTCATACTTCTTTCACATTTAAAGCTATGTGAATCTCAAGGACCACAAGACCTGCCGTGGAAACGTTGCTTACTGCATCAAATCGATTACTTCTGTTGCAATAACTTTTTTATAAGGGCGTGGCATTTAATATCACAAACACAAACGAAACCCAATTCTAAGAGTACCAAATTCTTAGAAGTTTAAGTATTGAGAAGTATCGATTTCCTTTAAGCCAAAACTGATGAGAGGATGATGATGATGATAATATCAAAAAGGATTCACTTCAATAATTTAACAAGAGAATTGACCAAGTCTGAAATTCCGACGAAAGCTTCTGCAAACTCCCTATACACATATATTCTATATTCAAATTGATCAGCTTTCTTCCATCCAATCATTGAGTTTCTACTTTACAACGATGCATGGAGCTAGTCCCGAATAAATTCTCATAGTTTAGTGAAACACAAAAGCATTGTATTCTACTGGAAATTCTCTCTTTATGAAATTCTGTGCGGTCGACGACCTCGATTTGCTCGAACGTTATACAACAGCAGCACTTGGACCGGACGGACTTCATTCGAAGATAAATTTGGTTAGCTCATAAAAATTCTGGGCAAATATTTCAGTATTCATTACTAAGAACCTCTCATAATTAAACTCAATCCAATCTAATAAAGCTCACATAATTATTTTCGCATTTGGCCAATCCGAGAGGATATAAGAACGTGAAGGCGCAAATAAATTCCGGGGCTGGCATAGCCCCTGTTCATAACAATGAATGTTGGAGGTGAAATCGACCGCAGATATTGAAGTGGTGCTTACAGGAGCACCATTACGATTATGGCAGGGCCGTAAAATATCCTTATAATAACTCTCTACAAAACATTGAGCAAACAAACGTTGCACATCAATATCCATCGGAACACACTCGATTTGGCTCCGGAGTTTGAAAGCTTCACATCCACTTTTGAAATGCTATCAGAGAAGGACGGAAGGACGAGGACGATATGGCTGCTTCTGGTGCTGGTCAGCAGTAAGTGTATATAGTCTGCCCCTCTACCAAGGAGAAGACGGTACCTTGAAGAAAACCCATTCGTGCAAAGATAAACCCCGTGAGTGGTGGTGGTGAGCTTGTTCACGAGAGTTGGGTTGGGGATGTCGAAAAGAAACTCGACCGTTGCTCAATGCTTTTTCACATTCACCATATACGATTTTATCCCGGACACCATTCGAATCGAATGGATGCAACCTGAAAACGATTTCGTGCAAACGATGACGATATCGCTGCCCCGATGCCATTTGATGGCAGCAAGTGGCTATCAAATAGAGAGCAGCTTTCTTATGAGTCTATATCTTCAGTGTGTCGACGTGAATGTCCTTTAACAATGCACCATAAAATGACTGTTCATCCTCCACACCCAAAAGGACTCTCATCTCTTTTTATTCGACACAATTCCGTTGTTGTCGTCCTCGTCGTCGTTGTCGCCGTCGCTTGAACGGTTGAAACGATAACTATACGAAAAGTGGTGGTTATCCGCTTTTTAAAGCACTCCTTTTTTTCCTTTACTTGGTTAGCTATGAACACATATTTTCTTGTTGTTGTTGTTGTTGTTGCCTCTTTAGCTCCTTTCTCGGGATATTACATATACTTTGCACGGTCCGCAAGTCGAGAGGCTCCCTTTACAGTTTATGTGTTCTTGGCCTGAGTGTAAAATGCTGTCTTCGTCCTTCTGGAAACGCTGAAATGGGATAATATTAGCTTATCCTGTTTCCTCTGTAATTATTTCGTCGCGCTTTAAGTAGAGATGCGATTTTAAGAGCTTAAAATCAAGTAAACAATTTTTCTTATAAAGTGCTCTTTCCTGTCGCAGGATAAAGGAATAAAGTCAGCGCAAGTGTCCAATATTTTCTTCATAAATAAATGCAAAGCCTTTTGGGATTTCTCTCTCGGTTCGTCCTTTTGGCTTTTATTAATTCGTCATGGGTTATCGTGGGCTAACACCATAGCCATATTGATCAAGAATAACAAGGGGTCTGCAAATTGAAACTAATTTGAATCTGATATGGAAGTTAGGTTACGAATGCGGCTGTACGTTTGAAACACCATCTTATATTTTGGTGCGCCATTTTGATATCCAGCTTGTACACCAAAAGCTTGGTGGTTCTTTGACCGAGCCTGGTGGATGCTTAAAATCGTCCTGTAGACTTTAGGAAGCTTATCAGAGCCAATAACTCCCGGTCTGGAGATCTCCTTTTTTAGACCGCCTAGACCATGCTGTACTAGAAAGTTGACCTCAATGTATTGGTAGTTCTTCCGATGAGGTGCTGGCAACGATCGCGACGAGATTGATTTCTTCTCTGGTCGCAAGATTTCTTATCACATGATCATGCCTGATCACTGATCTTTCCCTATATTCTGCTCAGGATGACTCTATTCTGACCTGGCTGGTGGGTTCTCCGCTATCAAGAACGGTGGTTTAAGTCCATCTAGTGAAATCCTGACCCGTCTTAATTTTGCTTCCACTTGGAAATACTTGTCCCTGCTGGATCACACTATTGGGCCCGTCGAAAGGAGATTGCATAGGGATTTCACCTCATCGTTCCTCACGAATATTGCAGGCGTTGCCTGAAAATCTCGTTTGAAGGTAGATCTTAATCCTAGGATTCTTGGCAGGGTGTCTGTCCCGTTGCTCTCTCTCCGACACATTATCGCCGCTTTCGCGGTCCAATGACACCACTCGACCAGACCAAGTCAGACAGTACCGGTATCCTCTTGACGGGGCAATAGGCCGATAATGTCTAGTTGACATGGACAAATCCCTGGGGTAAGTACCCGTTTAATGGCGCTTTGTATGTCGTTGCTCTTCTGGTATGGTATGCGGACCCTAACGAATCTGACACAATCCTTCCAAAAACCATTTCAGGGTGTTTTATGACCTCTTGAAGGCCGTGATCCAGTGTCTGCTGTTTCACTAGCTGCGGGTAGTTGATCGGATTTAGCTTGGTCCCACTAGCATCAACCCGCGACAACCTGTTAGCAGCCACTATACCTATCCGCTACATGTCCAAAATCGGTTGCGAACTGACTTATATAGCAAAGTTGTCAAGTCCGCTGAGGTGAATTTTTGTCCGCGATTTGACGGAATGCAAAGATCAATAGCTTGTGATCGGTTATTATATGGAATGTTTCTCGTTCCAACCGATTTCGATACTGCCTGATTGCTTGATAGACGGCCAACAACTGCCTGTCGTATGTACTATGTAGAAAATTTCTTTGAGAAGAACGCTGGAGGGCTGAGACCGTTTCAGCTGATTTGGTGCAAGGCTGCTCTCACGGCTTTTTCTGACTTGTCGATGTGTAGAGCCAGTTCGACTTCAAATGCGAGATGCGCCAGTAACGTTGCTTCTTCTAAGTCTTTCTTGCACGCCTCAAACGCCGCCAGGGCTTCCCATGTCCACTCTATTTTTATGGTGTCATTTTTCTTGTTTCCCACTATTATTTTACGAAGAGTCATCTGGTTTTCTACTGAATGAAGTACGAACCTCTTGTGAATTGTAATTAAAGCCAAGAATCTCTCAAAACTTAATGCAGAAAAGGTTCGTTGGCGCTGTTGATTGGTAGTACAATCGTAAAGACTAAGGCAGAGAAATTCTGCCGTATATCACGCAATCTTGCGCCTTACAGCAGAAACTAAAATCATAGCCTCCTCAAGCTACCCCGCAGAAACCTAGTCAGAGGTATACCTGTGTATACAGAAGACCCCCGCACAGTTTATTTGGGATCTACATGCTGTACTAGCTTGAGGGTCTAACAACAGAGTATCCAACGAACAGTGGAGTAGAGTGCATGCCTGTGGCGGGAGAGTTCATACTAGATGCTGGCGAGTTTTATTTTTGCTTGGGAATAAAACTGGCATGTACTGTACACTCTCGCCACAGGCATGCACGAAATCGCCTGTGTGTTTTAAAAAATTGCATAGGATGAGGAAAAGGAGTAATTATCTTGGTGATCATAAAGGGTGCCAATAGCATACTCAATAGAAGAGTTCTCGTTCGATTGTGTAGGTCAAGCAGCATTAGTCGTGGTTAGTGCTTAGCTGGGGGACTGCTTGGTAAAACAACACGGCTGAAAATTTTAAAATTTCCGCGTGGATTCCGAAGTAATAACTGCCGCGGTGGGGAAAGTTTTATATTTTTAAACTCAAATGTCGTTTTCCCAAGCGGTCACCCTACCGAGTACTAATGACGTTCAATGCTGCTTGACCTCCGCAATCGTGTGAAAAATCGTCTATTGAGTTTGCAAAATGATAACTTTGAGGGTCACCAACATAATCGCCTGAAATATAAACAAGGCAACAACAAAAGCTTTGAATGAGTAACACTAAAGCTTAGTTTAAAGCTTTTTAAAAATCTTTCCGAACACGTAAGACAGATGTCTCCTCCTTCTCATATCCTTTTTCTACCTTCGAGCTAAGCTTAGTCCTAGACCAGTGATTCCCAAAGTGGGTTCCGCGGAACCTTACGGTTCCACGAAAAAATTGTAGGGTTCCGTGTCACCAGCGCCGAAGCGCACATACAGTCGCAGACTCACTGACGCTGCGCCGGCCGTTTAACGCGTTCTTGCAAATCAGGAAGTGTGAGTGGCCCTTCTTCCTTCTTCCTTTTGGTCTACGACACGCCGCGTAACATTTTGGCCACCATACCATATTCCCATATCGAGGAGGTTGTGAAGAAAATGGTAATCCGCCCTCTTGAGATGGCCGCCATGGGCCAAACGATATATCGAGTATACTATACTTATGGTGTTCTACTTATCATACCGTTTCATTTGATACCCATGTCGAAGGGGTTGTAAAGAATATTTCAATCCGCCCTCCTGAGATTGCCGCCATGGATCTAAAGTGAGTATACCATTTTGCATTGTCATCGGAGCTAAAGCTGATAAAATTTCAGCATGATAGGATATCCGTAAGTATTTGAAAAATTGATTGCAAAATTTGTTCCATGAAGAAAGCAGTAATCCGTCCTCTTGTTGAGACGGCCGCCATGGATCTAACGGTATAATGAGTATACCATTTTGCGTTGTGTCATCGGAGCGGAAGTTGTGAGCAAAATTTCAGGGTGATCGGGTAACCGGAAGTATTTAAAAAATCGATTGCAAGATATGTACCGGACAAACAGACAGACAAGAAAGCTTTCATCGTTGGGTTCCGCCAAATTTTATACATTGTAGAATGGTTCCGAACGAAATAAAGTTTGGGAACCACTGTCCTAGACATTGCACCATGGTAGTATCAAGGTTTGCTTAGACTCTTCCACATAAAAAACAAGGGCCCTTACGTTTCATAAGGCAACTGACAGACTATATAGACCACTTCAACTAACCAAGGGCTATAATCTACGAGTCCTACATTCGTCCCCATCTTGAATACAATTCTTAGCCGGAGTGAGCCAGGGTGCCGAGAAAAGCATTAGCTTGGCTGGACAAGGTGCAGACCCCACTCTCTGAATTTTTGCTGATGGTACCTAGCCCACTCTCGGCACTCTCGAAATTCATTTATAACTAAAACAACTAGACTGTGGAACAACCTTCCACTGTCAGTATTTTTGAACCCTTGTAAAACATGCAAGAGCTCAATGCAGGACTTATCGCCATCTTCTCCAACGCCTTCTGACTTCTAATTACACGGCACCATGACGCTCACGCATGACGGGCCATAAAAAAACCTTCTAGATCAGATTTCAACAGAGGTGATGAGTCGTATGCATCAAAAAAGACTAAACAATATAACTACAACAAGAATTATACCTACTATTCAACAAAACTGTGCTCTAGAAAGAATTTAAGCTGCTAAGGAACAAGACCATTCGCCATCGATATTTACCCAGAACAAATTCTTCTGGTACTTGACAAATATTGTAGAAGCGTATGAGTGCTCAGAGTCCCGCCAAAAAATCCACTTTACATATCCTGCATTCAAATATTTCATGTCGTTCTTCTGACATCAAAATGCACACATTCATCATGCTGAATAGACCCGCAGAAATGGTACAAAACGTACATTATGCAAATGGTTGAAATCAGAGTGGTTCGACAAAAAACTACACTAGGTGAGACCAACTCTATCGTATAGTGAGACGATAGAGTTGGTTCAACCTCGATTAAGAAATCCTTGATATACTACTGGATTAGCAAATTTCCATTTAAACAATTTATCGAGGTACGAAACTCCGTTAATTTAAAAAACCATAATTTATTTAAAAGTTTGCTGCCCTTATAAACACCCCCTCCGCCCCCTGATTCCCCAAGAAAATAGTATCATCGCATCGATTTCCCAGCTCTTCTCAGCACAATAGCATTTCCATCATCGTCCGAATTTGCATTTCCAGCTGACAATTTGGGAGCCGAAAATTCCAGGACGAGCTGCGCGTTATCCTGTTGGTTTATCCCCTGACTCGAGCGAGTATACATAAAATCCTCATCAATCCTCGTCTTTGTGTGTACAAGGATCTGTACAACCACGTGGCTGCTGCTACCTTTTATCTCCGTCTGAGTACCGCATCCGGGCGCCGCACCTCACATCCATCAGCGGATGATGACAGCGATAAAAAGGTGCAAGAGAAATTTTTATGCAAATCACCCGCACTCGCCTATTCAGCTCCTGCCACCACCCCGCCCCACCCCGGGCCCGTCCAGAATACCGGGAATGATTGGGGTTCATTTATTTTCATTAAGGATTTGATTGCCGGCAGGTGTTGGCTGACAGGCGACCCATCTACCCCCAGCGAGTACGGGGGCTGCGAAAAACGTTTTGATTTCATTTTTTTTTCTGCTGTTCGCTAGTACGTCCCTAGTTCGGCACGTGCTGGTGCGGAGCGGGGGTGGTGGCAATACGCCAGGGACAGGTGTGATTGTCTTAACAAGATGTACCCTGTCAGTTTTGATAGATTCGCGCTAAGGATTAAAGGATGCCACTTGAAGAATTTCGAAAAATTTAATATCATTATGGGGCGGCGGCAGAGCCCTCTCGTTCGTCAGCGCGCGAAGCAATTGATCGCAAATTAGCGTCATTATGAATTTTTCCAGGGGAAAATTAATTTTTAAAGATTTTCACGTCCTTTCGTGGCTTAATTGCTTCGGAAAAATGCAAAGATTTTGTTTTGCATAATTAACTGAAATTTCGGAGGGGATGTTTTTTTTCGAACGTCAAGGGCAAATCAGTGTTGATTTGTGAATGATGGATTGGAAAATGGGAGGGTTTTTTTCTGGATTTTTGCCTTATTTTTTTTGCTGGCAGCTTTTTTGAGGCATTTTCTTATATGGGGAAGATATAGAACGCTTTAAGCTGTCTCAGAAGGGGACTGTATCTAAAAACAAGTGGTCTGTGAAATGTAGGTAAGACCACCTGGCGTAACTAGACTATTCGTCCGTTTTGTATTCCGCGAATAGCATTGCCATGTAAGCAGAAGAGCGTTAGTTTTAGTACCCGTGAAAATGGAGTGCTGCAATATATCAATCTTAGAACGATCCGAAAAAACCTTGCTGCGCTCCCCTTCGCATACCAGTTCTATAATATTTTTAACACTGTATGCCCCTTCAGAGCATATTAGGAGGGTCTAAAACTCGCACCCTTAAAGCGGCCCACATACTTTCAGTTTAACTGCGCAGTTTATCACGTGTGACGTCATGCCTGAGCGATAAACTGTGTGAACTGTGCAGTTTTGAACTATTTTCACTTAGTCCTCAGATCCTCTTTTGCTCCGATAAAATGCACAGGTGAGACATTATATCGTTCAGTTCTCTCAGTTTCGTCCATTTCCCACTATTACAAAGATTTACTCAAATCACCAAAACTGACGAGACTAAGCAAAAAAATCGTACAACGAACTGACGAACCCACACAGCTCAGTTTATCGTACAGTTTTTACACAGTTCAACTGCGCAGTTAAAACTGAGAGTGAGCCGCCTAATACCCCGGAGAAGAGTTGGAGGCGAACGGAGAGGGTAATCAGCCTTGAATAAGCGTTCTGTTTTCATAATTGCTAATCTTGCTAATGAAAGAAGGAATCGTGCATTGAAATGCTCTCCTTGATGGAAGTCACCAACTACCAGAGGTCTTAACTGCCAGCAGTAGTCTAACTGTGAACAGAAAGTGACAGAGTTGACGACCTTATTACGTAAACACAAACCTCACGCAGTGGTTTGGAAGAAACGAATAGGTCCTAGCCATGAAGCTAAAAGCAGTTTTTAGGAGCTTTGTTTTCTTTTAATGAAAAAATCCAAGCTGAGAAGTGTACGGTGTACTGCGAGTTTGTTATTTCGTAATCGTCATGGTGCAAATTATAGTTGTAAGCTTGGTTTGAAGGGAGGAATAGAAGAGACGATAAGTTAATAAGAATCTGGAGGAGGCGATGGACCTTGCGATTAAATTCCTACATGTAGGAATTCACACAAAAGAAATTAAATTTGCATGACGCCCACGGATGCACCAAACATCATAACCGCCTCACAGGTGGCATTACGTGCTAGCTTGCAAAAGCAAGTGGAAATAGTACAGTTGTGATGCTATATTTTTTTATGTGGCATGGTCAAACTCAGGAACCGACCTTTGTAATACTAGTCCGTTACGCCATTCAAGTCAAGGTGCAATGTCTAGTAAGTAAGCTTTATCTGAATATAGAAAAGGGATATGATAGCTTGAGGGTAGTCTGATGGATGTATGGCGAGAAAGCAGTGATCCTCGCGTGTGAACTCTTCGATGTTGAATGAGTTCATTTTTTAAGCAGCCGTCTGAGCCATTACCGTCAGGCTTAGCGAGAGACAGCCTCGTCGGAGTGTTATGACTCCCATCTACATACTTATACTATAATAATTTGTCTCTGGTATTATGAACAAATGTTCTTTCACATCCCACAGGCTTTATACTTCTCTCATCCGCACTCACATTACGTCTCTCTACATGTGTGTTATGGCTAGTTAGTGGTATTACTATTGTGGTCTAGGGGATATGTGTATAATGTGTTCGGTATATTGACGGTGTTGGGTCGGGTCATACCTGGCTTAGAAAAAGTTGCCAGGAGCACCTTGACAAGGCCTGGGTAACATTCCACAGGAATTTGGTAGTCGGTATGTGGTCGATATGTGGTCTGTATGTGGTCGGACCGTGCCGAATCGCACACCTCAACACGGGGTAGGAAATGCTGCCAGGAGCAGTGTCGTACACCTCGAGGAGGCCCGGGCAACATTCCAATGGTAGCTGTCTATAGGTGGTCGGACCGTGCCGGATCGTACGCCTCGACACGTTATAGGAAACGCTGTCAGGAACACTATCGGGTTGCACACCTCGACAAGGCCTGAGCAACATTCAGGTATTCGGAAGTGGTTGGTATGTAATCGGTATGTGTTATGTGTGCGGTCTGACCGTGCCGGATAGTGCACCTCGACACGGTATAGGACCGGAGAAGATGACCTCTCAGGATCGTAACTAGACTGAATTTGGCCTGGTGAGTGATGCGGTTTCTTTTATAGCTGGAAAGCTCATCGAGGTAGGAAGCCCCTCTCAGTAGAATATTTATTTTTCTAAACCTTTTTTGGGAGAGGGAATGAATCGCGGTTCGGAGGAGCCGTTAGACTGTATTTTGCATTCTCAATTGGATGGTTCAGCAATTACCATCCAGGTTTTGGCCTGCCAGGCAAAGAATTTAAAAGGTATTTCAATTGCTCGTTGATTGGCACCAACTTTTCAGCCAAATTGGGATGAAAATTGGGTTAAAAACTCACCACTCACAAGAACTTGATTTGGTAGAGCAAGATCAACGCTAGCCTGAACATTAGCAGGGGATTGAAGTATTTCATCCTTCGTGATACGGTGGTTTAGAAACATGATCTCTGTTACATCGAAATTTCAATTCGACACAATTCTTGCAACACCAACCGAGAATGAGTTCAGTGTCCCTGTTAATTGAGTCAGAATTAACTCCGCGACTGTAAGTACAGGGTCTGTCACGTGTTTATCTTACACTATCGAAGGTGTAACCGTAAAACAGAGTGCCGTCAGTATCAATGCTGTGAAGTGGGTTGAAACGGATTGAGAGTCGGTCAGTTATAAAGATTAGAAATAGAACAGGTTACCGAATTGACCCCTGAGGTACCCCATCAGAGATTTGATGGGGTTTGAATTTGACCCGATTCAGTACTACATCGAGTAAAAGGCCAGAGAGGAAACTCTCAACCCAACTAGACCAGGTCCATCAAATCGATGCAAACCTAATTAGCTTTTTGTTTATAATCGCCTTCATGGTTTTAGAAAGAATAGAAGTAATTGATATTGGGTGGCTGTAAACCAACCGAGTTTTAAAATCTTCGCAAAGACTACTCTGATTTGAACGATCTGGTCCCTAACCTGGTGGTTTACTGTGGAAATCTGAAATTTTGTGCCCGGGGAAATTAAACGATTGTCAAGGAAATGAGAAATAGTTGTTATCGACTGTGTTCCATCATTTCGTGGTGGTCATTTTGCTGTAAAATAAAATATCAAATATTAGATACCTCGTCTAGTGCTCTGCTACCCTACCCTAGTTGAAACAAACTCTAAATTGCTTTTCCCAGCGACATCCTTCTGAAAACAGCCAAAAGGACAATCAAATCAAACCCTAATAATGCCCACTTTAAAAAAAAAAACCGAAATACTCACACCTGAATTAAAGAAGCAACCACCACCACAAAGCTCGCAGCTCCTCCAATTTCAGGAAATTGAGTGCTAAAATATACGCCGGAACAAATTCTTATTCATAACGTGGAATGTCTGCCATCAGCCGCCCTAATGTCGGCAATCAAAATCTTAACCCAGAGACCTAATATTTGTGTTATCCCGAGCCATTTTTGCCGTAATACGCTCCGCTTTGCTGCCATGGCGGCGGTCTTAAGGACTGAGCCCATCACATTAATATTACATGAAATTTGTGTGTATTTACCTCCAATTGGATTTTGTGCTGTGAATACTAAGAAAACTGTCACCGAAAATAACCATTTAAATCCTGGAAATCTCGTCCTCTAGTGAATATTTGGGAATTGCCGAGAACATCAAGGACTGCCAGGATTACCAGGACTGCTTCTGTTTGTTTATTCATATCCGGATCCTACACTCGGGGCTGTTTTAGAATTTTGATTTTTTTTTGCTCCTTTGCTTTTGGCTCTCTGACGACGACGACTATTTTTCGAAAAGGGACGAAGGGACCCCTGCTAAATGGGCTCCTTTACGGCAATGAGGTATGGGCGGGGTCAGCCTATGTCCATCATTAAAGGGAAACTATATGAGGAATGTTTAACTTCGTTTTATTTACTTCTTTCATTTTTATTTCAGTATTTAAGGGTGGATTTTATTGGTGCGTCTGTGAGGAACGGTTATGGACGCCTATAGTCGGGAGACACTAATAAGGGTAGTTTTTTTTATGGAACATTATTTTTGTAAAATGTTGATAGACGACGGCTTATTGGATTTCCTTGTAACAAAATGATAAAAAATTATGATGCTCTAAAAATAAGTATATTTGTGCATGGGCGTAGGCAGGAGTCAAAATTTCAAGGGTTGACGTTTAGAACTGAAATGCCGGGATGTGTATTTGGAGATGACACTGTTCTTTGTCTTTAGATTGACAGTCGAGAAAAGGAATGAAATTAAGCCATATTAGTTAGACAGAAATGCCTTTGGATTACAGTTGGACCAACAAACCACGCTCTAAAAATAATATTGCGGGTTTTACTCTTTTTGAATCCTGAAACTCATTTTCCTTTTCCATGCTATTTACCTGAGTTTGATCTTGGCCTCTATCCACAAACATTCAGCATGTTTGATTAAAAATATGCCACGTCATACCTTTGAACCTACATCTATTTGCGGTTTAAATATAGCAATTTTGTTTGGATGAGTAAAATTATTACAAACTTTGTTTCAGTTGTATTGGGTAACATGGGAATACAACCCGTCTAAAAATATGCTGTTTTTTTTAAGTTTTCAGGAAGCTACTAATATGACGAGTACCTATAGACAGTCATCTAAACAGTACAGATCAAATTTCTATTAAGCCATTTCTGAAACATTTCTTATAGTTGAGCTAACAAGTCTATAAGTTCTATGCAATCATTATTCTTATCTGCCCTAATAAGGCATCTCGTCAGGTTAACTGGTTAGTAATAGGGTATCAAAGTTCTGTGACTTTGAGAAATCGAACCCCGTTACAAAATTTTTTGTCTTAATTTTTGCTACAGTGGACATCGTGCAAAATTTCTTCTCTTTAGTGTGAACATCCAGGAATACAAAGGGTGATTCGTAAGGTTGGACTTTCACATAAAAAATCTATTAAAGAAAAACTCCAGTCGGTCTTCACACATGAAAAAAATAATTCTAATCAGTCGGAGTAGAATCAGCAAGCAAGGTACTTAACTCAGGCTAATGGAACTGCTTTGAAAGTTTTGAAAATATATCTTTACTAATTTGTAAAAACGGAGCTCCTGATGATTTCATACCCCAAATAAGTTGAACATGGCACAATTCATTAATGAACAAATTACTTCTTCGACCTTGTGACGGTTTGATGCCGTTTTTGAAAATTTATTGCAATACTTCCTAGTGCTTCTTCGTTAATTTTAATGATTTAGTTTGAAATGAGCGAATTGACTACAATGCTTCCAAAACACAATTTGCCTTTTTTATGTGAAAGACTGAAGGTACGATTTCGAACAAGATCGCAGACTGCAAACCGCACGCGACACCACTGGTTTGTATGATAAAATCACCAGTGTCGCCAGCGATTCGCGATTTTATCATACAAACCGGTAGTGTCGCCTGCGGTTTGCAGTGTTCCGCCTTGTTCGGAATCGCACCTTAACGCTCAGACATAAAGATCCTTTTATACTGTCGATGGCTCTATCACACCCAAAGCCCTACTCTAAAAAGTACTAGAGAGAAGTGTGAAAGAACTGACTCGCCAACACACGATTTTAACCCACTACTTCCTGTCCAATTCAGCCCTTTGAATAGAGAAGACGAGGAAGTGCAATTTATTAAACACGGGCAAGCATTTTGGCAACACTAATGCATAGCATTCTTTACGTATTTGTGTCTAACCCGGACAGTGGCTGTGTTATATTTATTCAAAAACCGGGAGGTATATCGTTTTTCAGCAACCATCTCGGTGAGAACGCTTCACTTAGCTAAATGTTTGAAGCAGACCCTTCGCAAAACCTGAACAAATTTCGCTGCGCCTCTGTTCAGGTTAGACAATGTATTTTGTTGTTGTGGTTAAAGTCAAAGGCAAGAGTTGCTTGACACCCGTGGAGGGGGAGAATTAGAGAGAAAATTTCTTGATCCCAAGTGCTTCCCTCGAATCCGTGTACATGTACGCTATTTTCGGTTTCTTATCTTCTCTATTCAAAGATTCAGCCATGGCAAACGCTGAGTGATTCCTGAAGACAGCAAGTCGGACCGATCCCTTTAGATTGAATGGCGTGACAATAAGGAAAGACCTTTCTTAAGAAGTGCAGACTACTTCTCCAGCCATCGGCTCGTGCTGTAATATACAAATTCAAATGTAAATGCATTACAACGTTCTTTTAGAAACGAAAGCAGCTGTCCGAATTATGTTATCACCTTATTTAGCTGTTGTCTTTTTCATCCACTGCCAAGACCTCTGGTTAGAATGTTAGCTAGACTTCTGTTAACCATTATGTTAATGTAAATATTTTTTTATGGAAGCAGTGTCCCCTAGGACACTTCTTCAGAAGGTGCTAACGGGGGGCGGTCGAATGGTGAGTTATCTACGCCAAAAACGGAGTTTTAAGACGATTGGGCTGAGGATTAGCCCGCTTTCATAAAATACCATTGCTACAAATCGGCGAACACTGCCTCGAACCCGGGATGAACAGCATGACGGTCTTTGCTTTTCAACAAGGACACGAATCAGATCATGGAATGTGAGAACATTGCTTTCTGATGGACGGCTGGATGAAGTTCTCAATGAGATGAATCGATATAAAATCTAGATCATGGGACTTAGCGAGACCAGATGGCGAATACAGATGGCTTGATATCTGCCCAAACGCTGACTCCTTCTTATATTCTGGCAGAAATAAAATTGAAAGCCGTAAGAGTGGCGTGTGGGTAATACTCTCCAATGAAGCCAGGTCCAGCCTCATTAGCTAGTCACCAGTTTCTGAACAGATTATTACCTTTCGCCTACATACCAGACTAAGAAATATTACCCAGTCCAATAGTATGCTCCATCTGACGACTCAGAAGATGACATCAAGGACGAGTTCTATATACATAGGTATAAGCGACATGACATACATATACATAGGTATAAGCGATAATGAGTGTTTTCGCTCTATTCCAAAAGGAGACATCATTATTTTAATGGGTGACCTAAATGCACATAACACCGACCTTGAGCACACAATTAAAAATCAACGCCTAAGCAAAATTATTAACTTCCCAGTATAGGAAGTTATTGTAATCGGTCCGAAAATCGAAATCGAAAATTTCAACGTATTTTCATCTTTCAAGGTCCCAGGAGCATTTTAAGCAAAAAATTGGGAGAAAGTATGTGTGTGTGTGCGTACGCATGTGGTCATTCCCAGCAGGAAAAGTAATGGTTGTGGCATCGAAGTTGTAATCCATCCGAAAAATTCTTTGCATTACTTTTTGCGTTACGGAATCGATTACATTTCCATTATGATGTCCTAGGACGGTAATCAACGAATGACGTAGAATGACGAAATCCCGCACACAATTGAAAACAAGGATCAAACAAGCTCCAAAGGAAATATGTCAAATGGGCAAACAAAACAGAGAGAAAATAAAAGAATAAATGTTCGAAATATCGATTTAAAAGTTGATTTACTACTTTTTGCATTACATTGTAATACGTGAGGATAACCATACTGATTCTTGCAAGAAAACACCTATTACTGTGTTCAGTAATTACTGATTTTCCTGCTGGGTTGTTTCCTGCACGATATCGCGCGAACCAAAACTGATATCGACTTCGTTGAGGTGTCGTTCGAAGCGTATTAAGCGAAATATGATCTGAAAAGATTTTCATGAAATTCGGTCCAGCCGTTTTTTTGTTTAAGCGACGTAAGTGATTTTTGTACACGATATAGCACGAACCAACCATGATACCGACTTCTTTGAGGTGCCGATCGTAGCGTATTAACCGAAAGTACGCTTTGAAAAGATTTTCATAAAATTCGATCAAGCGGTATCTATGTTTAAAGGGCGTAAGTGATTTTTGTACATGCTCGATAGAACGCAAACCAAAAATGATATTGACTTCATTGAGGTGCCGATCGAAGCGCTGGAATGACACCCGTTCAAAATGAAGTTCACTTTTATGGATTCAGCCGAGCAATAGCTTCCCAAAGAGTCATCACTCGTCAAAATCCGAGTTTTCTTTAAAAACGGAAATACTGTGTAAGAATTATTGTCAATTGAAACTGATCTTAATATCGCGTAAAAACTTCATCAAGGGAGGTTTCATCTTTCGTGGTGCTCTCATCAACATTTGAAATCGTTAAATTCAATTTTTCATACAGAAAATGTAGTAAAGGGCGCATCGTCTCTGATGAAAAATTAATATTGAAATCACCACTCTAAATCATGTGTTATGCGCCCATGCATAAATAGCTAAAATTAAAATATTTTGTTCATTCTCTGCCTACACACACTTCGCTGCTAGGACTAATGATAGTGTTTTTGATAACTTCGGAATGAGTTGTTAAAGATATAGCAATGTGGTCATTATTTTGGTAGATCGTAGCACCATTAGCTGCAACTTGAGGTGGCTAAAATTTAACAATATAGTTGAAGTTTGGAATAACAACATATTCTTCATTTATTACCCAAGTGTGAGCTATAACATTAATACATCAATTTTATATACATTTTCGTCATCCTAATCTTGTAAGTGCGCACATTTAGTTTGATATTTTAGCGAAAATATTGATAAACAATTGTGACAAATTCTCGGTATTATACATATATTCTATATTGCCTATTGTTCATTTATTATTAAAATATCCAATCATAATATTCAACATCCATCATACTGGGAAGTTGATCGTGTGGACCGAAAGGGTCGAACCCACATCCCAACTACATAGTTTTATTTGGTTAACGGACACGGTTAACGCTGAAAATACCTAAAATTTCGAAATCTCCACAACGAAGCGATATATCGAAAAAAAAATTTTAAATTTTCGTCTTATTTTACTGTGTTTTATCGAAATTCATAATTAAAACATCGGCGCCACGTAAATGGTAGCTCTGATACAACTAAAAACTTTGGGGAAAAACCTCAAAAAGTCAACTTCAAGTGTCAATAACTCGAAAACTAAGCGTGGTATCGACAAATTTTATTTAACATTTTCGTCTTATTATGTGGTGGTTCATCAAAATCCATCGACAAAAAGCGGGCCCGGGCACGGTAGAGGTGTCGTATTATTTCTCTTTGAGCTATTCTCAACTTAAATCTGTTGACGGAATACGGTCCTCACATTTTGCATACTCAACTACCTCCAGTGCTTGCACTAGTAGTAATGTACACAGATGGTTAAGCATTACCTATATCTTTCGATCTTCTCTCTTTCGACTTAAGTTTATGGTCAGAACTACTATTTCTATGACATAATCAAAAAGTCTTTGACATTATTAAAAGAATCCTGAATTTAGCTATAATTTCCACACAAAAACGCTTGTCATCAAGGGCGTATTCCAAAAGAACTCAGAAACTTCTGCATGCTGAATTGCCCGGGATAGAATCTACATCAATTGTCAGTTTCGGAAGCCTAGCCGGAACGCGCTCAAAAACCTTACTATGGTTAACTATGGTAAGCTTTTATCGTTCAAAAACTTTGTATTTTAACCCTGGTCGGGGGCATGGTGTGTGATGGTTTAGAAGACGTAGAATAAGAAAAACTCCCTGACAGCTGTTTTAATGTTAAGCACACGAACTGTAGTAGCAAATCAAAGCAGTAGTTTCTGCTTTAACTCCTAGTGGTACGCACAAAAACCTCCATGGTTAAACATAAACTTGCTTAGTTAAGTGAAGTGACGCAGCATAACCACAGCTTACCTCGTGGTTTACCATAATAAGGTTTTTGAACGCGCTCCGGTAAAAACGCCCGACTAGCTCGAACTGAGGTTCATGGTTCGATTCCAATCCATCTGTCATCTATTCCCTTTTCGCAACAGCTCCCTACTCTCTCTTCTGCCAACATCCTATAAGGATAATAAGCGAGGAGCCCATTACTTCTACGCTTTTAGTTTTTCATGGAAGGCTAATTAGAAAATTTTCATACTCCATAATTGCAAGACTTTTCTTCAAAAAATTCTTGTCGTTGAAACATTTGTTGTATTACTACTGGATTCCAATATTTTAATATTACCCCTGTATAAATTCATTTCTTTACTAAAATTAATGGTCTAACCTTTTTTTTTTTTTTAAATACTCTGATAGATTGAAAAATTACTAAATTGTTTACGATAACGCAAAAAAATACAGATATCTCCCAATATGTCTGCCTTGACAAAATTATATTTACTTAAAAAAAATTCCCGAATCAAAAAAGGACATCGACTAAATAATTCACAAAGGATTGATGCTGACTCCACCCCAACAAGAAAAGAGAGAGACCAAAAAATACAGCTGACATCAACAGATAATTCTATAAGAATTCCCAGAAGTTTTCAGGAATTTATTATCCTAGACCGCCTAGCCCTAGACAGAGCACAGAAGACTTCAAGTATAGCTGACCTGCAACATAACTTCTCATATCGCCTTCAATTAGATAAGAAACCCGAAAAAAAAACTCCGGCACACACGGACGGACGTGCAACAAAAGCGAACAGACGGGTAATAAATTAAGAAACATCTGAAGCATAAAACACGGTCCAAATAAACGAAGGATGAAAGGGACGAAGGATGCCAAGGACGGCAGAGCACCACACCACCCCAACAGTAAACCTATCGCAACTTCCATCTAGGTCACTCGAGGGTTGAATAACAATAAAAATCAACGGAAGAACTTCCTCCATCGAGGGTCCTTTTGGCCCAGGAAGTCTACAGTATGCTAGTTCACTTGTTTCTTGTTTTCCCCGGATTCGTACAGGATTTTAATTAAAAGAAGAGGCGCCTTTAAACGAAAGAATGAGAACCTAGACGAGACCCTCGACCACCCCCCAGCTGCTCCGACCCATCCACGCCACCTTATTAAAACCCTGCGAAATACGAGCAAGAATTAAGGGATGAAACCACAAGGGAAGGCTGTGGTGCTGCATCTTAATTTATTAATCAAAAAAAATTTCACCATTAAAGCCGCGAAATTAAGATGTCCAGCCAGAAGCTAAGTTCCGCAAAAAAAACACAGAGGGAAATTGTGTGGAGAGGGGGTAAAAGCCCTTTTGAACAAAGTTTTAGCGTTCTTTTAAGCGGGGTTGAGCCCGGCATTCGGGCGTTGGAATTCGCACAAAGGCTAGAGAGGGTGCAGACTTTCTAGTTTCATACAAGGGAGATTTGTAATTCGATAGTCGACCAAGGGCTGAAGATGTATTTTTAATGAAAATTCTAATGAGTGTCTTCGTTTGAGAATCCGATCTTGCAGAGCATCAAAGTGGGATAAATTGATTTCTTTCAGATGATTCTGTAATCACTCACAAAGAGTCGTCGCTTTAGTTTTAAATTACTTTTATAAAAGTTAATTTCAATGAAAGTAATATAAGGGAGAAATTGGTGGGATGCGTTTCAGTTTCATTCCAGGAAGTTTTGAATAAATTTAATCAGGCTGCGTTCGTTAGAAAGGATTTAAACTTTTACTGGGGCGTTTGCTTACTAGAATCAAGTTAGTTTAACCATTATTTTGTTCCATCTGAGCGTACAAAAGCAAATCTAATGATCACTATAGGTCAAAAAATTATAAAAACAATAATAAAAACAGGTCTCGAGTGATAGTGAATCGAACCACTTTGTGCGGTCCTTTTTTTTCTTTCTCAACATTGACGGGCTAACGGTATGTAGTATTGCCAAGTGATCTCCCATCTAAGCACTTACGATACTGCTCGACTTTAGTTCGTAGTCGCAAGCCTGTTGTTATATTAATAGCATCAGCCGTCAATCTTGCCTCCTTCAAGCCGAATAGCTTTTTCGACAAGCCGTGTATGGCCTCGGCACTTGGGAGTAATGTGTTATATAACACCCGTTCTAAAAGCCTGATCATAGTTTTTAGGATGTTTCACTCTATAGACTAAAGGTTCCTCTGGGGGCTTACCCGGCTTCGTGATGACCAAAAGCTTTTGACGTTTACATTGCTCATAGAACACACTTTCCCTCAGTCACGCTGTGAAATTTGGGGGCAACCGCCTGGTGCCACACTGGCTGCCAGCTTCACCGCTCTGTTAGGTATACCGCTCAGCGCAGAGGCCTTTCTAACGTCAATACTTTTCGCGTCTTCCACAATTTCTTCCTCTCTTACCTCTAAAGCTAATGTGACTAGGCAAGAGGTGATTGACTTGACTGAACCAACCGAAAGGTTTCGTGGTGGAACAATGATCTCTGCAGGCAAAGGAAAGAAGTCAGAAAACTATTTAATAGGGGTAAGGTTTTGTGCAACTAGGACTTCTTCAAGAAAACCCTCACCAATTATAACCAAGATTTGAGAAGATCCAAACGAAGGTCATGGAAAGCCTTCTGCAAGCAATAGACAAGCTACCAGCCTCCACGAGGTCACACAAAGTTCTCTCTAAGGATCACTCCCATGGCATTGTCTCTCTCAAGACTTCTGAGGGGTCCTTTACGAAGAACACCAGGGATACCATGGAGCTATAATTGAGCACTTATTTCCCCGGCTCTCAAGTAACTAGCCCTGGATTGGCCTTGGAACCTAACATTGAATCGGAGGTAGTACCTACTGGTCCTACTATCATTGCGAGTAAGATTGAGTGGGCCATTGGCACCTTCAATCCCTTCAAGCCTGCTGGAAAGGACCACATCTTCCCAGCTCTCCTTTAGATAGATTTGGAAGAGATCTTACCAATCCTACTACCACTATTTGAGATAATATTGAGGAGTCCCTCAGGACAAAGGAAATCTCTCTCTGCGCCTTTGCAGACATTGAGCGTGCGTTTGACAACGTTACCCCTCTTATGGTCAATTGTGATCGACGAACTTCTTGTCGCCCTGAATAGCCGGGATTTAAAACACAGGCAGACGATAGACTATATCGTCATATTAGCGGCGGTCATGATAGCACTATTTCAGACCTCATGCAAGCCGCTCTGTCATATGTGCATAGCTGGTGCCGTAGCAAGAAGGTATTAAACCACAAAAAACTGTCATCGTACCATTTACTAATAGAAGGAAGCTAAATTTAAAAACTCCCTTTTTGGACGGCAAAGAAATGGTTTTCTCAAAGGGTGCTATGATTAAGCTGACCAGGGTGCAAAGACTGGTCTATCTTGGTGTCACAGGGGCAAAAGGCACCTGTCCGACTGCGGCTATAGAGGCCTTACTAAACCTCCCTCTGGCATCTACGGGATCTTTTCGTAATAAAATTTTTGAGTACCAATGTATGAATTAAAAAAAAACAGGAATCGAAGAATTTAATCAATCTAAAATTAAAAACATATTTGCGATGTTAGTCGCAAATCCTCTCTCCAGTTAATATGTCTCCTAAACGCGACCAAAATTAACCTTTCTAAACACAGATGTCTGGAGGGTAGCAGAAATAGTCATAGCCGGGCACTTCTATACAAACAATATATATTTCTTCTTTGTTCTCCTTATACCTTCGTGGATTTGGTCTTTCTCTTACATACCCCAGGACCATCCAACATTGAACTAATTGAACTGCTTAAACTAACAATACCAGGTATACGGCCACCCCTGCTACTTCTTATCCACACCACTATTCCTTACGGTGTGGTTTCCTCACTACTCCTCCCAAATTGGAAGAATCGAATCGGCTCAAAGGAAGTTTCCTCCGCCAGCCGAGGTAACCCTCTTATTCTTCCGTCTTACCAGAACAAGCTTAAATTAATCAACTTAATCTCTTGATATATAATATTCCAGCGGAATCAATCCAGCTTAGTTTAGAATTGGACTGAATACTTTGTTTGACCGACTAGTAGTTTGTTGGACATACAATACAATTAGTCGCGAGGGTAATCCCCGTACACTCCATGTACTTTGAGAATCCCCTGTGGTAAGCGTAGGGTTATTCGACTTTTACTGGTTTTCCATGAGTCGGGGAAGAGTATTTGTTGAATTTACAGAAGACTTTTCCCCTCAAGTTAATTCGATGTTGTTTCATGGGGATTCTGGTTTGAAGTGACAGGTAAGTAATTTTACGTCGGGATTCCATTAATATATGTGCAGAACGCTTAAACAAACAAATGGAGTTTTCGTGGAGTTTTCTTGGATTTATCGAAACTTAACTCAACCTGCGTGTCCATGGGAGTCGAGTTGAGTTGTACTTGAGTTTAAGTGACACTTCAACTCAAAGACTTAATCTATGCATTTCTATTTCGGAGTTTTCAATCTATGTACAATAAATTTTATTATCGATTTTTCTTTAAAAGCAATCTCACCTCACCTGAAGTGTGAATACGCCACACTTTCGAGAATGACTGACACGGAGCTTATACTGAAGCGAAAGTGTAAAGATGCAAATTGCTTTTCCTATAAAAATATTTGACTAGACCGAAACTGGCATAGAAGTGGACCGGGAATGGCACGATAGTGTGGAGCAAGCTTGAATCTTCCTTCGTGGTACATAGGGGAGTTACCCTTCAGCGAACTCTATTTTGTGAGACAGCCCCCGGTCCAGCTGTTGCCGCCTCCGCTAATAGGGGTGGAGAAGAACCCCGTCTTCCAACTCGACAACTTTCTTGCGAATTCCAGTTGTTTGCCTCTGGTTTGTCAATCAAATTCATCTATCTTTTCTTAGTCGGCACGGATTTTTAGTGGACAAGTAGACAAGTTACCATGCTGTTCACTACTAAAAAAATGCTTCAAATTTATTCAAATATTTTTGTTGCCAACATTACACTGCCACAACTCCGATCAGCTTGAAATTTTACTCCAATGATTCAATTCCAGCATAATTGAGATGTCAGGTAAAATTCAGTCAAATTCATTCAATATGGGACAGATCTGTGCAAACCTATAAATAAATCGAAACGGAATATTTTTGTCAACTTACTGTCATCCAGTCAAATTTGAGCTCTTCTATCCGCTTCTGTACTGCTCTCAACCTGTCGCATAAAAAAGGGTCCATCAACCACAGCCATATTTTGATTAACAATTTTACGACAAAACCAATAACCAACTAAATTTCGCTGTAACCAATATTTTTATGAAGTAACAAAAATCGAATAAAATATATTAAATCCCGATATCCTGATAGTGTGCCGTAAATATATCCTTAACAACAATTTCCAGGCTCGAAATTATGCTTCGACATTAATTTACCGCATATTGGATTAAATCGCTCAGTTGCCGTAAAATTCACTTACTACAGTCTCGGCTGTGGAATTTAAAATTTTATTCTGTCGCCTATAAAATATCGATATATGGCCGCCGAAGTTAACAGGATACATAGAGTATATCCCGATGATATTTCATAAAGTTTATGCCAGTAACGCAAAAGGAGTTTATTGCAGCTTTAACACTAGCAACTGCGCGGCCTTTAAAACAAGCGCATACAAAGCCAGTGATATGCGTGTGATAGGGGAGCACGAGGACTCGTGTATGACCGATGTACAACAAGCGAACTCAAATAAAAACAACAACAAAAACCTGCAGTCAAGGATCGTCGGGACTCAATAAAAAAGTGGCTCCACATCCATCCTGCCCGTCGTCGTCAGCACGAATTGCCCAAAAAGATACGAGGTGTGAAAATTGTTGTTCGTTCCTCCAAAAAAAAAAAAAAAATAAAGCAAGGAGTGTGAATGAACTATACACAAGCATTGCACCTGCCGTCCGACCTGAGACTTTAAATGGCAAGAAGAACGTGCCGCGCGCGGAGTTGGGGGCGGCGCAGGGTAGGGCCGAGAAAAACTTTCACGAAAATTGCATGTGCTACTGGCGAAGTGTGCTTGATGTTAGTCACTCATGTAACTTTGCACTCTTATTGATATCCTTGCGAGGAAGGATCCTCTCCTTTGAAGAGCTTTTAAAAATGACGAAGGGTGTATTTAGCGGAACATGAACGCGCGATGTGCAGAAGCTACAAACGACGTCGATTTATCAAAGGAACACGAGCCAGGCGTCTTGCACACGGCGGAGGTGCGATTTACTAAGGTGTCAAATTTTTCTTCATATTGTCGCGGGCTTTTATGCTGCACTACAGATCGCGTATCATGTCAGTATCCTTTGATGTTGTTATTAAAATGGTGCTTTTACTGTTATTGAATTGTGCTACAACCTTAAATATGCTTCTTTTGTATCCTGGATTGGAGTTTTGTTTGTATGAATGTGGAAGGTTTTGTTTTGAACAAATGCGATGCAAGCGATGAGACTTTTTAATATAGAGTAGTGATATAGTCTTATTGGACAGAAGTAAGAGAGATTGTTTTTCTTTTACAGAATTGCAGATTACTACTTTGGAGTGTTCAGCAATTGGTAAGTTTTTGTAAAAATATTATTTAACGTTTTTTTGCAGTCAATGTTGTTGAATATAGAATTACATTTTGAGAGTGAAAAACGCTGCACCCATAAGCCAATAGTATGGCGTACGCCAAAACAATTGGGAATCTCGAAATCGCTTTTTCCTGTGTAATGAGAGTCTCTAATCTCACTACGAAAGAACATTCGAAAGAAAAGTGTCACTCCGTTCGTTTAAAAACCAAAATCACCCGCTCATTTATAGTCCCAATCACAATTCAACGGTCTCACTACCACTCTTGTCGTGGTCAGATGCTATGGGGAATATTTGTTCCCCGAAAACAAATTTCGAAGGGGAAATTACACGAAATGTTAATGTGTGTGGAATTGTTTAAGGCTTCGTATTGTTCCCCGCCTGCGTTTAAATTTGTAATTGTTACAAGCATGCATTAAGCTTATTTGCAGGCGTTGATTGAGGTATAACAGACAAAATTGAGTGCCTTCCTTCGGTTGGAAATCTCACAAATTCCTGTCAAGCGCTTCAAGCGATTTTTTATGGTCCATGCTGCACTCGTCCCAAATTATAATTTTGCACCTTTTAAGGGCTGTGGCAGTACGGGAGTTTCTACTGATGCTACGTGTAGGTGTTACTTCTTCTTCTTAGATGGCTCTACAGCCTAATTCGAGCCTTGGCTTCCATCAGCTTCTCCCTTCAGACGGCTGTCTGCTCCGCAGCTTGTCTCCAGTTTCTTGTATTGAGCAACTTCCTTGTTGATTGACACATAACCCCTCCATCAGTATAAAAGCTTCATTGAAAATTTCGTCAGAATATTTTCAGTTGCGTATGCCTATAATACACTTCACACTATGAGTGGAGACGGCTATAACGCTCAATAGGCCAAATTTGGCAACATTGAATGAAGGTTTCAAATATTTGATTAGGGGCCTCTGCAGTCTAGAGAGTAAGGCGTTTGGCTACCATCCCTGAGGTCCTGGGTTCGAATCGCGCCAGCGCCACAAACCACCGTAACCAGCGTAGTCGACGTTAATGTGTTTCTTCTTCGATCAGTGTCTTCTGGTCGCATCTTTGTACAACTGTCTCGTTTCGAAGGCGATCGCGGAATGAGACACCGAGAATCTGCCTCAAGCATCGCATTTGGAAGACCATGAGCTTGGTGACGTCTGGTTTGAGCAGTGTCCCCGTTTCAGATCCAGCGCTATCGTTGAAGAACATTAAGTCGGTTACGAAGTTGTTGTCGTCGTATCGAGCTCCGAGGCGTCCATCAATTGCTTCACGCATAATCGCGTCGATCACAACGTTGAAGAGAAGTGGCGAAGCGACGTCTCCCGGTCGGACACCCGTTTGAATCGGGAACTCCTCAGATAAGTCTCTTCGAGTACGAACGCTGATTGAGCCATCGTACGACGCTTGGAGAAGTTGGATGATTTTCAATGACACGTTTTCGGTTTCCAAGGCCCTCCACAAGCTGTTCCAATCGATGCATTCGAAAGCGGATTTGAAATCGTTGAAAACGACGGCAGTTCATTTGCTGCAACGAATTCTTTCTTCCATTAGCTGACGGAGTACAAATATTTGATCAATTCATCCAGCTTGTTCTTTCCGGCTCGTTTGCTCTTGATGTTTCTGTAGCCTCGACTGCATGATTTTCGTAAATACTTTGCCGAAGATCGAAAGACGAATACTTTACCGCGATAATTCTTGCATTCCCGACTGTCGCCTTTCTTCAAAATTGGGCACAACGATCGCTTTCTTCCACACCAACGGGACGCTACCCGAATGCCATATGTGTGTTATGAGGACATGGAGTCGTTGTCAAAAGACATCACCTCCGGCTTTTATCATCTCGGCGCTTACTTGGTCTGTTCCCGGCGTTTTCCATTTTTCAGCGATTTTATTGCCGTCTTCACCTCGATAATAATTGTCGGCTTGGTGTCGAGAAATTGATTCGTCGGTTGTTCGATAATCGGCGATTCGGGTGCCGAACCTTTTGGCGAATCGTGGTTGTACAGCTGGTGGAAGAATTCTCTCCACCGAAAATCAGCATAAAGGGGGCAGCAAAAGAGGCACTAGGCTGGGCCCTTAGATTGACTAGAATTGACTCATTTGAACAGGAGCCCCAATTGAAGGAAGAAACCAGAGCCACCGAGAGTACATCGCAAGACCAACAATAGCAAGGATAGAAATCTTCAAAAAAAAAAGAAAAATCAGAGACAATCTTTGCAGAAAGAAGAAAAGAAAATATCTAAACAGAAGGATCCTATAGATACAGGAAGACTTCAATGAAGGGGAAATTAGACAAGCCTACAAAGGAACACGCCAGATCACCAATAAGTTTCAGCCAATAACCGACATCTGCAAAGGCAGATGGGAACCTATTAGCTGATTTTGATAGGAAAAAAGAAAGGTGAAGAGAATATTTTTAGAATATATTGAATCGTACTTCCATAATGAACGATGATCCGCAAACAGAGTCATTTGTAATTCCTCAAGAAAATATCTCAATAGAACCACCAACACTGGTTAAGGTACATGATGTTGTTATCGATCTTCGGCCAGCTTTTTTGTACGCTTCTATAACTGACCAAACTAAAACACCTTCCAACAAGCTAAGTCAGAAAAAACAAGATAAGGGAGGGGGCGGCATTGTCTGCTTTGCACGCGGGCGCTAAAGCGGCTAGCGGCGAGCCTGGAAGCATATAAGAACCGCAACAAGCACACAGGCTCCGAAATACGCCTGCGCCACAGGCATGCACACAATCGATATAGGTACAAAAATCTAAAAATCGTTCTGCTATAGAACTATACACGCCTCGAATACAGGTACATTCGTAATCGACCATTCCAAAAGCGAGTGTCGTTTTAACAAGCGGCCCCCCAACTAAGTACTAACCACGACCAATGCTGCTTGACCTACACAATCGAACGAGAACCGGTATATTTAATAAGCTACTGGCACAGTTTATGGCCACCAAAATAATTGCCTTTTCCTTCGTCCTATACCATTACTTAACGCTCACATTTTGGTCCCTTTAGTCTAAAAAAAGTGTGAGCGTACCGTGCTTCCTTTGAACTATGTCTATTTTCTACCACAATAACTCACATCCTTTTTAACAAAAATACACTCAAATCTTAACTAATTTAATTCTATAAAATTTGATTAAGCCAACTTCCCTGTAATCGTCCTCAATAAGTTCAAAAAATCGCCCAAGAAAAGTATTGATTTGAAGAGGAAGAAGGAAGAGGACTGACTGCAAAATTATGGCCCTTAGCGCAAATTAGATATTCCGCAAACGAATTTCATGAGTAATTACGACGTTTCTTATTCAGCGCGCTGAGTTATACAATTTTTTTCTCCATTTCTATTCGCTTCCCGCTACGGTGTCCCGCCCGTACGAGTGTAGAATTCATTTAGGTCTAATAATGTCAAGGATTATCCTTGGAGAAAGGAGATAAAAAATGAAAATTTATTTCGAAATAATTTTCTACCCCCACCACAGCACGGTGCCAGTGTTGGCAGTGCTGCAAACTGACGGTGCCCGGCTGAATGTTAACAGCGAGCGCACCCCCGATCGAAAAGTTTTAAGAAAAACGAGGACAACACCTCATCCTGGAAATATATTTTCCGCATTTTTTTTTGTGTTGCATACCATCCCTGAGACGGCTTTGTGCAGTCCTCGTTACTCGTTCTTCATTGATTTGTTCATTTCCGACATTTTGAATCCGTTATTGTAATAGGTCGTCTCCCCATCCCGTACCGACGGTACCGGGTACACTCCGGCTATGAAGAAGAATGTGTCAAGGAATTTTTCTTACGTGCTCTCCTTTCTTGCACTTGCAAAATCGTAAGGATATTTGCTCCAGAAGGCGGATATTATAGAAGATGTAGTCAGACAAAGAGAGGCCACTTATATTGTGATCTTGATGGGTTCATGCAGGGTGGTGCATATGATGTGAGATCCTTTGTACCCAATCGACCCAATGGCAGGATACAGATGGGTGGCGGTGGCACTCTGTCTGAAACGAATTTCGATATCCTGTCGTCCTGAATTTTGCAAATGATTTCATGCCGAATAAGCTACTTTGCAGTTCTGTCGCCTTATTTTTTTTCTTCTGCAATTCAAATTGAAAATTTATTCTATAGTTGGTTTTATCGATTTGATATATTCATTTTTTTGCATAGATATGCATAGGTCGTAATTTTGGTTACGCTGGTGCTCGTAGTAGGAGAAATTGTGAGATTAAAGAATTTTATTTTATTTTGAATATCACTATTTCCACGGCAGACTTTTTCGGTGTAAAAAATTGTATAAAAACGAGCCTATGCGCAGAATGTGCATCAAAATGTCAAACTTCAAGGTTATTGTTCTGTGACTATGGGGGCAACACATATGGTGAACACCGCGGCCTAGTTAGGCCTATTGTGTACATGCCCCCTAACGAAAAATACGCCAGCCCTCTGAACGAAACCAAGAAGGTCTTTAGTGGAACAAGATCACACTAGAGTGGGGCTCTGAAGCTCTCTTATAAACCAAATCAGAACAGGGAACATGTAAGTGGAAGTGTCATCGCCTTACATGCAGAGTCGGCATTCGGTCTCATGAGACTATCCTGGATTGTGGATACCGCAACCCTACATGGCCAGTTATGCCACCAACAGCCTCCTCTCTTCTCCTAAGGACGTGGAACTGATTCTCAATAAGCTTGGTTTAGCCCCTAAACGCAAACCTATAACATAGACTTAGAGGTAGACCATGAGATGTCTCAGAAGGAGTCTGGAACCTGGACGAGAATCTCTAATCGCTCTCAAGATTGTCAGTAGTTTTCTTACGCTCGATACCCTAATATGCCGGGGAGGCGTTATCGATATCGCTAGAGATAAAGTTAGTAATGGGGAGATAAACGATGCGATTGTCAATTCAAAAGGCAGCGCGAGGTGTCCTCCATCTCTGATCATACAATAGCTTACTTGAACCGGTGGTAAATTCTCTGACTTTGCCATCAGTTACCCAAAGATCAGTTACCTAAAGAATAAGTTATGCCCCTTTGAAATGGTGTGGGTTCACCTGGAGTGCGCTGTTCACTGCTATAACCAAGTGATGAATATTATCATTGACCCACCCCTAATCAATTTTCCACTTGTCGGTGGCAACCGAGTTTTAGCGGTAATAGTCCCCAGCACTTTCTCGTTAGTCGTTCTCTTTGGGGAACAAGCCTCGAATCACATAAGTTTGAAGGCAGTTTCCTTCTTCTGCCATAGTGATATCCAGAGCACTTTTTCCCTTGGTGTCGGAGGCGGTCTGCCGTGAATCAACAGCAGATAAACAGATCTTAGACGGCTTCCGCGAAACCTGGCTTGATTTCGCCGGCTGCCTTTTCAATAGCCAGTGTCGCATCCTAAATCTGCGCCAATTGTCAGGTGCAAGTCGGTTGTTGACCATATCCGTCGAGATGATACCAAATTTGCTAAATTTGGGTCGAGCGGGCCCTTTGCCCACCTTAGTCCTCTTCTGTTCCGGGTCATCCTCTTCTGAACCAACTCTTTTCAGCTCAATTTTCCGGGAGACTTTATCAAAGGTTTTCCGCGGATAGGCTTTTTTCTTAGTTTTGGCCTTTGGTTGTGCCTTTTTGAAGCATTATCAGGTACCAGATAAAAATCCTATTTTGAGCAACGAAACGAGATTTACAAATACACGGTGTTTGATATTGGCCAGAGCCGAGCATTCGAGTATATGGGCCTCACTGGCCAATAGCTCTCCGCAGCTACGTCAGTGAGTATACATTTTCTACCGGTGTATCTGCGAGGGTTGCCAATTAATCTATCTTTTCGTTGTCCTTGATATACCTGCGACCCTGGAGCGACCATGTACTTGCATGATGGTAAAAAGAGCTCCTTATGGCAGTTTGCGATCTGTTTTTGCAGAAGTTATACGGGGTGAGCCTGATGCCTTGATGGTCGCTAGGCTATCTGATAGCAGAATTACTCTTTCTCTCTCTCTCTGGCTCACGACCTTGGGTGTGAATGTATTGCTAGGCATGCTTCAAAAATTGCCAAAAGTTTTGCTTGGAAAACGCTGGCGAAGCTAGGCAGGCCCAAAAACTCCAGCTCCTCCAGACTCTGATTTGGATCCGTCCAAGTATATAACAAAGACATAGTCGTTGTCGCATTGGAATTCTTAACATAACTTTTTGGTTATGATCCGGATATTAAAGTCTGCCACGATTACGAACCTATGTCAAACTCACAAGCAAACACAAACAACGACATTTAATTAATGTTCCCACCGCTGCCACCAACATTTTGAAGTGAATTTTCAGGATAAGGGGGTACTATCCCGAAAGTGTAGTTCACCCAGCTTGTCATATTTAATGAAAAACAATTGATTTCGATTGAAGTCTTAGCGGCCTAATTTTTTAAATTCTACGTTTTTTAATCAATTACTAAGCGCATGATCTACATTACGAAAGCTGTATTGGTCAGTATTACTAGGAGTGATTGATCTAGCTATGAGTTCGATAATGCAACACAAACACGTGCCAAACGTTGCTTCAAATATCGCAAACTTATGTGGAAATCACAACCACACACAGGCAGCAACATTAAATTAATATCACCACCGCTGCCACCAGAATTTTGTTGTAAATTTTCATGGGATACCTGAGTTTAGGTTTATGATTATGGCGTGCCTGGTACATTTTATGAGCGTTCTTGTCTGCGGGCTTCTAGCTTAGGCGATAGTGCCCGAAATTCCTACGAGTAAATGAAGATGAGAAGCATTATGTCATCGGCTATGACCCATGGGAACTTATGCAGGGCGTCAAGACGAATCTGTTTGACTAAAGGTCGTTTGTATTAATTTAATAAGGGGCCATCCATAAATTACGTCACACGTTAGGGGGGAGGGAGGGGGTCGACGAAGTGTGACATTGTGCGATAAGGGGTGGGGGAGGGGTCTTAAATTTTGTTACGTCACATTTCAAAATCTAATATATCTAAATATAGTAATACTGCTCATTACGCGAATTTTATTAAAAAATAATTTAAATAGAAATACATATATTTATTTTCGAAACTGCTGTTTTAGTTTAATAACTTCTAGATGCAAAATTGCACAATATGTGACGTCACACTAGGGAGGGAGGGGGGTCTCCCAAATGTGACCAGCTGTGACAAGGACGGGGAGGGATCAAAAAATCATGAAATTCGTGTGACGTAATTTATGGATGGCCCCTAATGCAATTCTTGAACATAAAGATATTTGGATTTGTTTAAAGAAAAGGCAAGTGAAGATGTCGTTAAAATGCAAATTAAAGAGAGATTGAGATGAATATGTTGTCCATGTTGGAGTTCAGGGAAGATAGAGCTAAAGCTCATTAGAATGAGTAGGAGGAAAACGGGGATGGGTGTCTGGACGTCTGTAGGTGACTGACGCTCATATTAATTAGGACCAAAAGAATCGTGCTGAATCTAATCTTTCCAATTTAAAATACTAGCTTATCTCGAACAAACCCTAGTATACCTCCTTTTCTGTTTCAGTGGATGTCGTAAAACTAATGACTTACCTATCTCCTAACAACCTAGGTGTAACATTGACTGTGGATGAATTAAGTTTGCTATGGAAAATCCGATAGTAGGTTTTGTTTATTATAACCCGAACTCCAAGTTGAAAAAAATTAATGGTCTTGGATGTGAAGTATCACGTCCGTATTTTAACGTGACAACGTCTATTAATTTGAACGTGACAACATCTGTTATTATGTTTTGTATTATTTTCTCAATTAATAAATTATATATTTCGAAGCAAATTTTTTTTTGTGTGCGGGACATTTTCACACGCGCGTCCTATCTTAAACCGATTTAATAGACGTTGTCACGTCAATAAGGTGAATGAATGTATTTTTCCCGTGTAGAGGATAAATTAACGAAAATTTTGAGCCATTAACCACCCCCCTAACATGTATGGGGGCGGAGATATGATTTTTTTTTGTGTGCGGGACATTGTGCGGGACATTTTCACACGCGCGTCCTATCTTAAACCGATTTAATAGACGTTGTCACGTCAAAAGATACATATCTCCCTTAAGAGAGATTCTACACGTTAAGATGGTTCTTTAGTTGTTTGGAATATATGATCGCACCACCGCAGATTTTCATGGAATGAATCCTGGAGTTCAAATGCAAGCCCTTTACATACATACCTACATAATTACACAACGCTCCTTTGATCCTTCATGGGACATGAGGCCGAAACAGTTGCCCTCCAGCGGAATCTGTTTTGCGTGACAGCTCTCAGCTCTGACCAGGATTACTCAGTTTTTGCGGCCTCTGTTTATAGGGTTCTCCTCCACGTTGTTCTAGGTCTTCCGACTTGACGGGATCCTTGCAGATTCCAGTCAAGGGGCCTGTGTCGCTAGATTCTTGTTTTCGCGTGGCAAGGTGTAGCCAAACCAATTCCAGTTCCTTCGCCTAATTTGGTCGTCTATCCTTTCTTGGCTGGCACGGCGTCATAGCTCCTCATTTGAAATTCTGTCTTGCGTAGGCATCTGTTGATGAAAACACCATTTAAATTCAATAGACATTGCACCATTACGATGAAAATATGACGGACCGGAAAAGGATATGCAATTCAATCTAGCGTCTTTAGTCTCCATTGTTCATTATAACTTCTAAAATCTCACTTAAGCTCATTCTAATAAAAAAATGTCTCCTTATTGTCATTCTAATTATTTAAAAACTTAATTAAATAAAACGAAAAGTAATTCCATAAATATCCCTTATTAAATTCCTTCAACGAAAAGAGTAATAAAAAAAATTTCATTATTCCTCATCATTTTACTTAAATGTTTGGCATAAATTAGAAGAAAAAAAACGTCCCAACGTCAGTTTCAAGTGCTGCGATATAAATCTGCAGCCATTTAACTCATTATGCGATTCGTTCCACCCTAAATCAGAGTCACTTTAATAAAGTCTATGCCATCGCCCATAAACTGGCGTGTATCCTTTTGTCAGTCATGCTTGCCGGCACTAATATTATGACGATTTTTATGGACCCCAATTCTGTGCACACGACGAACACACAGAAGAGAGAGTACATCACTAACAAAAAGAATAAGGTACAAAATTACTCTCGTACAAGGACTCAGTTTCCTCTATTCTTCTTGATATCGTTATCTCAACGACAGATGATAGTCGACCAGACAATGATAAAAAAAATTAAATTCAACCAACGGTGATGGGAATTGTGGAGGACAAAAATGTGGTAGAAGTCAAGTGACATAGAGGGCATGGTTTCGGGGGTAGGGTGGAAGATCATATTTCAAACGGGCGACGGGAAGACAGCGCCGTGGGGATGAAAGGATGTCGCTTCGGTGTGCTGAGATGGTGATGGTATACTATGGCTTGCTCCTGGTGTGGAATGAACGTGGAATCCGAACAATAGGTCTTAAACTTCCCACCACCAACCACCACCACCACCAGCAATTTAGTCGAAAAATGTTTCAAGACTCTAAGCACGCCAGAAGATTACATTTCAAGTTAACCCCCAGCCAGTCGACCCCCCCGGTACAAAAAAAAAATGTACCCCAAACTCGGGCACGACTCCTGGGAAATGATGCGTGAGGTTCTGTGGAGCAGAAGTCAGATCCGGCTCGAAGGACCATATTATTTCATTATTTCAGCACTTTTGCCAAATTTCCGCCATTCGCTAGAATTTTATTTTCACACTGAAGACGACATATGTGTCAGTTAGAGCAATCCCTAAAGGGACCCTGATTCATTTTGGGCTGCCATCCTGGGTGTGTGTGCCTTGGAGGACTATGGAGACACATACAACGAATCATGGCCAGGGCGCGGGGGTGAGCAGGACGAAAGGCAAACATTTTGTGATTAAAAAGAGCCTTGGTCTCTCGGCTTCAATAAGGACTGGTCCTGCCGGAAGGTACTTTACGGATGTGACATCATAATTCACTATTGTTAGCTCCGGACGTCGATTAACCACTCAACTAGAAAGAATGAGATGATTCTGGCAGATTCGGGATTATCTTTTGATTGTGTGATGATGTATGACGGGGTTTTGTTGTGGTTTTGTTCAAAGCGGCCCCGGATTAGGGGCGTAATGCCACATTAGGCCCGTGTCGGTTCTGGCATACACACCATGAATTGGGGGGATGGTTTATTTTTCGTACGTAGTCTCTTCTTCGTAACATCCATCATCCATTAGATTCGGAGTTTGTGATTACTTTGTCAATAATAAGATCATTAGGAAATTCCCTCTTTCAGATTAATGGAGAGAATTCCCAGCAACGACCACCATACACGACTGGGGAGATACTACATCTCGGGTTTTATCATTTGACAATTTAATCAGAATGGAAAAATGGAGAAAGGATGTCATTTCTGGTATTCAGAGTTGATTAACTATCACAGCGAAATGGGGATTACTCCTCACAATGGCGCGCGCGGATACCAGCCGCGGCAGTTGGTTGAAGAAATCACCACGAATTTGAATTTATGTCGGGGGAGAACTTCCTAAAATTCCACAATTGAAAACTTAAAAAGGAGCAATTTCTTTTATTTTCAAGGACTTTCCGGGAACGAGACAAAAAGCGCTCCGTTGCCATTGTCCTGGAATCTCCCCTGCTCCCCCGCCCTACAAGCGACGCACTTCCTGGTACAACACAAGTTCATTTTCGGCATTACAAGCCACTCAAAACGGAATCATTTCCTTAAGCTAATGTCCTCCACTTCTCGCTATTTTCCTGAAAGTGTTTTATTGCGCAGAAAGGCAAACTGCTTCTAAGTCCTTTTGCTCCTTCCAAAAATGGCATTGGCTTTGTCTGCCCGGGGTCTATGTGTTTGTGTGGTTGTCGGGGAGCTTTTTTCGTTTAAATGTTAAATTTATGCTAAATTTATTGTGATCCTGTTTTTAGCAGTCCACCCTACTTTACTGCAAATGACTATGTTCAACTGAGGATTCCCTCTTTTCCCTGTCTGGTCTACAGCTCTATATACATACATACATACATCCATATCCTGGCCATCCCATCTCAACGACTGCAAAACGAATTCTTTGGTGATTGTGAACTGGGTCGGTTCGTCCTGGCGCGCGTATAGATGCAGAATCGACAAAAGCAACTGAGATAACCTTCCCCATCATTTCTCTCGATGGTATTAAGCTGCTGTGTAGATCGGCAGGATGAGGAAAGCGAGGGGAAAGATTGGGCGAATAATTTTAATGTGTTTTCATGTCCCGGACAAGGATATGCGCGGGGAGCTGGGCCAGGCCCAGGGAGGGAGCGTAATGGCAGCGCATTGAAAGCGACTTTTCTATCTCTCTGATTTACAACTTCGGTTACACTGAATTTAATTAAGTTCTCAGCTCCTAAGTTGACGGGCATAGAAACATTCACGGATTACATCGATTTGTGTTGTAATGTGCCCTAAAAACCATTTAGCACATTAGCAAATTTTCTGGTAATTATGAGTTAAATGTTTTTTTAAATATTTACTTATAATTTAATAAGTTTGGACTTGTATTATGTTTGGTTTACTTCAAGCAGTAATAATGTATAAGGAACAACACTGCTGTAAGCAGATGCAAGTTCCTCCTTGAGCCTGCAACCCGGGCTACTATGTACCTGCAAGTCCTACATTTGGCCAGAATTCAATACATCCTCTTTATCTAGGCCGGTTCCTCGAAACCCGCTCAAGTGCAGCTCGACAAGTCAAAGTTATCTGCAATGATGCGCGTGCCTAGGCTCACTGAGACGCCGCAGATATGTAGCAGCCTTAACGAAACACCAACCAGAGCTTCAATTTCATCCCAGTGGTAAAAATTTGGAGCGCCGCTCATGGAGCTTATTTTGAACGCTGTTAAATATGCTCTGGATGCAGCATTACTGGAAGTTTCATAAATTTTAAAGACCGAAGAAAACGGGCGATTATCTTTGTGACCATAAAGAGTGACATTAGCACACTCAATGGACTAGCTCTAGGCCGATACAGAGGACAAGCAGCTTTAGAAGTAGCTAGAATTTAGTTGGGGGACTACTTTGGTAAAACCACCATTCACGCTTGGAAAGCAAAAGGCAATTGCAAAAGATGAACAAAATAAAAGCTTTTCGATATGGGATCACATATTCACAGGCCATGAATATTCTTTACTAAAAAGCTTTAGAAAGCTTTTCAGTGTTAAACAGTTTATGGAACTGGTATCGAAACGGTAGCGCTGTAAGCTTTTTAAAGAGTACTCAAACATGGATCCAGCATACTCCATTTTACGGTGGGATCCTGCATGAAATTAATATTTTTCCGCAATACAAAACTAGCGCCTTCTTTTATCAGTGGAGAGAAGCTTTCATCAAAAGAGCAGCAAGCCGATGTGTGCTAGACCACCTGTATGCCCCAAACCCAAAACAGTAGACACCACTGAAGTATATAAGCAAGATAGTTCTGCGTCCCCTCTTTCTACATTTTCCTATCGTGCTCACCTGATAGCAGCTTTTAAGGGTAAGGTTCGCGTCCCCGCTAGTATGAAAGTTTTGCTGTTAGCTTTTAAGAATAAAGTTTGTGTCTTCGCTAAGACGAAATATTTTTTTAAGAGAAATTTTGATGAGAGGAAACTTTGCATGCGCTCGCTCTGAATGCTTTTTTGGTCGCTTCCCTCTGCCCGTTGGTTTAATATATGCGAGCATGAATAAAAATGTCCTCCCTGTATGAATCATCTCAAAGGGGTCCTCGACCAGGTAAGATAAACAATTAGAGCCGATTGCTGTAAAAAGCTCCCTAAAGTAGGATACGTAGGGTCAATATTGACTACGTAGTGTGCTCTACTGTTTCAAGGTTACCGCTTACTAGTGTCGCAGGTTACCACTTCTATAGACCAGAAAAGCCCTAGGAGCGCGGGATTTTAGCTGATTCATCATGTACAGTTGTGCAGTCCCATTTAGTTAAAAAAAGTTTCAAAATAAAGGCAAATAACGAATTAAAGCAAACATTTGTCAAACACCTTAACAAAAGCACTAACCTAAGAGGTGAGGGATCCCTAAAGAAAGTTTGCTAGAAAACTAAGTTTATCTCGAAGCAATTCAGCTTTTATGAATAACCTCAGCTTTTATGAATAAGGTTCGTGTCTTCGCTAGGACGAAAGCTTTTTAGTAGGGGAACCAACTATTCAGATTATGGCCTCGATTCCCAGAGCCGGCGGCGAGAAAGTGAGTGCGGATTTGACACTTTGCAATTCTCAAATCCGCAGTCGCGGATTCAATTAAATCAAAAATTCGGAGTGAAGACTCACACGATAATGAAATACCTGATGACGGATTATCTTAGGCGCATTTGTGGTTTCAAATCCGCAGAAAATTTGTTGCGGATCACACTTTTAAAGCACGGAAAATGTCAAAGAGAAATCCGCAGTTGCGGATTTGAGAATCGCAAAGTGTCAAATCCGCACTCACTTCCGCGCCGCCGGATTTGGGAATCGAGGCCTATGGCGAAACTCTAATTTTGCAAGTCCAAGTGGACCCAGTCCGAAATTTTGGCAACGTTGTAACAACGTTTGTAGTCGTCGTAACACAGTAATTAAATTTTGTTTTTACAAAGCTTGCGTCTCCTTCCGGCAAAGGGATAAGGATACAGATGAGTTTCATTGATTTATCGTCCTCATAAATGAGAAATAGAAAATTCCACAAAAAAAAGCAAAATAAGGAAAATGTTCATGATAAAGAAATTATAATTCAGCAACATTTGTATCTCGGGTCATTTGTTCCCTAGGGACATTTGCATTCTCATAGCGCCGCGCCGTGGGCTTCAAATCAAATCAATATCCAAATCGTTGGCTGTGGGTTTCGAGTACATACACATTTTTGTTGTTTTGGCGTGGCGTGGTGTAATGTATTGATGGATGGAGCACTTGTGTATTAGCACTGAGAGCCTGCACTCAGACGGTATTGTCCGATTCCACCATTCATCTCCACTATCCATACAACATTCCTTTTCCATGACCGTCCGCCTATCGCTTCTGTGGATCTCTAACTCGGCCTAAAACCATTTCCGTGCAGCTGCGAACTCAATACCGATCGTTTCATACGGGAGGCGTAACGTCTTATCTACAAAGGAGCTTTTACGAAACTCGCCTGGTGCTACGCTAGGTGCCAGCTTCACTGCTCTGTTCGATATAACTTCTACTCCAGGCGCCTTTCCAAGGGCAATCCTTTTCGCCCCTTCCACAATTTCTTCCTCTTTTACCTCTGAGACTCTCTCTCTATTGTAATACCCTTCAGCCCCTTATGGCATGGCGTACAATACGGTCTAAGAAATTGGGTTTTAAAACAACTCAACTGTGGAATAGTCTTCCACAGACAGTATTTCCGAGCTGGTATAACAACTCACACTTCAAAGGTCAAGTCGATTTAATGTCTACTCGAGTAAACCCATCGCCTTTATCCATCCTATAATCTTCAACCCTTCAAACTAACCTTACTACTCGATTTTGCCCCATCCCGTGAACGACATGACGAACTGGTAGTATGTATAAAGAATGAATTCTAATCTTGGTCTTTTTCACATAAAAAAATTTTATTTAACAAACAACACAGAATACCTTTTGTAGTTCGACTGCAAAATGACAGCACATTACATCAAACTGCATAAATCATTATCAATTCACTTAGCTGCTAAAAATTCAATTAATACAGCAAAGGTAGAAGTGCTAGAATGTTAGGATCTGGCGGGATATGCTGAAGCTAGTTTAAATAGATTTACATGCTCGGGTGAGCATGTAAGCCTGAGATGCATTTGGCTTATGGGTTTCCATCTGTCCAGCAAGCAACGTCTACATACATACATACTATCCACTAAGCTCTGTTGCTATAGATCAAAGTCTGAATTTCTGTGAAAATAGTTGAGGTGGAAAATGGCTTATTAACTTACATTTAAGTACAAAATTTTTGAAAACAATCGTTTTGGTATATTGAAACAAACATATTAATAAAATAAACTAATGTGTATTGTTTTTTTTTTTAAATGGCATCAAGTTTTGGATGTTTTAAATTAAATAATTATTTTGTAATTGCTTTTAGTAATTTTCAAAATTATATTGCTGCTATCGAAGATTCCTTAAGAAATTATTTTAGTACATGCAATATTTGTACCATAAAGTTGGTGAAATCTATATATGTAATATAAATATAATTGGGATCTCTGTCGTTGATCTCAAAATAATTGTGTTTTTCTAAGTTCATATGGTTATTTACATGAAATTAAAGCAAAGTCAGGTTTAAATTTTTTATCTGTCTGTATGTCTATATGTCTGTATATCTGTATATCCCAGTGGAAAAAATTGGGAGCGATGCACAGGGGAGTGCACTTGGAGCACTCTCAAGGGAGCTTTCTTGGAGTTTTCATAAATTTTATATAAAAAAAGAAAACGGGCAATTATCTTCATGCCCATAAAATGTGACATTAGCAAACTCAATAGCCCGGCTCTCGTTCGATACGGAGGACTAGCAGCTTTGGAAGTTGATAGAGTTTAGTTGGGGGACTGCTTTGGTAAAGCCACTCTCGGGCTTGGAAAGAAAAAGGCAATTGCAAAAGATAAACAAAATAAAAGCTTTTCGATACCGGATCACATACCCACAGGCGCCCATGAATATTTCTTTTTTAAAAAGCTTTTTTATAATGCTCCAACAACGCGTTTTTGGGAGCATAAAAACGTATGCTCCCTCGCAATGACATGCAATGTTTAAAAGAATATAGAACGGGTATGGCAACGGGAGCACTCTATGCTCCTTTTGGTGCGCTCCAAGATGGCTCTTGGAGCACTCCTTTTCCCGCTGGGTCTGCATATCTGTATACACCCATAACTCGTTTTACGGCCTAAATGCGTTCCACGAAACTTGGCCGTAAAGCGAAAAGCCGTATAAGGAATTATTCTACACAATACAAATTCAAACAAATTCAATGGGAAATAGAAAAGAGTGTGGATGTTGATATAGTCCAGGAGAGATAGCGGAAAAATATTTAAAAGTTGAAATAAATCTACCCTGCGATTTCTTGACGCTATAATTAAGAGAAAAATCGTAGGAATTCAATGAATGTGTTTTGGATAAAATTGGTCCAGGGGAACAGGTGGTAAAATCTTAATAAAAGTAGCGAAAACACGTTTTTTCGGGATTTAGGTACGAAATAAATTTTGTTTTGGAAAACAAAAAATAGTACATAATAGTGTTTAAAAAGACGAAAAATATGAGTTTTGGACTATAGAAATCGGTCAACAGGTTTTTGCAGAAAAATTCAAAAACCGTTAAAAATGGCGATTTTTGGACATTTAATTATAGGGAGTGTGATTATCGTAGAACCTTGTGTCAAGAATTAAATTGTGGCTTCTGATGGTGCCTACCTACAATAAAAATTTCATGGAAAAATAATGGTAACTTTTCGAGTAAATCTCAAAAATGTAAAAACACCTGTTTCACAAAAAAAGGTTGAACAAGGCCCACCATGGTCCTAGAAGTTTTTTGATTGACCATTTGGCTGCTCTACAACCTCATTTTCATGAAATGTATGTAAGGTTTGATTTCACACATTAAAAGCCCGTTTGAAAACCACACTTTTTCCAGTTTTTTGAATTACCATCAGAAGCCACAATTTAATTCTTGACACAAGGTTCTACGATAATCACACTCCCTATAATTAAATGTCCAAAAATGGCCATTTTTAACTGTTTTTGAATTTTTCTGCAAAAACCTGTTGACCGATTTCTATAGTCCAAAACTCATATTTTTCGTCTTTTTAAACACTATTTAGTATTTTTGTTTGTTTTCCAAAATCCCGAAAAAACGTGTTTTCGCTACTTTTATTAAGATTTTACCACCTGTTCCCCTGGACCAATTTTATCCAAAACACATTCATTGAATTCCTACGATTTTTCTCTTAATTATAGCGTCAAGAAATCGCAGGGTAGATTTATTTCAACTTTTTCGCTATTTCTCCTTCGACATCGAAAAAAAGTTTTTTTGCCGTTATAGCGAGACATTTTAGGCCGTAAATCGAAAACATGCCTTAATTTAAAATGGCCGTTGTAGCGAAATGCCGCATAAAGAGCGGCCGTACAGCGAGGTATGGGTGTATCTGTATATCTTGTAACAGCATAATGGCGCGACTATATATTGGGCGCCATTTATGCGAGGTATTGCCCCCTCAGCCAGAAGCCCGGAAAAGCCTGACCAAGGAAACAACACCAAACATAAAAAAAAATCGGAACTCCTATCCTCCCTAATCGCCGATCCTACTGTTAGGGGGATATGCTGCCGGCCACACGGAGTTCACTAGCTCGCCGGTTGGGGTCGTGGGGTGTGTGGCCGGGCCTATATGTGTTAGGGTTCACCACTTACCTGTGATTATGCTCTTTCATCTTGAGTTCCTATCCCTCTCCCGGCCTTGCTTGAGCCGTGTCATTGTAGTGCGTTCCCTTGCCAGCTCATAGTATGGATAACCACCAGCTGACAGGAAAAGCACTACTTAAAAACCCTGAAAGGAAATGCAACCCGCTCCAACCATTCCAAAAAAAATTTACCACCTTGAATTGAACAGTATCATCATTTAATATTTAATTTTTCGCAAATTCTCACATTCAAAAACAGTAATTCTACAATTACTTATACCTAGATACTTCGATTCTATGAAAGGTTACGAAAAACGCGTCGCAATGGCACCAATACGTCGCGTTTGTACATCAAACGATTACACTTTTGTATATTATTAGTATAAATCTAAAGTAATCAGTAAAATTCAAATCCAAAGCAAAAAAAAAATTCAACAAAAAAATTTGAATGAGTGGAAAATAGTAATATAAATGATGGTATACTTAAATGTAAATATAAACGTAAGTCAAAAACAAAAATAACAATATGGCACAGATCCCCAACTTGGATCTATTTATCTCTTTTCTTTTTTTTTTTTTTTCTCAAAAACAATCTCTTCCAATAATATCTTTTGAATGACAAAAGGAAACGTGCTTAACACGCCACGAAATTAAAAACGGATACAAATTTCATATATCTACCCATTCAACAATAAAACTCATGTCTAATTCCCTATCTAAATACATTCCTGTCTTAGGATAGTAACTAATACCAGGATACCGAAAATAGCAACAATATAAACGAATAGTAAGCAACAGTTGCACTATTACCTTTCCACCGCCTCGCTTCTCCTTGGGTCTTCACTTTCCCAACAGTCCGTTACCAGTCCAAAGCAGTTTGCAGAAAGTATTCGTATATGAACTAGAACATTTTTTTCGACTGAATTATATCATCCGATTTCGCAGGTTGCTCGCACTCGGTAAGGCCTGTCGATACCTCCTGAATCCTATGGATCAATTATGTAAGCTCAGGGTCGAGTTCACTTTGCCACATTGAACTTCTTGAACAAGTAACGTCACCGCAGCTATTACCTGCCCCGCATTTATCTTTTTGTATTTTCCTACTGTAACTTGACAATCTTGGTCTTCGTCAAATCAATTTTCCATTCCATCAGAGTTTTCCTTATTCTTCTTTTTACGGTACTCATCCAATTTCGTATGGTTAATCTGACCATACATACATAATTAGTTTAAAAAAATTTCTAAATTTTATATTTTTTCCCGAAGAAAAAATTTTTCTCCGTTCCTTTTTCCAGCCGTCAAAAAACTCTGCTCAATTTTATTTTTTTTTTCTCCCCGCCTACCTTTTTTTCCGAACAACTTCTCGATTTCATTCCCGACAGTGATTTTGAGTCAAGTAGTTATTTAGGGATTTCGTGCAAAACTGACAGTTACAATCTGTATATCTGTATGTCTGTATATTTATATATCTGTATATCTGTATATCTGTATGTCTGCCTATTTGGCCGCGCTCATGTCGGAAACGGCTAACCCGATGGGTATGTGACTTTCACTGAAAGATTCAGTACTTTTGGCGGGCATATTTTGGGATATTTGTATACGCTTTATATTAGCTTCATCTGTATGTGTTCAGGTATGTATGTAAGTAGACAAATCTTGCAACTTGATTTTGACCCACTTCCATATAACCAATCAACTTTAAATTTTGCAAATTCGTATAATTCGCATGACTATGCAATCTGACCATTTTGAAAAAAATAAAGATGGCGGTTCCAAGATGGCGCCCGAATTTTACATTTGTGCTCCCCGACCCCCACATGGGTATCAAATTAAAGGGTATGACTAGTAGAATAAAATTACCTATGAGGCGACAAATTCAAAATGGCGGCCAATACAGAATGATGGTTTACCTTTTTCTTTACAACGCCCTTGGTCTGAGTATCAAATGAAAGCTTATGACGAGTGTAGTACAGTAAGCCAAGTGACGTCATATAATAGACTAGAAAGTAGAGAGTATAGTTTATAAAAACTAAAACTGGGGAGAAAAGTTTCGGTGTTACTAAAATTTGAATTTAGGTAAAGAATCCCATGCTTTTTTACCTTTCAAAAGGGAGGTTGTTGCCATATACTGGCTGAAGCAATAAAAACTTTAATTTCAAAATTATTTTTTAAAAACAAAAGCGTATTTTTTAGTTTTTTTAAACTATTTTTTTAGCATAATTTTCTTAGCGTTAATTTTAGAGTTAATCTTTACGGTAACAAAATTAAATAAAGTGGCCGAAAGACAAAAATAATAAATTAGTTAAGTTAAATATGGTTTAGCTTAGAGCAGCGGTTTCCCTAGGGTTGCATTTATAGCTCGGGGGAGGGGGTGCTGCGGAGGCGCGGATTTTTTTTGTTTTTTTTTTACGTTTTTGACTATTTTTTTAATTTCTACCCAAATTTTATTGTGTTTTTTTTTTTATTATACATCTCATCGCCATCTAGACCTTCGGTGAGTCTATTCGCATAGAAAAATGCGCTGTTCTGGTAACGCTTTGGATTGAAAATAATCGTTCAATTATCCAAGTAGAAATTTTCTCTAGTAATGCACCAGTAGCTGGTTAGTTTTTCCCTTTCTCTAACAAGTAACTGGCGAGGAAAACTCGCGAGGGCTCTGTTAGATTGTGTAACGCTAACTTTTGCAAATGTCTTGTAGGGAAAGTCTAGTCGGAAACTGACGAACGCCTCGTCGTAAACTGGTCATTAACTCGCAACAAACTAGCCAGTCGCAAAAAACTATCCGACTTCTAGCCAAAAACTGGCAAGATTCTCGTAAAAAACTGACCAGTTGCTCGTAGAAAACTTGCTGTTGCTGGTAGAAAACTAACCAGTGGCTCGTGGGAATAGTTAGTCTATTTTTTTTATACAGGCGAAAAAAAATTATGACTGAACGAATGGAGGTAGTTTCTCCTTATCATTTTCTCTCAAGCTACTCGTAGGGAAAAACTAAACGAGTTCTTCTCCAGTCTTTCCTCGCGAATTATTTCTAGGATAATGCTGAAATAGTTTTCGATCAGTTTCTCTCGAGAAATTCGTAGGGAAAAACTAAAATAGTAGAAAAAAAAAACTTTACATATGTTTCACCTGAGTTTACCAAAATAATTTTTAAGGGATTGTTGGTTGAAGGGTGATGATTGTGGTGTTGTTAAGTTTATGTGCAACGATACGCACCTTGGTACCAGGGCGGGTTTTGTTTTTGTTTTCTATTTGTTTGGATTAACTTTTGAATACCGGAGTATACGCTGTTCCTTACACTGTGGTGGTACTATAGTACACCCTACAACATTTATACAGTGATCTAAGCCACGTTTGTCGTAGTCGATAAGATTGTCTAGTTTGTTTTGTATCAGAATATTATATGGCTGTAGGTTTTTTTGTTGGCTGTGAGAATAAGTTTATAGCGGACATGTAGAATTTTATGGTTATTCACAATAGAAAAGCTTTCAGCATGACCGGCTAAAAGGTACCGGATGAGCTAGCAGTGGTATGAGCTCCTCCTCTGCATCAAGTTTCGATTGCAGGCTCTATCCAGTATGTCCTTCATAGGTACTCCGCGTCGGCCTGTGAACTGTGGTTGCTAAAAAAATATACTATGTGCAGGAGATTTTACAGGGCGTTGCATCTTCTGTCCGACTCGCAGTGTTCCCAAAACAACTATCTCGCTGCTAGATCAAATCAACGGCAGGGTTCGTATTGGTACTACGAAAGCACAAATCCCAGTCAGTTACGTGGAGGAAGCGAATGAGCTCCAACTAACTGACTATCCCATAGTGCTAGAGATTCTAGCACCGCCAATTAGTTGGGGCTCATTAGCTTTCTCCAAGCAACTGACTGGGATTTGTGCTTTCGTAGTGCCGATGCGAACTCTGCCGCTGGCTGAATCAGCAAAATCGGAAATACTTTTATTCATTTCTCCAAAAAGATGGTTTAATGGGGAATGTATTAACGCAATTAAAGCTAAAGAAGCGTTCTATAGAACTTCCAGACTTTCCCTAAATAAGTCACTTCGTGGTGAGTATATTAAATTGTGAAAATCCTGTAATTCCAGCATCAGGAAAGTCAACCATGACTTGTCCTATTCTTTTCTATGATTCAAACTAAATTTACTGTTAAGCATTGCACCATGGCTTAAACGATATGATAAACTGGGAGTACAAAGGGCGACACCTGAGCTTGGACTTTCACATAAAAAAATATTTGGTCGAGATTATTTAATACCGTCTCTCCAACCTTCGCTCGTGATAAATATCTTCCATTTAATAAAATATTGTTAATAAAGAAATATCACGTAAAAGGCTCAGAGTCCTATTAAAACAAATAAATGAAATCCTTAATTCAACTTCAACAATCACACAAATCCTCATTCAATCACGCAACTCCCACCAGCACCAGCCGTCGATTATCGTGCATTCGTGACTTTTCAAGTTTTTCTAAACGGCACTTCGTTATAATATAAAAAAAAATGTTTTTTCCTTTTTACCTTTCTGTATATACTAAAAGGATTCAATCAGAAATTTTCAATGCAGCTCCTATTTCCACCTGCATGAACAACAGCAAACCCCGAAGGATCAAGCAATCAAAACAATTACCAACCTACATTGCGAGAGCGCGCTAGCAACAGGTGAGCGCCCCCCAGACTGTAGAGGAACTGATTCAGAACGTTGTTGTATAACCTCCTTGCTGCTGGGAATAATTGCTTTGTGTTTCTGTGGTGAACACGGATGTCCTTTTCCGGAGCCCAAGTGGGAATCCATCAAAGTGATCCCCATGCTCTGTGGGAATGCATTTACGTTTAAAACTGGAAACTTGAATTTATTGGAAGAGGGGTTTCATAGTTTTGTGTCCCAACCCCAGTCTGACTTTCTCTACACCCTCAACACAGGGTGGGCTTCTTCTTATGAAAACCATAGGAACGAAACTGTTCAATCCCCATCCTGTGACGTCCTATAACCTTGGTGTTTTGACAAACAAATAAAGGTAAACCATTGACGACACTGAATACACTCCAAGCAAAAAAAAACGACAACTCTAAGTCAACTGTGTGCTCTGTTGCAGGAAATCCACTCCTGCCTCTGCCAGGATCTCATCTTGTAAGTTCTAACCCTTTCGCAAACATCTTCTTACCTGGAGCGGAGCTCGGTGCCATCTCTCGCTCTCTCTGGGGCTCCCCAGAAAGACAAAGTTGCTGGCGGTTTATTTGATTAAGGTCTCTGCCATGCGGTTGTACACTTGACTGACAATTTGCGGTGATGCCTCAAAGGATACAGACCGAACAGACTGTCGACAGTCTCCTCCGTTTATTTGTCCTTAGCAACTAATTAACAAATTTTGATGACGGACTTGATGACTCGAAACTTGTTGACACTGAAGCAACTTATAAAGAATTAATTTACTTGCACCAAAAAACCGGGTATCGGAAAAGGAAATGGAAATTTACTATTCTACGACATTTCGTATTTCTTTCCAACAAATCTCTAAGGACATTTCTATTCCTTTAAAAAAAAAACACTAGACTCGATCCATGTTGAACAGAAATATGCTTTTAGATCTTCTATTAGTGAAAAATTGCGAGAAGAAGAGGGTTCACAAAATCAAAGTGCCAAGGTGTACTAGGAGGACTTGCGCTAAGTACCGGGGAGAATTGGGATATCTCATAAATGAAAAAGACATTTCCCAGGACTGCTCTTAATTAAATATTGGATTTAATTTGCATCCTTAAGTTACAGCCAGGAGAGACTTAAGAGTAACAAATTTTGCAATTTATTAAGGATTTCACATAAATTAATTAATTTACGGCAGAGAATTTGAATAATTTCAATTTATTTCAGGGTTAATTTGAGATTATCTTTTCACATTCAAGGTCCTTTTAAATTTGTTTTTTTGGGAATCTCCTTGCCAAGAATACACTTAAACTTCCCGCGTCTCGTGCCAGCAATTTTTATGTTAGTCTATACCAAAATCAGGTCAACTATTAGCATTTCTTGAATATAAGTTTTATAGCTTGCAAACTTTAAACAAATATGTAGAAAATTTTATTCACTTCCATTAGATAAAAGCATCGATTCATCAATTTTTAAAAGGAACGTCAAAATAACTCACCATGCATAGCCAGAATATCTCACCATAAAACGATAAATCGTTTAATCCACACAATCAATATCGGTTTGCATATAACACTCAGTATTGAGTGAGTGAGTGAGAGTTAAGTGTTCACTACAGATTTTGTCCAGATATATTATCGAAAATTTGCAGGCTATGACGAAATTGAATGCAGTCACTTAAAAGCAACTTGAGTTTTATTGGAGCCCTTCAGCTAATGCAATGGAGACGAAAGTCAAATTCAAATTGTGAAGTGTGGAATCAATACAGACTTTTACAGGCTTCGATTTGGTGTAGTTGGTAGGAAAGCGGGATGTTTTGGCAAACTGTAGGTAATAAACTCTTCTTAAGTCTTAATTTGATCCTGCCGAGTAAGATGACAGGTAGAGCAGCCGAGAAGCTCATTTGATATTATTTTCATGTGGTAGAACTAAAGTCAGGAATCTGCCTTACAAATAAACCTTTTGTACTACCAAACCGTCATGTCGTTAAGTTAAGTCAAATTACACTGTCTTTAGGTTAAGAGCGCTCAAAAGGCTGCTGAAAAAGATGATGAGGAGGTTTGTCGACCGGCCTAATTGACCAGAATCGATAAACCGAAGCATGAACCTGCATGGATACACGAACTTACTGCTCACTAAATAATGCTACAGCATCCAGGGCATCCAATGTGCCAGCGCTGGGGAACCAGGGATGCTGGTGAGACCCAAACTAGTCACATCGGAAATATAAACTGAATTCGCCGCGTGGAATGTACGAACAGGTCATCACGTTGGTCAAAAGGAAACCATAGCAATGGAATTGTTGAAATGCAAAATATCAGTTGCTACGCTATCGGACATACGAATTACCGGAAGCGGGACATTGATGATCGTCCCGCCAACAATCGACGATAATGCTTTACTATTCTGGTGGTGAGAGACGAGAGGCTGGGATCGGTTTTATGGTCGATCGACGGGCTGCCAACAGCCGATCGATTGGAATGCGATACAATCGATATCCGAGCGTTTGGCTGTTTTAACCACCGGTGGAACGATCAACACCCATATCGTATCCGTTTATACGCCAACCGAGACCATCACGGACGCGAACCAGAACTAATTTTACGATCAGCTTCAACAGACGCGGGATAAGATACCTCTAACCGAATTAGTCATGGTCGCGGGAGAGTTCAATGCACATTCAGGAGCAGATCGAACCGGCTGGGAAGTAACGATGGGCAAATTCGGACACGGAATAGTTAACAACAACGACAATTCGCAAAACCTGATCGTTGGCAACAGCATCTTCTGCCATCCACTCAAACACCAATTCACGTGGCAAAATTCATCCGGCAAGGACTCGGCGAAGTAAGACTTCGTTTTCATCAAATCAAGATTCCGATCGACGCTTAAAGACGTACGTAAACCATAAACGGACGCAGCTATGGATCTAGGAAAGCTGTCTGGACCTCGTCGATAAGCGGAAACAAATTAAACACGTCGACTTTGAGCAATACCAATGATTGAACAAAAAAGTCGATACCGAGCAGACCATTATCGAGGTGAAGACGGCAATACAATCGCTTAAAAATGGAAAAACGCCGGTAATAGTCCAAGTAACCACTGAGATGATCAAAGCCGGAGTCTTATCGCAACAACTCCATGTCTTCATAACACACATATGGAATTCGGATAATGTCCCGTCGGCGTGGAAGAAAGCGATCATTTTCCCAATTGAAAAAAGGCGATAGTCGGGAATGCAAGAATTATCGCGGTATTAGCCTCCTTTCGATCGTCGGCAAAGTATTTACGAAAATGATACAGAAACATCGAGCACAAACGAGCCGGAAAGAACAAGTTGGAGCTAATGGAAGAAAGAGTTCGTTGCAGAAAAAGAAATGGCGTCGTTTTCATCGATTTCAAATCCGCTTTCGATTGCGTCGATTGGAGTAGCTTGCGAAAAGCCTTGCAAACCGAACATATGTCTTTGAAATCATTCAACTTCTCCAAGCGTTGTACGATGGCTCAACCAGCAACGTTCGTATACGAAGCGACTTATCCGAGGATTCAATTGGGTGTACGAAAGGGAGACGTCGCTTCGCCACTTCTCTTCAACGTTGTGAGTGACGCGATAATGCTTGAAGCATTCGATGGACGACTCCAAGCTCGATACGACGACAACAACTTCATAACCGACTTAATGTTCGCCGACGATATCGCCGTCTCCGCCGAAACGGATGCCGAAGCAACGGACATCTTATACGACATTTCGCCCAGTCATACGGCTTAAAAATCAATGCAGAAAAGGCCAAAGTGCTCACAACAGACGGATCGAGGGTCAGTGTTCACCTCGATGGAACCCGAATCGAACAGGTTCCGATGTTCATATATTTGGGATCATAGGTTGAGGAAACAAAAGTGGCATCGACATCCGACGCTCACAGCCGCATCGATCACGCAACAGCAGCCTTCTCCTTGCTCAAGTGGTGCATACGGAAACGAACAAATATTACCATCAAAACGAAGTACGCCTTTACCCAACGTTGATCCTTCCGATTCTTCTTTATGGATCGGAAACGTGGACACTGCTCAAACTGGACGTTAAGAAGCTTGAGGTCTTCCAAATCCGATGCTTGAGGCAGATCGTCGGTGTCTCGACTACGGTGGTTTGGACATGTTTGCCGAATGGATGTTAACCGCTTGCCGCGTACACCTCTCTGGCGAGACCGTCCCGCAGACTGGATTATCCAGCGATCGGCACCGAAGAAAACCTGGCTAAAGAATAAAAGGGCGACCTAAAGAATCAATGATTATCAGTTACCGAGGCTCGAGACGTCGCCAAAAACCGGCAAGAGTGGAAACGAATCGTGAATAGTGTTCGAGTCTTAGCGGCACCGACAGCAACGTATCCGTTGCGAGGACATCTCGTTCGGACCACCAGCTAACGGAACAAAGAAGAAAAGAAGAAGAAGGTGTATATCCACAAGCTCTGCGGCAAACCCACAGAGATCTGCGCGTCCTGCTCATCAGAGTGTCCATGTGCTGGTTCCTGTTGAGCTAGCGTCACTCCTAAAGGCCCAACGGAGAGAGCGCTCTATCAGCCACATGTATCATGAGTCTCTGCGAGTGTGAGCTTCGGTGCACTTAGGTGGGTAGTGAGTGAAAGGCCCAATTGTTTGGAAAAGATGCCATATACAATAAGTGCCTTTTTTATGTGTAATTTTAAGCTGAGGTGTCACCCTTTGTACGACCAGTCCGTCATGTCGTACACGTCAAGGTCAGGTGTCTGGTAGCAAGCTTAGCTTGAAAGATAAAAAAAGGATAAGACCGATTATAGGGATTCTGGTGGGTGCAAGAGGAGATGGACATGAACGTTGGGTTTAAACTCTTGGATGTTGTATGAGCTCGCGAATACTGACTATGGGAGGTTGCTCCACAGTCGATTTGCTCTCGAAAGGAACGAAGTTCTAAACTGATGTGTGCGTGAAAATAAGGGCTTTAGATAGTGAGGATGAGCCGAAAGGGCTAGTTCTGTGTTGCGGAGAAAACATTGCCATGGAGGCAGGATGTTATATATTTCGGCGAAACAGTCGTTATGGTAGATGCGGTAGAATTTTACTTGCTACCATTTTCATATTGTCTGCCGACGCTGTCCTTATATCGTATTGAAGTAGTGTCACTGTTGTGCATATGGTCTTTATTGAAGATAAAACAAAATGAAATAGCTTGAAAAAAGAAGACCCACCTGGAAATCTATTGTAGGAGTTTGAAAACCTCGCCCCAGTAGGGAAAAATCATTATGAAATGTATAATAGAAAGTAGGAAAAAATAGTGCTTATGATAGATAGATCAATTCTATACATTTCTATTGTCTGTGCAAACATGTTGGCGGAGTGATTTTGCAGACTTTTTTCAGGGACTTAGCACTTTTAAAATTAAGCTCTATAGAATTCTTCACACAGAAGTCTCTGCAGCCAAAAGTCTCTACTGGGTGAACCCATCATAAGTCAGATGTTAGCCGATGACGTCCAGGCCATCAATGTCCGGCTCGACTCTTTGTCGGACACCCTGGCTTCGGTTGCAGCCAGCTCGGATTCCTTGATGGCCAAATTTCAAAATATTTCTTCCCGGGTGGCAACGGCTTTAGATTCGCTTGATGACATTCACTCGGGGATCCTAAATCCTGTCGCCACCTCTTCCTACACTTACAACCCCTCGGCTTCTCTTCATCCTATACTGGATGACATTAAAAGAAGTACGAGGCGTGTTCGGGCAGATATTGAATCGCTGTCTACAGCAGTGATTCAGAATCACAATGCCCTCAATTCTCTGTCTTCAAAATTTGAAAGTGTTTTTGACGGAGAAAAATCCAGCTCTGCGGCGGTTGTGTCTGATGACGCCCTACAGGTAGGAGAGCAACCTTTTTCCTCATCCTCCACGGATGCTTCTCCTTCGGAGAATGTTATTCTCCAACAGGCTGCCGGCAATCAGATCGCACCAGGTCTTAAGGCGCGTCGTAAAAGTCGTAGGAAGGGTCGAAGTCGCCAAGCCACCATTCGTGACGGTGCCACCTTAAATTCTTCATCTCACGTTCTGATGACAGAGTCATCATCTACGCCGGTCTTGATATCGCCCTCTTCCCCTCAAATAGTTGTTGTTCCCCCGGTCACTGAAGCTACAGATCCTCCAGGACCTCGCACCCCTCTGGTTACTGTACCAAGACCTCTGAATATCTTCATCTCGCGATTCTCTCCTGAAACTAAAGTGGAGACAATTCGTGAATACTTAAGGTTGAAATCTATAAACCCGGAATCTGTGCTTTGCAGAAAAGTCAGCCGAACTTCCAAGCCTGTTTCTTCTTTTGTTTTGTCTGCACCGCCGTCTATTGCAAAGAATCTTTTAGATCCCGGTTTCTGGCCTGCTGGTGCCCTTACCAAGCTTTTTGTCCCGCGTACCCGTACTCAAGCGCATCGTGCAAACGCTTCTACTCCGAGCACTATACAGATACCAAAAAACTCGAGACGCTTTCCCTCTACTACCAGAATGTAAGAGGGACTAGGTCAAAAACTAACGACATCCTTCAGGCATCGATGGCTAGCGGGTTCGATGTCATAGCATTTACTGAAACCTGGCTTCATGAAGGTATTCTTAATGCGGAACTCTTTGATTCCTCTTACCAAGTGTTTCGGAGGGATCGTTACACTGACTCGGATGCTCGTGGAGGTGGCGTACTTCTTGCTTGTAGTAGCCATCTGTCTTGTAATCCAATTTCTCTTCCTAGTTTTTCTATCCACCTTGACATTGAGCTTGTCGCTCTTAAAATTACCTTATCAAAAACTAATCTCTTTCTGCTGTGCTGCTATATCCCTCCAGATATGATAAGCACTCTTGACGATAGAGGTAAAAATCTCTATGATATTCTCATCTCTGGTGTTGATCATATCTCGAGTATGATGGACACTGGTGATGAATTACTTCTCCTTGGGGACTTTAATTTACCCAATATTCAGTGGGTATCGGATGTAGATGACGATAACTACCTTCCTGAAGGCAACCTGAATTCTAAGGAATCCTGTTTTCTTAATTCCTTATTCTCACTTGGCTTGAATCAAATGAGCGGTGTATCTAACGTTTTGGGGAGGCAGTTAGATCTGGTATTCTTTACTGACGAAGTCAATATGACTGTCGAACTCAGTCCAACAGTCATGACGTCTGTTGACAGTTACCATCCTCCGCTTCTGCTTAATTATTGCTTCAATTCAGAGAATACGCCTTGTTCGGAGGAGGTAACCCATTCCTTTAACTTTAGAAAGGCTAACTTTGGGGAGCTGTCATCTAAGCTTGCCTCGATCGATTTTAACAGTTTGCTTACCGCAAATGAGTTGGATGACGATGTGGCACTGTTTTATAACGTACTATACGAGGCCCTCGTTTCTTGCGTACCTTATGAGCCCCAAAAACTGCCCAGTTCTTCTCCACCTTGGTTTAATAATGAACTCAGGCATTTAAAAAATCAGAAGAATAGACTTTGGAAAACCTATTTAAAGAGAAAGGACTCTCCTAGTCGCAATTCATTTATCAATTGCTATAACAGGTTTCGTTCACTCTCTTTTACTCTGTATCGTGAACACCTTAGCAGCATGAGTGATAAAGTGTTTACTGATCCTAGGAACTTCTTTAAATTTGTCAACTCTAAGAAAAAAGTTGATAACTACCCTAATACTATGCAGCACACGAACTGGTCTAGTTCTGAGTCACTTGCGATTTGCAACATGTTTGCATCATTCTTTCATCAATCTTTTTCACCTTCTGACTTTCAGCCTAATGACAATAATTTTCGTCACATTACCCCTAACCGAGAGCCTCATTTTTTACCTCTCTCAATTACCATTGCTGATATCGTGAAACATATTGATGAACTCCCTTTCGACTTCACTTCGGGCCCTGACGGTATTCCACCTGCTGTCCTGAAGTCCTGTGGGGAGGTTCTCCAGTCTCCACTGAAAATCCTGTTTCAGAAGTCCCTGGATAAAGGGTGCTTCCCTACGCTTTGGAAGAATTCGTTCATAATTCCTATTCATAAAAGTGGTAGCAAAAACGAAATATCGAATTATAGACCAATTGCGAAGTTGTCTGTTATACCGAAGCTTTTCGAATCAATTATCTATTCTGCGATCGCTCCGATCTGCAAGAGGCTGGTCTCAACGAATCAACATGGTTTTCTTGCAGGTCGTTCCACTACCACCAATCTTCTTGAGTTCACTTCTCATGCTGTCGAGGGCTTCGTTTCTGGTTGTCAAACTGATTGCGTTTACACTGATTTTAGCAAGGCATTTGACAAGCTCTCCCATTCTATTATAATTCTCAAATTAAGAAGGCTTGGCTTTCCGCAAGCACTTCTGGTGTGGTTCCAGTCTTACTTAGCTGACCGGACCTACCAAGTTCTTTTTCGTGGATCCAAATCAGTACCCATTGAAGCATCATCCGGTGTCCCTCAAGGAAGTCATCTCGGCCCTCTTCTCTTCATTCTATCAATTGATGACATTGTTTCCTTGCTAAGACACTGTAGAATATTGATTTACGCTGATGACATCAAGTTATACCGTCACATTAAGAGTATTGAGGATTGCAAACTTTTGCAAGCTGATCTTGACACCTTTTACTCTTGGTGTACATATAACAACCTGGTTCTTAATATTAGTAAATGTGAAGTCATGACTTTTAGTAGGAGACGTGATCCTATAATTTTTAACTACACCTTTCTTAATGAAGGTGTCCCTCGTGTAAATTTTGTTAAAGATCTCGGGATTAGATTTGATAGTAAGCTGGATTTTTCCACTCACATCAACTATATCTCTTCTAGAGGTAGTTTAGTCCTGGGTTTTATAAAAAGGTGGTCCAAAGAATTTAACAACCCCTTGATTACTAAACACCTTTATATTTCTCTTGTCAGACCATTACTCGAATATGCGTCCCAGGTTTGGTCTCCTCACTACTCTGTGCATGTTAGAACTATTGAATCGGTCCAACGAAGGTTCGTTCGATTCGCACTGAATCATCTTCCTTGGGAAAACCCATTAGTTCTTCCATCTTATGAATCTCGGCTTAAGTTACTTAACTTAAGCTCTCTTCACAAGCGCCGTGAGGTGGCCGATGTTGTTTTTGTTCATCAGCTCCTTAATGGAAAGGTTGACTCAGGTTTTCTAGGTCGCCGTGCATCGTTTAGAGTGAGTCGTTACAATCTAAGAGGACCACCTCTCTTACAAATCAACTCTTCTAATACGAATTACGGCAGATTCGAACCTGTCAATCGCATGTTCATTAACGTGAACAACAATATTAATGTGTTTAACGTGAGTATTGGTAAAGATGTCCTTAAAAGGAGTCTTTTTAATCTCACGTGATTGCTTACATTTTATGTTGTTTGGTGGGTTACATGTTGGATGCCCTTACTTTTTATTTTAATTTATGTTCAATCTCTTTTTAGAGATAGGATTTGTGTTCTATTTACATGTTACTAATATTTTATGTTTGCATGTCTCAGCTGAGCCACGGCAGTGGTAAATATTTCTCAGCCCTGCTGGGAAGTGTGCCTTCTGTGTTAGAAGGGAAACTCTATATATGTATATATATATATATATATATATATATATATGTGTATATATATATATGTATGTATGTGTATGCATATATAGATTTTCATGCTTAGCTGAAAAGTGCGCCTTCTGTGCTAGAAGGGTTAACTCTTGCTGATAAGTCTTTCTTTATTCGAAATTTTTAAATTCTTTATTTCTATTTCAAGCTCTGTTAATGAAACCTTTTTTGAGGTCTGGTAGTCACGTAGGATGTTTCGATCATTCATTGCGCACGAAAATACCCATGCTGTTTCAAAAAAATCATTTTTAAAGTGGAACACTTTAATGCCCTGAATTAGCGAAAGATACGTCCTTTAGCCATGGACAATTAAAGCATAACAAGTCTCAGTTGAATTATGAAAGCAATAAAATGCCTAAAAAGCATTTAACTAAAAACCCTTTTCATGAATTTATTTCCAACCCCTTTTATGCGCCCCGGCTGGCCACTTGTGTCATAAAATGGTGAGCCCCAAGGCGGGCATTAAGCAATCAAAAACCACTTGAAGATGACACTTAATTGGCAGTTGTCACCCAGTACATGTCCTTGGCATGGTTTGGGGCCCGTTGTTAAAATCCATGCCCATGTCCGGATGTAGAACAATGAACCAAATCTGACAAAGGTCACCGCATTCTCCACATCCTGTCGAATGGTAAAGCAATCATCACCAGACATTCAAGTCCGGGATAAAATTCTCTGTAATGCGGGAATCCTATGCATACGCAGCCCCATAAAGGCATAAAAAGGTTCAAGGGGAAGATTAAGGAAAAAAGGGCAGCACGATACTGCTGAGTCCCAAAATGAGTTTCGGGTCGTGAGCAGGAACAAAGGTCCCATATATCAAACCCCAACGTGCACTCTAATCCCTGCCCGTTGCCCTTTGCTATATTTACTTTTTGCCTTAAGTCGTATAGAAGTCTAATAGAAAAGCGATGAGACAAGAGCTAAGCCCGGCCGTATATTTCTGGCCATCTCTCCAGATACAGCACAAGGACTATCTGCACAGGTCCTTTAATACGCCAACAGAAGGCGAACCGAACTCATCTGGGAGCAGATTTATTTGCCACTGTAATTCACGATTTATTATGGTCATTGAACAAAACCGACAAAAAAAACGCACACAGAGGACGAAAGTACCGAGTTTTCACTATTTAACTCCTGGCAGCATCGCCAAGGATTCGCAAGGATTATTAATTGCTGGGCGAAACCTCTACATTCGCGCGTACACGGAGCAGTTTTTTGTTATTGGTTTTTTTCCGGAATATTTCGTAAATTTATCAACAGAAATTACGGAAAAATCGTTACGTGTACAAACAGCGGCCATTGTGGTCGAAATTTTCGTTTCGACCGCGAAATGTGAAATTCAACGCTAAATTATGAGGCCCCAATTAATCATCGCCGCTCGAACGTCTCATTTGCAAGGACATTGTTCGGCGGCGCTGCGTGGTGGTGAAATGCAACAGAAAATAAATGCTGATTACTCTTTTTATTTGCACTGCAGCCCGCCCCCGCGTGCAGTGGTTGCAGTCATCAGATTATTCATGGAGGATCGCAATGGAAGCTGCTCGGTTCAAGGACTGCATATAGAGTATAATCTGCAATGTAAGGGTGGTTTTCAACACCGTAGTGCAGCTTGATTGATAGGAAATGCCACGAAAAAGAAATAACAAACACTTCGGCAATATGATAGCACTGAAAGTCCTGAATTTCAGAATTTTTTGGGCTTAATTGATTATTTTTGGGTTGTATCGTCGAAGTTAAAACTCTGGACTTACAGCGAAGTTTATAAAGTGCATTTTATGCTGACCAATGGCTGTATATATGTTGCTATGGAGAAACAGAAAAAGGCCGAAAGAGTGGCTTTTAGGCACAATTGCTTCAGTCCACAAGAAGGCTTCATGATTGAACTGGAAAAACTACAGATCAATAACGTTGAAAAGAGCTTACGCCCACTCTTTTAACTTATTGTTTTAAGGAGACTGCTACCATATAGTCAGCTTTGGCAAGATTCGACATTTAAAACCACCAGAAAACCACTAAAACATTTTCCTCTTCGCCAAAAGAAACTAGATATTCCACTAAATCTAAAGCTCCTCAAACCTAATATTTGAAAGGCGACTCCACTAAATCCTATAAAATGTCAACATTTTAATAATTATTGTTTTAAACAATTATCAGTATACCCTGGCCACAGGCTAGAACTGCGCAAGTTCGAGCAAATTGGTGAACTGAACTTTAAAATAACCTGAGGTCACATACAATTTCCACATATTCAACTGATGATAAAACAATCCTCAGTTCGCCCAACTGGACTAGAACTGAAGTTAAAGGTAAAAGATCGCTCAAAAGAGACTAATCAACGAGAATAATGAAAAGCCATTCCACTGAGCTTTTGTATTACTAACTTTTGACGAAAAAGGAATAACCATTTCAAGCCACTTATGTGGATTAAACTGAACATTATTGAACTGAGGTAGGTAAAGCCGTGGGCATTATCCGGCACTCTAGTAGGGCCCCTAGACTATCAATATTGTTGTGCAATATTTTGATTTGCGCAATATTATTGGCGGTTTGTAGGTGATATTGACGATTATCTGAAACATAGAAAAAAACCGTCAATATTTTTCTCAATATTATTGTATAGTATTATTAATAGCCTAGGGTCCACTTAAGGGTATCCATCCATCCATCCAATGGCGCTACAGCCCAAATCGAGCCTTGGCCTCCTCTAGGGCATTTCTCCAAGTTTGACGGTCCCTTGCAGCATGTCTCCAGTTCCTGATGTTGAGCATTGACTCTGCGTCAGCCGTCACAGAGTCTATCCATCTCCTCCTGGGTCTACCTACTGGCCTACTTCCCGAAATTTCTGATGCCATAAGCCGTTTTGGGATGCGATTGTCCTCCATCCTGATCACGTGGCCGGCTAGTCTCAATCTGTTGATTTTTATTAAAGTTGAGAGTTGTGGGTCGTCAAAGATTTCATACAACTCGTTGTTGTAACTTCTTCGCCATATTCCATCCTCTCTAATTGGGCCTATTATGCATCTGAGAATTTTCCTCTCGAACCTGTTGACTCGTTCCTCTATGTCCTGGGTCATAGTCCAAGTCTCGCTACCATAACACAGTACTGGTCGTATTACTGTTTTGTAGAGTGAGAGTTTCGTTTTCCTGTGTACAAATCTTGAGTGCAGGATTTGTTTTTGGGCATAAAAGGCTCTATTAGCCAGTAGTATTCGTCTAGTTATTGTTATGTTTTTTTATAGACTGACTGAAAGACAACTTCTTCGCTTGCTGGTTTATTACAGAAGAGAGGGATAATAAAAAGTACAAGTGAACTTAGCTGTGATAAACTGTCCTGGCCATATAGTATTGCCAGCAGCTTCAAATTAAAGAATACAATATTATAAACTAGATTATAAATACAACATTCTCTCCCTCCATAAAATAAAGAAGAGGAAGACTCTATGAGTATATCAACCGTTGAGGAGGCTGACGGTCTCGTGTTGAACGTCTGAGAATAGGTACGGGTGATGAGTCTCGGTGAGTATGCTTGCCTTCAGGAACGGTTTCCTCCTTGGAACCTGGCACCACATCTTTGGGAGGGTTCTCCACTGTGCTGTTATTTTCCTGGGGAAATGCTGTCTTCGGTTGTTCTTGCTCATCTTCGTGAGAGGCTGGCGCAGTAATTGGCGGTGTAAAAGTCAAATGATCCAAAGCCGGTCGTAACTGTTGTCGATGTGCCATTCGTACCCGGTTATTGTGTTCGATGAGGTAGCGACTTCCACTCAAAGGTTGCAAAAGTTTTGCTGGTTCCCACTGCTTGTTAGATCGTAACCAAACCTTGTCTCCCGCGGAAAATATTGGCTTCTGGTGGGTATGACGGTCAAAATTTGTTGAAACTGGATTACTGTTTTGTCCGAACCGTGGTTGTAGTTGCCGTAAAATTGTTCTCGGTTGATATCTTAGCAGATACTCTGATGGACATAGTCCAGTAGAAGGACAAGGCGAGTTCCTGTAAGAGAATAGAAAATTTATAATATGCGCTTCTATTTCACCTTGGCTGTAGTATCGGCCTGTTTCGAAGTGCTTCTGAAAATTTTTTTTAACTATCTGTACCGCTCGTTCTGCGATACTATTTCCCTTAGGGTAGTACGGTGGGCTTTTAAGCACATCAATGCCATTTCTCTTTAAAAAATTATAGAATTTCTCTGAGCTGAATGGAGGGCCATTGTCTGATACTATCTGTTCGGGAAGTCCGAATACCGCAAAGAAGGTTTTCATTTTACTAATGACAACATCTGCCGTGGTGGAATTGACAAGTTGCAAGTCAATCCATTTTGAAGTTGCGTCGATCGTCAATAGGAACGTTTTCCCCAAAAAATAAAAGAAATCCATATGTAGACGAATCCAAGGTTTTTCCAATTTCGGCCATCCAACATAAACTTCGGTAGTGGCGTTATCCGATCTGACTCTTTGACATGGCACACATTCCTCGCAGATGGCAGCAATATCTTCGTCAATTTTTGGCCACCAACAAACCGACCTTGCTAGCAATTTCATTTTTACTATTCCGGGATGTTCTCGATGAAGAAGATCTAAAACTTGTTGCCGGAGCGGCATCGGTATAAGTGAACGAATTCCATAAAGAAGACATCCTTGTTCAATAGACAGCGAGTAACGACGACTAAAGTACGGCTTTAATGCTACATCTGTCACCTGACTTGGCCATCCGTTCTTCACTAACTCCATCACCTTAGACAGAACAGGATCCTTGCTAGTATATGTTGCAATATCCATATATGATAAAGGTAGATTTTCCTTCTCACTAAAGGAGTTGATGAGGTGTTCCGTCATTTCAGTAGTGTGTGATTCCGGTATTGGTAGCAAATTGCCTCAGTACCCGCTAAAATTTCATCCATTGTACGTTGAAAGATCGATGGAGCACATTTTAAACCGTAGGTAAGGCGATTATAACGGTATACGGTATAGTTACTCCGTCTGGTGATTGCCACGTCATCTTATGTATATCTTTGTGCGGGAACACTGTTGAACTTACTACCATTGCGTTTGAGCTTGCGAAATCGATCAATCGGCTACCATTGTCATTGGTAACGTTGTGTAGGCTATGCTTTCCTATGACTCCTAGGAACTCCTCTTCTTTTCCTACTTTGACATTCATATCTCCAAGCACCATTTTAATATCGTTTGACGGTATTAACCTGATGGTGTTTGTTAGCTCTTGGTAGAATTCCTCTTTCTCCTCATCCGTTTTCTCCTCTGTGGGCGCGTGGACGTTTATAAGACTGATGTTATGTAACCTTGTCTTAATGCGAAGTGTGCATATTCTATTGCTGACTGGTTTGAAGTCCAGAATCAGAGATTTCATTTCCTTCTCTACGATGAATGCTACTCCGAACTCTCTTCTTCCATTTGATGATCCGCTGGAGAGTACCGTGTGGGTTTTTAGATCCATTATACCACTGTGGGTCCATTTTGTTTCTTGAAGGGCTGTGAACTTTATCTTATATTTTTTTAGAAGTAATAAAAGCGAACGCAGAGCGCCCGTTCTGTTGAGCGTCCTGACGTTCCATGTTCCACAATCGAATTCCATATTCCGTTGCCTGAGTCGTTGCCGTTGAGTCCATCCTGTCCGAGGCCTGCCTTGAGGGTATACACCGCTCTAATAACGCATCATGTCAGCTTAACTGGTTAATCGGGGTATCTGAGTTCTACTAAGGTTGGGCCTTTATCTAGCGGAGGCACACTTTCTTGGTTCGCCTGGTAGTCTGGCACTGCCGGCAACACAGCCTTTGTCAGTTAGTTAGCGGAATCCACTATTTACGAGAGGCGTAAGACTCCAACGAGTTTGTCTTCCGCTAACCCCGACGGTTGCCTCTGAACTTGAACAAGATCAAGAGTTTAAACTCGAGGCTCACCTACACTTCCTATGCATCAAATTAGTAATGAAAAACCAAAACTATCGGGACAATTATTTAAATCGAGCTACTCCTGATACTTCTTGAAACTGCAGAACTTCATACGAAAATTTGTTGGTATTTTCGGTTTTATTCCACTTCAGAAAAAGGATTTGACGACAATGCTCATCAACTTTGGCAATGGACTCTTGGTTTTTAATTAAGTGTTGTCTTATTATAGTTTAGTAGTGCATGGTCAATACTAATTTTGTATACTTGTATACTTTCCTCTTACCACCAAAAAACCCACTATCCACTAGAGTCTATTTTCCAAGTTTATGAACAGTGACATCGATCAAATTCATCTGCTGTAATGGAATAAACCCAATCGCTAAACAAGCCGCCAGAAGTTAGAACTGCAAAAGCTCACTGGAATGGCATTTATTCCAGTTGATTACTCTTTTTCCGCGAGCTTTTACGTTAAACTTCATTTCTAGTCCAGTTGGGCGAACTGAGGTCTGTTTTATTCTCAGTTGAATATGTGGAAAACGTATGCGAACTGAAGTTATTTTAAAGTTTTGTTCACCAATTGGCTCGAACCTGCGCAGTTCGGCGGGTGTAGCCAGAGTGTAATGATAATTGATCAAAGCAATAATGGCGATTCTATTATTAAGACATTGATATTTTAAAACATTTAGTAGAGTCATTTTTTTTTTAATTATGTAGTGTGATCAGCGTTGCCAGCTTAGTAGTTTTACCACTAGATCTGGTGGTTTAGTCTTGCCTTTAGTGGGAGAAAATCGTATCCAAAAATTCCTACCTTTTCCATCAATAATAATAATAATAAAACCATTTTTTTCCGGAGATGTAAATAAGGTAGAAGTTATTTTTGCTACAATACAAAGTAATTGAAATTTTTTTTTCCTCAAAATAAACTCCAAAGGTCATGACCTTTATGTGTTTCGTTATAACTTGACAACTCAGTAGGGCAGAGGAATGTTGATAAGTTTTTGAAAAGATTTGTGAGTTTAATTGGATTTGGTAAATTTTATTGGATATTTTATCACGAATTTACCTTAAGCATATACCTACAAAAATAATTGATTTGAAAACTTCATAATTGATTTTTTAGCAATAATTTTATTAATGGTTGGTGATTTGTCCATTCGAATATTGTTTTAACTTTGTCAAAAACTCTAGAATTTAAAAATATGTTTGTGCTTAAGACCACACTTTTTTGCCGAACAGCTAGTAATATTCAATAGATATAGTGGAAGTTCTGGCGCATATATAGTATCTACGTTTTGATGTCGATGACAGACAGACGTACGACAGATGCAGGAAGTATAGTGACGAGCGTACAAGGTACAATTTGAAAATATCGATGTACATTGAGACCTAAAAACGAAGCTAATATGATTACTGCAATATTTTTCATTGAAGCTGGTCTAAAAATCGCGTAAAAACTGCATCGTTATGTATGTCGTGTTTCTTTTGTCTTAGACGTGGGACGGTGTCTTTCATCCACAAAGTTCGGGCACGCCACTAAAAATCAAGGGGATTTTATTGAAGTTTCAATTGAACCATCAGAAGTGGACATATGGTGTATCAGTGCGCACATCGTAGAACTATACGCTGCTGTCTGTTACTGGCGCTCGACCAAAAGTTGCCATGCTCCAGCCAGCTACATGGCTGCAAAATTTAAATATCTTGATTCAATTAATCGTTTTCGGCCATGCTACATGGCTACAAGTGAACACAAAACGATGCGCCACAAAAGTGCGCGTGACGCGAGTTTCTAGTTTTTATCCCAGGCCAAAAAGTGCCAGTCGGGCCTAAAGAAACTATCACTTCAAAAAAGCAGCAACAAACAATTTAGTAGTCCATTGTACAGCTCTAGCTTGTGATAGGATCGCCATCACCGAAGGCACGGCACGGCTTCAAAGCCCTGCTGCAATCCTTTTGCTGCGCTGAATGACAGTAGAATAGAAAATAAAATAAAATAGGGAAAAGCAACCGAAAATGACTTTTGGAATCCAACGCCAACAGAAGCGCAGATCTTCTTCCCCTTGGGCCGGGTCCGAAATACATACCTTCTGAACTAATCAACAGCGAAAAAAAAATCACGGAACTAAATCCTTTCTTAGGGCAAAAAGCCCTTCATCAAAAACATGGATAAAATTTGGGAATTTCGAGGGCGAGGCGACATTCTTTGATAAACTAAATGAATCTGAAGCAACAACCAAAATGCCGAACTTGAAGAAGGTTAGCGAAGCAGAGACTCTGAAAGGAATAAAATGCTATAACCATATAGAAACAAGGTAATGTAAAAGACTGTATACCGAAAGACGGTATTTTAGTGCTGACGTAACCTGGTGACCGCTTTCCTTACATAGTCGAAGCGGTCGCATTAGTTCTGACGTCCCTTGGTGGCCATTTTCTACATTACCTTGTTCCTGTGTACCGTGACGATAACCTAAACTTCAAAGCTGTTAAACATTTCATAAGAATCATAAACTACGATCGAATCTTTCAACACTCTCAAAAACACTCTTGCAGCAGCTAATAACAAACCTTAACCAATAAACACACCAACCAGAAAAATCCTACTAGAAACCGACACAGATTCAGACATGGGAAAACAACGCAGAAAAACTAACCACAGTAAGCAATGACATGACATATTTAAGCAGTCAGTCGTTCAACCAACCCAAACAACCAAAAACGTACAATAGTGCAGTGGAACATTGCAGATCTCTACACGAACTCTGCCGCTTTGACCATAATAATAACACAATACAACCCAGAGATAAAAGCACTATAAGAAACTCACCTACCGCAAATAAACCATACAAACCTTCCTAAAAAAGAGTCAGTGGAGCTGGGATCATGGTGAAAAGAGGCACAGCAGTAGAAACATTAACAATAGCGAACCAAAAAGCTCCTATACTTGCACTCAGAGTACATGGTGGCTTAACAATTGATAACGCGTGTGCATATGTCGCGAACATGACCAAGACAATTATGACAGAGGACCTAAAAAAGTTAACTGACCATCTAAGAAAGCCAGTAGTTATACTGGCCGACTTCAATGCACATCACCAACTCGGGGGATGGCGATACAACACACCAACAGGCAATCACATTACCAAATGGCTAGACAAGACCGAATACATACAGGGCTTTAGGTACTGTGGTGCCCTTAACTTTTTAAAGACATTTCTTTTTGGTAAATTACCTAACCTATGTTATTATGCACAAATTATACAAAAACCCGAGTAAAAATAAAAGATGGCTATACAACGGTTGGACACTGGCCGCTTGAGAGCACATACGGGTTCATAACGGCCAAACTCATAACGGCTAGCGAAGGCAATGACAGGAGGAGCCAGGAATGTAAAGAGGGAAGAAGAAAGAAGGAAAGTTATGTAGAAAATTGGGAAAGGCGAAGGAACGTAATGCTGCTGGGAATCGAATCCGGGACCTCTGGGATGGTACCCAGGCGCCTTACTCCTAGACTACCGAGGCCTAGACTAGTTTCCCCTAGTAGCTACTTCGGCTCGTATGTTAGCTTTGAATTCGTCAATGGTCTTCGACGTGCGGGTATTAATTTTACTTTTAAAATAACCCCACAGAAAAAAGTCTGGCACCGTTAAATCCGAAGAACGAGGAGACCACTACAAATCACCATTTTACGATACAACGTGTCTCGAGAACTTACTTCATCCAACGATAGTGTGCGCCGTAGACGGTTTTTTCAGCTTTGAAGAAAACTTGTCCGATTATGGTTCTTGAGCATACCCCGGCCCAAAAAGTGACTTTCTCGTCGCAGAGTGGGGTTTCGTGAATGGTTTGTGGGTTCTCTGTTCCCTAAATTTGACAGTTTTGTTTATTGCCTCCGCCAGAGAGTGTGAAATAAGCTTTCGGTGTGTATGGACACATAGCTAAAATGGTACCCAATGACGTTTCAGAATCGTGTACATTTGACGAAATCGGCGAAAAAATTTCAGAGTTATTCAATGTTGAAATACTGATGGTCTAGATGGCGCACCCGTATAAACAAAGATGTGAACTATAATGTCAAAAACAATTTTTAAGAAAATTTAATTTATAAAATTTACTTAAAATACAAGCACAGGACCTTGCTGATACAAACCCCCTTCGCCAACCGCTCTTGCACACTTTTATGTACGTTTTGAATATTTTTGCTGCCATATACTTTGCACCGCGCAGTCAGCGAAAATATTGGAGGGAACATTGATTGTAACGCAAACTATACACATATGCTTAGTTTGAACTTGATAGGGTATGCCGCAATGGCCTAAAATTAAGTTACAAGAACAGCGGATATAGTAGGTAGTTACTGGGTGAAGGGGGGTGACCTCACATCACCCATCCGAAACCATTCCAATTTACTTTAAACTCGCTATTCAAGTGAGCGTCCTCCTCTCAATCTCTCAATCCCAATTCACCTGTCTTTATCTTAAAACTGACAGCAATAAAATTACGTTACTTTCACCTCAGCCGCCATTCACTACATCGACTGGAAAGCCAAATAGGAATGGCACAGTTTTATTACAATTCGCCCCGAAAGCCCATCTACACTCTCGTTCAATCAATCCAATCTCACTAGGCCCACTTCGGCAGCGGCGTAATTATGCGTACGACCTTCTTTGTGTCTGGCTGTCAGCTCTCAGGTTGCCATCAGTCCTACTTAAGTCGTCCAACTTCGGGGCCAGCTTCTTAAGACATTGAGTTGATCCTTAATGATAATAGCACCCTTCGCTTCGTTATTTCTGTTCTGCCAATTTCTTCCTGTGTTCGTGCCTTAAGGAAGTGCCAGGAAGGACTCATTGGACCGTGCCTAATGTTGTGCGTCACGCAAAATTGCAATATGAGAAGAATCGGATTCGGGGGCGGATGGGCCGAGGCTTTCAAGCTAATAGGCAGGCCTCAAGTGTTGTGTACAGAAAGGACTTCCGGCATGGTCCTTGGGGCCGAATTTGTAGCCACTACAGATTTCGTCATGTCATATGTGGTCGTCGCCGTCGATGGGAGCCAAATCAATTGCTATATCGATCCGAGCCATGCCAGCTGGACACGATGGGGCATCCCCATTGAACTGGAGGCCACCGGGGCAGGAATCTTGAACCGTCCCCAAATCCGATTTCATGCTCACGAGCAGATTTTCTCCCAGCATTTATTCCGGCTTGCGGTAGTCAAAGGTAAATCATTGCTTGATGACTTGTTTTGGATTTTATGACTGCATCCGAATTGGATTTTCTGTGCCAGTTGACACCTACTGTCGAAATGAATCCCTGATACCTTCTAGTGATTGCTGGCGATGATCCCCGGGTGAGAATCAAGAATCTCGACGATGACTATCATAGTGTGGGTGATGCTCCGAATATTTTTTGGTGTGTTCCAGAAATTCTAAATTCATGTGGTCTGCAAAATTTAACCAGACTCGGAATTATACCACACCTGGAATGGGTGGATTTGTCGGACTATGTGTGTTTGGGGCAACTTTAAAATGCTTTAAGGGAAATACCTGAAATTTTTCTGAGAAAACTTTTATGCACATTTTTGGGAATATTTCCATTTGCATTGAACTTTTTGCCAGGGCGTTTCTGCAATTGTTAAAATTGACAATATTGCATAGAGAATGCACATTTTTTAGGATTCACATGCAGCTCCAACAACTCCGCTCATTTCTAATTAAATTGCTTTTGGTTATGAAACTATCTGCTGTTCACTTCGATATATCTCATCTCATGCAATTTAGATATTAATATTCTCTCTTTAGCAGCAGCCATCCATCATTCAGTCGGTTCAAACGTTATTGCCAAAATGTGTTACTAGGAGTTCGGAACTTTTGTTATATATTTTGTTATCAGCATTTTCAAACTTTTTACCATGCAAAATGTTTGGTATGGTGTCAGTAACTTTAGAAGTACATTGATGGTGATATTGGATGTAAAAAAAAATTATTAATATATCTTTTGGGGTGTAGCATGACGGTGGTTGCACATTTCTGCCTGTCTGTCTTTCTCCCTTTGTAAAAGTTTGATTGTGTCAGAAGTTTCAATAGATTAAATTCGTCATTTTTAAATGGTTAGATGGATGCATAAATAAATTGTATGTAATTGGGAAAATATTTTTGCTACTATGTAAAAAAAAATCTTTCAAAGCTTTGACAGCGTCATGTTTGGTATAGGGGGCCATCCATAAATTACGTCACACATTAGGGGGGAGGGAGGGGGTCGGTGAAGTGTGACATTGTGTGACAAGGGGTGGGGGGGGGTCTTAAATTTTGTTACGTCACATTTCAAAATCTAATATATCTAAATAAAGTAATACTGCTCATTACGCGAAGGATACGTTCCGCTAAAACTCGCGTTAAAGCTGGTGACAGCAGTGTTGGGCACATTCGACTAATTTTTCAATCAGACTAATAATCATGGCTAAAACAAATCATGATTGAATCAATCATGATTAAACCAATCACTAATCAAGATTACATCGAGTAATCTTGGGGAAAATCTAATCATCAGAATGATTATTGATTATGAAATCTAATCTTAATCATGATTGAATGATTAACTCTTTAGTGATTAATATGAGCATTGTCTCCCTGAAAAATTTTCCAGTTTTTTTTAGTAAATTGCGGAGTAATTTTGGCAATTTTGTTCCGATTGTACTGAAATTCAGTATGGGGGGATTTTAAGGGTTCTTAATAATGGATTGGTGGTCAAAATTTTAAAATTGAAAATGGTGGAGGGGGTTTTGGTAAATGTGTTCCGATTGTACTGAAATTCAGTATGGGGGGGTTTTAAGGGTTCCAAATGACGGATTTGTGGTCGAAATTGTAAAATTCAAAATGGCGGACAAGTTTTGGCAAATGTGTTCCGATTGTACTGAAATTCAGTATGGGGGGTTTTTAAGGGTTCTAAATAGTGTATTTGTGGTCAAAATTTTAAAATTGAAAATGGTGGAGGGGGTTTTGGTAAATGTGTTCCGATTGTACTGAAATTCAGTATGGGGGGGTTTTAAGGGTTCCAAATGACGGATTTGTGGTCGAAATTGTAAAATTCAAAATGGCGGACAAGTTTTGGCAAATGTGTTCCGATTGTACTGAAATTCAGTATGGGGGGGTTTTATGGGTTCCAAATGACGGATTTGTGTTCGAAATTGTAAAATTCAAAATGGCGGACAAGTTTTGGCAAATGTGTTCCGATTGTACTGAAATTCAGTATGGGGGGTTTTAGGGGTTCTAAATAACGGATTTGTGGTCGAAATTTTAAAATTGAAAATGGTGGAGGGGGTTTTGGTAAATGTGTTCCGATTGTACTGAAATTTAGTATGGGGGGTTTTAGGGGTTCCAAATGACGGATTTGTGGTCGAAATTGTAAAATTCAAAATGGCGGACGAGTTTTGGCAATTTTGTTCCGATTGTACTGAAATTCAGTATGGGGGTTTTAAGGGTTCTTAATAATGGATTTGTGGTCAAAATTTTAAAATTGAAAATGGTGGAGGGGGTTTTGGTAAATGTGTTCCGATTGTACTGAAATTCAGTATGGGGGGGTTTTAGGGGTTCCAAATGACGGATTTGTATTCGAAATTGTAAAATTCAAAATGGCGGACAAGTTTTGGCAAATGTGTTCCGATTGTACTGAAATTCATTATGTGGGGGTTTGAAGGGTTCCAAATAACGAATTTGTGGTCAAAATATTAAAATTCAAAATGGCGGACTAGTTTTGGCAATCGTGCTCCGATTGTATTGAAATTCAATCCAACATAAATTTGGAAGTCTCATTTTAATCGAGGTATTTCGTCTTAAAGGTTCAGAGACCGATTTTTGTTTATATTACTTGAAGAAATGAAATTATTTCAGTTAAATCACTATAGGCTAGTCGGCAAGGCTTTTTTATGGCCATTTTGGCCCATAGACGAGATTATTATTGGAATCGATTCGTTTTAGGGTGCAGTTTAATACTTTAAGTTTGCCCACAATTTGGTTGACCGCATAACTTTTTAATTAACCTATTGTGAATAAAATAGGATTTTTTTACATTTCTTTTAATATCTCCGTTCCTGATAACTTTTAGTATAACAAATGCATTGGTGAAGCTCTTCGCTATGAAATTATCTAAAAAATAAGGCCTGTTAGAAGTCCGTGGTGCAAGTGTGTTCTTGCAAACAGGTTCCAAGATTTTCAATTCACGTGACCTACACTATTTGTTTACTCGAAAAGTATTTAGTTAAGGACTGAAAATTCTTACAGGTAGAAAAATTCTTATGGCCTGAAAGGGGTCTGTCGTGATGGTATTGTTTTTCGTGCCAAGTGACCCTATTTTTGAGGAATTATATTATTATACATATGTCGCAATTATTTAGTTAAATCTTCCACGTGTTTACAGTCTTACTCACTAACATATTACATCGCTCATTTAGTGCTTCGAACCCTTTTCTTGTTTTACTTTTTTCTCATCGACATAATGATTCAGAATTTTCTCTATACAGGGTGTATCCGTTATGTTTACCAAGTGACCGGCTGTGAATAGATGAATAAAAAATCCTCAGGTATGAGGGTGGTGTGGAATCGTAACGATTTAGCCGCTACAGCGTTTTGTAATGAAATGCAGAGGTTTATGTATCACCTTGTATTTTTGTAACATTATGGCCTATTTTTATGAAAATGGTAGCAATATACGCAATGTACACAATTTTTACGCTACAGCCTTTAATTTTGAAGTTATAAGCAAATTTAATGCTAGAATTCGCGCTATTTCATATTTTTTAGTACCTTCTATCTGAGTTTATGTCGAAAAGTATCAAATAAGGCCAATTTTAACGTCAAAATTAACTTATAACTCGTAGCATAAATATTGTTCGGACTTTATTCACAGAGAACTGTCCAAGCTTTCCAAAACAAAAATATTAACTACGCATTTTTTTGGAGAAAAAAGTGGTTGAAGTGGAAATTTTAGTGGAAAAGTCCAAACTTATGACTTGTACGACTAATACCTCTGGAAGTTGGTAGGGTGGAGAACCTTGACTTTGGCAGCATGAAATAGGTGGAAGTATCATTGCTAACTTATTCATGAAAATAAGTCCTAAGATTTTAAAGGGGAAGTATGAATTGTATGGGTGGATTCGTTACAAATTATATTTTAGTTAAATTTAGGAAAGATTCTCATTTTAATCGAGATATTTCATCTCCAAGATTCAGAGACCCACTTGTGTTTAAATTCTTCTTCTTTGTCGGCTCTGCAACCGGGATCCGGTCCTGGCCTCTCGCAACTGTCCTCTCCACCGGTCCCGATTCTGATCCGGTGTCATCCAGTTAGGCATCCCTAAACTCTGAGCGTCCTGGTCTACACCACCCTTCCAACGAAGGCCGGGTCTCCTTCGCTATCGCACCCCATAGGTCCTACCGCAGAGAACTTTACGAGCAGGCTCATTTTCACTCATACGAGCTAGATGACCTGCCCACCGCAGCCTACCGAGCTTTATTTTCTTTACAACATTCATACCACGAAAGCGCTCGCAAATCTCGTCATTTTAGAGTCTCTGGAATCGTCCTTCCTCCCATACGAGGCTTGAATTGCTTGTTTGTGGGCCTCGGTAGTCTAGAGGTAAGGCCCCTGACTGCTATCCCCAGAGGTCCCGGGTTCGAATCCCGGCGGCGCCACGGTCCTTCGCCTTTCCCACCTAACTTTCCTTCTTTCTTCTTCCCTCTTTACATTCTTGACTCCCCTTTCATAGCCTTCGCTAGTCCTCCACCGCTCCACCAAGCGCATGTCATCGGTTGGTTGATGAGATTCAACTCGTTTCAGGAGGCATAACACTCCAGCGAGTTGTTCTCGACGCCCCGATGTCAGAGTCGCGAAATGGTTGTGAGTAGGTGGAATAAAATATCGCGGCTAGGTTGTGACAGTTACTTCCTTCTCTTCTCTCTATCTTCCGGCTAGAGCTGCTGTTCGACATTCACTCTATACGAAAAATAAATTGTCGGCAGTACAAAGGGACTTTCCCTAAGCCTCTAGTCTGCCACATAAAAAAAAACAATCCTCCGAAGTGTTTTCCTCCCGAACACGGCTAAGAGGTTTGAGTGCTTTTTGCTAAGCACCCTCGTTTCAGATGCATATGTGAATACAGCTAAGACCATCGTCTTATATTGTAAAAGTTTAGACGTTATAGTTAGATGCTTGGATTTAAAGAGCCTTGACAGTAGGCTTTGTTGGCTTTTAGCAGTCATGCGCCATTTTGAATTTTAATATTTTGGCCACAAATCCGTTATTCAGAACCCCAAAACCCCCCCCATACTGAATTTCAGTACAATCGGAACACATTTGCCAAAACTCGTCCGCCATTTTGAATTTTAAAATTTTGACCACAAATCCGTCATTTGGAACCCCTGAAACCCCCCCATACTGAATTTTAGTACAATCGGAACAAAATTGCCAAAACTTGTCCGCCATTTTGAATTTTAAAATTTCGACCACAAATCCGTTATTTAGAACCCTTAAAACCCCCCCCCATACTGAATTTCAGTACAATCGGAACACATTTGCCAAAACTTGTCCGCCATTTTGAATTTTACAATTTCGACCACAAATCCGTCATTTGGAACCCCTAAAACCCCCCCATACTGAATTTCAGTACAATCGGAACAAAATTGCCAAAACTTGTCCGCCTTTTTGAATTTTACAATTTCGACCACAAATCCGTTATTTAGAACCCCTAAAACCCCCCATACTGAATTTCAGTACAATCGGAACAAAATTGCCAAATCTTGTCCACCATTTTGAATTTTAAAATTTTGACCACAAATCCGTCATTTGGAACCCCTAGAACCCCCCTATACTGAATTTCAGTACAATCGGAACAAAATTGCCAAAACTTGTCCGCCATTTTGAATTTTAAAATTTTGACCACAAATCCGTCATTTGAAACCCTTAAAACCCCCCATACTGAATTTTAGTACAATCGGAACACATTTGCCAAAACTTGTCCGCCATTTTGAATTTTACAATTTCGACCACAAATCCGTCGATTGGAACCCCTAAAACCCCCCCGTACTGAATTTCAGTACAATCGGAACAAAATTGCCAAAACTTCTCCGCCATTTTGAATTTTAAAATTTTGACCACAAATCCGTCATTTGAAACCCTTAAAACCCCCCATACTGAATTTTAGTACAATCGGAACACATTTGCCAAAACTTGTCCGCCATTTTGAATTTTAAAATTTTGACCACAAATCCGTCATTTGAAACCCTTAAAACCCCCCCATACTGAATTTCAGTACAATCGGAACACATTTGCCAAAACTTGTCCGCCATTTTGAATTTTAAAATTTCGACCACAAATCCGTCATTTGGAACCCCTTGGCCCATACTGAATTTCAGTACTATCGGAACACATTTCCCAAAATTCGTCCGCCAATACATACTTCATAATCATAGCGCACAGTTCATAGTCCGAGTACATATTTAGTACCTAATACATAGTACACACTTAGTACATAAAACATAGTATATATTACGTAGTACATAGTACTAACTCATACAATAAAAACTGAAATCCCCAAAGGAAAATTTTTCCCACGGTGCGTATAAAAAATGACCGTGACTGAAAATTGCCCAACGTGCCTAAAAAGTTTTCACATCAAAAACTACAAACATGCTTTTAAAAATGAACTAATAAAATATAAAAGATAATTTTAAAATTACAGTATGTACTTAAATGTAAAAATTCTGGGCCGATTTTCAGTGCAATCGGAGCACAATTGCCAAAATTATTCCCACTTTTTAATTCACAAATTTTCACCACACAACTCTTAACTGACGGATTCACAAAATAAAATATTCAAATAAAACCTTAAAGAATAGAAATCCAACGTTAAAACTTAACATCTCCAAAAAAAATTCATTTTTAATCTAAAGTTTTAATCATTTAATCATGATTGCGGTTGAAATTGATCAATCATCAATCACCTAAAATTATTACTTCTCTGATTAAATATATCAATCTCTAATCATGATTACAGACTACAGCTTTTAGTCGCAATCATTAATCATCAATCAGATTAAATTTTGCCCAACACTGGGTGACAGACACACGCGCAATGGCGGTTGTGTGATATTAATTTTATTAAAAAATAATTTAAATAGAAATATATTTAATTTCGGAACTGCTGTTTTAGTTTAATAACTTCTAGATGCAAAATTGCACAATATTTATTTTTTTTTTTTTTTTTTTTTATGTGGCAGTGCTAAACTCAGGAATCACCCTTTGTACTACTAGTCCGTCATGTCGTTTGTCACGTCATGGTGCAATGTCTCGCAGCAAGCTTAGTACGGGGGGGGGGGGGATAGGTTAAGGGTTATGGGGGTGAGAAAGGGTGTTGAAGAAGGTGGCGATGAACCCCGCGTTTGAACTCTTGGATGTTGTAGGAGCTCGGAAATACTGACTGCGAGAGATTATTCCACAGTCGAGTTGTTCTATTTACAAACGAATTCATATCTTGTTGAGTGCGTGAAAGGGGGAGTTGTAGGTAAAGGGAATGAGACGAGTGGGCTAATCTGGTGTTGCGGTTATAATATTGCCGTGGAGGCAGGAGAGCGTTTATTTCGGAGGAACAGTCGCTATAATAGTAGCGATAAAATTTTGTTAGTGCTGCTACATTCCTACGGTGGCTCAAGGGGTCGATGGTGGAGCAGGCCGTGTCGTCATCAATTAATTTAAGGGCCTTTTTTTGGACCTTATCTAACCATTCCAAGGTGGTTATCGACGCGCCGCCCCAGACGAGGGAGTTATATTCGAGAAGAGGCCGAATGTAGGATTTATAAATAACAGCGCGGGCCGATGGCTGGAGGAGGAACTTGCACCTCTTAAGAAATCCCAAACACTGGGATGCTTGTTTGGCGATTTGGAATATGTGGTCATTCCATCGCAAGTCTTTGGCTAATGTCACGCCTAAGATGTGTAGGGATGGGTCGGCCTTTAGTTCCACGCCATCCACTGTCAAGGATGGTGAGGTGTTGATCTTTTTCTTGGAAATAAGACTGTACTTGGTTTTGGAGGGGTTGAATTTGACACGATTCTTTGTTCCCCACTCTAATATAAGTTCAATGTCGTTGTTAATCGACTTTGACATTAGTTCGCGATCATCAAGACAGGATCTGGCATGAGTCTGTCTTGTATCGTAGCTGTAAGAGTAACGCAGGGTACCGTCGTCAGCGAAGCTGAGAAGTGGGTTGGAGGGGATTGAAAGTAGATCATTTATAAAGATAAGAAATAGGGCTGGTGATAAAATTGACCCTTGGGGGACCCCCGCAGAGATAGGGTGGGGTTCAGATTTGATGCCATCCAATACTACCTTAATTGAACGGCCGGAAAGGAAATTCTCAATCCATTTCTGTAAAAGTGAGTCGATTCCAATAGCTTTGAGTTTAGCTAACAAGGCTAAGTGCCAAACTCTATCAAAAGCCTTGGAGATATCCAAAGCAACCAGACTGGATTCACCTGATCCATGCAAACTTCGGCTGAGGTGTTCTGTAAGACAAACCAAAAGATCGCCAGTGGATCTTCTGTGTCGGAAGCCATACTGTCTGTCGTTTATGAGTAGGTTGGATTCTAGATATCCCATAAGTTTTTTATTGATTATCGTCTCCATTATTTTGGAGAGAAATGTGACCAGCTGTGACAAGGACGGGGGGGGGTCAAAAAATCATGAAATTCGTGTGACGTAATTTATGGATGGCCCCTAGGATGAAATCAAGCTGAAGGTGACGGACCAGCGCTACTCAGAGTTACTTTAATAAAATTTAGCTTTTGATAATGGTAGTAGCACAGCGTCCTCGGCTGTGCCGAGGTACCTCCCCTTCTTTGGTGGGGTTACTGGTCCCGCCAATGAAGCCTTCGGTTTTCGAACCGGCGAACGACCCCATTGCCGTGGACCAGTGGACAAACTCCTGGCCTTGACCCCGCCCTCTTCCCAACACCAGGGCTCACAACTGGTGCCCTTCACGTTGGAGAGACTGCACTGTCCTCTCCAGGGACGACGAGGCGCCGACTTCAGCTACCTGAGTCTGAGCTGGACAGGCCGTAATTTCCCACACAGTATCCGCCAGCCTTGACAGCTGGCCCAGGGACTGCTCATCATCCGTGTTGCTGGTAGTGCTGAAGTCCGCGAACGCATGAGGCAGAATCATAGCATAGCTGGTAGCCAGGACGGCTAGCTTGAGGAAGCCGCTCTTGCATCTCTTAAGAAATCCAAGGCATTGAGAGGCTTGTTGGGCGATTTGGAATATGTGATCATTCCACGAAGATCCTCCGTTCGGGGTCCATTAAACCATAGGTTTTGCTGTCAGTTTACCACAGCTACCGCTATGACTGACCGAAAATCTACCGCCTAAGTTGATGATTGATGTAATTATCTGAATATTTTGATTTTCATCAATCACGACATGGAGTTGATTGACACTTGCGTCCGTTCATGCCTTAAGGTTACCCCCCCTAGGATGTTAAGAGTTTTGTCAGCTGTTAAGCTAGCTCTAGACTCACGCCGTGAACAACCGCAAGCACAGTGAGCGCGAGTGTGGATAGTATTCCCGTTTAGTTCGCTCCTTGTTTTCCGTTCTTAGTCGATACGGTATAAATTCTCGCCGTGAATTCACGGCGTGAGTGTATATATAATTTTTTGTTCAAAGGATGTTTTTTTAATGTGGGATGAGAAGCAAACACTGTGACTGTTAAAAGTCATATAACATCTGTTGACAAGTTCATTCTTTGCATATTCCCGATGAGGGTATTCTTTAAGCATTTTTTTATGCCTATTGTGACGAACTTCGGTATTGAACTTGATTCTATCGGACAGGAACTGTACCTTAACGTTATCGTTAAGGACTTCCAAAGTTAGGCAAGAGATAAGAACGTGTAGGGAGGTAAGTTGAAAAAGTTGCGCGGGTCGTGAAGGTTTCTCAAAGCGAAAAAGAGAACTGTACTGATCCTAACCTACGGCTACTTACCTGGATATAGGATCCCAGATCGGACACGCATATTCCAAGATTGGGCGGACGAGCGAACAGTAAAGAGTTTTTGTGACCCGAACGTTATTGAATTCTTAGGCTCTTCACTTTATAAAGCCCAGAAACTTCTTGGCTCTTGCAGCAATATTATCGTAGTGCAAGTTGAAATTTTATTTATTGTCTAGAACAACACCTAGATCTACAACTTGATCGACACGGTCTAATGCTTTGTCGTTGAGATAGTATTCCTGTTACTGTGTGTTCCTTTTGCGGGAGGGAGAATGTAATTACATGACATTTGCTGATGTTCAGTTTGTAATTTATTGGTGCTACAATAGTCTTTCAACGCGTTAAGCTTTGTTTGAAAGTATCGGCACAGAAGAGATGCAGAATACTTTCTAGTGTTTCGACAGGTCTGAGATAAATATATTAAATAACAGAGGGCCCATATGGCTACCCTGAAAGAGTCCGATGTTGTATTGAAGAACAACCATTCGTATCTAGTGGGCATGAATATTTTGAGGTTTTTAATTGACTTTTTTCAGGACGGCACGAGCAGCAGAAAAACAAGTTGATATGGTTGATGGTATAGAGAGAGAGTTTGAATATGTAGATCGGTTAAATTAGGAGGACCATGTGCAAAATTATCGTTGCAGCTAGTTAGATTACTCGCAGTTCTTGTTCTGGGCTGTTGAGCTCTTTCTAGTTCATCTAAAAGAGAAGTTATTTCCTCTGCCCGAACAGGGTTCGCAGTTGCATCGTCTGTTTGGGTGCGGTTTCCAAAAGATTAAAATGTCTTCTCAGATTATCCTTAAGTTCCCATATCTTTTCGTCAAGGAGAGAGAATATCTCGAAATATTCGGTGGCTTTAGAAACTAGATGGATCAGTTCGTTAATTATTTTAAATATTCCTCGAGGTATGTATATATATATATAGATAACTCGTTATTTTAAAATATTTTTATTTTGGGGTGTTATTATTAATCTTCGTTCTTCTATATTATTTTCTTTTTTACGGTTCCTCTCGCGGTCACCAATTCTTAGTATATTAGAATTAAATTTAATTATTGTTTTTTCCAAAGGTAACGCAGCCGCAGCCAACTAGGTTTTTGTCCCTTAGTCTCCTTGGCTAAGTAACACCAGATGTAGTGGGACGATGCCCTACAGATACGAAACTAATTTATTTGTCATTTGCAACAATTCAAAATAGAGATGATATCCTCGTGGTTACGATATCCGATTGTAAAGGTTGTCTAGCTATCAAGTCAAAACATTTTATACTATTTTTGAATTTTTGAGTCTAGCTTAGTTTTGTCACATTCAACATTTTGGTTGCCATCCGTTTAATTTGAGATGAATTTTTCATACAAGCCAGTATTTATAGCCTTCATCAATATTTTAATTTTTTTTCCATGTTCCGGAATTCAATTATTGCTTATTGCAAAAAATTTTCATTATTTTGACACCAGTCCAACACTCATTTATCACTGAATAATAAATAAGCTCGATAGCTCGATATTTATTAATTTATAACACTCCCATCTCTAATCTGGTCAATCCTTGCGTTGTTATCACCCCGAAACTAGTAAATACAATATTGCAAATGTCCGGTGCGAAAGTATAATAGATTTCAGTTTTTTTGAATTTCATCGCGACGTTATTAAATGCAATTGAAATTATGGCGACAATGAAATAATTAGCTCAATTAATTTCGAATTATTCAATTAAGCGACATTTTAGGCACAAACCCGCGGACGATTAATTCGGTCTGCTCTAGACCCGGGTGCATGTTGGACCGTGATAAGCCTTTTGCGAATAATTGATTAATTGGTGGCTCGCATGTGACTGAAGGATTGTGGTCAGCCCCACAATTTTCGGAATTTTAGGTTTTGTTACTGTCCGATGCAACAAAAAATAACTTTAAATTAATTCTTAAAATCAAATAGTTTTGCTGCTGCAATCAAAGATAATTCAATTTAGAAAATTTGCGTGGCTTAGTTTTTGAATATTAATTATTTTAGTGGGAATTGTGATGTTGGTGGGCTAATATGGCGGCTTAAATTTGTATATCTGTAGTGCCATAGGAGGAATTAAAGTCTCTGTTGGCGCAAAATCGAGTCACTTTAATGGACTTGGGATCATCAAAACATTTCAAAATGAGGAAAACCTAGACAGTAACTTGATAATGTAAACATTACAATTACAATTCTAGAGAAAGAGTTCTAATAACAGTCAAAAACTCCTTATACATTGTTTTAATAACGGCCTATCGATCAATGATCAACGATCAATTCTCTCACACTCACTCAATTTCTCAAATCGAACCAAAAACAAACACTTGTTTTTTGGAGTTCCTTTCGGGCAATACAAATTTACTCATCTTATGCGATGACTCGTCTTTCTTTAAGTGAATTCTCGACTCCGAAAGTTCCCCCGTCTCTACTTGGGCCTATTGCACAATTACAGGGAACATTAAGTGAACACATCTTTATAAAGGCAAAGCCTTCAAGCAAAACCCCTATGACATGTCCAAGTGCATGGTGTAGACAAAAAAGTGGTTGCGAAGGGCTCGACTGAAAATATTTAAGTAGGAATGTTTATTTAAGAAAGTAAAGCCGAGAGTTTCAGGTACACCAAAGAGACAATTTCTAGAAACATCATCTGCGATCTATGTAGGTCTACGCGATCCAAGACCTTCCGATATGCTACGGGAATCATACCTCCAACTATTCGAAGATGTTGATTTCACATCGGGAGGCCTCTGCATATGGTCTATTATACAAAAATAATAGACGGAGGAGGGAGAAAGGTGCATCAAAACGAAAAGGCTGGTCCTCTAGGTTGGTTGAGTTGAGCGGCAGGATGACAACCTTCCACCGTAAAAACCCACCCGCCACGAATCGGTAACGACCCAGGCAACGAAATATGGAATTTAATTTTGAAATTCGAAACGTCAGAACACTCGACCGGACGACCACTCTAGCCAGTAAGTAATAAAATAATATGTACGTTTCGGATCAAAACATGGCTATATAACATTAGTCTCATAAACATCCATGCGCCCACAGAAGACAAGACGGATAAGCAGAAATAGGACTTCTACCAGGTGCTAACAAACGCCATCAGATTAATACCTTCAAACGATATTAAAATGGTGGCTGAAGACAAGAACGCTTAAGTAGGGAAAAAAGAGCAGTTCCTAGGACCCGAGTAAAAATAAAAAATGGGCTTACAGCGGGCGAACACCGGCCGCTTGGCTTTTAAGGCGGATATGATGATATCTCTATATAGATATATATTAAAAAGACCCTTTTTCAATCGCATTATATACAAACTTATACTCGTCGGGTCTTCTGATGCCCTTCACATGGCCTTCACGTTTGGTGTTCGCCCCTAGTAAGGCCATATTTTATTTTACTCAGGAATACCGGACGATATCGATGTAGAAGATAGGCAATTATCGGAGTCCATAGTGGGGTATGCAATGGAGTTGTGTCCACCTATCCGTAAACGAACGTAGTCTTGGATCTCAGACAGCTGTTCGAACCTCGTTGGAAACGAATGAAAATCGTCGATTTCGAGCAATAATAAAGATTGAACAAAGAAGTTCGACAGCAAACGAAATCAGAACGGGAAGCGTACTGAAATAACGTTGTTGCCGACATGGAAGAAGCGCCGTCGAGGCACGAGTACCGACGCTGTACCAGACAATCCGGCGGTTTGGCGGCAAAACGACATTAACGAACGACAACATCAAAAAATCGGATAGAGCTTTTGTGACCTCTCCCTATTCTTCCATCAGCTAAACAATAGTGATGAGCAAAAATGGCAGTCTTGTCTTGTTCTTGCACATTAAGCAAGAGCAAGAACAGGACTAACTGTGCAAGAACAAGACAAGAACAAGACTAGATTAGTCTTGTCTTGTTATTGCGTTTGCTCATCACTACTGTACAATCACGATCCGCCACAAGTTCCAGCACAATTGAGCATTGATCAAATATGCCATTGAAAACCATCCAACTTCTCCAAGCGTCGTACAATAGCTCAACCGGCAGCGTTCGTATTCGAAGCGACTGATCCGAGGAATTTCCGATTCAAACAAGTGACGGATGGATTTTGCCAGGAGACGGCGCTTCACCACTTCTTTTCAGTGTAGTGGTGGACGCGATTATGCGTGAAGCATTCGATGGACGACGCGGAGTTCGATACGACAACAACTTCGTAACAGACTTGATGTTCGCCAACGATAGCGTCGTCTTTTCCTACATGGATGCTAAAGCAACGGATATATTGTAACGAACCACGTTTCGTTACTAAGAATCCTCTACACGAAAATACTAAAGTACCACGTTTCAACTCTAGAATGCCTCTCCTAACAAAGATTTAGGAAAAATAAATATTTACTCAGCAGGCTGGGTGATTCTCCTTTGAAAGCTCACTTCGAAGGGTTAAAGCTTCCTACGCCGGCGAGCTTTCAGGCTATAAAATAAACCGCTTCACCAGGCTAAAATTCAGTCTTTAATCAGGCTCGTTCCGGAGAGGTAACCTTCTCCGGTTTTATACCGTGACGTGGTGTACGATCCGGCACGGTTAGACTACAGACATACCTGAGGGATGTTTCCTGGACCAATGTCGTGGCGTATGATCCGACATTGTTCCCAGCAGCATTTTCTATACCAGTGTCGCGGTATGACCAGATACAAGACCGACCACATACCGAACACACACACACACATCCTGCTAGACCACTGACCTCACCTTACGCACATGTAGTATAGAGTGCGCTTTCAGTAGTGTCCGACCGAAGGTCAGTTTTAGGCCGAAGCCGAAGGTTCAATCACACTCAGTTCTTAAGTTCTTAGAATGCCTACTGACTTAAAAGTAAACATAACAATGAATATTTAGCACTGTTATTTTATTTTATAGTCATAGTGTTGATAATGTGGCGTGATAATACTTGTATTATAATTTTAAATTAATAAGTTCCGCCTTCCCAAAAATTGTTCATTTTTATGTGTTAAAATAAAATATAAAAGTACTTTTTATCACAGCAATCCATTATTTTTTATTTAGGTCTATTTTTTTAAGATACTAGTCAATAAAATATATAATAAATTCAAGATTCAGTAGATAAATAGACAAAAAAAATATATAATACATTCAAGACAAATTAAGGTCCACAAATTTGATCAAGCAGGTAGTTATCTAAACCGGATAATACTTAATAATTAAAATCAAAGAGCCTAATGTTATACGCTAAAAATAAAAGTTTGTCAACATTTTCGCCATGCAGAATTAGTGGGGAATTTGGATATCTCTCTCGTAGTGGGTAGAGCGATACGTTTCAATTTCAAATTTTTATCACTCTTCCAATTCCTTTCGTTTTTGGCCAGTGCAGTGCGTGGAAATAAAATCTTCAAATAACGGTGTAAAAACCTTCGGCTTGTTTGGCCGAAGCCGAATGTGCGGCCGAAGGTGTGTTTTTGGCCGAAGTTGGCCGAAGCCGAAGCCGAACCTTCGGTCGGATACTAGCTTTCAGTAATGCAGGATGCGTGCGCAATTGACTTATTCAGTCATTGAAAGCTTCACACTTTCAATTGCTGAATAAGTCATTTGCGCACGCATCCTGCATTACTGAAAGCGCCCAGAGTAATGAGTAGATAGCTGCTTAGCAATAAATTAGTAAGAAGCATGTATCTAGAGACGAACCGTAATTAGTTACTTAGATATAACTATAAGAAACCTGTAAACATGTATCCCGTATGTACTTAGATTTAAGAGACCTAAATTGTTAGTGTATAAGAAATATTTTGAATAAATACAGAAATGTTATTTTGTAAGAAGGTGGTCTCACACGACCTTGGACAACTCTAGAGCTCCCGGCAACCCTCCCTTAAAAAAGGAAGTTAGAGAACACCTCCGACGAAACAACAATATTATACATTTCCCTTATCGCCCGGTTATATGGGTTAAAAATCAATGCGGAAAAGACCAATGTGCTCACAATGGGATGATCGAAACCCAGTGTTCACCGAGATGGAACCCAAATCAAACAGGTTTTGAAGTTCATATATTTGGCCAGGCAACAGCAACATTCGCCTCGGTCAAGTCGTGCATATGGAAATGAAAAAATATTGCCATCAAACCTTTACCAAACGTTGATCCTTCCAATTCTTCTATATGTATCGGAAACGTGGGCACTGCTCAAGCCGGACGTCAACAAGCTCGATGTCTTCCAAATGCGATGCTTGAGGCAGATTCTCGGTGTCTCATTCCGCGATCGCCTTCGAAACGGGACAGTTAAACAAAGATGCGATTAAGAGACACTGATCGAAGAAGAAATACAAACACGTCGACTAAGGTGGTTTGGACATATTTTCCGAATGGATAATAACCACTTGCCACGTTAACTTCTCCGGTGAGACCGTCCCGTAGACTGGAGAATTCAGCGATCGTCACCAAAGAAAACTGGCTAAAGAATATCGAGGCTCGAGATGTCACCAAAAATTGTCAAGAATGGAAACGAATCGTGAATGGAGTTCGACACCAACCGGCACCGACAGGGGAAGAAGAAAGAAAGAACGTATCAATGAAATCAATTTTTTTATTTTTCTTTTTATTTTCGTTCACTGACACATCGACTTATGATAACTATTAAAATATAATGACGAATTTTACCGACAATGACGATTTTTACCGTGTGTCATATGAGATGAAGAGGCCGTTGTCTATAAGTTGTTTTGGATTATTCTTGTACCTTTCTCCGAATAGCCATCAATAGAATTTTCAAGTTGTCTAAGGGGTCGTTGTTGATCATTTGAATGAAAAAAGTATAGATTATCACTTTTGTCTCTACACTATAGTCCATTTATAACACTCCAATCTATATAATGACGGACTAAAATAAAAACATGGGTGAAAATGATTATATGTCTTTTCCTATTTAAACTTTTCAAATCCTCTGTACCACTCAACTATTGTTGTTTTCCTGAATCATTATTCAGTTCTTCTAGTTTTCTGCAGTTTGGCAAACTGCACTTACAAGAAATCCCTTTATTTTATTTTCCGAATATGTTAAAGGCATGGCAAACTCCATACATTAAAACTCTTGAAGCCTCTAAATTTTACAAAATTAAATAACTTCAAATAACCGTGTAAAAACCAGAATTTTAAAGTTAAACTCGAAAAGGATGGTTTCAAACAAATTTTCTTTTTTCTTGCAGGGAAAACTTGTGATATCGATGTCTGTCTGCAGTACTCTCAGGTAAGAAAATTAATGTTTTACAAAAAGTTGTAGAAAGTTGTAGACTTGATCTTGTACTTACACTTTGTCATGAACTGAACTGCGTAACCACCCAAATCTCTCTTGGTCGTCTATCTAGCTTCAACAACTCTGCTTAATTCAAATTGTTTGCTACAAGATTTTTGTCAAGCTATCTACATATTACTCTTTCTATTACAGACCCAAACTCGAACTAGATTCTTCCAAGAACATTTTACGCCACTCTGCCAAACCCTACCTTTACTGCCGCCGACATTTCACCAATATTCTCGCTCAACCAACTACGAAACCCCGCTCGAACTTCAACAGTTATTTCCCAGTAATTCTCGTTATTTCTGTCACATTTTAATTTGCATTTTGCTGGCTTCCAAGCAAAGTTTGCCAAGTTGCACGGGAAAGCACTCCTTTCTTCGGCAAAGGGAATCCTTAGGTGGCAAATCATAATGTTATTGTGGAGGGCAAATTGAAAAGCATTCAGAAAAGTCAAGTTGAATTTCCTTCTCCGACACGGGGGGTGGTTTCGTCATTGTGAGAGATGATGAGAACGTTAAGCTTTGTAGAAAATTTCACCCGAGTTTTTTATTTGAATGTTTTCAACAACACAAAAAAAATATTAATAAAAGATTGTTGAGAGTTGTGGTAAACGAAATTCTGAACACTTTATTTTTTTTTTTAATTGAATTGACAAGGAAACCACACTCTCTTTCCAGGACTATTGTACCTTTTGCTGCAGGAGAGAATGAGGGACTAAAATTAAATTTATAGTGTTTCGTTGGTGCAGAAGGAGAGCATCGTAGCACCGATGGCGTGGTTTTGTTAGTTAAATAAAAATTTTAAAAAATTAACCATCATCTCAGTACTAACTTAGGAGTAAAGGATCCAAACTGATGAATTTCTCGATCACTAACGTCAAAATGAGCTAGCTAGTGCCATTCTTGTGAATTCCACGATATCTATAAATTTGAATCTCCACGAACACTCTAGCCTGCAACAGCAAAATTTTCTCAGATATAACCAAACTCAAAACAAAAAATTTCTGTAACGGGTATAAAAACTAACTTAGCCGGCTGCGAATATAGACCCGTTACAAAAAATTGCAACTCTGAGCTGGAATTACACGAGGCAGTAAATTTGTCCCTTACACGATAGTAAATTGTACTGGAAGATGAAGGGCTGCCTCCAGTACGATCGGAGGGCCAATTAGCGCTTGGTGTGCCGTTTTGTTGAAATTGTACTGAGGCCTCAATTTTCTTAAATTCAAAAATAATGTCCTACTGGTATATAAGCGTGTATCGTGATTAATGAAGCGAGGTGTGATTGTAAATTATGTAGGTAGTGGAGACACATGCACCAAAATATCGAATTTAAATTGAGCCGTGGTGAGATTGTAAATACTGGAGCGACATTTCTTACATTTATGAGGGACTGAAATTTTGGACTGGAGAGGCATTTCGTATATTTTTTGAGGGAGTGGTGCTGCAAAAACACTTCTTACTTTTTTTAAAGATGTGAAATTTCCAACATGAAATGAGGTAAGGCGACATTGTAAAATATAAATAAGGCTGTTTAATGCTTATTAAAATTAAACTCGTAAGAAAGCTCTTAATTGGATTTATATTTGAAGAATGACATTGTACTGGCTAAAAATAAATAAGAGGCACCTCTTACAAACTCATTTTATAATCGTGTCCTACCCAACACTTCTAGTCTACCTTGACTATGCAATCACAAGCACCCTTAAAGTGATGTACCTAAAACCATCCTGTAAAATTTAGGAAGTTAATCAGTGATCTGGCCTCCAGCCTGAAGATCCTTTTTCAGATCTTCCAGAACCTAACTGTCTAGTGTGGGCTGTCTGGCTTTGGCTAAAGCCGGGCATTTACGCAGAAAGTGAACTATTTCCCCGTTCTAGCAGTCTAGCGAGATATCACAGCTGGGTGCATCCACAACACCATCTTTGAATTTAGAACCCATCTATTGCAGAAGGTCTTTTTACAGGCCTAGAAGCCTATGAACGTTTTCTTTAACCTTTTCTTAATGTTCAACTGTCAGTTGAGTTTTGGCTCCAATATTGGACCCAGAAATTTCAGCCTGGAGCTGGTAAGGGTGTGCCTATCAAACCTAGCCAAGTTTAAGGTGAATAGCATTAGTTTGGTTTTGCCCATGTTGACTGCCTGACCGCAGATCCTGTCCAGATGCCAACTTTATTCAGGGATCCTTGAATTTTTCACTAATCAAGGTTGGAAACATTGTTGACACCATTGTCGCTAGGTCATCTGCGAATGCTAAAACCTTAGCTCCGCTTCTATCTAGCTTTCTGCAGTATGGTATTTATCGTTACTAATCACACTCTCCTTGCGGTGTAGCTCTTTTGGCGTATTTGATTACCATCTTGGCTTCCAAATCCGTTTGGATTAATCTCGAGCTTAACGTGGCCGCTTGGCTTGCTTTTTATTGGTGCTGCCATTTTGAATTTATAAGTTTTAATTATAAATTCGTTATTTGCTACCTGAAAAAATCCCACATACCGATTTTCATTGGAAGCGGAACACAATTGGCAAATTCGTCGGCCATATTGGCGCGGCCATTTTGAATTTATAAGTTTAGACTACAAATTCGTTATTAGCGACCTCAAAAACTCCTAGATAGCAACTTTCATTGAAATCGGAACACAATTTGGGTTGCCATTTTGAATTTCGGTCATTTTTCGGAAGCCATGTTGAATTTCGCAAATTGGGCTTCGTGGTGTTTCGTGGAAAACCCCCACGGACTTTCATGCAAAATCTCGAAGCTGTGCGATGACTGGTGCGCCCGCTATAGCGGACACATTCATACACACATACATATATACAGAAACTTTCTTCTGTGAATGTAGAAAACCCTTTTTCTCTCTTCTTCGCCTCCATCAGCTTCTTCTCCCAGATGTCTCTCTGTTCCACAGCTTGCCTCCAGGTGAGGAGTTTTGCTACATCAGCCTTAATCCTAAACCAACTGGTCTTTTGCCATCTGGTAGTAGATACAGGTCTTTTTTTGGTATCCTTGAATCTTCCATTCTTTGGACATGACCGGCCCAACGTAAACGCTGTAGCTTGACATGTGTCGAGAAGTTCCAGTCTTTGTATAAGTCGTACAATTCGTATTTGTAGCGTATTCTCCATGCATTGTCTTCATTGATTGCGCCATATATCGTTCGGAGATCCTTCTTCTCAAATATATCCAGCTTATCTGGAATTTCTCCATACCCATACGTAGCTACTGTACGTATGATCGTTTTGTAGATTCTTATGTTGGTTTTTCTGTGGATTTTTCTGGATTTCTTTACTGGCAGTAGTGAGACGTATGTTCTCTTTGGGGCGTTTTTTCTTCTTTGCCTTTCGTCTCATCGTTATTTTCGCTGACTGTGGACCCTAGGTAGTTAAATTGGTTTACCCTTTCGAACTTATATTCCCCCACGTAGGTTGCAGTTTCTTCTTCTTCTTTCCACCTTCGACTGAATTAGAATCTTCAGTCCTACATGTGTGTTCCGCTGTTTTGATTTGTTAAGCAGGGTTGCGTTCGCATCAATGTTTACTTTGCCAAGCTATCGCCCTGCTGCTTGCTTGACTGAGAAGGACTCCATCAATGCTCCTTGTATTCGTGCAGTCAGACCTTGTGTTTTCCCTCGTCATTTTTGTCAACTTCACTCTTTTTAGCGCTGGATGTTTAGGTATGGACCATTGAAGCATTCTCGCATACAATTTGTCCCTGTCGATGCTCTGGAATGCTCGTTTGAAGTCGCCGAAAAGTTTATGCACGTCAATGTTGCGTTCCCAGTATTTTCGAATGACCTGCCTTATTGAAAAAAGTTGGTCCATTGTTGACCTATTTCTTCCGAATCCAGCTTGGTGTGAATCCAGCAATTGCGGTTTCTGCGCTTAGGTACTTTTAAACCTAGGACCTTCTTGTTTTTAAAAATTATATTAGTTCAAATAACATTTATAAACTAAACCAACTTCTCTAAAATACAAACCACTTAACGGTAATCTGTAAAAATATTTATTAATAATAAAAATCACCAAAAAACATCGAGCGCAAATATTTAAAGAGCAAGTCAATAAAGATAAAATCTACTAATGATTATTATATGCATATAATTTGACTACATTACGACTAGCATAGCTCGTTTACGTTTAATGGTATAAAATAAAATATAAGCTTAATTTTATTGCATTAATTTTAGTAGGCACTCGTACATACACACAGATAAATATCTTTTTTTGTACATAAAACAGAGAGCAGCCTTCATTATGGCAATTCCGTTTTTATGGTCGCCGTTTTAATGATGGCAACATGAATGCGCTCAGTCTTAATTTATAATCACCCCCGCAGCAGCGCCACCATCCGCCAGCGCGCGGATACTCTGCCCTCTTCATCCCTTACAGCGAAACAAAAACAGCGGAGCAATTCCAACCGGAGGGGGTGAAGTGTAACAATTCTGCAGCAATGTTCTATTAATAAAAATTATTTCATAAAATTGAGTGCCTCCATATTAGCCGGTGTTTAATAACGCTGTTTTAAAATTTTTAGGGGGGGTTGGAAGGGCAAAATTAGGGTTAGAACATTTTATACGCTAGACAAATTTTATAGCGATGTTATGCGATAAAGTTTAATTTTAATGTAATTAGTATTGGGTTGTAAAGATGTGTTTTGATTAATTTTGGCAGTTTTAGGTAAATAGTGAAACAATATTTTTTGATATATGTATGTATGCGAATGGTTTTATTCGGCTTTAGGAAATCATTATGCAGTTGTTTCCTAGTATACCGTCCGCAGCAGAATGACTGGTCTAATACCCATCTGGTAGAACACCCATTTTGATTCCTTCCCGGGTCGTTTATTATTTCTGGCCTAATTTGATGGGCCGCCATTTTGATTTGGCTGTCATGTTCGTTAGTTAATATTTGACAGTTGTGAATAGTAGTCGATAACATGGAACAACTTCCAAAGCAACAATAGATTTTACATCGTGGTATAGACCATTGTTTCTCAAGCTGGGGGATGCGAAGGTTGCCATTAGATATAAGGGTGTTGCAATCTGTCCAAAAAAAATATTTTACTAAACAATGTATTTTAAATTATTATCAAGTGTTACATACAGAGTGTACAACGCTGTCGACTAGTGATAGGTTTGGGTTAAACGAACAAGAAATCGTATCGGTTACAAAAATAGGTACAGGGTAATATGAAAAACTCTTAAAAAACAATTTTAACTCTACTGGCTAAACCACACGACTTACCAGTGACCTCACCCATACCATTTTTTATTTTAGCAAATACACTATGAATCACCATGTTATAACAACTATATAAAATCCAAAAATTTAGTAGCGATTTTCTCGATAAAGGTCGATTCACACATATGTATCAGTGGCCCGACGACGACTTCAGTACAGTACCGGCGCATCAGTAAAAAAAATATCGGCACGATGTACATAATTCCATAGAAGCAAATTGGTCGCTAACACTCCCACATATCCGACGCTGTGGTGCAAGGACGTTTTCAATAACTTTCAGGCGTCCGTAAAACCAAAATACTATGCCACCGATATTTTTTAATTTACCCCGGACCTAAGTTTTTGGAATTGGATAGAAAACAACAAATAAACAGGTAAAGTTTATTTGAAATACACTCAAACCTGTTTTTGTGCACCCTTTTTTGTGCGATTTTTTGTAGAATTTTTTTTATAAGAAGGTTACCCTGCAAACAATTTCTCGGCTGCTCGAGATTTATTCGATTCGGTCGGCATGTTTTCTATTAGTTTAGTGTAAAGCGAATCGTCGATCGCCCTTAGTATGTTTATAGCATGCGATCGAATAATGTGCGAACGAAGCTATCTAAAGCCTATACAATTCTATGAACGCCCTCAAAAGCTGGACGCTTGTTGGTAAGACGCATCGTGTGGTCGATACTCAAATAACGAGTGTTCAATGTCAAGCGTCCAACCAAAAATTACCCACAAAGATACGACGCTCTCAAAATTTCCCATAAGCTCCCTTGCGAGTGAATATATCAATCGACAAGGTGCAAGCGAGACAAAATTCAATTTAAAAACAAAACAAAAATCGAAGAAAGAGAGGGTAAATAAAGAAATGTTATTTCACGAAGTGCGAAAGAGACGCACTGATTTCTCTTCTCCGCAATTTTTTGTGCCGTCTGGACTTTTATTTTGCTTGTGTGAATTCATGTACCATCTTCGTGTACTTCCTGCTCTGCATGTGTTTGTGTAGTTTGCCGTTGCTCCGCCCTCTCGCCATTCCGGAGCGCGTATATGAATAGACAGAAGATCATAGATTTTTACTTTCCTTTTTCTTCGCACAGAAAGGATTACATTGTCGTATCTTTCTGAGTAATTTTTGGTCCAACGTTAGTATTGGGACATGTTCGGGTTTGGCGATGATGACTCAAACCTGGTGAGCAGAAAACTGAAGCTTTGCTGATCAGCAAACTGAGAAAACAAGTGTCCGTAAGATTCAAGGTACGGGAACAGATCAGGTACCAGAAAGTGATGATGAGCTGGAGGCTTAATTTTAAAACACACTTGGAGGGTATTGCAGATAAGGCTTTCGCTATTTGTGCACCATTTCCAAGAATGCTTTCCAACGGGGGCGCTAGAGCGAGCGTGTTTAGTTCATTCTTGCTGGACGGGTATGCTAACAGCAGAAAATAGATGACCACGTACAGACTAAACGTCGTCCATGAATGCTGCGCATACAAGACCAGGACCATATGTAACGATATGGCGTGAGTGATATAGGGTGCGCCAAAACAATTAGGAATATTACACGCAGGGGGTGAAATGACATATCCATACACATTAACATTTCGTGTATGGATAAAATACAAGCGCTAGTCGGGAGATGGGCTACAAGGGAGCGTTTTGAAGTGAGTTGCGATCTCAAGCAGTTCTTGAATGGAAATTGGGGTATGGAGGATAAAGTTAAAAGCTGCATCATTTCGGGCACGATGACTCATCGCTGTTCCGGGGGGGTCTTCTTTTATTATGTGATACTCGGCGAATATAAAGCTGAACTGCAGCCAATAGCTGAGCCGCCACTACCACCGAAAAATAGCGTAGAGGACATGATCAGAAAATAAGATGGGTGGGGAAAAGTGGAAGGCACGCTGAAAGCCGGGAGTTTGGGCTGGAAGAAGCTGAAGGAAAGAGAGAAAGACAAAGAAGTACTAGCAGCTAGATAAATGCTGATCCATTGTCAAAACGCTATGCTAAAAAAGTCTGTCATGCGGAGAGAGTGGAAGACCGGGAGGTGTTTTAGTTGATTGGAGTCCCACACAACTGGCATACAGCAGCCTGTAGCTTTTCACTTTCCAACAAATGAAAATAAAAAAAACTTGATTGAACTCGAGGAGTTTTAATAAAACAACATTGAATAAAATCGAAAATGCAATGTTAAATGAACATATGTTTACAAATTAGGACTAGTTACTCTAAAATTCCTGGTAGGTACCCACATTATCCGCCGGCTATGTGTACAGACGCGTGTGGATGAACTTCTCGACTTTAGCAAATCTCGAAAATCTCTTTACAAATTTTCTGTAAGATCTACTGTTACGGAGATATAGTGGAAACCCCATTTGCACATCTTTTCCAAGAAGGCGGCCAAATGGGCGGCCGCCGACCACGAAAACTCAAATTTAAACTTACACCGACCCCCCCCCCCCACCAAACACAACCTAAGAAAAAAACCTAGTCCTGCATTTTTACAATGTTAAAGTATTGTGGACTGATTGGATTTTGACCAATTTAAACCTCTTTCACAATTAGTAGGGTCACAATCACAATACATGGGGACGCAAGCTTCTGAACCAAAAAGTTCTGTTTTAAGTTTGCTGAGAAGCTTTTTGTTTCTGAAGCATGCTTTCTCGTGTATTTTATACTTTCCCTTACATCTCGACTTTTTGTACCTTTTGGCATCTACTTCATGCGTCCACGTATATTCTGGGCCGTTTGACTCGTTTTTGAAAGACTACAGCTGAGGAATTGACCAATATGTACTGTTGGCATTTATAATTAAGCTGATAAAGTAACTGAAATAACTACTTTTATTTCAAGGATTTTTATTTTTTATTGTTTTATTAAAAATATATAATGGCCGAAGTTGTGAGTGAGTTAATAAAAGTTGTGAGGTTCGTGACTCTCTTTAAAATTTAATTTATTTAAAAATTTGGGATTAACCCTTTTGGTAAGGAATTTCCTTACTACTTAGCATTCTTAAGTACAAAATAATTAATACTGTTCCTTTTCGTCTACATAATTAATAACGCCACATTGCAAAAGCTGATAAGGAGAAATTTACGAGCGTAGATTAAATTTTGGACCAAAAAACTGGTTAATCATCAGCTGATGATGCTCTCTCTCTGTCTCCACTACTCCTGCATGTATTTAATTTTAGCCAAGTAGATAACAACAATTAGGGTGGAATATTTAAATAAACTCCCCGACAGCCCCCAGACAACGCTCCACTAGTTTCCTGCCAATTTTCCGAACGTGTTGCGCTGTGATGTCGTCACACGTTTTGTCGCTGAATAATTGCTTTTTAATTACTCGCCTCAGTGCAGAAGGGCCGGAAATTGCATTTTGTGGTTTTTCCAATGCACGAACCTTCAACTAAAATTTATTCCCATGAACGGAGGACAGGTATCCGCATAGGGAATACCCACCGCAGACATCACCGTGGGGAATGAGGACACGAATGGCGGGGCGGACCAGGGAAGATTCATAGCTTGTGATGGAAGGAGGATTGATGGCTGAGTGCGAGGAGGTGAGGGCGTAGGGCTAGAAAATAATCAACATCATCATTGCCAGCAACCAATAATGAAAACCGGTGGCTGGCTGGAAACTGGCATGATAGAGCTTGCGGCAGTTGCACCACTAGACAGAAACTTAATGGGGATTCAAGGAAGCTTCCTTTGTGCTCGAAGAATAGTAGTGGATTCGTTGGGAAAAAATCAAGGGATTCTAAATGTTTTTGAAGTCCTTTTGTTCCTGCGAGCATATGTGGGTATGTTCTTGTCTTTTGTCTTCGAGTAGCTTTGTAAAATTGATTGAACCGGAAGGGGTAACGCAGTTCGCATTCACTTAAATACTTTGTCTGTAAAGCCTAAGGTAAAATTAATCATGGATTATTGTTGTATGTTTACCGATTATTGGTTGTCTCGGGATAGCAGAGCATACAGTCATGCAAATAAGCTGCACGGAGGTATTTATTACGTGTAGATTGGCACATGAAGTAATGCAGTGTTTTCGCCTGAAACATGCCTTGTTTGTTAAAGTCGTTAGAGATAAAAGTTTAATCGACAAGTGTGTTTAGTTTCGATAGGGACTCATATGGGAAGGGCAGGTGTAATTTATGGCATGATGCACACGGAAAAGAAAAGTTTGTGTAGTAGTTTGTTTGGTTGATTTAAGTCAAGGACTTTTTCGCTGTCATAAATACTGTAATTCTAGGTCTCGGTAGCCTTGAGTCCACCCTTAATTTACTTTTTACCATTTTATCTACCATAGCCACATTGGTTCAGAGCCAAAAGATCTACTGGTAAATTCCGTCAGACATACAAGATGTCGGAGCATCTCAACTAAAGCATTCATCGCTTTGGTAAGTCTGGTTTGACTGTTCTTGATATCTTCAAGGCTATTGATAGAGTATGACACCCCACTCTTCTGAGTAAACCCCTAGCTATTGGTATCGCCGCAGCACTAAGTTACTGGATTGAAAGTTTTTGTTCAATCAAGGTAATACTGGATGGCGTCTAGATGGTTCTACACCCAATAAAGTTTCGATCAGTGTTCCCAAGGTCACTTCTACCAATCGCTCTTTTCCTAATCTTTGACAGATTCGCCGATGACGTTACGCTGCGTTACTCCGACTCTTTCGATAATGTAATACAAGCACGTGGCAGACCTTGTCTTTTTGATCGTTAGCTCGTGTCCAACTCTATCAACAGGGATATTGAACTCATTCCTTTCACTGATGTCGCAAGAATCGTGCCGAATTTATGGCCTCTAAAACGAAGTACAGTCTTATCTTTATTGAAACGCATCATATGCATCAGTTATAAGATCATTTAAGCACGCTAAAGCTAACACTGAAGTAATATCAGAGACTTTACCTAAACTAGTCGGTCCTGTTACAACCACATGTGCTGTAATCTGAATACTGTAATTCGATACAAGAAAGTCTGACCTTTTTGTAAAATTATCAAGATGGCGGTTCTAAGATGGCGGCCGAATTTTGCAAGTGTGCTCCCCGACCCCCGGTATCAAATAAAACAGTATGACAAAAAGAATACAATTAGCTATGTCGCGTCATTCAAAATTCAAAATGGCGGCCAATACAAAATGACGGCTACCATTTTCTTTTCAACCCACTCGGTATGAGTATCAAATGAAAGGATATGACAAATAGAATACTATTAGCTGAATGGTATCATTCCAAACTAAAATGGTGGCCATTAAAAATTGGCGTTTTACCTCGGTATGTGTATAAAATTATTGTGTATGACGCGTATAGTACAGTAGCTGGGTGACGTCATATTAAATCAAATATAACGATCACCTCAAAATGGTGGAAGATATATAAAAGACTAAACTAAACGCTTTTACTTTAAAGCGAACTAAAAAGTAAAAAATGATTTTGAATGTAAAGTTTTTATTGCTTCAGGGAACAAAATGAAAAAAAAGCAAAAAGTTCCAGTGTTGATAAAATATGAATTGAATATAGGTAAAGAGTCCCACGCTTTTTTCTTTCAGGGCTTTTTGTGCCTTTTTTAGATTCTGTTAAAAAGCGTCCAAATAAAGGCCGTTGAAAAGTGTAACTACTACTTTGATCTCATTTACTTTTTTATATAAATTCATAAATCTAAAAAAAAGGGGAACTATGCGGAATTCGAGTTAGAGTTGCGACTACCGTTTTTTAGATTTGCGACCCCCGAAAAGCCAAAAAAAATGAAGTAAAAAAAATCCTGCAGCCCCTAACTACAATACTGGTTTCATTCATCCAATGGCGCTATAGCCCAAATCAAGCTTTGGCCTCCTCTAGGGCATTTCTCCAAGTTTGACGGTTCCTTGCAACATGTCTCCAGGTCCGGTTGTTGAGCATTGTCTCTGCTTCAGCCATCACAGTCTATCCATCTCCTCTTGGATTTACTTACTGGTCTACTTCCTGAAATTGCTTCCACCATAAGCCGTTTTGGAAGACGGTTATCGTTAAAGCTGATTACATGGCCGGCTAGTATTAGTCTGTTAATTTTTATTAAAGATGAGAGTTCTGGGTCGTCAAAAATTTCGGATGACATTTCTCATGAATTGTTTCTTTACCACCTGTACACATCTGTACGACTCAATCAACCGGAACATTGAACTTGTTCTTGACTGGAGCCGCAAGAATAGTGCCGAATTTAGTGCATCCAAAACTAAGTACTGCCTTATTTCCAATAAAATCTGCAACACCTACCCATCGTGTCAGTGGACAGTGTAACACTTGTAGCTGACCCATGGAATTGTGAAGGAGTGACTACATTATCCCAAATCCTCAAACTAGGTCCCAGTAGCTGAGATTTCTGAAAAACTCCAAAGATATTGGATAGTCTAGGAATTTTCTTACCTGCAGCGCCATGAGACAACTTGTATCACCACTTCGGAAAGAAACTTCTGAGCATACTTTTCTAGTTCTAAAACTCCTTATTTAAACCAAGAACTAGGAATAACTGTGTTTTAAAGCCTTTAATACTTTTACAACAAGGACATCCTTAACAAACCAACTACAATAACCAACGAACTAAAATAAAAAAATTAAAACTCACCCAGCATTGCATTCTACTTACCAGCAAGGCGGCGCCCCACCAGAAGCACCTGGAACGCACCTTAATTGCATTCGAAATCCTAATGAGATTTTAAGCAAATCAAGTGGTTGCCAAGCAGCTCCGCACTAAATTATTTATTCGCACGTGGTTATTGCGATGGCAGGATTAATCAAACAGAGGTGTTAATATGTACGTTGCGGCCAGTAACAAGGCTCGAGTGACGGAAGTGATATAACCCAAATCTGACCCTTTGTAATTGAGTGGAATTGCTGCAAACTGATTCTGTTTATTTTCGGGTTTAGAGTTAGTTTGATTGTCAAATAAGATTTCCGGACATCGAATGCTAGAATAAATTGTGCAGATGCAGTTTGTTGTTGTATGCACATCTCGCATACATACAACAACAGATGCTCTTGGTTTGGGGAGATTTGCTCCTGCAACGAGGAGTTTACACTGCATTTCATGGGATACAGTTGTTTTCTTAATATACATAAATATTGAATTAGAATATTCAGTAATGAAATGTTTTTGTTGATCGATTTGATTTATTTGAATAAGTTTTTGTTATTTTGCCTTTCTATCGAATATTATCCAAGTTTAATTAATTTTAAACTATTCCACATAATTGCAACTTTCATCAAACATTTTTAAAAAATCTTTCTTGCTTCGGTAGTTGGTTTGTGTCTTGGGTGAGCTTCCGAGCGTCTCAGATTAGGTACCGCATTGATTATGGCCCTTTTTAGACGGGCGGACACCGAACAGACAAAACTTAACTGTAATCGCAAATTCTCCTTTGAAGCCCGGTGGAGTGTCGGCTGGGCATTTACACGGGCGGACACCAACGAACGGACAAAATGCCAAAAATGATTGGGTTTTGTTGTTGCTTTTATAAAAACTTCATGGCTTGCTGTTCTTGCTTTTTGAAATTTGCTTTTGCCCTCTCATCCTAGCAACAACAACAACGCAGGAACTGTCAAATTGTCCGTTCACAGTTCGCTGAAAGTGTCCATGAAAATTGTCTGCCCTCCCCATCGTCCTCTCTCACCCTCTTCCCTATACACCCAGTTCGTTCGTTCGTTTTGTCTGTTCGGTGTCCGCCAGTCTAAAAGGGGGCTATAGAGTAAGTAGATATGGACAAACATCTTTCCAGCTGGTTTGTTAGATGGCGATAGTTGTACCGATTTAAGTTTTAGTGATAGAAATTTTTGTTTTAATCCTCTAAAATCAATGGGGATGGGTTTTCAACATTGGTTTAATAATATAAATAATAATATTTCTTTATAAGTGCATAATAATCATAAAATAGACACATTTTTTAATTTTGTTATTTTTTAGTAAAAATTGAAAAAAGCGGGTTTGCGCCTGAATTTAAAAAAGCATTTCAAAGCCCTTAACGCATGTTAGAAGAAAAGCCAAAAGTTTCGGGTCTAAAAATAGATTCCTGCGCGGGTATTCCTTTTGTTTTGTTTTGGATGGGGGTGGGTGGGCTGAAACTACGATGATTTCTTGGTCGGTGGCTGAACAATGAATTAATGAATGGGAAGAGAGATTTAATAGGAAATTTAGCATCGCGTTTTTTTTAATTTGAGAAAAATGAAATAGGTTTTTTTTTTAGCAAAAATTCAAGTTTTTGTGTATTTATTTTATTATTGCTAACAGAGAAAATTTAAGCCATTTAGTTTGGGTAAATTTAAATATATGTGTGTACTTACAATAATAGAATTATAATAAAGAATATCAGAATTATCGTTTAAAACTCTACTTCATATTTCTCAAGATTAGGTAGTCGTCAATGAAGGAAGAAAGATTCCGATTTTGAAAGATTTTTTTAAATGTTTTTATATAGGGTAATTGTTTACTTTAAATAAGCAGCAATAAATGATTTTGCCCAATTCGAGAATGATGTAGAGGTTGGGTGGGAGAGTTTTGGGGTCTTACAATCCAGCGTCAAAGTCGTAATAACGTAAAAAGGTGATTTTTGCAAAATTTCAACAGTGAATAACTTTTTAAGGGATGACCAAGGGCTAATTCCAAAAGAAACGTGTTTAGGTCAACCTCCCTTATTACCCCCACTCCTACCCCCTGGAAGTGGGGTGATATAGTAAATAATTAGCAAAAACTCTAAGAATTTTGGTATATTATGTACATGTATATATCAAAACATATTATACAACTGGAAGCCTGCCGTGAAAACCTATAATTATTGGCCGGTGCCTCAGCACAAAATCACACTTGTTTTGTGCGACAAAAAGATTGCAAACAAGTAGGAATTCTTGATGTTTAGGTTGTAACGAGAGCCAAAATTAAAAAAGAAATTTGTAGATGTAGAAATTTTGTGTAGTTATAGGTATGACGAGGGATCGCAGGCTCTTGTTTCGGACGACCAGCTTTAATGAAGGTGCTTGGTGCTAGTACTGGAAGAACAGACGAAAAAAAATCAAGAATAGAAAACGCTCATATGTACCAAACATCAAAGTAGGTACAACGGACTAGAGCCACTTTCGTATAGACCCACTATTAAACATCAAATCCACTTCAGCTAGTTTATTAATAAGTTCTATATTTAATTCGGCAATATTTTCATTCATTTTTAATATATTTTCTTTGGTTCAAGGGTAAATTTTGTTAAATGCTTGTCATTTTCTTAACAGTAATTACTTTGCAAATCACTGAGTTGAAAAAGCGCCCCGCTTCAAAACTACATACATTTTGGCAGAAAATTGAGAGTAGAGTTATGCAGGCAACGGAAAAAGTGAAAAATTCGACGCCTAATGTAAAACTGTAAAATTAACTTACATCTCAGTTCTAAAGAACTGATTTGAGAGCTTCGTTTGTGGCTGTTCAATTAAGCTAGTATTGGATGGCGTCGAATCACGGCGGGCGTTGCCCAAGGGTCGATTCTCTCACCTGATCTCTTTCTAATATTCATTAGGGATCTCCTCTCAATCCCCTCCAACCCAATTCATAGTTGTGCCTACTTCTACGCCTTCCTAAATATAAGACAAGCACGGACCAGACATTGTCGAATAGAGTGTGAACTCTCATCCCTACGAAAAATTGTACCGTCCTTCTCTTTACCTCAGGGGGAAAATCTGAAACATCATCTTTTTACGTCATTTTCACGTCAAAAGCCTGCGAGCAAATGCCTTGGTGGATTCGTAAATTTAGACATAATCAGGCCCCCTATTCCCTATTACAATATTGTTAAATCCGATCCGAAAACGAAACAGCTTTCAAGTAAAAATTTGCCAATATTGTTAAATTTTCATGAAAAATGAATGCCAATATGTATTGTAATAGAAAATACGGTTTCGGCATTTCATTGAAAAAATATGACAATATTGTAATAGAGAATAAGGTCCCAGATCTGCGATGAAGTAATCACATATTCCAAATCGCCAAACAAGCTTATCAATGACTGAGATTTCTCAAGAGAAGCAAGCTCCTCCTTCAGCCAACTGCCCTGACTACAATCTACAATTCCTACATTCCGCCTTGTATTGAATTGTATTGAACGTAACTCGTATATCTGGGTAAAAGTTCTATTCCCACGGCCACACCCCATACGACACATGACCCCAACCAAAAGTTCATGAGCCACCATCGATGACATCGATACTTCGGGAGCATCCGGCTACCCCCAGACGCTTAGTTAGCAATATTGTAACATTATTAATATTAAGTAAGTTAGGTGTAATCTCTTCTTTCACGTTTGGAAAAATTAAATTAAAGAACAGAGATTCAGTTTCGGTTTAGTCTTTATCAAAATACGTCTGGTTGTAATTACTATAATTTGTTTAATTGTCCTCTCAATTTATTTTAACTCGTTCTAAATCCTTAGCTTTTGTTGTAATAAAAGACTTTAAATTTAATTGTTTTTGACGGTTGCGTGGCGCGAACCTATATTACCCTAAAAACTAGCTTGCCTTGGCTGGCCCATTTTGCTCCTCTATAAACTCTTCAAGCCACTGTAGAAATGTAGCAGCCCTCGCTAATTTTTACCGCTTTTACCTACATGCACCTTTTTTCCAAGACTAGCCAACTCGGCCCATCCCAAGCCCACTAAATACCTCCCCTTCGTTAATAATTAGAACACAGTCGGTGTTGCTGGGACCATATTACACCTCACAGATAAAACCCAAGGTTCATCGAAATCTACTGACGCACCATCCAGACTAACCTAAACTTACTAATAGACACTGCATCCTGACTTGAAGGACATAACGTACTAACGCTACAAAGGGTTGTTTTTAGCCATGCCACATACATACATAAATAACGATAAATAAAATCAAAAATAAAAATTATTTTATATATAATAAAAATTATTTTATATACTTATATTGATATCTATATATATATATATATATATATATATATATATATATATATATTATATATATATTATATATATTGATATCTATAGTAATACGATTATCCCTAAAAATTTCAAATTTCTACGAACTAAAATACCTGAGAAAAAAATCTAAAAATTTGTCACTTTTTCGCTAAAAAAGTGAAATAATTCCTTCAAATCCATTTCATTTCTCAAGATAATAAAAACATGCTTGTAGCCAAATTTCCCATTAAAGTTGTCTCGTCCATTCATTTTTTTCCCTCATTGTCAAATTTCACCCATCGGCTACGAAATCATCATCATTTTATCACCCTCTTTGCCCTTCCCGAACAAAACAATAGGAATAAGCGCATAGAAATCTATTTTTAGATCCACCGCCACTAAACTCAAAGCTGCAGCTTCTGATTTTGTTTTCAAATGCGCAAAGGGCTTTCACATAAACAAGAAAGTTTATTTCGGAAACTAACCATATATAGCGGAGCATAAAACCCTGCGATATTAGCGCCCCCAGCTCGTGGTGCCGTAACTGGAAGTTAATTTGAATCGCGTTTGTCCATATCTACTTAGTATATAATCAATGGGTACCGTCTCGAGTTTGAGTTTTCATTTGTGCGCGAACCGGTCTGAGATTTTGATGGAGCTTGCATATTAGCTTCAGTGAAAGCATAGTTTAAAGAAAGTTGAGTTTTGGGCTGATAGCGCGTCAAACTTTTACGTTAAAACAACTGTTATGGCGTTCGATGTGAAATAGCATCAACTTTAATTTTCACTATGCTCGCTTGCATTACGAAAAAACCGCGACATACCTTTCGCACTATCAGTCTGTAATTGATCAGATCATAGTACAATATTGAGAATAAGATCAAAGGAAGAAGAATGAAAAGAAAAGTTAAGCATATTACTGGTTATGTTGAATGAATTTAAATTTACGGTAGTGAAATCGAATGGAAATTTTGGAATAAAGCTGTTAAAGCAGCGAATTATTTAAAAAATCGAAGCCCTATTTCGGCGTTTGGAAAACAATTTGAGGATAGAACGCCAGCTGAAATTTTGTATGGACAAAAACCGGATTTATCGGTTACTCGAATATTTGGTTCAATATGTTATTATCATATTCCGTCAGATAAAAGGACAAAATTAGATGCTAAATCGTCAAAGTGCATTGTGTTGGACTATGGTACATCCTTTGGAACATATCGATTGTGGGATATGGATTGCAACAAATTGATAATTGGTCGCCATGTGAAGCATTCTAGAAATATCAAACATTATCGAAATCTCTGATTCAGGGCGGCGAACGAACAATTTGCAGATGATCTTTTTTGCACCAGACAATCTTTCAATATCACCCACAAACCATCAATAGTATTGAGTAAAATTAAATTTTTCACAATATTATTAATAGTCTAGGGACCCCCTAACCTTAACCACTTGGCAAGCCGGCACGCGCCACGTTCTATTTAAGTATATATGACAATTGCTCCACTCGGAAATTTTTTTGGAAGCCCCCAAGAAAGTTGGAGTCCTAAGCTACAGCTTGTGCACTGACCACGACAAAACTGGGTGAATTATGATTGGGATTATAAATGAGGGGATGATTTCGTTTAAAAGAGTTACTCGTTTCTTTTCGAAGGTACTTTCGTGGTAGAATTTGAAACTCTCACTGCCCATGAATATAGCGATTTTGAAATTCCCAATTGTTTTGGCGCACGCCATACCATTGCCTTCCAACTAGCATAGTATAAGGGAAAGTAGACAGACCAAAATGGAACACAGGAAAACTAGCAGAAGGGAAAAGGAAAACAGAAGAGTACACAAAGAAGAATGGTTTGACGAACAATGTATAAAGGCTCTTTCGTTCGTTTTTCCCGCTCTTTCGTTAAAAGAACGTATAAGAAAGGATGAAAGCACTCACTATATACAAGCTTTCGTCTTCGTGGATTTCACGTCTTTTGAACCTTGCTAGTAAATCAAATTAAACATAACCGCCATCAAATAAACATTCGGAAAGTATGGCTATGCTGTTCTTTCCTTTCCATTCCTTCCTTTTTTCAAAATTTCACAGAAGCTCTCGCTTTCGTTCGTCTGCATTCCTCTTCGTTCTTCTGGACACTTCCATATAAAGTGTGCACCATTGAATTCGCAGACTAAAAGAACGAGAAGAACGAACGAAAGAGAACGAAGCTAGGTGATCCAGCCTTTACCATGTAGATTACTTCTCCTACTTCTTTCTTATTTTCTATGTGCAGGTTTTCTGCTACCACCTAGCATTGCGTCGTAGATGTGTCACACTACACTGCACTCCCTCACACACAGAAGATGTTGGCATAGTGGTTGTTATGATCTTTTCGCAAATTTGTCCATCGTTTTAATATAAGCTTGACGCTGGACTCAATTTTCTCAATCATTTTCGTGTAACGATTGGAATGCCTTTGTGCTGGGATGCAAGCATTTTTTCGTAGACCGCGAGAACGGAGAAATGTTGCTGAGCGGAATTTGATTGCCTAGAGCTATCGGTATTCAGACAAGGAGTCCTTGTAGCCATTAGACTATACAAAATATATGAATTCATTCAACAAAAATCGGTTGTTAGACTTCTTTATGTGAAAATTCGTCTAAAGCAATAGATTGAATAGGTGAAGAGGTGGTTCGATTGGCCTAGCTGGTTACGAGGACAATCCATGTCAGTATCTTTTAGGTTTCATCGACCAATTTAACATTATCCAAAATATTTGTAAAAAGCTACTTTCAGTATAAGAACAACAGATAAACATTTTCATATAAATTATGTAGTTCGATACATCAAGTTCATCTCAACCTAGTTTTTTTTGAACATAAAAGTTTACAACCCCCAAACATGTCGGCGAACTGAGTTGAAAATAAAAACAAAGTTACCAAACAATACAAACCCCAGCAAAACACTATAAAAACCACATTCGCAAGTCCGTTTAATCGACAACTCCTTCCTTATGGCATTTTATCGATATCAGATTTTCTTTACCTGTCGATCAGATTCCTCGCCCGAAAATTCAATAATCAAAGTTCACCTGGATGCGAAACCGTCTGCCAAAAAAGTGTCGGAAGTGTTTAAAAAAAGAAATTTTATTGTAGCCAGTAGGAACCCCTTTTCACTACCCCCATCGAATCTGACCGCAAACTTTAAGCTCTGAAAGTGAGCATTACGATGCACGAATTTTGTTGTTGGTTTTTTTGTTCTGTAGTTTCCAGGATTCAGGATTCAGAATCCAGCACGTATTCTCGTTTAGTCCTTTCAAATGTCGGAATACTTCCTTGTCGGTGGAGAAGCTCCAAACGCGCACACAAACTGAGACTATGGAATTCCCTTAATTTCTGTTTTTCACAAAACATTTCAAGTTGGAGAAAAGGGCGACTCTTCTGGCAACTGGCGCTGTGTGGACCGAGCTCATTTTCCTTTCCGAAGTCCTTGGACTGGCATTTTCTGTTTCAGGAGTCATGAAAAAGAATTTGTGGTTTCCTAGCAGGAATTTTTTCCGCCTTCCGAGCTTGTACGTCCCCCCGTCTTGTGAGAACTTGATGTAACAATAAAACTAAATCACTTCCACTCCCCTCCGCCCTGGCGCTGGGGGTTGCTTCTATTTTTGGCGGCCGAGTGGGTGGGCTGGTAGCCTGGAAAGGGGTCGGGGGTGGAGAGCACGCAAGGAACAAGAAAAACAACCCCGAGAAGAAAAGGTTCCCATTTAAGGAGCTTCCTGACTTTTCTAGGTTCCTTAGTCTTGCGAATAGAAAAGGGCCATAGCGAGACCGTTTCGATGGGTACCCATCACTCGGCTGCGTTGTTCCATGCGCTTGTATTGGCTTCCATTTGTTTCCCGTGCTGTTGTGTAGTAAGATTTTCTGTAAGGACGTTATCATAATATACGACAATCAATCTTGATGGTGACTTGTCTTCTATCTTTTCTGCCTTCTTGCCTCGGTCTCGTTGTGGGCTGCTCTTCTCTCTAACCTGTTAAAGGCATTCAGTTTCGTGCTGAAGAACATTTTTTCACTACTACCTAATATACGGGCTTTTGCCGACTCTCTCTCCTACACTACATGTAGCCGGTGAATTGCGGTTGCTATCTACTGGTAACCACCCCACACACCCCCATCCACCGTCGCTACTACTTGCCATGTAATGGGTTTTGTTGGAGTCATTATCCCAAAGGGTGTATGTCTCGTTAAGCAAATTTGACTTAACGTTAATGAATGGAGGCAGCCCCAATGACTGAAGGACAACGATTTGTAAGGCGAATTTGATTTATTCCAGGACGATAAGTATTCGGATTTATTAGCACTTTATTTGATGTCACTGTCTTAAAAGCATGACAATAAAACAGTCCCTAGTCGGATGGCTTAGATATTGTTGCAGAAAAAACAACACAACAACAACAGCAACAATATAGAATCATTATCCTTCGGGATAATGTAGCGATGGGTGTAGACACTCATAAAATGGAAGAATTTGTCAATCTTTAAGGAATTGTGAATATATCCTTACGCTCGTACGGCTTCCGCGCTCTTGTTGGTTCTGAGCTGATGATCTTTTTTCTGTTGCTTTATCATAAGAACACACACACACAAGGAAAAGGGAGGGGGAATCCATAAACAAATTATATTCGCGCAAATTACTGCTGTAGATAAAGAAAGGACTTTGGGGGTGATTTATCAACTCGAAATGATGTACCGAGAGGATCGCAGTTGAAGGTTGGAGGATACTTAACCCCTAGACTAATTTACACTGCGTGCAATTGGAACCTGTTACAGCTTAATTTCAATTGAAACAAATGTTCATTTAGGAGATTCTTGTTTTAGAATAGGAAAAATAGAATTAAGAAGTTAAATGCAGGAAGTATAGAACATCGGAACTTCTCTAAAAAATTTCGAGATTTATGAAACATTTAAAGAATTTCTAAGGGACAACATTAAGATTGAAAGCGAATTACTGAAGACAACATTTAATAAGATGAAAACTAATTAGAAGACCATCAGGCATAGAAGCACTTTAATCATTCTCATTACTAACCAAATTAAAACATTGCTTATTGCCTACTAATCTTCAAAAGGCACATATATTTTTCTTTGATGCAGTCGTTTATCCACTCTCTTTAATGGCAACTAGATTCGCACATGTATTTTGTGTTTAGGTATATATTAGGAGGACAGTGGCGCAACCAAGAGCCCCTTCACCCCCTTGGGGTCCATGGACGTGGAATACAACACAAGGGGTTACAATACCGCATAATGCGTGCCAAGAAATTGAGGACTTTACGTGAATGGAACTCGCAACGTCAGAACACGTGTAAAATTAAAACGAAACGAAAAAATATTCAGACCCAACACAGGGCTGTATATGTAGACATCAATTCAACCGGACTTTCCCAACCAATGGCCACCGTGAAACATTCAGATGAAGATATGAGACAATTTTTGCGTTACGAACTGAGCTCATTCTTATCATACCGTTTCATAAAGTTCGATTGACAATACCTCTTTTTCTTCTTTGATCCGTTAGCTAGCGGTCCGAGCGGGGCGTCCCCGCAACGAGTACGCCTAGTTTCTTCGCTTTCCCGAATCTGGTCAATTCGGCAGTTCGACCACCCCCCTCCTTTCACACCCTGGGCTTGAGACCAGACGACGGCGGAGCTGATTGACAACACAGCAATGTTTACAAAAATACGACCACTGTGCTGAAAGCCGAGTTGTGATTCATTCGTAACTCGACTGAAACGTCACTTTCTTGAACTCAAACGACTCGACTTTCAGCACAAGGGCCGTATACGTTCAATAGTTCGTTTCTTGGCAACAGCCAAGCCATCCTTTTTTTTTATGTGATAGACTAGAGACTTAGGGAAAGCCCCCTTTGTAGGGGAGAAGTGGCATGAAGGAGCCAGGTTTTGAAAGAGCCACTTGCGTTATTTCGGTAGTTTAGGAACGAATTTAGTTGACGATATTATTTTTGGGTGGCAACACTGATTTCCCGTCACCCACAAAGATTTGAAAGTTCTCCGAAATCAACGGACGACGGTACATCAAGTCAAAGTTTTTGGCACTAAAAACCACGTCGTTTTCAGTCGAAAAATAAGGCGATGCTCACAGTTTTCATGGATTACAAGGGTGTTGTGTATCATGAATTTCTTCCACAGGCTCAAACCATCAACAAGGAGTATTATTTGGGGGTTATGAGACGTTTTGCGTGAAGCAATTCGCCAAAAAAAGACCGGGGCAAACTGTGGGCAAACAACTCGTGTATCTTGCACCACGATAACGCACGAACACTACTTACTCAAAAACCACCGAATTCACCTGATTTGGCTCCCTGTCGTTCGACTCAAGAAACCGCGGAACGCGTTTCAGCACCCAAGATGAGATCATAGAAAAATGGAAATGGCTCTGTTGGCCATATCGCAAACCGAATAAAAAAATATGTCGAGGATTGGATCCAGCGCTGGCATAAGTGCGTTGCAGTCGATGGGGAGTACTTTGAAGGGGACAATATCGATTTTAGGGTGTAATCTTATATTTTTAATTTCCTGAATAAATTCCGCCTTTTGATCAAGGTTGTCATCAAAGAATTATAGGGCCGGCCATAAATTACGTACGATTTGCGATTTTTCGACCCCCCTCCACATTGATGAGATGTCTCGAGATTTGGCTCGATACTCTTCCCACCCTTACCTGCTTCAGAGTTTTTAAATTTTAAAAAAATCTCTAGTATTTACACTAAAAATACGTATTTATGGCGTAACCACAAGGTTTAACTAGAGATAACTGATATTCGAACTCCTGCTTGCCCCTCCAGCCAGCCGACAACTGGATGGGGCGTGCAGTCCGCGAAACCTCACAAAAATCTTAATGTGTGTTGGCATTTTTCGTCAATTTGTGCTTGAAGATCTAAGCTTCTATTCAGTCTCAAGCCGTGAATTTACGGCATGAATTCACGCTGGATCCACTCGAAATTGAAAGCAAGGCGCGAATTATGCGCGAAAACTATCCATATTCTCGTTCGCCCTTGTTCGCGGGTGTTCACGGCGTATATAAAGCCTAATAGGCACTTTATGTCACGATTAAATTGAATTTTACGAGTAAAATTACTGTTAACTCTAAACAAATGAAGAAAATATCATGTCATAAATATACATAACATATAACAAGAAAGGTAAACTAATCGAGAAACTTCTGATATCCATAATTAATCCAAAGCAAGTCCTTTCTTTAGTCCAGCTACTTCCCCAAATTTGGCCAAAAACAAAAGCAAAAACAAACAAAACTTTCTCTAAGATGCTTTAAATCGATCATAGATGGACAAGACTATTAATTCCCCACTTACGCTTTATCTATTTTTAGACTCATTAAACAGAAGTAATCCCTTGCTTAGCAGGAACTTCCTCGTATGCATTAGGTCCTGCAAAAACACTCTTTCATAGCTAAGCACATAAGGGCATCGAGAAATCTATTATTAATTATTTGTTGAATATGTAATGCCCATTAGGGACCGATTAAAATTAGAAATATCTGCACTTTTTTTAGATAAAATTATTCGATAATTAAGATAAGTGGTTTCCTTACAAGGAATTAGTCAAAAAAACTGTGACTGTTTAGTTTTGGTTGAACGCATGCTTGTGATTTTTGTGACATGTGACAGAACGTTTGGTTCGACATTTTGGAGAATGTTATAAATTTTTGGGGATAATTCCGTAGAGATTTTGTTCACATTGCGGCAATGGATGAAACTGGGATACATGATTATAATATACCAAAAACGAAAGAATAGCCGCGATAAGGATTACCAATGAGCCGTCAACCATCTTAGAATAGTGTATTGATGGGTCATCTCCCGAGTAGGTGGAATAAAGGTGGCGGTAGTATAGAAACGTCCGAAAAATTGTGATTATCGTGCTGTTGAACGCATTCAGTCTATCTTGCAATACCAGTGGCGGATACAAGACATTTCCCCCCCCATCAAGAACTCGTTTGATCTATGGATTAACTTTAGTTCTGAAAAAGGGTCGAGTGAAGGCAATTGAACAGGGAAATTTACTTATAATCATAAAAATTACTATCTTTATTTTTAACGAAACAAAAATCTTAAAAATTGCCACCCAATTTTTAACTTGTAGCTCTTTGCTTAGTTTGAAGCTAGCTTAATAGAAAACTATTTTAGAACCTACATCTAGCTGCAATAGCTCTGTGGGCTATTTGATCAGCACATTTCCTCTGGCTAGACTTGAGCAGTACTTATACGAGGCAGGACATTTGTCCCTTACTCAACGGTAAATTGTACTGAGGCCTCAATTTTTTTAAGTTTGCCAGTTCAAAAATGCCCTGCTACTCTTCATATGAGCGTATACCTGCACCATCACTTACCTTGTTTATGACTAGGTTGAAAAGTTGAGTCGAGGTTGAGTTGAAATTTCGACCACCGTATATGATGTCGAGTTGAGTTCACTTTAGGTTGAAATGAAGTTGAACTGATATTAAAACATAACCTGAAATTTTTATGTGAAATTCGCATTATATTCAGAACGAAATAATTCTTTATTCCTGTGCCCAAAAAAACACCGAACACAAAACTAACGCTGAAAGCGGGCTTTACGGACCGCAAACAAACAAAACAAATATCACTTCAACCCAATTTCAACTCAACCCGCGAATATGAGGTGAAATATCAACTCGATCCAGGTAGGAAAGCTGAGTTGGGTTGAATGGACCCAGTTTCAACTCGACATCCGTTTATGACTGAGTTGAACCTAGGTTGAACCTGGGTTGAACCTAGTCATAAACGGGGTAACTCACCCAAAACCAAACCCACGAATCTCAAGGAACACAATCAGTCCATTTGTGCATTGATGTGCGTGTACACAGGTTTTTCTTATTGGTGTCTATTCGCAGAATTCTCGGCATATTGACTATAGGGGCCGCAAAGGACCCCGGTAGTGATCTCTTCCAGAATTGAAAAACATCTTCACCCCTGCAATCTGTGGAAACTGGCAACGCTTTTTGCAGAAGTTTTCAACACTGAGAAATGTTATAGAGCGTACGGAGAATTACTGGCGATGAATGCAGGGATAAAAGATTTCCGATATTTCTTAGAGGGAACTAATTTTAACATCGTAGCAGATCACAAACCTCAGTGCTACGCGTTTTAGCAGACTTATGACAAACTGTCACCAAGGCCAACACTACAATTGGATTTTCTCAATCAGTTTTCAACAAACATAGTTCACATAGGAGCAAAAGACAACTCGGACGCAGATTGTTTGTTGGTTACAAATACAATATCCGTTCCGTCAATGGTTGATTTCGAAGGAATGACAAAGGAGCAAAAGAGTCAGCAGACCTCGTTGTTAAACTAGAACAATCAAATTGAAACCATGCCTGTTCCCAACAGCAAAGGCGAATTGTATTGCGACTTGGGTGAAAAAGCAGTTCAACCCCACATACCTTATAAGTTCAGGACAGCAATTTGTGAGATCTTACATGGATTAGCAAACTCAGGCTAACGAGCATCAAGGAAATTGATTGCCGCGCGTTATATGTGGCTAACTGCAGTTTTGTCTTCTTCTTTACAGTCCTTTAATCCTTCATGGGATGGAACATAGGGCGGAAACAGTTGCCCTCTAGCTGTTTTCTATTTTTCGCGACAGCTCAAAGCTCCAACCAGGATCTCCCAGTTGTGTTGCGGCCTCTGCTAATAGGGCTGTCCTCCACGTTGTTCTAGGTCTTCCGACTCGACGGGATCCTTGCAGCCGTTTTGAACATGTTTAAATGGACACCACAGCTCCCTTTCCACCATCAGAAGGAAATAATTATTGCTTAAGGATCATAGGTCGCCACACACTAGAAGTTGTAATCGATTTCGGGATGGTTACTTTTTCAATGCACGCTAGTATCTTCAAAACGGCGGTGCTGGCGATCTTCCTACCTACGCATGGCGGTATCATTGGAATTTCCATAGATATCTAGGCCTCTATAAGGGACTGAGACTCAGATATGATGCGCTCCAAACTAGTGGAGCGATGCAGAGCTTACCCCACCCCCCCCTCCCCCCCCTGGTAAATAAATAAATATCCTTGTGCCCACTTCCTTATTCTTAATTGCGACCAGTCATAAGTCACAAGCTTTTGTTACTTGTGCTTGTTATTGATGGTTTGTGACTATTCTTATGGCTATCAGCTGTTTTGGTATTCTAAGCACCCAGTCACAAAAAAATAACAAAAAATTCATCTCTGATGGTGGATTTATGTTTGTGTAATTATGTAGATAAAGCAAAGTCTGAGCGAAAACGTAGCCAACGTAGGTCAGAAAATATTGATGCAGTGAGGCAGAGTGAATGTGAACGTCCTAGCACATCTCACCGACCGCGTTATCTGCTGTTGAATCGATGAGAATGTTTTGAAAATATGGTAAAAGGCTGATCTTTATAGTCTTGTGACCTGCTATGACCCTACGCACATTTGTGATTGCGTTGTTGTGACTGCTTTTAGAAAACGGATATAAATTAGATAGGTTCGTTAAAAAGGATAGTATGATGGGAACGAGAAAGCCGACTACCTAGTCAAATCGTTATAAACCATCTGCTGCTAGTCAGCCAAAGGTCGAGTCCACTGGAGACCTGTATAGAGCGACATGGCTTACTTACAACAAAGAACGAATAATGGCCCTCTATAACAGAAGCCGAAGAGATATTGCCAGAACTACAGCAATCATCACGGGGACATTGGCCCATATATATATAGATTTTCGAGGGATACCGAATCAGACCACTATTTGCGGGTCCCTTTTCGTCCCTCTGCCTAGAGTCATCTTATTGGGGTTGCAGTGGGTTGTCCCATTGCTCCCTTACTTCGACTCCCCTAGTTATCGCAAGCAGCTGATTGAAGGGAGTCTGCCTCATGTCCTCCATCCACTGGAGTCCAGTTATGGCATCCCTTTTCCTCGCCACCGCCGGACAGTGACACACTATGTGTGTGGCCGTCTCAGGTTCCTCCAGGCACATCCGACAGGTGTCATCCTCCAGAATTCCCATTCTTTTTAGGTGATACCTGAAACATCCGTGTCCTGTAATCAGTGCCACCAACCATCTGAGGGTTCTCCTTTGCATATGCAGGATCCTTCTTCTGGCTGCGGTAATCGGCAGCGTAAGCACCATCTTAGCCTGCCTACACGTGGTCATAGCGTCCCACCGTCTCCGGTGTTCCTCAGCGACCCATTTCTCGATGTAGTTCCTTACCAACCCTCTGCCAATGGCAGAGTATGGCTCCGGTCCCCAGAATTCCGAGGTTGACCCCTGTTTTGCCAGGTTGTCAGCCTTTTCGTTCCCATCGATGCCTGTATGTCCTCTAACCCAAGCTAGCGGCACGTTGTTTTGTTGCGCACACCTGTTCAGTTTTTGGACACATTCCAACGCCAGAGACGCATTAATCTCTGTCTGGTTCATGCGCTTAATCACAGCCTGATTGTCCAGTGCTATAAGGATATTTCTTCCCTGCACCTGACCCTCATTTATGTGATCCAGCGCGTGCAGCAGAGCAAGCATTTCCGCCTGGTAGACTGAGGTGTAATTCCCCAAAGCCAGAGAGCAGGTCAGATTTAAGTCCTCCGAGAAGACTCCCGCACCTGCTCTGCCGTCAATCTTGGATCCGTCCGTGAAGATATATGTCTTCCGGTCTCCCTTCGGGGAGCGTTCCGTTCCCTATGAGGGTTTTATGATACCTTTCGGTCACCCTCATTTTTGTGATCCCTTCCATGGGCATCATGAGCTCCCTAATCCCATTAATGCGATCCAGGATCTTCATGTGCCCATATAAGGTTCCTGACGCCTGCCATGCGGCATCCCGTCTCATCCGAATCGCTGAGGCTGCCGCAGTCTTCATCACCTGGAGGTCTAACGGCAGCAGCCCTAACAGCGCCTCCAATGCCGCGGCGGGTGTGGTGCGGAAAGCACCGCTCACACCTACGCAGGCCATTCTTTGCACCTTGTCTCTTGACGGTTTTCTGTGTGGCTTTAGTCCACCAGACCACCGAGGCATAAGTTATGATGGGTCTCACCATCATGGTATATGTCCAGTATGCTAACCTTGGTGAGATACCCCACCTTAGTCCACATACTCTTCTGCACTGGTGAAGCACCCTTGTCGCCTTCTTAATCTTCTCTTCAACGTGGTATTTCCAGGTTAGTCGCGAGTCCAAGTATACACCCAGATACTTGACCATCCCAGACACCTTGATCCTCGATCCAAAAAGCATGAGGGGCTGAAAATCCAGATCTTTAATCTTCCTAGTGAAGATTATCGCGTCTGTCTTATTAGCATTTATGGTGAGGCCCTGTTCCGTACACCACTGCTCAACCACTTGGAGTGCATTCCTCATGATATCTGCCGTAGTGCTCATAAACTTGCCACGTGCCACAATCGCTACATCATCTGCATACCCAACGGTATGCACGCCCATTTCCTCTAGCCGCCTGAGCAGAGTGTCCACAGTGATGTTCCACAGGAGGGGCGATAGCACCCCGCCCTGTGGGCATCCCTTGCTGACCCTCCCTCGAAGCCGCGAGTCTCCTGTCTGAATCCTTACCGCTCTGTTTTTCAGCATGCTGTCCACCCACCTTACAATCATAGGGCTGACCTCTCGCCTCACCAGAGCGTCTTTGAGTTTGTTGAACTGTATCTTGTCGAAGGCGCCTTCGATGTCCATAATAACGGCCATCGCTATGCCTCCGGTATACAGTTCCCCCTCGGCTACTCGCACCAGTTGGTGAAGTGCCGTTTCTGTAGATCTGCCAGCCTGGTAAGCGTGCTGGCTTCTACTTAAAGGGTGCCTCCTTAGCATAGTACTCTCCAGGTGGTCTGCCACCACTCTTTCCATTGTTTTCAACAGAAAGGATGTTAGGCTGACTGGCCTGGAGGACTTCGCCTCGGTGTAGTCCTTCTTGCCTGGCTTAGGGAGAAATACCACTTTGGTTTCCCTCCACACCGCCGGAATGTATCCTGTTGCTAGACAGGTAACGAATATTCCCCTAAGCCTGGGTGCAATGACATCTTTGCCCCATTGAAGCAGCGCAGGGAATATTCCGTCACGCCCCGATGTCTTGAAGGGAGAGAATGTGTCTATTGCACGTCTCACCCCTTCCTCCGTCACCACCCCGTTAGCCTCCTCTCGGTTCATCCTTGTAGCCATTCTGTTACGAATAGTCCAAGATTTACCCGAGACATAGCTGCCAGGAAAGTGAACTTCCATCAGGATCTTGTTGGTCTCCTCCAGCGTCTCCGTCATCCTCCCCGACGGGTCACGAACGAGTCCGACTTTGGAGACCGGGTCCCTGGAGATCATTTTCTGAAGTCTGCTGGCCTCAGATATGCTCTCCATGCTCGAGCAGAAGTTCCTCCACGACTCCCTTTTCCGTCGTCGCAGAGTTTGTTTCATTTCTCTTTTCTTGGCTTTGTAATTCTCCCAGGCAACCGGGTCATTGCACCTCATCGCTTGGTTGAAAGCCTTTCTGACCTCTTTCTTCAGTTTCTCCAGCTCCCTACACCACCAGGGTGTGGGATCATGGTCATCCACTGACGTAAGAGGACACGCCACTCGAAAAGCGTTCTCTATCGCTGTCTGCAGGACATGCAACTGAGACTCTGCTTCTCTTGTGGTTTTCGGTGCCCTTGGCACGCGCTCCCCGAGATTCCTGCGCAACATTTCAGTATATCTAGACGTGTCCGTGTTGCGGGGAATTCTCGTTGTTCTAATTCCGTCTCCCCTGCCCGGGGTTCCGTACTCTATCTCAAATGAAATGGCTCTGTGATCTGACATAGTCGTCCGATCCATCACCTCCCAGTTGGTCAATCTTGTCAACATCCGGTTGCTGCATAGAGTTATATCTATGACTTCCCTTCGTCTAGCATCGACGAAGGTTGGTTCTACCCCTCTATTTGCAATAACTAGATTGTTGCATTCCACAAATTCGAGCAAAGCCTCTCCTCTATGGTTGTCGTTGGTGCTTCCCCACACCGTGTTGTGTGCATTTGCGTCGCAACCAACTATTAACCCTGTGCCTTTTTCGCCACAGGTAATAACCAGAATTTCCAACTCCCTGGTGGGCGGAGGATCTGGCGAATCGTACGGAAGGTAGGCTGAGGCTAGAATGAAAGCCCCACTTCCAGTACCTACGCGTACTGCTGTGAGATCTGGTGTGCACAAGTGCGGCAGTAAAACCGCCTGCACTCCGTGTTTCACCAGCACACACGTCCTCACTCTTTCATTCGCATTGGGAACGTATAGAGTGTCAAAGCCCCCAGATAGTCCCCTAATCCTACCCTTGTAGATCCAGGGTTCCTGTATGAGAGCAATATCCAGCTTCATCTCACCGAAGCCTCGCGTCATCATTGCTGATGCTGCTCTGCTATGGTGTAGATTCAACTGGCAAACCTTTAATTGCCGGAACTGGCCCACCTCCCGCCCAGCTGACGAGGATTCCATTTCACTGGTCCCCTTGTTCAGCTGCCTTTCCGGCCGGCTCTACCATTTCCTCCGGCTTGTCCTTCTGGAATCGCACGTAGGCAAGGTCCAGCCCGCAGTTGAGTTTCCCCCCTGCACGCCTGACCGCCTCCGCCTCCTCCTTCGGACACCATACGGTGAGAATGGTACCGCCGTTTTTCGCATCACCATATCTGCCTATGCGACTGACCCTCCACTTAGAAGTGTCCGTCACACAGGCATTTTGACGGCGTAATCTGGCTAGGATGGTTTCCTTGCTCTCCGGCGAACCGGGAACTCGGATGATCATCCTCCTCACATCCTTAAGGATGTGAAGGCGCTCCACTCTCAGATTGACTCCTTCCCATAGGTCAGTCATCTTTCCGACAGCTTCGTACAGCCAGGCCTTGGATTTTTGGTTCACGCACCTGAGTGCAATGACCCCGTCCTCCAAGTCTACCTCGGTAATACCGATGTCGCCAGCGTTGTCAGGCAGAGAGTCTAGTGCCTTGAGCAGGGCCGCTTTAAAAACGGTTACCTGCTTCGTGCCCAGACCCTCCTCCCTTCCATCGTCGGTCACACCCAAACGGAGGTCACAGCCTGCTATGCCTGCGTAGGTATTCTCCGCCACAGGCTCCGCACGCACAACCCCCGAGACAGAAGGGTTGACTCCTCCCTGTTTTACAGGTTGAGGTTGTCCACCCTTCCTTTCCCTGGCCTTATCCTCCCCTTCGACAGTAGTACCCACGGCTGAGGTGCAGAGACTTTCACCTTTAAACCTCTTCGTGGGTCCCACCTCCTCCGGAGTGGACTCGGCGGATCCCCCAACAGAGGAAGTTGCCTTCTTCTGTTTTCTGCGCTCCCTCTTCCTCTTCTGCTTCAGCTGCTTTCGCAGCCTCACTTCCGAGTCGGATTCCTGCGCTAACGTAGGCCCAGAGCCGGCTGACCTCTTGACACATTGCTGCATCGCATTGTCCACCTTCTCTGAGCATACCTCCAGGTTCAGCTTCACTAGCTCGCTCGCCGCCGCTTCTACGCTTTCCTGCGTGACTGCGTTGACATGCGAGTCGTCCACTTCCCTGTTCCTCTTAAGCAATAGATGGCCTCCCCCAGAATCCATGAGGCCGACCTCCGTAGAGGGTGGATTTCCCTGGCTTGCAGGTTTACCACCTGGGGTACAAATTCCCATTGTTGTGTCCATTGCTTTTAAGTATCTATCTTAGTCAGGGCGTCCTAACGGGACCACACAAGCCTCACCACCACGTCAAGGTGTAGATACATCGGTGAGGGACATTGGCCCATACGGGATCACCCTTCTACGCAACTCAGTCACTTCCCATGTAAATGCCCGGCTCCAGCTAGAGTCAAGCAGCATACACTTGGCAGATACGTTCGAGAAGACATAAAAGAGATCTCTAGACTAGAGATTAGATCACTGATCCGCCAAAATAGTCGGCAAAACAATAACCTAACTTTCAGCATACGAATTTGTGGCATCAAAGATGGGCGCAATAGTGCTAGTCGAGCATCCGGCGGAACTGCAGGCTGCCCTGCACTTAACTTAACTGAATACAAAATCTATACTAGCTCTATCGAAATAGATTTAAATAGCTCTAGGGACAAACAAGACTTTAAATTATTATTCTGAATATATGTAATTAACTAATCGATCTCCACAATTTCAGTTTTGGTCTGATACAGTAATCATAGCAAAGAACTTCATTCATGTTTAAGAAGACGTTAAAGCTAATTGGCAATTAATTTCGTAATTGCAACCTCAGGGAAAAGTTAACGTTAAAACGTACGTTAATTGAATGACACAACAACGAGAAAATATTTGCTTCAACTGCAGACTCAACGCAATTATTGGATACGATTTTCTTTGTAACATGCAACTTATTCGTATACAGTTCTATGAAAAAGAGTTCTCATTCGTACTTATGCTTACGGTAATTGCATCTCAACAACGCTAGAAGCTTAGAAATCGATATTAAATAAAAATATAAAAATCTTCTAAACTATTTCAATGTGAGTTGAGGAGCAAAGTATTGGATATTATACCATCGGATAGAAGAAATTCAGTTCAATGAATGTTTCTTTAATATAAAATTGTATTTCAAATTTTAAACCCAGATTTTTTTTATTTGGGAAAACCAAGCAGTAGGAGTCACCCTTTGGACTACCAGTCTGTCATGTCGTAGTAGTTAGCAAGCAAGCTAGGTTTGAAAAATAGAAAAGAAAATGATAGGATTAGGGGAGGTCTGGGGGTTGTTGAAGCAGGTGGCAATTAACCTTACGTTTGATCTCTGACTGTGGGAGATTAGATTAGAGCAACCAGAGCAGACTCACCAAAGCGATGGATACTTTGTTCAAGGTGCTCTGTTAAACATACAAGGAGGTCGCCATTAGATGTTTTGGCTCTAAGGCCGTACTATTTGTCATGAATAATTTTGTTGGTTTCCAAATATTCCATTAGCTTTTTGTCGATTAGAGTCTCCATGACTTTGGAGAGAACAGAAGTAATTGCTATTGGACGGTAGTTTAGGGGATCGCTAGAGTCACCTTTTTTCGGTATAGGCTAAACATGAACCAGTTTCCAGGCATCTGGATATACTCCAGAGAAGTGAAACAAGGCAAAAAGTTTGCGCAGAGGTTTAGCCATAGGTGATGCACATTTATTGAGAATCGTGGGTTTTTTTTCGGGGCCGGTGGATTTATTGACGTCAAGCTCTTTGAGACATCTATACCTATACATCTCGAGTCCTGAAAAAAACTCCGTCCATTGAATGAGCTGTTCGCTCGAGGGAGGGAAGTTGCATAGCAGCATCGGGTAAAGAAGAATTTTAGGCGAATTTTAGATATTAATAAATCGGCCTTGGTATTGCTTTCTGTTATCACCTCATCATTGTGAATTTAAGAGAGGTGTTGTATAGGAGGTGAAATTCTTCTTGATGGAAGTTACCAAGGATCAGAATTTTTACTGCCGGATGTAACTTCCCCAAACATCACAACGTGTCATCAAAAGATTAACTTAACTTATTAAATTTAACTCTTCTTTCTTTACCTAATATGCTCGAGTTGAAGTGACTCGCTCGGGGAACGCCTGTACGCTCTGAAGGCGGCTTCTTTTGATTTTATCGCGTTCATACACTGCCCCATCAAACCATATATTTCGACATTTCATATGTTTATTCTCATATATTCATATGGCTTTAGTATTTGGTTGAATGGGGAATGAATAAACGCATTCTCACCTTTATAACTATCATGATACAGAGAGCGACAGAGTTGACGTGGGCGAGGTTTCAAGTCGGTGGCTTGGAAGAAGCGAATGAGCCCCTGCCAGTTGTCTTTTGGAGCAGATGGTTGGAGCAGATGATGGATACGAGAAATGAGCACTTACTAGATCCGAGTTGCCCAGAGGAGTGTCAACATCGACAGAGTATCTAGTAGGGTGGGAGGTAAGAAATAGGTCAAGGAGTTGGGATCCTTCAGGGATCAACTTCAGGGACCCTAGTTGGACCATTAACTATCTGATTCTGCGAAGAGCTCGGCATCCTTGCCAGACAGACACTGGTGCCATTTGGGTAAGTAAGCCAATTTGAATTGTGAACTTGAAATCACCCGCAACAATGATTTCGCACTCCGGATGTGAAGATAACCAGAGATCCGCTCAGAGATAGCGTTGAATGCAAAAAGGGAGGCTTTGTTACTAATATTAGGACTTCTGTATACACTCAATTAGATGCAACTTCCACTTACTTCCATTTTAATCACTCTCATACATTCATATGTAATGGTACCTAACTTCTCTTCACCTCACTTCCCATTTGGGTTTGGCCTCAAGGCTGTGCCGCCGGCATAGCTGAGCTAGGAGCGCGGGAAAGAAAAAGGAAGTTTTTACTTCTTCTTTCTCTTTACGCTCCTTTAATCCCTCATGGGACATAGAGGGGAAACAGTTGCCCTCCAGCGGACTCTGTTCTGTGCGACAGCTCTCAGCTCCGACCAGGATCTCCCAGTTGTTGCGGCTTCTGCTAATATAGTTCTCCTCCACGTTGTTCTAGGTCTTCCGACTCGACGGGATCCTTGTGGATTCCCGTCAAGGGCCTGTTTGGCTAGATTTTCGTTTTAGCGTCGCAAGGTGGGCCCAACCCAATTCCATTTCCTTCGCCTGATTTGTTCGTCTATCCTTTCTTAGCTGGCACGGCGCCACAGTTCTTCGTTTGAAATTCTACCTTGCCGGTGGATGAAGACTTGTAGGCGGCCTGTGATCAATTGGGTGACTTTCCATGTTTCGTAACAGTACAAAAGAACTGCCTTAATGTTGGAGTTGAACAGCCGCAATTTGGTGTTAGTTGAGATCTCCGTTGATCTCCATATGCGGAACAGGCATGCATATTCGCCTCGTGCTTTATTTATTCTGGAACTGACATCTTCTTCTGCCCCTCGATTTTCAGTAATGTTACTACCCCGGTAGCAGAATTTATCTACCAGTTCCACGTCACGGCTATTCAGCGCTGTCCGTTCAATGGTGTTTGCATTTATCCGCATTTCTTTAGTTTCAGTCGGATATAGCCTTAAGCCTGCTGGACTACTTTCTGTTGCCAAATTGCTTAACATGTTTTTCAGGTCCTGATGTCTGTGGGCCAGCAAACAGATATCATCCTCGTAGTCGAGATCCTTAAGGCGGTCTAACAAACCCCATTGTATGCCGCCGGTTCTACTATCTAGAGCGCCGACAAGGATGTCATTTATTACTATAAGAAATAGTAAAGGCGAAAGTAGGCATCCTTGTCGTACTCCTGAACTCACCTCAAAGCTGTCGGATATTTTTCCATTATGGAGAACTCTGCATTTGGAATTGTTGTATAGGGCTTTTATTAATTGTTTATATATGTTTATTTTTATTGATTAGGTATATATTTTTGTTATTATTATAGAAGAGCGACAGCAAACGCCCGCACACAACGCTGGTTCAATCCAGACTCAAATTAACTTGAAATAAAAACAACAGGAGATTTTCCTTATAAAATCAAATTTAAAATACATTTAAGGATATTTCCTACGAAAAGGTCTAATTGGATAGATTCTAATTCGCTTTATCTCAATTAGCTCTAATTTACAAGCATTACATAAAGGTACAAAAAAATTAAATTATAAAATTAGCATTAAATTTTATACAAAAACTTTCACTTTAACTAAAATTAACGTCACGACAAATGAGCTTCACTTCTGCCATATCATAATAAATTAAATTTGCGTCTGCCAAGTTATCCTGCTGCTTTCTTAGTCCTTAAACTTTCCACCTAATTAGAAATAAAGCTGACAAAGTGCCCTCGACCCCATTTCCATGAGTGCGCTCCTAAGAATATTAAAAACTTCTTTGTTTTGATTATTTTTTAATTTATTTCCACCTTCACACACGTAGACGAACACCATGGGGATTCTGCATCTTTTGAAAAGGACCTCTGTCTCCCTCTGAACACACACAGTGCGGCACAAAAAAAAAATACCATCGAACCCGTCTGTCCTTGAGACCGTCTTGAAATTTTAATAACCCCGACAACGTATCATCGTCCTTCGCTTAAGCTCCAAAGATGCTATTTTCTTCAATTTCTTCCTTTTTCTTCTCTTACAAAATTTTTTTTCTTAGAGAGATATCCTTAGAAATGTCGTGATAGCAGCTAACTAAACCCCACCGCCATTATGAAGTGTTTTGAAAGTTTTTAATCGCAGGAAATCCACTTTACACAGGATATCAAAACAACTTGATGAAAAAATATGAAAGTTGAGCACTTCTCATAAAAATGGAGGCGTCTTAGGGAAAAAGCAAAATATATAACTTTATCCTTAACGTTTTAGTGGCCATAATGGATTTTCCTGCTTTATGGCTGAGGTTGAGCTCTTACTCCTTTGTTGTGCAGACGGCCGGCGGGCGGCGCGGCGCGGCGGGGCGGCAGCGCTCGCAGTACAGTACCAGTCGAGGTACATTAATTATGAAAATATTCCTTTATGAGAGGTTAAATTTATGAAAGCAAAGTGTATCAGAGTCAAATGAGTCCTTTAGCAGTCATTATGCTCGTTAGACCAGATTCTCCTTTTTTCCTGTTATCGCGAACGTGTTTAAAAACTACACGATGTTAAAGAGAATTTTTAGGAATTTCCTTTTTTGTTGACTTAAGTCGTCCTCTTTGCAAGACTGTGGGTGTACCGGAGACACTTTCCAGACTATTTACGTTTATTTTTTATGGAAAGTAATGTGATGCTTATCCTTAACAAAATAAACGTTTTTTTTTTTTTTCTTTAAAATTTTATAGATTCTAATTTAATTCGTCTCACTCTGCACTCTGGAAGTTTACTAAACGTTTCAATAATTCTTTCAAAGGAGTAGCATATCAGATGTCTTGGCATAAATACTGGTCCTAATAATATACCCCCTGCGCACACTTTACTCCCAGTCATACTTCTCCGCGGTGTATCCAGGCTCATGGAGACTACCTTATCTTCAGGGCGTTTCGGAAAAAGTGATTCTACCAATCTGACTAACTCTCGCCCATGGGAATTATTTCTGTTCCCTCCAAAGTCATGGGAACAGTAAACAGCAAAAGGTGAATGGAACTTTTGGAACGCAACCAAATTCCACATGGCAGACAGTGCGACAGTGCCAGGGGTGAAATGGTACACTAACGGCCTTAGGGAAACTAGTCCTGAGAAATGCCATCTGCGATCTAAGGTCTTCACGACCTAGGGCTTACTGATATGCCACCGGGGGCAACTCTGCCGTCGTTTAGTCCCAAGTCCAGGGTGTGAAAGGAGGAGGGTGGTCGACCTGCCGAATTGACCAGAATCGGGAAACCGAAGAAACTAGGCAACAAACCGCATATTTTATAGCGGCACCGACAGCAGCGGATCCGTTGCGGGAACGTCCCGCTCGCACCGCCAGCTAACATATCAAAGAAGAAGATATGATACCAGTAGCGGTTCCTCTTTGGAAGCAAAGGAAGTACTGCTTCCCTTGGCCAAATACGCAACTTCATAAAAATAAATTTAAATTTTAATATAGGTATATCAAGATTAATCACAAGAAAAATCTTAATATATTTCCTCCTCTGGAAACACTAAAGCTGGAGATATTACAGCTTCCCATTTCTGTGTTAGGCCTCGAATATGATATGAGCAGTGAACGGTGAGCGGCAGAGTGACAATACTAAATTGCCTCTCTCCGCTAATTCGAGACGTTAAATTGCCGCTCTTATCGTGGCCGAGGCCTTACCCAACATGGGGAAGCTGTAATATCTCCAGCTTCTTTGCCACAGAAATTCAACGTGAAAACTCCAACACATTCAATCTAATTGAACTCACATTCACGCAAAGGTTTGCGTAGATACAGTACCCTCAGAAGCTGAGCTAAACGCAGCTTCTTCGGAACCGAACAACGAGAATTGAGAAGTGGAAGATAGAGAAAGTTTCAGAATCCACCATATTCTCTTTGTTAACTTGGTTTCGTTTTCTGTTCTGGCTTCGAGCAATGTTAAATTTGCTCTTAAAATTTTGTTTCGTAATTTTGTTTTTGACTCTTCTTAAAATATGAATTTTCGTTTATTTTATATTGAGTCAAAAAGAGATCGAAGATAGGTGAAGTTTCTCTTTATCTATTGTGGGGTGGCAGGCGGTAAATATTGAATATAAGCCAGTGGCGGGCAAACCTACACAGCTAAAGAAATGCATTTGTGTAAAAGCTATCAAAAGCTTTCTAAAGCTTCACACTGTTATCCAGTATATGAGCACAAAGTCGCTCAAAATACGCTCCCACTCGCATGAAGTCTTAATTAAGGCAGATATGCTTTTTTGTGCATTTTCGAGTCATTTGACTTCGTATACATATTCAGAGCTTTAAAGCTCATTTGCCCGCGGGCATAGGAATGCCCAGCACTGACTGATAACTTTGTAGCTTCCATTATATTTTTTATGATTCTCTTTAAAGATGACTTAAAGGGATAGAGAAGGAGAATGTAATGATTGTAGGCGTGGGTGTAGGGGGTGTATGCGAGGTATTCAGGGTTTTATTATTACTATTTTTTTTAGATTTTGGGCCAAAATTAGGCATTTGTATGAAAAATTAAATAAGATGAAATAGTAGTGGCCGTTTTTCAACGGCTTTCTCTTTGGAGGCTTTAATTATCAACAGAATCTGAAAAAAAGCCCAAAAGGCCCACGCAGCGAAAATATTTCGAAAAAAATAACGAAAAACTGAGATTAGATTTTTTCGCTTTTTTGAAATTTAAAAATTTTGCTTGTTCACCATCATAAAAGAAACTACATATTAAAAAAAAGGAAACACCTCATACGATCGATGCGATGCACAAAAATTAAAGGGCAATTAATTTTCAAATTTGAAGTCAACTTTTGGGACTTGAATAAGATATTTTGATCTGAAATTTTAACCAGTTATTGTTCTTATTATAAAGTACATACATATGTAAGTTAACTGAAAAAATCCGAAGAAGCTAAAATTTAGCAGTTTTTTAACTTTTTTTTGACGTTAGGTGTACAGATAAAAATTTGATATTGTAACCGCTGATAGCCAAAATCATAACGAACAGCCTCTATTTTTTGCATTTTTCGGACCTACACATTCCGAGACATACGCATCTATATTGAGAAAGAACGGCCAAATTGATAAAATTTTCATAAAATGGCCGATAACTTACGTATCGGCGGTTGCTAGACGTAGAAAATGTCCATTTCGTATTGTATTCGATATAACTAATATGTTCCAAAAAAATTTTTTTGACCGGAAACATTTCCATATGTTTTCTTATCTAACTCCACTATATGTTATTTTTCAGTTTTTTTAGTTAAAGCCTTCGATACTTTTACTTTTATCGTTCTGTTGCGCATTGCTTCCCTTATCCTGAACCTTACGAACCGCCACTGTATGATACCGAATCCTATGTACCTCCACCTCCACGATCGGGTGACCCCTGGATGCTCTTGTCTATACAAAGGCGAGTGTGTCGCGCCTCAAAATGAAACAATTACCAGACTGGTCCCCCAGGTTGAAGAGTTGGACAGCAGGCTGACAACCTTCGACCGTAAAAACCCACTCGTCACGAATCCTCAAGGCAGGTCTCGGACAGGACGGACCCAACGGCAACGACCCGGGCAACGAAATATGGAACTTAACTTTGGAACTTGGAACGTTAGAACGATCAACAGGACAGGCGCTGTGTGTTCGCTTTAATTATTACTGGAAAACTACGGCATAACAATGGCATAATGGATCTCAGAACCCACACGATACTCGCCAGTGATTCATCGAATGGAAGAAAAGAGTTCGGAGTTGCCTTCCTAGTGGAAAAGAAAATGGCATCACTGATTCTGGACTGGCCAGTAAATTATAGAATATGTACGCTTCGGATTAAAAAAAAATATATAACATAGTTTCATAAACGTCCATGCGCCCACAGAAGACAAGACAAACACATCAGATTAATATCGTTTGACGTTGAATGGTGCTTGGAGACATGAACGTTAAAGTAGGAAAAGAAGAGGTTTTCCTAGGAGTCATAGCAAAGCACAGCCAGGGAACACGCCAAATTAGCAATAAGTTTCAGCCAAGAACGGATATTTGCAGGACATAGAATCTATTCTCTATTAGCAGACTCGGATAGAATAAAGGAAAGATGGAGACAATATTTTCAAAACTTATTGAATCCAACCCCAAGAATAAACGAAGACACCCACAGGCGGAGGCAATTGTAATCCCTCAACATAATATTTCAATAGAACCGCCAACACTGGATGAGGTACGGGAAGCTGTGAAAAAGCAAAAAAGCTACTAACCTGGGAGGAAGAAGTTATACCAGATGACTGGAAGAAAGGGATTATACGTCCAATCTACAAGAAAGGAGATAAGTTAATCTATAAAAACTACAAAGGCATCTCACTCCTCAGCACCAGCTGCAACACCTTCACAAACCTTGTGAAACAAAAACTAGAACCTATAGTGGACGGACTTTAGGAGAATGTCAAGCTGGTTTTAGGACAAACATCGGTCGACATCGGACCAACTGTTGACCTTAAAGCAAATTCTGGAGAAAACCTGAAAAAGGAATGTATACCAGATATTTGTCGGCTTTCAACAGGTATATGACTCGATAAACAAAGAAAGGCTGTACAGGATTCTATCGAAATAAGAAGTCCCCTCCAAGCAGGTACGACTTATAAAATGTGCAACGAATAGCTCCCTGGCGAAAGTAGAGAGATGGACTAGCCCCCATCCTTTTTAACCTGGCCTTACAGAGAAGTGCATCCATAGCAACGCAGCCGGATATGCGGATTACGTGAAAATCGTGGAAAGGTCCTTCTTGGCAGCAAAAGAAGTCTATTTCGAATTAAGAGAGGCGGCAAAGGACATAGGATTGAACATCAACGAAGTGAAAACAAAAGTGATGCAACAATCCAGAGCTAAAAGGTTTAGAATGGGAAGAAAAAAGAAATATAACAATCGACGAACACAGTCTAGAGGTAGTCGACAAAACAGTCTACCTTCGGTCTACAATTACAAATAGAAAGGATGGTAATGAAGAAATAACTAGACGAATACCACTGGCTCAACATTTGTGCACAGAAAAACTCTGCAAAACAGTAATACGACCAGTACTGTGCTATGGCAGCGAGACTTGGACTATGACCCGGGGCATAGAGGAACGAGTCAACAGATTCGAGAGGAATAGGCATATTAGGCCCAACGAGAGAGGATGGGATATAGCGAAAAAGATACAACAACGAGTTGTATGGAATTTTTGAAAGCCCTGAACTCTCAAGGTTTTTTTTTTTTTTGTAAAAATCAACAGACTGAGACTAATCGGCAACGTAATCAGGATGGACGATAACCGTATTCCAAAACGGCTCGCATTTTCTTGCATGGCGATTTCTACCAACTTCATTCCAAACAGAAAAAAATTTTAAACTTGAAAAAAAGTAACGCTGAAACGATAATTTTGCTTATTCACATAACCACTTAATTGTTCACGCACATGGTGCAGGACGACGAAGAAAATGACGACGAAATTCCCGCTGCGTTAAAACAACAGACCCGAAAGTGGTAAAATAAGCAATAACAATAATTCCGCGTCCATCAGGTGTGTATCGCTTGCAATCCAATGCTTGTTAACTGTCAAAAACATAAATGTCAAAGCAGAATGACATTTGATGCCATTTGCAAAAATTATGGCACATTCACATTATGACAATAATTTTGACTCACCTTCTACTTATCAGTCGAGGAGGTTGAAGATCCACTACAGCGATACTCATGCTTTTATAAAAGCAAGATCCAATCTCCAAGATTAGTAACGACTTAAACAAATAGAATTTCGTTGGAAAGATAAAATTTGAAACATCTAAAAATCAAGGAAAACATTTGTTGTAGTTTCAAGAACACAGCATTGGTAACCAACCCAGATTGCAGATGGCGCACCGAATACAACGTTCCTGGACTCGTAAATAAATATCCTTGTGCCTATTAATTAAAGCGGCTTATATCCTTCCCCTGGCAGTTTATCCTTCTCACATTAGTCCTTAAATGATCTTTAAAAATATTTTTATACTGTGCCATAAAAAATGAGCAAAGCAATTATAACGAAGTACTCAAAAGAGCACCAAAAAATGTCCTGTAACTCAAATTGCAGAGATCTCCTAGATCTGATTAAAACAGGATGACGGAGTTCCTATTTATGGATACCATGAAGCTCCCTTCCTCTCAATTAAGTTGTAAAACGGATTTGATTGACAACGAACATGTGACACCGATGTTGACATTTCCCAGAGCACGTAAAATCTGATAATTTCAGCCCCCGCCCGCCGCAAATGTGAATATATGAAAATTGTCTCATGCGGATGTATATTCAAGGACCTTCTTCCTGTTTTCATCTCCGCTGGTGTTAAGTATTCTAAATAAGAAAGAAAACACATTAGGGAAGGTAATTCATATCGTTCTCGAGAAGAAGGTTTTTCGGGTAGTGTAAGAAAGGGTGGAAAGTGGGTCGTGCAGGAGTTTTCGTGGGGAGGAGGGGTGGCTTGGTAAAAAGGGATTTGTGGTGCGAGGTTTTTATCTTTATGCAAGTGTGCGACACGGTCGGGCTGCTGTTGGGGATCCTTGCCACTTGCTTATATGCTATTTGGTTTTATAACCCTTTTACAGTAGAGAGGCAGAAGCTGGCACCAACACAGTCCTTAAGGATCCTTGCGGATGCCTGCGGTGTGGGAGGCAGAGTTAATGATGTCTCTCCGCACTTAATGTTAATTAAGAGATAAACATTTTTGAATATCTTAATAAGTGATACATCACAAGACAAGAGATAAACACGTGGGTAGATCATTTGTGGAAATATGTGTCACCATTATATCCTAAGAGGGTTGGTTATGAGATTATGCTAAAATCTTTAATACCATCAAAGGGAATACTTTAAAATGAAAAATATTTTTGTTAAGGTTTATTTTTGCGATACTTTTGGAAATCTTTTACATTTGCTCATTTTTTGTTGCTGTCATATTAAAATATTACACACATGATATTTAATATTTATTTTTCTATTCAAAGAATTTCTTTTCTCTCTTTTCTGGGGTATTTTTAATTTGCACTTAATTAATTTTTCGAGAAATTATTTTCAAAAGGTTCTCTAATTGGTGATTTGTGTTTTCAATGATTTTACGCGTGCATAAGCTTACATAGATGAGAGGTTTTATGCCTTTAGAAGGGCCAGACCCTAGGCTACATATTAGCAACATCTCAAAAAATTTTGTGTATTAGTTAGGTTTTTCTTCAGAACCTTCAGAACCCCGTCGTAAACATATTTCAACGAGTACAGTAATGAATTGTATAGAGATATACGAGTTCAACGTATGACTAGGTCCTACATACCTTGTTATGGGCAACCACTTCATAATTTGAATTACTTGAAATCATATAACGAAATCATTTTCTTTTATGGGGAATATTATTCCCTCTTAAGATAACGAATTTTAGGAATCCATTGATTATAACAAAATAGTGAACGTTCAAAGTCATTATGGAAACTGTTTCTTTTTAAGCTAACTGTCTATAAACTAACTAGGTTAATAGATATTAAAATGGTGCTTGGAGATGTGACCGTCAACGCTAACAATGATAGTGATAGTAGATTGGTTGATCTCGCTACCCCAAACTCATTGGTAGTAAGTTCAACAATGTTTCTGCACAAATGTATTTATCACGTCATATTATGAATCTTATGCGGTCATCAGACGAGGTTAGAAATAATCAAATTGGCCACGTTCTAATTGATAGAAGACCGGCCCCCCGTGCCGCGGCTGGCATGTGCAGAGTGTGCAACTACACAGGGCCTCACGAACGTAGAAATTCACCAACATCAAATCATTAGTTGAATTTTTACTTTATTGAATAAGCCACCCAATCAGCAGAAAGTCCACACCGCGTTCGCCAAGAAAACGGAAGACGGCACTCGCTTTTCGCATTCTTGGCTTATTTATTACCGCCGCAATATTTAAGCGCAACATGTGCCGTGTTTGCCATATCATAACTCGTAATTGGCCAGTGGCACTCGTAACCGGCCAGCAATTCGGCCACATACTGCATCCGCACTCTTGCTCGCAGTAACAGAGCGTAGAAACAGCGGGATGTCAAAGCCAAAGCTGGCAAGACCATCGATGCTCACCAACGAAAGTTACTGGACGCCGAAAAAAGAACGTTGGAGAAACGTCATTTCCCGAATCGCCGAAGTCATAAAAATGCTTGCCAAACACACTATTCCCTTCCGTGGCACCAACGACTTGTCGATTCCAGAAATGGTAATTTCTTGCAATGACTAGAAACCATTGCGAAATTCGACCCGATTAGTGCTCAGCAAAACCAAAGCGCTAACCGACAAAACATTCACCATCTTTCGTTAGACATCCAAAATGACGTGATCGCTGCTCTCGCTGGCGTAATACGTTATGCAGCAAATCAAAAAGAGCAAATTTTATTCTGTTATTACTGACTGCGCACTTGACATTTTGCATACCGAGCAACTTTCGCTCAGAATTCGTTAGGAATGAGTTCATTATTTTCGAACGATTCATAACATTCAATGCAGTAACTTCGAAAACCGGCCAAGGCATCAACGATCGAACTAATTGAAATGTAATGACGAATATTGGCCTCAAAATAGACAATATGCGCGGTCAAGAGGATGGCTCGTCGGGCGAGATACGCCTCTTATTTTTGTTACGATAAATACGTTACGTTACATTATACCCAGAAGCGGCACCTTTAATTTAACTTTTTCCAACTTAACACCGATCTATCTTTCAACCCTCTTCGAGGCTAGCATGAGAAAATGAGGCACCTAAATCGGTCACTAGCTGATGGTCTAAATAAGAAATTGAATGATGAATCCTTATAATTCTCTGGACATCTTCGCCTTGTTACTTTCCTTTGATCGTCTATCACGTTGCTCGTTGGCTTTTCGCAGAAAATCTGGTGCCATTGCATAGTTTTGGTTGATTGGTCAGTTCGAAAGACTTCAAAAATTCAGTTAGATTGACCACTTCGTCTTGATACATGACTGTGTCCGATTTGTACGAAATCAACTGACCAGGAATCAAATTTTGAATGGTTGCATTGAGATCATTGACGCCTTTGTTTTTGGCAGCCAATTTAAAAAGTTCGTTCAGCCAAACGTGGTTCTTATAGTTTTGCATAAAGTTTGGGAAAACCTTCCTCCTTCGATGTGAATAAATTGCAAAACTCTCTAGGCAATGTAATGAATGTGGTATAAGTGTTTTGAAGTTGGCCTGTAGACTAGCAATACTTCTTCTTCTTTAACGGCTCTACAACCGGGATCCGGTCCTGGCCTCGCGCAACTGTTCTCTGCACCGGTCCCGATTCTGAGCCGATGTCATCCAATTTGGCATCCCTAAACTCTGAGCGTCCTGGTCCACGCTATCCTTCCAGCGAAGGTTTGGCCTCCCTCGCTGTCGCACCCCATAGGTCTAACCGCAGAGAACTTTACGAGCAGGCTCATCTTCACTCATACGAGCTAGATGCCCTGCCCACCGGAGCCTACCGAGCTTTATTTTCTTCACAACATCTATGTCGCGATAGCGCTCGTAGATCTCGTCATTGTAGAGTCTCCGGAATCGTCCTTCCTCACATACGGGGCCAACAATCCTCCGAAGTATTTTCCTCTCAAACACGCCCAAGAGGTTTTTTTTTTTTTTTTTTTTTTTTTTTTTTTTATATGAAAAAACCAAGCTTAGGTGTAACCCTTTGTACTACCAGTCCGTCATGTCGTTCAGTTCATGGTGCAATGTCTAGTAGTAGCTTGGTTTGAAGAATAGAGGAGAATAGGAAGGGTTAGAGGGGGTCTGGAGGGTGTAGAAGAAAATGACGATGAACCTCACGTTTGAACTCTGAGATGTTGTACGAGTTCGGAAATACCGACTGCGGGAGATCATTCCACAATCGAGTTGTTCTATTCATAAACGAACTTCTGAACCGTATTGTGCGTGAACGAGGGGGCTGTAGGGTATGGGGGTGAGCCGAGCGGGCTAGTCTTGTGTTGCGGGAAAAGTGTTGCCGTGCAGGCAGGAGGTCCTGAATTTCGGTGGAACAGTCGCCATGGTAATAGCGATAAAGTATGGAGAGGGCTGCTACATTCCTACGGTGGCTCAAGGTGTCTATGGAGGCGCGAAAGGGGCCATCACCAATGAGTTTGAGGGCACGATTTTGCACCTTGTCGAGACAAGCCAAGGTGGTTTTTGGGGCGCCTGCCCAGATATGTGAGTTGTATTCGAGGAGCGGCCGAATGTAGGATTTGTATATTGTAGCCAGTGCGGCTGGCTGGAGGAGTAACTTGCATCTCTTGAGAAATCCAAGGCATTGGGAGGCTTGTTTGGCGATTTGGAATATGTGATCGTTCCATCGCAGATGCTCCGTTAAAGTTACCCCTAGGATGTTGAGAGTTGAGTCAGCCGTTAGGTTCTCTCCATCCACCGAGACAGGAGGAAGGTCGGTACAATTTTTGTTGGAGATCAGACAGTGCTTCGTTTTTGTGGCATTGAATTCGACGCGGTTCATTTCGCCCCAATGAAGAATCGATTCGATATCCCGGTTGATCGAAGCCGACATCAGTTGACGGTGGTAAAGACAAGGTCTGGCACGTGCTTGTCTTATATTGTCGAAGGAGTAAGAGAAATTCAGAGTACCGTCATCAGCGAAGCAGTGAAGTGGGTTGGAGGGGATTGAGAGCAGATCATTAATGAAGATTAGAAAAAGTGCGGGTGAAAGAATTGACCCCTGGGGTTTGAGTGCTTTTTGCTAAGCACCCACGTTTCGGATGCATATGTGAGAACGGGTAAGACCATCGTCTTATATAGTAAAAGTTTAGACGTTATGGTTAGATATTTGGATTTGAAGAGCCTTGACAGACTATAGTAGGCTTTGTTGGCTTTTAGCAGTCGTGCGCGTATTTCTGGTTCCATGCTATTGTCGGCTGCTACTATTGACCCAAGGTAGGTAAATGATTTTACCACGTCAAACTCGTGTTCCGCTACCTTGATTGTGGGACCAATGTTAGGTGTTCTTCCAGACGAGGCCACCATGTACTTTGTTTTGCTGTCGTTAATGTGCAGTCCCAGATTTCCTGCCGCTTGCTCAATCTGAGTGAAAGCTTCTTGTACAGCTGTTGTTGTTCTTCCAATGATGTCAATGTCGTCTGCGTAAGCCAGTAATTGGGTGGACTTGTGGAGGATTGTACCCCTTGATGTCACGCCCGAATCTCGGATCACTTTCTCCAACGCCAGGTTGAAAAGGAGGCAGGCCAGACCGTCCTCTTGTCGGAGTCCATTATAGATGTTGATTGGTCTGGACAGTGTTCCGGATACCTTTACTTGGCTTGACACATTGATCATGGTCAACCTACATAGTCTTGTCAGTTTGTTGGGGATGCCGAATTCTCTCATGGCTTTGTAGAGTTCTATCCTGGCTATGCTATCATAGACGGCTTTAAAGTCTATGAAGAGGTGTTGAATTGAGTTTTGAAACTCTAGACATTTTTCCATAGCCTGCCTCAAGGTGAAAATACTATTGTGCAATAATATTGTGCATTAATATTGAGCAAAATATTGACGGTTTACTTTTTTGCCTCGGAAAATCTTTCAATATCACCCACAGAACGTCAATAATATTGCACAAATCACAATATTGCACAATATTATTGATAGTCTAGGGCAGCGGGTCGGTAAACTCATTAGTCAACAGAGCCAAATACCAACAGCACAATGATTGAAATTTATTTTGAGAGCCACGCAACGCTTCACTTTGGAAGACATTACAACAGGCAGCAAAAGCGGTTTGGTTGGTAACGGGTACCCATAGTCTGAATTGTGACTTTTAAGCCAAGGTAGCGTGCCAAAGGCTGAATGGCCAAACATTAGGTATAAAAAGGTTGTTCGTAAACGGCCCCTACCGATTCCCGGACAACGTCAAGAGATGCCAGTACCATCTCAGAGAAGGACAAAACCAACAAAGCAAAATTTCAAGCAGCCGTTGAGGAATGGAAAGAGCTTCAGAACGCAAGGACAGCAGGAGCGCTAACCACCCACACTAAAAGGGAGAGATCCCGTAAAGATAGCTTAGCGCCTTCAAGGAAAGAGCTCTCAAGACCACCCATAGTCGGGGAAGCTTCTACTTCAGGAGCTCTGCAATCAGGCTCAATGGGTAACAGGCCAATGAGCGAAGCAGTGAAGGTAGTCGAGGGGCTCGAAAGAGCTGACTATAAACTCCATTTCGGACTAATCTAGGCATGGATAAAGGTTTTCAAAACAGCTTCATCTAACGAAGGGGCTGACTCCGATGAAGAGCTCAGTGAGGATGAACATCAAGGCTGAGAGGGAGTGAGCATCTACAAGCTCAGATACAACGATTGACAATGTAGTATATACATGGCATAATGCCGCCTGCACCACTCTCCTGCTACGTGAAGCGGGTTGCAAGTTCTAGAAGACCTATGGACACACTAATAAGCTGCGCTCCCGACTGCCTCACTGTGCCCATAGGTCTTCTTGATATCGATATGGCACGATATTTTATCTCCGGTAATGAATAATGAAAAAAGAAATGAAGTTGAGTTACAGTAATACGTAGCAATATGGCCAGATAGAAAGTTCAAGAAGAAAAGTGGTAAAGATAAGACTAGATCGAGGATCAAGTCAAATCGCCTTTTTTAAACAAAGCATTCCAGTTTCAAGAAGGAAAATCTTCTCTGTCGATGCTATTGATGATATGATTGGGGCAGTTGACTTTACAAATTTTGCTGTCTATGTTTATGGTCAAAATTATGAAAATGACAACCAGCAATTGCCGAGAAGACAAATCATTCTCTACTAATGGATATACAGCTTATTATAATGTAGTCTATTTTTGTAGATTTCGAAAAGACAGCTAAACAAATCATTAAGATATAATTTGGGTGGGTTGAGTTAAAAACTGGGGTACCAAATTTCACTATTCTCCCTTCTTTGGAGAGTTTTGCGTTACAATTCCAATTTGTAAAACACACACTTATCTAAAAAGAATTTGCACAAAAACCGTGGAAAATGCAAAGTGGAGATAAAATCTACCCCCCAAGAAACCCCTTCCGTAGTTCTCATTTTACACTTAAAGCAAATTACATTAAAATCGATAAACTCGATCTCTCGAGTTACTCGAATGCTTCATATTTCATTCATGTAAGTAGTTCCCGAAAGTCTCTCCTTTGTTAAAGTGAAAAGGAAAACAAGCACAACAGCTCAAATTAACAAAGTCCCTATCATCCAGTGCTAAACTACACTTAATTCTATTTACCCGCAATATTTGCATTGAAAATAGCAAAATAAATTCTGTAAGCAAAAGTGGTTCCATTGCGACCCTACCGCAAACATCGAGACGTCAAGAAAACGTTTCGGTGAAACGTTCAAACTCGAAAAAGTTAAATTGTCAAAGTTTTCTGTTTTATTAATTTCCACAGTGTGAACAGAGGACGACGATTTTATTTGCAATGGCGCCAACTTCACAGAAACCGAGATATAGAGGAGCCCCGCCATATCAGCTTTCATTACCCAAGGATTCAGAGTATATAGTACGTCGTCGTCGTCGTCGGCGGTGGCGCAACGGCGGCGGCTAATGCAAAAAGGTTTGTCCTTATCACAACGAAAATGTGAAAGGAGCCCCCCAAAAAACTAATTTTAAAATTACACCCGTTCACAGGAGCAGCATTTTCGTGTGCACAAAAAGATTGTACATGCCGCCACCAGCTTGGTATATTCCGCTTATGGAATGACTACAAAATACAGCGGTGAATTTTGTTCAGGATAATGTGTGCACATTAGGATGCGGCAAGGATACGAACGAAGCAAAGTTTTTGGTACTCATCCACTTTGTTCTGCGCCAACAAGGATAGAGCTCTTCACTGGCTCCGGTGGACTAGGGGAACTTGCCGGGCGGGGAGGCATTTCTTTTTGGGTGCTCCGGTCCGGACCAGCCATGCCAGAACATATGCGATGATGCGCCTCCAGGACCCCCAGATCCCTCAATAATTAGGGAAAGTCCGTGGCCAGGAGGAGAGATTTGAACGTCCGAATGTTTTCCACAGCTTTTATTTTCATATGCGGTGGATGACTGCAGCACCGGGCATATTAGGGCCAGCATACATAATGAATTCCGCCATTATGCGATGCCAATTCAATCGTTTTATCTTCTGGCTGGCGCGCGATCGTAATGCATCCTCGATGTTTGTTTGATTATAAATTTTCAAAATTAGTTTTCATCAGAAAAGCTAGAATTTAATTTTCTGACTTGTTATTATCAAATGGTACGTGGCTGGTATTAATTGCTTTAAACCCCACCAATTTAAGTTATGTAAATTAATGTTTATTTGTTTTGATATTTAATAAAGTTTTGTACTGAGCAAATTTTTGCGATATTATTACCTTAATTGCGGTGCGAGATTTAATTCAATTTAATTTACGTCAAAACATCAGTATTCAATTAGATTAACCGAAACAAACTCCTAACACAATGTAAATAACTTTATTAGATATTCAATTTATTTCGTGTTATTTAATGGAATCATTTTAGACCAAGCAAAACCCTTTTATCCACAAAATATGTGCGTTTTAATTATTTGCGCAAATTAATGGTAAAAATGAGCACAATAAAAATTCTTATAGTAGAATCCTACTACTACTTGCTATAAAATAAGCAAATGTCAAAATGCGTTTCATAAGATCAAGATTTGTTTCATAATTAATTAAAGTAATTTTGTGTGTGTCTGCTTGTGCGTACACGTTGGGGCCAAACTAGAAGAGATAGAAATCTGTTTTTTTTGTAGATGCATGGATATCCCAACAGGTGATTAAAAGTCTACTATTTTCCGATATTTTAATTTCTTTTTTTTTAATTAATTAATTAGTACAGTTTTTCACCATTTTTTCAGTTTTACACCTGTGGCGTATCGTAATACGTCATCAGGAAAACAAAAACGCACTTTTCTTAAAATCATTTTCTCTTGGGTAAATATAATTCACATGTAACTTGTGTAACAGTTGTATATAAGACCTTTGAGAATACTTTGAAAAATAGAAAAAAATTCAATTGGACTTCCAGTGTTTTAATAACAAAGGAACCTTTTCCCATTGAGCAAGACACCAATAGTACCTGCTAAATTGGCAACAATACTTGCCAAACAGCTATTGCAACTTGATGTAATGTAACCGATTAACCCCACATTTTGCACATATGCTCCTGACAATGCAATGTGACGTTTTTGTAAAAAAAAATTAAAATGGCGGCTCCAATTTGACGGCCGAATTTCGCAATCGCATTTCCTAACTTCCTACATGGGTATCCAATAAAAGAATACAATTAGCTGTGTGGCGTCATTTCAAAATCAAAATGACGGACAACAGAAGATGGCCGAAGACATACTAGAATAAAACATAACCTATCAACTTGAAATTTTACAAGTATCATTTTGTAATAAAATCAAGATAACGGCTGAATTTTGCAATTATGTTCCTCGACCCCCGACATGAGTATAGCCTAGTACTAAGTTCTGCGCTAAACTAAGTTTTAGCTCGTCTCCAATCTTGTAACTTTTTTTTGTAAGATAAAATTTGACAATGTAGAATTGTCGTTATTTCCGCACTTATACAACCGTAAATTAGCTTATTTTTTTGATTGTTTTATATTACTAGTTTTTTCAACAAATTAGCATGAAAAGGGTGTCGATTTAGCGAGATTTTTAGCGGCGAACTTAGTACAGCATGCGCTAAAGATACTGTTAAAATTTAGCTTACACGATAACGCACGAACCAAAAAAGATAACGACTCCGTGAAGGTGTCATTCGAAGCGTGTTAACAGAAATATGATCTTAAAAGATTTTCATAAAATTTGGTCGAGCCGTTTTTTAAACCAAAAATACGTAAAGTGATATTTTAACCTGCGCAATATCACGCGAACCATAAAAGATATCGAATTAGTTTAGCGTTCGAAGAATATTAACGAAGATACGATCTGAAAAGATTTTCATAAAATTCGGTCGATCCGTTTTTTGGTTTGAACGACGATCATGATTTTTGTACCTGTACGATACCGCGCGAACGAAAGAAGAATTTTAACGAAAAAATGCCCTGGAAAAAATTTCATAGCATAGTCGGGCCTGTTTTTGCTTAAATGAAAAAACTTCGGCTAAGTGCCAGAAATACCTTAAATTGCTAGGTTTTGTTATCTAATAAACTCGGTGGAATGTGAATGTAGAAAGTGATCTTTTTTGGATTCTGCACAGCATAGCTTTTCAAAAAACATTACTTATCAAAATCCGATAATCTTTAAAAATCGTGCAAAAATTACGTTACTTTTTCAACATACTTCAACAGACCATAAAATCTCATAACGGATCACAGAGCGGTTATTCAGTAACTGTGAAAAGCCTAGTGAAAAGTCTTTCAGTGATAATTCTAATAAATGCGATTCTGGAACGATGAGAACGTGAGTGTTTAACTGCCAAATTATTTTATGGTGAAAAATGATTTCTCACCAAAATTGTTCTAGTTAGAAATGTGAGAACTTGTTTACAGTTTATTTAGACAAGTTTATACAAGTGAGAATTTGCAATGTGAACTACATTCAGCTGTTATAGAACCGCTTTGCCGACAAAAATGAGAAGACCTGATGAGAATGAGAATGAAAAAAATTTCACGTTTTCAATTTTTGATAGTTACAGAATACTAACCCAGTAATGAGGACCTAGGAGCGTTGCTCTCAGGGGCGGCGCTTTCATAGGTGCGAATGGTGCACTTGCACCGGGTGCAATTTGTCAGGGGCGAAATTTCAGATATTGTGATTTAAAAAATTTTTAAAACTTTGAAACAAAAAAATTAAAAAGTATCAATCTCTGTCCCTGTATTCCTCGCAGGAAGTTTCCAAAGATTATGGCTTCGAGATTGGAGAAATTCTCATTTATTTGGAGAACTTTTTGAAAATTCTGTAAAAAGCACCAAGTCCACTCACACAAAGGAAGGAGGATGTTCCGATGGATCTGTATTTTGTATTGCTGTTTACCATGATTGATATAAACTTGGGGGCGCTGTTGCTGCGCGTTCAATCTCAACTTCTTGTTCTGTTGGGCGAACTCAGGCTTTATTTTTCTTGAGATCAACATGTGAAAATGAAGTTCAATACTTCAATTTGCTCGAACTTGCGTAGTTCGGCCGGTAAGGCCGGGGTATTACTGTCTAACAAATTAATAAGGCCAGTTTCACGGACGCTGGAACGGTCAATTCTCTTTTAAAATTCGAAGAAGAATCGCATGGGTTTTCACCAGAGCCTACTTTTCCAACAAAATATACGTTAGAATGCTTAAGCTTTCTGTTGTTGCTTTTAATAATAATTCTCCCTTCTGCCATACCTTTCCTTTTATTTTCCTTACAAAAGGGAGATAAAAAACCACTACATAGCTGTCAAAAAATTTGCCCGCCTCATGGTTCTCGCCTGCTCTCGTCTCCGCAAACAATGTTTCTAGCAGATTTTTGTTGGTTGGTTTTGCTATCTATGTAATTTTTTTTATGTTCACATTCAGATAGTGTTTGTATCTTTTCCATTGTCCTTCAATGCGTTCAAAAATGAACAGCTTTTGGGGCGCAATATGTCATAGTGCACCGGGCGCAAAAATCCCAAGCGCCGGCTCTGGTTGCTCTCCAAAGGAGACGTAGAGAAAGAACCCTGTAGTAGTCGCACCCTGAATAAAGCACCTACTCTACAGACGAAATGGAATTGAGAAATTTTGAGGCTGAAGGATATCTTGATTTTGGTTATGATAGGTTCTTTGATACACCTCGTGGTAATGAAAATATATGATTGGTAGTAGGCTTTTGTCTCCTTCTTTCATCTTTTCCAGTTTCTTCTTCCTAACTGTCTTAAGTCTTCCTCGACATCGGCTAAATATTATCTTTTCTTAAGCCGACTCCGTTTTCCTGAGTTACTTTCCGGATTCTGTTCCGCAACTTGTTCGACATGACCAATCCATCTAGCCCGTTTTTAATTTTAATCACTTTGACAATGTTTGGAATTTTACCACTTTTGTACAACTCTAAGTTGCATCTTTTTCTCTAAATATCATCCACCTGTATCCCTTTGTAAATTGAAAGAAGCATTCTCGATTCAAATCGTTTGACCATTGCTTCGTCTGCGTCTTGATTGTAACGTCATACAGTAAGACCTTATTAGCGATGCCTAAATTTCAATATTGTTTCCCTTTGATTTCACGACGTCAAGTTATTACGTAGACTAAACTGGCATTCCTTAGTCAGTGCGTATTTTGTCATATTACTGGAATTCCAGGAATAAAGAAAGACGAACGTGGAAAAAGAATACGTTACACAATAAAATTAGCTCTTCATTGTTCTTCGTTACAAATTTAAATATTTTCGGAGTCGGAGCCGGAGTCGAATTAAGAATTTAAAAACACTGGAGTCAGAGTCGCAAATTTTTGGGGTCGCAACTCTGTTGCGGACGTCACGGAAACTAACACTCCAACGAGGCTATCTCCCGCTAACCGGATGTCTAGAACAATGACTCATACAATGTCAAAGAGCTCAATCGCCACCACCCCATTCATCGCTCAGACCCCTCTTATACTCCTCTTCTTATGCTCGATGGATCTCGTAAATGTAAGGGAATGGTCGAAATGTTAATCTGGAAAAAACCTACTGATGCTATTCACCAATAGAACAAAAATCGTCGACTGTAGTCTACGTACAATTAATGGATATTTAATGGACACTATTCTTAGCAGGTACTATTGGTGTGTAGCTCACCAATGGGAAAAGGTTCCTTTGTTAGTAAAACATTGGAAGTCCAATTGAATTTTTCTCTATTTTACAAAGTGTTTACAAAGGTCTTATATACGACTGTTACACAAGTTACATGTGAATTATATTTACCCAAGAAAAAATGATTTTAAGAAAAGTGCGTTTTTTGTTTTCCTGATGACGTATTATGATACGCCACAGGCCCATAAAACAAACGTACCATTAGCATGCTCAGTATACCGGTTCTGGTTCGCTAACGTAGGTCAAGCAGCATTGGAATTGGTTTGTACTTAATTGGGGAACCGCTTGGTAAAACGACGCTGACGTTTAGAATCGTCTATGCCGATGCGGATGCACATAGATATTCCTGCCTGTAGCGGAAGCGTACCTACCTCTGGCTGTCGCAATTTTAGATTATCATGCCTGTAGGGGGAGTATGAATACCGTCCGTGCGTAAACGTATACATTAGGCAGCACGGCCCTGAGATTACCCGAACCGACCTACCAAATGGGGAAGACGTATGGCTACAACAAAATACTGCACTGCACTGCTACTGCATCTTCCACTTGGAATGGTCGAAGTGCCATTTGACTACGACTTCAGTTCAAGTCAACCATATTTCGATATTCAAAACCCCACCACGCAAACATATTAAAACATGTATCTACCTTGTCAGTTATTACTCCACACAAAACAAACTTAAAACCCTCCATTTTACAAAGCACCCCCTATGCACGATTTCAATCAATACTCCCCAAACAAATTGAACTTTCTTTTTTACATCAAGAAAAATTTTTTTGGCTCAGCAGCATTAACTGTACTTAAAACAAATTAATAATGAACTTCCTTTAATTAAGGAGCAGTCCAAGAAAAAAATATCCTGTAAGTACACTTGGTCCCTTAGCTTTTCTCTATACACAATTTTTTTTTTTGTTATTTCATATTTTCCTTGCTACATAAATAAATTGCTTTAAGCTCCCCACCCCCAAACTCCCCAAAAAAAAAGGTACAACGAAGGGATTCACTCCCCCATTCATTTTACGATTAAATAAATCAAAAATGATTGAATCGAATACGACTTTTTCGAAAATTCTTCATACTTATCGATGGATAAGTAAAATGTAATATCCTTAGAGTTGCCTGTTGTCTACGCTGTAAATAAGAACAACAAGGAGCAACTCTGGGATTTATTATTATGGATGTATTGGGGATTGCGTGTATATATATAGTATATAATAAATACATAACTTGCCCCGTGGTCATATCCCGTGCTATTGAGTAAAGTTCCGTCCCGTGATCCTTTTTACATCTCCTTTTCCTCTTCCGTTTTCGGTGTCCTCTTCTGTTGAAGTTTTATGACATTTTTATGAGCTTTCCTAATCCCGGTCTTATTTATATCTTCTGCCTCTGGGTAATATGAGATCCTCTCTATTGTGTGGCTCCACACACACTCTCTCTGGCAAGGAATGTTTGTTTTCTTGAAAGCCCTTTAAGTTCATCCTCGCTCTTCTTCTTGTTCTGGGTGTTGTTTGGGGCCGCCTCCGCCACTCACGCCCCCCATGCAATAAAATGTCGTCCCACTGCTGCTGCTTAAGCTCCTGTTTACTTCTGCGGCTTTAGATCCCATCCGTCATTTTTGTGTTTTCGTTCTTTTTACAATTCGCTAGGACTCTTCACATCACTAAAAGGAGCGTAAGTGTAATTCAAGTACCTTAAAGAGTTGACAGGAGTTTCGCAAGCCTTTCAACACAGCCCCTTCCCTACTGCAAAAAACCCCCAACTGGAACATTCGCTCCTGTCATCATCATGTTTGCGTTGAGAACCCCTTAGGGATGCCCCAAAAGAAAAATCAAAATGTTGTCGAACTCTCGTACACACCCCCACGCACCACAAGCAGCACCACACACCGCAAAAAAATGGGTCATTCTCTCAGGATTCGACCAGGGTCGGCCGATCGCTTTAAGGAGATTTTTTAACACCCTTGACGCCGTGTAAACTGGTTCGAACATAAAATTTATCTGCAGATAAAATTGTAAATAAAAATCCTCAATCCTCCACACCTACAAATAAAAATAAACTTCCAAAAATACGCAGCTTAACTGCGGCGTTAAAGGTTTAGGGCAATAAATTTTTGGACAGCAACTTTATCCCCCGCTTGACCATATAGGAGCGGAAATCTAGGATATAAAAGGGGTTTTGTGGAATCGTTCGTTTAGCGTGGCCGGGTGACGGGTAGCTGCTCCGGCTTGATACTTTCGAAAATTTTCTGTGATTTTTTTTTTACATATATTTTTTATTAGGTGGTGTCCTTGCTGTGATCCCGTAGTTTTGTAGCAAATAAGATTTATGTCGACATTTTTGCAAAATTAGAATTGGACTATTTTTCAAATTTTTTTTATTGAACAATGAAACCAATCACAGGCAGTTTTATTGCTTATTACTTTTTTCATGGAATAATTTCATTTTTTATATTAGTATTAGTCAAGATTTCTTTATATTTAAAATTCCTTTTCTTTATTTTAGGTGAAATACTTTCGAAGAGCTTATCAACACACAGCCCAGAAGACTCTAGCTTGAAATGGCGCATTAAAGAACACAGGAGAACACCCGAAGCGTGTTCAAATATTCTCAAAGGTTAATATTAAAAATATAATAACTTTTCATAAGATTTCTCCTGTTCCATGGCACATATCCAAGCTCATACACTCTACATATTGGCCACACATAATTACACACATTATCACTATCAGGAGGTCATATAAGGCCCACTAAACATTTTTAAATTAATCAACAAAAATCCAACTCACAGCATTCTATATAGGACAACATAGTCTTCTTACCTAGCCCCAGCTTCTTCTTCTTTCTTTAACGATGTCAGCTTAAATATCAGAAAAGATTATGATGTCGGCGTCTTTCAAATCTTTCTCAAGGTTAAGCTTAGCGCAGGTCTCAATGACATGTATGTGAGCCTGGAAAACAGAGAGCCACTTACTCATTGCAATCGAGTTCTTGGAGCTGCGTCCTGCGACAACAACCCTTGTACCATGTTCCATCTTTATCCCGTCGGTAAACCAGTGGAGATTTTTAGGATCCCCAAGAATGATGTGTTCTTCCCAGTTAGATCGATCCGGGATAATTGCCATGAATTTCCTTTGGAGCCCCAGTTCACCAACCTTATGGTTTTTAACACAACGACTGCGCCACTGGAATAAGTAACTTCAGGTCTCCACGGCAACTTTTCTCCCGCAACACAAGACTTGCCCGCTCGGCTCATCCTTATAGTCTACAGCCCTTATCTTCGCGCACACTTCAGTTTAGAAATTCGTTTATAACAAGAACAACTTGACTGTGGAACGACCTACCTCAGTCAGTATTCCCGAACTCATTCAACACCCAAGAGTTCAGAAGCAAGGTTTACCGCCATCTCTTCCAACACCCATCCGACTCCCCCTAATCTATCTTTCTCTCTATGCCTTGAGCTAAGCCTTTGGTTGACTCTCAGCCAACCTTAATATTCTGCTTCTAGCTGGTCCTCAGCCAACCTTCATATTCTTCTTCCCAAAATAATTAGATTGGTTTGTTTTTTAACAATCTTTATTTTAAACTGTTACAAATATCACACTTTTATTTTATAATTTACGTTATTATATTTTACTTTACTTTTTAAATAAATATTGTGATAAGAATTCTTAATTTTATTATGGAGATACACAAACTTCTATTTTCTATTTTTGTTGAACTGACAAGTCCTCGAAAATTTATTATTGTTTTTTTTAAAACTTACTTAGCCGCAGTCGACTGGGTTTTTATCACTCGTCTCCTTGGCTAAGTAAAACCGGAAGTACTAGGACGATGTCCCCACAAGCCTACTACTAGCCTACTGGGCCTCGGTAGTCTAGGGGTAATGCGCCTGACTACTATCCCCAGAGGTCCCGGGTTCGATTCCCGGCGGTGCCACGGTCCTAGCCTTTCCCAATTTCCCGCCTACATAACTTTCCTTCTTTCTTCTTCCCTCTTTGCATTCCTGATTCCTCCTGTCATAGCCTTCCTAGTTCTCTTCCCCGCTCCACCAAGCGCATGTCATCGGTTGGTTGATGAAATTCAACTCGTTTCAGGAGGCATAACACTCCAGCGAGTTGTTCTCTCTGAAAAAAAAAAATATTGCAGCTAGGTTGTGACAGTTCTTTCCTTTACTTCTCTCTATATCTTCCGACTAGAGCTGCTGTTCGACATTTCAAAAAAATAAATAAATAAATACATGGTCGACAGTACAAAGGGGCCTTCGCTAAGCCTCTAGTGTGTCACATAAAAAAAAGACATTGCACAATGACATGTACGACAAGACGGACTAGTAGTAAGAAGGGTGACACCTAAGCTTAGACTATCACATAAAGAAAAATATGGTCAGGTATTTTGCAAATGGAAATATTTGGGATATTGTTAAGAATACCCATGCGTCCTTTGACTGTATAGGGCCAGTTGGATGAGATATGAAGTCTCAAGGCGGCGGATTTTCATAAAAAGGTATGCAATGGGGGCGCATAGCTGCAGTAATGGAGAGATAAACAAGCGGTTGAGTTTGCTGCAATTGAGGATGGACATAATATGCTTAGTCGTGAGCCACCAGACTATTATAACGCTATAAATGACCCCAGATTTAACGATCGTATTGTACATCCAAGTACATTTTGTGGTGTAAGACCCCATGTTAGACCCGAAAACCTTTTGCTGCTGCTGGCGTAGTCCAGTTGAACGTTCCAGTTCTATCTCTTGTCTAGCCCATACATATCATGAAAATGAGTTTGTAGATCAACTCTTTGCGAGAAAATAAGACTTTTCAAAATAACTCTAGGACATATCTCCTGAATTCCTAAATATGCTTATAAATTGTCTCTTGCCGGTCCTAACTCACAGTTCTAACACGTGCCTCACTGTTTCTAAGATAACGTCGTCGTAGAAACTTGCTTCAATTACGCCTATTCCTAAATGTCCATCCCCTGCCACCTCCAGGGATTTCCGTCCCGTTTTTTGGTGACGGTCCTTGAAAAGCTTATTGCTGCCCAAAAACTTGAATTTTGTGTACAAATTCAACTTATTAACGAATGGCAATATGGCTTTCACAAACGCCATAGCTGTGACCCTGCCCTTCTAAAAGTGACGTCTGATTTACGGAAGTCGCTTGACCAACATCACATTTGCTGCTTATTATTGTTCGATTTCTCAAAAGGTTTTGATAGTGTTTAATCACGATTTGCTTCTGAAAAAACTCTCCTCCCAAGCTAATTTTTCTCTTCCAGCCCTTAAACTGATACATAGTTTCTTAACCAACCGTTCTTAGAGAGTTCTGCTCGGTAACAATTTTTCCTCAGTTGCTGCTCTTTACGCTGGTGTTCCCCAAGGCTCCAGCCTTGGTCCGCTTCTATTCGGGATTTTCATTAATGATCTTCCTTTTGTAGTCAAAGATTCCAAGATTCACATGTACGCAGATGATGTTCAAATTTATATCTCTTCGCCCAAAGAACAATTCCTCTGAAGTTTAGAGGAACTTAACCCAGATCTGCAGTGTGTTTCCTCTTGGTGGACATTGAACCATCTACTACGGAACCATCTACGGAAATCCCAATGCATTTTTCTCTTTCATTCCGCCTTTAACTGTCCTAATGTATCAGATATTGCTTTAAATGGGATTCTCCTCGCCCGCGTTGATAAAGTATAAAATCTTGGTGTAATCTTGAATAGTAATTTAACATGTTGTGATCACATTAGCTTCATTGCTCAGAAAGCCTATGGTCAGCTGTCGAAACTTACACTGTAGTTTGCTGACTAGGTGTCTGCGTATGAACTTAATGAAAGCCTTACTACTCCCTCACCTAATGCATGGCCTGTCCATTTTCCCTTCTCTCGACTCTTCCTGCGTCCGTAAGCTTAATATTGCTCCCAACGACTGCGTACGTTTTGTCCTTAAACTTCGTCGTTATGATATGGTCATGTTTGCTGCTTTCAAGTTCGCACTTACAATTTTAACGACCATTTTGATTCTGTGTAATTGTGCCCTTGTTTTGAAAGCGTTGAAATAGAACCCAGAAGCGTTCATTTCCCCTCTGAGCGCCTCTTCACACTTTGCCCTTAAACTTGCTCACTTGAAGATGACATTTTGTAACTAAAATTATTTCATGAAAGCATTTAAGTCAATATTCCGGGGAAAATTAGGACAAAACTTTAAAATGGCTGAAAATTGGTCCACAGTTTCTTGGAACTTTCTAAGAAAACAATTTCGGAATCACAAAAAAATGGCCGCCGGATATATCGCGTTTTTCCGTGTTTTCGTAGTATAAAAAATTCGACTCACTTCATCGTCAAAATTCCCGACTGTTGGGAAAAACTCCTACACTGCTCGTATGTTAGCTTTGAGTTCGCCAGTTACCTCGTTTGTAACTAGGTATAAAACTTGCGTCGAGGTTGAGTTGAAATTTCGGCCACCAAAAATGATGTCGAAATGAGTTCACTTTGGGTTGAAATTGAGTTGTACTAACATCAAAACATAACCTCAAAATTCTCATTTATAGATAGGTAAATTTTTTTTAAAATCATGAAAATTAGTCAGAACGAAATAATTTGATGTTCCAGGGCAAGCTACGCCGAAAGCAGACTTCACGAATGGTAAACAAACAAAACAAATGTCATGTGGGCAATTCAACCTGCGTACATGAAGGGAAATATCAACTCGACTCAGGTAGAAGAGCTAATTTTAGTGGAGTGGACCTGGTTTCGTCCCCTGAGTTGATCCTAGGTTGAACCTGGGTTGAAAGTAGTCATAAAATAAGTAAATGGTCTTCGGCTTGTTGGCATAAACTTTTCTTTCTAAATAACCTCACGAGAACGAGGAAGCCACTCCAAATCACCATTTGTCTACACAACGTGACTCGAAAACTTTCGCTGTACAGATTTCACAATTGAACTATTGTTTTCAATATAAGTCGCTACAATTTCGGTGCGTTATTTCAGTGTGTATTGACGCATAGCTAAAATGGTACTAAATAACGTTTCAGAATCATGTACATTCGTCGAAATCAGCTAAAAATTTTCAGAGTAATTCAATGTTGAAATACCGAAGGTCTAGATGGCGCACCCTGTATATATTTATTAACTTCATAATTAATACTTGTTGTAAAGTTGTGAATTTTGCACAAAAATTAATCCCAAGGACAACAATGGTAACAATTTCACGTACGTATATTATCCTTATTATTTTTATGTTATATTTTGTTTAAAGCAACAAATTAAATTGAAATTAACCGCAAAATACGCAAAAAAAAATTTATAAATAATAAAGCATTTCCACAAATAACATTGAAAACAGCTCTGCGCTCGGGTATTATTAATAAATCTAAAGTTACACGAGAACATCACGTTGTAATTTATTATTGTGAAAATATTTCGCGAACAATAATAAATTTTTCGATTTGCAATTTTCAGAAAACATAAAATTTAAAATTGAAAATTATCAGAGGGAATCTGCTTTTTCAGTTAAATCAAATTTTTCTGCAAACAAAGGCATTTCCTGATTGTATTTCGGTGCTAGGCTGGCATTTACGCTGCGGGTGCAACTCTTTCGTGTGTTTATTTTCAATTTTGCGACTGAATAAACATCTAACGGAAGGCACAGGGCTCCCGAGTCGGGGGACCGGGCTTCAATTCCCACCCCCATATAGTATAGTACAGCAGAGTATATCCTACTGCCACTTTTATAGCCTGCACCCCTTTAACTGCCCTCACGGGGTCACTTGTGATCTGTATTCAAAAATCGAAGTTCAGAATTGTCCTTCTATTCCCTTTTTTCCATTGAATATTCGTTGTGTTGGGGTTTGTGTCGGTGTGTGTGTGTTTTCTGCAATCGTGTGGAAAATAATTCACTCCGTCTGCAAAATGTTCACCCTTAGTTACCTGTTCAGCCATTCGCATCGTGCGCTTATGTGAAGGATTCTTTTCTCCCCGCATCTCTATTTATTTATTCACACCATATGAAAAGTAATAGTGAAGCCCAGGACAGGATGGGTGCAGCGTCCTTGATTGGATTTGCATTCATCGTCGAAGACAGAATTGAATATCAGGATACTACAACAACAAAAAAATAAAAAACTACGTGGAAATGAATGTAGACAGGACTCAGTAACAGGATTCTAGCGCACAAAACAAAAGGGAAAATGGGAGAAAATTAAATTTCCCTCTAACTCCCTAACTTCGGTTCGAGAGCTGAGTGCAGTAGCTAACCACTATTTGCATTCACCGGAGGTAATTGTTGGTGAAATCGATGATTCTGATGAGATATCACCCCTGAGGGTGCTCTTGAGAGGTGTGAAATGCCTTTGGTATGCAATCGAATTTTAATAGGGACTGTGCTGCTGCTCTATGTTTTGGTAGACAATAGACTAAGGACTGCTCTTCTATAAATTAACAATGAACTTACAAAGGCGAAGGTGTGATCCCGGGGACTGCAGTCGTGTCAATTGCTCCCCAGATGCAATTACTCATAGCTATTACTGCTTATGTGAAATAATTCGAAATTGCTCGATGGAATTTAGTTTTTGTCAAGGGGGGAGAAGGAGTCAAATGTTGGAAATATTCCCCCTGGATTAAAGGAAACGTTAAACGATCCATTTTTGGTAGATTTTCTTATTCACTTCCAATTAAGTTGTTAGATTAAGAGTGAATACTCAAGTGGGCTTCTCCCAACTAATCTCTAAACTATATCGGATTTCGATCAGGGGGTTGTTCCCTAATGATTATTATTGTAACCCCGGCACCATTGATTTTCAAAAAAAAGGTGAAATATTTCGCTAAAACTGAGTCACTTCACTTAACCTCGAAAGTTTATGTTTAACCCCAGAGGTTTTTGAAAGCGCCTTGGTTAACTACGAATTAAACAAAAATGAAATTTTTTTCTCACAAAATAGGCTCCGCTATTGCTTGAATTATTCTGTATGTGTCCATTAAAAGGTGCTGATAGACGATGAGAATATTCTCATGTAAATGCTCTCGCGAGAACAAAAATTCGTTCTCATTGCCGTGTAAATAGACATGAGAATACGTTATCCCTCTCATGGGAATATTATCAAGGGTTCTCTTGAGAATCTCTCTCTCATACGTGTAAATAGATGCCATAGGAATATTCCAATAAGATTTCATGAGAATTCATTCTTTCCAACATGTTGGAAAGAACGATTGTTCTCACGTCGTCTCTTATTATTGTTTTGTGAATTTTATTAGTAGGCGGTTGTGTTTTGTTGTGGATTCCTTTAATTGTCATGGCGGAAAGAAAGGAAAAAATACAGTTGAGAAATAAGGAAGTAAGTAAAAAAATATTATTTGGAAATAAGCAATTTTATTTAAATTAACTAATGTATACAGGCATGGCCGGAAGAAAAAACGGAAAAAATGTTTGCCGCATACGAGGAGAACGAATGCCTGTGGAGGAAAAGCCATGAAAATTATTTCAAGCCCCACGGACACCTAGAAAAAAAATCGCAGAAACTCTCGGCTGCTCCGCAGGTCCATTAAATTGGCAAACACATTTTTTCTGTCTCGGTCTAACCAAATTTCTTTAGACCAAACACTTCTCCTCCTTCTGTTTCTTTCGGCCTCCTCAGCCTCTTCTTCTTGGAGCAGCATCCCGAAACTCACACAAAACCCAATCTTCAACTTCCGTCTTTCCGACATGGCGATTACAACAGAAATAACTTTCAATATATGCTCTCGAGAATTAAAATATCAGCCAAATCTTTTGTTCTCATCGTTTACGCACACTATGTTAACTACGGGATACCATATAATGTCACGTTTTCGAAAATAAAAATTATTATCACCAAACTTCTGTTCTCATCGTGTACACACACATGAGAACTCATGAAAATATTCTCATGAGAGCGATTCTCATGAGAACGATATTTACGCTCACAAGAACAAATACTATCACTCGTGTAAACAGCCATGAGAATATTCTCACGAGAATACCAAAATTTACGTTGAGAATATTCCCATCGTCTATCAGCACCTTAATTATTTATTTGCAATAATTTCACAAATCGCACTTTGATTTGTTCATTGTTAACATTAAAACAAATGTCAAAGAGTTGTTTTTATTCTTCTTCTTCTTAACTATCGCTAACCACGCTCCCGACTAGGGTTAAAATTTAACTACACCATAGGAGTTATACTCGTGGTTATGTTGTAGTTACCCACGGAGTTTTTGAACGACAAAAGTTTCCCATAGTTAACCATGGTTAACCATAGTAAGGTTTTTGAATGCGCTCCAGGTCTCTTCTATGATAGCAGCTGGTATATTCCCGGTTTCTGGTTGAGGTAATTTGTTAGGAATATGATCGGGTCTATACAGTTACAGGAAATATTGTCGGTTCTACTCCTCGACACCGTCGGGTATTCAAATTCAACTTCAAATTCAAATTCAAAAGCATAACAGCAAATTTATCTGAGAGAGCAAAGAGTGAGTACTCGAGATTCGTCGGATCCGAGTAGTACAAGATCCAGTTGTTCATGAAAGACCCGTGACTCTTTAAGAACCGACTTGCGAACCGATTCATTGACGCATTTTAATTAAGCGGATTTTTGAGCTGACTCATATCTGAGTTACCCATCTCTATTTTATAGCCGACTGGAAAAGCTTTTATCTGCAGGAAGTTTTAGCTTCGAAGTTGCGCGGCGAAACTTTCAAAGAGAGAAGAGGCTTAAATATTTACTGCCTGAGCTTCTGGGATTCTATCTAGTAACGAATTCACAGGCCTGCAAAAAACGGTTTTTTTTTCTTTTCAATTTAACAGTCGTATCCTAAGTATTTTTTCGCGCTGAATCCGAATCCGTTGGCCAAATTGCCCTATCACGTCAGGATTTTGAGCAATCCTAACCTAAAAGTGCCAAAAAGCGTGTTTTTTGCACTTTTGCGCGTTAAATATCTCAAAACTATGGAATGATAGGGCAAATCTGACAACGGGATCGTTTTCAGCATGCCAAAATCTATAGAAAACCATGTCGAAAGCGTGAAATTTGACAACACTTTTTTTGTAATACTGAAAAGAAAAAACGAGGTGCAACGATTTCGCGCCAAGAAGTTTTTCTTTTCAGTATTACAAAAAAGCGGCAGAGCGGCAGCTGTATAGGTCTGCTTCTTGGCTACCCGGTCTGCTGGGAATATGTGCGACGGCCTGTCTAAGGCTTCCATGTCTATGACAGGAGACACCGATGGAGGCACGCACCCAGACGGCAGTGTGAAATTCCTACTGACTAAACTCACCCATCCCGTCCACCATCAACGTTCGAGTCCAGATCGGTACGAGCCGTGTAGGCATTACTTCAGTCTAGCATGACCCATAAAAATGGTAATCCCTCAAATGTGCTCACTACAGCCGGAACAGTCTAGCGATCTTGCTACCTATCTGCTATCTCTCCTTGCAATTCTTTGTCTTTCTCTGTTTCTTTGGGCTTCGTAGTGCTTAAGCTTCTAGTGGGTGGCCTTTTGTGCTACTTCCATTATCCTCCAAACATCCACCGACCCTGTCATATGATCCAAGATCCAAGTCCTGTGCTCCGCAAACCTCGGGCATTTAAAGACAACGTCCGGACAATTCGCACAGCATGTTCGAAGGGCCGCAGAGTTTATTTTGCTCCTATTGCTCCTTCTGTCCAATGCCGCTCCCGCACTAGCGCTGCATACAACAGCGGAGGCATCAGCTTGGCCGGGCCCCCTATATTAGGAAGCATCCCCGCGAGTGCTGCGCTGAAGGCGGGAGCTCTTTCCGCTGTACCTGCCGAGTGCACCCCAACGTTGAACCACCCGTCACCTACTTTCACCACTATGGTCTTCACCTTTTTCCCCTTGCTGATTTATCGCTACTTACGTTTTGTGCTCCGCTCACATTAGACAAGCGTTCTCGAGCCACGTTTTTTTTTCCGATATCGCTTCGTTCGCAAAAATCTCGATCATGTCGAGTTCCTTTCGTACTGAAGCAACCCCGACGTCATCGCGAACGCATAGCGACCGCAGGGAGCCATAGAACCAATACTTCATTATACATGATGATACACAAGAGAGGGCCAAGGATGTAGGATTTGGACGACTCCACTAGCTGTTTTGTACTTCCTTACTCCCTCGTTTGAGTCGCTAGATACATAATACTCGCTAGATAAACTCTTATTATCAAGTTTTATCAACTCCTCGACGATCTTGCTCCACCTCGCGGTGTTGAAAGCATTTTTCACGTCCTGGGTTAACAATGCGCAACTCTTATTCTTATCCACTGCGACCCTTGCAAGGCAAATCACCATATTGAAAGCATCCCTTGTCCTTTCGAAAAGCTTGCGAATATTATTAATGTATTAAGAAGATATATGTCCCCTAAGGGCTTACCCGGCTTCGGGACGAGCACAAGTTTTTGACGCTTCCTTTGTTCAGAGAACACTCTTTCCCTCAGGCACGCTACGAATACTTGGAAAAACTCACCTGGTACCACACTGGCTGCCAGCTTCAACGCTCTGTTCGATATACCGTCCAGGGCAATTCTCTTCGCGTCTTCCACAATTTCTTCCTCCCTTACCTCTAATCAACGATATCACTACCCTGTCAGCACCCCTACAAGAGTTATCCGCTTGCCTTGCACAGACTCTTAAACTGCTCTGTTTTCTTCTTTCAGGTGGCAATTTTAGGCCTTCTCCTCATGTTCTTGTATTCCATAATGAGTTCCTTGAATTCTGGTCATTCCCGCGCCTTTGCTGACAGCGCCTTCTTGCCTGTAGACAAAAACTTCGACGCTCCTCGTCTGTAAGGAAAGAGTTCACGAAATTGGGGGTCGGGTGTGTTCCGTGGGCTTTCTTATCAGACTTCGGCCCCCCTTGCGTTTGCCCTCTCCAGATTAATTGGTCCACAATAGTCCCATGAGTATGGTAGGAAGGGTAAGTTCCATCCTGACAAAGCCTCCATATCAGAAAAAGATACTATACAAGGTTAAACGATAATGCAAAACTTTCCCACCGCCATACAGCCCTGTACACGATAACTTTACATGGTAGCCCTCATCATATTAACCCATCCTTTCCAGGACAGCTTCCAGTAACCACCACAAAGAGGTTATGATCGCACTTCCACCAGTCCAAGATAGTTACGGCACGGGACACTATCTCCTTGGTTACTAACCACCTTCAACTAAGCTTAGTACTGAACAATGTACCATAACGTGAATGGCATGACGAAGTCATAGTAAAATGGGTAATTGCTAATCTTAGTTTAGCAATCTTAGTTTTATAAAGGAAGAGGTTTGGTCAGTTTGATCACTAGACTAACAGTACCACATTATTAGGGTCCTTAATTTTTATTAAATCTACTTCACAGTCAAACATTTATGTACATTTGAAATTTTGATACCCCCCTTCGATTCAATTACATTATTTACCATCTTCCGATTGCCACCAATATTTCACTGACGCTACAAGCTCCCCTATTAAATCAATATTGCCCTCGAGTCCAAATTTAGATCGATAAAAAATATTTCAAAACATACTTTGTCCACCAATTAAATTCCAATCATAATTATCAAAAACACCGTCCAAAGAGCACACAAAAACCATCTCACAAGTCAATACCAAAAACTAAGAGACCGTCTGCCCTGTCTCACCCACATCCTTCCTGGACTAAAGTACCGTATAATCGTCACTGAATTCCCAAAACCAATCAAGACAAATTTTCTCCAGTTCATTTCATTTATACAACAAAAATTTTTCTTTTCGTTTTTCCAGAATAGCCACAAACCGTCGTCGTCGTAGTCGTCTGTAAGCATAAATACACGAGAACGAGAAAGGACATCTTATCAAGGATACTAAGAAGAAAAAAACAACAATGTGAAGAAATCCTTACGGGAGACCTGGAGCCAAAAACGTCTTCATTCGTAAGTATAGTAGTCGTATGTATATGTTCATTGCTACACGAAATCTGACAGAGAATGCACTTTCTTTAACCCCTTAGCAACTAACCAGAATTCATTTGCACAGGAAGACGAAATGCGGGGACTGTGTGTCCTTTGGCCCCCCCGGTACCCATCCATCCATTCCTTAGCGAATGTTTCGTTTCAAGAAGAAAATATAAGAAGTTCGGCATCCTCGGCATTGCCCATTGGGGCCAATAATGCTCGACACTTTCAGTCACGTATACAACGTTCTGGGGAGCTTCTAATGCTATAACACTCGGACGTTTGCTGGGATCTAGTTTAAGTATATATATATGGTAGGTATGTACATCTATACAGACAAAATAAATCGGATCGATATTAAAGGATATTCAACTGCAGGACACTTTGTGATGCAGCAATATCGACAGCACCAGCAGCCGAAGTCAACATAATCAATTTTTAGCTCTGATTGTCCAAACGCAATTCTTGTTCTTTGTTGTACTTCAAGGATTGTGACTGGACATCGCGGCTCGAAATAGCGAACTCAACACTTTCATACTATATCTACTTCTATATATCTATTCTACTATTAAAGTTACTACCAATTTACTACTGCTATTACTATTTTTACTACTTTTTTTACTCTTTAGAACTTTCTTTCCAGCTTCGTCTACTAGCCTCAGACACATGTGTTATACAAAACAGAAACTTTTGCAGTCCGCTTCACAAGGATGGGTTGCCGGGGAATTGTAATTAAATTAAAACCCAGAAAGGATTTATTTAACTGCAGACAATTTCCTTTTGAAATTGCATTCGCGCGAATTATATGTATATGTCCAAGCAGAGAGGAATTCTCGTCTATGAAAACAGTCGAAGCGGATTGCAAATCTCCAATTTATCTAAAACGAACGAACTATTTTTCCTCCTATCTCATTTCTTTAACATGCCCTCTCGCCCGCCCCTTCTCTTGCCCACCGACAAGCTACAACAGGATAGCGCACTATACCATACCACACCACCACACCACACACCATCCTACTATAGAAAGAAAGAAGATCCTCGTTCTACCTTAGCGCTCTGCCCTTGACGCCCCTCCTGAGTCACCGCAGCAGCTATAAACGGGCGCTTGTAGTACTTTGAGTGCATTCAACGAACGGCAACAATCATCGTGTGGAAAAAGGATACTATTGGGATTAAGGGATATTCCTGAAATGAAATTTCGACTAGAATTATATTATCTTGACTATATTCAAGTATTTATATATGTATGGATGTATATATGTATGTGTAGTATCCTCGCAATATATGCCATGTACCTTTTATTATAGCTCAGATTCTTTTAATACAATAAAATTCTGGTTTATTGAGTGAAGATTTATTTTATCACTTGCTGGAACTCTATCCCCCCACCACCTCGACACCAGAAAAACGCTTTTTATATACACATACACACATCCACACATCCCCACATGCACATATCATCCCCCTTTTATTTTTAAGGAAAAGAAACGTGTGACGCTGCTACTATATATATATGTAAATAGTAAAACGGAAGGAGTCCGAAGTTACACACCACACTTAAGTGCGGGCATGGTACACAGCTTCATGGTCCTTAAAAGGAATAATGCTCCCCCGGTGGGTTTATAACTAAGTACAAAATTATTGTCATCGACATGTTATGAAATCTCTTACTTTAATACTTTGGTTATAATAAAAAGGATTTTTACAGTCGTACAGAGGACAGATGATTACCCAAGCGAATGATTATTAAGGACATGAGATCATAAAATGGCGTGTGATATTAAAAAAAAAAATCAAATACGAAATGGCGGAAAGATTAAACAGACAGATGATTGTTGGAATAAAATTTTTGTTGTTATGAACCTTTAAATGTTGTTTTATTTTAATTAAGAGAAGATATTGCGTGGGGATATATGAGGTAAGTACGCTAAAAGGACGAATTATATATATAATATAAAAAGTAAAGATATATTATAATCCTTGTAGGAGTTTATTGCGCTACAACCAGGACCAGCTTTTGGCTTTTTTGCGCCCGGTGCAGTATGTCATATTGCGCCCCCATCATCTCTGTTCATTTTTTTTATCGCCGTAAAGGACAATGGAATAAGACACAAACACTCTTTGGAGTTCCTTTAATATATATGAAAATGAAGGCAATCTTTTTCACTTTGTTTTGAAATTGCGCCCCGTTCAATTGCGCCCAGGATAATAGCCTTCGTTGGACATAGAAGGCGCTTTCAACAACTTCAGAGCAGAGGCGAACCAGGCGTTTCTCGCGGGATTAGGGATCTTTTTTTAGTACGACTAATACGGATTACAAATCAAGAACTATGGCACCGTGCCTGCCAAGAAAGGATCGGCGACGAAATCTGTCGAACTAAATAGAATTGGATTGGTCACACATATTTTTTATGTGGAAGACAATGGAAAAAGGTACAAAAGGTGAATTTCCTGTAATTTATGACAATAAAGGCACGGGGAATTATTTTTCTTTTTTTTTCGAAGTTATAATTTTTTTTTCTGAAATTGCGCCCGGTGCAAGTGCACCATTTGCACCCATGAAACCGCCGCCCCTGGCTACAAATCTAAGAGTGACCTTATAATATAAGTTACTATGCGTCATACTAGCGAAAAAATCAATCCCACAAAAATTAAAAGATTTCTGTAAAAACAGGACTGCCAGTGCAAAAATAGAAAAGTACAGAAAACGCAGGATCAGAAAATTCGATTCCAATATCCCAGTATCACAATTTCCTTCCTAACTCCACAGAAGCCCGACTAGAAATTTTTTGCTGAACATGGTCAGGACCCGATCGGGCATGCCTGATCAGGAAAGTGCAAGGCACGTAATGCAGATAACATATCCAGACCTGATCAGGAACTGATGTGGTTCGCCTGATCAGGAACTGATGTGGTTTTCCTGACTAGGACCTGACCAGGAACTAATGGGGTTTGCCTGATCAGGAACTGTTGTGGTTTGTTTGACCAGGATTGCTTGATTTAGACTATTCTAATCTGAAATTGTGGGGTGAAAAAGAGATAATGGGTGAATTCAAAAATTCAACACTGCCAAAACACTGCACAATTCAGCAAATAGAAGTCTGTAGCTGAATTCTGCAGTGTTGCGGCAGTGTTGAATTTTTGAATTCACCCAATAATCTATATTAATAAAAGAAAGTGTCCGCTTGTGCGTACTTTCGCGCGTTGGATCCAAACAAGATGAGATAGAAATCTGTTTTTTGATTAAGTTCACGGATTGTACACGCTCGATGATTTCTTGAAATTTTCGGCACTTTGCACTTATTAAAAACACAAAATCCAATTCTTTCCACAAACCGTATTAAAACCTTCAACACAAAATTGTTTCAACAACGCAAAATCCAATATTTCCACCAAGCTGTATTAAAAAACTGAGAACCAAATATTTCACATAATTGTTTCACAGACCTTATGAAAAACACACAAAATCCAGTGTTTTCAACCAACTTCAAAAAGTAAAGCAAAATTTTTTCACACAACTTGTGAAAAACGCACAAAATCCAACGCTTTTAATGAACTTAAAAAACTGAAACAAAATCTTTTCAAAAAACTTATGAAAAAACACAAAATCCAATTGTTTTCACAAACACACTTCTGTTCACAGCAAAGGTAAAGTCGTAACTGTCACTTGTCATTTTTAAAACAAACAAATGGAATTTACGCCTTCTTCTTTCTTGGTTTACAAAAGCTCCTTCTCCGAAAACTTTGAGTACTTTCCGATTTTCGACCTTATAAAAAAGGTAATGGTAATGATGAGGATTGCTTGATCAGGACCCAACCAGGTCCCGACTAGGAAAACTTGGTGTGGCATGCCTTACCATTGCCTGATCAGGACCTGATATATGTTCTGGTTTTTCCTCAGCTAAATTCTAGTCGGGAGAGGACGATAGCCTGAGTGAATCCAGCTCAAGTTAAGTATCAAAAGTCGTCTGCGCAAGCCCCTTACCCTATAATACTTTGGAGCTCATCCAGACTCTTGAAAACTTGGACATATTCAACCTATACTGAAAAAAAGCTGCCTCCTAAAACAGTCTATATCAATATTACTTCCATTATGACGTTAATCAAAAAAATCTTAGGAGAGTATCTATAATCCAACCTTAACCTAAATGACAAACAGTGTGGCTTTAGACTACTGGTGATCTTGAAGTGGGCTTTAAAAATACCGCAACCAAATTTTGCATTAGGGATTTTATGACAGATTACGCATGAGTTGTGTCAAACGTCCATGATATTTTTGTTTAGTATTGTTTAAAGATTTAGCGGGGCGCAGCATCTACAAATTATTCAGTCGTATTACGAAAATCACCGTTTTACGGGGAATCTATTTAGTGAAACTTATAGTCCACATAATCGGCGTATCGAAAGTATAATTCGGTATAGCAGCTCAAAATTTGAAACCCATTCTCATTATTGGTTAATATGCGACAAAATAGAACATTATCCAGCACAAAGTGAAGCAAACATAGTACCGATAGCTAAGTGTGAACGCGAGGACCCTAATGAATCGATTCGATGGCGTTCACATTTTGCTTGTCGTATTAAGGTCGGGACACACATATCCGCACCGCAGTCAAATTTTACACATACGTAATAGCTCGCTAAAAAATACTATCTGATCATTTTGTAAAAAAATCAAGATGGTGGTTCAAAGATGGCGGCCGATTTCTGCATTTGGGCTACCAGACCCCCGACATATGTATCAAATAAAAGGGCATGACGTATAATACAATTAGCGATGTAACGTCATTCGAAATTCCCAAAGGTGGACAACACAAAATGTTGGAAGACATATAATAGACTAAATTACTCCTTAAAGAATCGCTTCATATATAGAGCACGGTATGAAAAATAGACGGGTAGTAAAAATCACGTGCTAACAAAGAACACAAAGAAAACAACAACAAATACCGGCAACGTGATTGTGGCTCACCTTCATATAACTCAATCAACTTCAAATTTTTCAGATATGTATAGTTTGAGTGAAAATGAAATCTGACCATTTTGTAAAAAAATCAAGATAGCGGTTCTAAGATGGCGGCGATTTTTTGCATTTGTATATCCGGCCCGCGACATGAGTATCAAATAAAAGGGCATGACAGGTGGAATACAAGTAGCAATGTAGGGTCTTTCCAAATTCAAAATGGCGGCCAACACAATGTGGCCGCAGACATATAATATAATAGACTAAAACGTAGAAAATAAAATTTATATATTATATTTTAACAAATCAATATATGTAAATAAATATATTGGTTCATTTACTTTCTTTGCCTATTGTTATTTTAGAGTAGAGTAAACTCCAGTCACGCGTCAGAGCTGACGCGCACATTTATATTTTTTTTTTCTAATAAAATTTAAAATTAAACTACCTTTTTCTCCAAAAAAAACCGTAGTTAACTAATTTTTTTTTTCCTAAAATTTAAAAGCCTAGACATGCACTTTTTATGTTGAAATTGGCTCTTTCCTCCTTTTTTAGTACTTTTCCGCCTTAGTTTTGTCGAAAAGTACCAAATAAGCACCAAATAAGCCCAATTTTAACATTAAAATTGCTTATAACTTTAAAAGTAAAGGTTGTAGCATAATAGTTGTTAGACATTATTCATAGGTTAGGTTAATTACGTATTTTTGGGGGAAAAAGATGGTTGAAGTTGAAATTTTAGTGAAAAAAAAAACAAAATTTTGACTTTGACGACTCATAAATCTGGACGTTGGTATGGGTATTGGTGGATATTCTACGTAGATTGGTGGCTAATTCATGAAAATATCTAATAGGGTTAAAAAAATACAGGGTAATAACCTCTACCAAAAAAAAATTTCAAAACGCCCTAGCGGCTAAACCGTTACGATTCGCACCGCTCCACCCCCCCCCCCCCCCCCATTCGATTTTTCGTTCGCCTATGCAAAATTCCCACAAATTTCACGATCCCACAAAATTCACGATCCGTCCATGCATGCGGCCGACGTTCCGCATTGTACCCGTTTCAGACCTGAAAAACATGCGCTTTGGTGGAGCGGCGAAGGGCTAAGGACAGAAGGAATCAGGAATGTAAAGAGGGAAGAAGAAAGAAGGAAAGTTATGTAGGTGGGAAAGTGGAAAAGGCGAAGGACCGTGGGGCTGGGATTCGAACCCGGGACCTCTGGGATAGCAGTCAGGCGCCTTACCCCTAGACTACCGAGGCCCCCACATCCAGTGGCGTAGCTACTTAGGGGCTAGGCGGGGCAGTGCCCCGGGGCCCTCAAGCTCAGGGGGCCCTCGAATCCTTACCAGAAAATCTCGATCGAACTGAACTTTTAAAAATTTCTCCCATTTTCAAAATAAATATGACAGGTTGCAACCCGGCTTTAATCATGGCAACTCAGTTGAGAGAAATTCGAAAGTTATACCTAGGAATTTCCCCTAAATTCTTTCTGTGGGTTGGCAGTGTTGTCAATTTGACGGATAGCGATATGTGCGTTTTATTGTGAATTCGAGTCAAGATTTTTTTTCGAGAACGGTTAAAAAATTAATGCTGTATCAGGAATAAGTAAGCTGATGTCAATAAACTTTTTAGTACTGGTCAATATAGTGGTTCAATTTTATTTGATTTAGTACCACTCATATTGATGTCTGTTACGTCAATCAATCATGTCAAATCTATGGATTTCGGCTACTCATTGTATAACGTGAAATATCGTGAAAAAATGCAGGTGCATTAATTCAGGTCCGCGCTCGAGGAGATCGTTCTTGGTCTCCACCGTTAAATGTGGTAACACTAGCGGCGATAAAATGTTTGCTGGGGATTCCCCAACGACATCTTGTAGCGTATCATTACGTTTCTCCTTCCTTTTACTTTTAACGTCGTCAGTGAACAGTGAGTACCTACTCGAGCACCATCTAATATAAATATACCTCAATACCTACACCAAGTATTAATTGTAATTTATGTTGTTATTGTTTAATATTTTTATTACCTGCCCTGCAGTGCACGAAAAAGAGCTGATGATAAAGTAGCTTAGCATTTTTAAAGTATTTGAATATTTAATATTTTTACTTGATAAAACCTAACCAGCTTAGATAACAGTGGGGCCCCATTTTTTGATTTGCCCTAGGGCCCTTGGTTACCTAGCTACGCCGCTGCCCACATCTAGCCAAAATAGATGCCTTCTTCACTGGTTCTTTTTCATTTTTGTTGTTAGTACAGTCAATCTTTATTTTTGATTCGAAAAAATTACATCGTGGAATTTTTTTTCCATAAATCTTTAGGTCATGAAAAAAGCTTAAACCCAGATTTGTGACCTTCCACTCTTTACAGGTTTTTGGAAAATTCAAAAAGTTTTTTGTTGGGTTTTTTCTCTGAATCAGTGCACTTTAGAGAAAAACTTTCTGAACAAAAAGTGTAGAAGACATCGCCGCCTACAGTCAATTCCGTACGACTTTAAATGCAAAAGTTAGGGGGCGCTAAAATATCTAAAAAAGTGTTTTTTCGCTTTTTCACCTAAAAATCTGTACGCGACACGTCCTCGTCCACTGTACGCGACATTGAGGAAATGGCTACAGGTGTGTTTACGTGACTACTCTTTGGCTCTTTATTTTAGTGGGATATCGTCCAAGGATTTCGCGGCCAAACATGGACCTAGTGTACTTTTAGTAGCCCCTATAGCCTCAGATTTGAAGGCCAACCCGCTTGAACAGATTTAAAGGTCTGCCTTAAGATTTCCCCCTAAACTTATTAGCCGAGCATGGTCGCACCGAACAACGAAATTCTGCTCCTTGCAATCACGGAACAACGGAATTCTGCTCCTTGCAGACTCGTCCTCCTTCATCAAGGTTTGGGTAAGAGACTCATCGGTTTTCTGGAATATCTTCAATACTCTGCAGAAGAGGCTTTAATTTATTCCTTTTTAGCTCTTCTAATTGTCTTATTCTAGGTGGTTAGAGAGCTTCTGTGCCTCTCTCCTTGCAGCGTTCAAGAGCTTCCTTGTCAACCTCTCTTATTTACTCCACTGCTTACCCAAGGCGTTATGATGAGCTTTTTTTTCTACATCACAGCCCATAATGATCACCCTTGCCTATCCTTGAATTTAATGGAGGTTGGTCGATCCAGAATATAACCATGCTCTTGCTTGCCTTGCTTCTTGATTTCATATTTCACAAAAGATTACCCTAGAAAAAATATAGCTGGGCCTTGCTTATGGAGATTAATCTTGAAAAACTAAAATTTATCCTCTTTAAACTTTGGATGAAATTAGGGAAGTCAGTATGTCAGTAGAAGAGCATTTAAAGGTCTCAACAGCACTTAGCTTTTTCGAAATATCTCTAAGCAAAATCCTATATCCTAAACTAAACTAGAGTTCTACCCAGAGTTTATGTTCGCATTTTTATGCTGCCTCTGGCCGAGTAGCCTTAAGCTCTACAAGGGAGAGACCAAAAAAGTCCAATTTGCAAAAATTGATTTTCAACTTCTGCCCTGTACGAAACCAAGTAATTCGCTTACGCGAAAGCGAAATCAATCGAACGAAAAAAACATGAAAAATGAAATACAAAGCTTAATCTGCTGCTGTGGAGTGGTGTGGAGTGGTAGTTAAAGCAAGATACTGAGGGAGGTCTAATGCCAAAAAATCTTCCGAATACCATTTTCATCAACAACATTTTCGTTTAGCATTAGTTTTTGAAGATGTTCTTAGTAGGTGATCTGAAAGCTGTTTCCCAATTAGATGAGCTGTAGTTTTAGCTGGCGGACTTCGTGTTCGTGTTACAGTCTGAAAATGATATGATGCACTTGTGTTTTGAGTGCATTCCATCCGGAACTTTACTCGCTTCAATTTTCCATGTCTGGATATTCTAGGTATGATAACCATGATTTGTAAAATTGTAAACATGGAAAGGCTCTCTGTTGATTTCTGCATCACTAGACTCATCCGAAGACCCTGAAAAGATTTGCAATAGTTTTCATTTTATATTGGATAATACTTGATCTTAATTACTGTCGTATACAACATCTAACCATCTTGCAAATTATGCAATTCGAAAACCGGGGTTTTCAGTAAAAAAAATCGGTTTTAAATTTCTAAATTGCACTTCTTCTATTAGTTACCAAAAATTATTAAGTTATCCGTGCAGGTATTATCAAAAATATATAAAAATTATTCTACAGAAGATGACTACGATGTTACAGAAAGCCACGAAGAATAAAATCAAGCCATGGATGTATGTATTATATCGCTGAACGGATGGCTTACAGGTGGCGCCACCATTAGCAAATCCATATTCTTTTTAGACAGTATCTACATATATGTATGTGTCAAAATTTCGTGACATTCCGACCATTCCGACAGTGGTTTTAGTGACGCTACTTTCCAAAGCAAAGAAAAATCTAATTTTCGTGTGTTGATACAGCATATCTTTTTAATAGGAAAAATACCGTTCAAGTAAAGCAATGGCCTGAAAGATGTTATTCGGGCTCTACTATATCGAGAAACAGTTTGCTGATTTTGGACGCGTCCGCACAAACGCCGATGATACTGAAGGCTCTGGTTGCCCAAAGACGACAGTAGTTCCATGAAAAAAGAGCGCACAAAATAGTTTTGGAAGACCGTAAAGTGAAGTTCAATGTTTTTCCTGAACATTTGTCCATAACAAAACTGTTTGTTCACTATTGACTATTGACCATGTTTGTTCACTATTGACTAAAAACAACAACGTGCTGATGATTCAGAGCGCTGTTCGAAGCTGTATAGGAAAGGTGACAATGGACGAAACCACTGAAATATAGTAAAATTTATTAGCAGTTTTTTCATTAAATAAATGTATTTATTCTAAAACCGTGACGGTTATTTCCCATGTTTAACGAAGTTTTCAAAATAGCTCAAGACTGAGACAGAAGAACGAAAACTATACCTGTCTATTTTTTTCTAATTATGTTTATATCGCTGACATGCGCTGACGATTACAGTTCATTGGGATTTAACGTGGGAGCGAGGCAGGAATAGTTTTTGGTGCCATTTTTTTGCTTTGAATAGAGAAGACGAGGAAGTGCAATTTATTAAACACGGGGAAGCATTTTGGCAACACTAATGCATAGCATTCTTTACGTATTTGTGTCTAATACGAATACCATGTACGCACTGAGCCGAAATTAGGTGATTTCGGAAAGTGATTTTGAAATTATGTAGAACCGTTCGCACTGGATTGAAATGATTTCGTTTGACAGTTTTTTCTAGCACTACTCATGTCTTCGTTTTTTCCTGCCCGAATTTCACTAGCAATTCCTCTTATAACAAAGCCCATAGCTTATTTATTTTATATATCTTGAGTTTTTGTATTTTGAAGAATGTTAAAATGTGCAAAATCAAAATTGTGTTATTAAAATGTTTCAAACTGACGTGCTGCCAGCTGCTGAGAGACGTGCTGAATTGAGCTGAATTCGATTTTTAGGTTTGAGTATTGGCTTCGACATGATTTCGTTCGTAATTTGGCCAAAATTACGAGGTTTGAGATGATTTCGAAATCACAAGAATACATGGGAAATCACATGATTTTGAACGTGATTTTGGGCGAAATCACCAAAATAGCCGAAATCACGTAATTTCGGCTCAGTGCGAACATGGTATAACCCGGACAGTGGCTGTGTTATATTTATTCAAAAACCGGGAGGGATATCTAAATGTTTGAAGCAGACCCTTCGCAAAACCTGAACAAATTTCACTACGCCTCTGTTCAGGTTAGACAATGTATTTTGTTGTTGTGGTTATAGTCAAAGGCAAGCGTTGCTTGACACCCGTGGAGGGGGAGAATTAGAGAGAAAATTTCTTGATCCCAAGTGCTTCCCTCGAATCCGTGTACATGTACGCTATTTTCGGTTCCTTATCTTCTCTATTCAAAGTTTTTTTGTATGGGATTTTGCTCATTTAGCAGTCCATTACTATATGTCAGTGCTCCAGAGTCAAATCGGCAGTCAGCTAATTTGTAACGAAACAAGGCGCTGTAAATAATAAACCCAACGGCACCACCGCTGTTAACAAAAAAAGACACAACCGCTGAATAAGTTGCTGACATTACCGAAACAGAACAGCGCAGCGCAGCAAGGCACCAATATAAAAGGCCGGTGCCTGGCTGCGAAAGGGGGTCGTGATCAGACAGTGGAAGAGGTGATTCCTCTGCCTGATAACTGGACAGAGCCATAGGAGAGTTGATCGTATGTTTCATGTACAGACGACCGATACCTTTTCAAACCACGGAGAGTTGATCCAGTGGTACCGAAAGACCAATACATTTACAAGCCACGGAGAGTTGATCCAGTGGCGCCGACCGACCAATACATTTAGCGACCACTGAGAGTTGATCCAGTGGCGCCGACCGACCGGTCCATTTACCGGCCACGGAGAGTTGATCCAGTGGCGCCGACCGACCAATACATTTACCGGCCACGGAGAGTTGATCCAGTGGTACCGAAAGACCAATACATTTACAAGCCACGGAGAGTTGATCCAGTGGCGCCGACCGACCGATACATTTACCGGCCACGGAGAGTTGATCCAGTGGCGCCGACAGAATAATACATTTACAAGCCACGGAGAGTTGATCCAGTGGCGCCGACCGACTTACACCTTTTTCATTTCCATCTCTTTCCCTCCCTTGATAGCTTTGTAATATAGTTGTATATAATATTATAATCAATAAAAATAAGGACATAAACGTAACGGGAGTTTTGTTATTTAAACCTTGGACACCTGAGAGCTGACCCGCCGCTCCTGACGTTACAAAGTGCACAGCTGAATAGTTGAGCTGAGTATAAGTTACTATAGCGCCTAGTTCGAAATCTTTGTCCGTTTTGAGTAATACGGTCAGAACTGTACAATGATAGAGTTTTACATATGACCCTGAATTTTTGTAACCCTGTAACCTATTTTCATGAGTAAAGTACCAATTAACCCATAATTCCTCCACCTATCTATGATGGTCACCTAACTGTTTCTCCAGAAAAAAATAGCTGAAGTTGACATTTTTGTTCAAAAAACCCTAAAGTTGGACTTTGACGACTCATAACTCCTAAAGTTGAGAAAATAGAACCCTCAATTTTACTAATGGAAATAGGTTATAGGGTTACAAAAATACAGGGTGACATGTAAAAATCTATCTTTGTAAAGTTCTGACCATATTACTCAAAGTCAATATATCTATCCCTCCGAAAAACTTGGAAGGAGGTATCAAAAAGTTCGGCATTAAGAATCCCACTGGGTTACCATGTTTTTGTAAAGGCGATTATATCGAAATCGGTGGACGAAGTCGACAGAAACACATCTTGGGGTTTGGATCTGATTCCCCTCAGGTTTTGGTAACAACCTGTTGAAGCCTGTCGAGTGTCAAAGTGTCATACGCATGCGGGGAACAAAACACTTTGCACCAGGAGGCCATAACTTCGGGTCTAAAAGCTTTTTCAGTGGTATTGGGCGGTGCGGTGCAGTCAGGACGAAAGACGCAGCTGGTTTGGATACACAGCTGATCTTCCTGCAGGAGACTGTAGCAGGATTAATAGCATTTCCCCGAAGGTATTCTTTAATTGCCTCGCACGTAGTTTCAGGGGAGAAACGCAAATTGAAAATATTTCGCGGTCTGGGTACCGTTATCAATTTGGTGCAGGCTACCGAATACTCAGTATCTCCTGTGCCCGACGGTGCAATGATACTAATAGAAGAGGTTGATGCCGCATCTGGCTCTGGGATAGAGTCTAAGCCCATTGGTAGTGAGGAGGCGGGGACAGGCAAACTAGTAGAAAGGTTTGCAGTGGCAGCATCCGAAACGTTGACTTTACGACTGAGTCTGCGTTTACCATGCTTTCTACGGGTTTTCGGGTGGTCATGAAAAAGAGGAAAGTCAGGGGAAAGAGGGATTTCTCTCTAGTTTCTCTCTCATAAGCACCGCTAAAAAAATCAGCTACATTGAAGTGAGGTATGCCTTATCAAATTTTCATGGAGCAATATCTGCCTTTCGCATTCGAAAAGCTTTTTAGAGGGCTTCAAAGAAATATCCCGGCTTCTCCGACCGAACTGCGCAAATTCAAGCACATTGGCGAACTGAACTTTAAAATAACCTCAGTTACAAATAACCTCAATAACCTCATACAATTTCCACATATTCAACTGAGGATCAGCAAACCTCAATCCGCCCTGAAGTAGAACGCAAAAGCTCGCTCAAAAGAGAGTATTCAACTGGAATAGTGGAATGCCACTCCAGTGGGCTTTTGCATATCTGAGTTCTGTCGAAAAAGCAACAACAATTTCAAGCACGAACTGAACATGAACTGGACTTTAGCCGATGAAGCCCCTTATCTGAATTGAACTGAACATTATTTAACTGAGGTCGGTGAAACCGGGGCATTAAGCTTTGGCTTAACTCATATGAAGCTTAAGTTCTTGTTGTTACATTCCTTCATATTCTAGGCAATTATGTTGGTGACCGTGATGGGTATCATTTAGCACAGTTAATAAACCGGTTCTAGAACTCAGTTCGGTGCGTCTAAAAACGTCTTTCGACATCGGCACAGTTATTGCTCTCATATCCCAGCCGAAATTGTCAAATTTTTCGGCCTCTTTTTTCCACTCGGGTTCTGGTAGCAATGATTCTTTCCCAAGGGGACCAAATGGAACATTTCTTATAGTGAATGAGATAAGGCGTTAGATGCCTGTATGGGCCTTACAGGGAAATTCACACGGGATCCACATGAGGCAATAGGGCTAACCACATAGCGACTTTCTGCACTCGCCAAATGCTAGTCAGGTATAACCCCTTAACAAAAGAATTTAAAACTATAAAACTTAACAGGCAACTGGTACATAAATTGACCGATTAACTTTTTACCAGCAGGTGATAGCCAAAAATAGCCAGGGGAGGGGAGCCAGCCATCTCGATCTCCGAGCCCTGGAGAGGCACCCTGCTTGGTTTTGGTATTGGGCTTTCTCATTCCCGTCTATGTTTCTATGCCTCGGAACCCAGAAGAGAGTCTCGTTATGCTTTGTGCCAAACCTATCTAACTCAGCTCTGCATCGCACCACTCCCTGGGAGCACGTTATCACTAAATAAAGATCTCTTATGGAGGCTATCCATGAGCATTCCAATACTACATCCTTGTGTGCGTTCGAGATCCACTATCTAACTACGTGAGGAGCTCCGATTGGAACACACAAGCGTGCAGCAGAAGGTGTCATGACAGGGAACTGTTACTGGTCTTTAGTTAGACTAACTTCGCACTCTTACGTTCTTAGGCGTCGGAGAATATCCATCCGCATATCAAACTTCTTCAGAATGTCTTCATTTATCCACTATCTTCTTGAAGGTATTTCGACGGAGAAGCCCTTGGTCAATCTAGGAGAAAGGTTATTTGTGGTTGTTGAGACCACACCACACCCTTGGGTATCAAATCCAAAATACTGCTATAACTAAAGGCCTCGGACTCTCAGACAAAGGCTACTGCACGTGACTAGATGTTTGATATGAAGGTTGGCAGGACGTAGGTACAAGGACAGACAAGAACATTCAAGAGAGATCGAAGCAAGTCAGAACCTGAGTGATAGATTCTAGTTCAATTTGCCTTTATTAGCTTCACCTGTAACTATGTAATAACATCTTGGAAGTTAAATTTGACCCACTTCCCGGTTTCCGATTGAGCTGAAATTTTGTAAAAAAAAAATCCAGATGGCGGTTCCAAAATGGCGGCCGATTTTCGCAATTGTGCTCCGCAGACCCCTCACATGGGTATCAAATGAACGGATATGACGGGTAAAATACAATAATCTGTGTGGCGTCATTCCAAATTCAAAATTGCGGCCAACACAAAATTGCGGAAGACTTATAATAGACTAAAAAGCAAAAAATGTAACCGATCATTTTGCACCCATTAGTAGTTCCCGTGATAATTAGTATGCATACATGATGAGTTGAATAGTTGGGTTGAGGCTGAGTCAAAAATAATAAAGCAGTAAATAAAACACAGAGATGGTGCTGTCAACTAAATTCAACTACTTCTGTACTAACGTCTGTATGCGTATATTCAACTCAACTCAGGCAGGCGAGGTTCAACCTGAAGTTAACTATCATGTATAATAGCTTAATGCAAACTGACCATTTTGTAAAAATATTAAAAAGGCTGTTCCAAGATGGCGGTCGAATTTTGCAATTGTGTTCCAGTGAGCCCACGACATGGGAATCAAATGAAAGAGTACGACAGGTAGAATACAGTAATCTGTGTGACGCCATCCGGCCACCACCACAGAATGGCGGAAGTAATATAATAGACTAAAAAGTAGAAAAAAAAATATTTTAAAATATAGAAAAAATACGATTTTATTTTAACATGAACCAAAAAATAAAAAATAATTTTGAATGTAAAGTTTTTATTACTGCAGCCACTTAAAAAAGCGTGATGCGTTAACGAAAAGTTTCAGTATTACTAAAATAGGAATATAGGTAGGTACAGAGCGCTCCACGCTTTTTTTACATTTAAGGCAGTGGCTGCAGCAATAAAAACTTTACATTCAAAATTATTTTTTACTTTTTGGTTCATTTTAAAATAAAAGCGTATTTTTTAGTTTTTTTAAACTATTTATTTTTATTAAAAGAACTTAAGACCAATATAAAATTTCCTCAAAAACAATCTGCATAATTACTCTCTGTACACACCGAGACACTCCGCTTCAAAGAGAGCGTTCGGAAATATCAAACCTCATCAGCATAGCAAGAATAGTTAATTTACTGTTCAGTGTTAGCGTAACTTGTGCACCTACAAGGATATTACAAACGGAGAAAATCCAGGTGTTCCCTTCTTCTTCTTTCCTTTTCCTCCTTCTTTTTTGGCCATAAGGTGAACCAACACGGGAAACCAATTCGCATAAATTCTGAAACTTAGGGAATGGCCCGTGCACAACTGGAGCAAGAGTGGCGAGAACGCAACCCGAGTTTAAATCGCAACTCAGGCCGTAGCGCAACTAAACCGCTATCACTGAACTTTGGTGCTCCATGCCGTCTCATATCAAACGGAATCTTTTCTCGGGTTTCTTCTTCTGTTTTTTTTCTGATATGTATTTTTTTCTTTTGGGGTAAAGTTTTTCGTTGTCAACTTTGCTCTAGATTGGAACGAGGAAGCGAATCCTTCTTGCTGCCAGCTCCGAATGGCCAATTCGAGTGGTGTTTGCGGCTGAGTTTCGGAGAGTTGCCATCCGAAAGTTTGCTCAACGAAAAGAAGTTAACAAATTGTTTTTGGAAGTTTCTACCAGTATTTTTGCGGTCGACATAATTGAATTACTTGCGTGGAGGACTGACTCAGGTTCCATTAAATCCTAATCAGGGTCATACGAGAGAATATCAATATGAAGATTTTGTTAAGATGCCAGAATATAATTAGTATCAGCTTTATTTGCCGAGATGATGCTCCTGCCGAATACTAAGTAGCAAGCATTGTGCTTTAATCAACTTTGTTTTATTTGTGAACAGTTAACTTATTGTGGTAATTGTCCTTGAATTAAAGGAATAGAAAATATTGTCGCCATTTATTATGGTCGATATTGTTCTGTGGAATAAATAGAATTTGGTCGAACTGAAGCAAATGATTAGACTACGAAGCAGGAGTCGGCAAATTGAGAATATTGCAGATATTGTAAATGACGTACAAGGACGAATTGTGGCACACCATATGGTTTATTATGTAAACCTGTGTCTAGCTGCATTCCAATTTTAGAAATAGCCTATGATTTGGATGTTAGAAAGAAGTGATAGAGATCTAACTAAGCCCCTAACCCAATATTATGGAAATAATGGCCGTGAATGTTATTTGTAAATATAGGTCGAATTAGCTTCGCACATTCACATTTATTCATTGTTGTCTAAGTAAAAACAAAAAATGGCCTTACAACGGGCGAACACCGGCCGCTTGGGTTTTTAAGGGACATACGATGGCCGTAGAGTTTTTTTTATCATTTTTAACGGAAGCACAGGACGGCCAAACTTGACCGAAACATTTCTATGAGCACAGCCTGTTTATGTGCACGATCTATTTCTTTGCTTTGGGTCCTTGTTGAATCCTGTAGACAATATCGTTGATCCGTATTAAGATTTTATAGGGCACTTCCCATTAGCGCTGAAGTTTAGGAGATTTCCCTTGCCTTCGCCGGGGGTTGAACAACCGAGGTCCCGCTCCTTGTATCCACTACTGTTTGCTCGGAGGTTATACCTTGGTTTCATTCTACCACTGCCGTCCTAAGATTCTCCCTTGCGATTCTTTCATCTGGCTTATCCTAGTTTCGGTCAAGACTACATCAACGAAGTAGCAAGAGAGGCTTTCCTTAACTCTTTTACCGACCGGGATCCGCAACAGGCAGCCAGATTGACCGGGAAGAAGAATACCTCAGAAATTTTGGCATATGCTCTGGCATACTAGGCAGCGAAGCAAGCAACAAGGAGCGCAGTCCACCTCAAGGAAATCCACACAACAAAGGACATATGCAACCGAATGAATACAATGAAAGTACGCGGTCGACTACGATGCTGGAACTGCAGTGAGCCGGGTTATCTACAAAGGAATTGGAGAAAGCAAAGGAGAGCGGAATCTCCCAGAATCTTCCAGAATAGGAATGGCGCAACTTGTTGTCAAAACTGCGGACATCAACAGAAAGGTGACCAGAGGGAGGCCGAAGAAAATGACTCCGTGTTTCAACGCAGACAGCAGTAGGGAAACTGTTGTGAAGTCATTGCACATGCTCATTTTCTTTGCCCTTTCAATTATCCCACACGCGCATTTCAATATAATTTCCATGCGCATGTTGTTTTTTTTTTACTTTTTAATACTTACCATGCGCATTCCAATACTAATCTCCATGCGCATGCCTTTTACTTTGTTTCCTGTATCAAATTACCTCCATTTAATACTTCATAAGTCTATTCTTTGTTCATTGTTCTATTCGCTTACTCTGCATTTCTATCTTACTTATTGCAAGTAAGCGATTATAACAATCAAGTGAGGAAAAAGCTCAATTTAGATTGGCAGTCGTTCTATATCCTCCAAGTCGGTTGGTTCGTTATTCAAACGAAGTTTTGTAATAAAATAATTAAAGTTTCAATAAATAAGTTTTGTAAAGTAACTTAAGTTTTCGTTTTTCACTTAAAGATCGAATTTAGTAATACCCCTTTTGTTTTACAACAAAAATTTGGTGTCAGGTGTGGGGTTCGGTATGTGAATTCGAAAAAAAAGTGAAAATTGCTGAAATAATTACTTCGAAGACGACGCCGATCTGGGAAAACGCAGGACGACTCACTATAAATCGCTTGGAGCTGAGAGGATCCAGGCAGCGGATTTTAGTTAAAAAAAAGCCCCAAATTGACCTCGAGTTAAAGGTAAAAAAATTTTCACTCTAAATATAAGTAGCAGAACCAGATGGATGGAAACTGTGCGCATCTGAAGATTACTTGAACCACAAGTGCAAGGTGACCATCTCCCGCCGTGCATAATTCTTGCGGAAACCACTGACGGCTGCGGCAGCATCAATTACATTTTTTAAGGAACTTTAAATTTTTCCTAATTAAGTTAAATGAAATAATTTCCTTTTTTCATTTATTTAAATAACAAATTTTTTTCTTAATCGTATGTACATAAAGTACATTACTTTAGCATTTTTTTTCTAATAAAGGAATTTTGAGAGAAAAGAACCATAACACTAATTAAATTAAAAGAACTCTCTTTTACTTAAAAAATTATAATTTTTTGAAATTTTTATTCAATTAATATATTTTTAATAAATATTTAATATATATTTCTTTTATCAATGCATGCTAAAAATATATTCTTTTGCCAATAACATAAAGTGTATACATGAATTTAATTATTGTGAGAATTTGTTAAGCGGTAGTGCGGTTTTGTTTTGTTGAATATATCTATACTTTATTGAATGAAATTTATAAACGGTGTTCACTCGTCGATACATTTTTGATTTAATCGATGATCATGTTTGGATTGTTATTGTTTTGTGATTAATTAAATTTTATTTCTTATGGTGAAATAATACCGTACAATTTTTCTCCGCTCATTATTAACTCGTTTTATCAGTCGTTTTCTCGAAGCTAAAGGAAAGTGAAATTGCATTCGCAAGGTGACCCACTTACCGTTCCGTCCTCTTGAAGGAATCTCAATCGAACTGTAACAATTAAATGACGGATAGCCATTCCTCTGGGGACGACAACACCACCATGCCACCCAAACTAGACAAGGATTTCGCCCTTAAACTAATTCCTGAATTTAATGGGAATCGCGAAACCCTCCACAAATTCGTTAGTTGTTGTGACATTGTGGTGTCTGCCGACCTTAGCGCAAACGATTCTAACACGCTTGTGAGCATAATAAAAAGCAAATTAACTGGTATCGCTTACAACGTTATAAAGTACAAGGAAATAGGGAGTTGGGAAGAATTAAAGACAATTCTCCAAGGTCAGTTCCTAGAAAGGCGAACCTTAGCACAGATACAAAACGATCTAGTCACATGCAGACAATCATTGAATGAGAATGTTCGCTCTTTCGGAAATCGCGTCGAAAGACTTTTAATGGATTTAAATGACGCCTGCGTTGCTTCTGAAGGGTTGGAAGCCGCTGGTGTAATAGAGAGCCTTAACAATAAAACCGCTTTAAAGTCCTTTGTTGATGGGTTACAGATGCCCATAAGATTAATTGTAAAAGCGAGCCGATTTACAAAACTTTCTGAGGCAATTGAAGCCGCCGTCGAGGAAGAAAGATCTGTACGACCTAAAAACGTGCAAAGGTCATCCGTGAGATGCAACTACTGTCATAAAAATGGTCATTCTACGTCCAACTGTTTCTTGAAAAATAGAACACCAAGTGACGGCAAACTCCCGGCAATACCTAAACAAGAAATCAAACGAGAGTCCTTCGAGCGCGTACAAGTTGTTATATGCAGTTATTGCAAAAATAAAGGACACCATATAGGAGAGTGTCGCAAAAGAAAATTTAACCAGGATAGGGCATCTCAATCACAACCCAATGCTCAGGGCAAAAACTATTCGGGAAACGGCAGCGGCCCTGGAACAAGCGGTGGACTGACCAGAGCCGAAAAGTTTCAATAATCCGCCCAAATCCCGAAATTACTAAATCTTTTAATACTAAATCTTTTAATACTACATCTTTTAATAAAAATTCTTTTAATACCAAATCTTGTAATACAAATTCTTCGCTTACCAATTCATCGCCTAGCGAAATTACTAAATCTTGTAATACTAAATCTCTTAATACTAAATCATTGAATGCTAACTCTTCGCTTACTAATTCAAGTACACCAAGCGAAACTACTAAATCTTTGAACACTAACTCTTTGCTTACCAATTCTGGTGTACCAAGCGAAAATACCAAATATTGTAATACTAAATCATGTGATGGTAATCCATACCATACCAACTCGATCACCACGGAGATCACCACGGATGGAACTTCGAAATCTTGCCATCCACATACATCTACTAGAAACACTAACACTAATAACCACTACCGCGACACGAATAAACATTCTAAATCACGCCTTCGCGTATACAACGTAATTCTTTCAAATACTAACAAAAGCGATAGCATCGCACTAAAAACGTTCTTCACTACAAATTCTTTAACTAATTTCCTTGTAGATAGCGGTAGCGATATAAGTTTAATCAAAGTGAATAAAATGAAAGCCGAGTCCTTAATCCACACAAATCTAACAGCTGAGTTACTAGGCATAACTAACGAACCTCAAAAAACCATAGGCCTCTACTACGGTAAACTTGGCCTAGGTAATAGTAGTAGACATCATCCTTTTCACGTTGTCAAAAGCGATTTTCCTTTAATAAGCGATGGAATCCTAGGAAAGGATTTCCTTGACAAATATCGTGTAAAAGTCGATTTCGGCAAAAAGATTGTTACTCTTCGATTGTGCAACGAATCCTTAAAATTCAAATTAAGACCCTCATTGAAAATGTTAACTCTACCACCCAGAAGTGAAGTAATGGTACAGGTCAAAACTGATCTTAAGGAAGACTGCCTATGTCTTTCCCAGCAGTTTAAAAACGGAATTGTTGCCGGCAACTGCATTTCTAAACCAATAAATAATAGTTGTCTGGTGACACTTATTAATACTAATGAAGAAAATGCTGTGTTAGACGTCGATGACATTAAAATATACAAGTTATCCGACTATGAAGTTTTCGATACACAACCCAAAGATAATATCTCCTCTAATTACTCTAGGATAAAAAGGGTACAAGAATCTATTAAACTGGGCCACGTCACGAGCGAAGAACGCGATTCCGTAATGAGAATATGTACCTTGTATAGCGATCTATTCCATCTCAGCGATGAAAAACTCACTTGTTCTAATTCTGTCTACCACAACATTCCTACTCCTAACGTGGAGCCGATCTACGTAAAACCATATCGGTTACCTGAGGCTCATAAGACCGAAGTTAATAAACAGGTAAGCCAAATGCTGGAAGATGATATTATACAACCATCGAAAAGCCCTTGGAATTTTCCTCTGGTCGTAGTACCTAAAAAACCAGACGCCAGTGGTAACAAACGGTGGCGAATCGTCGTAGATTTTAGAAAACTCAACGACAAAACCATAGGCGATGCCTACCCGTTACCAAACATTACTGAAATTTTAGAGCAACTGGGGAACTCTAAATATTTTTCAACTTTGGATCTCGCTAACGGGTTCCACCAAATTAAACTAAATTCTGATGATAAGCTCAAGACTGCCTTTTCCACCCCTTTGGGTCATTTTGAATATAAACGCATGCCTTTTGGATTGAAGGGAGCCCCTGCAACCTTCCAAAGGCTCATGAACAATGTCCTTGCAGGTCTGCAAGGCTATAAAGTTTTTGTCTATATGGACGACATAGTTGTCTACGGTCAGAACCTGGAAGAGCACAATTCAAAGTTAATAGAAGTATTCGATCGCTTACGTAAGAACAACTTAAAGTTACAGCCGGACAAGTGCGAATTCCTAAAATCAGAGCTTACTTACTTAGGTCACGTCATAACCCAAGATGGTATTACTCCAGATCCCAAGAAGGTAGAAAGCGTGCGAGAGTTTCCTACCCCTCGAAGTCCTAAGGAAATCAAGATGTTTTTGGGACTAGCTGGATACTACAGACGTTTCGTAAAAAACTTCGCGAAAATCTCCAAACCCTTAACGGATCTCTTAAAGAAGGACAGAAGTTTCAATTGGACAAACCTCTGCACAGAGTCTTTTAATCTGCTCAAGGAACAACTCACCAATCCACCATTGCTACAATACCCGGATTTCTCAAAGCCATTCATACTTGCTACTGATGCAAGCGGAGTAGCAATAGGTTCCGTACTTTCTCAAGGCGAAATAGGCCGAGACCTGCCTATCGCCTATGCCTCTCGAACGCTTGGAAAAAGCGAGCTAAACTATTCAACGACAGACAAGGAACTCCTTGCAATAGTTTGGTCTATCAAACATTTTAGACCCTATCTGTTTGGGAAAAAGTTCAAGGTGATCACGGATCACAAACCCCTCGTATACCTATTTAATTGTAAGGACGCTAGTTCGCGAATGATGCGTTGGCGCCTCCTGCTCGAAGAATTTGACTTCGAAATCGTTTACAAAAGCGGAAAACTAAATTCTAACGCCGATTTTCTGAGCAGAATATGCAAAATGACACTAAGATCCAATAAACAGCGCCCCGTTTCCAACAATACTATTACCACACCAAGTAATTCCTCCGAAGAGAACCAAGTGACTACGGTCGCAGAAAATGAAGAGTCAGCCTACCATAAATATTTAAAGGAAGTTAACGAGAAGATAATTCTCAACCCTCTAGTTTTCGATCACGACGACGACATTCCGTCTGATACGAATATTCTGCTTTTTATTAATAAAAATGCCATTGTCGAAGGAAATAGAACAAAAGCAGTACCCAAGGAGGAACATATACAAATTCTACAGCATAAAGTTAATGCCGCCCACCAATTGATTGATATTACTGAAGGTATACACCACATAATTTATTTAGTTACAAATGAGCCCGAAAGACAAGCAACGTACGAAGACTTCTATTTAGGTCTCTCCAATCTGCGTTCCCATCTGCAAAATAACTCTATAACTACCATATCTTTACCAAATCCTGTTAAGCAACCGTCTTACCATCACTTGAGATTCGAAAATATAAGAATTATGTTACGCTACATATTCAGGGACTCAGATATATCCATTAATGTACACCACAATAATCAACAGAATCTTAGTAGAGACGAGATTTCAAAAATCCTGCATGAATACCATACTACTCCTTCTGGAGGTCACACTGGAGTCAGTCGAACTTATAAACGTATAAAAATGTACTATAAATGGAAGGATATGTACCGGGATGTTAAAAACTTCATCCAGAAGTGCGACGGGTGTCAACGCAATAAGATAACCCGCTACACTCGCGAACCTATGACAATAACCACAACTGCTAAAATCCCATTCGAAAAGATCTCCCTCGATATAGTTGGTCCCTACCCAACTACCGAAGATAATAATCGATACCTGTTGACCTTCATAGACGATTTGACAAAATACAGTGATGCTATACCTTTGGAAAATCAAGAAGCATCAACTATTGCAGGAAAATTCGTAACGGAAATAATTCTGAAGTTCGGCACTCCAAAATACGTTCTTACTGACCAAGGACAGAATTTTCTCAGTAACGTATTTAAGGACGTATGTAAATTATTGAAAATAAAGAAATTGCAAACCACTGCTTATAGGCCTCAATCTAATGGGTCTTGCGAAAGAAGTCATCGCAATTTCGTAGAATATCTACGATGTTTCATTAATAAATCACAGAGCGACTGGGATCGCTGGATAAAATATGCGGTATTCGTTCATAATACTACACCTAATTCTTCCACAGGATATACTCCCTTCGAACTTCTTTACGGCCGTAAAGCCGAATTACCTTCCTCCGTCTCTCAAACTCCGGAATTGAATTATAATTATGACATATATTCTAATGAGCTTAAGGCTCGACTTCAACACTCTCACCAAATTGCGAGAGAAAATCTTATTAAAGGTAAACATTTATCTAAAACCCAATTCGACAAAAGGATAAACAAAGCTAATTTTAAAGAAAATGACCTTGTGTTGCTTAAGGCAGAAGCCGCCCCAAAAAGCAAGTGCAAGAAACTACTACCTGCTTGGTCAGGCCCTTATAAAATAATCTCGACGGAAAACGTGAATTCTACGATACTCATAAGAAACAAACACGTCAAGGTTCATAACGACAGGCTTAAGCCGTATTACAATTGAACCATACCTCTCTCGCACTAGTATTATGTAATTTAGCTTTAATCTCAAGCCGCAAAACACCTCACTAACTCGAAACCCATCTAAATCATAGATTACACTGTCACTGCCTTCAAGGTCAGCGGTCACCTTATGATGCGCATGTGACTCTTTCGATATTTAATAAATTCTCACGAATCTTCAAAACTTAAACACAGTCTTACTTTTCATGAAATATTTTTCCAGGAATGATGTGAAAATGTAAGTCACCCCACCCCGGGTGGTTGTCGAAACTACTAATCCAAGAGGTTAAAGTTAGAGCAACACTTTCAATAAGGTGAATATGCGCCATTGGAAGGAAATCAATTTAATTAATGAATAAAATAACGAACTCGTATTTGCACCCGAAGACGCGAGCCAGGTCTTCAGATATCGATTGCACGAAGTTTCCTTCAATTTTTCAATATCTATTCTGCTCTAATCTACCAGCACCCTACACATTTTCATGACAACTATCTTTTCAGATGTGTTGGCAGATTTTACTCCTAGGCCTTGCGGTATTTACTCTAAGCGGCCTAGCAAAGGAAACTACAGTTAAGCCGTTCCAGTTAACAGACCTCTCTAACCACTCAGGTCTCTATTTCGAGCATATCGGGCAGCTTAAACTCAGTAATGACAAATGGAAACTTCCTACTCACTATTCCCCTAACTTCCTCAAGCCTCTACAACGTATACAAAATTACGAGCATACCCAGTCAGGCACAAAATAACTACTATTCTCTAATCATCCCTCAGAAACCCTTTATTGTTGTTGAGAACCTGAAACAGAACTACTTTATGTATAATGAAAATGATTTGCAACAATGTCAACTAACTAGTAATAAACAACTATACCTTTGCGAACAAAGGACTCCACTGTCCATAACGAACTCGGACCACAGTTGTGAATTAAACCTTTTGGAACATAGCGAGATTGCAGCCAGAAGCTGCGAGAAAAGAGTAATGGTAGCAAATAGAACTATCTTCCTCTCCTTAGCTCAGACAAATTCATGGATCTTTATAGCGCCGGTCAGAGAGAACATCATTGTAAATTGTAACAAAGATACCTTTCCTGCCAGCCTTTTTAGTGTTGGTATACTCTCAATAGAACCGCATTGTAAGGCGTATTCAAAATTCTTCATGCTAAACTCAAAATCCTCTTATAAAAGTAATTTCACTCTGAGCCATTTCAGCAATTTCAAAATTTTCGAGGAACCAACTGAGGTAAATTTTAAAATATTACAACTTCCAAATCTAAATCTAACGTACGAAAATACAAAACATTTCAATATAAATGAACAGATAGAAAACCTGAAACAAATTAGTAAGAATATAGATACGATCAAAAAAGAAAATCATTTAGTTAACAAAACAAAATCGCAAAACGCCCACATTATATCAATATATGTAATTTTTATAATATGTATCATTATCATGGTAATCTATAAGATTTTTAGTTGTAAATGTATTAAACATGTTAAAACCAACGAGCCAAGCGACTTGCAGACGGTGGAAATTCAAGACTCAACTTCAGATCATGTCAAAACACCTATACCTTGTCCTAGAACAAACAATCGCACCAATCCTAGGTACAATTTTTGTCCTTAAGGAGGGGCATGTTGTGAAGTCATTGCACATGCTCATTTTCTTTGCCCTTTCAATTATCCCACACGCGCATTTCAATATAATTTCCATGCGCATGTTGTTTTTTTTTTTACTTTTTAATACTTACCATGCGCATTCCAATACTAATCTCCATGCGCATGCCTTTTACTTTGTTTCCTGTATCAAATTACCTCCATTTAATACTTCATAAGTCTATTCTTTGTTCATTGTTCTATTCGCTTACTCTGCATTTCTATCTTACTTATTGCAAGTAAGCGATTATAACAATCAAGTGAGGAAAAAGCTCAATTTAGATTGGCAGTCGTTCTATATCCTCCAAGTCGGTTGGTTCGTTATTCAAACGAAGTTTTGTAATAAAATAATTAAAGTTTCAATAAATAAGTTTTGTAAAGTAACTTAAGTTTTCGTTTTTCACTTAAAGATCGAATTTAGTAATACCCCTTTTGTTTTACAACAAAACGAATAAAGACTAACTCCATGGGGCCGGAGTTAGTCGGGGAAATCGAAGCCCTCGGTGTCGTCATCATCACTATCAAACTACTGCAGCGTAGTGCCAACAGCCTTATCATCGATAGAAAGATTGTAGCCGAAAATGCACAATAACTGTAGATACCGGTGCTTCAAAATCTAGACGAAAGTATTCTCGGGCTGGACTAGAAAACACATAAAATTCTATTGGACATCGGAGATGGAATACTGAAATATGACAACAAGGAGATTCCAATGGCCACAGGATCCACTTGTTATTCGCAGCAGAAAGTCGTTGTTCGTGAATATACCGTGCTTCCTCCGTCTGCTGAGAAATTGGTGCGAGCGATGGTCGATGGTGATCCCGGGAGCTACCAATACCGGAACAAATCAAAAGTATAGCAATTGGAAAATGTCTGGTGAGCATCGATGACAAGATGGAGGTATTCATGAGAGTGCTAAATACCAACTAATGAGAAATACGATTGAAGAAGGACACGGTTTTGGGGAAAGGAGAACTGGCAGAACAGATTACATCAGTGGAGTGCGCTAACACGGAAACGGTGGCAAAGCCAAAGCCAAAGATGACTTTGGGAAAATGATTAAGGATATGAGAAGACAAGGCCTTATAGAGGAGTCGAAAAGCCTTGGATATCTCCCGGGGTTCTAGTCAGAAAGAAAGATGGCAGCACAAGGTTTTGGGTGGATTATCGGCTGTTAAATGACATCACTAAACAGGATAGCTACCCAATACCTCGTATCGATGACTGATTATGAATGGTTTTTTACCTTGGGCCTTAAGAGCGGCTACTGGTAAGTCGAAACCCCAAGGACCGAGAAAAGGCAGCCTTCTCTGTAGAAAACGGCCAGTTTAATACATAAATCGTTAATTCAGACTCCAACCAAATAACAGTTCATTAGTTATCAACAGATGGCGCGTAAATCATCACACTATACAATTAGTCTTACCACAGGTAACAAATCAACGTGGAGATATGGCCATTGAATCTGGTAAGTTGGCTAGTTAAGCCGGGGGTTTCCGTTACATTGTAAATCCCAGAAAGGCAAGGTGATAGTGGTGGTGCCGAAGAGCAGGCGCAAAACCATGAGAATTTTAATTGCTTATAGTTGTAGAATTGAATAAATGGATGTACGGACTAAGGTCCAACTAGAAATGTAAGTGAGTGTATAAGGCCCTGACATATAGCGAAGTCGGCCTCTAATGTCATAGAGTAAGAACCATGTATAATGAGAAATGATGCTCAATAAAAATTCTTCTTTAAAATTAAAAAAAAAAAATTACATTGTAAATCGGCATTGCCTACTTTTAGGAAAATTAAGAACCATGCAGTATTGGTATCCAGATAACGGCCAAAATGTTTGTCGCTAACGTTTTTAATTCAAAATCGAAATAAATGATATCAAATTAAAAATCATGTACTCTAGAAGAAGAGGAAATATTAAGTATAGGGAAACAAATCCAAGCTCCAGAAGAATTAAAATATATATCTTTGAATTAATTTAAAATGCAACAAAATTCTGTATAAAAATTAAAACTTTCACTATTATAATTATTAATATTAATTAATTTAGAAAAATTAAACTTTTCTCCTAAAGCTATGCATTCAATTTAATAAACATTACCCTAAAATTATGCAATATTAAAGAAAATTTCATCTTATGCCACCGAAAGTTTATGAGATTTAATCAAGAAGAAGATAAAAAGAAAGTTCTTGTATACCAACCTTGAAGACACTAAAATCTTTCATAATCATAAACATAAACAAATCTTCACACAAGTGTCAGCATTTTCTTGCATTAAGCTTCGTATAACTTATAAAAAATATATTCTATTATCGTAAAATATGGCAGGAGTAAAACATCTCATTTCACTTATAATTGCAATATTTGCATTCTTTTACACTTTCTTCGCCGTGGGAAAACTAGCTATTTTCCTCTCGGAGCCTCGAGCTGCACAACCGGGACACACCTGGATCATAAATCTCCTCGACAACAAATCAAAACTTGAAACTGCTTTTCCTGCAATACTTTACGATATGATTTTGATAATAATGTTTATTCTACAGCATAGTTTGATGAAGAGCATAATCGTTAGTAAAATACTACAAAAACTTGGCTTAGGACTCGCAGAAAGGGCGATATACTGCCTAGCATCTGCCGCTTGTTTATATGTAAGATGATTTTGAAATTGTGATTTTATATTTTACTAATTATTCAACAGTATTTGATTGTTAACTGGCAATACGCACCTACATTAGTCTTATGGCAGTTTGAAGCAGAGAAAGGATCTGCGTTATGGTGGACACTAGTCGTTATTCATGTATTTGCGTGGTCCGTCATTTATGGTGGAAGTTTGATTATGGATTTGCCAGAAATAATAGGGATAAAACAAGTAAATTATAAGTTTAATTACTGTGAAAATATCTAATGCAAAATATCAACAGGTATACTACGATATGAAGGAATATGCGCCTCCGATTGCCTACAAATCTTTTGAATTGAGACATTTATATAGTAATGTAAGGCATCCATCGTTCGTTGGATTTACTACAATTTTATGGACTACGAATATGATGAGCGTTGACCGCTTAATTTTGTCGGTGATGCTTACACTTTATATGTACGTAGCTTGGTCAACAGATTACAATGATGTAATATATCATAAGTGCCAGCTTTATAGAAAGCGCGAGGAGTTGGATAGAGCTATTCGATAGAGGAAACCTGCCACAGATTCTTAATTTGTTAAGTTTTAAATTAACATGTACATTAACTTATTTCATTTTGATAATCGTTTTATACTGTTTGTAAAATGCCCGTAATAAATGTTTTAACCAATAGTAGATATATGAATTCTCTTAATTTATACAGATTGATATACATAAACTTGATATACAAATCTTTATGAATATCTAATGTCTGGTTCGTTTGACTTATTTTAGGGCACTGTCTACGTTAGGCGGCAAGAGACCCATAGAACCGGGAGGCAAACTTCTCGATAGAATGTTGTCTACATTTCGCCGGGCCTACGGCCATGTCTAGAGCCAATAAATTTCGTAATGCACTTCGTTGAAGTCACCTTTCCCGCAAAAAAAGCAGAGGCGGTAGGCCGCTGATCCGTAAGCTTCACTGTTGTAGCCCTGAGGAGTACCTTCGGGTTCTGGTACGTGGTTGATGACGACAGGCCGAAGTCCCCTGCGCTGAAAGCCGAGTCATATTTCGTACAAGTCGTTTGAGTTCAAGAAAGCGACGTTTCAGTCGAATTACGGCTTTCAGCACAGGCGCTTAGAGTGGAAATGCAAAGTTAAGTTTAGACCGCTGTACTGAAAGTCGCCATTCGATTGAAAAGTCACTTTCATCAACTCAATCGACTTGTCGTGTCGTGATGACTCGACTTTCAGCACAGGGGCCAATGTCTTTACGGCAGCACTCGCCAATAAAAGCTACTGAGGCATCCTTGTCGTACTCTTGAACTCACTCCAAAGCCGTCGGACAATTTTCCATTGTGAAGAAATCTGCCCTCCTACTGACCGAGTCGAACGCTTTCTCATAGTCTACGAAAGCAAGGTACAGAGGGAATCCTAATTCAGTAGACTGCTCCACTATGATTCACAAGGTGTTAATATGATCTTTGCAAGAGCGGCACTTTCTGAATCCAGCCTGCTGTCTTCTAAGGGTTCGGTCTACTCTTATAATTGATAATATAATGTGGGACAAGATTTTACCCGCAGTAGATAATATATCGTTGCCTCTTCAGTTATCCCAAATTGTTAGGTCCCCTTTTTGGGTATTTTGACCTTCCGTTCTATCCTCCGGAAAAGTACAGGAGTTTTATGCTTTTTCTAGGTTTGGCTGTAGTGCACCTTCTAGGAGGCTTGAGTCGACTTTTCAATAATTCTGGCGGTATGCCATCTTTTTCAGCTGTTTTACCATTAGGTGCCATCCATAAATTACGTCACACGTTAGGGGGGAGGGAGGGGGTCGGCGAAGTGTGACATTGTGTGACAAGGGGTGGGGGGGGTCTTAAATTTTGTTACGTCACATTTCAAAATCTAATATAGGGGGCGTTCAAGTATTACGTAACGCAATTTTTGAAAATTTTTGACCCCCCCCTCCCCCCTGTAACGCGCCGTAACTTTTTCTGTACCCCCCCCCCCTCCCTAAACGTTACGTAACACCCAACACTTTTACCTGAAAGTGACAATTATATGACGCAAAGTACCAGAAAGCCGCTAAAATAGCTTATTTATTGTTTTAATCGCGATTACCCGTAAAACATAAACGAAAAGGGTCGCTAAGTTGGGAGATTTGAATGCCCTATTTTTTTATTTAAATAAAAAAACAATGTTACGTAACGCGTTGTTCGAACCCCCGCCGCCCCCCCCCCGCCCCTGTAACTCATCGTAACGTTTTACAAACCCCCCCCCCCCCAAATGCGTTACGTATTACTTGAACGCTCCCATATCTAAATATATGTAGTAATACTGCTCATTACGCGAAGGATACGTTCCGAAAAAACTCGCGTTAAAGCTGATGACAGACACACGCGCAATGGCGGTTGTGTGATCTGTGTATTATTTTTCTATCCTACAGAGCGTCTCTTTGTTGTTCATTTTATGTTAATTTTATTAAAAAATAATTTAAATAGAAATATATTTAATTTCGGAACTGATGCTTTAGTTTAATAACTTCTAGATGCAAAATTGCACAATATGTGACGTCACACTAGGGAGGGGGGGGGGGTCTCCCAAATGTGACCAGCTGTGACAAGGACGGGGGGGGGGGGGTCAAAAAATCATGAAATTCGTGTGACGTAATTTATGGATGGCCCCTTACATGAACTGCGGTTGCTATTTTGTCTTGGATGAGGCACGAGTAGTGATTCTTATTGCTTCCTGTGAAAATAAACCATGCACATCAGCCTTCTACCCGCACTTTTTGCAGCATGCTTTTTAGTAGAGTGCTTTCGTAAGAGCTGTTTAGTAATTTGAAGCAGCACCTTACTATTGCCTGTGTTTGCCGCGTTTTCCACTTTTTCTGTGCTCATTTATCTGCTGCCTTTTATCACGCCGGACACTCCTTTTTACCCCCTGGTGTAACTGGAAGTATTCCTGTTCAAGTTGATGATGTTTTACCCGTTTCTAGCGCCCTCCTTTCTATTTTTTGCCAAGTTGTGCCCGATATAGTGTTGTTGGTTTCTATGGACATAACCGATGATCGATATCGCTGGTGTCACTATAGTGTCATTTGTTGCGCTCCACAGCCCTTCGATATTTGTGTCGTTAGTAACGATTTGCTGTTTTAAGGTTTGTTGTATATTCCCAACAAGCTCTCGCCTTTTAAATTTTAAAGTTCCTGTCATAAGTTGGTGGTAACTACAGAAGTCAACGAGAAGCCCACCGTTGTTATTAGTAGCTTCGATTAGGCCTTGATCTGTGCGATTAAGTCCCCCAACAAAACAATGATGTCTCCCCTTGGAATTGAGGGAAAACCCTCATTCAGCCGCATATAGAACTCGTCTCTGATACCATCGCCTGCGTCTTTAGTTGGAGCGTAGCATTGGACTACCGTAGTACTTCTTAGTCTGTTACGCAGGCGCACGGTAATAACCCTCTCAGAAGCTGGTGATCATCTAATGAGGCTGAGCTTGGCTTCTTTGATGAGTATTACGCCAATGCTACTACTCCGGCTATCAGTTTCATTTCTGCATATATATAAACCCTCACCGTTTGCGCAAATATGCTTCCCCATCCCCTTCGTGCCATCTAGTCGCATTCCATGTTCCAATTCGTGTCCTGGTCCGATAAGCAAAGGTACACCCTTTACAAGCGGATTTTTCGTAACTCCTTTTTATTCCTATTACCCAAGACGATCGTCTATCTACTTCTATAATGTTATCCTCTCCTTGACTCTGGGTGTTTGTGCTTCTACTCGCACATCCCTCTTTTTTTGCACTGGTCCAAAAAACTTCAAATTATGTTTCAAAAGTTTTTCCTCCTTCTTCTTCTAATGGCGCTGCAGGACAACTCGAGCGTCGGTCTCCTTTAATCTTTTCCTCCAGTCGTCTCGATTTCTGGCTGCCGTTCTCCAGTTCGATATGTGGTGAAGTGTCTCCGAATCCGGCCACCTTATCCTAGGATAATTGGGCAATGCCAGTCTAGCCCAGATACCTTGTTTGCTGGGCTTTCTTCTTTCGACGTGCCCATCCCAGTGAAGTCTACTGGGTTTTACGAACGTCACTAAGTCCAGATCGTCAGAAATTTGATATAACCCGCTGTTATATCTGATTTCCCATGACCCTGCCTACCAAATTGGGCCTATTGCACCTTTTCAAGGAGTTTAGAATGCCCTCTACTCTTAATTTGAGCGGGTTTTCCTTCCTTTACTTTAATTGTCTAATGTATTTCATGTATATTTTGCTTTGATAATCGTCCATTCGTTTTCTTTTCCTTGATTTCCCTTCACTACTTTATGCTTTTACACAATTTATAGTTTTTTCTATTAATTTTTTAACGAAACTTTCTGACTATTTGGCGAGGCACGTCCACCCTTGTCCAAACCACGATCAAAAGTCTCAATTTGATTCAAACAGCAGCTTCCGTTTTTCTACTTAACCTAAAAATCCACCTAGTTCCATTTTTATTTTCATAAATATAAATTTTTGTCGGCACAGTTGCTTAACCTGCAAGGGAAAAAGTAACCTCAAAAATTTTGTTTATATTTTTTTCGGAAGTTTTATATTTTCATATAATATTAATTATAACAGAAATATGGATGTTGAAAGAAATGATGCGCTTTTAATGGAGCTGCTAAAGGAGAAGAAAACAATAATTGGATTTCTTGATTCGGTTTTTGGATTTTTAGCAAGAAGGTATTTCTCATTTGGATTTTTCTGTCAACAGCTCTCAATGTGAAGTTTTCTTATTTAACTAGAACCGATTTCTACCATGAAATGAAAAGCCCTGAAGAAACAATAGGATTTCCATCTGGAGTTAAGGATCAGCTTGTATTAAAAGTAATTTTCTTCCTTTAATTAAGTCAAATTTCATCTCTAAATTTGGAATTTACTTCTGTTTCCTAAAGGCATTGCGGGCTTACGATAGAAAAATCAAAGAACAGCTTTTAGTACCACCTGCTGTTAAGGAGGAAGTAGTTGAATCAAATCCAATTAAGGAAAATGATCGAGCTGTTCATATGGATACAGATAAATTGCCGCAATGTAGTTCAATAGATAATGGATTTCAACCAAATGAATATTACAATGGAACCGCGTACCAATTTTATTGTTGGTCTCAAACAATTTCAGATGTTGAAGTGCATGTTTTAGTACCTAATGAAATAAAGTCAGCTAAGCAATTATCTATTAAGATAGAAGCAGATTCCATTCAAATTAGTAGAAAAAACGATGGTGATATTATTTTACAAGGAAAACTTTCATCAAAATGCAAAGCAACTGATGCTGTTTGGAGCTTCTCAAGTAGAAAATTGCAAATTACTTTAGGTAAGTTTCAGTGAATGTGTTTTTGGTGGCATTTTCTGTCATAAATACAAATAATTCTTTAATTTCTTTCTGTACTCAAATTGATGTTTATATGCAAAATTTTTGATGGCCCTAATGAGGCATCTCGCAGGCTTACGGGGAAAGTTCAGCTTTGATCAGGTCTTCGCCTAGCGGACGTTGCTCCTGTTGGTTCAACTTGTAGTCTGGTACTGCCTGTGCCACAGCCTTTGTCGGCTAGTTAGCGGGATTCTATTATTTCAGGCAGCAACAGTACGAAGAGCTATCTTCTGCTAACCCCAAATGTTGTGGTTCTGCCGGTAGCTTAAAAAAATGAACTCATACAACATGCAAGAGCTCAAACGCCTCCCCCTCATGCATCCCTCAGACTACACCATGACCTATTATATCCTTTTTCTATTTTCGAGGTAAGCTTACTACTAGACCAGTGGTCTCCAAAGTGGGGGCGTGTACCCCGAAGGGAACGCAGAAAAATCTAGGGATTACACCAAATTCTTCAAAGTACTTTAGGTCCTCTACTTTCCTGAGATATTCAATATTCTTCTGTTTCTATACAGAAGTCCTAATATTAGTAACGAAGCCTCCCTTTTTGCATTCGATGCTATCTCTAAGCGGATCTCCGGTTTTTTATCTTCACACCCGGAGTGCGAAAGAATTGTTGCGGGTGATTTCAACGTCCACAATTCAAATTGGTTTACTTACTCAAATGGCACCAGTGTTTTTGGCAAGGATGCTGAGCTCTTCGCAGATATTAACAACTTACATCAGATTTTTCATCGTCCAACTAGGTTCCCTGAAGTTGCAGGCCAAGAATTCCTAGATCTATTTCTTACCTCCCACCCTACTAGATACTCTGTAGATGTTGGCACTCCACTGGACAACGCGGATAACAATCTAGTAAGTGTTCATTTCCCATATCCATCGTCTGTCCCAACTATACCAGCTCCTAAACGAACCGTTTGGCACTATGGCCAAGCCAACTGGCTGGGAGTCATTCGCTTCTTTCAAGCCACCGCCTGGAAGTTGTGTTTCCGTCTCGCCAACGTCAGCTCTGTAGCTCTCTGTATCATGATAGTTATACAGGTGGGAATGCATTTATTCATTCCTCATTTAACCAAGTCTATAAAGCCACGTTAGAGTAGATGGTTTAATGAGCGGTGTATGAACGCGATAAAATGAAAAGAAGCCGCCTTCAGAGCGTACAGGCGTTCCCCGAGCGATTCACTTCGGCGCGAGCATATGAGGTTAAGAAATTACTGTATCACCATCATCAGGAAAGTCAAATCATCAAATTGATGACAGGTTGAGAAGTAAGTTACTCAATACTACTACCGGCAGTAAAAAATGTTGGTCCTTGGTAACTTCCATCAAGAAGGAAGTACGTGCCAGGTCTTGCCATTTTGAACTCATGTCCAACTCTATCAAAATGGACATCGAACACGAGCATCGCGCGTTCGCAGTGCAAGCTTATTTCAAAACTAAAGATTCGGGCATCGTAGCAAAATGGGTTTGTCAACAAACAAAACTGCGGATATTAGGCACTAAAAAGAAAAACTCGATTGAAGCACCAACCAGCTCCGCACCGCCCACAAGTAATGGTTAGGCTCGCTCTACCCACTGATGAAGCAATCGAACCGTTTTTCTTTCTCGTGGTGTAAATATCATTGTTGAAGGTGCTTCGCCGCGTGATATGTATTTTGTGGCGAGAGTTTAAGAACATCAATCTTACACTTCGCACATAATTTTCTTCGGCTAGAACTTAGTTTTGCACATTTATTTGTTTAATATTATCAGCAATATGAAGGCTCCTCCTCAGAGCTCTAGTCTTCGACATAAAAATACTATAACGCAATTTACATCTATTTAAACAAAATAATATTTCCTTCTACTTTTTTTTAGACAAAATAAAGGAAGCTTGGTGGGATAGACTTTTTGATAATGAACCACGTTTAGACTTAAGCAAAATGGACTGCTCCAGATCAATAGATGAACTTTCAGATGAATCACAAGCAACAATTGAGAAGCTTCGCTGGGACCAGCAGCAAAAGATGCTTGGTTTACCAACTACTGAAGATGTAAAAAATCGCGAAATGCTTAGAGCCGCATGGGATGCTGAAGGATCTCCATTTAAAGGACAGCCATTCGATCCATCTATAGTGAAATTTAATTAGAAATAAATGTAATATTAAGTTCAGATTATTTACTCATTTAACAAAGCTTCCCTGTACAGGAAGTTTATGTACTTTTTTATTTGTAATTAGCTATACAATAAACATTTTTATTTTAATCTGCTTCTTCTTTTTCGGTTAGGTATTGGATCAAGAAGTACAGTGGCCATTCACTTGGCCTGCCGTACAAAACCTCTATACCTCATATTTGTAGGCCAGGCCACTCCAGTAGTGTCCACAGTCAGTGAAGACAACGATGAAATGATAGACGTACAAAGAAGATTAACGCCGCGAACAGAACATACTTCTCACTACTGCCAGTAATGAAATCCAGAGACATCCATAGAAAAACAAAACTAAGAATCTACAAAACCATCACACGTACAGTAGCTACGTATGGGTGTGAAGCATGGAGTATCTCCCAGAAATCCGCAGACAAGTTGGATATATTTGAGAGGAAGGTTCTCCGACGGATATACGGCCCAATCAATGAAGACAATGCATGGAGAATATGCTACAATCACGAATTGTACGACTTATACAAAGAATGTAAACTTCCGACCCATGCCAAGCTACTACATTTACGTTGGGCCGGTCATGTCCAAAGAATGGATGACTCAAGGATACCAAAAAAAGCCCTGTATCTACTACCGGATGGCAAAAGATCAGTTGGCAAACCACGGTTAAGGTGGGAAGATAATGTTAAGGCCGATACAGCAAAACTGCTCAACACAAGAAACTGGAGACAAGCTGCGGAGCAGAGAGACGTCTGGAGGAAGAAGCTGATGGAGGCCAAGGCTCGAATTGGGCTGTAGAGCCATCGAAGAAGAAGAAGCCAAGAGGCTCATTGAGGATACGCCTTTTTCTTCTGCTGAGATCCCCTGTTCCAGTGGAAAATCTTCTCATCGCTGCCCTTTAGGCAGCTCACCAGGAGCGCGTTCAAAAACCTTACTATAGTAAACCACGAGGTAAGCTGTGGTTATACTACATCACTTCACTTAACCACGAAAGTTTATGTTTAACCATGGAGGTTTTTGAACGCACCGTGGTTAACTACGTGGTAAAGAAAATTTAAAATTTTTTTTTTCATAAAATAGTGTCGGCTATTTGCCTCAATTATTTCCAATAATTATTTATTTAAAATAATCTCACAAATCCCACTTTGATTTGTTCATTATTAACATTAAAACAAATGTCAAAAAATTGTCTTTATTCTTCTTCTTCTTCTTAACTATCGCTAACCATGCTCCCGAGCATGGTTAAAATTTAACTACACCATGGTTAACCACGGGAGTTTTTGAACGCCAAAAAGTTATGCTCGTGGTTATGTTGTAGTTAACCACGGAGTTTTTGAACGACAAAAGTTTACCATAGTTAACCATGGTTAACCATAGTAAGGTTTTTGAACGCGCTCCAGATGGGACTGTCCGCCCTAGATAATATGAGAACCAGTTCTTTTAACTGGATCTGACGGGGCCACAAACTTTGCAGGTAGTTCCCCTCCAGCTAATTTGGTCTATAAAAGCCCCATTAGTATGGTAGGAAGGGAAAAGGTCTATTCTGATGGAGCCTGTGCAACTGGGTGCGCCCGTTGCCCACTGGAAATCCTTAAACGATAATGCAAAAACTACCCAGCTGCCCCGACACGATAACTTTACATCTTGGCTTGGTAGATCATAACATATTAGCCCATCCTTTTCAGCACAGCTTCCAGTGACCAACAGAAGGGGTGTATGATCACACTTCCATCAGTCCCAGATAGTTCGGGACTCGCATATTTAAATACACTTCTTTTTGCTCTACTTATGTCGTTGGCGACTAACCACCAGCCATTTTATTCCTTATTACATTATTAACTGAAAACTCTAGTACTTCACTTAAATTTTCGCAAATCCGCAATATCGAAAAATTGTTGACATATTTTTCCCTCCATTTAAAATGTCATTTGTACTGTCAGCGATTTTTATTTTCTTTGGTTTTTTCACTCACCATTTTGCGTGGGACCTATTTGTACACACGAAGAAAACGTAGTAACGCACAGATCCCACATAAATGGATTTTTAATACAATAAATCAATTATTAAAACTAACAAAATAAAAATATGTTAAGTGTCGTTTGTTCCGCGTTAATCAGCAACAAAACTGGACAAGAATTTTACGATTCCCAATCGAGCTCGATCAGCTCATTTGCCATGTTCGTAGTGTTCTTCTACATCAAGCTTCTTTATGTTATGTTTTCAATTTTCCTAACATTACATAGTATAAATTTAAATTTTTGACTTTCTGTGGACAGTAGTATATTAAACAATGCCTAAATTGTATCACTTTACTTCGGTGGCTCCTTGTGAGGATTTAGTTTTGGGGAAGAATCACAAAATACCAGGACATGTGGCACAGTATCTTAAATCATTTCAGCTTGATGCTCTCCGATTCTTATACAAGCATTTTGAAAACAATGAATCGTGCATCTTCAATGATGAAAGCCAATTAGGTAAGACTGCTGTAGTTGCTGCCTTCCTTGATGCCGTTCTTCCACATGATGCTTCCAGAAAATGTTTAATTATTGCTAAAAATGAGGAACGCATTACCAACTGGAAATTTCATCTTGATTGCCTTACAAAACTCACATCGAAAGTAGCCTTTAATCAAAAAGGTACGTAAGAGCTTCAAAATATTGCGGTCTGCATGCTAAGTTTTCTGTTGTTATTTTTAGATGTTGGATCAGAGATTGTTTACCTCACTAAGTGGGATTGCATTCAAAAGTCGGCGTCCTTGGCGCAGTGTAATTTTGATTGCATCATCATCGATAATAGAGCTGATTTGTTGTCAAACAAAATATGTTCTGGATATCTTCTACGAAACTATGAGAACAAAGTCTCGTTAGTAGTTTCAAGCAATGATGTGGTTGTAAGTGCTTTTCTGTTAACATAAATTATATTTTTAAATATATAATTTGTTTAGAGTAATCTTCAACAATTTCATGTGATGCTGCGATTGTGCGGAAGGCTTGATAAGAGATTTCAAGATTTTAGATTCTTTGAAGAATCGTTTTCGTTACCTAAAGCATGGCCTGTTGATCAAGATTTGCTTGAGGCTTATTTTTTAAAACGAGAAAAAATTATTAACTACTGCAGGTAAGTGTCGTCATACACAATACTAAGATATTACTTTTCAAATAAGTCTTAACTTTGATAAATTGTATCAATTACTGTTTAAAAAGAAAAAGAGCAGTTAAAAAAGGGGAAATTATAGCACCTTTATTTTGAATGACTTAACTTTATTATTCATTAAAATAATTAAAAAACAATATTTAATTCGAATGCATTTCAATTGATTTAATCAGTTATCTTCAGCAACACGGCTAATACAAAGTCCGATTCTAGATTTATTCCTGCTATTTGATGTCTAATCGAATAATTAATTATATCAGCGTTTATATAATCAATATTTATTAGCTTATGTTGACCCAGATTGAAGGGATTACACTTTTTTTTTTTTTTTTCAAAAAGTTAACGCCAATTTGCTTGAACTTGCGCAGCTCGGCCGGGGAAATCGGGGTATTAGTGAATTTGAAAAAGATCTGGGGCCAGTTCGTGTATGTCGAAAACGAAAAGTTTTTTTCGTCTCGGGTTCGCGTAGGTCGAAAAATTGAAAATTTTCGTCTGAAGCCGACGAAAGGCACTCGAAAGGTCTTGGGTTATCGAGTTTTTGCATTAGGACACGAACAATTTTCTTTCGACCTATGCGAACGCTAAAATTTTTCGACTTCAATTTTTTTTCGTACGATTATCGTCGTTCGCCATACACGAACCGGGCCCAGATTACATATTAGTTTCTGGAAGAATTGGTGTTAGGGAAATCTCTCAGAAAATTTGGGTAATTCTGCTCAGTACGGTTGCGCAAAGGCACGAGAAAGGATGAGGTAGTTACCCGATCGGGATGGAAAGAGAATTTTTAAAGCCGTTGCAGTGAACTTGCTGCACTTTGTTCCGTAAATGTATGTCGGCAAACTGTATGGAGGACTTTAAACCGTTATCTTAACATTCAGGGGGCAAATTGGCGAACTGAACTTTAAAATAACTTCAGTTCGCATACAATTTCCACATATTCAACTGAAAAACCCCTTCTTTTCTTTTCTGATAAGCTTACAACTAGACATGTGTAAGTGAGCAAGATTGCCACTGTTACATATGAAAAATCTCTTGCTGTGTATTTTCAAAGAATTGATTCGTTTTATTGCTAATCTTGATAAGCTGTATTTTTAAAACCTGTTCACTGCATAACTTCGCTGATAAGGTATTCTCATGTTTTCAATAATGAAAGATAAACAAGCTCCAGTTTTTTTTCTTTGTTATCGTCAAGTTATACCCAACTCTATTAACAAAGCCAAACAACCAATTTTTAATTGAAGCCACAAGAATTTTCGCAATTTCCTTTCAGTGGCTCACTTTTCTATTGGCATTCCAGACATAACATCTTCGCGATAAGATATATTGTAAATCCCACACAAATCAGCCGAGACTGTAATTCAAAAATACCACATTCCGCCTCGTCCCAAATATTTTTTTTGGGCAGGGCTAATGAGCTAGACAATGGGCAAAACTGCTTCCTCAAAACACATTAGACCCTTGTAGGAATGTAACAGCTCTGGCAAAAGCCTTATCGCTATAACCATAATGCAGTCACTGTTGTGGGTTCCACTGTTTTTTCAAACTTGAGTCGAAATTCTTTCTTGCCATGACATGCGCTACATCTTCATCCGCATTGAATATTGCGAATGCGGACGCGGATGCAAATGTCGAAATTGATGCGGAAGATCCGAAATTGCGGATGCGAATATCCGCGATAGTCCTGGTTATACATACAACATACGCGGTATGATTGCTTTTCTTATACACAGCCAAAGGTGAGACATATTTTTTAAGAACTATAGGGGGAATTTTGTCAGGGCGGGGGGCTTTGTTGCAATCAAGCTCTTTGAGACACCTATACACTTCACGCGTCTTGAAGAAAACTCTATTCATTGGCTGGGCGGAACACTCGATGGTGGGGGTTGAAAGTCAGTAAGAATCGAGAAAGGAACAATTTTTGGCAAGCAGAGATGCCAGAAGGTCGCCCTTGGATCTGCTTTCTGTTTGTTGTAAATGAATGAAGGCGTTGTATGTGAAGTGAAATTCTTCCTCATGGAGGTTACCCGGAACCAGACGTTTTTTCGGCCAGCGGTGCAGTTAATGAGTTTACCTCTCAGCCTGCCATCGAATATATCTTTGACTTTCTTGATGGTGGATTTACAAGAGTTTCTTAACCTCGATAGAGACTGTCTGTGGGCGGCTTCTTTGGTTTTAATTGCGTTCTACGCACTCGATTAAACCATCCATGCTGCTTAGGCTTTATGGATTTGGAGAAATGAGGAATGAATAAACGCATTCCAGCCAATATAATTTTGGTAATACAGAGGGCCGCAAAATTGAGATCACGGTTCTGGAAACACATATCCCAGTCAACAGCTTGAAAAAAAAGGAATCAGTCCCCATCAGTTGGCTTTCCAAAAATTCTATACAGTTCTCCTAGGAGCTGGCGTGGATGGGGTTGGAGATGGATATGGGAAGTAAGCGCTGACTGGACAGTGATCCGTTCGATGAAATAAAACTAAACTGTTAGTAACTTACTGTAAATTATTTATTTATTTATATTTAAAAAGAGAAGCTATAACATTTTCCATTTTTTCTTCTAGAGAGTTTCGCATACGACGATATCGTCATCAATACGAAGAAATGTTACCTTTGGTAGATAGTGTGCAATATAGTAATAGTTTAAACATGTGGAGAGATAACCCTGGTGGTAAATCTTCCTCTAGTTCATTTTCAATAAAAATTCTAACATCTTCATCTGAAAAAGATGCAGAAGAATTATTAAAATCATATTTTGAATCAAAAGAAGAATTAGCTTTAAATATGGAAGTTTCAAGCTTGACAAGTAAAGCGAAAAAGCACGAAAGTACTGGAGATATGGTTGTCATGTCACCGTTACTGTTTGAGTCAGATTCTGATGCTGAGGAAAGAGAAATTTGTGGAAGACAAAATCCAGATAAAATTAAACAAATCACAAAACGAAAATCTGAACGATGTGAAAAGATGGAAGATAACCATGTCCGAAAGCTCAAACCCGCAGCGATAAAGGCTCCCATAAAAACAAGTTCAAATTCTCAACAGAGTGAAAGAAAGGCATCAGACAAGTATGCTTTACCACGAATTACAAGAAATAGCCACGTTACCAGATCCAAATCGCAAAAACATAAATATTTGGTTCAAGATATTGATTATACGAAACCTGTTGAGCCTATAAAAAAACATAGGCGGCATAGATTGGGGAGGGTTGGTGTAAAAAAATCGACGATAAAATCTGATATTATTAAGATTGAAGATCCTAGTCAATCTATAGATCTGAAAAGCGAGCAGAAAAGTCCACCTGGCAGGCCCCGAAAGAAATTAACTTCTATGGCAAAGGAAAAGGGTAATAAGAAATCGAAATTAAGAAGCGAAAATGACATGGAATTATCTGAAAATGAATTTTCTACTATGGATAAAATGGAGGTAATGGATAGCTCACCAGAAGTTGCAAAAAGAGCCACAACTAGTCCAAAAAGAAAATTAAGAACACGTAAGACTATGCAAACAGAAAGCAGAGAAAGGGATAAAGAGCACACAAAAACAAAAAAGGCAAGTAAAAATATTGATAAAAAAACTGGTAAAAAAAAACTTCCAAAAAACGAGAAGATCAACATAGTAGAAGAAATTGAAATTTTCGAAACTCCACCAGAAATAAACAATAAAAATGGCCTGCAGGTTGAAGAAAATCATAACTTAAGTAATAATTTAGATGAAACAATTGAAATGATTACACCAGAAACACCTGTAATAGTATTAACAGGCTCCACCGATGACAGCACTTTAAAAAGAATTATCAATAATACAAATACCCATAATTCCAGCGCACAAGGCTCTAGAAGGATTTCCCCATCACCAGATCTGTTTAGTACTATTGACGATTATGATATTACATGCTCACAAAAGAGTCGCCGTGTTGAAAAAGAAATTTCACCAATTGCCTCAAAATATAAGGTAAATTTATTTAGATCTAAAAATGCATCATGTTTCGATATTTTAGAAAAAGATTTTCGAAAGGGGAGAACCCCACTGACAAATGAAATAAGTGAAGAAAGCATTTTGGAAATAACTACTAACAACGATACCATACATAATAGTAACATTATAATAAACGGTGGTGATTCAGAGATATCGCAAATTAGAAATCGTACATATAGCTTTCAAAGGAATAAAATTACTAAATATTTTTTAGGTCCTGAAAGACTTAGTCAATCACCGGAAATATTAACTACTACTACGCATGAACTATTTGAAACTACTAGGAAAAATAGTGATAATTTTTTAAAAACTCCAAAAAGACAAAAGATTTCACAAAAACCTGTTGGTAAAAAGTCGCCGAAAACAAATCCTACCAGCATTACACCGAACAGCTTAACTAAATGGTTAATAAAATCGCATTTACCAGATTCAGATGCTTCGAAAAATAATTCTAAACGACGCAGATTAGATCTGTGGTTTAATGATTAATGAAAACTCCTTTATTATTTTTAAATGTATTTTTCATCTTCTTTTTATTCATCTGAATTGTTCAAAAACATTTTTCTTTACAATATCGCAATATTTTTATAAGAATTTGAATTATCCTTTTTTATTGTGCTTCAATGCGGCTATGTAAATGCTACATAGAAAATTTTGTTTACCTTAAGTCCTACATATTATATGAATTTTATAAATAATTATGGATTGTGCAAGTTAATTGTTATAAAAAAAATTATTTTAAAATAAAGTTGGCCATGAAATTTTATAACAAAATGGATGTTTTGAAATACTATTTACGTATGTGACTCTGCTGGAACTGATTTGCTTTTCAAATAGAAGATAATATTCAGTTTTCAGTATTTACTCTCAATGTCCCATATTAGATATACATATTTGTCTAAAATATTCTTCTTTGGACAGTTAACAAAGGAACATTGGGCAGAACGCAAACGCAAGGTCCATCGGCTCCTCTTTCAGCATCCTCCAGACTCTTATTAACCTACCCGGTCCTTTATGTCTTCCATTGAACCAAACTTACTACTAGATATTGCGCGATGGCGAGTACGACATCACGGATTGGTAGTGCGAAGGGTGACTCCTATTCCTAAGCTTAGACTTTCACATAAAAAAACTAGTTGGGATGTGTGTGTAGACGGAATAAACTGACTTCTTACAAAATAAGAATACGTTTAGCACTAGTTGGAAATTGACGAGTATCAGAATTGGTGACAAAGTAATCCTGAGAGAAGCTATTTCAAATAACTATAATAGTAGTAAATCCACAAAATTTTTCTAGAGAATATGTTTTTCCTGAACGTTAGCAAACAAACATTTCCTTCGGACTTTGTTTTTGCACGTTTTTTTAGAAATGTCGGATTTTAAAAAGTGATGTTTTGTTGGAAAGCTATCGCTGTGCAGAATTCAAAAAAGATCACTTCGTTTAGAACGGACCTCATTCCATCGAGTTTATTAGATATTCTTCTTCTTCTTTATGCTCCTTTAATCCCTCATGGGACATAGGGCGGAAACAGTTGCCCTCCAGCGGACACTGTTTTTCGCTACAGCTCTCAGCTCCGACCAGAATCTCCCAGTTGTTGGGGCTTCTGCTAGTAGGGTTCTCCTCCACGTTGTTGTAGGTCTTCCTACTCGACGGCATCCTTGCGGATTCCAGTCAAGGACCTGTTTGGCTAGATTTTCGTTTTCGCGTCGCAAGGTGTGGCCAACCCAATTCCATTTCCTTCGCCTGATTTGGTCGTCTATCCTTTCTTGGCCGGCATGTCGCCATAGCTCTTCATTTGAAATTCTATCTTGCCAGCGGCATCTGTTGATGAAGACATGTAGGCGCCCTGTGATAAATTGGGTGGCTTTCCGAGTTTCGCAACCGTAGAAAAGAACTGCCTTAATGTTGGAGTTTGCCGCAATTTGGTGTTAATTGAGATCTCCGTTGATCTCCATATTCGGAACAGGCATGCATATGCGTTTCGTGCTTTTTTTATTCTGGAACTGACGTCATCTTCTGCCCTGCCATTTTCGGTAAAAATACGCTGTCCGTTCAAGGGTGTCTGCATTTATCCGCATCTATTTGGTTTTATTTGGATTTAGCCGATGTTGCAATTTTCTAACATGTTTTTGAGGTCCTGATGTCTATAGGCCAGCAAACAGATATCATCCGCATAGATGAAATGCCTCTGGCGATCTAGAGCGCTGACAAGGATGTCGTCGAAGAAAGGCGGTTCCGAGGCATTGTTTGCCGATTCGCAGCAATCGTGTTTTTTGTAAGAGCGGGTCGCTAACCCTCAGCCCAACCGACTTAAAACTCTGTTTTATGGCACAGAGAACTCGCCATTCGCCCGTCTGCCGTTAGCTCCTTCCGAAGAAGTACCCCAAGGGCACCGCGAGGAGGTGGGATTAGGACTTGCTATTAGAGCTGCTAGGTGTTCGTCTGCAGGGGCTCCTCTCGGGTTTTGACAGAAGTGACAAATCGGGTGCCACCACTTTCCGATGGCTTTGTTAGCCATTCGCCCCCAATTGGCTCGGATAAATTATTGGAAATACCTGCGGAAACAATTATTTTAAACTCGTTTCTTCTTATTTGATCCGTTAGCTGGCGGTTCGAGCGGGACGTCCCCGCAACGAATACGCGGCTGTCGGTGCCACTGAGTCTCGAGCTCCATTCACGATTCTTTTCATTCCGCAATCGAAAGCGGATTTGAAATCGATGAAAACGACGACAGTTCGTTTGCCGCAACGAATTCTTTCTTCCATACGCTGATGGAGTTCGAATATTTGATCAATATATTCTCGATGGGGTCTAAATCCAGCTTGCTCTTTCCGGCTCGTTTGCTTTCGATGTTTCTTTAGCCTCGATTGTATGATTTTCGTAAATTCTTTTCCAACGATCGAAAGGAGGCTAATACCGGGATAATTCTTGCATTCCCGACTGTCGCCTTTCTTCAAAATTGGGACAACGATCGCTTTCTTCCACGCCGAAGGGACACGATCCGAATGCCATATGTGTGTTATAAAGACATGAAGTCGATGTGATAAGGCTTCACTTCCGGTTTTGATCATTCCGGCGGTTACTTGGTCTATTCCAGGCGCTTTTCCATTTTTCAGCGATTTCATTGCTGTCTTCACTTCGATAATTGTCGGTTCGGTATCGAGAAACTGATTCGTCGACTGTTTGATAATCGGCAGTTCGGGTGCTGGACCTTGCGGGGATCGTGGGTGTGAAAGAATTCTCTCCACCGCTGCAGGCGTTCATGGGAAAAAGTCACAAAAGTTCCATCCGATTTTTGATGCTGTCGTTTGTTGATGTTGTTTTGCCGCCTAACCGGCAGATTGTCTGCTACAACATCCGGTACTCGTGCCTCGACGCCGTTTTTTCCATGTCGGCCACAACATTATTCCAGTACGCTTCTCGTTCCAATTTCATTTATTTTATTCAACGAAGTCCAGACAGGGACCGTATTTGGTTTCTCGAGTCGACATTGTCTTCTGTCGATAAACAAAAATTGGCATTTGATGACACGATATCGTCTCGTTACGTGTCGATAAAAACGTTTAACGATTATTAAACAACTCAATTTATGCATGCAATAAACTTATAACAATTTATATTTTTATTAAATATACGTGGTTTGCTGCCCTTGGAGTAATACCACAATTTGATGGTTTTTTATGGCCGCGCTTATCTATCGATTTGGTCGTGATGCCAAATATTAAACTTAGAGAAAGTCGAGAAGCTTTTTTTGTGAGAAACCAAATACGGCCCCAGCTGTCCGAGATCCATGGCTGCGTTCGTTTACGGGTAGGTGAACACAACTCCATTGCACCTCCACAATAGACTCCGACCGGCAATTGCCTTTCTTCTACAACGATATTGTCCGGTATTGCGAGCGCCGCGAATTTGTTGGATAATGCCATTTGAAACTCTCGCCCGATGGCCGGGTTCCGTAGGCACGTCCAATTCTTCTTGGCTGGTGGAGGTGCCGTTTTCTTTGCTCTTTGTCATTGCATCTGCAATTTCGCTCGAACAAGATAATAGCACGATCCGCAATCGTATTGCACGTACGTCTTTAAGCGTCTATCGGAATCTTGCGTTGATCGAAACGTAGTCTAACACCGCCGAGTCGTTGCCGGAGGGATTTCGCCAGGTGAGTTGGTGTTTGAGTGGATGGCGGAAGATACTGTTGCCAACGATCAAGTTGTTTGACGATGCGAATGAAAGTAGGCGTAAGCCGTTGTCCTTAATTCCTCCGTGTCCAAACCTGCTCATGGTTTCCTCCCAGCCGGTTCGATTTTCTTCGGTTCGAGGTATCATATCCAGCGTCTATTGAAGCGTAAAATTCGTCCTTGTTCGGGTCGGTACTGGTCTTGGTTGGCGCATAAACGGATACGATATGGGTCTTGATCCTTATAACCGCCAAACGCTCGGATATCGGTTGGAATGCAATAACGCTGCTGGCAGCCCGTCGATCGACCATAAAGCCGACTCCGGCCTCTCGTCTTTCACCACCGGAATAATAAAGCGTCATCGCTTCGTCGATTGTTAAATATACGAGGGCAAGCTAAATAAAACCATTAAAAAGCGCTATTTCGAATACCTTAACAAGACGCTCAATTTATACGACTTTAATCGATAGTACTAAATTACTACTGATGCGGATATTTTTAATACAATCAAAATTCATCATGACATTTTCGACATTTATTATTTATTTCTTGTTACATTGCTTGTACATTTAAAAAGGTAAAAAATACTGAGATATTTATTTTTGATTTTTTTCACATTCAAAAAATACATTTATATTTATATTTGACACTCATACATTTTATGCTTCGTTAACAAGAAAGCTTTAAGCATATACAATATACATATTTATAAAATGAATTAACAATTATTACATTTAAAATTTTATATATAAAAAATATAAATATCTTAAAATTCGAATTTTTTTTTAATAAAAAAATTTTGTTTTTAATTTTTCTCTGAAAAAAAGATTAATTAAAATTTCTTAAATACATTAAGACATAAAGTAATAAGGCAATGTTATATGAGTATTAGGTATTTTTACTTAATTGCAAGGTAAGATTTCGCATTATTTCACGATGTTGAAATTCCACTTCACGTTTACATAAAGATCCTAAAAATGGTGGGCATTGATACAATACGTTTTCAATTACATATGTATCACTACCTAAGGCACTGAATTTAAATTCACCAATTGATTTTACTGAAAAGAATAGGAAAGTGATATTAGTGAATTTTATTATTAAATTATTCAACATACAGCAATATAAACCCCAAAAAAAGCAGGTTTGATGATGAGATTCAACTATGAAGTTTCCACCTTCCTCTGCTGATTGTTTTCGCACAGAGAAGTCGCCTGTAGCAATATTTTCCCAATAAGGCCAATGAGAGAGTCTTTCTTTATATAGCACTGAATATTTCCAATGTTCGAACGTTCCGGAGTCGGCTGTTATTTTAAAGTCTTGTCTATCAATATAAATGAAATACATAAATGCAAAAGTGTTATGATTTTGTTTCATAGTAATTTAATTAAGAGAAGAAATAAATTCTAATGGAGACTAGAGCAGAATTTCAACTTTTTATAAATTGGGTATCGTCTTATTTATTTATTTATTTTATTTATTTATTATACAGGCGTATATATACAATATTGTTACAGCTTATCAAGAATTTTTGGTACATAATTTTTCGATGCTCACCTTACTGAAGGCATGAGAATAAATAGCAAATTACTTTTCTATGCATACAGTAATGGAGCTAAGCCTTAGTTTACAATATTTACACAGTATATACAAGAACAATATTTCGCTGAAGGCCGAAGCCTGTGCGCGAACCTGCTTATTCTATCTATAAGTACATATATTTAAAACTAATAAAAGGAAATTTTACACAATTTGATTCCGCTCAAGTAAACATATAATAATAATGTAAAGTATAATTAAAAATATATAATGGAAAATTATATTATTGGTTGGAGGAGGCTTTTAAGCTCCGTTGATGAGAGAGCTATCAACCATTTTCTTATTGTTCTGGTATTCTTTAAAGTGAGTAGCGAGCTTTCCTTATATGGTATGGGCAGGGCGTTAAAAGCTTTACAGCTAATATATCGATAGTTTCTCCGATCAATTTCTTTGTTAATTTTTTTCATCGGTATTATTACTGTTCTATGCGATTTAAGTTTTAGTTCAGAATAAATTCTTTGGTTCAGGTTAAAATTTGTATAAATGGACTTTTCAACGAAATACTTTTTTATGCTAATAATATTGTTTTCCAAAAATAGTTTTTCTGATTCATAATGAAGGGGTTTATTGAATAACAACTTTATTATCCTTTTTTGTACGCTAAGTAACGGGTTGATGGTTTTTCCATGAGTGCCTCCCCAAACAGTAATTCCGTAGGTTACAACTGACCAGAAAAGTGCATAATATATCATTAGAAGTTGTTCCTTCTGCAAATATGTTTTCAACTTATAAAATAAGTAGATGAGATATCTACATTTTTTGACTATCTTTTCTACATGTTTCTTCCAATTTAAATTTTGGTCTACGACAAGTTCGAGGTATTTGGTTTCACATACTCTTCCAATATTCACGCAATCGCAATCATAACCAATACAATCAATTTCATGTATCATTACAGGAGCATCTGCAGGAAGACTATTCTTGTAGCTACCAAAAGTCATGTAAACGGTTTTTTCTGCGTTTAGAGAAAGATGGTTTTTATAGAGTTCGCGGTATAATTTGTTAATTTCTACATTACAAGTTTCAAAAGTTTGTTCCCAAGTTTTTTCTTTCACAATTAAGACGGTGTCGTCCGCAAATGACACAATGTTGCTACTCAAATTCATCTTAAGTATATCATTTATATACAATAAAAACAAGATCGGTCCGAGGACAGTGCCCTGCGGTACTCCACATTTTACAGTTAACTCCGTGCTACAAGAATCATCTATTTTTACAACTTGTTTCCTGTCGTTAAGGTAGCTACTCAAAAGTTTGAACGCGTGACCTCTAAATCCTAAATCATGCAATTTGGCTAAGAGGATCGAGTGATCGACGGTATCGAAGGCCTTCGCGAGATCGAGGAATACGGTTATACATGGTGTAGTTGTACTTATCGCATCGTGGATCTCATCAATTACATTTATCAACGCGTCATCCGTACTCTTTCCTGATTGAAAACCAAACTGCTTGGGACTTATTATGTTATTCCTTTCAATGAAATTTGTTATTCGCGCTTTCAAAACCTTTTCAAAAATTTTTGCAAAATTCGAAATCAAGGAAATTGGTCTATAATTAGTCGTTTTACTAGCATCACCCGATTTGTAAATAGGAATTATTTCTGCTTTTTTTAAATAATCAGGGAAGGTTGACGTTTCAATACATAGATTTAAGATGAAAGCTAATGGTTTAGCTATAGATTTTGATATGACTTTAATAATTTTTGTAGAAATGTTATCAACTCCTGATGCCTTATCTTTAAGTTTTGTAATAAGATCCAAAATTTCCAATTCGTTCGTCGGTGCTAAATAGATCGAGTTTTGAATTTTAGTACGCTCGGTTTGTTCGGGTATATCATGTACGAATTTACTAGCCATAGTCGGCCCGATGTTTATAAAAAAGTCATTAAATTCATTAGCAATTTCTTGTTTATTAAAAATGACCGTGTTTTTACTATTCGAAAAAATTTCATTTATGCTATCTTTTTTTTGCGTGCCACTCTTTATTTTTGAGTTAATGAATTGCCATAGTTTTCTGCCGTTTGTTTTTATTTTAGTAATGATATTGCCGTAAAAGTTTGTTTTTGCTAACTGAATCGTTGTTTTTAATTTGTTTTTATATTCATTGTATTTCCTTTTTAGCTCTGTATCAGTTGGGTTGGCCTTCGATTGACTGTACAGTCTGTTTTTTACTTTACAAGATTTTAATAGCCCGTTTGTCATCCACTCTTTTCTCGCGGATTTGTTAACTTTCTTTCTAGTAGACGTCGAGGCTTCATTAATGCAACAATGAATTTTCTCGACAAATTTTTCAATTGCTAAATTCGCGTTTGTTTGATAATAAATTTCTTTCCAAGTTTCCGCCTCGATATTACAACTCAATTTGCGAAAATCTATTTTTTTATAAACAACCGAATCAGCTTTTTTGACATTGTTTTTGTTTTGTAATTCCAAAAATAAAAGAGTCGAAAAGTGATCTGTAATACCGTTGTCATATATCATTGGGAAGACTTTAACATTTTCATTTAATTTACCAAAAATATGATCAATACAAGTTGCGCTTTCGCTTGTTACTCTCGTCGGAAGATTGATGAAAGAATGATAACCATTTTCATAGTAATTATTGATATAATTATTAATTTTCGCACTTTCATGTAAAAGATCAATATTTATGTCACCGATAATCAGATGATTTTGCACACTTTTGTGTTCGAGTAGAAAGGAATGAAGATCATCAACAAATTCATTTATTGCAACACAATGCGACTATTTCTATTAACTATTACTATTACTATTCTATCAACTATTACTTATGTTTTTATGAGAGGTCGGTATGGTTCCGGCATATCTACTACTACTCTAGATATTTCCGTAAATATCGATAGAGTATGGCACCTTGCTATGTACAGTACACCTACTGGTGTCGGGTCAGTTCTAAAGAAATATCGTAGTAATAGATGTGGTCAAATCAAAATCCTCAATTTTGCAATGCATCTTTTTCCTCTTCATTATAAAACACCTATTTACAATCTCCTCTAACCCACTGCACAGCTTTGCTATTGACAGTGCTCTGCGTTATCCTTTGTCCTCGATAACGAATGCGAGAAAACAAATAGGTGGCAGACATTGGCTGCAATGCCCCTTTGTAAGCCCGACGGTTCTATCGTTAAATACAATGTCAGCCAGAAATCTCTATTCGGAAAGATAGCGGTGAGAAGAGTGAAAAAACTGACAAACGCTAACATGCGATTCTATTCCAGCATTCAGCCTTGCTAGCCAAACTTAAAGCTATTTGTGTTCACCCACTACTACAGAATTCGATTGAGAGTTTCATTCAAAGTAGTATTGGTCGTTCAATGAAAGTAGTATTGGATGGCGTCAAATCGGAACCCCATCCGATCACTGCGAGGGTCCCCCAGGGATCAATTTTATCACCTGCTTTATTCCTTATCTTTATAAATGACCTGCTTTCAATCCACTCCAACCCACTTCTTAGTTTCGCTGACGACGATACCCTGCGTTACTCTTACGGCTTCGATAATGCAAGGCAAACACGTGCCAGATCCTGTCTTGATGATTGTGACCGACTGTCCAGCTCCATAAATAGACATTGAACTCATTCTAGGTTGGGGAAGAAAGAATCGTGTCGAAATCAACCCATCAAAACCATGTACTGTGTTATTTCCAATAAAAAGTGCAATCCTTCCCCCACCCGTGTTAGTGAACAGTGTTGAACTAATCCCTTAACATCTTATGTGTGACATTAGGCAAAGACTTGCCTTGGAACAACCACGTATTCCAAATCGCAAAACAAGCATCGCAGTGCTTGAGAGTTCTAAAGAGATGCAAGCTCCTCCTCCAACCATCGGCCCGTGCTGTAATATACAAGTCCTACATTCGGCCGCTTCTAGAATGCAACTCTCTCGTTTGGGGCGGCGTTCCGAAAACCACCCTGGCGTGGTTAGATAAAGTATAAAAAAGCCCTCAAACTTATCGGTGACGACGCCGTTTGTTCCACCTTCGACTCCTTGAGCTACCGTTGGAATTTAGTAGCTCTGACAAAATTATATCGCTACTATCATAGCGGTTCCTCCGAAATAAACGCTCTCCTGCCTACACGGCAGTCTTATGCCCGCAACACCAGATTGGTCCACTCGTCTGATTCCCACTCTCTCGTTACACTCTACAAATTAGTAATTCATTTCTAAATAGAACAACTCGACGGTGGAAAAACCTTTCGCAATTGGTATTTCCGAACTCCTACAACACCCAAGAGTTCAAATGCAGGGTTCATCGCCATCTTCTTCAACACCCTGCTGAACCCTCATAACCGTTAAACTATTTCCCTCTCGTACTAAGCTTGCTGCTAGACATTGCACCATGCCGTGACAAACGACATAACGGACTGGTAGTACAAAGGGTGATTCCTGAGCTTAGAACTGCCGCATAAAAAAAGCTTCCTATCTAATATTTCCACCACTAGTCCATCCTCCCCTCATTTGGACCAGAAAATTCGGCAGCGATCAATAACGTCGAAAGGACACTTGAAGGAGGCCTTAAAGGAAGAATGGCAAAAAATAACGGGGGATATGACAACTAAGCTGGTCGAACCCATGCCAAGGAGGCTAGATGCAGTGATCCAAGCGAAAGGGGCGTAAACAAAATACTAGGAAGAGAATACCGTTATTTTCGTGGTAATTTTCTAGCGGCTGTAAACTCACTTTTGACTGCAAAAAAAGGACTATTTTTATAATTTATGAATTCATTTTGTGTTATTTAAAAATTTTGAAGTATTTGGTTTATGTTAAGATTACGTCAATACATGTTCAATAGTCTGATTTATTTTTTGTTTTTCTATTAACCCGTTTATGACTAGGTTGAAAAGTTGAGTCGAGGTTGAGTTAAAATTTCGACCATCGTATATGATGTCGAGTTGAGTTCACTTTAGCTTGAAATAGAGTTGAACTGATATCAAAACATAACCTCAAATGTTTGTGTGAAACTCTCATTTATAGATACGAAAATATTCAGAACGAATTAATGTTTTGTTCCTGTGCTCGAAAAAACACCGAACACAAAACTACCGCCGCAAGCGGACTTCACGGGTGGTAAACAAGCAAAACAAATGTCACTTCAACCCAATTTCAACTCAACCCGCGTATATTACTGAGTTTCCATGAGAGTTCAACCAGAGTTGAACCCGAGTTGAACTCCATGGAAACAGTCGCAGTCAAGAGTTTTCGTTAAAGATTTTCAACTCTGCTCAACTCAACGAGAATAGCCCTAACTATAATAGCCCTAACTATAATGGTCTTTAGATACCTTAAGATTTTTTACGCTCCTATGAAATGTCATAATACCAACTATAATGGCCTTAAGCAATCTTTCGTTAACTTTTCCAATCTTTCGTCAAGTCTTTAATGTACGGTTAGCCCTAACTATAATGATCTTAAGACATCATAAGATTCTTCGTCAAATTCTCTTAAGACTGGTTAATTAACTGTCAAATCTTAAGCTCAGCTATAATAGCCTTAAGACGTTTTGACATTTGTAAAAGGTAAACAAATCGAGTCCTGGAAAGCGTCCAAAAATTAAAAAAAATGGAAATTAACAATAGTTTTAATGAAGAACTGATTGAATTAGTTCAAAACTGTTTTTTTATTGTCTCTATTTATTTTTCTTACACAACACGATCTAGGTTTTTTTCACATCTTCTACCAATTTCACTAATAACGCTAAATTATTTAATAACTCCAAATTATTCATTTTGCAAAAAAACGTTTTCTGCAACTAGAAACACTAAAGAAAATTACACTTTTCTTATGATTGCTTAAGATTTGTACGCTCGTTACCGTACATTAAAGACTTGACGAAAGATTGGAAAAGTTAACGAAAGATTCCTTAAGGCCATTATAGTTGGTATTATGACATTTCATAGGAGCGTAAAAAATCTTAAGGTATCTTAAGACCATTATAGTTAGGGCTGTTACGAATACAAATCTTAAGCAATCGCGTACAAATCTTAAGCAATCATAAGAAAAGTGTAATATTCTTTAGTGTTTCTAGTTGCAGAAAACGTTTTTTTGCAAAATGGATAATTTGGAGTTATTAAATAATTTGGCGTTATTAGTGAAATTGGTAGAAGATGTGAAAAAAAAATAAAAAGAAAACCTAGATCGTGTTATGTAAGAAAAATAAATAGAGACAATAAAAAAAACAGTTTTGAACTAATTCAATCAGTTTTTCATTAAAACTATTGTTAATTTCCATTTTTTTAATTTATTGGACGCTTTCGCAGACTCGATTTGTTTACCTTTTACAAATGTCAAACGTCTTAAGGCTATTATAGCTGAGCTTACGATTTGACAGATAATTAACCAGTCTTAAGAGAATTTGACGAAGAATCTTATGACGTCTTAAGATCATTATAGTTAGGGCTAATGATCTTAAGACATCATAAGATTCTTCGTCAAATTCTCTTAAGACTGGTTAATTAACTGTCAAATCTTAAGCTCAGCTATAATAGCCTTAAGACGTTTTGACATTTGTAAAAGGTAAACAAATCGAGTCTGGGAAAGCGTCCAATAAATTAAAAAAATGGAAATTAACAATAGTTTTAATGAAGAACTGATTGAATTAGTTCAAAACTGTTTTTTTATTGTCTCTATTTATTTTTTTCTTACACAACACGATCTAGGTTTTTTTTCACATCTACCAATTTCACTAATAACGCCAAACTATTTAATAACTCCAAATTATTCATTTTGCAAAAAAAACGTTTTCTGCAACTAGAAACACTAAAGAAAATTACACTTTTCTTATGATTTCTTAAGATTTGTACGCTCATTACCGTACATTAAAGACTTGACGAAAGATTGGAAAAGTTAACGAAAGATTCCTTAAGGCCATTATAGTTGGTATTATGACATTTCATAGGAGCGTAAAAAATCTTAAGGTATCTTAAGACCATTATAGTTAGGGCTAATAGGTAGATTGAACAGAGTTCACGCACACAATTACAAACGGGATTGTCAAATGTTAAAAAAGTCAAAATGTCGCGCCTGTTTATAACATTTCTGTTATACAACGAACACAATAAATTAATTTTATGGTCCATGATCACTATTTTATAATAACAAAAATATTACGTCAAATTTAAAAACAGCTGCTTGCTTAATACAAGTACACATTCAGCTGTCTGTACACAGGCAGAAAAGTCAGCCATGGAAACGCATACAGTTGAGTCGTTGAGTTGAAGTGTCATTTCAACTCAACCTCAACTCAACTCGACTCCCATGGAAACTCGGTAAATGCGGATTGTGGATTGAAGTACAAAAATGTGGTACAAAATGCGGAAATGCGGTGCATCTGGCAACACTGGGGTTATAGAAACAGCTGATTGTAAGTAAAATTTAAGGTTATGTGTAACTGAAATTCTTTTGTATTTGGATTTATTTGGTTTTGCGTGGACATAAAGAGAGGTTTTATTAAAATTTGCTTGTTTGTTAGTTTAGTTGTTGTTGCTTTGTTTGATAATGAATGAATCAAAAGTTAAGATTGTTTTTGGCTCAGAAAGAATTCTTCACACATGTCAAACGCGAATTAAACATCTGCAACAGAAATGGTGTGCTGTGATACGGCGCGCCGGAAAAATGTCAGATATGTAAATCCACATTCATTTGCCTACAAAATGACGTGGACTCAGCTCGCTAGTTAGTTGACCACTGAACGATCGGAAAGTTTTGTGTGCAATCGTCACTTCGCACTAGCTAACTCGCCCGCAGGCTTCGAAATCCATGAGCTGAGAGCGAGTTTAAAGGGGCACGATGAAACCATGTGTTTATCACTATCAAAATGCATCGTGCACAATGGTAATTTTTGCATTTAGTCTTAAATAATATCGTAACGTTACTTGGACTTCTGATCACTATTTTAATACTAATACGAATTCCAATAAAAATGTATTTTACTTTCAGCGCCTTCGCGATTGGGTGGTCTCTGAATTAATGCCTAAAGTTTCTCTATTAATATAATCATTTATTCTCAATCAAGATAAAACCGCTGATTTCATTGAAAAGAAACAGTCAAGGATTTAGGTTTTTTGAATCAAAGAAATTTAAATACATCAGAGGAGCAATAATTTAATCTTTGCAAGAATACATCAATTATTTATATCCAACCCACACAGCCAATTGTGATTAACTTATTTTATTACTAGCTTTAAAATTTAAATGGTTTGTAAGAATATATAGAAATTCTTTTTCAGTTTATCTATTTCTGATCTTTCAAACATTACGGGCCTTTTCGGAAACGCAGAACTGCGGTCATTCTGCAATATTCAGCAATTGGAAGTCTGTAGCTGAATATTGCAGAGTGACCGCAGTTCTGCGTTTCTGAAAATGCCCAAAATCTGCTTTTAAAATCAATCTTAGATATATACTGTTACCGATCATTGAACTCTATAGAGATAACGTAAATAGGGAAGTAATTTCAAATATCTTTCTTGCTTCAAGGGACAAATTCTAGGACAGGAATTTTAGGTGCTTAAGCACTGTGGCTCCTTTTGTTCATAACTAATTCAAATAAAATCGTCATTAATTTCATATACCTTACTTAAAAAACAAAGGAAAATGCAGCTATTCGTTTCATATTTGTCGTAATTAGAACTTTTGTAATTCAATGCTAGTGTAATCGAGCCCCATAAAACTAATTTTTAAAATGCACATTCATTTTTTTAAATAGAAACAGAAATAGATGAAAAGCATACCACCCATAAAAAGGCGAAATTTGAGATAGCACATTGGAATAAGTAAAAAACACAATTTTGCTTACATTGTAGGATTTAATCGTTTCATTTTAGTGAAATCCGCCACATATTCCCACACATCCTCGGGCTTCGCATTCTTGATAACTGTATCGATTTGATATTTATTATATCCCCGAGAAACTAGCATATATAGAAAAACAACCGCAATAGCAAAGCCGGAAACACGCTTCTTATTCCACCGAGTTGAATACATTTTTATCTAATCTTGTTTTAAAATTCTTCCAAAAACAAAAAATCTTTGAAAGCCGCCGCACTACTGAACTGAGTGTTAGCACTACTAAAGTAAAAATCTTAAGCTCGATTCGTTCTTGTGTATAGGCTGGGCATCGGAATGCTTTTTATCAGAGGAACTATACTGGAAGTGCGATATCCCTAACCATGGTGGGATTGCCTGTGTTGATAGTGAATGATCTCAGCTCTCCTGTCGTGACGGGAAAGTTGAACCAAAAATAGATTGTTAACACCAACACACATGTATGTTATTAAAAACAAAGTTTCACAAAGGATTCCGATATGTTTATAGGCCGGTGTGGCTAATTATGAATATTCGATAGTGATCTCTAGGCGTATATGGAAAAAAATATATAGCCTGGCGCATTATTGACAACCGGGTGCCTTGTCCCGAACGAGACTCTATCTGCCGGCTCCTTGTGGAGATGGAGCTGACAGCATTATGTTTTCATCAAATATGAATGGGACTGTTTCGTAAACACAGTGAAGAAGAAGATTCGGGAAGTGCTCGATGTCATGTAGGGATGTGCGATGTTGTCTAATCATCGAGGAATATGCTAACAAGAAATGGCCGACCTCAAAATTTTTATTATTTTATAAAAAAAAGTTATTAATCGTTTCTTATTAACTTGGTTCACACAATGTGACAGACCAGGATGTCGTTGTAAGTCAGGATCTTTTACAATCTTACTTAATTTCCAGTGCATATATCTGAGGCCAGCTCTCGGAATTCAACGTCAACTGAACCGACACGTTAAATGCCGTTTTTGGTTCACGCAAATCATCGTTTTAGGTTTGTTTTTTAAAAAACGGGCGTTAATCTTGGCATCGAAATTAGTTATTGGTATGTTAATTTGTTAATATAATCATTAATTACTTTAACCTTAATTTATTATGAGGTCAGGTAAATAGTAAGAATTGCAAAAGTAGATTGCAAGGTATTGGGAATCCAATTCCATTTGCTTCGCTGAGAGAAAAACATTCAAATTTCTGTGCGATAAAAGAGCTTCAAAAGGCACACATCCACTTTGATTTTGGGATGTAAATCGGGCTTTAAGATTAAAAACAATAAGCTAAAGCATTCTGACGTACAGTTGGTTGGAAAAATTGGCTTGTGTGAAAGCTAATATATGGACCCAGAAACAAATACAATCGGAAATTGTGTGCCCTATCCATAAAAAAGGAAATCAGCTAAGCTGCCGTAATTATAGAAGCATCGCTCTACTGAACGTAGCATATAAAGTATTATCAAATATAAAGTATGTCCCGGAAGATCTCCTACAGACCATATTTTCACTCCTAGGCAGGTCTTAGAAAAGGCAAATGAATTTAACATAAACATACATTTTCTATTCATGGACAACGTCTATTATAAAATAAAACGAAGAATTATATAAAGCTATGGAGTACTTAAGATTTCCCAAACACCTCGAGGATTTGACCAAAATGACAATGAAAGAGGTAATATGCAGAATAAGAAATGAAGGAGAGCCGTCGTAATACTAGTCAGATCCCCCGTAGCAATGAAAGAAGCCTTCATATTGCCAGAAAGAGCAGCAAAGAAATTCGGACTAGCAATTAATGAAGAGAAAACGAAATACAATGTGCAGAATATGACAATTGCTACATAGAACATCGAAGGACTAAAATAATTTAAATACCTAGGGACGCTAATTTTTAAAGATAACGACACGACATTAGAAGTCAAAAGGAGATTAGCGCTGCGAAATAGATGCTACTTTGGGCTACGTAAACATCTCTTAAAAATATGTTGTTTTCCTCCAAAATATCAAAGACGACTAAAATGAAACTATACAGAACTTTTATAAGGCCAATACTACTGTATGGATCCGAAACCTGGGCATTAAGAGGTAACGAAGAACACCTCCTAGGACACTTCGAAAGAAAAATCCTGCGCATTATATATGGAGGAATCAACGAAAACGGTGCTTGGAGGAGACAATACAATCACGAATTGTATCAGTTGTATAAAGATCCAAAGATCATAAAAACTATAAAAATGTAACAGAATCTGATGGGCAGGACATGCTGAACGGAGCAGTAATGATGGCATAACAAAAATTATTATAAACGAGAGACCAGACGGACACAGAAGTACGGGACGTCCAAAAAAGATATGTACAGATAGCGTAAAAGAAGATCTACGAACCCTAGATATAAGAAATTGGAGACTTTAAGCCAGGGACCGACAGTTCTGCAGGAGGATGTTGCAGGAAGCCAAGGCCAATAACAGGCTGTGGAGCTATTTAGGATGATTATTAAAGCTAATATGACTTTCCATCGAATTTTAAAAGGAAAAGGAAGATAACAGCAGATTTTTGGTGGCTATTGGGCTTCATTACACGGTGCCATATTCATGGTAAGCAAAACCGGTTTTATAGATGAGAGAGGGAAGGGAACTGAAGAAATTATCGAATAAAATCGGTTTTTACTCAACACATTTATGGCGTCACGTCAATTGGCCCGTGTGAAACTGGTCAAAACAATAAGATGTGACGTCATTCTAAATCCAATATGGCGTCCGACACAAAATGGCGGATTGCCTATTTCTTTACAGTCACCTTGACATGGTTATCTTAATGAAAGGGTATGACGAGTGTAATACGGCAAAAGTATTACACTTCATTTATAGTGATGATACACGATTCAATTACGTGAGGTGTTTAGGGAGGAGAGGGGTTCGACCCGAATCTCACCAAATATCACGTGGGGAGAGGGGGGATCTTGGCAAATATCACGTAATTTTTTTTTCGCAAAAAAGTGTAAAAAACAAGATCACGAGTCACCCTTTATACTATCAGTATCAGTTAAGGTCATGGTGCAATGTCTAGTAACAAGCTTGGTTTGAAGAATAGAGGAGAATCCATCCATCCAATGGCGCTACAGCCCAAATCGAGCCTTGGCCTCCTCTAGGGCATTTCTCCAAGTCTGACGGTTCCTTGCAGCAGTTCTCCAGTTCCGAATGTTCAGCATTGTCTCTGCGTCAGCCGTCACAGAGTCCATCCATCTTCTCCTGGGTCTACCTACTGGTCTGTTTCCTGGAATTTCGGCCACCATAAGCCGTTTTGGGATACGGTTATCATTCATCCTGATTACGTGGCCGGCTAGTCTTAGTCTGTTGATTTTTATAAACGTTGAGAGTTCTGGGTCGTCAAAAATTTCATACAGCTCGTTGTTGTATCTCCTTCGCCATATCCCATCCTCTCTCGTTGGGCCTATTATGCATCTGAGCACCTTCCTCTCAAACCTGTTGACTTGTTCCTCTATCTCCTGGGTCATAGTCCAAGTCTCGCTGCCATAGCACAGTACTGGTCGTATTACTGTTTTGTAGAGTGAAAGTTTCGTTTTTCTGTGCACAAATCTTGAGTGCAATATTTGTTTTTGAGCATAAAAAGCTCTATTAGCCAGTAGTATTCGTCTAGTTACTTCTTCCTTTTCATCGTTTCTTTTTGTAATTGTAGACCCAAGGTAGACTGTTTTATCGACTACTTCTAGATTATGTTCGTCGATAGTTATATTTCTTCCCATTCTAAATCTTCCAGCTCTGGATTGTTGCATCACCTTCGTTTTTTCTTCATTGATGTTCAGCCCTATGTCCTTGGCCGCCTCTTTTAATTCGACATAGACTTCTTTCGCTGCCAAGAAGGACCTTCCCACGATGTTCACGTCATCCGCATATCCAAGTAATTGTACAGACTGCGTTGCTATGGACGCATTTCTCCGTACTGATGTTTTTCTTATCACCCATTCTAGGGCCAGGTTGAAAAGCATGGGGGCTAGTCCATCTCCTTGTCTAAGACCTTGTCGCACTTCGAACTCTTCTGTTATTGCATTTTGAATCCTTACTTTCACCAGGGAGCTATTCGTTGTGCATTTTATCAGTCGTACCAGCTTGGAGGGGACTCCTAATTCCAATAGGATCCTGTACAGCCTCTCTCTGTTTATCGAGTCATATGCCTGTTGAAAGTCGACAAATATCTGGTATATATCTATATTCCTTTCCCAGGTTTTCTCCAGAATTTGTTTTAAGGTCAGCAGTTGGTCCGATGTTGACCTGTTTGTCCTAAAACCAGCTTGATATTCTCCTATAAGGCCTTCTGCTATAGGTTCTAGTTTTTGTTTCACAAGGATTGTGAAGGTTTTGTAGCTGGTGCTGAGGAGTGAGATGCCTCTGTAGTTTTTACAGGTTAATTTATCTCCTTTCTTGTAGATTGGACATATAATCGCTTTCTTCCAGTCATCTGGTATAACTTCTTCCTCCCAGACGTTACATATGAGTTCGTGTAAGTTCCTTAAGAGTTGCGGCCCTCCTTCCTTCAGTAGCTCAGCTGCGATTCCATCGATGCCTGGGGATTTGCTGCTTTTTTGCCTTTTCACAGCTTCCCGTACCTCATCCAGTGTTGGTGGTTCTATTGGAATACTATCTTGAGGTATTACCATTGCTTCCGCCTGTGAGTCTTCGTTTGTTCTTTGGGTTGGATTCAATAAGTTTTGAAAATATTGTTTCCATCTTTCCTTTATCCTATCCGGGTCTGCTAATAGGTTCCCATCCATGTCTCTACAAATATCCGTTCTTGGCTGAAACTTATTACTGATCTGGCGTGTTCCTTTGTAGGCTTGTCTAGTTCTACCTTCGCTGAAGTCTTCCTGTATCTGTAGGATCCTCCTGTTTAGATACTCTCTCTTTTTCTTTCTGCACAGCTTGTCTGCAGTTCTTCTCTTTAGCTTAAAGACTTCCATCCTTGCTCTTGTGGGCCTTGCGATGTACTCCCGGTGGCTCTGGTTTCGTTCTTCTATTGCAGCTCTGCAATCCCGATCAAACCAGTCAATTCTAGTCTGTCTGGGGGCCCAGCCTAGGGCGTCTTCTGCTGCCTCCTTTACGCTGTTTTTCAGCTTTTCCCATTTGTTGTTAATGTCAGGCTCTTCTCCTACTCCTTCTCTCAGGTTTTGTACGATAGCATTCTGATAGGCCTCTCTTCTTTCTTCAAGTTTCAGCTTGTCTATATCGTACCTTAGCTGTGTTTGCCCTCTTTGAGTTTTGGTCGTTATCCGGGCTCTAAATTTCACTTTGACAAGATAGTGGTCCGAGCCACAGCACGCTCCCCTCATAGTTCTCACATCCAGTATACTCGTGGCCCCTCTTCTCTCAATTAGGACGTGGTCTATTTGATTATATGTAACCCTGTCTGGTGACTGCCACGTCATCTTATGAATATTTTTATGTGGGAACATTGTTGAACTTACTACCATTGAGTTCGAGCTAGCGAGATCGATCAATCTACTACCATTGTCATTGGTAGCGTTATGTAGGCTGTGCTTTCCTATGACTCCTAGGAATTCCTCTTCTTTTCCTACTTTGGCGTTCATGTCTCCAAGCACCATTTTAATATCGTTTGACGGTATTAATCTGATGACGTTTGTTAGCTCCTGGTAGAATTCCTCTTTCTCCTCATCCGTCTTGTCTTCTGTGGGCGCATGGACGTTTATGAGACTAATGTTATGTAGTCTTGTTTTAATCCGAAGCGTACATATCCTATTATTTACTGGCTTGAAGTCCAGAATCAGTGATTTCATTTTCTTTTCGACTATGAAGGCAACTCCGAACTCTCTTCTTCCATTCGATGAACCACTGGAGAGTATCGTGTGGGTTTTGAGATCCATTATGCCACTGTGAGTCCATTTGGTTTCCTGTAGAGCGGTGATTGCTATGCCGTATTTTTCCAATAATAATAAAAGCGAACGCAGAGCGCCCGTCCTGTTGAGCGTTCTGACGTTCCAAGTTCCAATGTCAAATTCCATATTTCGTTGCCTGGGTCTTTGCCGTTGAGTCCGTCCTGTCCGAGGCCTGCCTTGAGGATTCGTGACGGGTGAGTTTTTACGGTGGAAGGTTGTCAGCCTGCCGCCCAACCCCCAACCTGGAGGACCAGTCCGGTAATTGTTTCGTTTTGAGGCGCGAAACACTCGCCTTTCACCCTCCTCCGTCAGTTACTCTTGTATATACAAGAGCATCCAGGGAACACCCGATGTATAGTCAACATCTTCGTGGAGGTGGAGGTAGGATTCGGTAGCATATCGGAAGGACTTAGGTCGTGAAGACCTTGGGTCGCAGATGGCGTTTCTCAGGACTTGTCCCTTTGGTGTACCGGCACCACCAAAGGTCCCTGAGGCCGTTACTACCATTTGAATAGAGGAGAATAGGAAAGGTTAAAGAGGGCGTGGGGATGCTGAAGGAAATGTAGATGAATGAGCCTTACGTTAGAGTTCTAAGATGTATGAGTTGGGAAATACTGACTGTAGGAGATTATTCCACAGTCGAGCTATTCAATTCGACTTCTAGATAGTATTGGGTCCGAGGGGCTGGGCTGTAGGGTATGGGCCGACCGGACTAGTCTTGCGGGCAAAATATTGCCGTGCAGGCAGGAAGTACTGATTTTCAGTGGAGCATTCACTCTGGCAATAGCGTTAATGTATAGAAAGAGCTGCTTCATTCCTACGTTGGCTTAAAGGAATCAGTTTGATGGAACGATTTTGCACCTTATCGAAAAAAGCCAAGGTGGATTTTGGGGCGACTATCTAGATATACTAATTGTATTCAAGGCGGGGCAGTATGTAAGATTTGTAGATTTTAGCTAGGGCGGCTGGCTGGAGGAGGAACTTGCATCTCTAAGAAATTCAAGACATTGGGAGGCTTGTGAGGCGATTTGGAATCTTGATCATTCCATCGATTCCATCGCAGATCCTCCGTTAGGGGTCCATTAAACGATAGGTTTTGCTGTCAGTTTATCACATTTACTGTTATGACTGACGAAACCTACCGTCTAAGGTAATGATTGATGTAACTATCTGAATATTTTGATTCTCACCAATCACGACTGATGGAATTGATTGACGCTCACGTGAACGTGTAATGGACACTTTAAAGTTACCCCTAGGATATTAAGAGTTCAGACAGTCGTTAAGCCAGCTCCAGACTCACGCCGTGAACAACCGCGAGCACCCGTGAACGGGAGTGTGGATGGTTTTCTCGTCTAGTTCGCTCCCTGTTTTCCGTTTTGAGCGGATACGATGTAAATAAGGCGTGGAGATTCCTTTATCTTCTCTTCTCCCACGGAGATAGGAGGCATATGGGTGTTATCGAGAAAACTGGGTTACATTAAGTAAAACATCTCTCTCCATTAATATATGGCTAAATCCTACACAAACACATTTATCGCGGTTATGCGGACGCCACTAGGTGGGTGCGATCCGCAGAAATGCCCGACCTTCTGTGTTCATGCCCGTAAATGCGTGTTGCTGGTTTTTTAAAATTTGAAAAATATCACGTGAGATTTTAGGGGGGGAGGGGGTCTAGCCAAATATCACGAAATCTCACCAAGGGGGAGGGGGGACGAAAAATCGTAAAAATCACCTCACGTAATTAATGGACGACCCCAAATCTCGAAAACTGCACAGTTCGAAGTAATTGTCATTGGCAAAAAACCGGTAGAAACTCAGGTTATGAATTTTTGAATATATTATTAAAGCGATCCAGAAATAACGAAAAGAAAACAATAATTAATTCGATACTTATATATTAACGCCCCTTTTTTAAAAAAACAAAACATACTACAAGTAACCATTTTAAATTTTTATTTTACCATAATTTCAACAATATGGCACTACCAAAGAAATTATATCAAAATCGCCATTTTGGTACATTAATCATCCCACCCGTCGTCTTCATACGTACGTAAATTTTCGATATGTCATTCAATTCAAGTTGTCTTGAATTTTAGTGTAATTTTAGTGTTTTACCCGATTAAAAAGATCATCATCATTCGGTGACGAAAAAAAATTATTATTTTCCATGCTTACGTGAAATTGTTCAACAAAAAAATAAAAAAAAAAATAGATTTATCATAAATTTCTCAGTGAAGTGAAAACCTTGTCAAAAAAGATTCATTCATTTTTCCTCCTTGTCTTTTCTATGAGCAGCGAATTTTCATTTTCCTTTCTATTTATTATTTTGCTCAAGTGTTGTTGATCCCAATTTATTTAGGAAGAATTTTTTTATATATTGTATATACAAAAAACAAATTATCTGTTTTGTGATATTATCAGGTGAGCTATGGATGATATATTCTTGCAGCCTTCGCGACTTTTTATTGCTGCTCTCTATACTTGAGAAATTCAATTGCCTTTGCTTGCATGTTTTCATATTTTTTTTTTGGAGGCCTTTGCGCAATAAATATTTAATTTTCCAGTGGCTTTGTTTTCTTGAGAATATTTTGTGTTTTTGCGTATTTAAGAATGAAGTAAATATTGAATAAAGGTTATTTTCATATCAAAACATTGGAGGATATATACTATATAGATATGGATGAGTGTGTTTATCGTTTTCGCCCGTAGTAGGCTCGTGGCATGCCAGACACTGTCGATACTTTCGTCTCTCCACCTTCTTTAGATATTTTGAGGGAAAATAGTGAGTGTAGCCTTTTTCTTTAATAAAAAAAGGTCAACGAAAAGCTGGAATGTTTTTCTTTCTATTTTCGGAATTGTATGTATCATAAACTTTCCCGACTTCGTGTTCCCTGTTTAAGAACGCATCACATGTGATTTCGCTTGGTGTTAATTGTTTCAAGATTTTCTCTTGTGAATGAATGGCGTGCATTTGCCAATAGACAACAATTTCATAAAATATATATTATAAATATATCAACGTTAAAACATTTACAATCTTCTTCAATGTTAGCTCTTTTTATCATTTATCTTTTTGACGTAAGCGCGGCCCCTTATCAGTCTAGCATACCTACTGTTAAGTGTGTTATCTTTAATCTCCTTTTTTCAGATTAACTCCATACTAAAATGAAATTTTTATAGAAAAATTATTCTTTCAACTCTGTAACTCTTCAGAAAAAAAGAAATTTTCATATAATATAATATTTACATGCGAAATATATTCCCATTGTCATTCATCCATAATCCAACTCGTGACCACTTCTGATGCAGACTCTGATCTTCTAGGTGATTTGTTTAGAGTGATTCCACTAATTGATTTGGAATATTTAGACTTTGTATGTTCTTGTTGTTTTTCAATTGAAATTTCTCTGTTAGAAAAAACAAGGAACAAATGCCGCAGAGCCTTCAGCTTGAAATATAAGTAGCGCTATGATATATTTTAATTATGGCATAAAGGTGCCTGTAAACGAGCAACTAAAAATGCACATTGCCGGTAATATTTCAGAAAAAGATGGCCCGGCTATATGTTTGAAAATGTGTGGCCGATACTATTGCCGGGCAACTTGTAGTCAGACATGTTTTCGCAATGTTTTGGCTACTGTGTTGCCCGAGAATTTCACGCGTACACGTATGACAATGGCTGAAGTATTTGCTTATTAAAAAACGAAGAATGCTATGAACTAATTCTAAATATGTACATAGTTACTTGTTTAGAAATTTCACTAGAATGACGAAGGAGGACCTTAAATATTTCATACAAAACAACCATAAGCCTTAACAGCGGTGGCAAGACTCCTTCCAATAGTATGCAGATTCTCTACTCTTTTCTAAGCTTTTGTTGAATATCAAAGTTCTAAGAATGCGGATGATCCACACACTTAAACCATTGTAACAAATGCAGCTAATGGCTGGGAGACGCCATGGACTTAGTCAAGGGGATCTCCTGGAACTCTGCACGTATTTGGCTGCGGTTTGGTTCGCCGGATACTATAGATTCATGGATCCCGAACACAGAAAATGTACACCCTACACCGCCCACAACTATGCCATCTATAGGCCATACTAACATATGTACATACTTCTAGTCCAAAGAAAACTTCGAAATCAAATTTAAATAGCCGGCAATGTTTAAATATTTTCGCTCTACGACCGATATCAAAGGCAACATGCCGGCCAGTAGTTGCAATATGGCCAGTTTCGTCGGGCTATACGGATATATTGCCGGCAAGTTTGAACATATTTATGGAAATAATGCTGAAATTTCAGTAATGTCGTTCAGCCAGTATTGCCGGCCACACATTGCTGAAAAATGTTGCTCGTTTACAGGCACCTTAAGACTTTTGATTTAATTTGATAAATGGATATATTCTTGGTTTTTTTGAATGTTTAATATAAAATAGCGAGTCGTTCGGCACGTGATTTTGTTGTCGTTTTCATGGAAATGATTGGGCAGTAGACTAATACTTGATTTACACAGCTCTACACGGACAGACTCAAGAATTTGCAATTCATGCCGCTGTCAAATAGGAGAAAGGTGCTTATCTCTTGATTTACTTTGGACGTCCTAAATGACAACGAAGGGCGCATAAAAATATCTCGCGCGGGGCGCCCAAATATATAAAGCCCGCCCTGCTCCCTGCCTTAGATTTGACTGCATTGCTAGGCAGGCATGAAAAATTTCCAGAAGTTTTGCAGAAGAATGCTGGCAAAATTAGGCATGCGGAACCTTTTTTGCAAACTAATTGATGGGGAAACACTCCAGCTCCTACACCCGCCTCTGGTTTGGATCCGTCTGTATACAAGACGTCATGGTCCTTGTCAGGTTGGAAATCTTCCCACTCCTCTCTGGTAGGGATCCGGCTATTAAGGTCACTGCCAAATTTAATTTTGCGACCATGTAGTCGGTAGGTCCTGATACCGTTTCCCGTGGTAGGGAGCCCATAGGTCTTCTCGACCCAGAAATCAGCTTCCCGCAGCCGGAGAGTGGTACAGGCCGCCTGTTGCCATGTATATACTACATTGTCAACCGCTGCATCTGAGCTTGTAGATGCTAACTCCCTCTCAACCACGATGTTCATCCAAGCGTTCACTGAACTCTTCATCAGAGTCAGCCTCTTCGTTAGAAGATTTCTTCTTGGATCAGTGAAATCTGAGTATTTACAACTGGATGAACAGATCCTGCAAGCTCTACGGCAGCTACTAAATTTGCATGTCGTAGGGGGGTATGCATTCCAGCGTACACCACCACGTACTGGAGAACCTGTTGCTGACAGTCTCCGCCCCCTCCCCCCGAAATTAAACACGTCTTTCATTGAGCCTGCCCACTCCTGGGTGGCGAAAACGTTGTTAAAACTATGAACGAAATGTTTTGGCCAGGTTAAGACGTATATTTCCTAATGTGTGATCTGCAAATCTGCAAAAGCTCCTAACGCTATCCTGAGACCACCTATGGGTGAACCCACATTTCGAAACACACAGTTTTTAAATGGGGACTTCATGTGTCCATATCCGCGAACCAGGAAGCTGAAACAGCCGGTTCAGCTATAGACTTACTGGAACACCACATATTCCATACTTTTGTACTTCGCGAGGTGGTTTCCTCGGATAATAGACGGCCCTACGTTTCGAAGGAATAGGACTTGAGATATTGACGAGCTGCTATGTACTCAACGCATCCTAATGCCTCAGAACGCGTACCAATGTGGTCATTATGAAACAGACATTTTCTGTCAATCAAGTTAGTTTTCTACTGTTTGATATAATTTCTCAATTTATTGTGTTGATGAATTTTGAACATTCGAATGTTTGGGCTAGGCCGATCATTATTTCCTTTTAGTAGGTAGACAATCGCAAGTTACAAATCAAATCACAATATCTGAAGAGAATGCCTAATAAAGTAATTGCTAACCAACGAAGATATCTAATCAATAATATTTACCATTGACTGACTACCTTTTCGAAAATGTATCGATATTCCAATCATGGCGCTAACTTTGTAATAACTGCAGATAATTGGTTACCATTAGTTATGCTTGTATTGAAAATAAAAGCGAAACATTATCTGACTATACTCTGCGAAAAATTACAATCAGTCATAATTACTGATAACAAAAAGTAAAAGTCGATAAATTTTCACCTACAACTTTTGTGCCAAAATATTGTTCATTTAGTACATATCGTTCAATGGCATTTCTGGAAACAAAAAAAACAAAATCTGATAGTATAATGATATAGATGTGTCAATTTAAATTTTTCCATTTCGCTATAGAAAGTAAACCCTTATAGGTTCTATTACGGTAAATAGTACTTTCTTTCGGTCTTCGGTAGAGAAGTATATTTTCTCGTTACGCTAAATGCATAGGCAGGAGAGAGAAACGAAGGATTTCTCTGAAGGGGAAAGAGAATTGTAAAGGAATGATTTTTTGTATAGTACTAGCCAAAAAATAAGGAAAACTCATGCGCAGTGAGAGTCTCTAGTGGCGCAGTGAGAGTCACATTCAAGTCGCCACCACGAAAGTAGAGTACACTGTTAAAATTCATACCGAATATTTATTCTGAAAAACTTGACAAATTGATTGTCTTTTTCTTCTTCTTTACGCTCCTTTAATCCCTCATGGCACATAGGGCGGAAACAATTGCCCTCCAGCGGACTCTGTTTTACGCGAAACCTCTCAGCTCCGACCAGAATCTCCCAGTTGTTGCGGCTTCCTCCACGTTGTTCTAGGTCTTCCGATTCGACGGGATCCTTTCGGATTCCAGTCAAGGGCCTGTTAGGCTAGATTTTCGTTTTCGCGTCGCAAGGTGTGGCCAACCCATTTGATTGTCTTCGTTAAGAAGCTAATAGTATTAACTTCTAGACCGATTCTACAAATTCAATTAGTCATATTCTGACGTTCAAGTTTTCTTTGTGTTTCGTTTCGACTCGACTTGAAAGGAGAATGGAAAGCAGCTAAGCAGCTCATAGTGGAACGTTCGTTTAAGTCCTGGGTTTTCATTCAACTTTTTTATGAATATTCGTATATGTATGAATATGAGTGTACACGGATAGCAGGACGAGCTAATTTTGTAACTAAACTTCAAGGAATAAGTTGAATGTGAAGACGAGAGTTTTGTTCAAGTGAAGGTTTGAACTCCAGGAAATGGAATGAAAAATTGAATGTGTAGAACCGGTCTAACAAAGAATTCTCAAATGACAAAGATTTGTAGAAGACAAAAGCGCGCAACCTCACTCCACAGTGTGAAAAATTGGGAGCGCTGCTCAGGGGAGCTTATTTTGAGCGCTATTAAATATGCTCCCTGGAGTTTTCATAAATTTTATAGAACGAAGAAAACGGGCGATTTTCTTCGTGACTATGAAGGGTGACAGTAGCATACTCAATGGACCGACTATCGTTCGATACGGAGGACAAGCAACTTTGGAAGTGGTTATAATATAGTTGGGGGTCTGCTTTGGTAAAATCACGCTCGCGCTGGAAAAGCAAAAGGCATAATGACAATAATTGCCAAACCTTGCTAATGGTGGAGCAAAGTGTGCTATCGCCAATAAGTTTTGCATCTTGTCCAGCCAAGCCAATGTGGTTTTTGGGGCACCAGCCCGGATGTACGCGTTGTATTCGAGGATGGCCGAATGTAGGATTTGTAGATTGTAGCCAGTGCAGCTGGCTGGAGGAGGAACTTGCGTCTTTTAAGGAGTCCGAGGCATTGATACGCTTGTTTGGGGACTTGGAATATGTGTTTATCGTAGATCGTTAGATAAAGTAACGCCCAGGAAGTTAAGAGATGGGTCAGCTGTTATATTCTCCATGCCAACTGAAATAGTGGAGGTTTTGGTCGAGATGAGACAGTACTTTGTTTTCAATGGGTTGAATACGACACGATTCTTCCAGCCCCAACCAATAATGAGGTCAATGTCCATGTTAAGAGAGTTGGGCATGAGTTCGCGGTCTAAGAAACAAAGTCTGGCGCTAGCTTGTCTTATGCTGTCGAAGGCGTAGGAGTAACGCAAAGTACCATCATCGGGCTAAACTATGGAGTAGGTTGGTGGGGATTGAGAGCAAATCACTAATGAATATAAGTTTATGCTTAAGAACTCAGATCCATTTTATTTTGGTTTTTACGATTGGAATACGATTCCCATAGTTACAGATCGATGGAAGGTGATTTACGGGTAGTTGCCGTAGTCGCAAAATTACTCTTTATCATGCCCTTAAATATTTGAAAAGTTCGCCAAATGTTGCCAAACGTTGCCTATTGAAGGTATTAACCGTCTCCACTCATAGTGTGAAGTGTATTACATATATCCAAATTAGGCGCCGTTTAGAATGCAGAATAAGATTGCACTTGCAGTGACATCATCGGGAATTGCATGAACGCTACTTGATGGTGTACAGGGCATTTCGCACCCAAGCTCCCGTTGAATTTGAACTAAATTACCACAGTCCTTAAAACTTGCAAAATTATGATTTGGGACGAATTCACCATGGCCCATAAAAAATCGTTCGAAGCGCTTGATAGGACTTTGCAAGATTTCCGAGGAAAAACCAAAAGAATTGGAAATTTGAACGCAGGCGGAGACAGTTCCACACACCTTAACATTTCGTGTATGGATTAAATACAAGAGCACGTGCATTATAGTTTCTTTCCCCTTCGAAATTCGTTTACAGGCAACAACACTCCCCGTAGCATCTGACCACGACAAGAGCGGCAGGGAGACCGTTGAAAGAGCGGGTGTTTTGAGTTTTTAAACGAACGGAGTAAAACTTTTCTTTTCGAATGTACTTTCGTGGTGGGATTTCAGACTATCACTGCCCATCGAAAAAGCGATTTTGAGATTCCCAATTATTTTGGCGCACGCCATACTATTAGCTTATGGCTTCAGCGAGGCGCACCGGCTTCCAGCTAGTTATATTTATACCAAAAAGTTGAACAATTCCTAAATAACCCCTTTAAAAATACGAAAAACTATTTTTATCTCTTACTGCAAATTGAGGTTTTTGATGCTTTATAACAAATAAGGATTAAAATTCTCTGTCATAAAATTTTTATTAATATTTTGTCATTACCCCTTCCTTACACAGCAAAAAAGAAACAATATTAATCATCAAAAGTAGTTAAGCTTGAGTCACCAAAATAACCCTCCAGAAACTTATTTAAAGGTTTTTTCCAATTAGCGTTTGTCCCTTTAAGTATTTAAAGACGAGTCTAATAAATACTCACCAATAAATAAATTGCCTAAAGGGAATTAAGGGCGAAAGCCAACCGGCGGCGCGACGTAGAAAACATAGATCGATACAAGTTGAACGATAACAAAACATGTTGCAGTAGACGATGTAGTATAGTAACCTTGACATTACTGATGTAGACTGCCAACAAGAAGGTCTCATTTCTTTTATAATTGATTAGCATTCCTTTTTCTACTTTCTTCTCGACTCTTCTATTTTTGTGTATAATTTGCATGATAATTTACTTTAGTGTTAAATTAAATTTCATGTCAACACTTATAATTATTTGCATGCAAAACAGACGTAGAAAGAGAGTAAAAAATCGATTAAATGGAACCCTGGGGTTACTCCTTGGTGAATAGAGGAGTATAAAGAAGGTTTTGATAAAATGTATTTATTTATTTTGTTTATTTGCAAATGCAAATGTACGATTGAGTTGTGCAACCTTAAAATCAATCTTAATTTTTGGTTACGCAAAAAATAAATCCGTTCTATGCGCAAATATGCACCTCACTTAACAAACATTACCTTCTAATGGGTTATTTATATATGTACATATAGCTTATGCGTTTGAAGGGAAAAGAGAGATACCACTGGCATATACTTCTTTATAAAGAAAGGACTGTGTACAACCTGTGCTTTTACCTTGATGCAATTGAGTTTGTATCCAGCAACAAGAAAAAAACAACCGATATATGGTAACCAATAGGTTCTTTAGCGTTGCAGTGCATTTTAAAGGTTTCCAAGTATAAATTCAATTATATTTTTCTTGAGACTTCAAAATACACATTCTTCAATGCCTTTTCCACGAACTTGAAATCAGTTGCTCGCGGAAGTTCCTAGTGCAGACTTAATAAATAAAAAGTAAGAAATTTTCGCGGGCGCGAGAATTTAATTATTTTATAAAAATTGTAAAGACGAGTGGATTTTTAAGGTGAAAATATTACTAATATACGAAAGAGAAAAAAGATTTATTCATAAATAAATAAATGTTTCTGTCAAAAGTTGTTAAAAGATATGAAAAAGAACTTAATTTAATTATACGTGCTTATAACTAAGTCTTGTTTAAACTATACTTGGAGTAGTTCATGCAGGGCCAATATATTAGCTTCTGGTCTTTTGACATTTTTTGTTGTTGTTGAGGTGGTCTGGGTAAACGGTGTGCTTCCTTTCTCACAATGTTCTAATAAGCAAATTACTGGGTTCCCCACCGATTTTATATAGTAGATGAGAGAGTGAATTTAAAGAAACATTTTTCACGCAAAGTCAAACGTGTGAAAATTAACCCACATTGGGTGGCGTGAATAAAAGCTGAGTGCAAGTGTTCACTCTATTTTTTTTGGAGTGAACACTTAGTTTTGGCGTGAATAAAAATAACCTTCGTTAGATTTCGTTAAATAGTCATATGTCATTTCTCCATATAAAGTGAACACTTCATTTTGAGGTGAATAAAATTCAGTTTTTACGTGTTTGTTTGTGAGTGAACGCTCGTAAATGTTGAGGGTAGTGGCGAGGAACTTTAAAACGATGTGTGATGAAATTGATATCGTTTTGTGTGATGAAATTCATTTTTTGGATGAAAGAAATAGATGGAGTTAAAAATTAAAAAGGAAACTTCAATTTAGAGGATCACCCGTCCGATCACCTACATATCTTAAGAAAGTTTTAATTTGTTCAAGCTTTGATATAGCACCACCACGAGTATTTTCATTATTGTTTTTCAAAAATTGTTAGTAGTCAATCAACATTTTCAAAATCAAATCTAAACAACGACTTCAAGTTATCATCGGTATCACCAAATCACCGCTGACCGTAACATTTTCTTTTGTGAGGATTATATTAAAAAACATTTTAATTTCCTTTTTTCAGTACAGGTAAATAAAACAAAATAGCGGAAATGATTGGGTACAGGCTGAAACTTGGCAGAGAGCGGATATTTTGACCCTAAAACCCGGAGCAGAAACTCGGTAGGCTTTATAACCCCTTATTAAAAACCCTAAACGAAAGCTCTCTGCCAAGTTTCAGCCTGTCGCCAATAATTTCGCTATTTTTGGTAACTCACCTGTACTTTGCTTTTTGATAAAAATAACATTTTTGCCTACTTTGAGTCTTACTAGACGTAAAACATTTGACACTTCAAAACTTAATCCCAAAATTTCCTATGAGTGAATTGCGTTTGAATGAGGAAATTTTTATTCACACCAAATCGAGTGCTCACTTTTTCGCTCTAATAACTTCACTTAGTAGTGTTCACTTTAAGTGTACACTCAGTTTTTATTTACACCACCTATTATAAAAAGTTACTTCTATCTCTTGCTTTCTTTATCTCTAACAAGTAAATTTCATCTGTCAATACATTTTTGTAGTCATCAATGGCGTTTTGTGTAGCTTTGTAGTCTTCAACATGGTCTTGATCAGAGGTAGGTTCCGGTATCCTCAACTGCCTCTATTTTAGGGTGGGTCTACACATAACAAACATTTGCAAAAACCATTTGAGATCTAAAATTAGCATATTAGCGTATGTTTGATAAGGTTTGGCAAACATTCGTCAAACATTTGATGTGGTTTTTGCGAGAAAGATATTTTCCGAAGGGTTTGTTATTTCCTGTGTCTGTTCTGTAGGAAAAATAGATTACCACAATTTCGTCAGGATTTTCTTTCTGATCTCTCACTTCAGAAGCCACTATTATTGAATATCCCCCTTCGTTTCGATTTTTGTCAGTGTCATTTTGGGTGTGTTTCTTTATTCATTCCGTAGAAGGAATAGACAGAAAATGTGTTTCTTTATTCATTCCCAAGTTTCGAATTGACAGATGAAGCGTTTCTTTATTCATTCGGAATATTCGGAATGTATTCTTTTTAAACTACCTCTTGAGATGGAACACTTTTAGAATAAAGGGAATTCCATCCATCCAATGGCGCTACAGCCCAAATCGAGCCTTGGCCTCCTCTAGGGCATTTCTCCAAGTCTGACGGTTCCTTGCAGCAGTTCTCCAGTTCCGAATGTTCAGCATTGTCTCTGCGTCAGCCGTCACAGAGTCCATCCATCTTCTCCTGGGTCTACCTACTGGTCTGTTTCCTGGAATTTCGGCCACCATAAGCCGTTTTGGGATACGGTTATCATTCATCCTGATTACGTGGCCGGCTAGTCTTAGTCTGTTGATTTTTATAAACGTTGAGAGTTCTGGGTCGTCAAAAATTTCATACAGCTCGTTGTTGTATCTCCTTCGCCATGTCCCATCCTCTCTCGTTGGGCCTATTATGCATCTGAGCACCTTCCTCTCAAACCTGTTGACTTGTTCCTCTATCTCCTGGGTCATAGTCCAAGTCTCGCTGCCATAGCACAGTACTGGTCGTATTACTGTTTTGTAGAGTGAAAGTTTCGTTTTTCTGTGCACAAATCTTGAGTGCAATATTTGTTTTTGGGCATAAAAAGCTCTATTAGCCAGTAGTATTCGTCTAGTTACTTCTTCCTTTTCATCGTTTCTTTTTGTAATTGTAGACCCAAGGTAGACTGTTTTATCGACTACTTCTAGATTATGTTCGTCGATAGTTATATTTCTTCCCATTCTAAATCTTCCAGCTCTGGATTGTTGCATCACCTTCGTTTTTTCTTCATTGATGTTCAGCCCTATGTCCTTGGCCGCCTCTTTTAATTCGACATAGACTTCCTTCGCTGCCAAGAAGGACCTTCCCACGATGTTCACGTCATCCGCATATCCAAGTAATTGTACAGACTGCGTTGCTATGGACGCATTTCTCCGTACTGATGTTTTTCTTATCACCCATTCTAGGGCCAGGTTGAAAAGCATGGGGGCTAGTCCATCTCCTTGTCTAAAACCTTGTCGCACTTCGAACTCTTCTGTTATTGCATTTTGAATCCTTACTTTCGCCAGGGAGCTATTCGTTGCGCATTTTATCAGTCGTACCAGCTTGGAGGGGACTCCTAATTCCAATAGGATCCTGTACAGCCTCTCTCTGTTTATCGAGTCATATGCCTGTTGAAAGTCGACAAATATCTGGTATATATCTATATTCCTTTCCCAGGTTTTCTCCAGAATTTGTTTTAAGGTCAGCAGTTGGTCCGATGTTGACCTGTTTGTCCTAAAACCAGCTTGATATTCTCCTATAAGGCCTTCCGCTATAGGTTCTAGTTTTTGCTTCACAAGGATTGTGAAGGTTTTGTAGCTGGTGCTGAGGAGTGAGATGCCTCTGTAGTTTTTACAGGTTAATTTATCTCCTTTCTTGTAGATTGGACATATAATCGCTTTCTTCCAGTCATCTGGTATAACTTCTTCCTCCCAGACGTTACATATGAGTTCGTGTAAGTTCCTTAAGAGTTGCGGCCCTCCTTCCTTTAGTAGCTCAGCTGCGATTCCATCGATGCCTGGGGATTTGCTGCTTTTTTGCCTTTTCACAGCTTCCCGTACCTCATCCAGTGTTGGTGGTTCTATTGGAATACTATCTTGAGGTATTACCATTGCTTCCGCCTGTGAGTCTTCGTTTATTCTTTGGGTTGGATTCAATAAGTTTTGAAAATATTGTCTCCATCTTTCCTTTATCCTATCCGGGTCTGCTAATAGGTTCCCATCCATGTCTCTACAAATATCCGTTCTTGGCTGAAACTTATTACTGATCTGGCGTGTTCCTTTGTAGGCTTGCCTAGTTCTACCTTCGTTGAAGTCTTCCTGTATCTGTAGGATCCTCCTGTTTAGATACTCTCTCTTTTTCTTTCTGCACAGCTTGTCTGCAGTTCTTCTTTTTAGCTTAAAGACTTCCATCCTTGCTCTTGTGGGCCTTGCGATGTACTCCCGGTGGCTCTGGTTTCGTTCTTCTATTGCAGCTCTGCAATCCCGATCAAACCAGTCAATTCTAGTCTGTCTGGGGGCCCAGCCTAGGGCGTCTTCTGCTACCTCCTTTACGCTGTTTTTCAGCCTTTCCCATTTGTTGTTAATGTCAGGCTCTTCTCCTACTCCTTCTCTCAGGTTTTGTACGATAGCATTCTGATAGGCCTCTCTTCTTTCTTCAAGTTTCAGCTTGTCTATATCGTACCTTAGCTGTGTTTGCCCTCTTTGAGTTTTGGTCGTTATCCGGGCTCTAAATTTCACTTTGACAAGATAGTGGTCCGAGCCACAGCACGCTCCCCTCATAGTTCTCACATCCAGTATACTCGTGGCCCCTCTTCTCTCAATTAGGACGTGGTCTATTGGATTATATGTATCCCTGTCTGGTGACTGCCACGTCATCTTATGAATATTTTTATGTGGGAACATTGTTGAACTTACTACCATTGAGTTCGAGCTAGCGAGATCGATCAATCTACTACCATTGTCATTGGTAGCGTTATGTAGGCTGTGCTTTCCTATGACTCTTAGGAATTCCTCTTCTTTTCCTACTTTGGCGTTCATGTCTCCAAGCACCATTTTAATATCGTTTGACGGTATTAATCTGATGACGTTTGTTAGCTCCTGGTAGAATTCCTCTTTCTCTTTTTTAAAATACACAACTCTTTTGAATAAATCACAATTTTTCTTCAGTTTGTTTACTGTCATTCCCGGTGCGTTTCTTTATTCATTCTATTCCGAATATTCCATCAAGTATTCTTTTTATTCTATTCCTTCTATGGAATGAGTAAAGAAACACACCCCTAGAGTTGAGCCGGACTTCACGAAGCAGTACATTATGTCCCTTATACGATGGTGTACTGAGACCACAATTTTTTTAAATGTTTCGGTTCAAAAATAATGTAATACTGGTAAATGTATAAGGTGTTATTGTAAAAACGTAGCGGAGAGACATGGAATTCTTACTTATTTTGGTGCAGTAAAGTTCAACTTTAAATGAAATGGTCTCTCTTACTTCTTTTGGCGCAGTGAAATATCCAATTTGAAATGAGGCGAGGTGTGATTTTAAAATATAAATATAGATCGCATAGGTTTCTTATTCTCTTACTCTTATTCTGACACAGTTTAAGCTTTGCATTGGCATTTATTTTTTTTCTTTCTTTAATTTGCTTTTTTTTCTCTTAAAATTAAATTTTGAGTATCTATTGAGTTTAAAAGTTGTTTGTTAATGATGACGACGCAGCTGGTGCATTTTCCACTGAAGGTCCATTCCGTATTTGTTTGGTTAGAGTTTCCAAAATGAGTTGAAATGAAAAATTTCCCCAAGTCCTCTGTGATCTCGCGAAGGCGGCGTCACAAATCCTTTCAAACTGGATTACCAACCGCCGACTCAGTGTTAACCCAGTAAAAACGGAATTTGTCCTCTTCACAAGGAGATATAAGCTCGAGGATAGCGTGGGAGGAGGAGGCTTTTTATTGAAGTCTCTTTCCGGCTAACCGATCACTGTAGTGTATACCAAGCGAAGGTCCTAGCCATGCAAGTCAACCAGCAAGGCGATAGGAATTGCACCGTATACTTTTTCTTAGATAGTCAGGTGGCTCTTTTTTCTGTGGCATGGTCAAGCTCAGGAATCACCCTTTGTACCACTAGACCGTCATGTCGTTCAACTCAAGGTGCAATGTCTAGTAGTAATCTTGACCTGAAAATAGAAAAAGAATAGGAAAGGTTTATGGTAGTCTGGTGGATGCATAAGGAGAAGGCAGTGAGCCTCGCGCTTGCACTACTGGGTGTTATATGAGTGCATCCATTTTTTAACAGCCCGGTGAGTCACAATTGTCAGGGCTAGCGAGAGACAGTCTTGTTGGAGTGTTATGCCCCCTGAAACAAGTGAATCCCACTAACCAGCCGACAAAGTCTGTGACGCCAACAGTACCAGACTACCAGGTGAACAAGGAGGTGCACCGACCGCTAGATGAAGACCCCACCTAAGCGGACATTTGGTATTCTATTATTAACCGGTTAAGCCGGCAGGATGCCTTATTAGGGCTACCTAGCGATCTTGCACACATAGCTCTAGAACTACCTCTGAATGTCACAGATCTCTTAACGAGATTGCTCAGTTTAGGCCCTCCTCGTATGGATGCCCGGTCATCGAAATATAGACGGAAATTGTAAAGCTGACGAACTGGCTAGGAAAGGCACGACCGCTACTCCCCTTCCAGGAAAGGAAAGAGTTCGTATGCCTTCGGTCACTTTTAAACTTCGATGCAAACAGCACACAATGCAACAAGCGAAAAAACATTGCAAAGCAAAGCAATTAACCTGACCTTATGATCTCAACCTCACTACTGAGCCTCGGGAGACAAGACCTTTCAGTTATAGTGGGAGTGCTGACCGGACACTGTCTGATAGGAACGCAAGCGACCCGCCTAGGTCTTGATCCTTAGATTTTTGCAGAAAGCTGTAAGAATCCGGACGAGGAGTAAAGTGTACTATATCTCCCTTATCACTGCCCAGCCCTAAGCAGAAGGAGGCTAACCACATTTGGAGAACCTTTTGGATCCCGCAACTTAGAATATTCATTACTTCTTCGAGATGGTTTAGCGAAAACGGCACTTTAACATCGGGTTTAAATCCGGATCCGGATTATAATATTACACCTGATATTTAAAATACAATTCAGCGTTCCCTGATTATTTTCTGTTGAGCTGCTCTTCTTTCTTATCTTTAATAATTCCAAAATATGAATGCGTCATTGTTTTACTTTTCACCTTATGTAATCATACAAATAAATTTCTTCTTCTTATTCAATATTTATTTATTTCGAAATTTCAAGTAGTACAAAAGCTGCTAGTTGTAATTATGTATTGTGGTTCAGGTTCAGATACTTTAGGATAGCGAGAGTTACAATATATATCACTGGATAGCTTGCTTTGTTTTGATTGGTTTTTTTAATTAAAATTGTTTGTAAATAAATAAATTAATAAAATTGCAAAAATGTACAAAGAATTTTTCCTATTGTCTTTGTTTATTTACGTGTAAATAATTATTAATTGTTGCGAATATCACCTTTTGAATACCCGTTATATGCTTTGTTTCAAATTTAACCGAATATAATTGAATTTAATAAAATATATTAATAATAATAATAATTAGTATCAATTTTGAACATTTCTCATTCTCATTGTACTGTAGCTTGCTTTTGGAGCACACAACAATAAAAAAAAATTACAAAAGAATTTTGCGAAAGTAAGTCTCACATTATTTATAAATTTCTTTTTTTATTTTCATATAATATTGTTAATTTCCTTGATATTTAATGTGTATGTAATAATTTGATCTATTATTTAACGAAGAATTCAACACTTAATTAAATTACAGTTTTTTTTAAACATAAACATAAACTTTTTTTTTATAAAATGTAGAAACATAGGCCAGGCAACGAAAAGGTATAGAGGGATATGTTTGGAACGCAATTTTCCACTTCGTAACTTTGTTTGGACTATTTTGGAGGTGAACACAGGGTCGGCGTTTGGATATTTTGTGCTGTTGCAGTTGGTCAATTCGGCATTTTCTAACATCAAATATCGAGCTCTTACCCTTTCGACAGTGAGCTCATCGATCTAAATCAACGTCGAAAAGATTCCTGTTTACCCGTTCTTGCTATTCCGACGTATATCCATCAGTAAAAAATAAAACAGACGAAAATTTAAAGCTGTACGTGGAATACGAATCGGCCCTGTTCCAATTAGCCCTATTCAGTGAGAGTGGGATGAGAAAATCAGCTAAGTCAGCGCTGTACAAACTATTCAACACTACGACCAAGCATGTACGTGTCGCACAACTAGACATCGCATTTGACGGAGGGCTCCTCCTTCATAACGTAATTTGGAAAAGAGGTGCCAAAATATCGACAGTCTGCGAGAGCTACGTCCACTTAATCACGAAGACTACGGAAGGAAATGTACTGTAGTCTTTGACGGCTATTTCTCATCAACCTCAAGCATGAAAGTAGCAGAGCATCAAGATCGCTATCGACTCAGCAAGTCGAAGAGCAAGCTCATCAACATGCTTAAGGTGAAGCTTGAGGACAATGGGATCAGGACCATTTAAGCAGATTTTGATGCGAAAGTTCTAATCGTGGTTACGGCTGTGGAAATGTCGGAAACAATAGCTGTCAGCATTGTGGGTGAAGATGTCGACCTCATAGTCCTCTTGATGGCTAAAGCTGATACGCATAAGGGCATTATTATCATCAAGCCTGGACGTGGGAAGATAAGGCATTCCTCCTTCTCGTCCCAAGAGCTTCAGCAGCAAGGTTTCAAGGACATGCTATTTTTGCACGTCTTGACTGAAAGCGACACATCTTCCGCATTTCAAAAAATCAAGGCGGCATTTGTGAAGTTGTATCTGAAGCCGCCAGGTGCAGAAAGCAACGGCCGTCTTTTCAGACCCTTCCTGCACCACCGCTCAAGTACAAAAGGCAGATGAAACCTGCATCTTGAGGTGGTATGGGGCTCCAGCGAAGGAGGTACAAGCCATTTTTGAAATCGGTGGCTACCATCAAGCCTAATATCTCTTGTTTTCCTCCTACCGAGGGAGCAGTAAAACAGAATTCCCTCCGCACATTCCACCAAGCTCAGCTGTGGCCGGGAAATGATCTGCCTCTTCAGATATATGGGTGGAAGATTGAGATCAACTGGTCTGGCCTCAGTGCACAGTGAGTTAGCAACTGCACTGGAGGATATCCTGAAATTGATTTCCGGTCGATGCAACAAAGACTGTGCCAGCGCTAAGTGTGGCTGCAAAAAATCAAGCCTCAAATGCGAAGAAGACGAGGATGAAGGTCCTTGGTCAATTGTCTCAATAGTGCCTACGGTTGTAATGTTTTATGTTAGTTCACCTTTCTATGTCAATAAACTTCGTTTTCATTCAATGGTTATGATTTATAAAACTATCCCAATGTCTTAAATACACTCATCTATGCACAAACATGGTCATAGCAACATATTTTCCCAATAAAATGGTCTAGATCTTCTTTAATTAAGTGTGAGGAACCTGCCAGCGGCCCTACAAGTGAGTATCGGTCCAGTACTCACTATGTGTACCTAATGGTGCAAATTTCGGCCAATATGTTGACTGGGAATGGTGAGAAATTGAAAGATTGATTTGTCGACAGATTTCACGTTCAACACTGACATTGCTTTAACATTTGAAGGAAAATAGATAAAATAGTAAAGTATTATATGAACGCCTGCAGAGGTGGAGAGAATTCTTCCCCCAGCTGTACAACCACGATCCGCCGCAAGGTCCAGCACTCGAACCGCCGATTATCGAACAGCCGACGAATCAGTTTCTCGGTACCGAACCGACAATTATCGAGGTGAAGATGGCCATAAAATCGCTGAAAAATGGAAAAGTGCCGGGAATAGGTCAAGTAAACGCTGAGATGATCACAGCCGGAGGTGATGTCTTATCACAACGACTTTATGTCCTCATAACACACATATGGCATTCGGATCGTGTCCCTTCGGCGTGGAAGAAAGCGATCGTTGTCCCAATCAACGGGCATCTTATACGACATTTCCCACATCGCCCAGTCATACGGGTTAAAAATCAATGCGGAAAAGACCAAAGTGCTCACAACGGACGTGTTCGGACGTGTTCACCTCGATGGAATCCAAATCGAACAGGTTCCGAGGTTCAAATATTTGGGATCATTGGTTGATGAAACGAAAGTGACATCGACGTCCGACGTTCACACCCGCATCGTCCAGGCAACAGCAATCTTTGCCTGGAAACGAACATATCAAAAGGAAAGTACGCCTTTACCGAACGTTGATCCTTCCGATTTTTCTTTATGGATCTGAAACGTGGACACTGCTCAAGCAGGATGTCAACAAGCTCGAGGTCTACAAAGATGCGATCAGCAGACACTGATCGAAGAAGAAATGCAAAAGCGTCGTCTACGGTGGTTTGAACATGTTTGCCGAATGGATGATGACCGCTTGCCTAGTGAACTTCCCTGGCGAGACCGTCCCTCAGGCTGGAGAATCCAGCGATCGGCACCGAAGAAAACCTAGCTAAAGAATATTGAGGGTGATCTAAAGAATCAACGATTATCAGTTACCGAGGCTCGAGACGTCGCCAAATACTGGCAAGAATGGAAACGAATCATGAATAGAGTTTGAGGCCAACAGCATCGACAGCAGCGTATCCGTTGCGGGGACGTCCTGCTCGGACCGCCAGCTAACGGATGAAAGAAGAAAAAGCAAGAAGATTATATATTATTAAATGGAATTTAATGCTCTACAACAATTTTGTGGGCATTTAATTTTTGGGTGCATCGTTGAAAAGCTATCCGTTCAAAAAAAGCAAAACATGTGAGGCAAAAATGTTTTTTTTTCCTAAAATTACAGACTTTTAAGAGCAGATATCTCGAAAACTATATAAGATATCGAAAAACTTGAATGAGTAAGACTTGTAGCAAACTTAACCAGCTTTCATTTTGTATAGAGTGGTCATGTCGCTAGGATGCATAATTTCCGAGATAAAAGCGAAACCCCGAAAAATGGGACCTTCAAACCCCCTCTTCCCTCCGGCTCAAGGGCTACGGCTACGACTTTTGATATGTTCACCTCCCATCTAGTCCAAACAAACTTTCGAAGTTCAAACATTTACCTCTATTCCTTTTTTTAAGCATTCGTTGCCTGGGCTAACACCCATTAAGAACATTTATCATAAAGCTGATTTTGATAACTTTAACTTGTATGAATTAAAAAAATAGATATACTTTTTTTTTAAATTGATTTTAAATAACAAAAGCTCTTGTTTAAGCTGCCACAATGTTTTATCTTGTTTATGTATATTTTCACATTAAATACATGTTTATATAAATATTATGTTTTAAATGCCTTAATTTACAATTTGTTATTTTATCCAGTGAGGAAACAAAGAGACGATATGCAAGTTAACGTTGCTGGCATTCGGAGAAACATAAAAAATCTAGCGCACAATTATTCAGATGCTCAGGTAAACATATTTATAATAGATAACAAAAATAATTATATATTTTTTTTAAAAACAGGTAAAAGTAAGAGAGGCAACTTCCAATGATCCATGGGGTCCTTCAGCTACAATTATGGCTGAAATAGCCAATTTAACTTATAATGTAGTTGCATTTTCAGAAATAATGCAAATGATCTGGAAGCGTTTAAATGATCATGGGAAAAATTGGCGACATGTTTATAAAGCACTTATTCTGCTTGAATATTTAATTAAAACTGGTACAGAGAAAGTAGCTCAACAATGTAAAGAGAACATTTTTGCTATACAAACACTTAGAGAATTTGTCTATTTCGAGGAGGGCAAAGATCAGGGCGTTCATGTTCGTGAAAAGGCAAAACAATTAGTATCATTATTAAAGGATGATGAACGTCTCAAAAATGAAAGAACAAAAGCCTTAAAAGCAAAAGAGAGATTTGCACAACATGCAAGCGGATTTGGTAGTGATGGCTATATTGAAGGGCCAACACATCGTGAAACACCAACTGGCTGGCAGGATTCCGAGCCAAAGTTTTCTGATATTGATTTTGTGCGGCCGTTAAGTGATGTTGAAGAAGAATTGCAGCTACAATTGGTAATGGCAATGTCAAGGGAAGAAGCGGAACAAGAAGAAGCGAAACGTCGCAGTGATGATGTTCGGTTACAGCTTGCATTGAGTCAAAGTGAACAAGATTTCAAGTAATAAGAGATTATTGATATTTTTAAAGTGTAATAATTTAATTTTAAGCGAAACTACCCCTAGACGTCAAAAGGATAATCCATCTGAAGAAAGATCAAAGCAGAGTCATTTAATGGATTTGTTAGATATTTCATTAGGGGCTACTAGCATATCTAGTCCACCACCTGGCGCTGTTGGTGGTACTAACTCTGATCCATGGGGAACACCAGCTAGGGCTCCAAGTCAGGTAATGTCAAAAAAATTAAACAGATTTCATATATTGTTATTCTAGTGTTAAGACCGTCCCGAAGCTCATGAATTCTATTCTATTCAGAGAAATAAGGTTGAAAATGCATGATTGCGGTATCACTCAAATATTCAGCCACATACTTCGAATTGCTGAATATTGCAGTGATACAGAAGTCATGTGTTTTCGGAAACACCCATAATGCTTAGCGTTTTCCATTTCCTTTTTATTTATAGTTCTTTTACAATCGGCTTCGCTCTTCACCAGATTTCTCAGCTTGTTGCATTTCTCATCACATAACGAGAATTCCCTTATACTCGATCAGCAAAGTCAACCAATTCTTCTCAGGCAGTATTGCAAAAGGGACGCCTACGAAGACCATGTAACTTCTTTGATCCGTTAGATGTCGGTCCAAGTGAGAAGTCCCCGCAACGGATACGCTGCTGTCGGTGGCGCTTTGTCTCGAACTCCATTAGTTTCCATTTTTGGCGACGTCTTGAACCTCGTTAACTGATAATGGTTGATTCTTTCAGTCGCCCTCGATATTCTTTAGCCAGATTTTCTTCGGCGCCGATCGCTGATCACCAGAGAGGTTTAATTAGCAAGCGGCTATCATATATTCGATAAACATGTCCAAAACACCGTAGTCGATTTTTTTGTATTTCTTCTTCGATCAGTGTTCATCGCACCTTTGTCTAACTGTCTCGTTTCTTAGGCGATCGCGTAGTGAGACACCGAGGATCTGCCTCAAGCATCGCATTTGGAAGACCTCGAGTTTCTTAACGTCCAGTTTGAGCAGTGTCCACGTTTTAGATCCATAAAGAAGAATCGGGAGGATCAATGTTTTGTTCGTTTCCATATGCACCACTTGAGCGAGGCGAAGGTTGCTGTTGCCTTGCCGATACGTCTATAAACGACGGCCGTCGATGCCACTTTCTTTTCTTCAACCAAAGATCCCAAATATTTGAACATCGGAACTTGTTCGACTTGAGTTCCATCGAGGCGAACACTGGCCCTGGATCCGTCCGTTGTGAGCACTTTGGCCTTTGGTCTTTCCGCATTGATTTTTAACCCGTGTGACTGGGTGATGTGGAAAATGTCGTATAAAATGTCCGTTGCTTCGACATCCGTGTCGAACGAAGACGGCGCTATCGTTGGCGAACATTAAGACGGTTACGAAGTTGTTGTCTTCGTATCGAACTCCGAGTCGTCCATCGAATGCTTCACGCATAATCGCGTCGATCACAACATTGAAGAGAAGTGGCGAAGCGACGTTTCCCTGTCGGACACCCGTTTAAATCGGGAACTGCTCGGATAAATCACTTCGAATACGAACGCTGCTGGTCAAGCCAGCGTACGTCGCTTCGAGAAGTTGGATGATTTTCAATGGCACGTGTTCGGGTTCCAAGACTCCACAAGCTGCTCCAATCGATGCAATCGTAAGCGGATTTGAAATCGATGGAAACGAGACAGTTCGATTGCCGCAACGAATACTTTCTTTCTTTAGAGCGAATATTTGAACAATGCAACCTTGAAGTGGTCTAAATCTCGCTTGTGCTTTCCTTCTCGTTTGCTCTCGATATTTCTGTAGCCTCGTTTGTATGATTTTCGTAAAAACTTTGCCAACGATCGATAGACGATAACGAGGAGTGGAATATCACTTCCGGTTTTGATCATTTCGGCGGTTACTTTATCTATTCCAAGCGCTTCCAGTTTTTAATGATTTTATTGCCGTCTTCACCTCTATAATTGTCGGTTCGGTATCGAGAAATTGATTCGACGACTGTTCGATAATCGGCGGTTCAGGTGTTTGATACTGGTTGTGCAGCTGGTGGAAGATTCTCTCCACCGCAGACGTCCGTGGGGAGAGGTCACTAAATCCGATCCATCTGATTTTTTGTGTTTTTTTACGCCTAACCGCCGTATTGTTTGGTATAGTGCCCGCTGCTTGTGCTTCGACGCAGCTTTTTCCATGTCGGCCACAATGTTATTCCAGTACGCTTCTCGTTCCGGTTTCCTTTTTTTTTGTCGAACTTCTTTGTTCAACCTTCGGTATTACTTGATATTAACGTGTTTCGTTCGTTCCCGCTAATCGTCGAGGTCTAGACAGCTGTCCGAGATCCAAGGCTGCGTCCGTTTGCCTATAGGTAGACACAACTCCATTGCACACCCTACAATGAATTCCGATAATTGCCTTTCTTCTACATCGATATCGTCCAGTATTGTGAGCGCCGCGAATTGTTGGATAATGCCATTTGAATTTCTCGTCCGATGCTTGGGTCCCATATTCTTCTTGGCTGGACGCCGCTTTCTTCGCTCCTTGTAATCGCTTCTGTAATTTCGCTCGAACAAGATAAGGCTGCTCGCACACTGGATCAGAAATTGTACGAATTTGTGCGAATTCTGATGAAATTCTGATGCAGTGTGCGAGCAGCCTAATGGTCCGATCCGCAATCAGGCCCCCGCATTGTACGTACGTCTTTAAGCGTCGATCGGAATCTTGCGTTGATCAAAACTTAGTCTAACATCGCCGAGTCGTTGACGGATGGATTTCGCCAGGTGAGTTGATGTTTGAGTGGATGGCAGGAGATGCTGTTGCCAACGGTCAAATTGTTTGACGCTGCGAATGAAATGGGGCGTAAGACGTTGCCGTTAATTACTCCGTGTTCGAATTTGTCCATCGGTCCTTCCCAGCCGGTTTGATCTGCACCTGAATGTGCATTAAAGTCCTCCGCGAGTATGATTAATTCGGTTCGAGGTATCGTATCCAGCGTCCGTTGGAGCTGTTCGTAAAATTCACCCTTGTTCGTCTCTGGGCTGGTCTCGAATGGTGCATAAACGGATACGATATGGGTCTTGATCGTTCCAACGATCGGATATAGGTTGGAATGCGGTAACGCTGCTGACAGCCCGTCGATCGTCAAAAACCCTACGGCCTCTTGTTTCTCACTACCGGAATAGTAAAGCGTCATCGTTTCGTCGATTTTTGACGGGACGATCGTCAATGTCTCGGATCGCGGTAAGTCGTAGTTCCGATAGCACAGCAACTGATCTTATGCATTTCGATAGTTCCATTGCTGATTTCCTTTTGACCAACATTCTTACCACTTATCATGTTCTTTCTTTGAACTTTTGTTCAACTAGAGGTCGCTGCCAAATATTCCGCAATAGTAAAAAGCGATCAACCTTTGTGCACCAATTTTCCACATAAAAATTATTCTGTAACTTGATATAAACTTATTGCAGCATTACTATTATATTATATTAGTAAAATAGTGTGACATTATTTATCTCAGCTTTCAGATCCATGGTCTAGAACATCCTCACCTCCAGTTGATCCATGGCAACCATCAACTCGGCCACCAGTTACTATTGGAGCTGCTGCGTTGCCGAATGCAAGCGAAACTTGGATGTCACAACGCACTCAATCTCCATCAGTGGCCTCAGGTTCCTCAAATGAAGGCTGGCTACAAACTTCAACACCAACGGGGGCATTAAATGGAAATTCTGGTATACCACCAGATCCTTGGTTACCAAAACGAGGTAATACAGCTACACCAGTGGCTGATCCTTGGCTTGGTGGAAAACCTGAAAAGCCTGCAGTTGAAGATCCTTGGCAGCCGAAAACATTAGCTCAGCTAGCAAATGCAGACCCTTGGGCTCCTCCTGGTCAAAATTTGGAAGTAAATATAATTACAATTTTCAGTTAATGCAAGTTAATAATGTTTTACGAATTATAGCAAAGGCCTTCACCGACTGGTGCCGTTACCACACCTGCGTCAGATTTGGATGATTTTGATGTGATAACAAATCGTAATAAGACTGGACAATTTAACAATTCAATAATTGGCTCTAATAATAATAATGGTGAGTGAACAAGCATTTCTATTTAGCAGAATATAAATTAATTCGTTAGCCACCCCAAAACTTCAAAATAATTTGACTAAAAAAATATATTTTTTTATTGCATTTTAGCATCACTTTTAGATGAAATGGATCCATTGGCAACGAAAAAACCAATAATAAAGACTCCACAAGCATTCTTAGGAGAAAATTCAGCACTAGTTAACTTGGATAATTTAATTAAGCCAGTTGTACCAAATAATGTTGGAACTGCAACATACAATCCATTTAGTGATGCATCGATACCACCAACAACAATACCACAAACAAAAAATAATTTATTCCAACAGCCGACACAAGTAAGTAGATTTTTTAATTTAATTTCTTTATGTTATATGTTTTAGACTTGTGAAAAAAACTGTTTATGTCCTTGAAAATTTGGTCCATTGTCCTTTAAATCTTATGAAATTATTTTTACGGGTGTATGAATGCAGCTATACGACCGTTAATTATACTTCGCAATTGCTTTGCAAACGACGAATATCACGTTCAAAGAAGTGGCGATCCTTGGATGTTATCTACGAAAAATAACTAAATCCTCTCAATCATTGTAGACCTTGCTCACAGGCTAATTTTTGAACGGACGGTCGATTGAAGTGATATTGTGTACCCAAGGTTTTGTAGGAAAGATGCCCAAACAATTATTTTTCTTGATAGATCCGATTTCTAGATTTACGACAATGTGATCTGGATCTACTTTCTTTGGAAGTCGGATTCAGTCTTCCGATGACAACACTAAATTTTATATTAATTCTGAATGTTTCCTTGTAATTTGTTTGGTGGTGGTATGTTTAATGCATAAAGCTTTTATGTCATTGTACGAGATTAACTTACCAATTATTACTCATATTACCTAACAACAGGTGGAAATTTAAAGAAGGCATTGAAACATGTTGCGGTTTTAATTGGAATTTTTGGCTATGATACGACACAAATGAATTTTTGCATAAAGATTGAAGACCTATTTAAAAATGTTGAAATGAACTTCTGCTAAGATTAATAATATTTACGAATAGTAATATTTAAGCTGATAGTGAGCGACACATTTGTTGCGAGAGGCCAGGATCGGATCCCGGTTGTAGAGCCTATTAGAAAGAATATTTTAGCTCACCCTATCAATATCATAATTTATGTTTATTAATGCTGAAACTTTTTATCATTTTAATTTGTTTAAGGATCAATAAGGATTTTAATATTTGTGAAAATGTGATTTCTTCTTCTTAAATGGCGCTACAGGACTTTAACCTCTGTTAGTTTTCTAATCCACCCGGTTTGTTATTCGGGGTTTTCGTATATGAGTCACTCAGAAGCCAATGCGGTTAAGTCCATTTTTTAATATTTCCAGATTTTTGCAAAATTAAATGCAATAAATGGTATTCTTCATTGTTAATTAAGGATTCACTTGTTACTACTTGACACTGAAAAAAAGTAGTAACAAGTGAATCCTTTAATAACAATGAAGAAACCCATTTATTGCATTAAAATTTGCAAAATTCTGGAAGTATCAAAAATGGACTTAACCGCATTGGCTTCTGAGCGACTCATATCTTCTAGCATTTCATCCATCCACCTAATTTTTTATTTGTCCTGTTTCTTTTTTCTGATATTCGACCGTTAACCGAGACCTTTAAATATCTTCATCTCGCGATTATCACCTGTTACTATGACGGAGACTATCTGTGAATATTTAAGGAAGAAATCTATAGACCCTGGAATTCTTTTTTGCAAAAAAGTCAGCAAGCCTGTTGCTTCTTTTGTTTTGTCTGCACCGCCTGTTATTGCCGAGACTCTTTTAGACCCTAGTTTCTGGCCTGCTGGTGCCCTTACCGAGCTTTTCGTTCCACCTATCCGTACTCGAGCGCATAATGCAAACACTTCTACTCCGAGTGCTCCACAAAAAAACTCGAGACGCTTTCCCTCTATTACCAAACCGAAAGGGGGCCCAGGTCAAAAACTAACGACATCCTTCAGGCATCGACGGCTAGCGGATTTGTAGTCATATCATTCCTTGAAACCTGACTCCATGAAGGCATTCTTATAGTACAGGATCCGTAGAAGAACAACCTTCGCCGATCGAGTAACCGAATGAAATTTTAACGTAAAATGAGAAGAGAAGATAGAGGGAAAGAAAGAAACACAAGAGTGAAAAGAATGAATCAACTAAAATGATCTTGCTGAAAGTTCGGCATGCAACTTGGACAAAGAAGAACTGAGAACTGTCGCTAAATAACGAGTCACACCTAGGAATCAATAATGTGACCTGCCTATTGGATTGTAAGAAAGGTAGTTTCTCATACAAATATCGAGGACACATTTTACGAGGTGTGACAATTAAGTAATGAGACTGATTATATTGCCGCGATTGTGGTAACCCTGCGACCTTGAAATTCCCTTTCCCTTCTCTCAGCATCCTTCCCTTCTCCATTGATATATTTGCCATCGCTCTAGCTTGTTTAGTTCGCCTGCTCTGTCGTGTTGAGTAAACGTGTGTTCGTGGTGCGCGTTCGTTCTTCTTTTTTCGGGCGGGGGGCGTGCGGAGACAAGCATTGTGAGTTTCGGCGTTTGGTTTCCGGGTCGTATTGAAAAAACCAGCTCTCATCGCCTGTAATAACTCGATCAAGCAGCGTGGGATCGTTTTCCACTTGTTCCAAACAGTCTTCTGCGACGGTCATTCGATGCTGCTTTTACTCCTCGGAAAGGTTCCTTGGAACCATCTTCGCGCACAACTTTCTCATCCCTAAATCGTCGCACAGTGGGCTAAAGAGCCAATTTAGCGCGCAAAAATTCAAAAAAGTAATTGTCTTTTTTTTACAAAATAGAAGGTATTTTGAATTCTTCAATATCTGTAGTAAATGAAACTAATTTAAATTACCTTCAAATATGTTAAATTTTACATCGGGTAACCCGTCAAAGTTGAAGAATTAGAATTATTTGCTTTCTGTTGGTAAATTGCGCGTGAAGGTTTTGCTCCTTTTACAGTGTTTATTAGTAATTTATTTGTAATTTTTGGGTATTATTGTTTTAAATATTGTCATACGTTATGGCTGGAACAAATAATGGTAAGATTTTATTATTATTGTACTGTCAGTACGTCAATAAAGTAAGCGCTGCATATTTTTCATGCATGTTTGGACATTTGAAGGGTTTTAAAAAATGTCACGCATTTGCACACTCTGTGTTTAACTGTTTTTAATAGCTTACCCTTCTATATTTCAAATAAATTTAAATTCAAGTGCTAGTAGGCGCTACAAATATTTTTTGCTAATTTTTTTCAGTTATTGCATTATCCTTGACTCATACGGAGCTATGTGAAAAATGGTTTAGTTTGAAGCATCTCAATAGGAACATAGTTTTAAATTACTTGGTAGACTACGCATTCATAAAAATAAATGTATCTCGGGAAAAACTTCATTCCAAAATAGAAAAATTTTTGAAAAACATAGAAAAACGCTGGAAGCCCTGTAGAAGAAATAAACTTTTATTTTTATCCAAAAATAGTGAATGGTTGAAGTCCGTTATAGTCTTTGAAAAGGAAAAAGAGGTTGAAGAAATTCCAGGACCTTCTTGCAGAGTAGGTAGGCCGCAAAAATCATTTGCAGCATGTAAAAATAGAACAAAGCAAATGCGAGTCCAAAACTTAGTTGCTAAGACTAGTACACATGAACTAGTATTTGCTACGCAAGCTAGCCTAAGAAAGAGTGGTAACAGGGTCGCAGCTGAAGTAGTTGGAGAAGTGAGTAGGGTCAACTCACCTAAACGTGCCAAGGCTTATAAAAATGCTTATATCACTGCTAAGACTAACAAACTTCAACCAATTCCATTGACACCTGATGATGCAGTATCTTTAATTGTGAGCACCAAATCGAGTAAAGAAACTTATCTGGCTTATAGATCTGCAGCAAAAAGATGCAAATGTAATATATACCCTTCTTGGAGTAAGGTACTGCTGGCAAAACAGGCTTGCTATCCAGATTTAAATGCAATCACGGTTAGTGATATAGGAGTAGAGATTAATTTAGAGAATCTCTTACATCTTACAGCTAGTCGCATATGCCAGTTGCAATCTGAAGTAATTCGAAATTGTTCAAGTGACCAACTTACTTTAATATGTAAGTGGGGTATAGACGGCAGCTCTGGGCAGAGCAACTATAGGCAGCTGATGAAGAGTAATAATGATGATTCTTCGGTTTTAATTATATCTCTTGTGCCACTACAATTACGTGATTCAAAAGAATGTACTACAATTCTGTGGCAGAACCCCGTACCTTCCTCTACACGGTTTTGCAGACCAATAAAATTCATATTTTGTAAAGAAACGCCAGAAGTCGTAGTTAAGGAAACGGATAAAATTCAAAGACAAATTGATAATTTACGTGATTTTATTTATGAAAATGAAAAATCTGTTAGCTTCAAGCTCGTATTGTCAATGGTTGATGGAAAAATTTGTCATACATTAACTGGCACGAAATCAACCCTCAGTTGCTACATATGCAAAGCAACACCCAAAGAAATGAACAACCTAGAAAACATAAATACAAAAGCGCCTCTTATAGAAAACTATAGCTTTGGTTTATCCAGCTTACATTCTTGGATTCGCTTCTTTGAGTGTTGCCTTCATATTGGTTATAGAATTGAAATAAAATGTTGGCAAGCAAGAAAAGAAGATAGAAACAAAATGATTGAAAGAAAGAATCTCATTATAGAGCGTTGCAGAAGGGAACTAGGTATCTTAGTTGATCAACCTAAGCCCGGGTATGGTTCAACAAATACAGGAAATACGGCAAGGTTTTTTTTCAAAAATAGAGAAAAGGCATCTGAAATCACAGGCGTTGATATTGAAATAATCAAAAGATTTCATATTATACTTCAAGCCATATCTAGTGGTTATGAAATTGATACCCAAAAATTTAAGCAATTCACAACTGAAACTGCTGAGAAGTTTGTGTCCCTCTACCCGTGGTACTACATGCCCACAAGCGTCCATAAGATACTAATTCATGGAGCGGAGATTATAAATCACGCCATCTTACCTATTGGTCAGCTAGGAGAAGAGGCGCAGGAGTCAAAAAATAAAGACTTTAAATTTGTAAGAGAGCACAGAACAAGGAAGAATAGCAGTAATAGTAATAGTCTTCTGATCCTATTATATCACAAATTTGGATTAAAGATAAGCGCAATAAACATAAATTGGCATTAGAACCGGAAGTTTTAGCTTTACTGAAAGCCTCTAGTATCGCTCAAGGTATTTCTTCGGAGGAGGCTAATAGTTCTGATAGTGAATAAGTTGTTTTTGTAAACGTATGACAAGAGAGCCATACATTGACGATCAAAATGTACTTATTATTTATGTTTTTTTTTGGTTGAAAGGAACCATAATCATAAAGTTTATTTTATAAATGTTCAGTTCTATTTTTATAATTTAGTCAATAAAACTATGGACCTTAATTTTGCTATATTTGTATTGTTAAAGTATTATATTATGGATTTGTGCTCGTATTGGCACTAAAATGTAATTTTTATTAAAATTTCCTCAATTGCACCAAAAAAATAACCATCAACTAAAAATTACTTTTAACAAATAATTTCTGCGCGCTAAATCGGCGCTCTAGCCCACTGTGCGTCGGTTAAAACTTGTCTGACTGTTTCACGGTTCATACCCAGTTCCGACGCCAACATTCGAACTGTTAAACGCCGATCTTCACGGACCAGGGCCCGCACACGCTGCGCATTCGTGTCAGTCCGCACCTCGACTGGTCTCCCGCTCCGCGCCTCGTCTTCCACGCTTTCGCGCTCCTCCTTAAACTCTTTATGCCATAGAAACACCTGGGCACGACTAAGAGCACTATCACCATGCACTTTTACAATTTTAGCGTACGTTTCCGAAGCTATTTCGCCTAATTTGACGCAAAATTTTATCGCGACGGGTTGTTCTTGATTTCGTTTTTCCATTTTCGTGACGAGCACACGTTTACTCAACACGACAGAGCAGGCGAACTAAACAAGCTAGAGCGAATTCGTGGTACGATCGATAGTTTGCAAAAGTAAGACCCAATAAGCTGGATGCAAATGGTGTGATATGATCATGCCGTCTTAGCCTATAGACAAAACGGAGACAATCCTTAAAGGCATTTTCCATCTTTCTCATATCGAATCAAGTTTGGGGAAAATAAAACTACCATACCTTAAGTGGGACATAATTAGAGCAATCACAAGCATTTTTTGCACATCAGGTGTGAGAAGGCTAGAGCTTACCCATAGTAGAAGTAGGCAACCATCGACTTTTTGAAGAACTCTACTCGTGTGGCTACAACAACTAAATTTAGAATTAAACTCAACACATAAGTTTCTGAATGATCCAACATAAGGCAATATGAAACGATTTATTACAATTGATGCGAGAGTACTTAATGCAATGGGGGTCTTACTAACCACCAGACTTGAGATTTATTGGTAGCAGTCCAATAGAAAATACTCCTCAAATCATCGTTAACTCTACAAATACACTCGACGGTAGAATCGATAGGCAGTAGGTTTGCACATCATCAGCATATAAGTGAACAGGTGCTAAACAGCAAGGGACCTAAAATAGAACCTTGTGGAGCACCACAGCCTAGAAATATGGGGTCGGAAAATTTATCCTGGATTTTAATGATTTGAGAGCGACCAGATAAGTAGTTTAGACGTAATTTTACAGCAGTAGAACCAAGACCGAAATTACTGCCTAATTTCTGCAAGTGGTTTACATGATCAATTGAATCAAATGCTTTCGAGAAGTCCTGCAAAGTCAAGAAAGTTATTTTACTGTTGTCCCTGGCATCATAGATATCAGAAGAGACTTTGTCCAGATGTGAAGTCAGATTGCCAAAAAAAAGAAGACTGTTTTCTACATACGAAATAAGTTGCTTAAAAATATGTATATGGTGTATGGCACGGTCGATGTCTTTAGATATAAATGGACCTAAATACATGCCTATAAAATGAACTTCCACCAGAATCTTATTATTATTTACTTATTCTTGCTGATCTTTTTTATAAAGCAGGTCACAAGCATTTCTGTAGTCTAAAAAAAGAAGGTGGAGGAATATCAATGCTTTCTTCCCAGCATATTTCAAGTAAAGGTGTTAAAATCTTTTAAAATCTGCTTTATTCTTTCTTAATCCTGCTTGTTACTCTCTTACTTTGTCTTCCAAATATGGTTTCAGTCTACTAAATAAAATATGTGAAGGCGCCCGGTGCACTGTGAAATATCGCGCCCCATAAGCTGTTCTCTTTCGAACGCACTGAAGGACAAAGGAAAAAATCACAAACACTCGCTGAATGGGAGAAATAGTTTTCACAGTTTGCACAAAATTTAAGATTGCACCATAATAATGCGTATAACATAAAAAAAATTATGTAGATAGTAAGTTTCATATGGATCAAAATCCAACCAACAAAAATCTACTGAAAAAGTCGTTTGGAGAGAAGAGAGTACGCGAGGACGATAGGGCGGGCAGATTTTTTGAATCTCTAAATTCCTTCACGGTATCAACTTTTTTACAGCTGTGTTGTTTTTGTTTTTTTGGAAAAGAAAAGAAAAGAAATGGCGGAAGCAAGAATTAATATTAAAAGCAACAACAACAAGCTAAAGCATTCTAACGTATAGTTGTTGGAAGCTTTTGTGAAAACCTATCTGATTCTTTATCGAATTTCAAAATGAGTTTTACGATTGCAGCCTAATTTTTGTTGGTTGGCTCGTGTGAAACTGGCCATATTAAATTGTTAGGCAGTAATACCAAGGCTTCACCGACCGAAATGCGCAAGTTCGGGCATATTGGTGTACTGAACTTCAATTTTTGCAAAGCAAACATTTTCATATATTGAACTCAGGAAAAATCAAGCCTGAGTTCGCCCAACAGAACATGAAATTGAGATCGCTCAAAAGAGAGTAATCAACTAGAGCAATGGAATATCATTTAAGCGAGCTTTTGCATTTTTAACTTCTGGCGAAAAAGCAACAACAATTTTAAGCATGAACTGAACATGTCAGCCGCTGAAGCCACTTATGCGGATTGAATTGAACTTGATTGAACTGAGGACAGTGAAGCCGGGGTATAAGGGATCAAACAAAAAAGAGATATTAAAGAGGATTTCTCGCCACACGGATTTTTCTCCTCATTTCTTTTATTTACGACTTTTAGCAATGCTTGAAACAGAATTTAAAAGTGCAGCAACACCGCCCTCAAATTTATATCAATCACAGTAAACAGCAATACACAATACAGAGCCATCGAAACAATTTTTCCTTTGGGTGAGTGAATATGGTGCTTTTTACAAAATTTTCAAAAAATGCTCCAAATAAATGAAATTTTTCTCTCACTGGAGATTTTTTCCCAAATTTCTCGAATCTCCAAGCTAAAATCTCTGGAAACTTCCTACACGAGGACAGGTGAAATTTCCCCGTTTATCTCATATGAGAAAGTACAGGAACAGAAATTGGGTAAATGTGTGCAATTTCTTGCACCCGTGAGAATTTTTTACGATATGTTTTCTCAAAGTTTTAAATTTTTTTTTAAATCTGAGTTTCTGAAATTGCGCCTCCGACAAATTGCGCCCGGTGCAAGTGCACCATTCGCACCTATGAAAGCGCCGCCCCTGTTGGTCTGTATCTTATGCAGGTCATCAATTACGTTTTTTTGCGGTCTGGAATAATTTGTGCTTAAATGCCACTCTTCCGGCAACTTTTTGTTTCTCCATAGTTTACAAAAGAGGCAATGTAAGGCATGCTATAGCTCCCCCCCTCATTTATTAAGATTTTTTTGGTTATACTATTTGGAGCTCGAGCAACTTCTTCTATTGTAGGCTCTAGGATATCGTTTTCTTTGGTCACTTGTACTTTGGTTGCCTGCTTGTCTCTGTGTTGCGATTATGTTCTCTTTGAAGAATTATCTAAAATATTTCTCAAATCTCTCGAGTATGTCAACGATACTACTATCTACAGTTCCATCCGGTCTTCTTACTATGCTGCAGGTACCTTTATATCCTTTCTTTATTATGTTTACTTCTTTGTAGAAACTTGTAGATATTTATTTCTGTAACTTTGTTTAATTGCACTAATTTTACTTTTGAATAGTTTCGTTTTTCCTTCCAATTAAAACTTTGGACTGCTACTTATTTTTTGTGATTTCCTCTTGTCTGTCTTGAACGTCTGTCTTGCCTGGTTTTTGATTTCAATACTTCTCTTACATTCATCATCAAACCAGTGTTACTTCTTTCGTTGTTTTGTGTACCTATTATCTTGTAGTTTGTTTCTGTAATTTTTTTATCGAGTTTCACATCAGGTTTGATTGGGTTTCACATCAATATCATTAATAATCGGTCCTGAAATATCAGATTAAAGGAAAAGATATGGATTGTATTAATTGATTAAATGGGATAGTAAAATTAAAGAATAATGATTAATATGATGTCATCTAGAACTAATACTTCCTTTTAAAAAAATTCGACCAATAATTAAATCTTTTCACTGAGCCTTCAAAGACATTCCTTTTATAATGTTGTCTTCAATCTTGTTTATATTACTTTGCTAGGTTCCGTCCATAAATCAATTGAAACATCAACCGTTCCCTGTAACTCTTAATCAGGATCCATGGACTCCAGTCAATTCCAGCACTGCAACAAATCAGGTAGACTATTATTGTAAATGTAAAACAAAGCATTTAAATCGCCGAGCAAGATTTCCCTTATCAATAATCTTACTCAGTGATAAAGAATTATTTGTAATAAGAATTGATCGTTGCAAAATTCGATATGAAACAAAATTTTTAAAAATTTGAAAAAATAATAATCCGAAATATTTTACTCTGAATTTATGATTAATAAAATATTTTTCTGCTTGCATGCAGTACGATGATTATTTAATTGATTACGATTCTGATCAAATAACTGTCTGTACCAACATTAATAATTTATATAATCAATTAATGGATAAAAGTAGTTATATTGGCTGCAATAACAACATGGCTCTTAGCCAGATAAATAATAATAATAATAATAACAACAATAATAATAATAATAACTATAATTATATATACAACGACAACAACGATCCTTTCAACACTAGTAATAATTTATGTTTTTTTGATAATATCAATTACATTGAAGTGAGTACAAGCAAAATAAAGAGAAAACAACAAAACTTAAATTATTAATAAAAATTCCCTGTTGAGACTATTTTTTTTTTTAGAAATATTTGAAAGTTCATTTTTCCTTGTAGTATATTTAATCAGAATTCGTGTGAAATAAAATTCATTTAGTATTTTATGAATTATTTAAAATCAGAAACATTTTAGATACGAAAAAATTAAATATATTGCTCTTTCCATTACATATAAAAATTATGAAAAATATACTTACATTATAGTATATCATTAATTACAAATATAAAACATTTCCATTTTTGGGTCGTTTAAAACATAAAAAATATATTTTCCCCGTGTATTCTTGTAGCCCTCAATGGAAGCTTGGACGCTTAAATAATGGGTAACGATGATTCTATCTACTTTTTTTTGCATGGATACTTTATATTATTATATAATATGATTTATTATTATATGGTATAGATGGTATATAATTCTGTAGAAAAGTTACTTAATTTTTTTGTGAGATACTTGTTAATGATAATGTCGAAAAAGTTTCTTTGTTTTGTCATTAGATAATAGTTACAAAATTTATAATTGAAGAACTGCGCAAAAATTATGGGACATAATGAATACTCGATGTCTACGGCGACTTTGTTTGACGGAAAAAACTCTACTCTTAACTGATACTGAAATTGCCGACAGCTTGGCAATAGTAGGCGCAAACTCATCACCTATCGGACCGGAACCTTTCCGTAGCTTAGCAAGCCTTAAAAAATAGATTCATCCAAATCGATAAAGCTAAAGAGGAAAAACTTTTAAATCTCAAGAGGTGGGAGGTAAAAATAATAACAGAGCTCCTGACGGGCCACTATTCGCTTAACTACCATCTAAATAAAATAGAACTGTTAGACGATTGTAACTGTCGGTTCTGTGGGGCAGCTCACGAAACTGCGGAGCATTTCTGTGCGACTGTGAGGCTACAACGAGGAAGGGATTGAACCTCATTCATCGTGACTTCCCTACTCCCAGGGAGATTTGGGACAGGAACCCTAATAGCGATAAAGTGTAGAGAGGGCCGCAACATTCCTACGGTGGCTTAAAGGTTCGTTCGAGGCGCAAAGGTACCATCATAAGTTTTATGGTACGATTTTACACCTTGTCGCGTCAAGCTAAGGTGGTTTTTGAGGAGCCTGCCAAGATATACGAATTGTATTCATGGCGGTGCCGAATGTAGGATTTGTAGATTGTGGCCAGGGCTGCTGGCTAGAAGAAGAACTTGCATCTTTTATGAAATCCAAAGTATTGGGCGGATTGTTTGACTTGACTTGATTTGGAATAGGTGATCACTCCATCACAGATTGCCCTTAGGGGTCCATTAGACGATAGGTTTTACTGTTAGTTTTGTCGCAGTTACTGCTATGAGGCGTTCAAGTATTACGTAACGCAATTTTTGAAAATTTTTGACCCCCCTCCCCCCCTGTAACGCGCCGTAACGTTTTTCTGTACCCCTTTTCTGTAAGTGTTTGTTGACAGGCCCCACACATTACAAGACTTGAGGCTCCAGGAATTCGAAAACAAGAAGGAGCACATTTGTCTAACGTATTGTTTTTAAAAATAAGAGTTTTTGAACACCGCATTATGTATAGAATAAATATGTTTCGTTTTACTCTCTGTGTTTCAATTATTAAGCTGACAATCACACGATAAAAACTGCCAATATCTACTGCCGCACCTTGTATATAATAGACTGAGACAAGGGGACGATCTGGCCTGCTTTTTTCAATTCATCGTTGGTCGAGATTCTGGCGTGGTAGCAAGGCATCCCTGCAAAACCTATATATGATCTACTATGCTGCATATTTGGGAACGGAATAAGAAGATGGGGCTAAACATATAGAACTACAAATAAATGAAGATAAGAGTAAGATTGCCGAGAGTGTAAAGAAGACAGCACAGAGGCTGAAAGGCGAGTCGAGTTTCGTGACAAGTCGTTTGAGTTGAAGAAAGTGACGTTTCAATCGAATTAAGATTTTACTTCAATTAAGAGGCCAAATGGAGAACTGAAGGGTATTTTGGAGGACATGAAAATTTGTGCTTTTCGAAAAAATGTCCAAATGTAAGGGAGAGGATCTGATGCACTATTGTTAGACTTGACCCTTTGCAGTCAAATATGAAAAAAATCAATTTTTAATATCATTTAATGACACGAAGAAACTTTTTCGAAGAATCATGATAAAATTTTTATATTTTATAATTTTAATAAAAGTAAGTAACTAAGAAATAGATTTTAAGCCCAATTTTAAGCTTTTTATTGATACACCAGTACCAATGATTCAATTTAAAAATATATTTAAATAACGTATGTATAAGATATTTGTCTAGATTTGACTTTTATACAGAATTATGTACATATATATTAGCAATAGGAAAGAGTATTCCAGTATTCTCTCAAAATCACCGTCAACAATTTACATTTTTAGCTTTTCTTCACCAGAATTTTGTAATATTCAACATCTGCACGATTTGTTTTTTTTTATATTATGCACTTCTTTTGGAATTTCACGTACAATTCTAGTTCGCATGGCTTTTATTTATTCTAATATAATCCTTGTGTAAAAAAAACACTTAATCCCATTATTTATATTAAATAAAATGATTTTCAATTTTTAAATTTTTCCCATAGAACAATAACAACATGCCTTGGATAAAACCAGAAGCAGCAGCATCAAATCCATTTTTATCGTAGGGGACCTAAAAAATCTAAATTTTATATTGGGGTGAAAGAAATAACATTCAACAATGGTAATTCTTTTTTTTAAATAAATATACATATATAAGATAATGAGCTTTATTGTTACAACAAAAGAAATCATAATGTTTAAATTGAAAAGAATAAGGAGTTTTTATACTATTGATTATAACATTAGGTACAAATATTTAGTATACTTATAACATTATTACAGAAGTAATTGTAAAGTTTTTGTTCAGTTATAGATTTATACATATATATATATTTTTTTGTTTTGTATTATTTCAAGCAAACCAAACTTGTATTTTTGAAAGGCCTTACTGCTGCGTATTATTTTTGTTTATATTTTTTTATTATTATTATTATTGGGTTGACATAATCTAAATTTAAATTGTAAAGAAAAAAAAAAATTATCTACTTTTAGAATAAATTTATCTTTTTATTTATGTGAAGCAATTTTTTCTTGATAATTTTTAAATCCTTTTTATTAATATATACACAGATTTTGTTAATGTGATATACACTATCTAAAGCAAAGCAAAGTAAATTGCTTTCGGTTTCTTGGCAGCAAAGCAAAGTCAATTGCTGCAGCTATTTAAACCCTGATTGATTTCATATCGATTCATATCGTTGAAGACTTTATCCAGCCGTCCATCAGCAAGCAGTGTTCTCACATTCCATGTTACAATTCGTGCCCTTGTTCGATAAACAGAGGTCGTCGTCACGTTGTCCATTCGGCTCCGAACCATTGTTTGTCGTTGTCGGTTTGCTAACCCTCAGCTCAGCCGACTTAAAACTCTGATTTATGGCGCAAAGAATTCGTCATTTGACTTCAGCTCCTTCCGAAGAAGTACCTCAGGGGGCACCGAGCGGAGTTGGGATTAGGACTTGCCAACACAGATCTGCTAGGTGTTCGTCTTCAGTGACTCCTCTTGGATTTTGATAAATGTGACAATTCGGGTGCCACCACCTACTATGAGGAACTACTATGATACTTTCTGCCGTCCCAGTAAAGATTTGTTTGTACGATTTAGCCATATCTTAAGGCCCCCTTTCACATACAGGTCGACAGCAGTTCGTGGCCTGAAAGTTCTCGCCAACTGGATGGCGTCTGCAGTCCAAGAAAATTGACAAAAATCTCTATGTGTGTGGCTATTTATAGTCAGTTTGTGCCTGAAGATCTGAACTTTTATTCAGTCTCAAGCCGTGAATTTACGGCTCGAATTCACACCGTATCCAGTCGGACCTTAAAGCAAGGCGTGAACTAGGCGCGAAAACCACCCACGCTCGCATTCGCGGGTGTTCACAGGGTGAGTCTGGAGCCGCCTTAAGGCACAAACATATTGACACGAAAGCGGAAATGGCATTTCCCATACATTTAATTTCTCCGCGCCGCCTGCCCCTGTAAATGTGGTGGTCCTTGTATGCTATGCTAAACTGTCATCCAGTGTGTCTGTAGGGAATCATGACGTCACCTGCATGCCACGGCCTCTCAGGCGGATATCTCATCTCCTCCTCATCCTCAATCAGACTGAGTATTGTGTGGCTTTCATCGGGCCGTGCCTGCCGATCTTGGCTGCCGGCGGCCTGTAAGTAAATGGGGGTCTTTAAGGGAGAAACATGTGGATGAGATTCGACTTGACCCCTTCCGCCCTCCCTAAACGCCTCACGTAATTTATGGACGACCCCCAAACAGCATATTTAACAGATGACGGAAATGATGTTTAATACGTTCCAGTTTTTATACAACACAAAAAAGATAAGAACGCGAGTTAAAGATAGTAAGATTGAATTTTGCAGATTAAAATTACAACAATTGGCCGGCCGCAATATACATACATTATTTCCAATTCATTTTCGTTAAAATTACAATAGGTTATTTTACCAGTAATTTAAGATGGAAAAATACTCGGGGAAAACGTTAATATATTTATGAATAAGATTTAGATTCCTTTTTTTGTATTTTAACTCAATTGAAAATTTTATAGAGCTGTAAATAACGATTATGCCTTTCTGTAAAATAAATTTTTTACTCCATTGATATTATAAATCATTTTACATCTCCATTTTTAACTTAACTAAAATAATAATAAACACTTCTCCCTTTTGATAATTATTAAGTAGCTAGAACGTTTTAAAAACTTAAGTATATAACTGCCACGTAAATATTTACTAAGTGATAAAAAAAATACATATTACAAAAAAAATCATCAAGTCGGCGCCGGCCCTAGCCCTTGTTGAGGGTGGAGCGAGATTGTCTTTCGGGGCCCTTTGTTCGACGCTTTCACTTCACATAAATTGTATTTCCAGTTGTCCTAGATAAAACTTTTTTCGAGTACTGCCTGCCTGCCATTTCCTTACGGGATTATGGCCTTTTTCATAATTGCATGGTGGCTTGCCTGCTTGCATTCATCCTTGCAAAAGAGCAACTGTCAGGTAAATCAGTTGCGCAATCTAGAAACTTTGCATTTTTGAATGAAAGCAATCAGCTGTCAAAAATATATGTATGTCAAATTTGACGTTTCAAGCATAAAGTTTTTTCCCTTCATTTTCTGAGTTTGTTTACTGCTAAAAAATAATACAAAAAAATGGGTCGAGAAAATGTGATTAATGTTATGGTCAGTTTGTAGATAGATAACTCGGCTTCATTAGATCCGGTCCGAAAATTTGAAACTTCACAGCAAAAAAGAAGGATAAATTATGTGTCTTGTTTAGGTCGTTAATCTCTCGTTTAAAAGAAGTTTTATCCTTGGGGTGCTCCAAACCTCTTCTTCATTATTTTCGCTATAGAATACATAATAATTTCAATAATAATTTAAATTAAAATAAAACACCCTAATAATATCGAAAAAACTGAAAATCTTCTGCCAAAATTTCACTTTTGACACTTTTCTTCTTCTTTAATCAGATAAGCATGCGTACAAAAATAGTTGCAAGATTTGCGCAGACCTGTCAAGCAGGTTGCAGTTTTGAACAAATGATATTTGCACATTTGCTTTTTTGAATACCATGCAAAGGATCGATTTGCGCAACCATGCAATTATGAAAAGGGCCTATATCTCCCCTTTTGCAAGCCTTTATGGACAGGGGGCCCCATAAGGATTTCGATGGTGGTTTTAGGGTCACAGTTCTGCCTGTAGCGGCAATAGAGGAAGTATGTTTTCTCAGAGTTGCTTCCCCGGCGTTTCGTCAACAGTATCACCTTCTTTGGAGGCTATTTGGTTGGTTGTATTGCATGGTTGGGCATTAGGGCTTGCCCCAGCTAGTAAGGTTGAGATGATTTAGCTTGCCCCAGCTAGTAAGGTTGATGTGATGGACAGAGTCACCTTCTCGTTAAAAGAAGCTTCTCCTGCCATCACCCCAAAATTGCAGTGTTCACCATCCTGACAACATCATCTCTGTGAATTTTATGCGGTGCACTTTGTTGAGTATTCTTCACTCCTACACCTTTAGGGTCTTCTTTTGGCCCCTATCCTTTCAACATAATGCCAGTGGGATCTTCTGCTGCGTGGCAGCTTGTTACCGTCTACAGCAACAAGGCTTGCTACTTCCAAGGCCTAAGGCGGCCCATCATAGAGGGCGCACCGACCCCTACTGACCTGGGCTGTTCTGAGCCCTGAGCCAATTCAGCTACCGACTCCAGAAGACTTCCTTGCACGGTAACTAGTTGTTTCGTGGTCAGAAGAGTCTCTGGATTGTTACTCGCAAGCACTCTGGACACTTTCCGCTATTTGGCTCGGCTTTGGAGTCGTTCTAGACTTCATTATGGGTGCGTTCTACTTTTCTGCAGGCTTTTCAAACCGTATGGCCAAAACCTTCGCCCTTTACGCCGGGTTATTATTCCCTAGAGAACATCCAGATGATCTAACCCTCTTCTTATTACGAAAATCGGTATCCCTTCCTTCCTCGGGTTCCACGCAGACCCTACCAGCCTCTGCACGGGAGTAGCCAGCTTCCAAATATCGCATAAAACGTTTTCGGGCTGCGCCACCCCGTCTTCTGAAACCGATCGTTTTTTCGAGTCGCCTCTCCGATTAGGTGCCCTTACTTCTGCAGGAGATCTAAAGAGATCTCCCAATGAAGGAGTGATCTCAACGTACTCCATTCCTGGGTTTACGGGCTCAGACTGCCCTCTCTGAAAAAGTATCAACACCTTGAAGCATGGATCCAAAAATATTTAGCTGATCTTGTAGGTCGTTCTTTTGGGAGCTGTGGGAGCCCCAGAAATGTTTAGAGCGTTAATAAGTGCTCCATCTTCAAAAGTTTTTTTTAAGGTAATTTTATATTGATACCACGAGCTCGGAGAGAAAGGACGATCGCAAATGGCAGAGCTCCGTATCTCCAATGAAAGGCTAATTTAAACCGAAGTTCGCCTGGTATTCGCAGTCTATTGTTGGTAGTACATTCACGCAGTACCATTCATAACTTCAGCATGATTGTTTACATATTAGGATTGCGGTTTTTATCGAGTTTAGATGCGCCGTATTCAGTCTGCTCCATGGATCTCGAGCAGGATGTGGCCTAAGGCCAAGTTCGATCGGTGTTGGAGTCAGTGCTCCCTATTTGTGCCGTGTTCGAGTCATATTGATGAGTACCTCAGGGGTGGCGCTTTCATAGGTGCGAATGGTGCACTTGAACCGGGCGCAATTCGAAGAAAAAACTATGAAAATTATGTCTGTTACTCAGCAGCGAGTGTTTGAGGCTTTTTCCATGTCCTTCTGTGCCCAGAAATGAACAGCTTATGGGGCGCAATATGGCATAGTACACCGGGCGCAAAATATCTAAATGCCGGTCTTGAGTACATAGACTTGGCTAGCTACAAACAAAACGCCCTCAAAAAGTGCCATCAAAATTTTATTTTTTGCTCGAAATTTTTTTTCGCATTCATTTTGGCGCCCCTTACCACCTGGCGCCTAGAGCGACCGCTCCACTCGCTCTACCCTAGGGCCGGCGCTACATCAAGTCACAAAAAATATATTAACACATTTATTTTTATATTATATTAAAGAGAAAATTTTAAAACAATTTTACATCACTTATAACAAAATAGATTTTGTCATATAATTTATTTATTTACATATTTTTTTCTCTCTCATTACAGAACATAATAAGCACACCAAAGTGTACTTTCTGCATGTAAAAAAAAACTAAATATAAAAAAAAAACATTTTTCCAACACAGCAATCATCATTTTTATCATAAGTGGCTTTTATTTCCATATTATAAATTAATTTCAACTATACAACATTCGAGTAATTTTATTTCAAAAATTAAAATTAATTAAACGAGATTAAAAAAAATTAATAACGAAAATTCTGTACAGTTTGTAGGGAAAATTTTTAAAAATAATCATCATTGATAAAATTCAAAAAATAACAAACAAACAAAAAAAAATATTTATTTTATATTATTTTACAAAAACCAAAAAAAGGAAGTTATTTTGATCTTATATATATTTTTTATTTTGCATAAAATAGTAGATATTTAAATTTTTAATAATTATATAAATAACGAACAAAAAAAAAAACAAAAATATTGATGAAATATTACCAGAGTTATAAATAGTGAAGGTTTTTAAGATATAGGTACAATAACAATTTTTATATTTTTTTAAATAAGAAGAAAAGTTTGGTAATGTCAAGACAAAAAAACATTTGTAAGATTGTATAAAAAAAATAAATAAGAAGCTTTAATTGTAAATGCATTGTAAAGAATTTTTTAATTCTAATTTTTTTGTTTTTTTTTTAATTAAAAAAATAATAATTTTTTTTATGTATTTTTGTGAACGTAGTAGTTTATAAATATTTTTTTTATTATAAATTTGACTTTTATCAGAGCATAATTTATTTATAAACTTGTGACGTGTAAGATAAGCTTGAGATTGTATGATTCTATAGAAAAAATCACCATTTCGGATATTGATACTGCGCAATCGTAACCGTGCACACTTATCAATTTTCCAATTTGAATCCTGCTGAATTTTTGCTCATGTACTCCACAAATTAGTTCCTTTGGTTATTAAAACAAGCCTATCATTTAGGTTTTGGCTATTAAAAGAAGCTCCATCTCCATTAGGCTCTTCTAGTTTGATCTCAAATGTTTGCATAGCTATTTATGTTAAAGCGGCGACTTTGGTCTTATAGCTTGCCAAAGATCGTGTCGAATCAAACCCATTGAAAACAAAGTTCTGCAGAGGTCCTATTTCAGTGGGCAAGGATAATATAACAGCTGACCCATCTTTTATCATCCTGGGTGTGACTTTGGCCGTGTTCGTAAATGCAAGGTTTGTTTGCTTGCATGCAGGCAACCTTGCAATCGCTTGCTAGTCAGATTAGTCATTTGCGAACTATTCATGGTTGCTTAAATGAATGCATTTCACCATTTTTAAAAAGCTACTGTCTGCCCACTTGAATTTATTTGACAGTTCGTTTTTTTTCTACGCGAATCCAAACTAGCAAGTACTTTGAAATACATGCATGGGTTGCGATCATTTGCAAATGTACTTGCATTTCAGAACGCTTTGCTTTTTTTCAGTTGCAATACTGAACGATGTGCTACATGCAAAATTTGAGCAACTTGCATTTACGAACACAGCCACATGCATGGGTTGCGATCATTTGCAAATGTACTTGCATTTCAGAGCGCTTTGCTTTTTTCAGTTGCAATACTGAACGATATGCTACATGCAAAATTTGAGCAACTTGCATTTACGAACACGGCCTTTATCTTCTGATCTGCGGTCCAAGTCGCCAAACAAGCGTATCAATGCCTCGGATTCCTTAAGAGATTTAAGCTCCCCCTCTCCTCCAGCCTGCCGTACTGGCTACAATCTACAAATCCTATATTCGGCCCCGCCTCGATTACAACTCGTATATCTGGGCGGGCGCCCCGAAAACCAACTTGGTTTGGCTGGACAAGGCCATCTCAGCGTTCAAACGCAAGGTTCATCGACATTTATTCAGACCCCTAACCTATCCCTTCTCTACACATGAGAAGACATGCCGGACTAGTGGTACAAAGGGTGACTCCTCAGCTTGACATATAAAAAATTGGTAATTCTATTATTAGACGAACATAGGCAATATTATACACATGACACACTGCTGATTTGATCCTGAAAAGGGCTGCTTCTCATTTTCGTGTTTCGTCGTTTCATGTCTTAGCAGCTTGCCTAGATGGTTATACCGCCCGCACAGCATTGGCCATACAAAAATGTGCAAAATACTACATTAATGTGCTGAGTTGATATTTCGCAAATCGTCATAAAATGTCGCTCATCAAAGTTTCCGTGTCTGTTGCGAACTTTCAAAAGCTAGCCAGCAGCTTAATGCAGCACATGATTATCGTTAATCTCAGAACCTTTTCGAACGCCTTTATTGAGGAGAATAGTACTGAATTTGGAATTTGCCGATTGCGATCTCATATTTTGTTTTAAATTACGTTTTTCAATTTGATCTTAAATGACACGCATTTATTTCATTAGCCCGCGTATCTCTCGTGACAACTGACAATTTTGGCCCGAACTCTCGGGCATAAAAACAGTTACTCCTCAAAATACTCGGTTTTTACTTCTTAAATCTTGCATTGTTCAGTAAACGGCTTCAATAGATACTTTATTTGACATATGGTACATCCATCGCAGACGCAGACAACCATCATGTAGTCTTGTAAAAATTTAGCTTTGTGAAGGTTTTTATATTTGTTCCACGCAGGACGATCTTCTTTGATCGGTATCTTAACCATAGAATACTCTAAGGCCCTTCTTCTACGAGTCGACTCCTATGCGATTTGAGTATGATACCAGTATCACACGAGTCGCTCGAAAGTTTCCTCCCTACAATTTTAGTTAAGTTCGCACATGAGTCGGCGAGACTTGTTGTTGACGCAAGGCGTCGGATACCAATTGCACGTGACCTTGCTAGTCTCACCCGTTTTGAGTATAGATTTGATCAAACTCCGTGACGCAAAAAATTTGAGCAGCTCTGCGCACCTCGTTGCCAAATTTTATAAATGTTTTTCTATCATTTCCCCTCTTTTTAGTTAAAACGGCAACAAACGCAGAAAAAACTCAACAGAATAATTTGGTAAGGGATGCGCGCATGCCGAATGAATAAAGTTAATTTATTATCTTTATATGTGTTGAGGCAGAGCTTTTAAATACATGTAAAACCCCTGCTCAACCAAGCCAGTTTAATCATCATAATAAGCATAATTTTACTATAATTATGCGAAATATTTCTCATCCCTAAATTTAAAATAATTTAAAAAAATGCCGAAAAAATTTCTTTTGAATGCACGAGCTTTTCCATTTATAAAACGATAGTTTTCCGCAGTCGCAGCAGTAAAAACACAAATTTCGTATTTATTTAGTAGAAATTGCTACAAATTATTTCTGTAGCAAATGTGTAAAATACAAAACCACTTAAAAAAATGTATAAAAAGGGGCGTTTTTCATTCATAATTTGTAAATGTTTTAAATAATCATTGAAGTCCCAGAAAAAACACCTCCCTTTAGTCGTGATTTGATAGGAGGAGTTAAATGAAGCTTTACCCGAGCTTTTAAAAATTTTTAAGAGCTTTGCTGGGGTACATTCGCGAAATGTCACAACGTTTGAAAAGATCTATACCTTTTTAATCACACCTTTTCCATTAAAAGGTCGTAAAAAAGTTAGTAAACTATACATGAAAAAATGGCAAAAACGCTTATGAGCTAAGTCTGCGTAGTGTGGATGCACCCTTAAACATGTTTAGCCTTGGCCCACCCTTGAATAGACTCAGACTTGATCATGGGCCTTATGACCGTCGTATATAGCCAAAACAGGGGTATAACTGCCTTGGCAGACCATCAATCTGGTACTTCCAGGAAAGCTTGATCGAAAATTTTGCCTACATATTTAGGGCGATATATATCAACGAAGTTAACTCTCATACATATCAACCTAGTTCACTCCGCATAAAATTCAAGATTTGGGGCAACAATGCCATGGTTTGAGAAGTGAGATGATGGTTTCCGTACGTGGATCTGAAAGCTCTTATCTTCCATACCAAAAAGCTTTAACAATTTGGAGTGAGCTTTGCTCTGAGATTGAGCTTTAAATTGAAATAGAAGTAGTAGCAAAAACTACTGAGGAAAGCGATACAAAATCGCAGTGATTTTTGAAACTTACTAGAAAAGGATTACCATGTTTTACAGGAAAGGAAATGAAAGGAATTTTTGCATCATCTAGAGAAGGAACATATAAATTTAGCGTCCTTCTAATTAGTAAATGATACGATATCAGTTTTTTGTGGGTTAATAAGAAGTTATTTTTCCGATATCAGCTATGCATCTATGATAGAGCGACTAGTATGTGGTACGAGGTGGTGCCAGCATATCCTCTGCTGGTTTTTATGACGATATCATCTGCGTGGGCATATGTAGGCAAGAAGTTCGACGATTGTGATTTACCATTGGACGGCGATAGAACACCTCCTTTTGCAGCTGTTATCCTAACTATTCATCTCAGCAGGTATCAGTCAGTGCCCTTGAGAAGCCATGCTATACATCTGGTAATGAGGGCTCAATGCCCTTTTTTGCTGCGACTTCGTTAATCGCGTCTAAGGTAACGTCAAATGCACTCTTGATATCTTCGAAAGCACAGAGAGAGATTTCTCTCACTAGCATGTGGATTGCAGTTTTTTTAGATCTGCTTGACCGTAGGCATATTGCAGGCAGTAGAGTGGGTTCGCTGTAAGACCCTTTCTTATATGCAAACAATTGCTAAGATAGATTTTATAGTATTATCGGTAGATTTCGCTGGTGGTTCCACTGCATGGCACAAGCCATAGACTGCATGAAATTCTTCAAAGAATTGCCATCTGCATGCCCCGGCTCCTGAAGTATTACTTTTTTTTTATTTCTTTTGTACGTAGTGTAGAGGTTGTAAAATTTAGCTTTCCATCAATCGGAAGTAACGGAAAACGAATCATCAATATTTGTTATTTCAGTGGCGATTTTTCGACATGAGAACGATTTTTTTTCACCACAGAAATCTTTTTCCAGAGAAAAATCTCTTTGCTAATAATAATTTTATGCGTGAAGTACTCCACGTTTCCGCTACCATTTCTTCTATGAAATTAGGGGTGCTTTCACTAATACAGTTTGCGCATATTTGCGTTTGCATTAATTTCATTAAAGCAAGCATGCGTTTGCACCGAGTTCATAAATGCAAACATGCGAAGCAGATGTGCGCAAGCTTTGCAAGCTTTTCGATAGCTCTGCGAACAAGTTTCAAAGCAGAAGAGAAGGCAGTATAGGTGGACAACATAAAATGGATGAGGTGAATATTGATAGCGTGCGGTAAATATATTAAAAGAACATCAATTGACAATTATTGATCAGCGCCATATTAAGCTATGGTGAAACGAGTTCACTAATGCATACTTGCATGCATACGCAAATAGTTTATCCGTAGGTACCTGGATGCTGGTCCAACTTGCGCATTTTGCGCATGCAAGTATGCATTACTGAAAGCACCCTAGATTTTTTTTTAGCTTACTTTGATTCTGCATACTCCAGCTCGCTCATCATGTCCCACTTTAATTTATTTGACAGTTTGTTGTTCTTCTTCTCGAATCCAAACTAGCGAGTACTTCCAAATACATGCATGGGTTGCGATCATTTGCAAATGTACTTGCATTCCAGAACGTTTTGCTTTTTTCTAGTTGCAATACTGAACGATATGCTACATGCAAAATTTGCGCAACTTGCATTTATTGAACACAACCAATATTTTTCAGTTTAATGTTTATAGATTAAATGGTAGTAGCAATGCTACCATTTTTTTAACTCCTACTGGATATGCTCTCGGATCAAATGCTTTAAAAGGGTACTTCGGTGCGATCTTCTTCCAGAGCATTGGTATATTGTTCCTTACAACGAGAAAGATTAACCTGTATTAATGAGTAGTAAATGAATAGCACCAAAAGCACTGTCCGATTGTTAAAACATGTGCTTTAGATTTACTACATACATACAAACTATTATGACTAGCTAAAATAGGTGCCTTATTTGATCAAAACTTTTTTTTGTGCATGAAATTCGTAACAATTTTGAATAAATCTTAGTTTAAAAGCAGTTTTAAAAGAAAAAAGATTTTTAAATTGATAAAATAAAATCAACCAAAAACAAAAAATTCATTTTACACGTCACATTTTTACAATGTATATTTTACTTTCATTTGCCTACATTTATTAGATTCTGATCCCATCTATCTTGCAGGAAAAAGAATTGTATAAGAACGAACTATTTTTTTACATACATATATAATATATAATTATATATTACTTTCATTAACTAACAATTTAAATAAATAGTTAAAAAAACAAATTAACTAATTTTATATTATAAAAAACAAAAAATCCATTCAAAATAATTTATTTCATTTTCGACAAAAATAAAGCTGCGAAATACATACTGTGATTTTCAAAATCTAATTAAGATTTGAAATAATTTTTTTCTGCTTTGCAAAAAATATAATTATATATATATTTAAAAATAAATACACCGAAGCTAAAAATAACGAAAAAAAAAACAAATAGCAAAATCCTTGCAAATTCTTTAATAAAAAAATAAAAATAACAATAAAAATAAATGAAATAATTAAACTTATAAAATAATTTATAATCACACACTATTTTCCAAGCAATAAACAAGGAGAAAAACAACTGTTCAATAAAACTGAACAACTAATTTAGTTCTGTTATTTATTTAAAAACAAAAACGAAAAATAAAACACTAAAATATAAACAAAAAAAATAAGTTTAAAAAAGTGCAACACTTCGAAAAGTATTCAATAAAAAAACTATATACCTATGCAAAAATTATACATACATACGTTTATACAATCAAATTTGAAATAAAAAATTTATAAGTAAAAAGAAGATATATAAAATATATATTATTTAAAATGCTACTTATGGCTTATTTACTATTTTGAAGAAAAGAATTATTATTAACTATTATTATTATTATTATTGGTAACGAGAAAAAAACTGTAAGATTTATATATACACATAAAGAAGATTTAAATTTAAGTTATTCTTACATAATTTGTATTAAAAATGGGGGTACAGCTTGAAACTTTTTAATGTTTAAAAGAAAGAACCTATTCAAATAAATATTTATTTTTATTTGTAAAAGGATGTTAGTTTTATTGTGATCCTTTTTCTTGTGTTTTTTTAGCTTGACCTCGACCTATTTTTATGAAACTTTGCACACAATCAAGATTAGGACCGGCGCTTGGTTTTTTTGCGCCCGGTGCACTGTGGTATATTGCGCCCCATAAGCTGTTCATTTTTAAACGCACTAAAGGACAATGGAAAAAGTCACAAACACTCGTTGAATGGGAGAAGTAGTTTTCACAGTTTGTGCAAAATTTAAGATTGCACCATAATAATGCGTATAACATAAAAAAGATTACGTAGATAGTAAGTGGGGTAAAATCCAACCAACAAAAATCTGCTGAAAACGTCGTTTGCGGAGAACAGAGTACGCGAGGAAGATGGGGAGGGCAGATTTTTTGAACCTCCTTCACGAAATTTTTGAATCCTTTTTGACAGTTGTGCTGTTTTTCTTTTTGTCTCTCTTTTACTAGGAACAGAAGAGAAAATAGCGGAAGGGAGAATTAATATTAAAAGCAACAACAACAATCTAAAGCATTCTAACTTATAGTTTGTTGGAAAAGTTGCCTTTTGGAAAAACCCATGCGATTCTTCATCGAATTTCAAAAGGGAATTTACGATTACAGCCAAATTTTTGTTGGTTGGCTCGTGTGAAACTGGCCATATTAATTTGTTAGGCAGTAATACCCCGGCTTCACCGGCCGAAATGCGCAAGTTCCGGCATATTTGGTGTGCTGAACTTCAATTTTTGCGTAGGAAACATTTTCACATATTGAACTCAGGAAAAATAAAGCCTGAGTTCACCCAACAGAACATGAAATTGAGATCGGTCAAAAGAGAGTAATCAACTGGAACAATGGAATATCATTTCAGTGAGCTTTTGCATTTTTAACTTCTGGCGAAAAAGCGACAACAATTTGAACTATGAACTGAACATGCTAGGGGGTGAAGTCACTTATGCGGATTAAATTGAGCTTTATTGAACTGAGGGCGGTGAAGCGGGGGTATAAAGCAACAAACAAAAAAGAGGATTTCTCGCCACAAGGCATTTGGTTCTCCTCATTTCGTTCATTTACCTCTTTTAACAATGCAGGGAGACTATTCAAGGAGTTAAAACTCTTATGGGGAAAATAACCGAAAATGGATGGGTAGAAGAAAGTTAACTTGTAGTTAATTTTTGGCCACAGATGTCGCCTAAAGCTGACGTGCCTCACATGAAGTTAGCTAAATTTTACCCATTTCGACGATTTGTTCAAAATTAAGTTAGTCGAAATGGAGAAATGCAAAAAAATTCATTGGAAATTAATAAAAATTCATTGGAAAATCCACAAATCGCATCAATATAAATCCAATTTAGAAGCTGATTTTTCAAGTTAGGCGTAAACATAAAATATCGTAATAGTTAACGAACTTAGCCGGATGAATATAATCGGCCATGTTTTTTGGGGTACATGTGACTGCGGCGACCTTATTAATCAAACGAAAATTGACAACACGGAGCTTGCACTCCTTGTATAGTCTCCCTGTAACAATGCTTGAAACAGAATTTAAAAATGCAGCAACAGTGCCCTCAAGTTTCTATCAATCACAATAAACAGCAATACACAATACAGAGCCATCGGAACAATTTTTCCTTTTGGGTGAGTGAATATGGTGCTTTTTACAGAATTTTCCAAAAGTGCTCTAAATAAATGAGATTTTTCTCTCACTTGGGAGATTTTTTCCCAAATTTCTCGAATCTCTTAGCACGAGAACAGATGACACGTTTTTTTTAAATCTGAATTTCTGTATCTGCGCCCCGAAAAATTGTGCCCGGTGCAAGTGCACCATTTGCACCTATTAAAGCGCCGCCCCTGTTCAAGATGGCGGACGAATTTTGCAATTGGGTTCCGATTCCATTGAAAATTGACACTGGGTGGCTTTTAGGCCCACAAATTACGTTTCTGGGGCCAAAATTTGAAAAATCAAAATGGTGGCGCCAATATGGCGGATGAATTTTGCAAATATGTTCTGAATCCATTGAAAATCGGTATCGGGGAGTTTTTGAGGTCACAAATGACTAATACAGTACCGCTGGCCATGCTGTAGTGTATTTGGGCTCCAAACTTCAAATGAGGCAAGTGACCATTGTAATGCCAAAATGACAAAAACAAGCAAATTAAAGGAAAAAAGAACGTAGATATCAGTGAACAGCTTTTTCACGAGTTTGATGCTACTATGCATGTTTATACATTATGCCTTTGTCGGCTGATTAACGGGATTCTCTTGTTTCAGGAGGCATAAGACTCTGACGAGACTGACTCCTGCTAACCCCGAATGTTGTGGCTTAGCCGGCTGCTTAAAAAAATGAACTCATACAACATCCAAGAGTTCAAAAGCGAGGTTCACTGCCTCTTCCTCATGCATCCTTAAGACTACACTCTTAACCTATCATATCTTTTTTATATTTTCGATCTAGGCTTACTATTAGACATTGTACCATGACGTAGGGGTAGTATTAAAGGTGACAACTAAGCTTAGACTTTCATATAAAAAAGAGAAAAAGAAACCTATGCCTCCACTATGTATGTATATATGTGTTTAGATTTTACAATCTCATCTCGGCTCATTCCACCCACGTCTCTCAACTACGTATTTACAATCTCACCTCGCCTCATTAATCTCAATACAGTTTCATACCAGTAGGACATTATTTTTGAAACGAGACATTTAAAAAGTCTTCAGTACAGTTAACCATCGTGTAAGAGACAAATGTACTGCCTCATGTAACTCCGGCTCACCTCTAAATATCATGCAACCATAAGTACGCGCTAGTTTTTAATTATGGCATCCAAACTGCTGCTATACTTGACCCGTATACTTACATATCCATAATTGTTCAAGAGGAAAGTTCTGAGATTTTTTTCCTTCGTATGTGAGAGAGACTATTTCGGTGATTAATTTGAGGAGATGTACGATCGTTACTGCGACCTAGATGCCTTGGCTATGGTTGGCAAGACATTAAGTTTGTATGACTTAAAAGAAATGTGCTCGAAAAAAACCTTTTGGTTTAGGATTTATGGGATATGTTTGATAGTAAAGTAGACCAAACCTCCTTTGGAAAGTTTGCGCAGATATGAACGACAATAGCTTAGAAATGACAAACTAGATGACGTCGGTTTGAAATCGAAACACGTAGAGAGAACAGCTACGAGGATCCCGAAACATATCCCGGTTGTAGAATCCAGTAAGCAATTAACATCATGACAAATAAAAACAACAAAACTAACCTTCATAAAAGGTTTTATTTAATAACAGAAACAAAGCGTTTATTGGAAAGGTTTCTTGATATAATCAATAAACTTTCCAAACATACTTTTGTCCTTACAGTACGTTGCTCCATCTCCAATACAAGCAGCATATGCCATCATATGTGGGATTGCGTTCTGTTCGTACGCACCAGTAAACAGATCAGACCAGGGACCTAGAGTTTATACAGTTTATAACATCGTTCTTATAATGTAGTTAACGCAAAAACATACCAACAGCGAAAACACCAACATCGTCACCTCCATGTGTTTCATCTTTCAGTGGAACCATGGCTGGGTAGTTTTCTTTATAAAAAAGAGAGATTTTAGTTAAGTTAATTGGTTGACAATTCAAACTTGTTTACCTAATGTATCATTGACCAAACTAGGTCTTTCATTATCTACATGTGGTCTATATCCAGGACCATTAGCGTACGATAGAGTAGCATAAGGTTTCTCATCAGACGCATGAACAGTGTTTAGGGCCAAGATATCGTTACCCCGAGTTGAGTAGCCAGCAATAGTCATGACATGGGCATGATCAGCAGTTACAACGATCAAGGTATCTTCTAGAGAAACCAGCTTGGTCGCTGCTTCAATAGCTTTGTCGAACTCGACAGTTTCGTCCAAAGCCTCTCTAGCCTTTGTTGCATGATGGGCATAATCGATTTTACCACCTTCTACAAACAGGAAGAAACCCTTCGATTCCTTCTGCAGAATTTTTATAGCTGCTTCTGTCATTTCAGTCAAAGATGGCTCCTTAGTTGGATCAGCATGCATGCGGTATTCCATATGCCCGGGAGTGAATAAAGCCATTAGATGATCGGTAGTCTTGTAGTCCAATTGCCTTAGTTCATCGACATTTCTGACATACTTTGCTCCCTTTCCATGATTGTGAAGCCACTTTTCGATTAAGTCAACTCCATCCAGACGCTCTCCTTCACCACTGGGATCTCCTTGTGGAAGTAGCTTTTGCCTACCACCGCCCATAATAACCTTCAGATTATTTCCAGGGCTATTGTTGACTAGTTGTGAAGCGATATCTTGGCATGGGAGAGCGTTGTAGATTTTCTTAACATCAGCATCGCTCTCATGATCTCTGTGTGATGTATGGGCATAGGTTGCAGATGGACTGGCATGCGTTACTCTAGCCGTGGAAACAATTCCAGTTGCTTTTCCTGCAGCTTGCGCCCAGGCAGCAATCGAACTCACATGAGTATCTGGATTTTCAGAATCCTGGCATTTATTTTTCTCAACAGCCGCAGTAACTCCGATGGTTTCGAAATTTCCCTTAACTCCACATAGATAAGCAGTTGCTGAGCAGGCAGAGTCTGCTACTTGTTTGTTAACACAATAAGTCTGAAAGGGAGTTTATAAGTTTAAAAAGTAGTTTGTGTGGTTTTTCAACTCAAAATTTACCTTTGATAGGCCTGTGTAGGGGAACGTTTCAAAAAACAAGTTGTGCTCCTCTCCACTCACGTTGTAAAGTCTTTGGCCTTTGTATATTCTACTGGCTGCCACTGTCGGAAGGGACATACCATCACCAAGGAAGATGATTACATTCTTTGCTTGCTTGTGATTTACATGGGTGGCGTGATGCACATGGGTTTTGAGAATGGCTTGGGCTTTATTTATCCAAAATTCTGCTTTTGATTCGGCTTTTGCATCATGGGGGTAGACATCGCCGTATTTGTGCTCTTCAGCTTCTAAGAATCGGCGTACTCTTTGACCTATTTCGTATGAGAAAAATGTGGAGTGCAAATTTAATGTTAGTTATCTTTTATTTAACATTTAGTAAAAGCATGCGGACAGAAACAAAAAGCCACGGACGATCAAGAAATTGATAGATATAGATTCCTTGTTAGAAGATTACTTCGTATTACAAACTGGAGAGGCTAACAAGACCTAGATATGACTAGAAGAAAAACTTCAAGAGACGCGTGGGCTTTAGCTGGATTTACACGACCGGACACCGAACAGAACAGCCGAACAGCCTCGGTAGCCTAGGGAGTAAGGCGTCTGGCTACTATCCCAGAGGTCCCGGGTTCGAATCCCGGCCAGCCCCACTGTCCTTCGCCTTTTCCACTTTCCCACCTACATAACTTTCCTTCTTTCTTCTTCCCTCTTTACATTCCTGATTCCTTCTGTCATAGCCTTCCTTAGCCCTTCCCCGCTTCACCAAAAGCGCATGTCATCGGTTGGTTGATGAGATTCAACTCGTTTCAGGAGGCATAACACTCCAGCGAGTTGTTTCTCGATGCCCCGATGACAAAGTCGCCAGTAATGGTTGGGAGTAGGTGGACTGCAAAATATATATCGCTGGTAGGTTGTGACAGTTCCTTTCTTCCCCGACTAGAGCTGCTGTTCGACATTGCACTCTATATGAAGAAAATAGACTGTCGACACAGTATAAAGGACGTTTCCTGTGACTCTAGTCTTTCACATAAAAAACGTTAATTCTCTTTTGAAGTCCGGTGGAAAGTCGCATGAGCGTTTTCACGGGCGAAACTCCAACGAACGAACTAGTAAAAGCAATTGGCTTTTTGTTGTTTATTGGTTTTCCAAATTTTCTTTTTCCTTCTCATCCTAGCAATAACAACAACTCAGGACCTGTCAAAATGTTCGCTCCGTTGTCCGTTGAAAATGTCCATTAAAATTGTCCGCCCTCCCCATCTTTCTCTCTCACTCTCTTCCACATAAACCATGTTGGCTCGTTCCCTTTGTCTGTTCGATGTCCGGTCGTGTAAACCGGCCCTTTGGCTAGTTTCACACGGGCCAACAGCCAACCAAGAAAAATCTGCCAGCATCGTTCATTCCCTTTTGAAGTTCGATGAAAAATCGCGTGAGTTTTCACACGAATCAAATTTTCCAACCAACTAGCAGGGAGACTATACAAGGAGTTAAAACTCTTATGGAGAAAATAACCGGAAATGGATGGGTAGCAGCAGCTAAACTTCCAGTTCATTTTCGGCTACAGATGTCGCCTAAAGCTGACAGCCCCACATGAAGTTCGCTGAATTTTACCCACTTCGACGATTTGTTCAAAATTAAGTTAGTCGAAATGGAACAATGCCAGTAAAATTCATTGGAAATTAATAAAAACTGATTGGAAAATCCAAAAATTGGTTAAATACGAAAAATCGCATCGATATAAATCCAATTTAGAAGCTCATTTTTCAAGTTAGGCGTAAACATAAAATATCTTAATAGTTAACGAACTTTGCCATCAACTGGATGAATATAATCGGCCATGTTTTTGGGGTAGGTACTTGTGACTGTGGCGCCTTCATTAATCAAACGAAAATTGACAACACGGAATTTGTACTCCTTGTATAGTCTCCTTGCAACTGCACGTCAAAATGTTTTAGCTTATTGTTGGTATTTTTAATCTTAATTCTCCTTTCTGCTATTTCTCTCCCCTTTCTTCCAGAAAGAAAAAAACAACAACAACCGCACAGCTGTCAAAAAGTTGACTCGAAAATCCAATGAAGCAGTTGGTTCAAAAAATCTGCCCACCCCTTCGTCCTCTCGCACCCTCTTTGCAACAAACGACGTTTTCAATAGATTTTTGTTGGTTCGCAGTTGGTCTTGTGAAACTGGCCTATGTAAAAAAATCTTGGAAGTTAAATTTGACCCACTTCTCGGTTTCCGATTCAGCTGAAATTTCGCATATGTACATTTAGTTTGGATGACAATGCAATCTGATCATTTTGTAAAAAATCGAAATGGCGGCTGAATTTCACAATAATTGTCTTCCCCAACCACCCGACATACATAGGTATTAAATGAAACAAATAAAATACAATTAGCAGTGTAGCGTCATTCCAAATGCAAAATGGCGGCCATCACAAAATGCCGGATAATAAACCCCATCGGTATGGGTATCAAATGAAAGTGTATGATGGAGCCAAGAACCAGAAAGTGTTAGAGTTCAGTTAATGCTGTGCACTGTCAGATCCTTCCCCAGATAAGGTGAGAAATGTGCTGAGGGCTGAATGGTAATAGGGTGGTAAAAAATATCATATCGAAAGCGTCACCTCGGGGCATCTGGCGTATCCGTTGTAGGTTAAGAGACAAGTTCTTATTATCCTGACTCTTGGAAACTGGCTCATGTTTAGCCTATACCGAAAAAAGGTGAAGCTAGTGACCCTACTAACTACTGCCCAATAGCAATTACTTCTATTCTCTCCAAAATTATGGAGACAATAATAAATAGAATGCTTATGGAATATCTTGAATGCACCCAAATATTGAACGACAAGCAATACGACTTTTGACCGGAAAGATCTACTGACGACCTTCTTGTTTGCCTAACGGAGCACCTCAACCAAAGTATACCCAATTTGATGAATCTGGCCTGGTTGCTCTGGATATCTCCAAGCCTTTTGACAGAGTATAGCATCTAGTTCTGTTAGCTAAATTCCAAGCTATTGGTATTGACTCTGTTCTAAAGAACTAGATAAAGAGTTTCCTTTCTGGCCGTTCAATCAAGATAGTATTGGACGGCGTCGAATACAACCCTTACACCATCTCCGCAGGTGTTCCCCCTCAATTCTATCACCAGCTCTGTACATAGTTTTTATAAATGGCCTACTCTTGCAAAATTTTGTGGCTTTTATCACAAGGACTGCTCCATTACACAGTTATCCACAGTTTACAGCCCTTATCTTCGCGCACACTCCGATTTATAAATTCGTTTATAACAAGAGCAGCTCGTCTGTAGGACAACCTTCCAAAGTCAGTATACCCGAATTCATACAACATCCATGAGCTCAAACGCAAGGTCCATCACCATTTCCTCCAATACCCCATGACTCAACCTAACCTATTCCATCCTCCTCTCTATCCTTCGAGCTAAGCTTACTACTGGACGGCTGCAGCGATAAAAACTGTACATTCAAAATTATTTTTTACTTTTTAGTTAATTTTAATTTTAGTGTTTTTAAACTATATATTTTTATATGTTGGTTGGTTTTCCTAGTTTATTTGTGTTTGTCTCTCCAGATCTCCAAAAGGATAAAAGTTTTGATTTGTTTGGTAATAAAATGTTATTCGAGAAATACTACAAATCTACGGCCTTACAAGCTTGACTTCTTGGTGGTAACAATAGGTTTTAAATATATCTGCACAAACATTAATTTGCTGACACTCAAACAATACCATAAGCATTTACTTAAAAATTGTTCAAATAAACTCGAGGTTGCGTGATATCTACCAACCAACCACGATCCTACAGATTTTGTTATCTAACCCCAATGAAATTTTTAAAATGCGTTTATGTCAACAGATTAAACAAGTGGTTCTCCATCGAATGAAGGTATTTTGTTTTCAAAAAACTCATCAAATAAAAGCCATTTTCTTAATTTGAATTTGAACAATTGTAATCGAACTGTTTTTAGTTAGGACGTAAAAACCAGTTATTTCCAAAAAAGGATGTTGATGTTATTGCAAAAAACTCTCGAAGTAAACATGTGAACAGTCTTACTTTATTGAATTAAGAATACATGCGGATGAATATTTAATTTTTCCAAAAGAAAATATGTTAAGCTTAATATGGTAATAAGAGAGAGTGTGCGGTTTTGCTAATGAGGTTTATTTATTTACGTGGTTTTGAAGACTACTTTAGTTTATGTGGATAAGTGCTCCAAGAGCATTTCTTTCATATCCCTCCCCCTGCACGGTTCCATAGGGCTTCCACAAAACTCCATCGGATTCTTCTCTGCCTCCTTGATAATTTTTCTTCTGATGGTCCTACCTTGCTCTTTCGCTGTGTAGTCTAATTTAGCACTAGTCCTGATAGAGCAGCATAAGGTCTCCGAAAGTTCTTTCTAGTGAATCTAAATTTGGTTACATAATTTTTCTTGTACAATAATACGAGTATCTGCAAAATCCACATGTTCTATTCGAACCGTATTTCCCATCTGAATCGTCTGCTTCTCTGTTTGCTTTTCTCATGTTATTGTCTACAATAGTTATTTATAGAAGTAGCGAAAGGGTAAACATTGTTAATTGCTGGTACTTGGTCACATAAGCCTACCACACACGTTGGCAGTTTGAAATCATACTTTTCGCCACTTCGTTGCTGAGCGCTTGTTGTTCTGCGCGTTACGTTTACCGCTATAGTGGGGAGCAAGGTGTCTTTGCTGAGCGTGATTTGGATCGACCATAGAAGCCTGAGTGACAAACCTTTAGACAGAATGATGAGCTTGTTCAAGTGATCTGGCTTTATATTTGTTATTTAAAAGTTATGGAATAAGTCCCAATAGCGGCCGCAGTACTTGTGAAGCCGACACTTCATTGCTGTCCTAATAAGGCATCTCGCAAGCTTAACTGGTTAATGATAGAGTACCAAAGATCCAGTTAGGTCGGATCTTTACCTGATGGTGCATCTGGTGACCGGATGGTGCATCTTCTTCTTCACGTGCACCTTCACTTTCATTTTTGTTACATCAAAGGGCATCGCGCAATTTCTGGCCTTTTGTGTGAAATCCTACTCAAACTCAAGGTCCATCACGTCCTCCTTCAGCACCTTCCAGACTCTTATAACCTGTCCTGGTGCGGTAGCACAGAAGTCATTTCATCTCATTTGATACGAGCTTTGAATGGACAAATTCAATAGAAAACTCGAAACAAATGACTTGAAACGACTTCTCTTAGAACCAAGCTGACTAGACATCACCCCGTGTCCGTGACGACTACGACATGACAAATTGGTGGTATAAACAGGACCGTTTTTGGAACATGCGCCCCCTGGCCCGAAAAATCTTGGTCGCCCCCTTAAGGAACTCCGTAGAGGCTAAAAGAAGATTAATGAATCTTTTCTTCTTCTTCTTCTTCTTTAAACTCCTTTAATCCCTCATGGACAATGAATCTTTTAATGGGCTCTTATTATCATATATATTTATTTTTACGTTTCATTTAATTTAAAAAATTATAGAGGTAGATCCGATCCAATAGATAAAGTCTAGAACGTTTTTGTCTTATATTGTCCAAGGAGTAAGAAACATATATCATCATCAGCGAAGCTGTGAAGCTGATTTTGATTCGACGTCGATTCATGAGAACAGAGTCAATACCAATGTCTTAGAGTGTGGACAACATAGTAGGTATCACTGTTTTGGCGATGTTTTTATGGACGTTCCTTAGAGATATTATGGATATGCAACCGAAAGTGCAAGAAATGTTAATGCATGGAGAAGGAAAAAGAAGGCGCCAAGAAATTCCGAACCGGAAACTTACAAGATGATCCTCGTCCTATAAGTATGAAGCTTGACGAGGTCCTGCAAACACTGGTGCAACAAAAGGTCATTGAAATCATAGACGAACAAGGGAAGAAATTTGGATTTGTTTATCCAACTCGTCATCGACACCTTTATGCTATTGGGGAACTCAAACTCAGCAATAAAGGGTGTTATACACGAAGACTCCAAAAGTCGGTTTCCACGTACCTTTTGGGTCTTCGTGTAGCGCTCCATAATGGGCTTCCGCACACAGAGCATAGTTATCTTATATATTAATAAAAGAAATGTCTATGGGTGCCACTTGTTAGGGACAAACTAGATGAGATAGAAATCTGATTTTTTTTTGTAGATGCATGGATACCCCAAACAGGTGACTAAAAGTTTCCGTTTTTCGAAATTTTAATTAGTTTTTTTGTAATTAATTAATTAGTACGATTTTTAAGCATTTTTTACGTTCTACACCTCTTGCAACTTGATTTTCACCCACTTTCATGTAACCGATCAACCCCACATTTTGCCCGCATACATAGTTCGCGTGACAATGCAATCAGACCATTTTGCAGAAAAATCAAGATGGCGGCTTCAAGATGGCGACCGAACTTTGCAATTGTGTTCCCCGACCAACGGTATGGGTGGAATGTCAATAAAAGGGAATGACAAATAGAATAAATTAGCCGTGTGGCGTCATTCCAGTTTCAAAATGGCGGATTTACTTTTTCTTTACAAGCCACGCGATATGGGTATCAAATCATAGGGTATGATAAGTAGAACACTATTAGCTGTTGGCATCACTCCAAATTCAAAATGGCGGCAAACACAAAATGGGGGATTGCCTTTTTCTTTACAACGCGCTCGGAATGGGTATCAAATGAAGGTGTATGACTAGTATATAGTACTGAAAGCTGTGTGACGTCATTTGAAATCAAATATGGCGATCACCAGAAAATGGCGGAAGACTAAAAATTGAAAATAAAAATATAGTTTAAAAAAACTAAAAAATACACTTTTATTTTAAAATTAACTAAAAAGTAAAAAAATAATTTTGAATGTAAAGTCTTTATTGCTGCAGCCGGAATATTGAAACAACCTACATTTCGAAATGTAAGAAAGCATGAGACGCTAACGAAAAGTTCCAGTGATAATAAAATAAGATAGGTAAAGAGTAAGTATTTATTAGATTTTTTTAGGGGGTCACCAAATTTAGCGTTGTTTTGGGCTGCACGGTGAGTGCCAAATTTGCAAAATTGGTTACATTTTGCGCTTCTTTTGGTAAAACAATGTGGAGGGCAGGAGGGCGCCTTGAGCGAAGTTCTGAACAGATCGTTTATTCCCCTCGCAAAGCAAAATCTATGCGGACGATTCTGAATATCTTTGGTTAGGTGTATTTTTCATCATCATAATTAACATACTCTTAATTTTTTTTAAGTATGTATCCGAAATAATTTTTTTCAGATTTGTTTTTTTTTCCTACCGCGGACTGTGCACACATAATCTTTTTTTATTGAAAGGCGTTGCAAGGCACACGAGTTTGTGCTAAGTGGCACATAAAGCCACATGAGAGAAAGAAGGAAATGGTAGTACATAATGAAAAAATTTTCACGTAAAGCGCGAAAACCAATAAACATTATACTATGTTACTTCTATTTCATTTCTTACTTTCCGTAGCTCTGTTTCTCTCTAAAAAGTAGGGTAAGTTCAAAAACTCGTCATTGCCGCATCACTGCAGAATTCAGCTATAGGCTTCCAATTGCTGAATTCTGCAGTGATGTGAGTGGTAATGAGTTTTTGAATTTACCCGTAATTTTCATCTGTACAATCAATTTAAACTTGATCTAGTATTCAAAATACACTTCTGCATTCAGAGCAGTGCAGTTAAACCGGTTTTACTTGCCATATTTATGATTTTATCTACGGAGGCTTAAAGTTCGGGTGAATCCCAAAATGCATCACTGCAGTGTCACTGCAGACTTCAGCAATTAGAAATCTATCTGCTGAATTCTGCAGTGATAACGCGGTGATATATTTTAGAAATCACCCTGTTTCTAACTAACTTTTGGAGTTTAATCGGACGAGGAGAATTAAGCTTTTCCTCGCTATCACCCTACCACGCCAACTGTCAGTCCTCATGTATTTTGAAAAATCGCATTAACAATGGTTAAGTTAATTACTGCAAGTAAAATTTTAAAATGGGTGTAGTGGTAGAACTGGTTTCTTATCTATTCCGTTAACCGCCCTAAAAACACAAATTAATCTAGAAACTTGTTAACCCAAAAGGAATTTGCTCGGTATTTTAAATTGGATTTCAACAGCGGGTATAGTCCCTAACAACAATTCAAAGACCTATCTTTAATATTAGGTATTTAGGTATTTAAACTAAACAATACAAACACAAAAATTATATATATTTTTTACAAATATTTTTTCACATACCAACAGCGTCGCAATTTAAAACGGACAAAGCCAATACTACATTAGCTATCAGCAACACTCGAGCAAGAAACATGATTTAAACTAACTTTTTGACGCACTGTGGTCGGTTGATTAAGTCTGGCGCACGTGGACTAAAGACTGATTTTAATTTAGACTTTTGGGTCTTTTATATTCACCTATTGTAAGGTAGCATCGATGTAGCAAAGCTGAGCAAACGCACTAGGAACATGAAGCTGAACAAACATGTTCCCGCAAATAACGGGCAAAAATAAAATTCCCTATTCTAGAGATCGTTATATGCTGGTTAATAAGTGATTTAAATATTGGAGGCTACCTAGAGTTGTAGCACATAACTCTGCAAAATAATTAGTTATGTTTGTGCAATTTTAATTAAGACATTTTTAGATCTGGAACAAAGTTGCTAACTTTTAGCCTGAGAATCTCAAGAGATATTTTTTTGTGAATTGTTTTTGCAAATTTTGATTGTGAACTTGTGTATGTATATGTACTTCTAAAATATTTGAAAGCACATGCAACTCACAACGCCAATGTAATTGAAATGCTATTGTTAGTTGATATCGAAGAACGTTTAGCATGATCGGTAGCATTCAGCAAAGCAGATCTTGACAAACTTGTTATATGAAATAGTCCGTGGAATACACCTCAGTTTTGAGGAATTCCCCTGAAGTGCCTGAAGAAATAAGATGCTATTCACTAGTTTACAAATTTTTGCTTAATTGCGTGTACCTAATAGGAACAGTGCTTTTTAGCCTAATTTGAGGTCGCTGAAAACGAAAATGACACTCATTTATTTTTCCAAAGAACCGTTTTCGAGATATTAGCAAAAAACATGTTTTCCGGTTTTCTTCCCAGTTATGGCTAAAAATCTCTAGAACAATACATCTAACCAATCTAAAAATTTTACTAATCGAAAGGTTCCTCTCTTCCCATTACGACGATGTATTGCTTGTGTCAATTGGAGTAGTAGTTTTTGAGTGTGAGGCGCTGAAAGTCGGAAAAAGGTGAATATTTTAAGCATTTTGGAAAATTACACATGTTTATTTGTTGTATTAAGTTATACCAAAAATTTATTTACATATGTCAATCATTGAGGGTGAAAGGTAATTTTGTTACGAAAATATAAAGCCTAACTTTAGCCAAATCGGACGAAAAATACAGGAGATATGACTAAAAATATAATGGCGCACAATTTCAGCTGCTTACGTACTTAAACTTTAGATCGCAAATATCCTAGAACTTCATTGGGGTTGTGCCTTTAACTTTCTACTAAAAAAATCTAACTACTCCACTACTGAACTCGCGTCTATATGCATTATTCCATTTCCACTCAACCCAGGTAGCAGAGCTGAGTCAAGTTCAGTCCACCCTAAATCAACTCGACTCGCGTCTACATGTAGTTGGACTCGGTTCCAACCTGAGTTTTCTGGTTCTGTGCTATGTTATGAAATTTAGATATTCTACCAATGATGTCAATGTCGTCTGGATAACCCAGTAAGAAGTGAGTTCATGAAGGATTCTGACCTTGCTGCCACCGACCACTTGCGGATCACTTTCTCCAATGCTATGTTGAGAAGGAGACAGGCCAGATATTAGCATCTCTGTTCGCCTCAAATTCTTCTTTAACCGAAATTGATACGCTACCCCGGTTCTCGAGTACAACGACCATTCAATGGACAAGGTATTCTTCAGGAATCGCGAACTGTGTAGGTGCCTCAAGGAGTTCATCGATATCGCGGAAGCCTTCGACAATACATCCTTTGATACTATAGCTAGGGCTCTAAGTAGAGGTAGTCTAGGTAGTGCTTTCTGCAACTTGACCGACTCTATGCTGAGAACTCGTAACTAATGGTCTCTCATGTTGAGAGGTCTCTGGAGGGCTCTATAGCAAAAGGTTGTCCACTGGGTGGAGTTTTATCTCCACTTCTCTGGTGCCTTGTTGTAGATGAACTTCTAGAGTTGCTTTTTCGCCCAAGGTTACGCTGACGATGTCTTCATAGTAGTTACAGATGAAACTGAAGGAGCCATGTCAAGGCGCCTGCAGCAGGCACTAGATCTGGTCTCTAGCTGATGCGAGAGCGTAGGACTTAAAGTCAATCCCGGCAAAACGATTCTGGTTCCTTTCACCAGGAAACGATCACTACCGGGATTTTTGGAAGCTACACTCGCAGGCAGAACTATAGGCTTTTCACAACAAGCCAAATATTTAGGAGTGACGCTAGATGCCAAGCTCAAGTGGAACCAGCACATGGACACTCTGATGAGCAGAACGCGCAGATCTCGCAAAGCTTGTGGTTCCACATGGAGTTTGCAACAGAAAACAGTATGTATTGGTTATACACCACCATCATTAGGCCCATGGTAACTTATGGAGCTTTAGTTTGGTGGCACAGGGCTTCATAACCAATTTAAGCAAAATTCAAAGAATGGCCTGCCTCCCCATCACTGGGGCCATCCGCACTTCCCCGGCGGCAGCGCTGGAGACTCTCCTCAGTCTGGTACCCCTCCACCTTGAGGTAGAGAAGTCCGCCATAAGCGCGACGCTGCGGCTGATAGCGAATGGTTACCTGGTCGCTGATCCTGGGCGAGGACATTTTATAATAATCAACATCATATTCCGGAAGCGGGGGTGCTATCGGACTGCATGCCCTTTAGAATCTTAAAATTTGAGCAACCTTCTGTGCCCATACAGAAGAGGCTAACCAGGACTTTTCCTAAAGCATTGCCGGGCGCACTAGTATGGTTCATGGATGGCTCTAAAACAGAGACAGGTGTGGGCGCCGGAGTCTGGAGTGAGATCCCCAGATTCAGCAGGGCGACTAATGAGAACTTAAGAAGATCCTACCAAAAAAAAAAGGATTTTTATCTTCTCTGATAGCCAAGCAGCAATTAGAGCTATAAGGTCCCGTAGGACCAAGTCGAAATTAGTTTGGGACTGCCAACGTGCTCTTGGTGAGCTGGGCGTTCTCAATTAAGTTACCCCTGTCTGGGTCCCGGGTCACCGGGGCTTCAAAGGCAACGAAAGTGCGGATGCCCTGGCTAAACAGGGCTCAGATATTGCATTCATCGGTCCAGAGCCGGCCGGGCACCGTTCAGGTTGCTGCAAAAGGGCCCTGGCCAATCGGACTATGATGAAACATTCTGAACGCCAACTGTAAGCGATACCTTCCTGTGACGTCCCCTAAGACGCCCAAGGAATTGTTAAGGCACAGTGGGAATGGTGTCAGGACACTTGTTGCCTTGATTACCGGACACTCTGCCCTAAATTACCACTTATGGAGGGATAGGAAGGGCAGAGGACTTGTTGGCTTTGGCTGGAAGACCATGAGTCTGCCTTCCACGTGATCGATCTGTGAGCGCCCCGCAATAGCGTGGAGGAGGAGTCTCTACTCTACCACTGAAGTCTAAGCGAAAAGCCAACTGCTGAACTTGTTCAAGCGGTCTAGCCTACAAATAGGGGCTGTATTACCAGCTTTCGACCCAATACCTCACACAGGAAAAAAAGCTATAGTTCGAAAAAGAAAGTATATACATATAGCCATATGTTCGTGATAAATTGTATATGCTTTAGGCATCTTAATTGACTTTTAATTGCACAATTCTTTTACCTACATTCCCTCTTCACCACTCTCTAGAGAATTAACAGTTACCTACAGAAATAAGGAATCAGCTAATCCTTCCAATTTAGCTTTATTTGGTAGTAAAATGATTTGGCTGGATTTTATAGTTATTTACTAAGATACATATATCCTTCGTTGGATCTACAGCTGGATCTTTTTTTTTAAATTTTCTGTTTATGTCTCTGGGTTAGATTCCTGGCAACAATGAGAAGTATGTTCTATTTAAAGTGTGGCACATCTATTGTTTCATCGTTGTCTTCCTAAGCTATAGACGTCAGGTGGTTGAATTGATTTACCTGTTTGAAATCATAATGTGATATAAGATTCATTATTGATGACAAATTTTATAAAGGCATTATCGCAGATGCAAATAATAATCAGGTAAAGTTTACAGTGTACATATAACATTGATTTTCTGACAAAAAGATTCATGTATTCACGCATTAGTAACAAAAATATAAATCTACATTATAGTAAAAGAAACAAACCATAAGAAAAGGAACACTATACCAAAATATTACAGACTACAAAACAGGTGACACCCATCCATACCTTAGCCACAAAATCCTAGTAAAATAGATTCATTTTTTTGTTCTTAAAATCTTGTTTTCTTTTTCCTACATAAAATTAAGAAAAAATAATTAAACTTAAATAGTATTCATAAATAAACAATAAATATATTTATAAATAATAAAAATCAGAATGTCTTTTAACTTCGTCTACACGCCGTCAGCCCATCTCCCAAGCACGATGCGAACGACATTATATGTGGAATAACGTTTTGCTGGATAACTCCAGTAAATAGATGCGCCCATGGTCCGGAGGCCAGAATCGCAACATCATCTCCGCCATGAGTCTCCATTTTCATTGGTACAGCACCAGGATACTCAAAGTTTTTATTTCCAACTAAAAGAATAATGAACAGTTTTATTAAAATAAAAATATAGTGTTTGTATTTGGACTTACCGAAATCATTGTCGGTCGGATCTTGCCTGTTTCCATTAACTTCATGCACATACCCAGGACCATTGGCATAGGTAAGAGTTGTGTAAGGGAATGTATCAACAGTACTCCTGTATGTGCCCAAGCCTAAAATTGGGTTTCCACGGAAAGAATATCCAGAGATGGACATAGTATGAGCATGATCAGCGGTAACGACAATCAAGGTGTCTTTGTCTGAGGTTAACTCTGCTGCTCGCTTAATGGCCTTGTCGAGTTCAAGAGTTTCGGTAAGGGCCTTTTGGGCTTTTGCTTCATGATGACCATGATCGATCCTTCCTCCCTCTACGAACAAGAAGAAACCCTTGCTGTTTTTCTTTAGAATCTTAATCGCTGCTTCGGTCATTTCTGTTAACGAAGGCTCTTTTTCGTGATCAGCATCAAGATTGAATTCCATGTGCTTTTTGTTGAACAGCCCCAAAAGATAGTCTGTGTCGTCTTTAACATCAAGCAGACCATCTCTGTTCCAAACATATTCTGCTCGACCATTTCTTAGCTGCTTCCACTTTTTAATTAGATTTTTTCCATCCAAACGTTCTCCATATTGCCCATCTTCATCTAGGGTTGTATTGGGCAAGAACTTGCATCTACCTCCGCCTAAAATCACGTTCAGATTCTTTCCAGGATCTCTTAACACCAGCTGAGAAGCAATGTCTGGACATTGTCTTCCGCTTTTATTATATTCGGCAACATCTGCATCACTTTCAAACATCCGGAACGCTGTGTGAGCATACGCCCCAGCCGGACTTGCATTGGTAACAGTGGTTGTAGTCACGATCCCTGTCGACTTTCCAGCTCTTTGAGCCTTTGCCACTAGAGACTCAACTTGATTTTCTGGATTTTCACTTGCTTCGCAATCATAAAGAGGCACTTTGGCAGTAACTCCAATTGTTAAGAAATTCCCTTTAACCCCACAGAAGTAGGCTGTAGCCGAACACCCCGAGTCTGCTACTTGGGAGTTAACGCAGTAAGTCTGTAAGGCAAAGATCATTGACTCAGTCAGTTGATATAAACGGAAATTCATTGTTCATTGTGCCAAATACTGTTTAGTATTCCGCTGATGTCTGGCATTGACATTCAGACTGAACAGGGAATTGGCACCATGTGTGATTATGTAACTATTTAATTGATATCGGAGAGGCTCACCTTTGATAAACCAGAATGAGGTAACTTTTCCATAAACAGCTCGGATTCTTCACCTTCGTTTCCTTCTAGTTGTCCTTTATATATTCGTGCTGCTGTTATTGTGGGAATTGACATTCCATCTCCTATAAAGAAGATTACGTTCTTTGCTCGATTCACATTCGGTTTTTGCTTTAGTTTTTCGAGAAGTTTAGTCTGCGCCTGATTGTCCCAAAAGGCTGCTGTGGTCTCTTCTTCATTGTTAGGGTCTGGCATTATAAATCTGGATTTTTTGGTGTTTGGTATCAAACCGTGCATTGCTCTATCTGAAAATGGATAAATATCGATTTAAATCCTTTCATAGTGTTTATGAGTTATTTAGTTTTATGAAATTTAATGGATTTTAAAAGAAAGGTGAGGCTTAGCAATCATTCTTTGTACTACTAGTTCGTCCTATCTTTCAGGTCATAAAGAAAATAGTTAAAAGGTACTTGGACCGTGACCATCTAGTGGCATGCTTGATGGGTATTAGTGATGAAACACGTGTACCGAATCATTGAAAGTGATACTAAATTTGTCTTTACGTCTTGAAATAGTGAAGATTACGGCAGCCTCTGGGCGAGAGTCCAATATAGCCACATTAAGATCCGGGATAACGTCAATAGCCCCTTCCTTATAGGTAATGGATCGCTCAATCCAGTTATTCAGTTAGCTTATTCGTCATATAATGTAGGCGAAAGAGAGTAAATGATTTGCGTCTCATTCATTCATCCAGGGATTCTCCGCTTCAAAGACGGGAACTCCCCGAGTATTGGACACGTTCACCATAAAAGAATATTAGTACCGTGTGAAAAGTCTAGGTGGCTGTAAAATTTTGATCTAGATGAAAGTAGTCTAAGCAGTTGTGGGGTAAGGCACCTGGCTACCATATCAGAGGTCCCGGGTTCGAATCTCGCCAGCACCCCAGTCCTTCGTCTTTCCCACTTTTCTCACCAACATAACTGTCCTTCTTTGTTCTTCCCTCTTTACATTCCTGATTCCTCCGGTCATAGCTTCCCCTAGCATCCTTCCTCATTCCATCAAGCGCATGTCATCGGTTAGTTGATGAGATTCAACTCGCTTTGGGAGGCAAAACACTCCAGTTTTTCGATGCCCCGATGTCAGATTCGCGATAGTAATGGTTGGGAGTAGGTGGAATAAAATATTGCGGCTGGTTGTGGCAGTTCAGTCTTCACTTCTCTCTCTCTCATTTCACTATCTTCCGACTGGAGCTGCTGTTCGACATTGCACTCTATATGGTGGCCGCCACGGATCTAACGGTATATTAGGTATACTATATTGCTTTTTGTATTCTGCCTATGATACCCTTTCATTTGCTTTCATTTCCCCTTGTCGAGGGGGTTATGAAGAAAACGGTAATCCGCCCTCTTGAGATGGCCAACATGGACCTAACGATATATTGAGTATACTGTATTGCTTATTGTATTCTACTTATCATACCCTTTCATTTTATACCCATGTCGAAGGGGTTGTGAAGAATATTTTAATCTGCCCTCCTGAGACGGTCGCCAAGGATCTAACGGTATAATGAGTATACCATATTGCATTGTCATCGGAGCTAAAGCTGGGTGCAAAATTTCATCATGATAGGATATCCGGAAGTATTTGAAAAATCGATTGCAACATTTGTTCCGTGAAGAAAACAGTAATTCGTCCTCTTGAGACAGTCGCCATGGATCTAACGGTATATTGAGTGTACCAAGCATTCTCATCGGAACTGAAGCTGTGTGCAAAATTTCAGGGTCATCGAATAACCGGAAGTATTCAAAAAATCGATTGCAAAATTTGTACCGGATAAATTCACAGACAAAAAAGCGATCTAATAATACGTTGAGCGTTGAGCAGCCGGTCAGTTCGCTTTATGAGCTTTTTGGAAATTATTTGTGACCCCAAAATAAAGAGAATCCCGCTGAAAAATCTCCAGTTGCATTTTTTTAGAGGTTCATGTATAAAGGGACTGGGCTAATATTACACGAAAACTAAATAGGCATTAAAAGATTACCACCGCTACGTGCTGTACTTAGGTAGGAACTGCACATATTGTAAAAGCCTGGGCGGAAGGCTGATATCCCTCCACCCTAAAAACCCACCCGTCACGAAACCTCAAGACAGGCCTCGAACAACATGGACCCAACGGCAATGACTCAGGCAACGAAATATGGAATTTGATTTTGGAACTTGCAACGTCAGAATCCTCAACAGAAAGGGCGCTCTGCGTTTGCTTTTATTTTACTGGAAAAATACGACATAGCGATCACCGCTCTACATAGTAAAACAGAGGCATAATGGATCTCAGAACCCACAAGATACTCTCCAGTGATTCATCGAATGGAAGAAGAGGGTTCGGAGTTGCTTTCATAGTAAAAATGAAAATAAAAGCACTAATTCGGGACTTCAAGCCAGTAAGTAATAGCAGCGAGCAATAATAATTATTATTGCTCGCTGGTAATAGAATATGTACCATTCGCATTAAAACAAGACTACATAACATTAGTCTTTTAAGGGGTCGTCCATAAAAACCGTGGGGCGGTTTTTGCGATTTTTCGTCTCAAGACGTGGAGTTTACGGAATTCGTACCCCGTATCCACTGGGAACTGAAAGCGAGGTACGAGCTAAGAAAATCATCCACACTCACGTTCGCGCTTGTTCGCGGGTGTTCACGGCATAATTCTGAAGCCGCCTTAAGGCACAAACAGATTGGCGCGGAGGCGGTGACAGCGGCCGCTTGTGAGAGAATTTCCCATATATTTGATTTACATTTTTTATGGTGGTCCGTGTATATTAAACGTTTTTCCAGTCACCGTCGCCACCTCCTCCAGGCGCCGCCGCGCCAATCTGTTTGTGGCTTTAAAGTTTTCGTTGAATTAACAACCTGTATTGATAAACTGTTGTCTTCGGCCTTGTGTCTGTAGGGAATCATGACGTCACCTGCCTGTCACGGCCTGTGAGGCGGATGCCTGAAGTTTCCCATTCCTCAGTCAGACTGAGTAATGTGTGGCCTTCATCAGGCCGTGCCTGCCGACCTGGCCTGAAAGTGGAGAAACATGTTTTACTTAATTTAATCCAGTTTCTTGAGGAAACAAAACTATGTGATATTTGCCGAGACCCTTCTATATCCAGCACGTTAGATTGGGTGATATTCGGCTCGAACCCCCCTTAAACGTCTCACATAATTAATGGACGACCCCTAAACGTTCATGCGCCCACAGAAGACAAGACGGATGAGGAGAAAGAGGAATTTTACCAGGAGCTACCAAACGCCATCAGAATAATACAGTAAAACGCCAATTATCCGGATCGATTTTCGAGGCGATAGTTAAATTTTTAGAATGAGCTACGATATGACTATTAACTAGGATACGATTTTATTTTTATATATTACTGGTTCACCGCTGCACACAGTTCTTTATGAATATTATATTTATGAATATTTCTTTATTTATCTACTAAATCTAACGTTAACTACCAAACACTAAAATTAAAAAAGAAGCAATTAAAATTGCAGTAATAATAAATTACAATACATTAATATCAAATGGAAATGTAATTCAACAAAAAACGAATGGCATTAGAAAACAAAGATAAATATTGCTTGAGAACTAGAGCTAACAACTATAAAAAATGAAGTAGACTATCGAAAGCCAAATCACCAAAAGGCAGATTATATAGCAGCAAGTACATGAGATTTCACTATTAGTTTAAACTCATCTCTATCCATAACCATGCAAACATAAATTAAAAATTAAAGATTATAACAATAAAAACATCGAAATTAACATGTGACCCACGCACACAACAGAAAACGTAAGAGGTCACGTGTGAGATTTAAAAGACTCCTTTTAATGACATCTTTACTAATACTCACGCTAAAGACATTAATATTGAGGTTCACGTTAATGAACATGAACTCTAAACGACACGACACGGCGCCTTAGAAAACCGGAGTCAATCTTTCCATTAAGCAGCTGATGAACAAATATAACATCTGCCACATCACGACGCTTGTGAAGAGAGCTTAAGTTGAGTAACTTAAGCCGGGATTCATATGATGGAAGAACTATTGGGTTTTCCCAAGAAAGATGATTCAGTACGCATCGAACGAGCCTTCGTTGAACCGATTCAATAGTTCTAATATGTGAAGAGTAGTGAAGAGACCAAACCTGGGACGCATATTCGACGCATCTTACGATCAAATCTAATCCCGAGATCTTTACAAAAATTAGCACGAGCGATACCCTCATCAGAAAAGGTCTAGTTAAATATTATAGGACTACGTCTCCTACTAAAAGTCATGAAATCACATTTACTAATATTAAGAACCAAGTTGTTGTTAGTACACCAAGAGTAAAGGTGTCAAGGCCAACTTGCAAAAATTTACAAATCCGCCACACTCTTTATGTGACAATACAATTTGATGTCATCAGCGTAAATCAACATTCTACAGTGTCTTCGCAAGGGAACAATGCCATCAATTGATAGAATAAAGAGAAGAGGGCCAAGATGACTTCCTTGAGGGACACCGGATGTCTCTTCAATGGCTACTGATTTGGATCCACGAAAAAGAACTTGGTAGATCCGATCAGCTAAGTAAGAATGGAACCGTACTAGGAGGGATTTGAGAATTATAATGGAATGGGAGAGCTTGTCAAATGCCTTACTAAAATCAATGTAAGCACAATCAGTTTGACAACCGGAAAATAAGCCTTCGACGGCATGAGAAGTGAACTCAAGAAAATTAGTGGTAGTGGAACTAGCTGCAGGAAAACCATGTTGATTCGTTGAGACCATCCTCTTGCAGATAGGAACGAGTGTAGAGTAGATAATTGATTCAAAAAGTTTGGGTGTAACAGACAACTTCGCAACTGGCTATTCGATCTGGCTACCACTACCACCAGTTGCGTAGTTCGTTCTTGCTACCACTTTTGTGAATAGGACTTTTAAACGAATTCTTCCAAAGAGAAGGAAAGTACCCTTTATCCAAGGATTTTTGAAACAGGGTTTTCAGTGGAAACTGGAGAACCTTCACACAGGACTTAAAGACAGCCTGACTGTTGACAACAAATTGTGGTAGATTGTTGGAAACTTTCATTGATACATGGCACTCCTGCCAGTTAATTATCGTGGTTAAACGAGTCAACCATAGAAATTATTCTTGGTTTGCAATTCTTGCTTGTTTTGAATATGTACGGTAAAGCATGCGCAAACCCTCTAAATTATTATGGTTAACGCTTGAAACCATCTCAATAGTGGTAACCAAGTGGGTGTGTACATGCTATAACCGGCTAAAATTTTCGATTTCTTCTAAAAAATTCGAATTCTCCTAAAATTTCCTCAAGGAATTAATTTATTTTTTGACCGACATGATTGTGGAGCAACCGTCATAGTTCGTATTTCTAAATTCTTACAACAGCAAGTTTTCGAAATGACTTTCAGCAGATCCGAACTCTAAGCTATAAATTCTGAACTATGTATTCTAATTCTACCCTTCAACTACTCTTTGACCTTACTTAACTGTACGACATTTACTCATGATATTATTAAAGATGTCACAAACTGACAGTACAAACAATTTGTCCTAGGATCCACAATACAATTTGTTATTTAAAGTTTTCAAAAGCCCTGCTGTGTTTAAGGTACCTAAAAAGTTGAACTTCTTTAACCTTGAAGGAAATAGATAAGGTGTGGTGCAAAACAATTAAGTAATAAAGTAATAAAATGCTTAAAGGGTTTTAAAAACGGAAATTACTCTCACATACGTTCCCTCTTTTATGTTGACGTTTTGGTGTGTCCACACGATAAAGACTTTTGGTCGTAAAGACATTTGTTTGTAAAACAAAGCAAAGTCAATGCTCGACAGAGATTACGTCAGCCGGTTGCATTGAAACTTCACAGTCGTTACAGAAGTACGCACAGAAAGACTGATGGAAAGGTCCTTATCTTGTGTACCAACCAGAGTCACCAATTTGGATGCGGCCAGTAAAACTCAGCATACAACTTACATTTAAACGAATTGTGCGTGAGCCCCCTTTCATTATGTTCTATCCAGCGGGGAACGTGGAAGCAGCTTCCTCTGGAATCAAATTAGAAGTGCTTCCAGGTCGCGCTTCAGAAACATTTTGGAAGGTTTCCCGTGCATATACCTACAAATAAGTTACTTTCAACTTTGTCAAATTGTAAAATATTTTCCATAAATGTCAAATGTCCATTTAGGTTTTGCGCTCAGTGAAAGAAGTCAGTTTATCTATGCACATAAACTAATTGTGGTTTCATAATAATTTAATAAAAAGCGGTAAGTAATCAGCATAATTTGTTTTTTAAAAGTTAATTTGTAGGGTAATTTTTAATTTTGTTTAGGTACAACATTTATTTTTGAATTATGGACGTGTGCGAATACTGGCTAAATGGCTAAATCTTTCCATGAAATACTACATCACTCCACAAAATTTCCAATGTTGAATTTAGTCCGGTAGCGCTGAGCGAATTCTCAGTTGGTTAAATTTGGTTTTGACAGAATAGGATTTGAGCTTCGCTTCTCAGTTTTAATTTAATTTAAATATATATCGACCAGCTGCGGTAGATATTAGATGCTCCCGACAACATTAATGGTTATTGTAAGAAAATAAACATAGCTCCATCACAATTATGAACATATATTATACACTAGCATAAAACTCGCGTGCCTTGCAATGCCTTTAAATAAAAACTGTTTATTATGTGCAATGTTTTCCTTAAAAAAAAAACAAACAAACAAAAAAATCAGCTGTTATTATACCTAAAAAGGGTTTATTATAGTGCATCTTTTTAATAAATATGGTAAACAAATTGCTGTGTATATCACCTCTGCTCAACAAATCTGCAAGTTTTGAAGCAGAGATTGTCATGTATGTATTTATGTCATCAAGAGAAGTGACATTTTAGGGTTTGACGAACGTTCGTTAAGTTTGTTCGCCCATTTACGTGGGTGCAAGAAATTATGAAGCAATCACAAATAAATATTAAATAAAGCGAATTTCGAGTCATTCATTTCTACGTGATTATAGGGATGCACTGTCAAAATTTCAGCCCTTCAGCTTAGGAGGTTTGGGTTAACCCCATTTCACCCCCTTAGGGGATAAATTTCGAGTAATCGCCTCTTAGTGGATGTCCACGTCATTATAGGGATGCACTGTCGAAATTTCAGCCCTATAGCTCCAATAGTTTGGTAACCCCATTTCACCCCGTTAGGGGATGAATTTCGAAAAATCGCTTCTTAGTGAATGTCCACGTCGTTATAAAGATGCACTGCCAAAATTTCAGCGGTTTAGCTCCAGCGGTTTGATTAAACCCCATTTCACCCCCTTAGGGGATGAATTTTGAAAAATCGCTTTTCAGTGGATGTCCACGTCATTATAGGGACACACTGTCAAAATTTCAGCCCTATAGCTCCAGCGGTTTGGGTAAACCCCATTTCACCCCCTTAGGGGATGAATTTCGAAAAATCGCTAGGGATGCACTGTCAAAATTTCAGCCCTTTAGCTCTAGCGGTTTAGGTTGTGCGTTGTCTGTCAGTCAGTTAATTTTTATACAATAGAAAAAAAAGTAAAGAAAAAAAATCCCCTTGCAACTTATTGAACCCCATTTCACTCCCCCTCGACCCTTTTTTCTCCATAAAAAGTAGCCTATGTCCGTCTCCAAGGTCTAAACTATGTCTGTAGCAAATTTCATCAAAATCGGTCCAGTGGTTTAGGCGTGAAAGCGTAACAGACAGACAAACAGACAGAGTTACTTTTGCATTTGTATAATATTAGTAAGGATATATCAACCTTTACAGATCTGAATATAAAAATACACAGTTAGGGGCTTGCTTAGTTGCTTAAATTTTATATTTATATTATCTCTCCATGTATTTAAAGTAGTTTATAGTCTAAAAATAAAAAAAGGATTACAATTCGAAGCTTATATGTATTTTTTATTTACATATGGAAGCGTATGAAATTCTACATATAAACATGAAATACCATCAAAACAGAATTTAGTCAATTACTATGATTACATGCATACTTGAAGTCGGCTTCAAATAGACTTGAAAATCATGTAACCCCAGATCGACTTCAAATCAAGAGCATTTAACTGTCAGTTCAAGTTCAAGTCAAGTCCCCAGTCCGGCATGTAATCGTAGTAAATAACTGTCAACTTTAGCCTCCTCGTGAAAAGACTAAATCGCACTGCAACACCGACCTTTCCAATAATTTAGTTTAGCCGCAATTTAGGGCCTGTGTGAATTGGGACTAAATTGATGACTAAACTAAATTTTGCAGTTTTTGTCGTTAACGTAGGGAATTACTGTGTGAATTCATTTGATGACTAAATTCAATTGACAATAGTTTTTACTTTTATAATTTATAGTATGGGCCTGTGTGAATTCAATGACTAAAATTTAGTGTCGGTAATACAGTATTTAGTCTTTTGGCGAGGAGACTAAATTTTTTGACAGTTGACTAAATTGATTTTGAATTTGTTTCAAAATAGCTCAATTCAACTGAAAACAAAGTGGAGAAATAATAGATTGTTGTCAATAATGATATCTTCTACATCCATATATTTAGCTGCTTACTGTATAAAAAGCATTTACTATAAATTATAAAAGTAAAAATTATTGTCAATTGAATTTAGTCATCTAGTGCAGGGGTGGCCAACCCGCGGCCCGCGGGCCGCATGCGGCCCTTCGCGGAAAATGTTGCGGCCCGCGAGCTTCAGCATGATTTATCAAAATATTTTTTACGAAAAGGTTTTCTAAATATGAAAGAGCAAAAAATATAGCCAGTTATGAGCAATTATTAAAATTCACCGCCTGCTATATAGTATTTGCCATAACCGGGTTGATGGATAAAAATCCAAGAATTGATTTGGCTGCGATTTAATTGCTTTTCTCGGTAAGAATTCAATATAAAGACCGCATCCGCAACAAAATTTGAGTGTGATGGAGGTGGCAAAAAAAAAAACATAGCACACTTCTTTCGTTAACATCGAGCTAGTGTGTTATGAGCGCAGAATAGTTTTTTTATTATATTTCACATAAATCCGTGCAAGTAAACTCAAAAAAAATAAACATAAAGTCAGTTAAAAACAAAAAAATAAATAAAAGTTTCAGTATGAGTACAAAGAAAAGAAAAATTGTGGACGAAAATAGGCTATACAATGAACAATGGGAAGAAAAATACTTTTTCATTATGGAAAACTTTAAATTAATGTGTTTAATTTGTCGAGAATCTGTCGCGGTGTGTAAAGAATTCAACGTCAGAAGGCATTACGAAAGAACACGTGCTGATTATTTGAAATTAAAAGATGAAGTGAAAAAATTAAAACTCGCAGAAATAAAATTGCAATTAAAATCTCAACAAAGAATGTTTAGTTCAGCATTGCTGCAACCATCTAAAATTGTTAAGGCATCTTACTCTATATCACTTCTAATTGCAAAGAGAATGAAACCCTTTTCGGATGGTGAATTAGTAAAAGAATGCTTGGAAGCTGTTGTAAAGGATGTCATGCCTGAAAAAATCAAACTATTTTCAAACATAAGTTTATGTCGACAAACAATATGTCGTCGAATTAACGACATTTCAAATGAAATTGTCGCAAATCTTCACGGTCGAATTCAATATTTTAAATATTTTTCTTTAGCATTTGATGAAAGTACATTTCAGATACAGCTCAACTTGTAGTATTCGTTCGCGGAATAAATGAATCATTTCAAGTAACAGAAGAAATGTTAAACTTGATCAGTTTGAAAGATACTACAACAGGAGAAGATATTTTCCAAGCTATTGATAACTGTTTAAGTGAAAATAAACTAAGTTTGAAAATTCTTACTGGAATATCAACTGATGGCGCCCCAGCTATGGTAGGTAAAAATAAGGGAGCTATAACATTACTGATAAATAAATTAAAAGCAAATAATATCAAAAGCGACGACATAATTGAAGACAGAATGGATGAAGGTGATATGTCGCATTTTCGGACTTTTGCGCGGATGAAGGCTTTATGTGCATACAAACAAAAATAAACCTTAAAACAGCCACCTTTAAGACCATTTTGGAAATTAACTACTTGATTGAAGGTGTTATGTGCACTATTTTTTGACATCAATATTGGATGAAGGTTCAGTTTTTTTTTTAAATCCACGTTTCAGAGGAAATTAGTGCTGTTTGAATCCCAGTTAAAAAATAATAACATTCAACACTTTCCGCTGTTGAAAAACTTCACAAATCCAGAATGTAACAATTGCTCCAAATATACCAAAGAAATAAGTAAATGTATAACTGCTTTTGACTGTCGTTTTACTAATTTATTAGGCAAACACGACAAATTATTTGAAATATATTCATCTCCCTTTAACGTTGCTATTGAGACGGTTCCAGAAGATTTGCAAATGGAATTAATTGACTTACAATGCAATAATGAATTAAAAGTAATTTTTCAGTCATCAGATTCAAAAATTGAATTTTATAACAAATACGTAACAAAAGAAAAGTTTAGTAATTTGAGATGTCTGGCACAAAAAGTTGTAAGCTTTTTTGGTTCAACGTATTATCTGCGAATCGTTTTTTACCAAAATGAAATTTACAAAAAATCAATATCGCGCCACCTGTCTGACGAAAACTTGCAACACCAACTGCGATGTGCAAATGCCTGTATTGAGATAGATTTAGAAAAGCTTAGTGAAAGAAAAGAGAAACAAATATCTCATTAACCATTAAATATTTATTATTATATGAATATCAATATAATTAATACTAATGATTTTTTTGTTGTTTTAAATTTTCACATCTAAAAAATTACATTAACTTAAAATTTGAATCACTATACATATATGTATAAACAACCTTGGCCCGCGGGATCATAATGATTTTGCAAAGTGGCCCGCGATATCATTTGGGTTGGCCACCCATGATCTAGTGAATTCACACAGCAATTCCCTACATTAACGACAAAAACTGCAAAATTTAGTTTAGTCATCAATTTAGTCACAATTCACACAGGCCCTATATGTTTTGTTATACAGTAAGCAACTAAATTTATAGATGCAGAAGATATCATTATTGACAACAGCCTATTAGATCTTCACTTTATTTTCCATTGTATTGAACTATTTTGAAACGAATTCAACATCAATTTAGTCAACTGTCAAAAATTTTAGTCTCCTCGCCAAAAGACTAAATACTGTATTATCGACACTAAATTTTAGTCATCGACTTCACACAGGCCCTTAGTCAGTATTCGCACAGGCCCTATAGTTGTTATTATTTAAAAACGAAGAGCAAAACCTTTTTATCTGTGATAACTATCTAGCAAAATAATCATCTCATTTGCACACCTGCGGAGTCTTGACTTCTACAGTTTTAGAAAGGTGGGAGTGCGTAGATTGCTGCCTCATTCATGAAAATATCTCATAGACCCTGTTTAGACGGTGCGCTTCAGCGCAAGTGCCTCACGAAATTTGTGGGCGCGGGGAGGTTTCGGGGCGGTGGGAAGTGAGTCTTGATCAGAAAGGGATTCACTTGCGCTTTTTGGCGTTTTAATTTCATTTTGTTCCATCTTCGTGTTCCATTTCACTTTCGTTTCAGCCTTCTAAGTGAAAACACGTGCGAGAAAACTTTTAAGAAACGTTATTTTGGCAATTTACAAAAACACCATATCACTTTTCTTATTTAAAAAAACGGAAATATTCTGGATATCGCAAAAATTGTTATCACACTTTATAAAAACACGCCAATACTTCGTAGATAGCAAATTATGCAAATTGTTTTTATTCCATTTGTTCCAGCTGTAAAGGAAGCGACTGGGCTCAAAGCGAACCGTCTAAACAAATGTGCGCTTTGAGGCGACTCAAAGCGCGCGACAAAGCGCAACATCTAAACAGGGTCATAGGGTTACAAAAATACAGGGTGTTTATTTATAAGTTTATAAGTTTTAAAGAATTTAATTAAAACACACTGAATAATTTTAATTAATTATTTTATTGGTAATTAGGTTCTTCAAGAGGCGATGCCCTGAGTTTACACACAGGGTGACATGTAAAACTCTAGCAAAAAAAAATTTTAAACGCTCTAGCGGCTAAGCCCCTACGATCTTTATAAATGACCAATCTAATTCATAGCTTCGGTAGTGACGATATTCTATGTTACTTGTTCAATAATTTTTAATTGAAAGATTAAGCTCTGGAGCTACCCTTGTACTTCTACTTTGTCATATCGCTCAAGTATAAGGTTTTCGTTAACATTCCATTCTAATTGGACTTATAAGAAGATTAGGCATAAGTTTTATGTGGGTAATAATTAATTCAATTCAATTAATTAATCAATTAATTAATTCAGTTTTGTTGTGGGTAATAATTAATTCAATAAATGTTATGGTGCTTCATGTAAATGTAAATTTTTATCACACGACACATGGAAAAAAATTAAATCGATCATATTTCGTTTCAAATTTTTATTGTGTCAATTCTGAAGAGGCCTTATTATTGAAATATTAAATAACCAAAGAATCCATCGAAATCATGTGCAAAATGGTTGAAAACTCCGCGAAAATGAAAAACTTCGGAAAACCCTCAACTGAAATATTCTGCTATTACTATTATTGAAAAGTCGTCTTCTTCAAAATTCAGAAAACGCCGACAACTAAAAAACTGTCATAAAATCTGGGAAACCGTGAAAAAAATTAAAACCATGAAAGTAGACAAAATTTTGAGAAACTGGGATTAGCTACTTAGTGCTGCCACTTTGGATACATCCGTATCATTTTGGATACTATTTAGTCGCAAAAAACCATATGGATACGATGATACGTTTTGCGAAAAAGGATACGTTCGCGATTATCGTAGTTTTACTTAAATTTTTCAAAATCTGTTTCTATTCTTAACCTTTCTTGTTAATTCTATTCTGTGCTACATAGTCCAGTCAATACACAATTTTGCTGGAAATTCTACCAAACAGCACTGATTTGCACCAAAATTTGGTTCTGCCGGGGGTTGCTTTTACCCTGGGGGTCGACGCTACCCTTCTCGGGGGTGAATTTTTTTTTATTAATAATAAGTATGAGAATGGATAGATTGCCTAATTCTAAGCAACTTTTATTATATAAAGTTTTTACTGAAAGTCAATACTTTTCGACTTATTCGAGAATGGAAATGTCAACAAAAAAACCCGTTTTCAGACGTTTTTTCATGAATAACTGTGAATGAATAATAACATGAATAAGCATTTTATGAAAAAATCATTCGGAGTATAAATGTAGCTTAGAAAAAAACAAAAAAGAATACTGGCTTCAAAATATCACTGGGGGGTTTCAGACCTGTTGTGGTAACAACGTTGTAAAATCGATTTTTTAGGAGAGAGAGGTGAAGGAAAGGGAAGGAGGTGTTGTAACCTTTTCCCACAAAAATTTTTGGTTGAAAACTTTTGAACACTAACACTTGCACATGTAAAGAAGAAGAATATCGACAGGAATACACACACATCAACAACCCCTTGTAAAGATAGAAAAAATGTTCCCATTGCAACAGGAACCGTGTGAAACGGTGGAACGTTGTAACAACAGCTAAATGACTCAACGTCTGAAACCACCCACTAGACCCAAAACTAACGGAGTAATAGCTTGTTAAAGGTTGGTTCTTCTTCGGCAAACGTCAAAATTCGTAAATTTCAACGCGAAATATCCCAAAAACAATACATTTTTCGGAGAAATCTCATGGAACTTTTTTGAAGTGTTTAGAAAAACCTTTATTTTGTTTTTTTTTAATGGAAATTCCTAGTATCGAAATTAAGCGAGTTATGACAAAAACAAAATTGGTTCTTATTTTTTTTGGCGGCAAAAAATTGTGAAAATCACCCCCTAATTACCACCCCAATTGAAAATGATTGTTACCACTTTACAATTTACTTTATTTGTGCACTTGTAACATGCTCTATAAGTGCTTAGTGCTTAGTTTTTGAAAAATTTGAGCTTGAAGTGAAGAGAGCTTTTTTGCTAGTTTGCAAAAATTGTCTTTCTTTAAAAATAACTCAAAAACTATGAAAGATACGCAAAATTTGGTAGAGTGAAAAAAATTATAGGGTCTTTTCTAAAACTTTTGGTTTTTTTACTGTTTCTGTACGATAAAAATTGAATAAGATATGGCCGCCTCAAGTTTTCTTAGTTCGCAAACAGTAACGTTTTCAAGCCTTTTGAGCTCCAACCCTTTAAAAAAATAAGAGCTTCAAAAAAAATTTATTTACATCACCTTATGGCTCTTGAAAAAAACCTACAAAATGTTTTTTTATTGAACTTGATAGCTCAAAAACTAAGCGAGTTATGGTAAAAATACCAATTTTTACAGTTATCAAAACACGTGTATGCGGAAACAATTGTCCGAATAGTGCCGCAATTATAGATCAAGAGGAAAACGAGGAGGAAGAAAACTTCGCTTAGAAAACAGTGAAAATGAAGAAGAAAATGATTTTTAATTATGTATTTTGATTTTCTAATGTAAGATCCATAATATATAAAATTTTTACTTTTCCTATTATTTAAATCAAATTTTAATCAGTAGGGGCTGTTTTTATAGGGGTTGTTTTTATATGGGTTGTTTTCTATGGGTTGTTTTCATAAGGGTTGCAACTAATAATTCATGATGCAATGATAATTTATATCGATTAAACCCTTGAATCTACAATTCTACAATTATTTTCGAATAGGGGTAGTTTACACCCCCAAAAAATAAAAAGCAACCCTAGGCACATTGGCAACTTTGAAGTAGAGGGTAAGTAGAACCCAAATCCAAATTTTGGTGCAAACTGGTGCTGTTTGGCAGGATTTCCAGGTTTGGCCGTTTTTTCCGTGCATTGACTGTCGACTAACATTTTTTCTCAAAGTTGTGTTGTATTGTCTTTTGTGTTGTCATGTTCGGATACTTTGCTTGTTGTTTGCGTATTGTATCGTATTGTGGTGCATATCAGTGCGTTGGAGAGTTATTTTTTTAGCCTCATTTTACACGATGAAACACGAAACAAACAGTTTCCTGCAAGCCTGCTCGGTTGAAGGAGAAGGATGAGAAAGGGGCTGAAGAAACACGTCTTCCTTCAAGCTCGCTCTCACTTCTTCCCATCAAACTGAGCAAGCTTGAAGGAAACTTCTTGTTTCGTGTTTTATCAATTCAATTCAATTCATTCAAATGGCATTTTAAATATCTATTTGAATTGAACCAATATACAATTATGTGCTAATTTAGTATCATATGGATACGTCCAGGAAGGTTATGGATACGACTGGATACTTTTTCTGTGTTGTAATGGATACGTCCAAGGGCTCAGCGAGTGTCAACACTAATGAGCTAGAGCATTTGAAAGGGGGCTCACGCACAAGGAGTTTAAATGTAATTGTATGCTGCGTTTTACTGGCCGCATCCAAATTGGGCAATCTGGTTCGAAGTAAGTTTTACTTGATGAATAAATATGCATTATTCGTTGCTCAAACTTTTGCTTCGGATGGTCCATACACAACTTTGAGTTGTCTTAAAAAATGCAAAGATCAACTGGTATCATTTTTCAATCGCAAATTTCCAGAAGTCCTGTGGAGCGACAAAAGACTCAGACTCCTCTAATATGCGGATTTATGCAGGCTTTCAAATTATGTTATTCCTGGGATGAAATGTAATAGCAATGTGAAAATTTGGGAGGAAACGATTTTTTTGCGAAACCACTGAATAAATTAGATCTAGAACTTAAAAGAAGTTGGCTAAGCAATTTTTTGAAACACAACAAACTTTTCAAAATGGACGATTCTCTTGCATTTGCACAAACTTCCACTTTAGCTACTAAAATATATACCACAAAACAATAAACATACTATCATTACCCACAACATTCACTAACGTACCACTTGAATCGTAATTTTCGGCGCCAATAACACAAAAAACAGCACTAACGAAAAATATTGAAATTTTACACATTTTCAAACGATTCACTCCATCAAATAAAGCACAACAAACTGAATTAGAACGAACTTTTCGCCGTGTTTAAATATGCCCGAAAAGTACTTAAAAAGTTATCTCCTTCCACGTACTTCACCCCACAAATGTTGTATTAGTTTTACGACTATTTACCACCGGTCTTAAATTTCTGTTTACTATATTTTTTCCCCGTAGAATTTCGGAAGACGGAAGGTCACTTTGAGTCATTGCCAAGGAAACTGAAAAGTACAAAGGCACACGACAGCATATTTATAACAGCAAAGTTCGTTCCGAACGATAGTTTGTTAATCTATATTTAGACGCAAAGTGGTTGTGGGAATTGGTGGTGAGATTATCAGCCACCGGCACTTGAACTGCCGAAAATGTTAATTAGCTTGTGTGCAGGTGCTTCAAGAAGAAAATCCCACAATTTACCCGGATTTAAAGGGAATTATTCAGTGGCATGCTGCTTTCTTGAGCACTTCGTCCAATTAAAGATGATAATGTACGCATACATTATGTATGTGATATAAAAAGTTTTATTAGACCGAAACGAACATGAACGTAACAATGTTTATGATGACGGACTTTATGATCGGGAAAGGATTTTAAGCAAACACTCAACTCCAATCTTACTTTCAATAGTGCTAGAATCAGTTCTAGTTTTCACAGAAGAGATAATAATTGTGTGATTAGAGAGCAAATAGATTCTATAAAGAAGAAAGTAAGCGATAATCACATTTAAATGTGAAATTCGCCTCCTGGATAACCAACCGACGACGGATGTACCTAGTGCCCGAGAGTATAGCTGGGCTACCCTATCCGTTGGGGTATAATTCATGGATCCGGCCCTCCTGGTAGTGGGGTTGGGCGTTGAGCTCCCTGTAAAAACATATCAGTTTAGAAACCCGAAGCAAAGCCTCGGAACGGACGGAAAAAACTGCAACGACTACGGCAACAGCACCTGGAAATGATTTTCGGAGCATGGAACACCCGAAGTATGTACAGAACTGCAGCAGTTAAGTCACTCTTAGACTACGTAAATAGCTCTTAACAAGAAACATATCAGGACTAAAAGTGAAACTATACAGAATCCTTATAAGGCCAATACTACTGTATGGTTCCGAAACCTGGACTTTAAGAAGTAACGAAGAACACCTCCTAGGGTGCTTCGAAAGAAAAATCCTGCGCACTATATATCGCCTCACGACATGGACGATCGGCACCGAAGAAAACCTGGTTGAAGAATATCGAGGGTGACTTAAAGAATCAACGATTATCAGTTACCGAGGCTCGAGACACCGCCAAAAACCGAGAAGAATGGAAGCGAATCGTGAATAGAGTTCGGGACCCAGCGGCACCGACAGCAGCGTATCCGTTGCGGGGACGTCCCGCTCGGACCGCCAGCTAACGGATCAAAGAAGAAGAAGAAGATGGACGACCCCTAACCTCCAATTGAGTGACTCGCGCAAGCATTTCATATAAAAATTACAAGTTTGCAAAGATGTCAAGATGTAAAATTATGGTATCGAGCCCAAAAGAGGGCCTTGCTTAGGGTGTGTGCGAATACTGGCTAAATGGCTAAATCTTTCCACGAATACTAAATCATTCTGCAAAATTTCCAATGTTCAATTTAGTTCGGCAGTGCTGTGCGAATTCTCTGTTGGCTAAATTTGGTTTTGACAGAATAAAACTTGAGTTCCGTTTCTCTGTTTTAATTTAATTTATTTTAAATAAATATCGGCCAACACCGATAGGTATTAGGTGCTCCTGACAACATACATGATTATTGTAAGAAAATAATCATAAATCCATAGCAATTACGTTATTTATCTACCTTTAAAGACCTCAATTTAAAAATATAAAGTTAGGGGCTTGCTTTGTTGCCTAAATTTGATATATTATATTATCTCCCCGATGAACACCATGCCTCATTTTACATGATGAAACACGAAACAAAAAGCTTGCTCGTTTTGATGGGGAGGGACGAGAGAGGGGTTAAAGAAACACGTCCTCCCTCAAGCCCTCTCTCACTTCTCCCCATCAAACTGAGCAAACTTGAAGGAAACTTTTTGTTTCGTGTTTCATCGTGTAAAATGAGCCCATGTATTTAACGTTGTTTAAAGTCAAAAAATAAAAACATTCGAATTAACATTCGAAGCTTATATTTTTATTTACTACATATATGGAATTCTACATATAAACATAAAATATTATAAAAGCATAATTTAGTCAATAACTGTCAACTTTAGCTTCCTCGTGAAAAGACTAAATTACACTGCATTACCGACTTTTCCAATAATTTAGTTTAGCCGGTTTAGCCGCAATTTAGCTAGTATTCGCACAGGCCCTTAGTTGCTTTTGAACCCCACACAAAATCATCTACAATATTTTGGTGAGATATGCCTTACCAGTTTCTCATAAGGGCCCTATGAGGCAAACCTCGTTACAAATGAATTTGGGCAATCCCATCGTCTGTCTTACGAATGCGGAAAGATTTTTAAAAAGTTTAGTAATACCCTTAAGCTTTAGTTTAACTCAAGGGTGTCATTTAGCATATAAACCGGTTCTGGTTCGATTACAGAAGTCAAGCAGAATTGAAAGTGATGAGTACACAATGTTTTCGTTCTTTATACTAACTAAAAGAAGACACATTTACATAAAAGATGACCCTAAGTATATTGCTTTACTATAATTCGTGGGTTAAGAACTAGAGAAGCGTAAGGGCAAAAATACAAAAAAAAAATTTTTTTTCGCCATTCGCTTTTTTAATCCCCATATTTTGATGTGCCAAAAAACTGGAACGCTGTAGTGTGTAGATTGCTTAGTACAACAAAAACGTATAAAAACAAAAGATATTTGTTTATAACGGTAGGTAAATTTGAATTGTTTTTCGGCTCCCCTGAGGAGTTGTCATTTTGCCCTTACGCTTCTCTAGTTGTTAACCCACGAATTATTCTAGGAGTTATTCAACTATAAGTAAATTGAAATAATACACCCTGTATCTTAGTGGATAGCCTCCTCTCTAGAACAACTTTTTTCTCCAAATACATCCAGAAATCACCCCTAAAAAATTAGCAACGTAGTCCAACTTGAACGTCTGATAACCTATACAAGTCGCCAATGAGCGTATATGAGTAAGGGTATATTTTATAATAGAACTTACGGTTTAAGATGTATTTGCAAAAAAAGTTGATATTTTTACCCTAAAACCCACTAAAAAGTGAGCTTCCTGGGGTAGAAAATCGGTCAATATTCAATTCACTTGCAAAAATGCACGAAGCTTCACATGCTTATTAGCTACATATTACACTTTTTTTATATGGAACAAATCGTCACATGCTGCTTTGCTACATTTATCTTCAAGCAATAGTGACGAAAAGCTGCATATGAAGCTTTGGTATGCGGCCGGCCTAACGCCTCCTTCGTTGCTTTACACCCCGCCACCGCTACCTCGAAACTTCTCGAATTAGAATATTCGCCCTATGTACCATTTTCAAAAGCATTTTTAGCATTGTTCTCCAAACTTATATTAAAATGTGAGATAGACATTATGTATTGTAGCCCCTAGCCTATACTTTCAGAAACCGTCTTGGAAATTTCAATCGGGCTACTCTGCTAATATTGGCGCAATGTGCAAGATTAGGGTCTATTTTGTTTATACTGCAATTATGCAGAAACTATACATGCGACAAATTTCTTCTTTTGGCAGTTTAAAGTATATGTACCAGGGTATTATGTCCCAAAAAATCATACCCTAATATTGCAAAGCAACAGAGGTATGAGTTGTTGAAAAAAATGGCCTTTTTAAGGGGTTTTCTAGCTTTTCTCGGCGAAAAATTATCCGATCGAGGTCTAGAAAACCCCATTTTGTAGGGTTTTCAATTCGCTACAAATATCCTGTTGAGAGTAACGTGATTCATCCAGTACTTTTTATTGTATACGCCAAAAACGGAAAAAGTACCCATTTTTGTTGCTAATTATTGTTTAAACAATTCCACATGAGTAAATTTTGGCTGGTTTTTTGGTTTTAGTAATCTATGAGATACCCCTGAAGTAGTAGTGCAAGCAGTTTGCTGTACAATTTTATAACACGAAAAAATCTCTAATGACTGGTTTATTAGGGATAAGACAGCATTTAATTTCGGATACGTTGAATTTAAGACTGTCCTAGCCATGTGTTGTCCCTATTTATATGTAGACTGACTTCACCATATTATAGAAGACGAAATTGTGAAGTGGATTGTTGGTATATCATTTATTAAGATTAAAAATCCGTTTATGACTAGGTTCAACCCAGGTTCAACCTAGGTTCCGCCCAGTTATAAACAGGGGTCGAGTTGAAACTGGGTCCACTCAACCGAACCTCTGAACACTCTGACGGTGCGCCCGGTATAAAGTGGTATAAAGCCTTTTCCTGATATGAAGGTTTTCTCAGGATGGACCTTTCCTACTGTACTCATGGGCTATTGGGCCACCCACCACTTCGGTAAAGAGGACTCCTGCCGATCGGACTTGAATGAAACACATCGAATACTGGAGGTCCCCGCCTGGATTGTAGCTAACTATAGGCGGTTCCTTCCTGTGTCATTCCTTAATGCTGCTAATGAATAAGTACTAATACCTCGTAACCTACAACGTATTATATTGGGGGTTACGAGGTATTAGAACTTCACCGTCAAATTTTTAGCACGCAGTAGAAAGGAGGATTGATGTCAGGATGGCTACACTTGTTGGCTTGATCTCAAAACATGTGTTGGCTAGACTTGTTGGTTTGATGTCAGGACGCTTGTTGTTGGTTTGATTGCCGAACACTCCGCCCTGAATTTCCACTTTTGGAGGATGGACATGGCGGCAACTGCAGGCTTTGCCTTGGCGTAGAATGAGTCTTCATGTTCTCAGTGGATGCCCCGCGATTGGTCGAACAATCAAGATTTAGCCACAAAAAATAAATTTTGTAGCCTCATTTCAAATTAGTGCTGTTGAACTAGACGACCCACTCAGAGACGATCCTATCCTTCATCTTTTGACTTTCGCCTTTTTAATTATCAGAGCTGCGTGTATGTTTGTTTCTTCTCTCCGCCGAAGCCTACATTACAGCGAAGAAACTGGATTATTCGATCGACAAAATCAAAAAACTTTTGTCGCGCCTATTCGCCCCGCTTCACTCCTTTATTCTCTCTATTTTATTTTGGGTCAAACTTACTGGCACTGGCACTAGTTAGTCTGGCAGATTACACACAGATGACATAATTAATTAAACGACGCTGAAAGTGCGAAGTGGCTAATCTTCCACAAAAACAGCGATAAGGAAAAGAGCAGATGGTATAATTGAGCCCGAGCCCCGAAGAATTTCGTCACCGATCCGATGTCACCTAATACCCGTAAAACCGGGTTACGTGCTCTATCAAAATCGTTTGGAATACCCTAAGCAACCAAATTCACGGTAACATGCTTGTTGAAATTTTAAATAACACAAACTACAATAGAATGATTTCTACTAAATTATCAGATGGTGTAACATGATAGATGACTTCTTTGAAATGGTAGTAATTTTTACAGCATTTTTAATTAATCTAATAATCCGTGTAGCCAGCTTGTGACTGAACGTTCCTCAGGTAAAATTGCAATCAACAACAATTTTCTCAGAAGAACTTTCTCCTTCAACAAATTTATCACCTTCGCGTGGATGGCTTATCAGCAACTTCAGTAACTTTTATGATGAACTCCTTCCATTATTGCGCGGTGAGCTTAAGCGGATCTCAAAATGTTTTACTGACGCGTAAATTTATTTGTTTTTTTACTTAACGGCTTTATGTTTGTCGCCAAAAATTTCGTCCAAACTTTTGTTGATATATAATAATCGATGTAAGATAACCCAAATTGCATCACACAAATTATACATGATTTACTCATTATTAAAGGTAATACAATTTGACCATAAACATAGTGTAAAACCAATTACCATTTGGACAACATTTAGCACCTTAACGTAATCCGTAGCAACCACAAATATTTTTTTTATTATTCAAATGAAATGTTTATCAAGTAGTTACTTATACGCGAGCGATGCCTTCTGCAAGGTGACGTCTTCACAAATATCTTAGACGTAGATAGTACTTTCATGGAGAGCAGACAATAACAAACTGTCGAAATGCTTGCAATTAAATATTATCCCTCGAAGCCAAATGCTTGGTCGTAATTAAGATAAAATTGTAGAGTAATTAACACCCTAATTGTTTATGCACGTGACCTAATGCATGATAAGCAGTACAATATACAATAATAATTACGCACTGTGAAAATTTATAAATAATAATAACTAAAAGATAACCTGCTCAACATTCCAAGCGATGTCCAAGGAGATAACATGTTAGCTCTTCAGATTTCGATATCTTTGAATAATAAAAACAATTCTTTATGCTCCTTTAATCCCTCATGGGACATAGGGCGGAAATAGTTGCCCTTCAGCGGATTCTGTTTTGCGCGACACCTCTCAGCTCTGACTAGGATCTCAAATTACAGAAGTGAAATTTAAAAAGAAAGACGTTGTTGTTTTTTTATGCGGAAGACTAGAGGCTCAGGAAAAGCCCCTTTATACTGTCAGAGCCGGCGCTTAGGTTTTTTTGCGCCCGGTGCACTATGCCATTTTGCGCCCCATAAGTTGCTCATTTTTGAATGCATTGAAGGACAATGGAAAAGACACAAACACTCGCAGAATGTGAACATTAAAAAGATTACATAGGCAGGAAGTTTCACATGGGTCAACATCCACCCAACAAAAATTTTGCTGGCAACGTTGTTTGCGGTGACGAGAGTAGGCGAGAACGATGGGGTAGACAGATTTTTTGAGTTGTATTTTGTCTCCCTTTTATAAGGAAAAGAAAAGGTATTGCGGAAGGGAGGAATAATATCTATTTATTTATTTAGCAACAACAACAAGCTTAAACATTCTAACGTATAGTTTGTTGGAAAAGTTGGCTCTTGTGAAAACCCGTGCGATCCTTCCTCGAATTTCAAAAGTTAATTGACCATTACATCCAATTTTTGTTGGTTGGCCCGTGTGAAACTAACCATATTAATTTGTTAGATAGTAATACCCCGGCTTCACCAACCGAACTGCGCAAGTTCGACCAAATTGGTGTACTGAACTTCAATTTTTGACTGAGTTCCCATACATTTTGACATATTGAACTCAAGAAAAAATAAAGCCTGAGTTCGCCCAACAGAACATGAAGTTGAGATTTAACGTAAAAGCTCGCTCAAAAGAGAGTATTCCACTGGAATAATGAAATATCATTCCAAAGTAACAACAATTTCAAGCATAAACTGAACATGCCAGCTGGTGAGGCCACTTATATGGATTGAATGGAACTTTATTGAACCGAGGCCGGAGAAGCCCGGGGCATAAAGGAACAAACAAAGAAAAGCAATTAAAGAGGAGTTCTCGCCACAAGGAGTTTTGTTCTCCTCATTTCTTTTTGCAGAATTTTCAAAAAGTACTCCAAATAAATGAAAATTTCGCGAATCTCGAAGCTGCAATCTTTGGAAACTTCCTGCACGAGAAGTGCAGGGACAAAGATTGATACTTTTCAATTTTTTTTTTCATAGTTGTAAATTTTTTTAAATCTTAATATCTGAAATTGCGCCCCTGACTAATTGCGCCCGGTGCAAGTGCACCATTAGCACCTATGTACTGTCTACAATCTATTTTCTTCGTATAGAGTGCAATGTCGAACAGCAGCTCTTAGTCGGGAAGGAACCTAGCCGCGATATTTTCATTCCACCTACTTCCAACCATTACTATGGCGACTCTGACATCAAGGCGTCGAGAAAACAGCTCGCTGCTTGAAACGAGTTGAATCTCATCAACCAACCGATGACATGCGCTTTGGTGGAGCGGGGAAGGACTAAGGAAGGCTATGGCAGGAGGAATCAGGAATGTAAAGAAGGAAGAAGAAAAGCTATGTAGGTGGGAAAGTGGAAAAGGCGAAGTACCGTGGCGCTGCCGGGACTCGAGCCCGGGACCTCTGCGATGGTAGCCAGACGCCTTACTCCATAGGCTACCGAGGCCCCGGATGAGATCCTTGTGAGGTATTCTTTTCTTAAAAAGGATAAGGACTTGAGGACTTTTAACTTTCTCCTTGAGGGCTTGCAGCTCGGGACTGGCTTTGATTCCTCTCTTTGGTAAGCTATGAATTGTCTGTTCGTTGGAGGGTATTTTCCTTTGGGGCTGTGATTTTTTAATTTGTGACTTTCTAGGGGTCTGTTCTTCGACTTGAAAATCCCCCAAGCATCGTTCTTTGTGTAGTTACCCGGTCTCATTATCTCGACCATCCCCTTTTCTCTAAGCCAAAAAAGGCATATCTTCTCAAAGGCGCTATGGTTGCCTTTGCAGTTAGCCCATTTTGCCACTTTACTGCACTGTCTGCCCTCATTGCAGTCCTGGGGTGGCAGCACGTAAATTGTTTCAATCGACCTCTTCATATAAAAATCTTGAATTTTTGTATGTACAAGTCGATTGAAACAACTTACGTGCTACCACCCCAGGACTCTCCACGTCTTCCCCAAATCCTCCATTTTGATTTGCAAAAATGATTTAATGATCAAATCTTTGGCACTTAAAGAATCTAGATTTAGCGTGGGTATAACTTTTGTTTTCTCAGGAATCAAAGCTAGCTTTAATGGTGATCCGTTGACCAAATTGTGTTCTGGATGGACTGACGAACTTGTGCTTGCTTGTGAAGAGTCACATGGGATAATTTCAGAAGTCTTTGTGGGGGCTGAGTTATTTCTTGTTAATCCGGGTTTTTTATGCTCTATTCGGTTACTTTTGTTCGTGATTCAATCCTTTTTCAAAGCCCATCATCTGTTCTTGACGGAGGTGTGCCCTTTTTACCAATGAGTCGGGCGGAAGCTCTCATGTTCTTCATCGATTACAAGCAGATTGAATTAAAGATGCGTTGAGAAAGATTACATCTAATGGGATAGACGTAGAAGAATGAATGACAAGCGAACTAATATTAGACCAGAATTGTTTAAGGTTTAGAGTAGGATCAACCTTAGCATTGATGAGGCTGCAAAGCTGTTTATAATAAGTAAGATAACTACCTTCTGCGACAACGTCTATACATGAACTCACGCTGCAAAATTAAGCCGCAGATTTCACGAGAAATCCAAGGATATGGTGACGATGGTAAAGAGAGTTAATGAATTCAATATGTTGACTTTTGAGTACACACAGGTTTTATTATAGATAAAACTCCAAGGGAAAGAGGAGACTAGTTCAGTAAGCGAGTCTAATTAATGTTGCTATAATCAGGATATGAAAAAGAAGAAGACAAAGGAGAGGGAGAAAAAGTAAAACGAGTAGAAAGGAATAGTAAGTCATGGCCGAGAAAGCTAGGAGGAGAGATTTGATTATGTTTTGCTGAGTCAATGGAGGTAACAGTTAAAACATCAAGTAAGGAAGGATTTTGGCAGTTCAGAAAGGTAGGGAGTTGATTCAGAATTTGTAGGTCCAGAGCTTCAAGAAAATATCGAAGTGTGTTCGCACGTGCATTATCCTTCAGCAGATCAACGTTAAAATCACCTGCAACAATTGTATTCTCATAATGATGTGATAGGCTTGAAACAAAGCGGCAGAGCTCAGCAGCTAGGTCAGGATTAAAAACATTAGGGATACCATGGCCTCGATTCCCAGATCCGGCGGGTAGGAAGTGAGTGCAGATTTGAGACTTTGCGATTCTCAAATCCGCAACCGCGAATCTCTCTTTGACATTTTCCGCCCTTTAAAAGTGTGATCCGCAACAAATTTTCTGCGGATTTGAAACCACATATGCGCCTAAGATAATCCAACATCGGGTATTTCATTATCGTGTTAGTCTTCACTCCGAATTTTTGATTTAATTGAATCCGCGACTGCGGTCAAATCCGCACTTACTTCCGCACCGCCGGATCTGGGAATCGAGCCCAATATACATTAGCTTTGTTTATTGAGCTGCTCTAGGTTGAGCTAGCTTGAGATATCTCACGAAAAGGTGTTTCATGAGCAATTTGGTTTCTCTTACTTGCCTGAAGTTGCTCTGATTTGTGTTTCATGAGCTTGCTCTAAGTTGAGCTAGAGCCGGTTTTCTGCTCTACCTTTTTTGGTACAGCAATTTCAGGCAAGCAATCAGCTGTTTGTCAACTGTCACAATACCGACATCCGTTAATTGAATATCTGAATTAGAGGAATCATCTAGCGCTTCCATCAACTGACTTAATAAATATTTTTCCATTTTTTAATTTAGTAGCGTTATTTATCAAGTTTAAATAAATTTCAATTTAAAAACTGTCAGGTTGAAGTTCTGACAACGCACTTTGAGAATTCTTGCCTGAAAAGTGTTTCATGAGATTTCTTGCTCTGAATTGCGCCAACTTGCTTTATTTATTTTTGACAGCTGCTCTACTGTGAGCTGCCTCGAGCTGCTCTGCCTTTTTTTCGGTCTCAATAAACACAGCTATTGATAACAACACATTTTTCAGAAGATTTTATTTCAACGGCTATAAATTCAAATAGTGAACCACTGGATAAATCAATAACTTACAAATTATATAAATAAATATATAAATTCAATAAATTAACAAAAAGAATTTAAAAAGTTAAGCCATTTAAAAAAAGATAAATAACAGGACATAATCAAACAAACGTTAAGCAAATGTCCATAAGAACATGTTTTTCAAGAAATTAATTAACTGTAATTAAATTTAAAGTAAGATTGAAAAAGAAAAATAAGGAATAAAATTAATGAACCTTTAAGTCAATAAAACTAAACTCAATAAAAGAATTAAAAAGTAAAATAAAAAATTATAAAAACCAAAAAAAAATATTTTTATAATAGGTCCGCCATTTTACACTTTAATTTTTTTAACACAAAGAAAAACAGAACCAATTTGTCAAAGTGAACCGTACAAGTCAAGGTATCATTTATAAGGAAATCATGAATATTAAAAACAATTACGGAACTGAAATTTAAATTAAAAAGACGTTATAGTAGTATTAATAAAAACATTACAAAAAAGGGAAGACGCTTGATTATGGCAATGATACCGCCAAATAATTCGCATTTCCTCTTGTTCTTCTTTCCGAAATTTAACGAAAAGAACACCATGGAATTATATATATAAAATAAAATCGCGTTTTTCTCTCCTTATCCAACAACCGGTAGCATACCGTAAACACATAAATATTAATATATTTATCTCGCTCTTAAACAGCTGTGTAGTATAAAATTAAACACGCACACTATCAAGTATTTGAAGACGTCTTCTGCCGGGGCCGCCGCGGTTTCGCCAGTTTTTTTAAGTGATTTTATTTATTCTTCGGTTTTTGTTAAAACAAATTCAAATAAAAATCAGCACAATTTGTTTCTAAAACAATGGACACTAGGAAATTAACGGAGTTATTGCGGGCAACTATAGACCCTTTGCCAGACCAGCGAAAACAGGCCGAGGAACAATTATCCCAGGTTGGTTCCATGATGAAAATTTTTTTTACCATTGTGTTACCTCGTGTGACCATGTGCTTTCTGTTCGATTGTCAAAATTTTCACGAAAATGCATGCGAAATTCACATTCAATCGAGGAAAAGTGCATAGAATTGTGAAATTGCGGTTAATTAATTATTACGGTGGTTTAATTAAGGATATTAGTCATCGAAAATATGAAAAGCTATTTGCAGCGCGTTGAAGTATAATTCCTTGCCCATTCATGTCGCAATCCTAGGGTGTATTTGTGTGAGCCTGTGCATTTCAATGCACAATACATGGATAGCCATGTGACAGCGGAGATTCTGTCACTGCATTTTTCCATTTTAAAAAAATGTAAGGTTAACGCAAAAACTTTGAATTGCATTTTGTTCGGTGGCAATATTGAATATAGTAGAAATGAAAATATGAAAGTCACCCCTGCGACGACAAGGTGCAAAACCTAACCTTACTGTTGAGACTCACGCAATTTCAAGGACTTTGCTCCAATCGATGTCAATACCCCAAACCCTCGTGCTCGTGTGCTTTATTTCTAGTCTAATTAAATGGTTTATGCCAGAAGTAAATCTATTCTTTGTTCCAAATTTAGCTCATGTAGGTTCCAATAAATCGCTAATGTCTTTTTAAAAAATTTTAGTGGTTATGAGAGTTTTATAACCATTAATCTTTAGTAGACAAACGTGACATGGAAGAATTAGGCTCGATTTCCGTTTTTTATACTATTTCCAATACGCTCATTCTACCTTAACCTTTTTTGTACTTACGTGTACGAAAAAAGCTTTGCGGAATAATGTAATTTGCAGTATCATTGCTGGTAGTTCATTACCCTCACAGCAAATTTGTTGCGCGTTTTTGGAAATAATGAGTCTCCTTACGGCGGCGCTTGTATATGTAATAAAATCACGATGATGCTTTCGACTCATGCTCTAAAGATTTGAAGAAAGTCAAATTTATTAAAAGTATTAATAATATATTGATTTCGTTTATACTATTAATATCTGGCTGTTTAACCGTTCCTATAACAATTAGGAGCAAAATAAAAGACAGCCAGAGATCGTCAATCATGAAGGCGACCGTTGGCCAAGGTCAACAATAGCCTGTAGTGGAGCTCCTGATAGTGATGATGGCCAGCTCCTATTGCGATATTCTAGCAAACAAATACGCAAAGTTAATATTTACTATGGTTTAGCTGACACTGATAAATGAGTTTTTAATGGCCGTTTAAAGTTTTCAAATTCAAGTTAACAACTTTAATTTTATATTTCCAAAACGATCGATTTTATACGTACTTGCAGCATTTTCTATTATCATTGACAGGCATTAACATTTCATAAATCCTACTGAAGGAATTTAGGAATTTTGTTAATTTTAGGTCTGAAGCTATGACACACTTTAAAACAATAAAGCCATAGGAAAATATGTATAATATAGCAACTAAGATGTAGAAATATGGAGGCCAAGAATTGAGGAATGGATTGCTCATGCTTGTAGAATCGACCTAGTATCAGAAAAAGATTCTACTTGCATGGAAGGAAGGTGTGGTATGTCTCCTGCACAGAAAAGGAGATCAACTCGTATGTGAAATCTATAGAGGTATAACCTTCATCGACTAAGCCTATAAAATACTGTCCACTATTTTGTACCGATCGCAGAAGACATAATAGGAAGCTATCTTCTTCCTTAATCCGTTAGCTGGCGGTCCGAGCGGGACGTTCGCGCAACGGATACGCTTCTGTCGCGCCGCTGGGTCTCAAACTCTATTCACGATTCCTGCATCGCATTTAGAAGACTTCTAGGTTTCTAGGTTGTTGACGTCCGGTTTGAGCAGTGTCCACGTTTCCCAACCATAAAGAAGAATCGGAAGGTTGAACGTTCGGTAAAAGCGTACTTTCGTTTTGATGGCAATATTTGTTCGTTTTCATATGGACCACTTGAGCGAGGCGAATGTTACTGTTGTCTGGCCGTTGCGGCTGTGAACGTCGGCCGTCGATGCCACTTTCATTTTCTCCACCAATGATCCCAAATATTTGAACATCGGAACTTGTTCGATTTGAGTTCCATCGAGGTGAGCACTAGCCGTCGTTTTTTTTTTTTTTTTTTTTTTTTTGTGATAGACTAGAGACTTAGGGAAAGCCCCCTTTGTACTGTTCGACAATCTATTTTTTCCTATAGAATGTCGAACAGCAGCTCTAGCCGGAAGATGAGAAGTATATTAGAGAGAAGTAGGAAGGAGCTGCCACAACCTAGCCGCGATATACGATATATCCACCTACTTCCAACCATTTCGCGACTCTGGCATCGGGGCATTTGAGAAACAACTCGCTGGAGTGTTATGCCTCCTGAAACGAGTTGAATCTCTTCAACCAACCGATGACATGCGCTTGGTGGAGCGGAGAAGGACTAGCGAAGGCTATGACAGGGGAATCAGGAATGTAAAGAGGGGAGAGGAAAGAAGGAAAGTTAGGTGGGTGGAAAAGTGGAAAAGGCGAAGGACCGTGGGCTGGCCGGGATTCGAACCCGGGACCTCTGGGATAGTAGTCAGGCGCCTTACCCCTAGGCTACCGAGGCCCCAAGGAAGGTTTGTGAAGGAAGCTATCAATGTGGCTTTCGATCAGGTAAGTCCGCTATAAGCCGAAGCGTAAAGTTTGATCTTAAGGGCCCAATACACGAGCGCTCCATCCGACTTACGCCACGCCAAAGCAACAACAATTTGTATGCACTTGTCATTTGTATACAAAGAAATTGTTGTTGTATTGGCGTGGCGTAAGTCGGATGGAGCGCTCGTGTATTGGGCCCTTTAGACATCAAGAGTGAAGCCATGAGACGGAACTCCCTGGCGGCCATATTGGTAGGCTCCAAATGTCAAATAATCTCGTCGAAATTTAGGGGATAAAATCTGATATAACTTAAAAAAAAAAATGCTTTTTACTACTGTTATCCGAAACTAGAATGCTTCCGTATTCCCTATTACAAAATTTCTTTCTCTAGCTCGAGTAGAATACCACTAACCATATTGTTACAGTTTCGAGTAGAATCTAGTCAATTTTGTAATAGAGAATACGATTTTGGCAGTTTCGAGAGAAACTCTCAACATATTGTAATAGAATAAGGCCCCTGGTCCGGCTGCAGCCGATTCTTGTCGTGTCGTGTGTACGCTCGTGTGGAATCTCCCTTACAGTTTTTCAAAGCTTCGCACTCCAAAGACTATAAAATACTTTGCTTCCTTCAGCTTTTTTTCATGGTCCAACTTTATCTACTAAAATGGTCACATACACATAAATGTGAAGTATTCGCAGCCGAACCAACACGCCCCAGCATTTGCAAGCAACAACATTCGCAGCAATATGAAACAAAAAGCTTTTACAGCCTACAGCAAAGGGTTTGATAATATGATTTCTGTAAAGCAAATTGCTGTAGTCTTTTGGTGCTTCTAATGACACGATATTCTTATACAGGGTGCTGGAAAAGTCTGGGAACGGTCCCATATTTTCTGATGGGTGGAGTTTTGTGAAAAATCATGAACCTTTCGTTCGTCAGACCTTTTCACCCATTTTCGGAAATACAAAGTATACCAACATTCAAACATATCGTGCGTCGTCGACGGTTTCTCCAAGTTGGCAGAAAAATAGGTCGACGATGCTTTTTAATCTCACTCCGGCCCTAACAGTGACTTTCTCGTTGTACAGTGGTGTTTCTGAATGCCGGTTGGGTTCTCTGTTCTCCAAATTCCACATCTTTGTTTATTGATTCCGCACGATAGTGTAAAATGAGTGTGTATTGACACATAGCTAAAATGTCACTCAATGATGCTTCAGAATCGTGTACCAATTTTGACAAGTGATATTTCGTTGAAAAGCTATCGCTGTGCAGAATCCAAATAAGACCACTTGTAGTACAACGGGTCTTATTCGATCGAGTCTATTAGATATTAGCAAAACTTGTCAATTTAAGGTATTTCTTAGACGATGAAAAGGCCCAACCGAATGTTATAAAAATTTCTTCAGAACATTTTTTCGTTAATATTCTTCTTTCGATACCTCAAAGAAGTCGATATAGTATTTGGTTCGCGGTATCATGCATGTACAAAAATCACGAACGTCTTTTAAACAAAAAACGGCTCGACTGAATTTTATAAAAATCTTCATTTTTCGTTAATACTTTCGAACGGCACCTCAACTAAGTCGATATCTTTATGGTTCGCGCGATATTGTGGAGGTACATAAATCACTTATATCGTTTAAACCAAAAAACAGCTCGACCTAATTTTATAAAAATATGATCTGAATATTTCCGTTAATTCGCTTCGAATGACCACATGCGTACGCACAGGCACACACAGATACTTCTTCCCAAATTTTTGTTTAAAATGCTATTGGGACGTTGAAAAATGAAAATACGTTGAAAACATTGATTTCGATTTTCGGACCGATTACAATAACTTCACTATAAATTGGGAAGTTAAAAAACGTCCACACTTTTACATACGTTTTAAATATGTCTCACTTCTCTATAGAAGGATCATTGGTTATATCTATTTCAAAAGCATTCTTCATTTAGCTTAGGTTAGTAAGACCAGCCTTTTGCTGAAACGAGCAATGAACGCAAAGCACATTGAACAAAAAAATTCATAAAACAAAATATTAAAAAAAAAACAACATTTAAAACTTCCTTATTTAATAATTTAAATAAAATGACCATGTTTTTTGTAGATTCACAAAATAATAGGATTTGTTCCTACATTATTACAAATTGTTATGCAAAATGATGTTGACTTACCAGTTAGGCAAGCCGGAGCAATATACCTTAAAAATCTTATAACAAATAACTGGCAAGACCGTGAAACAGATCCAGGTGAACCAATGGTCTACTCTATTCATGAGCAAGATCGTGCAATGATTCGTGGCAGCATAGTAGAGGCTATAGTCCTTGCACCAGATTTATTAAGGTAAAATTAACGGCATTATATATTATGTATAAATTAATTTAAATTATTATTTTAAAAAAAATAGAGTACAGTTAGCCATTTGTGTCAATCATATTATAAAATATGATTTCCCAGGACGATGGACGCAAGTAGTTGATAAAATTAGCATATATTTACAAAATCCAGGTAAGAATTTTTATTTCATTATAGTATGATTCAGATTATTAAATAATACATTAATTATATAAAAGACGTTAACGGCTGGAATGGAGCTCTTCTTACCATGTATCAACTAGTAAAAAGTTATGAATATAAAAAGTCTGAAGAACGTACACCGCTGACTGAAGCTATGAATCTTCTTTTACCGATGATCTATAATTTAATGATAAATTTAATGAATGACCCATCGGATCAAAGTGTTTTATTACAAAAACAAATCTTAAAAATTTACTATGCTCTTACACAGGTATAAAAGGAATTATTATTTATTTTTTTATTGGGAGATTTTCATGTTTTCTTCCTTAGTATACTTTACCATTGGATTTAATAACAAAAGAAATGTTTTCACAATGGATGGAAATATGTAGACAAATCGTTGACCGCCCAGTACCAGATTCATCACATATTGATGAAGATGAACGGCCTGAATTGCCTTGGTGGAAAGCTAAAAAATGGGCCTTACATATTATGGTGCGAATGTTTGAAAGGTAAGTGTGTTTTAACTCCTTGGAAATAATATATATAATTGTAAAATGAGTCTTAGAGCATACGTAAAAAACTCAAGACTCACATGGGAGTTTTTTGGCACTGTAACAAATTTAATTTTTTAAATTCACTTAATTGCAAAATACATTAGGCAAAAAAGGTTTTAAATTTGCTCTTGTCCTTTTTCTTCTTTGATTCATTAGCTGACGGTCCAAGCGCTGATGTTTGTGCCGCTGGGTCTCAAACTCCATTCACGATTGGTTTCCATTCTTGACGATTTCTGGCGACATCTTGAGCCTCGATAACTGATAACACAGGCCTGCAAAACAACGGTTTTTTTTTCTTTTCAATTTAATAGTCGTATCCTAAGTATTTTTTCGCGCTGAATCCGAATCCGTTGGCCAAATTGCCCTATCACGTCAGGATTTTGAGCAATCCTAACCTAAAAGTGCCAAAAAGCGTGTTTTTTGCACTTTTGGGCGTTAAATATCTCAAAACTATGGAATGATAGGGCAAATCTGACAACGGGATCGTTTTCAGCATGCCAAAATCTATAGAAAACCATGTCGAAAGCGTGAAATTTGACAACATTTTTTTTGTAATACTGAAAAGAAAAAACGAGGTGCAACGATGATAACATGTCTTAATAAAAATCGTCGATTTCGCGCCAAGAAGTTTTTCTTTTCAGTATTACAAAAAAAGTGTTGTCAAATTTCACGCTTTCGACATGGTTTTCTATAGATTTTGGCATGCTGAAAACGATCCCGTTGTCAGATTTGCCCTATCATTCCATAGTTTTGAGATATTTAACGCGCAAAAGTGCAAAAAACACGCTTTTTGGCACTTTTAGGTTAGGATTGCTCAAAATCCTGACGTGATAGGGCAATTTGGCCAACGGATTCGGATTCAGCGCGAAAAAATACTTAAAATACGACTATTAAATTGAAAAGAAAAAAACCTTGCAGGCCTGTGTAATCGTTGATCCTTTAGCTAGGTTTTCTTCGGTTCCGATCACTGAATTCTCCAGTCTGCTGGACGGTCCCGCCAGAGAAATTTACGTGGCAAACGGTTATCATCCAATTGACAAACATGTCCCAACTACCGTAGTCGACGCTTTTGTATTTCTTCTTCGATCAGTATCTTTCGAAGGCGATCGAGGAGTGACACCGAGAATCTGCCTCAAGCAGCAGTGAGCAATGTCCACTTTTCCGATCCATAACGAAGAATCGGAAGGATCAACGTTCAGTAAAGGCGTACTTTCGTTTTAATGGTAATATTTGTTCGTTTCCATAAGCCTCGCTTGAATTAGGAGAATGTTGGTGTTGCCTAGCCGATAAGGCTGTGAACATCGGCCGTCGATGCCACTTTCTTTTCCTCAACCAATGATCCCAAATATTTGAACATCGGAACCCGTTCGATTTGGGTTCCATCGAGGTGATCACTGGCTTTCGATCAGTCCGTTGTGAGTACTTTGGTCTTTTCCGCATTGATTTTTAACCCGTATGACCGGGAAATGTCATATAAGTTGCTTCGGCATCCGTGTCGGCAAAGACGGCGCTATCGTCGGCCAACATCAAGTCGGTTACGAAGTTGTCGTCGTATTGAACTCCGCGTCGTTCATCAAATGCTTCACACATAATCGCGTCGATCACAACGTTGAAGAAAAATGGCGAAGCGACGTCTTTTTGTCGAACACCCGTTTGAATCATGAACTCCTCGGCTTCGAATACGAACGCTGCTGGTCGAGCCATCGTAAGACGCTTGGGGAAGTTGGATGATTTTTAACGTCACATGTTCTGTTTCCAAGGCTCTGCACAAACTGTTTCAACCGATGCAATCAAAAGCGGATTTAAAATCGATGTAAAAGACGGCAGTTCCTTTACAGCAACGAATTTTTTCTTCAATTAGCTGACGGAGTGCGAATATTTGATCAATGCATCCTCGTTGTTGTAATAAGACATCACCTCCGGCTTTGACCATTTCGATGGTTACTTGATTTATTCCTGGCGCTTTTCCATTTTTCAGCGATTTTATTACCGTTTTCAACTCGATAATTCCCGATCCGGTATCGAGAAACTTATTCGTCGGTTGTTCGATAATCGGCGGTTCGGATGCTGGACCTTGTAAAGGGTTGTGGGTCTCGCGGGTCTCTCCATCGCTGCAGGTGCCCAAGTGGAGAGGTCGCAAAAGTTCCATCCGATTTTGCTCGAAATCGACGTGTTTCATTCGTTTCCGTTGATCGACGAGGTCCAGGCAGCTGTCTGAGATCTATGGCTGCGTCCCTTAATCATACCTTAAACTACGTAATTTCAAAATTTCATTGAAAAATAATGGTATTTTCTTTTGTTTTCGGCTGTTTTTCGCAGTTTTTCGGCTATTTTGCAATGCAAAAATTCAAATTTCAAATCTCCAGCTTATGCTAAGTTTAAACACGGCGGGAATTTACATCATATTCAGTCAGAACGGAAAACAAGGAGCGAACTAGACGAGAAAACCCATCCACACTCGCATTCACGAGTGTTCGCGCCCGCGGCTTTTCACGGCGTGTTTTTGGAGGCGGTTCAATGGCTGTCTCAACTCTTACCATCCTTGGGGTATCTTGAAGCCGTCCATTACACGTTCATGCTAGTGTCAATCAATTCCATTAGTCGTGATTGATGGAAATCCAAATATTCAGATAATTTCATCAATCATTACCTTAGACGGTATGTTTTCCGTTAGTCATAGCAATAACTTTGGCAAACTGACAGCAAAACATATCGTTTCCTACCCTACCTTCGTCCAACAACCCTCCAAATACTTTGGATTTCTTAAGAGATGAAAGTTCCTTCCTCAGCCAGCCCTGGCTACAATATATAAATCGGACATTCGGCCCCGCCTTGAATAAAATTCGTATATCTGTGCAGGCACCCAAAAACCAACTTGGCTTGCTTCGACAAGGTGAAAAATCGTGCCATCAAACTCTTTCCTTTAAGCCAGCGTAGGAATATAGCAACTCTATCTATACATTACCGCTATTGAAATTCAGGAGCTCCTGCCTGCACGGCAATATTAGCAACACTAGTCCGCTCGGCCCACCCCCATATTATACAGCCTAACCCCTCGGACACAATACGATCTAGAAGTTTGTTTATGAATAGAACAACTCGACTGTACAATACATCCATTACATCACGCCAAAACAACTGTAAATGCTCCAGCACCTAGATTACTATACTTGATATACTATAACTATTCACAAAACTAATAAAAATAGTAACTAATATTTACATAAAAAAAATTTATTGCAGATATGGTAGCCCACAAAATGTTATTAGTGAAAAATATCAAAAGTTTGCTGAATGGTATTTACCAACATTTACCACTGGTGTACTAGAAGTTATGTTAAAAGTCCTAGATCAATACCGAAACAAGGTCTATGTATCTTCAAGAGTGTTAACGAACATTTTGGTTTACTTAAAATTGGCGTAAGTAATGAAAAACAAATTTGTAAATATATTAAATTTATATATATTTATTTTTTAAATACATTTAGGGTGAGCCATTCATACTCCTGGAAATTAATTAAGCCACATATGGTCGCTATCATTCAAGATGTAGTATTCCCTATTATGTCATTTACTGAAGCTGATCAAGAGCTTTGGAATACAGATCCTCATGAATATATAAGAATTAAATTTGGTAAATTCTACACAATTATTGATTTATACTATATTTATGTAATTTTCTTTGCACAGATATCTTTGAGGATTATGCTACGCCTGTTCCAGCTGCTCAGACTCTTCTACATTCATGTTGTAAAAAACGAAAAGGAATCTTACCAAAAGCTATGCAAATTATCATGCAAGTAAGTTAAATTTATTTATATTTTACTGTAATTATTTTAAATTATTTTTTTTTTGTAATAACAGATAATAACTTCACCAAATGCTGACGACAAACAAAAAGATGGTGCCCTGCATATGATTGGTACATTAGCAGATGTTTTAATGAAGAAACGGCTTTATAGAGATCAGTTGGAATCTATGTTAACTACTTATGTTTTTCCTGAATTTAATAATCCTCATGGTAAAACTTTTATAGGAGAATATAAATTTTGTATGCCAATCGTTGTTATATTAATATTTTAGGACATATGCGTGCCAGAGCTTGTTGGGTACTTCATTACTTCAGTGATATACCACTAAAAAATCCTCAAATACTAGCAGAAATAATGCGCCTTACATCAAATGCTTTACTTAATGATAAAGAACTTCCTGTTAAAGTTGAAGCGGCAATTGGCCTCCAAATGTTCTTAACATCTCAGGAAAAAGCTGGAGTTTATGTCGAAGACCAAATAAAAGATATTACAAAAGAACTATTAACAATAATCCGTGAGACTGAAAATGAAGATTTAACAAATGTCATGCAGAAGATCGTATGCACATTCCCCGATCAATTACGAACCGTGGCTATTGAAATTTGTCAACATTTAGCAACAACATTTAGTCAAGTATTAGAATCAGAAGAAGGTTCCGATGAGAAGGCAATAACTGCCATGGGAATATTAAATACGATAGAAACACTATTAACTGTTATGGAAGATCAGCCAGAAATTATGGCAAATTTACATCCAATTGTTATTAATTTGGTCGGGCATATTTTTCAACATAATATTATTGGTTAGATATTGATCATATTTATCACTTATTATTAACATTTGTCTCATATTTTCTAAGGTATTTCTTCTGTATTTACAGAATTCTATGAGGAAACATTTTCATTAGTCTACGATCTAACATCAAAATCAATATCACCGGAAATGTGGCAAATGTTAGAACTAATTTATCAAGTATTTAAAAAAGATGGATTACATTATTTTATTGATATAATGCCAGCACTTTATAATTATGTAACTGTTGATACACCTGCCTTCTTATCAAATCCAAATAGACTTCTTGCAATGTTTGATATGTGCAAAACAGTAAGTCCCTTGTATTTTTTAATTTTAATAAACTATATACATAATTTTTTTTATTGCAATATAGATGTTAGCAAGTGATCCTGGAGAAGATCCCGAATGTCATGCAGCAAAATTATTAGAAGTTATTATACTTCAATGTAAGGGACAAATAGATTCAGTAATTCCTATGTTTGTTGAATTGGTCCTGACTAGATTAACACGAGAAGTTAAATCTTCGGAACTTAGAACTATATGTTTACAAGTATGAATTTTATAACTAATATAGAAAAAAACGCAATCACTACTAAATTTTTTTATTTAACAACAGGTAGTTATTGCGGCACTTTATTACAATCCACAGCTGCTACTATCAATATTAGATAAAATGCCTCAGCCTAGTTCAGAGCCTATTAGCTCGCATTTTATTAAGCAATGGATACATGACACTGATTGCTTTTTAGGGTATGATTTATTTTATTTTATTTAAATTATCATGAGAGTAACGTATTTTAATTTATTTTTTATAGAGTTCACGATAGAAAATTATGCGTATTAGGTCTTTGCACTCTTATATCATTAGGTGAAGCTAAGCCACCAGTTTTAAGTGAAGTAGCTGGAAAAATAATACCAGCATTAATTTTACTATTTGACGGCCTTAAGCGTGCTTATCAGGCGCGTGCTCAAGAAGAAGAGGAGGAGGAAAGTGAAGAGGATGATGAAGATTGTGAAGGTTTGATTATTTTTGGTTGAAATTTATAAATTTTCTACATTTTTGTTTTATTAAAATATAGAGGCACTCTCAAGTGATGAAGATGAAATTGACGAATTCGCACCAAATTATTTGGATCGAATTGCAGAGCTTTCAAAAAAGAAAGCAACTGAAGGCGGCTTCGAAATGAAAACAGATATTAAGGTAAGTAAAAGTTTTTTGTGTTTTTTAAAGAGGGAGAGGGCAACCCACATGGTGAACACTGCAGCCAAATTAGGCCTATTGTGTACTTACCCCACTACCGGAACAGACTATCAGTCTTCCGGATGAAGGCAAGTAGGTCTTTAATTGACAAAGATCGGACTTGAACAGGGCTCATAAACTCTATGATAAACATTCTTCTTCTAAGCCAGATCAGAGCTTTCCATGCAGAGTCGGCATTCTGTCTCTTGAGGCAGTCCTAGGTTGTGGTGGTGATAACGCGGTCCTACATTGCCAGTCAGATAACCCACCAGCAACCTTAGTTCTGCTCTGTTTATAGTTATAGTGCCCCTTAAGGCAAAGAGTCCTATAAGATTTTTAGGCTGTCTAAGACCTGGGACTGATTCCCAATAGGCTAGATTTAGTCCCTTAATCCACTCCTTTATCAGGGAATTTAATAAGAGTTCTGGGCCCTGGACCAACGTCTCAGACCCCTTCCTCGCGAGGCTGTCTGCAGCTTCATTGCCCTCGATACTCCAGTGTCCGGGGACCCAGCAGAGCGAGACTTCATTTCTTCTGGTCAGGTTCGGAAGTACTTCAAAACACTTGGCAACTATTTTAGAAGAAAACTTCCACGTTGAGAGTACCTTGATGGTAGCTTGGCTGTCAGAAAAGATTTTAAAGTTGGCGCCTTTCAAACCTTTCTCAAGATTGAGCCTAGCGCAGGTCGCAATGGCATGTATTTTAGCCCATTGCAATCGAGATCTTGGGTTTGGGTCCAATTGCAATCGAGATCTTGCCCCTGTGCCATGTTCCATCTTTGACTCGTCGGTAAACCAGTGGAGATATTTTGGATCCCCAGGAAGAAAAAGCTCCTCCTATTCAGAATGATTCGGGATAATCGCCCTGAATTTCCTTTGGAATCGCAGTTCACCAACCATAAGGTCGGATACGCGGCAAATGGAAATGTTTGGGATATTGTTAAGGATGTCTATGTGTCCTTTGACTATATAGGGCCAGTTGGATGAGATCTGAAATCTCAAGGCACTTGGCGGTGGATTTCCATATGAAGATATGCAAAGGGGTCAATCCAATGATTGTCTCCATCGCAGCTGTGGGACAGGTCCGCAAAGCTCCGGTAATGGAGAAGCAAGCAAGTCGTTGCAGTTGCTGCACTTGAGGATCGACGTAACCTTATTAGTCTTGGCCCACCAGACTATAGCGGCATAAGTGACCACAGGTTTAACGATCAAATTGTACATCCAGCACATCATTTGCGGCGTAAGACCCCATGTCTTACTCAGAGCCTTTTGTAGGCCCATTTGGCCTTTGTTGATTAGTTGATGACGTAGTCCAGTTGAGAGTTCCTATTCAGTCTCTTGTCTAACTATACTCCCAAATATTTGACTGAAACTGAGTACTCAACTGTGGTACCCTGGATACAAATAGGACCAAGGTACACTTTGTAGCGTTTGGAGAAAGGTTCCAGGACAGTCTTATTTGTGTTGATTGACAGACCCTCCGTGGTACACCATCTTTAAACTTCTCGGGGTGTTGTTCTCATGATTCCTGTAATCGTCAAGTCAAACTTCCCAGAGGCAATTTCAACCGAGGCGCCTATGCGTGTTGGTTATATCACTTTTCGTAATCATGTGACTTCCATCACCAGGTGTGTTCTCGTGTTCGACCCACTTAACTTATTATTCGTTAATGCTTTCGCAATGAACTTTAGCTATTTATACATTATAAACATGATCGAACTTCCGCATTGTGATATTAATTAAGAGTCATAGTAGTTTTCAAAACACAACCAGCTTTATTCTCGTTGTCGAGTAACGTGACAGATGTCTACTTCGACCTTAAATTGGTATTCTCATTGTTCAATTTCTGACGGGCAAATCGATAAAATTCGTATTTAATTGTCACAAGGTGGCGTGTGAAGTGACATTGTCCTCGATATGTGTGTAGGTATCGGCAATTTCATACCATCGCCTCCCTCATCTGTAGAGGTTGTAGCTTCATTAATTTTTTTAACATTTATATAATAATTACAAATCGAAATAAATAATCAATAATTTTTAAATTCAATATTATCAGAATGATGAAGATGAGGACGATTCAGGCGCTGATGATGAAGAGTCTGATGCGGATTTACCAGAAACAGCTTTAGAAACTTATTCAACTCCAATTGACGAGGAGGAGATTGAAAATGCAGTAGATGAATACATCACATTTAAGGAAGTTATTACAGGTATAATTCACCCAAAAAAGTGTTTTTCTTTTTAAAACTAACATAAAACTATTTTACACAGCAATTTCAACACAAGACCAGCCATGGTATGCATTATTAACCACTGGTCTATCGCAAGAACAGAGAAAATCTCTTCAAGATATTGTAGTTACAGCTGACCAAAAGAAAGCACAACGAGAATCAAAACTTATCGAAAAAAGCGGAGGCTTTCAATTTACACAACAGACTGTGCCCACATCATTTAAATTTGGTTCTTAATGCATGATAAATATCGTTTTTATTGGAAATAATTATTTAAGCCTGCTATAATATAATAATTGAATGTTTTCTTTGGAATATTACATGTTTTACATACAAGCTGATTAAACAAACAAAAAAAAATAGCAAAATAAAAATGAAACAAAAATAATTAAAAAAAGTAAAAAAAAACAAAGAAATCAAATTCTTAAGAAAAAAAATTCGGATGATGCTATTATGGTGAAATATTAAATGTTCTTTGAGAAAAAGTCGACTAATATATTTATTATTATTATATTATAAAAAATCAAAATTGTACTATTGAGCATTTTATTAGAAATATATTAACAATTTGTTCCATATTTTTGTACACGAATAATCGTTTTAGTTTAATTTATTATTATTAAAAAAAGAAAATTTCGATTTTTGTTTTTATTGTATATAGAAACAAAGCTAAAATTAAATAAATAAAAACAAACACAACCTTTTCAATATATGATGATGGAAGAAAGAAAAAAAAACCGATCTATTCTATATCTGGGCTTATATGTATGTATTAAGTTTTGATGTTTATTATTTTATTTTATATTGAGATTAATTAACAAGAAAACAAAATACATGTTCTGTTAAATTGAAAATGCAAAAAACAAATATATGCAATGAGATTTTTTTTTATTAAATTTTACGTTGCTGATGATTTATCGAATATATAGTCTCCTTCAAGAGTGATACATTCATTCCAACGCTTCTCTAACAGTTCTATGCCTTTCGTATAAAAAGATTCGTCCAGCCATTCAAAAAATGCTTCAGTTTCGGCGATCACCTCCTCATTGGAACGACATTTCTTTCCGGCGAGCATTTTTTTGAGATGCGGAAATAGATAATAGGCGCTTGGGGCTAAATCTGGCGAATTCGGTGGATGCGGAAGCATTTCGAAGTCCGATTTTGCAATTGTGATCGCCTTGTCGTCACACGATGTATTGTCTTGGTGAAAGAGCACTTTTTTCTGCTTCATTTGTGGCCGCTTTTTCGCGATTTCGTCCTTCAAGCGCACTAGCGAAAGATAACATTCACTATTGATCTTTTCTGCGTTCTCACGATAGTCGATGAATATTATGCCACGCGCATCCCAAAATACAGACGCCATAAGCTTCCCAGCGGATTTATGCGTTTTTAGTCGTTTTGGTCGACTATCTCCGGTTGCTATCAATTCAACCGACTGTCGATTTGACTCTGGCGTGAAATGCAGCCAAATTTCATCCATTGTCACATATCGCATGAAAAAATCCCTTTTATTTCGCGTAAACAGCTCCAAACAGCGCTTCGAATCATCAACACGTTTTTGTTTTTGATCAACAGTGAGCAAACGCGGTACCCATTTCGAACAGAGCTTTATCATGGACAACTGTTCATGCAAAATAGTGAATACACTTCCTTCTGATATCTTTAAGGTGTCAGCTATCTCACGCAGCTTCATTTTACGATCTTCCAAAATGATTTTGTGTACTTTTTTTATGTTTTCTGGAACAACTGCCGAAATTGGTCGACCAGACCGATCAGCATCTTCGGTGCTTGTGCGGCCGCGCTTGAAATCGGCCAACCACTTCTCTACCATTTGTCTCGATGGAGCAGAATTCGAATAACACTTGTCAAGCCATTGCTTTGTTTGAACGGTATTTTTCCCCATTAAGAAGCAATGCTTTATCAACACACGAAAGTCCGATTTTTCCATTGCTTTGGAAATTACAAAAGTAGCGTCACTAAAACCATCTTCACAGTCGGAATGTCATGAAATTCTGACACTTTGAATTTTCCAATAGTGGCGCCATTTATATGTCATCCTATGAACTTATTGAGTGATGTGTCATAATTGTTACAAAGATAAAAATGATCGTTATTTAAAAAAAAAAATATTTATTTAGATTTAATGAAAGAAATCATTAATTGTAAATATAATTTTTTGGATATTCTAATTAGATAGTTAAAAAAAATATTTCTATTAAAACAAGAGTTTGTAATGAATGGTACTTTTGCTTGTTCAGAGTTTTTCATAGATTTTAAGGAATCTGAGTTTGTTTACATTAAAAATCGAGTAGACTTGAGCTTATCTTGAAATTCTAAATTATATCATCAGGATCTCATTAATATATTGCTAGCTAATATGAATATTATATATTTATTCGCGTTTAATCCCTCATGGGACATTGAGCAGAAACAGTTGCCGTCCAATGGACTCTTTTGTGTCTTCAGTTGGAGTGTAGAACGTCTTGGTGTTGTACGCAGGCGCACGGTAATAGCCTTCTTCCAGCTAATAAGGTTAGACCCGGCTTTGGTGAGCATTACGCCAACGGCATTCCTACGACTTTCAGTTTTGTTTCTGCCAGAATAAAAGAAGGTCACACCGTTTGGGAAGATATGATCACCCGTTTCGGGCCATCTGTTCTCGCTGAGACCCACGACTTTGATTTTATATCGATTCATCTCGTTGAGGACTTCATCCAGCAGTCCAGCATCAGTGTTCTCACATTCCATAATCTGATTCGTGTCCTGGGGCCGGTTCGTGTATGTCACAAATTTTCGTCTTGGGTTCGCGTAGGTCGAAAAATTGAAAATTTTCGCCTGAAGCCGACGAAAGGCACTCGAAAGGTCTTGGATTATCGACAGTTGGCATTATTTTGATTAATAATTTTCAAATATTAAATTGTTGTATATTTTTACAGCAGTTGTTGTAACATTTTTCGTATTTCAATATTGTGGTTTCTATCGAGGACACGAATAATTGTCTATCGATGCGAACGCTAACATTTTTGTCGACAAAATTTTTCGACTTCAATTATTTTTCGTACGATTATCGTCGTTCGCTATACACGAACCGGCCCCTGGGGCCGTATTTGGTTTCTCGAGTCGATGGATCGACTCGACAAAAAAAGATTCTCGATTTTCCGTAAGTTTCATATTTGGTTTCACGACCAAATCGACAGCTAAGCGCAGCCGTACAAAACCATCAAATTGGGTGGTATAACTTCAAGGCAGCAAACTACGTATATTTAATTAAAATAGAAATTGTTAAAAGTTTATTGCATGCATAAATTGAGATTTTTAATAATCGTCAAACGTCTTTATCGAAAGTTGAGAATTATGTATTGTCTAAAATTACTCGTTGTTGTATCTGTTCGCCATATTCCTCGCTGGTTTCGCCTACTATGCATCAAGAACCTTTTTCTCATACCTGTTGACTGGTTCTTCTATGTCCTGGGTCATAGTCTATGTCTCGTTGCCATAGCACAGTACTGGTCGAATTACTGTTTTGTAAAGTGAGAGTTTCGTTTTCCTGTGCACAAATCTTGAGTGCAAGATTTGTTTTTGGGCATAAAAGGCTCTGTTAGCCAGTATAGTTTTCGTCTGGTTATTACTTCTTTTTCTTCGTTTCTTTTTGTGATTATAGACCCAAGGTAGAATGTTTTATCGACTACTTCTAGGTTATGTTCGTCGATGGTTATATTTGTCCCCATTCTAAATCTTCCTGCTCTGGATTGTTGCATCACCTTCATTTTTTCTTCGTTTATCTTCAGGCCTATGTCCTTTGCCACCTCTCTCAATTCGAAATAAGCTTCTTTTGCTGCCAAAAAGTTATCCGCATGTCCAAGTAATTCTTCCGACTGTGTAGCTATTGATGCATTTCATCGGACTGACGTTTTCCTTATCACCCATTCTAGGCCCAGGTTGAAAAGCGTGGGGGCTAATCCATCTCCTTGTCTAGGTCCTTGTCGTACTTCGAACTCCTCTGTTATAACATTTTGGATCCTTACTTTCGCCAGTGAGCTATTTGTTACGCATTTCATCAGTTGCACCAGCTTTGAGGGGACTTTTAATTCCGATAAGCTCTCGTATAGCCTCTCTGTTTATCGAGTCATCTACATTCCTTTCCCAGGGTTTCCCCAGCATTTGCCTTAAGGTCAGCAGTTGGTCCAATGTTGACCTGCTTGTCCTAAAACCATCTTGATATTCTCCTATAAGGCCTTCCGCTATAGGTTCTAGTTTTTGTTTCACAAGGATTGTGAAGGTTTTGTAGCTGGTACTGAGGAGTGAAATGCCTCTGTAGTTTTTGCAGGCTAATCTATCTCCTTTCTTGTGTATTGGCCATATAATCGCAGGACGAAAATCTCCTAGTTCATTTTCATGAATGGTTGTTGATTAACAGTGGCCCCTGTGCTGAAAGTCAAGTCGTGATCCGTGACGAGTCGTGTAAGTTGAAAAAAAGTGACGTTTCATTCAACTGAGCAAATTCTTTCTAAAGGTTCAAGCAGAACCAATCCGTTCCGTCCGTTTTTAAAAGTTGGAAATTTGACATTTCCATAAACTTTCCACGAGACGAACGGAACGGTAGCCACAATCAAGCGGACGGAATGTCAAAAAGAACAAAGGAAAAACGTGCGGAGCGGACGGAACGGATTGGTTCTGCTTCAGCCTTAAGCCACTGGGCCGCAAGTCATAAATCGACTGAAGCGTAACTTGTTTCAACTCCAAAAACTTGTCACGAAACACGACTCGACTTACAGCACAGGGGCCAGTATACGTGAAAATATTTTGTATGTAATATTCAATAGCGTTATTCCTCAGTAGTTACTGCAAGGTTGTCTATTCCTTCGTTCGTTTTGATGATCCGATTAATTTAAAATTTAATATTAACTAAATAGTTCAATTTGTATTTGTGCAATAAAACTTGTTTGAAGAAATTATTTAAGAAAAGTTTAAAGTGAATTTATGTAAATAGACAAAAAAAAAGTTTATTTGAATTTTTTAAGTAAAAATATCGTACCACACTACTATAAGCCCAGTCAGTTCACAAGATTTCAGGATTACCAATAAAAATGACGTACCATACATTAACAATAGAAGATTTGTTTATATTTTTTGTAACGAAAAATAAATCTGATGCTTGTAAAAATGTGTCTTATTTTATGTGAAACAAGAACTGTAACTGTTAATGGATTTAGCCCTCTTGTTATTTGGATATGGCGCTCGTAACTGATGGCCAAGCTGTCATCTTGGCCCTCAATTCCAGCCTGAGCTCAGAAAAACTAGTCAAGAAATATGTTCAGATTAGCTTGAACGCATAAGCAGAAATGTTCTGTGGATTCCAGGCCGCAGGAATGTCCAGGGGAATGAGAGAGCTGATGAATTGGTAAGGGAAGGTTCACCTCGTGTACTTAAAGGTCTCTGTGCTGAAAGTCGAGTCGTGACGAGTCGTATAAGTTGAACAAAGTGACGTTTCAGTCGAATCATTATATTCAACTTACTATTGTATAGAATCGCCTATACTCAACTTAGCATTTCCACTCTGGGCCCGTGCTGAAACACAATTCGACTAAAACTTTCATCAACTCAAACGAATTGTCACGCATCACCACTCCACTTTCAGCTAAGGGGCCAAAGTTCGGTGTCGTTTTGCAGCTTATCAGTGATCTGACCTTCAGTCTGGAAATCTCTTTGTAGTCTTCCAGAACGCAACTAGTCTACCTGGTATGCGCTAAAGCCGGACATTTTCACAGTTAGTGAACGAGTGTTTTCGTTCGTCTCCACATAGCTACCGCAACAGCCGTTTAGCGGTATACCCAGCTTGGCAGCATATGCTCCTATGGGGGCTAATGTTCCGTGATGATTACCATAATTCTGGCAATACCCCGCCCGAGTGTATTGAGGAGGGCTATTGCTCTTTCTTTGTTGTAAGGCCCCAAGCCCAAAATTCTGTGGTGCAGGTAACACCAGAGAACATCCTGGACCTGCTGATGAGGTTGGAGGAGTAGGAATGGTGGAAGCTGCGCAGAACGCCACCCACCAGAGGCTTAAGCAATACGAATTTCAAACAAGCAGATATAAACAAATAAATACCAGAAGTGGTAGCAGATCCAGCCCCTTAACGCAATGGCATAAGCCGGTATTTTTCTTAGGCTGAACTAGAAACCTACAGAAACGAAAGGCAGCAGCTTATGGGTGGATTGTTTTCCAACTACCGATGCACTTACTAGCACTTACGTAGCTAGTGAATTAGATAGAGAGTTTCATCAAAGTCACCTTTCTCACAAAGAAAGTATATATGGCAGGTCGCTGATATCACTAAGCATATAATACAGTATTAAGGTCAAAACAGAATTGCGACTGCGACGGCCGACTGCAACTGCGATTTATGTCAAAGTTGGACGGCGCAGTTAATGTAAAACGAAATTGCAACGGCAACTTCTATTCTGACATAAAAGCGTGACATTTTACGTTGTATTTGAAAACTAATTTGGTTTTATACCTACATTGTTTGCATAATATATATATATTAATTAAAGTGGAATAAAACTTGTTTGGATTTGAATTTCAAGAAAATATGAATATATATAAAATATTGAGGTCGACGCCGACGGTGATTTTAGAAATTTGCTCAAACGCCGACTTCGACTTCGCGGCGCTGTGCCGCTGCAGTTGTAATTTCGTTATACACGGTTTGTGTTCATTTGCGCTAAACGGCTGACTTCGCCGTCCGCCGTCGCAGTCGCAATTCTGTTTTGACCTTTATATGCTTAGTGCTGATATATAGGTCCCCACGGTGAAGACCCTCGAGGTAGCCCTTTTAAGAGTCACTTTGATGACGCCAGGCCGAAGTAGTCAATGCCTTTACGGCTCGTACCGGCCTGGACTCAAACGTAATGCAGAAGGGTTGGTGAGTTTAGTCAGTAGGAATCTGACACTACCCTCTGGCTGCGGACCCCTAGCGGTGTTATGTGCCCTAGGCATGGGCCTTAAGTCTCAAACAGAACCAATCTGTTCCGTCCGCTCCGCACGCTTTGTCTTTCTTATTTTTGACGCTCCGTCCGTTTGATTGTGGCTGCCGCTCCGTTCGTCTCATGGAAAGTTTATGGAAATGTCAAATTTCCAGCTTTTAAAAAACGGATGGAACGAATTGGTTCTATTTGAGCCTTTTGGACAGGTGTTCGCTCACATTCCTTACTGCTAGCCACTTCAAGAACAAAAAAAACGGAGATAACTGGTCTAAAAGCTTTTCGGCGGTATTAGGGGTGCAGTCAGGATGAAAGACGCTATCGGTTTGGAAACATTGCTGATCTTCCTGCAGGAGACTGTAGCAGGATTAATAGCTTTTCTCATTAGGTATTCTTTAATTGCCCCGCACGTAGTTTCAGGGAAGAAACGCCAAATGAAAATATTTCGCGGACTGGGTACCGTTATCAGATTGACGCAGGCTACCCAAGACTCAGTATCCGCAGTGGCCAACGGTCCAGCGATGCCAATGTCATCAGATACTGCCGCCGCTGAGGGGGACTTTATTCTATCACTGACCCTTTCAAATTTTAGCGATAGAGAACTCAGGGCATTGTGATTTCGCACCACTGCTATTGACGGCGATTCAATATCAGCCAGAGCACGCTTTGTACTCCTTTGAATGTCATTTAATATAGGAAGAAGAGGAGCTAAGGAGTTAATAGAGCAGGATTAGGTGGCGACTTGATTGAGGATCGCCAAGTGTATGTCGTCGATCGATTGATTCAAAGACTGTTGCAACCAGAGAATATATTCATTAGGGAACCCGAGCTGATGGCAACAGAAGCAAGAGTGTCGGACAATGTTGATTTTATCACACTTACTCAAAAACTAAGTTTTTGCAAAACTAACCTTAATTAACTATTATGTGGAAAATTAAAAAAAAAATGTATTCCATAAAATGTTAACTTTTGAAAAATAATTTGATGTATAAGATAAGTTGTTTGTGCAATGTATTTAATTCATATCTAGTCACCCACAATAAATAACAATCCATTCATACTAATTTTATAATCATCAGTATTTAAAAAACAGAATTTTATTTTTACAGTTATTTTTAAAACCTAAAAAACATTTGTCCAGATTAACCAGTGATTCAAACCAATAATGACAGTAGCGCCACTTTATTTCTCGTGTTAAGATTCCACGTCATACTTCCATTAGCGCTCTTTTCTCGTCCATTTGTCTGCCATATTTTAGTTCACGGTTGTTCTTTCGATTTTTGTTCATTGGCTGGATTTGATTACATGTTTGATCCATTTTTAACAACTCGATAAAAAGTTCAACAATTAGAAATGGAGGAGGTATGTGTAATGTAGCAATTAATAACAACCTATCTAAACTTTGCTCTTAGATTGACATAGATCCCGAAGACATGGACGAATTGGAAGCAAAACTGTATGCTCAGCAGCATCATGAAGCAGTAGAGGAATTTGAACAAGGGCTGGACACTTTCTTGGATAGTTTAAATACAGAAAATATGGAGGAAGGCCCACGGACATGTCGATACTGGAACAAGGGCATGGGCGGTGTGCCTCCAAATCCTAGGTACAGCAAGATAAATGTTAATCCATGTGCAGTGGTTTCTGGTGATTACGAAGAAGGGGTCGAAGCGGGCTTAGATATTGCTGCGTTTCGACCTTATACGCCATATCTGAACTTTAGTGGGGCCATCCCTAATGCTTCCGGGGAGGGCCCAAATCCTGAAGGAAGCAACGAAGCATTTGAAAAAGACAGGCAAAATGCCGAAAAAAGAAAGAATCATGATAAACAGCCGCAGACAAGTAACCGAATGATAAATGAAAAAATGGCAAAATTGGATAAAAATATCAAAATGCAAATGAAAAAATTTAAAGCCAATTTAGCAAGGCAGAAATCGAAGAGTCGAAATATTGAAACAATTGTTATTGATTCTTCAGGTGATGAGAGCGATATTATGGAAATACCAATGCCGCCGCCACCAATGGTGAACCTTGACAGTTCTGCAGAGTCAGAGGATGATGAAAAGGTAAGGGAATCGAAAACGGTGTTAAAAACAGAGCCGTCAGAGCCTAGAAATAGAAGACCTGACCAGCGTAATTCGCGCTGCAACTCACCAAATTCGGTAGTTTCTGATGACTTTATTGCACATGCAGACCAAACGAGGCTACTTGAAGAGAATGTACCTGATGATGAAGATCTTATATGCATTCAAGAGACTGTTGATCTTGTCTGCCAAAATCAAGCAAAGAAGGTAAAGCCCTCGCACTGTTCTAGCACTCAACAAGAAAATCAAGATGAAAAAGAACCGAATTTCATAACGCCGCGCAAAAAAATGTATAAAAATTTGACATCAACTCCCAATTATCAAGTCACACAGTCGAGCTTCCGTGCAACAGATGTTTATGAAAGTGAAAGCTCGGACATGCCTGAAACTGTTTATTCCAAAGGCAGAAATAAAGGTAACGAAAAGTCGATTCAAATCGATTCCAATTCAGACATAGAGGTAGACATTCCTGCCCCAAAAGCAAAACGATTAAGAAAACGTAAGGCCCCAGGTAGTAACAAAGGATCCGAGCACAATGACGATTCCTCTGATGAGGAGGATAATGGTAACTCCAAGCCGAGTTTGCCGTTTATTGCTCGCGGCGAGGCTGTTGAAAACAATAAAGAAAAACCTCGTAGGCGCTCAAAATCTAGCCGTACCGAACCAATATCGGATTCAGAGTTTATAACTATAATCAACAAGATTTCTCAGGGTAAAAACAGCAACGAAACTGCAAGTGATAAATCAGTACACAGTGAAGAGGAGATAACTGCAAGGAAAATTGCAGAGGATGTTCTTAATAAAAAGAAGAAAGATTCTAGAGCTAGTAAAAATCCAGACCCTCAGCCAGAGGTTGAAATTCATGAAGAAGACGATGATGCAATTCCCGAAACCTCTTTGAGTAACATTGAAAAAGTTCTGGATAAAATCGATGTACTTTGTAAAGAGAAAGAAACTTCTGCAATATATTCGGAAGATGAAGTGCAAGAGGACCATTTCTCCTCGGAGGAAGATCAGATGATGACATCGTATGATTCGGTTGTGGCACAAAAACTTCAAACTACTGAGAAAAGATTGGCTAAAAGTAAGAAACCTCAAAGCACACCAGATAATCAATTATCGGTTGTTTTTGCTAATAATGTTGATTTTGGTTGGAGTGAAGAAATGAAGAGATTCTATCATAGTAGTTGGGGGCAAGAGGCCTTTAATGTATCAAGAATTAAAAAAACCATGGATAGTAAGTATTTAATTAAAATGTATACTTGTATTAAAGATACAATTTATTTTAATCAGCCAACGCGAAGTGGACCGTATATACACAGGACAGATTTACTAAAATATCTAAATTTAGCAGGCTTAAGTGTTTTAATTGTTGCGAATTTGGACATCACCGATCTAAATGTCCAATGCCAAGAAAGCCACTAATATGCTCTATGTGTGGAGAAATCGGTCATCGCGAGCCTAGGTGTCCTTATACTTGTTGCTTAAGGGTAAGTATATTTAATTATTTTATTAAAAGGGTTAAGATTAGGCTAGACTGGTCGAGGTTTTGCTTTACAAAATGGAAACACATGACATTTTACATCTCGACTATATTTAATCATAACGATTTGAGGTTGAAATAACCTATTTTAGTTGGTAATAACCTTGATCAATTAATTGAAATATTAAAGGTTCACATACTGCAGGTTTTCTCTATACAATGTCTCGTACACACTACATGTTATTCGGCTTTGTTTATGTTGTACGAAAACACACTAATTATTTCTTATTTTTTTGGTTTATTGTGGCATCAATGCAATGTTGCTGGTTTATTAACACCCTTGGCGATGTTAGACGAATCAGGGAATGTTTATGAAATTCTAAGTTGCATTATGCTCATATATATCTATCTATCTATAACTTCTTAACTATTTCACATAAAAGGATTTATTTCATAAAGTAATATATAGCATTTTTTCAATTAAGTGAAATTTTAAAAATAGTATACTTAAATTTGAAATTGCATATTTATCTAGAACCATTGAACTTTTCATTTAACAGAGTCTTCTTCTTTAACGGCTCTACAACCAGCCAGATCATGGCCTCTCGCAACTGTTCTCTCCATTGGTCCCGATTCTGAACCGATTTCATCCTTCGGCATCCCTAAGCTCTGAGCGTCCTGGTCGCCATCCTTCCAGCGAAGGTTGGGTCTCCCTCGCTGTCGCACCTCATTGGTCTTACCGCAGAGGGAGTCTTATTTCTTGTCGAGGGGGGCCTTGGCGGGCACTGCGATCTATTTTGTTTGGTCTATTGTGCCATCCCTGCCATTAAAAACCATCAAGGTTAAGGCTTCTAAGATAGCCTAAAACTGATTTAGGGTTTTTGTCCCAAAGATCCCTCGGAGTAGGGTAGTCACGATGGAGGAGGCCCAATCTCTTCCTCGCTGCAGCCTGTCCCACAGCAAGTGCCCGCAGTTTCGGGAGCTGAGATTTAAAAGATTGCCCGCTTTAGTTTTATTGATTTGGATGAATCTTTTAGCTTGACGAGCACTCTGTGTCCTTGTCCAGCTATGAAGAAACAGCTGATCGACCCAATTTTTTATGGTCGTTTTTACGTGACAGCTTGCTAAGCTACAGAAAGATTCCGGACCGGACCGATAGGTGATGAATTTTCGCCTACTCTAGCCAGGCTGTCGGCAATTTCATTACCAATGTGACCTTTGTGATCCGGAAGTCACGTCAGCGCGACACTGTTGTTCCTGCTGAGGAATTTCAAAGATTGGAGACAATCCAGGACAGCCTTTGGTGAAACCCTGTGAGATTTAGTGGCCAGCAGTGCAGCTTGACTGTCCGAGAAAATAATAGTGTTAAATCTATTTGGAGCTCGATTAATACAAGTCCGAGTACCTCAGCCTGAAAAACAGTGGGGGTAGTGCCTAGACCTAGAGCCATGGATATTTTGCTCCTTGGGCCATAAATACCCAGCCCTACCCCTTTATCGGTGTTGGAACAATCCGTAAACCGTGTTTCCTCTAAAGAGAGGCCTTCCAGGTTGCCACTCTGACACACTTCGAAGAATTGTCGCAAACGGTTTATCAAAGTCAAGAGTGGCAGGAATGGTATCGGACAAAGATGTTATTGGCTCCAGGTTCAGCTCCTTGGGAACGATAAATAATCCAGAAGGTCTCCTGGCTTAAAGGAGAATACCTCCCGTAGACTCAGTGCCCCCGCCGGAGCCCCTTTTTCACTACTAGGTGTATCGGAGGGAGGTTCCTTCCAAAGCCGCAGTCGGACAGGTGCTTTTGGCCCCTGTGATGCCAAGACAAGCCAGTCTTTGCACCCTGGCTAGCTTAATCATAGCACCCTTTTGTTTGGTCTTGGCCCACCATGCGATGGATGCATACGTGACCATGGGCCTTACGACCATCGTATATAGCCAAAGAATTAACCTAGACGACAAACATGGAGAGATGCAATTGCTTTGGCAGTTACTCTCTCAATTTGGGATTTCCAGGAGAGCTTTTGATCCAGGATTATGCCTAGATATTTGGCTTTCTTAGAAAAATCATTTCTTTGCCGCCCAAAGAGGGAGCTTTTAAATTTAGCTTTCTTCTATTAATAAATGTTAAGATGACAGTTTTTTGTGGGTTTATACCCAGGTTCTTGCTACGGCACCAGCTATGCACATATGACAGAGTGGCTTCCATGAGGTCTAAAATGGTGCTATCATGACCGCCGCTAATTGTTATGACGATATCGTCTGTGAAGGCTTGTGCTTTAAATCCCCGGCTATTCAGGTCGGCAAGAAGTTCGTCGATCACGATCTACCATAAGAGGAGTGATAGGACGCCCCCTTGAGGGCAGCCTTTATCAGCCATTACCGTAATCGATTCACCATTAGTCTCAGCAGTTATTAATCTGCTGCTGAGAAGCGACGCGATCGATCTCGCAGTGGGAGGGGAGGGGCGAATTGCCTGTATAGAGCTTGCTCCATCGTTTTCAGAAGAAAGGAGGAGAGGCTGATGGGTCGATAGGATTTTGCTTTCCTATATGATCTTCTACCCGATTTAGGGATAAAGACTACCCTAACCCCATTGGTCTTACCGCAGAGAACTTGCCGAGCAGGCTCATCTTCACTCATACGTGTTAAATGCCCTGCCCACGGGAGCATACCGAGCTTTATTTTCTTCACATCTATGTCGCGATAGCGCTCGTAACTCTCGTCATTGCCGAGACTCCGAAATCGTCCTTCTTGCCAGCTTGCCTTCATTATCTAATCAGTCATTTCGATGTCTAATGGCAGTATTTTTAAGGCACAGTAAATTAATGCATGACGGTAGCTGTTTCTGGTCATATCATTGCGTAGTGCTGCTGTGTTGATTCGAGCCTGATCAGCGGATACAAAGCTTTTCAGCGTTGTAATGCGCTCTCGGAGCACCACACCAACAAGATAATGATTCGTGTCGAAGTTGGCACCTCGGTACGTTCGAACCGTCATCAGACCCGATTCATTTATTTGGCAATCTAAGTCTAACACCTTGGCTTTGAACTATCAGTCCGTAATGAATGAGTCTCGAGACCGATCTGCGTGCGAAAATAAAGGCTGTAGACTGTGAGAGTGAGCGAGCCGAATGTGCTAGTATTGTGTTGTGGGAAACGCATTGTCGTCGAGGCAGAAAATTATTTACATATTTCAGTGGAATAGTCATTATGGTAACTTAGCAGCCGCTACATACGTGCCATACTGATTGATCTAAAATTATGAACATTCTTCTTTGTTCCGTTAGCTGGCGGTCCAAGCGGGACGTCCCCGTAATGGATACGCTACTGTCGGTGCCGTTGGGTCTCGAACTCCATTCACTATTCGTTTCCATTTTTGACGATTTTTGGAACGTCTCATACCTCGATAACTGATAAAAGTTGCTTCTTTAAGCCGCCCTCGCTATTCTTTAGGCAGGTTTTATGCGTTCTGAAACAAGTGAATTCCGCTAACCAGCCCACAAAGATTGTGGAGCCAAAGGTAACCGACTAACAGATGAACTAGGTGAAGACCAGATCTAGGCGGAACTTTTTAATCTATTGTTAAGTAGTTAAGCCGCCGGAATACCTTATTAGGGCTACTAGTTATTATAGTTATTCTAGATGATAAACAAATTGTGCAATACGGATATCTTCTGGTTGCGACAAATGGAACAAATTCAGTTACTATAGGGCCTTTTCGTAAACGCATACGTATGCTTTGCAACGATGCAACGAGTTCGTAAACGCAGATGATCCAAAGTCATTCGTTCGGTACAAGATTCAAGTTTGTTGCGAGTCAATGCAACAGCGCAGCCAATTTCGAATGTATGCATACGTATGCGAAAAGAAGTTTGCGCTGCTTTGTTGCCGATGCGTTGTTGCTCAGTTGCTCTGTTGCTTTGACGTTTACGAAAAGGCCCATACCTTTATTTCATATAACAATATACATTCTTAAAATGGGGATAATTGACCTGCATTGAAGTAATAATTTTATTTTGTTTCTGCTTTATGACAATATTATTTTTTCTTACCGACCTGCAACGAACTCACAACAAAATTTCATGTGGTGAATGATATTTGAATCACGCTTCGCTTTATTAATTAAATCGGGTGAAAAACAATAAGCAATTATTTTGGATTTTTCAAGTTACTACATCTGATTTGTGTTGTATTTGTTACGCTGCTTAACATCACGACTTGTATCTTTTACTGAAAGGGTTATTTTATCTTATCTTATTACGTAGAGAAATAGCCATGCCATGCATTTAGTAAAAAAAATGAAACACAAGAAATTTTATTATGAGTTCGTTGAAGAATAATAGTTTAACAATCACATGGTAAGAAAAAAATGTCATAAAGCCTGAATGAAATAATAATGTAAGTTACTTTTAGGTAGAACTATTATCCCCACATCAGAGGCAATATTTATTGGATGAAATAAAGGTGAATTACAACGTCTTAGAAGGTATGTTTACACCTGAGGGTGCTCGAGCTAAAGACTTAATTTGGGAGAATATTAAAAGCAAATTAAATACGCGCGGTGATTTGAAATCAATAAAACAATGGAAGAAGGTGAGTTAACTGAAATCCTTTAAATATCTATACACCAATTGCGCAATTGCTTTCAGTGTTGGATAGATTTGAAAGTAACTGCAAGAAAAAGATATCGCCAATTAATGGATGAGCGTCAAAAGGCGATGATTGGGGGTGTTGTTGATCCTAAGTTCGAATTAACAAATGAAGATAAAGCAATAATTAAGATATGTGGGATGATGCATCTTCGTGATAGAGACCTCCCAAATGAATATCATTTTGAAAATAAGGTATAGTTGTTAGAACATATTTATAATGTCTGTTATTTACACGGAAATGTTTCAGAGATCCATATATTATAAAGATCGAGAAAGCATTCCGGAAACACAATGTACCTTGCTGGCAATTGAGGATAACAAAGAAATTGATGTGGTGAGCATCTCCGAAAGAATAGACGAGGACAGTCTAAATACGGAAGATGCAATCAATAAGCAAAAAGTTATTTCAAACAAAAGATCCATAAGCATTAATGATCCAGAAAGCATTCCGGAAACACAGCCTATCTTGGTTACAATTGAGGATATCAAAGAAATTGATGTGGTAAACATCTCCGAAAGAATAGACGAGGACAGTCTAAATACGGAAAGTACCATGAATGAGCAAAAGGTTATCTCAAACACAAGATTCATAAATATTAAAGATCCAGAAACCATTCCGGAAACACACTCTACCTCGCTTGTATTTGAGGATAACAAAGAAATTGATGTGGAGAACATCTCCGTAAAAACTGACGAGGACGATGTAAATACGGAAGATGCCATCAAGAATCAAAAAGTTATCTCAAGCAAAAGATTCATAAATATTAAAGATCCAGAAACCATTCCGGAAGCACAATCTACCTTCTTTGCTATTGACGATAAGAAAGACATCGAAGCGGAGCGAAGCGAAGCGGAGAACATCTCCGTAAAAACAAACGAGATCAATCTAAATATGAAAGATGGCATTAAGAAGCAAAAAGTTATCTCAAACAAGCAAAGAAGTACACGAAAGAAAAATTTTGTTCGATTGGCGTATGTTGAAGGTTGCAAAACTAATATAATGCTTAAGAAGCTAGTAAATGAACAGCATAAAGCAACAGATGCTCTATCTGCCTTAACAGCTGCCATATATGCCCAAACGAATTCAATAAATTCCCAGACGGCAGCTTTAAATGATTTAATAACTACCTTAAAGCCGGCATGCATGGAAATGTAGTTCTGTTTCAAAATAATTATATTATATTTAATTTATTTCAATATTTGTAGTACTTTGAGTTTGTTATCAAAATAAAAACAAAGAAATGATTTTTTCAATTTTAATCAGCATAATCGGCTATTACTATTATGATTAATTACGCAGGAAAGGCTACGTGTAATAGATATGTATATGATTTTCATCGCGTATATGCGCTTGTATGAACTGCGGTTCTTAAAAATTGTAAATTGTTCTTTAACACTTGCGCAATATTATAATTATTGTATTCGCCAGACATTAATAAATTTATTAAAACTATTTTATAGTATTATAGTAATCCCAAATAAAGGCAGGCAATAGAAAATAGAATGAGTACAAGCAATAAAGAACCAAATTATTTTTAAACAATAAAATAATTCTTCCTTTATTTAATTTTTATTTTACTTGTAGTCCTGGAAATATAAAATATGCAAGAGTATGACCCATTGGGTTCCTTCCTATCATTCACAGTGTTGTCAACCTACAAGTGCTTAATACTGTTAAAATACCGGCTAGGATTAAGCTCCATGGGCTTGGACCCACTTTATTAGGCTAATATAGTTTATTATTAAAAAAAATACCGACTTTAATCGCTACTGTGGGTTTATTTGCCTTATCATTACTTATTGTTGGCCCGTTAAGCACGGTCGTTAAACGTTTTAGTTTTAAGTAACTTACGTCCATATGGATGCTTGTACATCTTTGCAGCCGCCTGGTAACAATTGAGGGTCAATAATGCCCCGGGCATTTAGCTTTTATATTTCAATATGTATCAAATATATTGTATACAAATTTGATACATACATACTTGGGTTAACCTTGAGGATGTAGATTGTAGCAAGATCGAAGTTTTCGTTTAACACACATAATTTATTCTTATACTCCTTGAACCCTTCGTGGGACATAAAGTTGCCCTCCAGCTGACTCTGTTTTATGCGACTACTCTCAGCAGCCCAATAGTGTTGGGTAGGAAACTAGAAGTTTGTACGAGGTGCCTCTTTTTTGTTTTCAGCCAGTACAATGTCATACTTCAAATGAGACGAGGTACCAAAATGTGAGGACAAAAAGAAGCAAATTAAAGAAAAAAAGAATATCAATACCAATGAAGAGCATTTTTTACGTTTTTAATTCTAAGGGCCTGTGTGAATTCGATGACTAAAATTTAGTGTCGATAATACAGTATTTAGTCTTTTGACGAGGAGACTAAATTTTTTGACAGTTGACTAAATTGATGTTGAATTTGTTTCAAAATAGTTCAATACAATGGAAAATAAGGTGAAGAACTAATAGGCTGTTGTCAATAATGATATCTTCTGCATCCATAAATTTAGTTGCTTACTGTATAACAAAACATATACTATAAATTATAAAAGTAAACACTATTGTCAATTGAATTTAGTCATCAAATGAATTCACACATCAATTCCCTACATTAACGACAAAAACTGCAAAATTTAGTTTAGTCATCAATTTAGTCCCAATTCACACAGGCCCTAAAGGGCCCCCGAGACGGTCCAACGGTTTGACTCAAACACGTCGATTTTGGGTTGAGTCACACCAATTTGATCGTTTACGCGGTTGATTTGACAGGTTTGACAAACGTTTACGTGTTTATAGCCTCTTCGATCTAAGGGATGATACACGGGTCAACATGTTGATCAACACGAGCTTTTTCTGAGCAGTTCGTAGGCCAAGGGAAGGGTAAGGGTGAAGTGTGCGGTTTTGACTGAAACTAGAAACGATTTCTATTTTTCCTCCAGTTGCATGAAAAATGTTTATGTATGCGTAACTGTCAAGCGATTCTGGGTGAAACGATGATGCTTTACTATTCCGGTGGTGAGAAAAGAGAGGCCGGCGTCGGCTTTATGGTCGACCGACGGGCTGCCAGCAGCGTTATCGCATTCCAACCGATATCCGAGCGTTTGGCGGTTATAACCATCAGTGGAACGATCAAGACCCATATCATATCCGTTTATGCGCCAACCGAGACCAGCACGGACACGAACAAGGACGAATTTTACGATCAGCTTCAACAGACGCTGGATATGATACCTCAAACCGAATTAATAATTCTCGCGGGGGATTTCAATGCACATTCAGGAGTAGATCGAACCGGCTGGGAAGAAACCATGGGCAAATTCGGACACGGAGTAATCAATGACAACGGCTTACGCCTGCTTTCATTCGCATCGTCAAACAACTTGATCGTTGGCAACAGCATTTTCCGCCATCCACTCAAACACCAACTCACCTGGCGAAATCCATCCGGCAAAGACTCGGCGATGTTAGACTACGTTTTGATCAACACAAGATTCCGATCGACGCTTAAAGACGTACGTGCAATGCGTGGACCCGATTGCGGATCGGACCATTATCTTGTTCGAGCGAAATTGCAGATGCGATTGCAAAGAGCGAAGAAAACGGAGCCACCACCAGCCAAGAAAAATTGGGCGTGCCTACGGGACCCGGCCATCGGGCGAGAGTTTCAAATGGCATTATCCAACAAATTCGCGGCGCTTGCAATACCGGACGATATCGATGTAGAAGAAAGGCAATTGTCGGAGTCTATTGTGGAGTGTGCAATGGAGTTGTGTCCAACTATCCGTAAACGGACGCAGCCATGGATCTCGGACAGCTGTCTGGACCTCGTCGATCAGCGGAAGCGCATGAAACACGTCGACTTTGAGGAATACCGAAGATTGAACAAAGAAGTTCGGCAGAAAATGAAATTGGAACGAGAAGCGTACTGGAATAACGTTGCGGCCGACATGGAAAAAGCGGCGTCGAGGCACGAGTACCGGACGCTGTACCAGACAATCCGCCGGTTAGGCGGCAAAACAACATCAACAAACGACAACATCAAAAAATCGGATGGAACTTTTGTGACTTCTGCCCATGAACGCCTGGAGCGGTGGAGAGCATTCTTCCACCAGCTGTATAACCACGATCCGCCGCAAGGTCCAGCACCCGAACCACCGATTATCGAACAGCCGATGAATCAGTTTCTCGATACCGAACCAACAATTATTGAGGTGAAGACAGCAATAAAATCGCTGAAAAATGGAAAAGCGCCGGGAATAGACCAAGTAACCGCCGAGATGATCAAAGCTGGAGGTGATGTCTTATCACAACGACTTCATGTCCTCATAACACACATATGGCATTCGGATCGTGTCCCTTCGGTATGGAAGAAAGCGATCGTTGTCCCAATTTTGAAGAAAGGCGACAGTCGGGAATGCAAGAATTATCGCGGTATTAGCCTTCTTTCGATCGTCGGTAAAGTATTTACGAAAATAATACAATCGAGGCTACAGAAACATCGAGAGCAAACGAGCCGGGAGGAACAAGCGGGATTTAGACCACATCGAGGATGCATTGATCAAATATTCGCCCTCCGTCAGTTAATGGAAGAAAGAATTCGTTGCGGCAAACGAATTGTCGTCGTTTTCATCGATTTCAAATCCGCTTTCGATTGCATCGATTGGAACAGCTTGTGGAGAGTCTTGGTAACCGAACACGTGCCATTGAGAATCATCCAACTTCTCCAAGCGTCGTACGATGGCTCAACCAGCAGCGTTCGTATTCGAAACGACTTATCCGAGGAGTTCCCGATTCAGACGGGTGTCCGACAGGGAGACGTCGCTTCGCCACTTCTCTTCAACGTTGTGATCGACGCGATTATGCGTGAAGCATTCGATGGACGACTCGGAGTTCAATACGACGACAACAACTTCGTAACAGACTTAATGTTCGCCGACGATAGCGCTGTTTTCGCCGACACGGATGCCGAAGCAACGGACATCTTATACGATATTTCCCGCATCGCCCAATCATACGGGTTAAAAATCAATGCTGAAAAGACCAAAGTGCTCACAACGGATGGATCAAGAGCCAGTGTTCACCTCGATGGAACCCAAATCGAACAGGTTCCAAGGTTCAAATATTTGGGATCATTGGTTGAGGAAACGAAAGTAGCATCGACGGCCGACGTTCACAGCCGTATCGGCCAGGCAACAGCAACATTCGCCTCGCTCAAGTGGTGCATATGGAAACGAGCAAATATCTCCATCAAAACAAAACTACGTCTTTACCGAACGTTGATTCTTCCGATTCTTCTTTATGGATCTGAAACGTGGACGCTGCTCAAACCGGACGTTAAGAAGCTCGAGGTCTTCCAAATGCGATGTTTGAGGCAGATCCTCCGTGTCTCACTCCGTGATCGCCTTCGAAACGAGGTTGTCAGACAAAGATGCGATCAGCAAACACTGATCGAAGAAGAAATGCAAAAACGTCGACTACGGTGGTTTGGACATGTTTGCCGAATGGATGATAACCGCTTGCCACGTAAACTTCTCTGGCGAGACCGTCCTGCAGACTGGAGAATACAGCGATCGGCACCGAAGAAAACCTGGTTGAAGAATATCGAGGGTGACTTAAAGAATCAACGATTATCAGTTACCGAGGCTCGAGACACCGCCAAAAACCGAGAAGAATGGAAGCGAATCGTGAATAGAGTTCGGGACCCAGCGGCACCGACAGCAGCGTATCCGTTGCGGGGACGTCCCGCTCGGACCGCCAGCTAACGGATCAAAGAAGAAGAAGACTATACAGAGTGTTGAGTGTAGCGTGTTGAGTCGTGTATCATCTCCGCTCAACAAACTGACAGTGTGTTGCATAAACACGTTGACTCGTGTATCATCCCCCTATGTTCATATTTTGGTTTGATTGTGTTCTCGACATTTCATCAAACCTCATCAGGCTTGCGCAATAGTGGCAAATAGATCCTTCTGGTTTGAAGTGACTTAAAACTTCGCTTCTGGTTTGACGCAATTCTAAAGCGATTGGTGCAAGTTACACTATCCATCACTCGGCACTCACATCAAAACGGTTTGTGTATGATGCGGGTATTACACTAAGCATTCATTTTTCTACCTCTTTTTTGTGTAAAGATTGTGATGCGTTTGTAGTTGTGCAATAAACGCGAATCAGAGGGGGAATTTCTCATAGTTTTCGCAGACCCCCGAGTACGATGTTATATTTGTGTTAGTGTAATGGAGGGTGAGTCTGGCAAATTTTCTGGCTCAAAAGTGAGGAGTCATATGACGCATGAATTGTACTTCCCTGCGACCCCTTGCCTAAAAAACCGGTTTTGTGTATGGGGGTAATAAACGAAATGAATGATAGTGTAACTTGCACCATTGAAACGCACAGAGTAAGAAATGTGTGCCTCCACAATGTATATTTATATTTATATCTCGATACGCACTCATACCAAGAGTAGTAAGACCGGGACATTACACAAAATTCAAGCCTCAATACAATTTACTATTGCGTAAGGACAAATGGTTCAACCGTCCAGTAACTCGTGGCCTGTTAAGAATGGTGCGGTGAAATGTGGGCAACAGTATTGTAGAATGACTACAAATAGACAATTTTTGGTATAACTACAGGACCACCCAGTTGTGCCATTATAGCGTTTCCCACGTTGCTTTAGATCTTCATGCTTGGCGGGGTTTGTTACAGCTTCCAGTCAATGGCTTGTTTGATTCGATTTTTGTTTTCGCGTAACAATCTAATTCCATTTCCTTCGCCTGATTTCATCGTTTATCTTTTCTTGGCCGGCACATCGTCATAATTCTTTATATCTAATTCATCAACATCGGCAACATTGAAAATGTCGTGTTATGTTTTTACCGTGGCGACAGAACATAGATTTGATACTGAAAAAAGGGCCGGTGCTGTTTCTCGTTTTACTGCTTCGTCTTTTCGTTTTTACGGCGCCCATTATCCTCGACGCCCTGTACAGTGTACACAGATGGTTACGCTGCCAGCACGGCAATGGCAGTACAAAACTGTGCTTAAACTGATGTCAAAACTTATAAACGAAGGTAGGAGTTTTATTTTCACTTGTACAGCTAACTTTTGTTGCATTACCGGCACCAACATGTTGGGTGGATAGAGCGTTCCATGACAGCTTCAGTTCTCGAAACCTTAAGAACTCAAGATCGTATGTGCTCTGCCTACTTGAAGCGTCATATTAGCTTAAGTTTTTGAGTAACTCATGCACTACGACCGAACAATTTTAAGCTTTGAAGATCGGTTTCCATGACAAGCACTCGAGCCGATCGGAAAACTCTTTTTGATAACTCCAGTCGAGCCTCTTGCGTTTACTTTTATACTTGAAGTAAGCTTCAAGCAGCCATGGATACGCACTAAGAGTCCCCTGTGTGTAGAGCAACCTTTGGCCAAATCTACGCTTGCCTTTTTTAAGGTTTGTTTATTATCTTTGCAAAACTGACATTTATAAGAAATTGCAATCTTTTAAATTGAAGTGGATAATTAGATAAAATTTAGGAGGGTCTTTGCTCTAGTTTTTTCGCATTAAATTCACCCATTTGCAAATTAAATTAATCCTTTTGCTAATTAAATTCACCCGTTTGAAAATTAAGTATTTATATAATAATGTTAGTAAATCCAGGTTCGGTGAAGATCGGCACACCATAATCTATTACCATTCAAACGCTCTACTTTTTATACCACCACATTCTCCAATGCTGAAGTCCAACGAGGAGGTAATTTCCAAAATCAAGTTTAGTGCAAGAAATAAGTATGTTAGCCGATCCTTTAAATTGCAAATTCCACACACATTAACATTTCGTGTATGGATAAAATACAAGCGCACGTACATTGTAATTTCCTCTTGGAAATTCGTTTACGGACAACAACACTCCTACCATCTGACCACAACAAGAGTAGTAGTGAGACCGTTGAATTGTGATTGGAATATAAATGAGCGGGTGATTATGGTTTTTAAACGAACGGAGTGACAATTTTCTTTTCGGATGTACTTTCATTGTGGGAGTTGGAAGTTGGAGCCAATGGAAAAGTGATTTTGAGATTCCCAATTGTTTTGGCGCACGCCATACAAAAGGCTTATGGGTGCAGCGAGGCGCACCGGGATCCAGCTAGTAATATATAATGTAGAAATACTTAATTTTTGAACGGGTGAATTTGATTTGCAAAAGGGTGAATTTTATTTGTAAAAAGGTGAATTTAATTTGCAAAAGGATTAATTTGATTTGCAAATGGGTGAATATAATGTGAAAAAACTGTAGAAATACTGTGTCGCCTTCATGATCACAGCTTCTATTACATTTTAAATGAAACTATTCTTAATGTGGTAGCGTTGTTTGGTTTAGGTGGATTCGAATTGCGAAGCGGCATTATGATAACACCAACCTTTAGATCTATTTTATGAGTTTGAAGGCCAGATGCAGTGATGCTGTACTGTTTCATCTGGATTGCATGTGGTATTTAGTGAGTGATCAGGAAACTTTTTTAACATATGACCATTAAGAATACACACTTGATCATGTTCGCACCACGAATATGTATTCTGTTGAGTTGATATTCTGCGTACCGTCATAAATGTTGCTTATCAGTGAGTCCATGAATTTTCGAACTTACAAAGAGTAAGGTTAAACGGTATAAAACATTTGCTCAAAAGTCTTTACCAGAATATATATTGCACTGTAATTTCCCTTATATTTTTTTCTGTGTTTGGCTGGTATGCATGCATTCTTAATAGTTAAGTATCACTCATATACCTAGTTTATAGCAGAAAAATTAAATCGATTTAGCCCAAAGTTACATCCAAATTTCGAATTAGCGTATAAACGGGTATAAAATACATTCTTATAACTATGGCTTAAGCCGAAATATTTCGGTTTAAGCCATAATTCGAATTACCTCGTTTATAGGGTAAAAAATTTTGGATGATCCATAATTCGAATTATTTTTGGAGTAGCTATAAACTAGGTAATAGAAACTTTATAAGTTTTATAAAATAAGATTTAAATATCACAAAAAATGTTTGATGTGATTCTTCTTTATTTAGTGTGGAAATAAGACTAGGGTCTTTACAAAAAGCTGTAACGAGTGTTCAACATACAATAAACTAATTTGTCCAATATGCAAAATTCGTGGTCATAACGTTCAGACTTGTCCAGATAAATGGAGAAGATATCATTCCACGGTACGTATTACGCACATACTACAAATTGAATATATTTATATTTTATTGAATATATATATTTTTTTTCATTTAATTATTTTAGACAAAAGTAAATGAATACCCAAGTTCAAAACTTATTGCTAATAAAAGAAAATTCTGCTGTATCTGTGCTGGTCATGGACACTTATCTGAACACTGTAAGAGCGCTGTTCGTTTCCTAGAATATCCAGCGTCTGTTAGTGAAATTAGATCATATGCAAAGTCATATGAAGATGTCTTAATTAAGAATTCACTAGGAAAGGATGTTATTGGATACAATTTACTATATGAACCAGACGATAGAATCTCATTTCGATTCACGAAGAAAGTTACTTTAAAACAATGTTATGGGCGTTTCTTAAAAGCTGTTGGACTAAATTATTTGCTTACGAAACGAGTAAAACCACCAAATGAAGATGATAGTATCATTGATCCTGCACGTAATGTTGTTGTTAATCCATTTGCAAATGATCAGAAATTACTAAACAAATTATCAAGCAAGAAAGAGAAATTGAATAAAAGCGGTTCGACGACAATAGCTGATGATATTGTACTGAATGTTTCATCAAATGAATCGAGTTTTAAATATCCAAAACCACCAAAAATGTTAAAGAATTCTTCATCCGAAAATACTGATGCTTTAACTGTAACACCAACTCAATCTCAACCTGCAATTCAACAGGTAAATAGTCCTGATTCCAATTCGAATTACAGCTTCTCAGAACATTTTGATGAACAGGGAAAATCAATTCGTAAATTGGGATCACTTCCTGATTATATACCACTAGGAGATGATGATGAAATTCAAGACGATCTAGCACAGACTACTTTCTCAGAGAGCGTTACGCATGTATCTAAAAAACTTAGCCAAGGAAGAAATAGTTCCGCATCTGAGGAGGAAAACAATACCAAAAATATATGTGATGCCAAAATATATTTGTCGAAATTCCATAGCAGATATCTACTATCTCCAGATGGTAATAAACTTTTAACAGAAATGTCTAAGGCTTATGATGTGAAAACAAGTATCGATTGGACATCAGTGGGCAATACTTTAATAATTGAAGGAGACTCGGCCAAACAGGACGAATTTCATAATCAGCTACTAGAAGTCTTTCGGAATTTATCTGAAAATTTAAAGAGAAAAGAACTTGAACGTTCACAGAGAATACCACGAAAAAGAGAAACATTAATACGATTTTTACAAGAACATATCCTTCAATTGGAAAATAATTTAGGAAATGTAAAAGAGATTGCTGAACGATTGAAATCTTGCCGGTGTAATTACACAAAATCAAGCTGGAAACTAGCAGAGAAGCTAAGAAGATCTCTAAACATGATACTAATCGGCCAGGCTGGCCTAAGTAATGGCAAGGAGTTATTACAAACATTACAAAATCAATTAAAGGCTTTAATAAATGATACTGGTATAACTAATATACCAGAAGATTTACGTAATGAAATTGAGAAAAATTGGAGAATTATATTCACTTCACAGCAGCAAAGCAACTATGAAATTCTTATTGAAACTTATCTAGAATTAAAGAAGAAAAATAAATTAACAAAACCAGCACTTGATTATACTGTTCTTGGTAAAAATGTGTTGAATGTAACCTTAACCACTGAACAGAAACAGAAAATGGAGAAGAAAGAATTGCCAATTCAACCTGAGCCTAAAACACCTAATGTTATCAATGTAAAAACAGAACCACAAGCTGATTGTGAGCCAGAGAAAACATTATCGAAATCTAGTTCTGCAGCTTCTCAGAAGACAACGGAGACCGATAAAAGAACTGATGATCAGCCAGAGAAAACATTGCCAAAATCTAGTTCAGCAGTTTCTCAAAAAATAATGGAAATTGACAAAAGATGGGAAAATCGACGTCAAAATCTATTAGACGGTGTTAGTAAAGACCCACCAAGACCAAGAAATGCCCGTAAAGCATTTAATAAAAATAATCCATCTTCTGTATTTTGGTCAAGAGAATGTATAGGTTTTATTGATCTTTGCCTGAGGATAAATACTGGAAGTCGCCCGCTCAGGGAGAAATTAATGCGGGTTCAAGATAAAGCTATAAACGGACTACTATCGTATAACGATTACAGAGCACTTGTTCGTATATATAATACTATTAGAGGAAAAAAATGAAAATGGTTACACATTGTTGACAATTTTTTTTAATATTTCTTGTTTATTTTCTTACATGAAATAAACTGTATATATACATAATTATATTTCACCTTTATTTTTTATGTTAATTTTTTATTAATATTAAAAATTTATATGAAACTTCTACATTTATTAAATCAGCATTGAATTTTTTTCAATATTATTAAAAATTGTAATTTTTCTTTCAGTTTTAACATTTCTTCCAGTCGAACAGAGAGTCTTTGCAGAGAATCCGCTGGAGAAAAATTTATTCGACTTCTGGTTTCTTAAAACGAACAAGTTAATTGTCACTAACCCTTTTTCCGACAGGATATTCATGCAACTTGAAGCTCCATTCCATTTCTAAACGTTCTTTGGATTTGTGTACCTTTTATATAGAAGTCAAAGCTGCGGAATCGCACGCGTTACTAGTCCAGGTAATGGACATTGGGAGATTTTCAGCCAGCTCTCTCCAACCGCAGGTTGAGCTATTACTTTAAGGTTCATGGTGAAGATAGTTTCCAGTGGACGTCGTCTATGTATCTTTTCTTAGGACGACCAGGTCTCCGTGTTCCTGGCGGTAATTTCTCCAGCACTATCTTTGTCGGGTTCCATTTCCCACCTTATTGGACATGACCAATATATCGTAGTATGTTTATTTTGATCACTTTAACAATGTTTGGAATCTTACTGATTTCATACAACTCTGAGTTGTATTTTCTCCTCCAACGCCATCAACCTGTATTCCTTTTTAGATCGAACGAAAGATTTTCCTTTCAAATCTTCCTACCAATGCTTCGCCTGCGTTTTTCAATGTCCACACTTCCGCACCATATAGTAGGACAGGCCTTATAAGTGTTATGAAAAGTGCCAATTTTGTCTTCCTTGAAATATTTCTGGGCGTCAGGTGCTTGCGTAGACCAAAGTAACATTTATTAGCTAGTGCTATTCGTCTTCTAATTTCTCCCGATGTATCATTATCTTTTGTTATAATCATGCCTAGATATACGAATTCATCTACTGCTTCTATATTCTCGTTATATTTTGTTTGCTACTTCTGTCGTTTTTTGTTCACTTTTGTTTTGTGTTCGTTTATTTCCAACCCGATTTTTTTTGCGGCTTACTCAAGTGCTACAAAGTTCTCCTTCATGCTCTCAAATGATCTTCCAAGGATAGCGATATCGTGGGCAAAGGCTAATATTTGCACTGACCTATCAAAGATACCTACACCCTGATTAATAGATGCATTTGTTACTGCTTTTTCTAGGGCCGGTTGAATAACAAGCAGGAGAGTGCATCGCCTTGTCTTAATGCTCTATTTGTTCTGAGGGGTGGGGATAATTCATCGTCAATTCTGTCTCTACACCTTGCATCTTCCATTGAGATTTTTGTCAGACTTCTTCTATGGTAGGCGCTGCTGTGATGTCATCCACATCGTCACTCTGTCCATCTAGCCAATACTTCGTCTTTATTAATATCTCTCCACTTTTATTCTTGCACATTGTCACTCTAGGCATAAATTCTTTCCGTTGTTGGTTTATGCCTTTGTAAAAGTTTCTTGCATCATTTAGGCTTGCTGATTCTTCTATTTTTTTTATTTGCTATTCCCAATGCTGCCTTTTTTCGCTTGCTGCATTCTCTTCTCAGCTCGACTCTTTTCCTTATACTCCTCTTCAGAATTTCTTGTTCTGTGTCTGTTAAGCATGACTTGGTATGCTCGGTTTTTCTCCATTGTCGCCTGGGCGCATTCTTCATCACACCACTCTACCCTTCGTCCTTGTTGCACGAAGCCTAGAACATCTTCAGCTGTTCCTTTTATCGTTCTTTTTATATCGTTCCACTGATCGTTCAAGTCTTCATGTGCGTTTTGAATGGTTTTATTTATTCTTACGTTGAGTAGGGTCTCATATTCAGCCCTAGTTTGCTCTTCTTTCAATCCTGCCACGTTGTATTTTCTATCAATCGAACCCTAATTGATTTGACTGTTCGAGCAGGGTCTCGTTGACCAACGTAACACTGCCATGGTGATTCCGACCAACCGAGTTCTCGGCAGCAGTCATACCTTCGGTCTTTGGAAAGAAGTTCACGAAAGCGGGGCTTGGGTGTGCTTCGTTGGCATTCTCAGTTCCGCTCAGGCGTTCCTTGCCTTAGCTCTGGCGGGTCCAGAAATTTTGTTTCAAAGCGGTGGTCTGGGTCTACTTGCTGCCGCGACAGACGGGTCATTCCGCTCCCCATTTTCTTCTCGGATCCCTGCTATCGTAGAGAGTCCTCCGACGTTTGCCGTTTAGGCAGCATTCCATATGGTTCCGGCATGGGGCTATTTCCCCTAGATGTAATGAAAGCTGGTGATGCGAATTTTCTGGTGAGCCCAGAAACTTTGGGAAGAGTACGGCTGTCGGGGTCTGCTTCTTGGCTCCTGATTGCTGTCCTGGCTTCGGTCTGTTAGGAAGGAGTTTGCGAAAGTTTGGCTCGAGTGTGTTTCTTGGGATCCACTAATTCCATTCCAGTCTTCCTTGCTTTAGCCCTCTCCAGATTGTTGTTCCATAAAAGTCCCATGAGTATTGAAAGAAGGGGAAGGTCCCTCCCGAGAGAGCCTCCATATCATAAGACTTTAAACAACTGGGTATCGTTAAGCGACAGTGCAAAAATTGCCCATAGTCATGCAGTCCTCGATATGATAACTTTATATCTTGGCTTGATAGGCGCGATCATATGAGCCCAGCCCATTCAGGGCAGTTTCCAGTGGCCACCACGAGGAGCTTATCATTGCACCCTCATCAGTCCGAGTTAGCTACCATGTCCCCACATAACCTTGCGAGATCTGAGGCTAAAATATTATTGAGACCCTTTTAATCTATTAACAAACCCCGTTGTGGCGGGCCTGGTTGCTACCCTCATTTCGCTGGAGACTCACCACTTAGAAGATAAAAAGGATAAAAGGAATACTGCAGTCAGTCACTTCAAACAATCTGGCATTGAACCACCTCCATTATGAAATACAGTACGCAGTGTCATGGAGGCTATTGAAGCCTTCGCCATCCAAGCCTAAACGCCCCCTATTGACCAGAGTCCCAAATTACGGGCCCACACACGATGGAAATGCAAGCGGTCAGTCCATTTCGGTCGATCTGCATCATTTGTGAGCTTCAGCTTTATTTGAAGCCTGCAACGCCAGTTTTCGATGTGAGTGGATTGCACATAAATCCCATAGTCCTCATTTTGGGAGTTCCCAGCGTGAAATGGAATGCTGCAATATAATATTAAAGAACGCTTCTTCAAAAGCTTGCAGCGCTTCCCACATCAGGTTTATCTAGGACTTAATTTTGCTTGTCTATCGAGGTTGCTCTCCCCAGCGGGAGAGGGGTTACTCAGGTAACCCTAGCGAGGGGTTACTCAGGTAACCCTAGAATTTTTCAATGATTTGTGTAACCGCCTACATGGTAATCGAAAAATTCTACTGCAAATTTAGGAAAATGGAAGTCGCCCCCAAATTCGATCGGAGTGGATCGAGACCAAGTGCATTCAAAAAGATATCTTGGCAATAAAATTCTCACCAAATGTAGCAGAAATGCAATGGCAATTTCGGATAGTAATGTTTTTAATGCTAATAAAAAGGGTAGCAATTTATTCTGCATGCCTTACATGGTAATCTATGTATGTACTCACCTAATACACTTCACCTCTGAAATAAATCCTCTTCTGAAGTAAGTACTTACCGCCCTAGGACATCCCTTTGTAAAAGTAAGCTATTATTTCATCGCAAAGGTAATGGGTTCATCTCATTACCACCTCGCTTACCTAACCATTACATTTCCCGCTGGGTCCCTTTAATGCTCCTTTAGAAGCGTTTTTGAAGCAGTAGAAAAAGGTTTTTCAATAAAGAATTCATGGCGGTCTGGGGATATGTGAATAAGCTCCAGTGTTTCGAACGTTGTTTTTTGTTCACTTTTTGCAGTTTGTATTATAGTGCACCATGTTTTGGACGCAGTACACGAATCTTTTGGGTCCAACCACGAACGAGTCAAAATTGGTTTCTTTATTGGCTGAGCTGGACTTGCAGGTAATGGTGTTATAGAAGACGCAGAAGTAGCGAGGGATGCAGATTGATTACGTGTTACCAGTACATATATCATATAATTATGTTAAATAAAGAACATCTTTCTTAAAATATTGCAAAAAAGTCTATATTTATCATTCAAATTAAAATACTACAAATGAAAATATAAATTTTCCTTGTTTCTCGTTTCGTTTGCGGTAAAATCGGTATGATCCTTTGTGAATTTCCAGAGTCGTCATCGATAGTTCGCTTCTTATTTACTTAAATAATAGTAGAATTAGGCTAAACAGTCCGAAAATTAATTAAGTGCAAATTCATAATTACTAACTACATATTTAAAGTTTTGTATTCTTCCCTACTTTGTTAATTTAATTCTACGCTGCAGCTGTTGGGGCAGCATCGGATGTTGTTGATGTCGATGCTGCTTCAGGTGCTTTTTCATTGATAGCTAGCCACGGTAGTTTCTTCTGTAATTCCAATCTATATCTTGGATGGCTTATTGCATAAACATATGGGTCTATGCATGCCACCAATTTGCATGCACATGCTGGAATCATTGTAACACCTGGTGTTAGTAGATTTTTATCACCAAATGCGCCAATCAATGACATAACACCATACGGAGTCCATGATGCTACAAACAGAAAGCATATCGTAATAGCCGCCTTAGCTATTCGAATTTCTGCTGAATCTTTATTTTTATCTACATTCGATCGCAATGATTCGACGTTCATCTTTTTAGCCTGTTCACGTAATGCCTTTTCATGACTGAAAACATGACTTACGATTTGACTATAATAGACAATGATCATCGTCATTGGTATAACATAGCTGCAGAAGAATATTGTTCCAACGAACAGTCTTGTATCAAAATTATCTGTCATATAATCGAATGAACAAGCAGTTAAATATCCCTCTGAAAGAAAGTAAAAGAATGGTTTTATTATTATTTTTAAATAAATGCAACCCTGATAGGTTTTTGGTTAATCTTAATTTATGATGATTAATTCAAATTTTGGTTACAGTTAAAAAGTAATTATTACTACATAGTAATCCTCGTTAAGAAGAGCTAAGAATTCTTCATAATGGACAATTAAGTGATCCAATAATAACAGCTGGAGTGAGACAAGGATGCCTCCTTTCACCTTTACTGTTCTTGACGAAACAATAAAGTAGACAAGCAAGAATAATCAGATGAGGGGAATGGTAGAACGACTTAAAGAAGATCTCGAATACGCAGATAATTTTGCATTTCTAGCTCATTCAAGAGAAGACATGCGAAGGAAAATAGAGAGCTTAGAAATGTGTGCATTGGCAACAGGTTTAAGGATAAATGTATAGAAAACAAAATCAATGAGTATTAATACTACAAAGACTTCTTCTTCTTCGATGGCTCTACAGCCCAATTCGAGCCTTGGCCTCCATCAGCTTCTTCCTCCAGACATCTCTCTGCTCCGCAGCTTGTCTCCAGTTTCTTGTGTTGAGCAGTTTTGCTGCATCGGCCTTAACATTATCTTTTAACCGCGGTTTGCCATCTGGTAGTAGATACAGGGCTTTTTTGGTATCCTTGAGTCATCCATTCTTTGGACATGGCCGGCCCAACGTAAACGTAGTAGTTTGGCATGCGTCGAAAGTTTACATTCTTTGTATAAGTCGTACAATTCGTGATTGTAGCGTATTCTCCATGCACTGTCTTCATTGATTGGGCCGTATATCCTTCGGAGAACCTTCCTCTCAAATATATCCAGCTTGTCTGCGGATTTCTGGGAGATACTCCATGCTTCACATCTATACGTAGCCACTGTACGTATGATGGTTTTGTAGATTTTTATTTTAGTTTTTCTGTGGATGTCTCTGGATTTCATTACTGGCAGTAGTGAGAGGTATGTTCTGTTTACGGCGTTTAATCTTCTTTGTACGTCTATCGTTTCATCGTTGTCTTCGCTGACTGTGGGCCCCAGGTAGTTAAATTGGTTTACCCGTTCAAAGTTATATTCCCCCCAGGTGGTATTGTGGTTTCTTCTTCTTCTTTCCACCCTTGACTGAATTAGAATCTTCTCTTCTCTGCGTTTACAAAGACTACATCATTAGTTTACAAAGACTACATCATTAGTAATAAAAGATAATGGAAGACGTGAGTATGGGGCCACGAATACGGTGACTACTGCGGAAAATTGGGCCTATTTTGTAGGCCAAGTTGTACCCTATTAGAAAGAAAGAAGGTCTTTAATTACAGCCCAACCGGACCCGAGGGGGACTCAGAAGCTTTCTAATAAACAATCTTCTAAGGCATATCACAACAAGAGCAGTACTTTTACGGAGAACCTGTGCGGTAGTCTCGTCGCCTTAAGTACAGAGTCGGCATTATTCCTCGTGGGGCCTTTTCGTAAACGCATACGTATGCTTTGCAACGATGCAACGAGTTCGTGAACGCAGAAACGTCCAAGATGTAAGTTTGTTGTCCAACTGTCAAAGCAACAGCGCAACCATTTACGAATGTATGCTTTCTTCTTCTTTTACCGCTACCACCAGGATCCGGTCCTGGCCTCTCGCAACGGTTCTGTCCACTGGTCCCGATTCTGAACGTCCTGGTCTAAGCCATCCTTCCAGCGAAGGTTGGGTCTCCTGCCGTCTGCACCCGAGACCTTGTTGGTTTTGAGCCGGCTGATGGCTGTGCTAACTTCTAAGCTTGGTGGCGGCAGCATAGCATTATCATCAGAGCCTCTGAATACTCAGTTAACTCGCCATTTAGCAATTCATAAAAGTGCTCTTCCCATCGCTTCAAGATATCTTTAGGATCGGTGATCGGATTTCCTGCAACGTGGTGTGAATTGCGTCATACTGCGGGCTCTTCGATAGAACACCCGCGCCTGGAGCGGCCGTCGGTCTCTGTACTGTTCTAGTTTACAGACACGATTTTTTCCCAGGCTTGCTTTTTTCGTCTGAATTTTCTTTTGTGAGCTCCTAATATTTCTCTTCGCGTGTCCGTGTTCTCTGAGACTGCTGCATTGCTCGGTACCCAGCATTCTTACGTTTAGTTGCCAGCTTGCATTCATTATCGAACCAGTCGTTCCGATCTACACGGCTTCTGCCTAAGATTGAATCAGCAGTACCAATGACAATATTTTTAAAGCGGGTCCAGCTCTCGTCGCCGCCCGGCATCCCATCCCCAGGACTTAGGACGACTTTTAATGCATGATCGTAGCCGTTTCATTGCGTAGTGCAGCTGTGTTGATTCAAGCATGCAAGCTGTGGGTGCCGACATATTGCCTGTATTCGGGCTCCCGGTCTACTTTGGCGTTCAGATCTCCCAGTATGATTTTTACATTATACCTGGGACAGGCATTAAGTTCCCGTCCAACTAATTCGAAGAATTTTTCTTTATCATCACCCAGAGACTCTTCTGTAGGTGTGAGAACGTTTATGAGGCTGATGTTCTTAAATTTACCTTTCGTTTATTGCTTCAATTTGTCTTTCGTTTATTGCTTTAAAGCCCATAATATTAGGCTTCATTCTTTTGCTGACCATAAAACCTACTCCGAGCACATGGTCTTTTGTATGGCAGCTGTAATATACGTCATACTCGGGTTTTTGCAAAACACCATTCCCTGTCCATCTCATCTCCTGGATGGCTGTATACTTTGACAAGGTATCGGCCAGATGTGCAGCTCCAGTTCTGAATAGAGTTCGAACATTCCATGAGAAAATTCGTAAATCGTTTTGCCTTTTTCGTGGCCGTGGTCGTCGTCGCTTACTCCAGTATCCGAGGCATGTTGCTCGTAAATTTTCCGGGTGCGGTTATTAGCCTCACGCCAACCTTACTTGGAAGGGACTAGCCCGATTAGCCTATCCTCTCTCATAGAATAGTGGCCACCGCTAGGAGATCATGATCGCATTTCCATCAGTCCAAAATTGTTGCGGCCCGTGCATGTCATACTACATATAATTCTTCCTATTCCGCTGATGACTGACCACCAAAGATGAATAACTAATAACATAACCACAAAATTTTAAAGGCGCCACCTTTTGCAAAAAAAATCGTAACTACTCTAATCATCTACTACTCTAGTAGTTGGAACTACTCACAAAGTACACCGGCGGTTACTCCAGAAAAAATAAACACGGCTATAGAACTGGAACTTGACTCGAATTATCAAACAGAAAAATAAAAGTAAATGGGGGTGGATAGAAACCCTACGAAAAGAAAATAATGCGTTAACAGAAAGAGCACTTGAATGGAATGAGTATGGAAGCAAAGGTGTACTGAAATAAATCGAAAATTATTACAAAAACTGGATTGAAACCTAGAGAATAGCTCAAAGCAGAATCAAGCTTTGTGGAAGCCCTATAATCTCAAAAGGGAAAGCAAGAATAAATTCTTAATTATATGGCGATCGAAGAAAATTTACAACCCAGCATTCCTGCTGGTTTTAATTTAAAAAAATTTACCTAACTCATCGAATTTCGTTTAATCCAATATCCAAACCACTACGAACAGAAAGAGACGAAAAAGAAAACAATTTATCGAAGAATGAGCAACAAAACAGAAAAGTTAAACTTTGGCTGTCAATTGTGTGAATATTGCTAAAGGGAAAAGCCACTTAAAACGGGACTGTGTGCGGGCATCACAAATGGAGGACGGCTGACTTTGCTTTAATGGAAATTGAGGTTTTCCCAGTGTTTTATACGTTTTAATAGTAGTTAATTGCGTGTTAAAGGAACTTTAACATGGTCCGTAGCAATTTTTAAATTTAATTCAAATTTAGAAAGAGTTATTGGCCCTAAATCAAAATATAAAAAAAAACAATAACCTGAGAGAGTGTGTGTTGTTAATTGACAGACGACTTGGAATTGTGTTCTCTTTGGCGAAGGACAGTTTCTGATTAATTTAGGAGTAAAAGTAAGATTTTTGCTGGTTGGTAATTACTTTTGATGCCATCGATTGGCTTTTAAGGAGCAGCGCCCCCGCATGTTGTTTAGCTGATTGGTGTACATTCGTTCTCTTGGCTGCTACTTGTCTCGAATAATGTCAAATAAAATAAATCCAAAAGTCAAAAGGGAATTCCCGAATGCATCATCCTCATCTAGCTCGTCACTATCATCAGCTGGTGGCGGAGACGGCGGCATGTCAGCCGATTTAGCATCACTATTCGAATGCCCAGTGTGTTTTGATTATGTTTTACCGCCGATACTACAGTGCCAGAGCGGTCATCTGGTTTGTTCATCCTGTCGATCCAAATTAACCTGCTGCCCTACATGCCGCGGATCATTGGGGAATATCCGCAACTTAGCTATGGAGAAAGTTGCATCAAATGTTAAATTCCCCTGCAAACATTCTAGCTATGGCTGTACAGCATCATTAATTTATACAGAAAAAACAGAACATGAAGAGACCTGCGAATTTCGACCGTACTTATGCCCATGTCCAGGTGCGTCTTGTAAATGGCAAGGACCCCTAGAGCTAGTCATGCCGCATCTTATGATGTCACATAAGAGTATTACAACTCTACAAGGTGAGGATATTGTATTTTTGGCAACCGACATTAATTTGCCAGGAGCTGTTGATTGGGTAATGATGCAATCCTGTTTTGGGCATCATTTTATGCTGGTACTAGAGAAACAAGAGAAATTCGATGGCCACCAGCAGTTTTTTGCGATAGTTCAATTAATTGGATCTCGGAAAGAGGCGGAAAATTTCGCTTATCGTCTGGAGTTGAATGGTAACCGACGGCGACTCACTTGGGAAGCGATGCCACGTTCTATTCATGAAGGAGTGGCCAGTGCTATTCTGAATTCAGACTGCTTAGTTTTTGATACATCCATTGCCCAACTATTTGCTGACAATGGCAATCTCGGAATTAATGTCACAATTTCCATTGTTTAATACTCTTAGTTTTTTTTTTCTCTTCATTTTTTTTGATTATAATATATTTTAATCTAGAAGTTAATCTGAAAACCATTGACACTATATTTGTGGATTTCTGGACATCTTTATACACCACCCATATTTTTTCATTTTAACCTTTTTAAAAAAACAAAACAAAAAAAAATAATGTAGCGAATTGTAGCAAGATTCATTTTCAAATTTAGATGATGACCTGAATATTATAAAAAGAGTGAAGTATTAGATTTATTATGAAAAGAAATAATGTTTTTTTTTCTTATATTTTAAGTAACATGTATTTTAAAACTGGAAAATTTTTTGCCCTGACTGTAAAATCTCGTGAATAAATTAATTTTTAAGATATTAAAAAAAACTATACTTTTAAATCAATCCTTTAAATATTTATTAATATAATAATTATTATCAATTGAAATATAATATAACGATGGCCCTAGTACTGAAAGTCGCGTCTTGTTTTGTGACAAGTCGCTTGGGTTAGAGAAAGGGATGTTTCATTCGGATTACGACATTAGGCCCCCATCCACGGTCAAACAAATCGTCAAACCAATTTTCGACAAACAGCGCACACATTTATGCTTTGACATTTTTGGCCATCAACGAGGAAAACTTTCTTCAAACATCCCGAGCGACATTTCATATAATCTACTGTAAACAAAGCGAACTTTACATGGCACACAGGCAAAACTCACACACACATTTAAGCTGTTTGAAGGAAATATTAAACCAGACGAATATTTTCTTCAAACAGCGGCCAACTTCGAAAACTTGTATTTTATACACGCACACTTGCAATTTTTTCGATGTTGGCCAGGAATTTGACGATTTGTTTGACCGTGGATGGGGGCCTATTCAGTACATGGGTAGAATGGAAGGGCTACGTTGAATTTAAGCCCATGTTCTAAAAGTCGTTATTCGACTGAAACGTCACTTTTTTCAACTCAACTTGTCACTATACACTCCACTCGTCTTTCAGCACAGGGGACAGAGCTCAATGCAAACAAACCACTATATTGTCGGCGGTGTTCCACAATTCGATTTCTATCGATGTTCCACTTTTCGATCAATTCCATTTATGTGACTATGTATTTAATTCGAGTGAAATCGAATTCCGATTCGATTTCATTCCACTCGAATTGTGGAACACCCCCGAGTATAGTATTAAGTATGAAAGCAAACTGCCGTATATTTAAATAATCGGGGGTTCCACAATTCGATTTTTGTTGAATATATACTCGAAATCGAAATTAGATGTTTTACAGTTTGACCAATCCCACTTAGTGACATACATTTAATACGAGTGAAATGAATTCCGATTCGAATTGTGGAACACGTTTGAAAACATTTAAATGTCAAATTTGAGATTTTTCAACTCCCGCTCTCCCCTTGGTGAGATGTCGTGAGATGTATCTCGACCCCCGCCTTCTCACCCCTAATCTCACTGAGATTTTTAAAAAATCTCTAGTGTGTTAAATACTAAAAATACATATTTACGGACATAGCCACAAGATTTAATTAAAGGTAACTGATAATTCGAACTCCTACTTGCCCCTCCTGTTTCCACTCGCTTACCGCTTGGAATGGATACACAATTACTAAAACATGGGCGTTCTTACTCAACAAAAATTCCATTACGCTAAAATTCGGCAAAGGCCCTTCCTGTAGTTCTATATTTTAAGGGTCTTTTCGCAGGTCAGTGCTACTTGGCTCATACCCCGCACCATTCGTCGAATCGCTTGTTTGGCTGACCGATGACGGCTAAGCAGTTGAGTGGCTGCTATGCTACTATCTGGCGTTTGCATGAAAATTTTAGTGTAGGATTTAGCCATTTCTTGAGGTCTCCTCCCTTTCAGGTACAGGTGGACGGCAGGCCGTGGCCTGAAGGTTTTCACCTTGAAGCCAAGTATCACCATTCACTCGGCGGCCGTCAGCAGGATGGGGCCTGCAGTCCAAGAAAACTGATAAAAACCTTAATGTGTGTGTGGGTATTTATCGTCAGTTTGTGCCTGAAGATCTGAACTTCTATTCAGTCTCTAGCTGTGAATTTAGGTCACAAATGCTAGGCTCGAGAACCATCCACCACACTCGCATTCGCGCTTGTTCGCGGGTGATTACTCCGTGAGTCTGGAGCCGCCTTAAGGCACAAACATTATTTATAGGTCGTCTCGTTTTTAAGTTGGTGTGCTGACAAGTCATTTGAGTTGAAGAAATTGTCGTTTCAGTAAAATTACGACTGTCAGCACAGCGGTCAGAGAGTGTATGTGCTAAGTTTTTGTGTTTCGTGAGGAATAAATATTTTTAGTTTGAAGAATAAACAGTTCTGAGTTTTTGTTTCGCGAGTTTAAAAATGTGTAATTGTAATTTATGTAAGTGTAATTTATCAGCATATCTCTACAGTAAAAAGCCAGAAGTGCTTAAGTGCAAATTTGACGATTTCGAGTTTTTTGCATTTTTGTATTCAGTATTTTATTCTTAATCATTGCTATAATTCTTATCTTAATCTGAGCTGTGGTTGCTGAGTTATTGGACCGGCAAAAGTGATTTTGTGTACATTTCTATATCTAAAAAAATCTTTGAGGGCGATTTTCTCGAAACGCATATTTTGCACTTAAGCACTTCTGGCTGTGTACTGTAGATCTGTGCCCTTCAGCAACACTCCAAAATAACAAATATGTATTTTCAGCAAATACGACAGCACAGGGCCCTCAATCTCTCTGCGCCGCCTGCCCATCATGTCACCATATATGGTGGAACTGAAATTTTGCATACACGTTTAGTTTGGATGACATCGCGTCAGGCCAACACAGAATTGCGGAACAGTTATGATAGACTAAAAAGTAGAAAATATAATCGATCAGCTTCAAATATTGCACTTATTCGGAGTTCGGGTGATAATTAGTATGTATACATGATGAGTTGAATAGTTGAGTTTGAGTTGAAAATAAAAAAGCACTACACGTTACAAAAAAATCTCAAACAAAACACAGAAATGCACTCGGGTATGAGGTATTAAATGAAAAGATATGACGCTTTTTTACATTTGGAAAGGTAGTTGTTTTCATATATTGGCTATAGAAATAAAAACTTTACATTCAAAATTATTTTTTACTTTTTAGTTAAAGATAATTTTAAGATAAAAGAATTTTTAGTTTTTTTAAACTATTTTTGCTCGAATCCAATTAGTATCATATCCGACTATCGGATTAGACCGAAAACTTGGACCCATACTCGAAAGAAAGCAAATTAAGTTTTTATCATTCCAATTTTAGATCTCTAAAGGCTCTAGCTAAATATTTAGGTTTGACTTACTATACGCAGCCTTTTCCTTTTTTGTTCTATTCGTAGTCGCCTATAGTCCGATTAATATGTACCTAGGCATCAATAGATATTTAAATATAGCTCCTTAAATGTGAAAAATCGTAGGGCGCTAACGGACAGTTCCAGTATTATAAGAATATAAATGTAAAGAGCGCTCCACGCTTTTTTAGAATTAAGTAAGTGGCTGCATAAATAAAAACTTTACATTCAAAATTATTTTTTACATTTTGGCTTATTTTAAAATAAAAGCTTTTTTTTTTATTTTTTAAAAACTATTTTTTTTTAAATGAACTTAAACCGTAGTTTGCAGGGAAAGCTAGACTGAGAGGTGAGAAGGTGAGCCGAGAAGGCTAATTTTGTATTGCGAAATCATATACATACTCGTTTGTATATGCTAACATGAGGACACTAGTAAAAGCGCGGACTTAAAAAACAGAACCATAACTGTAATTTTTATTTAAAGTCCTGCAGAAGACCCATGATTTAAGGATCCAATGTTAACAAAAACTGCATATCATATTTGCTCTTTGTCCCTCTTATTATGTATTTGCTTAAGCATTGTTTGTGTTTCATGAGGTTAAAAGTCGACCTTCATCCACTATTATCTGTATTCTTAAAGGAAGTAGTTAATACGCACATATTTTTAGTTTTATTTTCATTTTTAATGATCAGAAGTCACGAATCTTATACGGGTATAATCTCCATGTGCCTAATTAGAACACGCATTCCTACCGGCAAGGTAAATTATACCACATAGGAAGAAAGGTCAGTATCTAAACATGAAATCTATTTCAATTTAATTTAAAATTGTAGTGTAGTAAAAGTAAGAGTGCGCGATTATGTCACATGCTAAGAAGATTTTCAAGGGTTTCCTATAAGGCTTAAGAAGTTTCAAGAGGTCACTGCCACATTATTATATTGCAGCCATTTCCATAACCGGGCTTTCACCTTTTATTGTTTTGATTGTGGAATAATTCCAGGGGCCATTCTTGAGGTAAGTACCTATGTTGGTTGCAACAACAAAATCTAGAACACAGTGTCTGTACAACATATTATTACCTTCAGTCAGCACAGGGTGTCTACATTAAATGAGTCGTGGGGAAATTCACCAATCGATAAATTTATCTTTTTGTTGAATCTTTTTTTTTTCGTTTTGTTTGGAATATACACAAAGAATTTGGAAGTAACTGAATTTTTTAGTATGTTGCGTGCGTGTTACTTTTGTTGCTTATTTTATTTTCGTGTTTTACACACTTCGTAAAGGGAAGTTGGATTGCAATTTTTACTATTCGTGAAACGACGTATTTTTATGAAGTTTATTATAACTTGTAAACAAAACGCAGGTTAAAGGTCACAAAATAAAGGATTCATGCGGTAAAAGTGGAATGGGGAGTTGAGACTTGATTAAATTAAAAAAATTAAACTTCTTGTATTGGTAGTTATTTAACTCAGAAAGCCCGTAGATAATATGATTCATCTAACCACCTGTATGGCTGCAGCTCGCATACGACTCGGACGTCAGCTTGCACGGTATTGCGAAATGACAGCAGCTCGTAAGGTATATATAGCTACTGAAATCTTTTAAAGCTACTGACATGCGAGTACACAAATGCAGTAGCTGCCCACTGTCAGGCCAGCAACTCGTATGCCCGGGCGAGGCGAGTCGCATATTGTCATGCGAGTAATTCGGTGCCTTCAGACTACACAATTCGTAGTTAGAACTTCTTTGAGTACGAGTCTGTAGCCACTCACCAGCGTCCCATTCGACCGCGTCCGCGTCACTCCAGTTGAAGTTGTTGAAGCCGTAATAGACAATGTTGCCGATAATCCAAATATGTCGCACCTTCGTCGATCTCAGGAGTTAAACGTGAGTGGAACGACGCTGAAGAGGAAAGAGATAGGAGTAACTCTTTATACTACCAGTCCGTCATGTCGTTCAGGTCATGGTGCAATGTCTAGTAGTAAGCTTGATTTAAAGAATGAAGGAGAATTGGTGTGGGTCTGGACGGTGAAGAAGAAAATGCCGATGAACCTTACGTTTGAACTCTAAGGTTTTGTACGAGTTCGGAAATACTGACTGCGATTTTTCCACAGTGGAGTGGTTCAAATTCATAAACGAACTTCTAGACCGTATTGTGCACGAACGGGGGCTGTAGAGTATGGGAGTGAAGCGAGCGGGCTAGTTTTGTGTTGCGGCAAAAATATAGCCGTGCAGGTAGGAGGTTCTGAATTTCAGTGGAACAGTCCCGAGTTAAAAGTCCAAGTATAGAGAGGGCTGATACATTCCTACGGTGGCTTAAGGTGTCTATGGAGATGTAAAAGGGGGCATCACCAATGAGTTTGTAGTTAAGGCGGCTGGCTGAAGGAGGAACTTGCATCTATTGAGAAATCCAAGGCATTGGGAGGCATGTTTGAAGATTTGGAATAGGTGATCATTCCATCGCAGATTCTCCGTTAAAGTTACCCCTAGGATGCTGAGAGTTGAGTCGGGCTTTAGATTCTCTTTACTCACTGAGATAGGAGGAAGGTCGGTACAATTTTTGTTAGAGATCAGACAGTATTCGTTTTGGCGTTGTCGTTGTCGAAGGAGTAAGAGAAATGCAAAGTACTGTCATCAGTGAAGCAGTAAAGTGAACTTACTCAATGAATGCTGCCAATGAGCAACCCACGTCGTTTGTAATATGGAAATGCCGTCGCAATATGATTGGTGCCGAGCCAGATTTATGGGACAAAATTTTGATGACGAATGAAGTTTATTTTACACTCTCTGGCGGAGTCAATAAACGAAACTGTCGACAGAACACCCACCCGTCACTGTTTGGGTCGAAAAGTGCTCGAAAACCACCATCGGACCATTTTTCTTCAAAGTTCGAGAGAGAAAAAGCTTTCTGTTTACTTAAAGAAAACTCTACCCTGGCTCATGTACCTAGTTTCCATTGGAGTCGAGTTGAATTGAAATGACACTTCAACTCAACAACTTAACTCTATGCGTTTTCATTGCTGCCTTCCGTTTTCCTCCATCTATTTCCATCCATTAATTTTCTTATAGATTTTTCTTTGAACATATTTATTAAATATAAAATCTCTACTGAAGTCCAAGCAAGGCACGGTATTTTCACTTTGTGCACCTTTGCGAATGTGCCATTTTTAGTTGCGTACATGTGGAGTTGAGCAGTTGAAAATCTTTAACGAAAACTCTTAACTTTGTCTGTTTCCATGACATATAATGCCGGATTTCCACCAAACAGACAGTTTTAAAAAACTGTTTTGTTTCTAAAATTTTTGTTTGTTTTGTTTACCCCCTCGTCATGGGACAGTGTTTTGTTTATAAAAACACTATTCTGCGACAAAAATGTTTTCAAAATTGTTCGATTTTTACAAAACATTGACATTTTTGTTGGCAAAAACAGTTCTTGTTTCTGTTTCTTGTTTTGTCTGTTTGGTGGAAACCCGACATAACTCGGCTTCAACTCTAGTTGACCTCTCATGGAAACTGAGTACATGATAAGGCGCATTATTCACTGAGTTTCCATGACCCGATGTAGAGTTTTCGTCGAGTAAACAGAAAGTCTTTTCTTTTAAGTTAATTCGATGCTGTTTTCATGACGGTTTTGAGTTAAATAAAGTGACAAATAATCAATTTCACATTGCGTCGTTGTTACATGCAAAACCCAGCTTAACCGGACCGGTTTCGCCGAATTTTCTTGGATATAACGAAATTTTACTCAATCCCCGTTTCCATGGGCGCTTAATCTGAGTAAACTCAGGGTAAACTCTACATGGAAACTCAGTAATTGACTCCAAGATTTTAGAGAGAATAAAAGTAACTGCTATTGTGCGGTAGTTAGAGAGGATGCTACACGTAAATTTAAAAAACTATCATAACAATTGGCATAGAGTTAAAACACTATCAGAACACTGCCTAGTTAGTAGAGTTATCTTTGTATTTTACATATTTTCAGGATTGTTATTTGTTTCCTTTACTTTTTTCACTAGCGAACATGGAATCCACGAACGAAACTTGGGCTGCCTTTAAATAAGTAAATAAATCACACTCAAGCTTTTGCATTATGGGACACACATTGTTATGTAAGTATTAAAACAAACAAAGGAACTCTATAATATTATTAGTACTAACCTGGAACGAATCGTCCCCAAACTTGGAAGAGTGGCATTAATGCCCAAGGAGTTGTGTAAATCCAAATGAGCATAACAATTAATATAGCCTTTTTAAATGTCATTTTTCCCTCCATAGGTCTGGCTATAACATTATATCGATCATATCCTATAGCTGCATTCGTCATACCAGAACCAATTCCAGAATATGATCCGACAGTTGCAAATATTTGACATCCAAGATTTCCTAAGGCGAATCCCTGCTTGAAGGAATTGTAAATGAAGATTGGTGTCTTCATCATCATTAGGAAATCGCAAACGGCCAAGTTAACTACAAATATATTTGATGGTGTTCGGAGCGACTTCGCACTGTTCAAATGTAGTTATTAAAATTATATTGTTTCAGATAGCGCATATAAGATTGATGAGTTCAAACCTTATAAATATCCAAATTACTAATCCATTTCCGATAAGTGCGAAGAATGTGAACCCGATATAAAGTATAGCAAGCAAGAAATGCATGTAAGGCTCAGGTTCAGGATGAGATAGCCAATGCTCTGGTATATGCTTAAGTTCGTCAGGTGGAACGTTCCATCCGAGAAAGCGCACTTGTGAGGTCCTTTGGATATGCCCAACCAACAAAAACACCAATTCAGTTATCGTCATATTTTTAAATATTTAAATTGATATTACCGTGCCTCTGGCCGAAATAGCGATATGTTCGAATATAGATCAATCAAAGGCAATGAAGCCATAACTATCTTTTAGTCACTCTTCCGACACTAGCTTGTGGTTCGTTTAAACTAAAGTGAGGACTGACTTAGACATTAACTTCACGTTCCTTTTATAAAGCTCGGGATTAATTGTCATATATTGAAATGAAAGAATAAATATCCATTATATATACTAACCGCAGAAAAGTTTCCACAAGAAAGAAATCGCTAAACCTCAAGTGTTATAAGGCGCTTATTTCAACCGTAATCAGCATAAAGTCATTCTGAAGTGGACGTCACGAAAAATCCCTTCATCCCTGATTGATTTTGATTGAATTTGTTGGGATTCTTTTTAATAGTTTTCTTTTTATAGCAGAGGCCGCGCTGTGATTCGATTCGATAGATTGGAATAAGGGTGTAAGCGGTGCAGTTTGTTAAGAGGACGGGACTTCGTTAATTAAATAAGAGATTAGTCCATTTCTAAGGTATCTGGTTCATTGCTTCTATGTTTATACCAGGAGGATGGGACTATCATAAGTTCGAATAGCATGTCAAAAGGGATTTTATTTTTTGATGGATTGAAATTTGAAATCAGTGCTAATAAGATACTGCATGCGGGGTTTCACTGCGAATGCCATTGGAGCAAGTTTTAAATTAACCTTGCACTTGGTTTTTATGTAAGTAGTTCGGATTTAAGGAAATATATTAACCACATACATTTACATATGTATATTCTTTTTAACCAATCGTTATGGGTTAGTCGTTTGATACTATCGTGAAAAGATTTCCAGTATGCTGACGTTTGTTTAAAAGGATTTCGATTGGTGTTCATTTACACACACCAGCTACTTTTGTGGAGTTTTCTAGAAAATTTGTATGACTTTGTATGCAATTATGAATGGACAAGCGTAAAAAGGTATATTTCAAGCGTGAAAGACAATTATATATCGTCATTTATGTTTTACAGTCGTGAGAACGAACAGATTACGGTTAAGGTAATGTGTTACGTTGGTTTCCCACCTGTGTGTTATATGTGACTTCAGTACTTTAGCTAAGTGAGAAAAAGTTGTGATTGCTTGAGATGTGGAAAATTGTGATTGTTTGAAATATGAGACCTGTAATTTCCGTTCTCAAGAAGATTCATTATAGATTTTTCGTGTTCATGTTTTAACCTTTTATCTAGTTTCAAGCTTTAGTGCCTTTCGAGGATTTTGTGTTACTATTTAAAAGTTATTCAAAAGTTTTAATTTTTTCGATATTTTTAGATATGCAAAAGGAAAGCTCGTGATTTTTAAAGCTTTGTGATCTTCATAGATTGGAATTGTGCTTTGGCGCGTAAAAATTTAACGTACTGGTTGGGCTCCAGGCTAACGACCTGGTGCTGGAAAAAATCCACTGTTACGAATCCTCTAAAAAGACCTCGGACCGGACTGGTCCCACGGCTAAGATCAAGCGACGAAATATGGACTTTGATTTGGCTACATGGAACCTAAGAACAATGAACAGAGCAGGAACTCTAAGATCACTTCTCTTTTAATTAGAAAGGTACAAAGAAAAAATCGCAGCATTGCAAGAAATAGGGTGGACCAACAAAGCCATAAGTGATGTTAGAACAAATACCATCCCCTCAAGTGGAAGCACAACAGGACTTCTAGCCAACCAGTGAAAGATTGTGCACACTGCAAACTAGGGCCAAATTTCGCAACATCTCCATAATCAACGCAACATTGAAGAGGTTCTACTCGTTTCAGGAGGCATAACACTCCAGCGAGTTGTTTCTCGATTCCCCGTTGCCAGAGTGACATAGTAATGGTTGGAAGTAGGTGGTATAGAAATACCGTGGCTTGGTTGTGGCAGTTCCCTCCTTTACTTCTCTCCCACTAGAGCTGTTCTTCGACATTGTACTCTATACGGAAAAAATAGATTGTCGTCAGTACGGGGCTTTCCCGGAGCCTCCAGTCTTCCACATCAAAAAAAGAAAAAAAGCTCTGAATAAAGCTCCGGTAAGGCTTGGAGTGAAGAAGGATCAACAAAGGGTACGAACACGCTAGGGTTTTATCGCTTCTGCTGTGGAACATTAGTGTGGTCTGTTTTATTATGATCTGGTGTAAAGTTCTGATGATTGCTGGAAGAAGTATGGAAAGTTGTCTAGGTCGGAAAAATTTAAAGGGCATTCGAAAAATTTAAAGTGCATTCGAACCAGAAATCTCAGCAATGGTAGTAGGGCGCTTTAACTCCTAGGCCACCGAGGATGGACCTGATGTTCTCCGCAGCGAAGATCAACTATGTCTGGAACTTCAAATATCTGGGAGTATGCATACCTGAACTCGACGATGACTTGGAAACATTACAAAACATACGAAATCGTTGCTTCATTTACAGAAAGAGAAAAATCAAAATAACAAAAGGGTTTTTGAAAAAGCAACGTGTGATTAAAGCTATCGAACGAGTTTCAGAAGTCCACCAGGAATTAGCATCACACATGATGCTAATCTATGCTGTTGCAAATGTAATATGTAGAGATATATAAAATGTCATAAAAAAAGTCCGGTCCAAAAAAGTGGTCCAAACCAAATATATTTGATAAATGTGCGAGAAAAACGAAGGACGAATTTTACCGGAATCTTAAAATCTTATGTTAACATACTCTAAATTTTTTTAAGTATCCAAAATCAATTTTTTTAGATTTGTTTTTTTTTTTCATTATACCTTTTTCCTATCGTGGACTGTGCACACATAATCCTTTTTTATTGAAGGTTTTTGCAACTCACGCGGGTTACTACTAGTTTTAAAATAAAAGCTTATTTTTTAGTACTCATCTCTGCGCTGGCTTGAAGTATCTGCTTTTTTCAGTTTAATTAATACGACTATGTTACTTGTGGTTTGCAAATTGTATCGTATTGTGGTGCTGTGAAATTAGTGCGATGAATGGCTAATTTGTTAATACTTACGAGTTACTGAATCCTTAAATAAATTCCTGTCTTCATATTTAAATTTGTTACTGGAAAAAGAGAAAAAATGCAGCCAACGGCACTCAACTAACAGAAAAAGTAGTGTTAGATTACGTATATATTAGAGATGCGCCGAACTACGATACGAATATTCGGCCGAACATTGGGCGCATCTCTAGTATATATTTATATTGCGATTCCTATGTTAATATAAAATTAAATCTCCATGTTTGTTTAACCGAGCGTATCAACCACAGCTTTGGTGAGTCCGGTCTGGTTGCTCTAGATATCTCAAAGGCTCTTGACAGAGTATGGCACCCTGCTCTGTTGACTAAACTCCAAGCTATTAGTATAAACTTAGTTCTAAGGAACTGGATTAAGAGCTTTATTTCAGGCCGTTCAATCAAGGTAGTATTGGATAGCGTCGAATTCAACCCCCATGCCATTTCGGCCGGAGTTCCGCAGGGGTCTATCACCCGCACTTTTTCTAATCTTTTTCTAATGATCTGCTGTCAATCCCCTTCAACCCATTTCACTGCAAGTACCGATGACGGTACTTTGCATTTCTCTTACACCTTCGATAATATAAGACAAGCACGTGCCAGACCTAGTCTTTACCACCGTGAGCTGATGTCCGCTTCGATCAACCGGGATGCGAAATCGATTCTTCATTGTAGTCCAACCAATCTACGGAATCACCATGTTAATTTCCAGACAATTGAAGGCAGGAAAAAAAAATATGGGCGTGTAGAACACTTAATTTGAAGAATGAGAGCGTTTTTTTTTACGGAACTGCATTGGCGAACTTAACCTAAAAAATTCGCAAAAGTCAAAAAACCGGTTTTTCGCCAATAAAACAAAAAGTTGAGCTCGGATCCGAAAAAGTTAAATTATAAAGTTATAGGTATTAAAATTATCTTTCAATTGATGTGGTACAAAATATTGGTTAGTGTCTTATACATGGAGAAAAATGCTAAAAACCGCTAAAAATCGCTTCTTTTTCTTTTATTTTTTTCTTTTTATTGATGCGACCTAGAAACTTTTTATTTGGTAAAAATGTTGCTTTTGGCAATCTGAAAACTCATTATTTTTTTTGGCTCGAAATTTTGCAAAATATGGGTGAAATTTCGATTTATGTAAAAAAAGCGTTTTCGTAAAATCCTTCGTCTACAGCTCCTCGACCTCGTAGGACATTTTTTCGAAGCTCTTTTTCTTCGTTAAGAGTTGGACTATCATGCACTATAAGTTAAAATTGGAGTTTTTCAATTTTATGTACAAAAAACTCCACCGCAAAAAAGACAAGTTTTTTTGCCGCAAAAAAGACAAGTTTTTGTACTGCAAGTTTTTTATTTCATTATTTTTCGACTCTAAACTACTATTTAATAAAAGTTTATATTCTTTTTAGAGAATAAATAGGTAATTTGGTCATACATTATATAAATGTATATTGAATCTAATATCTCACACTTTTATAGGAATAATTTGTTTTTGGTTGATCTACATGAAAAGTAGTTGAAGAGTTGCATGTTGTATTTTGAAGAGTTGGGTTTATTTAAATGGTTTAACGTTGGTGGTTTTTAGAGAATAAATAGGTAATTTGGTCATACATTATATAAATGATAATAAAAGTTGGTTTTTTGGCATGGCTTTTTCCAACTATAAAAAATTGTTTCATTTTTAAATTTACTTTTATTGTTCTCGAAAAATTTTGTTATTGCAGACTTCTAGAGTTAAATTAAAAAAAGCTATAGAAAATGGCCCTCGAATTTCGAGTCTTGGATGCGGCTATTTGCATTAATTTTAAATATTTTAACGTTCAGGCAATTTTGGTCATAGTTCAAATAAATGTATTTTGAATCTAATGACTCCAACTTTTATAGGAAAAGTTGGTTTTTCATTATTGGTTGATAAAAGTTGAATTTAGAAGCTTTGAAATGATTTTAAATATTTAAACGTTAGCTGCAGCAAGGCGCACCGGGTCCTAGCTATCCAAAATACAGAAAATAAGCAGTTCATTGCGACACTGCATCTGTGTATGAAAATTCATATCTCGAAAAATGATATGTCAATGGATGGTTTTTATTGTCGCGATCAACATGTCAGATCCCTAATAGTTTCACATTTTGTTATTTGGAATCAAAATTACCAAAAAATTGCCTTTTTAAAACTCCCTTACGGTATATTAAAATGCTTCACCTGATTACTACAATTGGCTTATGGGTGCAGCATAGGCGCCCCCGGTCCCAGCTAGTTTATATAATAAAAATTGATTCGAACAGCCAGAAATTACTAAAGCCCGAAAAGTTAGAAGTGGCCGCTCACCAAGTAAACATTCTACGTAAAAGATGAAATTGCACATGATCCGTGCTGTTGAGACGTCAATAACAACTTGTATGTCTGTAGTACAGTAAATATTGAACAACAATATGTCTCAAATTCACAGGTATTTAACGAAGGAAAAAGGCTCCGTTGTTTAAAAAAATGTCTTCGCTGTTGACGGTCGTACGGTTAATTTATTTTATTTTAAAATTAGTAAAAAGAATATAAACTTTTATTAAATAGTAGTTTAGAGTCGAAAAATAATGAAATAAAAAACTTGCAGTACAAAAACTTGTCTTTTTTGCGGCAAAAAAACTTGTCTTTTTTGCGGTGGAGTTTTTTGTACATAAAATTGAAAAACTCCAATTTTAACTTATAGTGCATGATAGTCCAACTCTTAACGAAGAAAAAGAGCTTCGAAAAAATGTCCTACGAGGTCGAGGAGCTGTAGACGAAGGATTTTACGAAAACGCTTTTTTTTACATAAATCGAAATTTCACCCATATTTTGCAAAATTTCGAGCCAAAAAAAAATAATGAGTTTTCAGATTGCCAAAAGCAACATTTTTACAAAATAAAAAGTTTCTAGGTCGCATCAATAAAAAGAAAAAAATAAAAGAAAAAGAAGCGATTTTTAGCGGTTTTTAGCATTTTTCTCCATGTATAAGACACTAACCAATATTTTGTACCACATCAATTGAAAGATAATTTTAATACCTATAACTTTATAATTTAACTTTTTCGGATCCGAGCTCAACTTTTTGTTTTATTGGCGAAAAACCGGTTTTTTGACTTTTGCGAATTTTTTAGGTTAAGTTCGCCAATGCAGTTCCGTAAAAAAACGCTATCATTCTTCAAATTAAGTGTTCTACACGCCCATATTTTTTTTTCCTGCCTTCAATTATCTGGAGAATTTCCGTAACGCCACGAAAACGAAGTACTGTCTCATCTACAACAAAAATTGTACCGACCTTCCTCCTATCTCAGTGGATAAAGAGAATCGAACGGCTGACTCTACTTTCAACATCCTAGGGGTAACTTTAACGGAGGATCTGCGATGGAATGATCACATATTCCAAATCGCCAAACAAGCCTCCCAAGCCTTGGATTTCTCAAGAGAAGCAAGTTCCTCCTTCAGCCAGCCGCCTTGGCTACAATCTACAAATCCTACATTCGGCCCCGCCTTCGCCCCAAAAACCACCTTGGCTTGCCTCGACGAGGTGCAAAATTTCTGCCCTCAAACTCATTGATGATGGCCCCTTTCGCGCCTCCAGACACCTTAAGCCACCGTAGGAATGTAGCAGCCAGAATAATCTCCCGCAGTCAGTATTTCCGAACTCGTACAACACCTTAGAGTTCAAACGTGAGGTTCATCGACATTTTCTTCTACACCCTCCAGACTCCCTCTAACCTTTCCCATTCTCCTTTATTCTTCAAACCAAGCTTACTACTAGACATTGCACTATGACCTGAATGACTTGATGGACTGGTAGTATAAAGGGTTACTATGCCTGGTTTTTTCATAAAAAAAAAATAGAAATGATACACACATTTACGCATACAAAACAGTTAATCGTTATTACTTCTTAAATCCTTAGTCTGTTAGTCCAGTCGTCGGCAAACTCATTAGTCAACAGAGATCAACAGCCCAATGATTGAAATTTATTTTGAGAGCCAAATTTTTTGAACATTAACTTTATAGGCAGGTACATTGTTATTAATTTAATTAAGGTACTCCCAAACTTGCCTTTGCTGACAACGTCCTCAATGTGATCGAGGTCGACCCCTTGCAACTGTCCCATTCGCACTCGTTTCGTGTTCTTGTTTTGTCTATCTCTTCGTTCATCCTCTATATATGTCCAAACAATCTCAACCTACCCCTCTCAATTCACGAAACTATCAGCCCTATTCTGAACTCCGCTGGAATTGCAATTCCGGCGGAGAGAAAATTCCAGCGGAATTTTTAAGGGTATCATGAACTCCGCCGGAATTAGTGAAATGAGGTGCCCGATGTGAAATAATTTCGAAAACCCAAAAAGCAGCTGTTAAATGTCACAAATTTGTTTGTGAAGTGTTTAAAAATTTTGTTGTGAAAAATGTACGTGTTGGAGAAAATTCAAGGCTCTGCAGGGACGCTTCGAATATACGGAATAATATAATGCAATCTTTTCTATAAATCATAAAAAACAAAATGATGTAAATAAAAGTTGAATTCTCTTTTTAAATAAAATTAATATTGAAAATAACAGCCTTTTTCATATAACATAAAAAAATTAAAATAAATTCAAACTTTTCTTAAATAAAGTAAATATTGGAATTCGAAAAATTAAAATAAAAAAAAATAAATAAATTTGTACAGTAACATTCATTCCTGAAGCTGCTGCCAATAGTCTCTCCAATATACGCACTTTTTAAAACACCAAAACAAACAAAAAAAACAAAATTTAACACAAAACCGCACCGTTCCGTGAACCTCCGTCAACAATTTCTCGCGGAGAGATTATGCCCAACTTTTAGCATTCCGCTGGAGTTCATGATACCAAAATTCCATCGGAATTGTAATTTCGAAATTTCTCTCCGTTCCGTCGGAGCGGAACGGAGTTTATGCTACCGATGTAAAAAAATTCCAGCGGAATCAATTCCGGCGGAGTTCAGAATAGGCCTGTATATCTCCGTTCACTTCGCTTAGCGGGCCAAAGAGCTCGGGAACCGGTTTGCCGACCACTGGTGTAAGGGACAAATGTACTGCCCCGTGAAAATCCGGGACAACTCACCTGTTGCGTCGCCTTTGTTTTTCCTTCGTTGATGTTCAAGCCAAGCTTCTTTTCCTGATAAGAAATACCTTCGCACGATGTTCACTTCGAAGAACATCTCCACCGCACTTTATATGGGGGAGCATCGTAAAACCAAAAAAATTAACAGAAATCGATGGGCAGGACATGTTCCACGTAGCAGCAAAGACAGCATGACAAAAATTAATGAACAAAACAGACGGACGCAGAGATGTCGGTCGCCCAAAAAAAATATACAGGAGTAGAAGATCTACGAATACGAACCCTAGGTGAAAGAAATTGGAGATTTAAACCAAGAATCGACAGTACTGGAGGAGGATGTTGCAGGAAGCCAAGGCTAATAACACGCTGTGGAGCTATTGATGATAATGTTCACGCAATCTGCATATCCAAGTAATTGTACAGAGTGTGTAATGACGCATTTCTTTGGACTGCAGTTTTCCTTATCACCCATTCTAGGGCGTGGTTGGAAAGTATTGGGGCTAGTCCATCTCTTGGCTTAGAGCTTGCCGTGTTTTAAACTCTTCTGTTATGTCGTTTGTCACGTCATGGTGCAATGTCTGGTAGTAAGCTTAGTACGAGAGGAGAATAGGTTAAGGAAGGTTAAGGATTAACCTTACGTTTAAACTCTTGGATGTTATAGGAGCTCGGGAATACTGACTGCGAAAAGTTATTCCACAGTCCAGTTGTTCTATTTAGAAACGAATTATGCGTGAGATTCGGTTTGGCTTCGAAGCCTTAAATATGCCTAAGAAAATACTGAATGACATTTCTATCACAATCGGATTAGCCGCTTCCGAGATTAGCCCGCACAAATAAACAGACAGGCAACATTTTTTAAAAATATTTGAATTTTTTAATATCATGTAAATAACCATTCAGGTAGCTTAGAAAATGACAATAATTTTAAAATCACGGACACACATTCCAATTATATTAATAAAGATGTTGAAGATTATGCCTGATTTCAATACAAATTTAAAATTAAATTTTTTCACTATAAACGCTCACTTTTTAATGTACTACTAATTAACTCACCTGGCACAAATCGTCCCCAAAATTCAACGAGCGGAAGAACGGCCCATGGTATCGTATATACCCATACTAGAACTACCATAAGAAAAGCCTTAGTATGTGTTAATTTTCCTTCGAGTGGTCTCGTAATAACATTATAACGATCATACGCAATTAGTGCATTTGTCATGCCCTGTCCAATTCCTGAAAGTGATCCAATAAAGGCAAAAGTCTGGCAGGCGCCGTGTCCCAGAGCGAAGCCTCTTTTAAAAGAGTTATAAATAAAAATCGGCGTTTTTGTCATCATCATAAAATCGCATATGGCCAAATTTATAACAAATATATTCGACGGTGTCCTTAAGGGTTTTGAACTGCGGATATTTTGAAGTTCTTAGTAAAAATTTCGATTAAGTATAGTACATCACTAACCATGTAAACACCCAAATAACTAATCCATTGCCAATTAGAGATGCAAACGTAAATCCAATGTAAATTAATCCAAGAAGGTAATGCATGGAAGCTGGTGGCTCTGGATAAGAAAGCCAATGATCTGGTATATGCTGTAAATCACTCGGCGGAACATTCCATCCTAGCAGTCGAATTTCCGAAGAAGTCCTTAAAGAAGACAAAATCCTTTCCTTTATTTGCTGTGCCTTAAATTTTTACTTTCACACATTCACTACTAACCGTGCTTCGGGCCGAAAAACTGTTAAATTCCCATTTATATCACTAAGCAGCTCCATGATGCCTTCTAGGCTAATCAGTATTACTACTGTTAAGGGACCAGCAGCGATTTAATGCCCTTATATATGGATAAATTTCAAGTGTAAATTAATCAAGAATGGCTGTGCACACATTCTTGTTCGGTAGTTTTGTTAATTCCTTCTAAGTTTTACTTTCGGCCTAATCTGTTCAATTGCGAGATTAGCACATTTTGCTTCACGCCGCACTATTTTGTAATCAAATTACAGGAATTTGCAGTCGTGTTTAAATCTCAACATTTTTCAAGTTTAAAGCAGCTTTTGGGTCAAGGCAGTGTGGGGTTGTAATTGAAAACAAATTATTAAAAAAAAAAACGAATTGTATCTCATTGTGGTCCTATTTGTTCTCTCTATCAACGTTCAATTTATTGTATAACCGAAGGATTATCATGCGTGACTGGGCACGATCCCTCCAATCACATTTGCGTACATGAATATATCGTCTCTGATTCGTAGTTTCACACATGATAATCCTCCTAGGCTAATAGCATTACACCTTAGAACAACATGTATATAAGAGAATGGAACATTTGTAGTGTTCATTGAAACACAGAATTTTATTTCGAAGTTCCAATTTATTTATACGAATACTTATGTATTAATTTATTTATTTTAGACGTCACAAAGGACTTGAGTTGACGACAGTGAAGAAACTACTAGAGCTTGGAAGATTTAAGGTTGCCTTATTTAAAATTAGCTATCATTAATCGTCTGTCTAATCTTAATTTCAGTTTGTTGTATTGTCATGTTAATATACTTAACTTAAATGAATTTACATTGATTTGCGTGTGGCCCTACTTGATGACATAGTTATATTTACGTCTGAGTCGTGCCAAATAAATCTACGTACTAACGTTTTTAATTCAACCCTTCTGCCCATAACTGAGTACACTTTCAAATTTCACTGTTGGAATATTATCAAAATGATTAAAAAACACAAAATCGAACTACCCGAGGAAAAGGTTGGACCACTTCTTATGGCTGTGCAGCTTTCAGTGTGTTCTTCCTTTTCATTCCTGATTAATCCTACTTCTCTCATCTTCTTATTCCCAAGATCCTTACATCTTTTTCTACCCAGTTTCGCCATCTGATACTTGGTGTTTCCCTATGCACTAGACCTATAGGAACATCGAATATTTTTTATGACTCGTTCGGCTAGCTACAGTTCTGCCCATCTTATACCATGTGCTTTAATGAATTTAATAATGGTTTCTCCTTTCATGAGTTCATTGAGTTTTCTGTTAGATCTGTGTATTGTCCATTTTCGTTTTTTATAGGTCCTTATATCGCATAAGTTTACTTCGCCTTGTGTCCACTTAAGTGTCATCATCATGAGTCCAAATAGTTTGGGGATAGCCCTAATTCCTCCAGCACTTGCGAAACTTGTATTCGAACATACGGTTCAACTGTGGATTTGTTGAAGATCTCCCGATCCAACAAATACAAAACTTCTGCGTTGTCTTTCCAATTTTTTCGAATGTGTATTTGGTATGTGCATATAATAACGTTAGTTCAATCAATCTAAAATAGCTCCATGTAATTTTTGCGTTAATTGCCATCAGGAAACAAAAAATATGGTCATATAGGGAAAAAACTTCTAAAAAAGATAGCGTTTTCTTTTTCGGATTTTGGAATGGCGAACCTAACCTAAAAAATCCCGGAAAGTGTAAAAAACGCTTTTTAGCGAATAAAAGAAAAACGTGACCTCGGATCGAAAAAAATCAAATTATAAAGTTGTAGCTGTTCAAATTATCTTTCGATTGATATATATTGAGTTATAGGTTAGGACACAAAATATAGAGAAAAATGGGAAAAACAGTCGAAAATCACGTTTTTTTAATTTGTTAATAACTTTTGTTTAACGTCACTAACGAAATTTTAACAATGCTCAAAATGGTCCCCAAAAACGTATTAATAGTGAAAAAACAGACTCAGAAAGTCAGTTTTTTCAACCAAACATATGTTTTTTCATTATTAATACATTTTGGGGGCCATTTTGAATAGTGTACGCTTTCACTAATCCACTATTTTTTACTTGTACATGATAGTACAAGGATTGAAGAAAAGTTTAAGCTCTCGAACGTTGATCCAGCGAAATCCATGGACCAAGAGGAGCGTTTTTACAAGAACGCCTTTTTTGCAAAAAGTGAAATTTCAAGGAAACTGTTCAATATTTCGCAACAAAAATTACACCGTTTTTTCAGCTAGCAAGAAGCAATATTTGTACCAAATAACAAGTGACGTTAAACAAAAGTTATTAACAAATTAAAAAAACGTGATTTTCGACTGTTTTTCCCATGTTTCTCTATATTTTGTGCTCTGACCTATAACTCAATATATATCAATCGAAAGATAATTTGAACAGCTACAACTTTATACATAATTTGATTTTTTTCGATCCGAGGTCACGTTTTTCTTTTATTAGCTAAAAAACGTTTTTTACACTTTCCAATTTTTTAGGTTAGGTTCGCCATTCCAAAATCCGAAAAAGAAAACGCTATCTTTTTTAGAATTTTTTTCCTATATGACCATATTTTTGTTTCCTGATGGCAATTATTAGATGGATTTGCGTAGATTGATTGGACTACGTAGCAATTGCCCCCGAGGACGTGCATAAGCTCTCATTATGTCATTCTATCTATATAAGTTTATCCGTTTATCCGCATGCCATTAGGCTTATGGAATGCAGCCCAAATGCTTCCAATGTTCATAAAAGAAGTTACGAGAACCTTGACTTTGTTTATGTCTATTTGGACGAGTACCGAGGATGAAGGTACCGTTCACCTCGAAGATCTTAACCATAAAGTTTGGTGTATAAGATATTAAGTGTCTAAGTCACTGTATCACAAAGGATGGAATATTTCCATTCCTTGATCGCATACCTCCAGGTAAAAATCTCGATGGCAGCAGCAACCCTGCTTGACCATTCAATTGAGGATATAAAATACAGCATAACGACTGATGCCTCTTATTATGTTCTCGGAGACGTACCGGAAAAATTCAACAATCACTGATGGCAACCTCTAGATTTTTATTCCAAAAAGCTGTCAACAACAGAAGTATTTTGCATTTTATCGCGAACTTCTTGCCAGCTATGCAGCAATAAAACAGTTTCGTTAATTTGTTGAAGGATGCAATATCGTGATCTAAACTGGGGCCGGTTCGTGTATCTCGAACGTTGATAATCGTTCGAAACGAATTTGAAAACGGAAAAATTTGTAAAGCAAAAGTTGAGCGTCCGCGTAGCTCGAAAGAATTTTTTTTGTTTTCAGTAATGAAACCACGTTACTGAAACATAAGTTTTTTTTTACTAAAACCGAGCACGCGATAAGATAAGACGTTTCGAGAGCTTTCGAACGAATATTAACAATTTTTTCGAACTGGAATCGAAAAAAAAAAGTTCGTTGTCGAATTACATGAACCGGGCCCTGATCAGAAACTGCCCTTCACACAAAGACCGAACGATCAATTTCCTAGGCATTTGCATTTGGGTATAATTTCTCAATTTACCATAGACATGATACATGTCTATGACGAAACGTTGTGACGTTCACCGGAAACCGACAAGGTTGACTCACTCTTTCAACCTGCCTATACTAGCTCAAGCTCAACAAGGTGACACCGAGTTAAAGCTTCTCTAAGTGCACTCCACAAAAGTGTAAAATTAGTGTTCACACCAATACAGGCATGTCTAGGCTTTCATACCCACTTTTTTAGGCAGGCTAGCGTTCAACTCCGAACGTAGTCTCTCTTATCCTAGTATTAATTCTATAAGAGCAATACTTGCCATCGAGCAATAAAGACTGTAATGGCAAAAGTCCAAAGTTTCGAAACATACCAAATTTCCATTTGAAGCCTTGAATGTTCCAAATAACAGGTTTGATATGGATACAGTGGGACCCCTACCGCCATCTCATGGATGCTCTTGTATTTGAAGGTTTTCACACAAAGCAACTTAAGGCCCCCATTCACATTCAGGCCGCCGGCCTCGGACCTAAGCCACAATTATCCGTTTTCAGTCTCTCCGTGTTTTCGTGCTACGATATTTATTTTTATTTTAGCCAAAAGTGTCCGTTTCCATGACATCCTGGATTTTATTATTATTAACAAGTGAGTGCTTTTGCGATTTCTATTTACAAAATAGTGAGGTAACATTTCCGCCAATCCGTCCAAAAGTTGAAATTTGTTTATCTACTCCGTTTACGTATTTTTATCTTTCTGTTCTTTTTTTGTTTAGCTGGTCAAATAGTATTAAGACATAGTAATAAAATTTGACAGAAAGCGGAAGACTATGTAGTGCTCTGTGGCTGCCGCTTAAGATAAAAGTAAATATCGGCAACACGTTTGCTATGTGGCCCAAGCATAACTAAAAAACTAAGTGAGATTTTTTTTATGTGAAAAACTAGAGTCTCAGGAAAGGTTCTTTATACTGTTGACAATCTATTTTCTTCGTACAGAATGCAATGTCGAACAGAAGCTCTAGTCTGGGAGAAAGGAACTGCTACAATCTACCCGCGATATTTTTTAGTCCGCCTACTCCCAACCATTACTATCGCAATTTTGACATCGGGGCATCGAGAAACAACTCGCTGGAGTGTTATGCCTCCTGAAACGAGTTGAATCTCATCAACCAACCGATGACATGCGCTTTGATGGAGCGGGGAAGGGCTAAGGAAGGCTATGACAGGAGGAATCAGTAATGTAAAGTGGGAAGAAGAAAGAAGGAAAGTTATGTAAGTGGGAAAGTAGAAAAGGCGAAGGATCGTGGGGCTGGCCGGGATTCGAACCCCGGACCGCTGTGATGGTGGCCAGACGCCTTACTCCCCAGGCTACTGAGGCCCCCAAATATACGAAAAAAAAGGCACAAGGTACAAGAATGAAGGGCTTTTCTTGAACAAAATTTTGGTTTTTGTATTGATTCTGCACGATGAAAGTCATTGAGATATCTTCGTTATAAGTTTGCATGTCGGTTTGAGGACCATCTTTCCCAAACCATTTAAACTTTAAAATTTCAAAAAGGAAGGGTTCAGCACAGTTTGTATAAAATATATGTATTCATGTATAAAATTGATGGCTCTCACTTCTGGTTTGGTGCCCCAATTCCCCCCCCGCCCCCCCCCCCCAAGTTGTGATAAGAGAAACCTCTGCCGCCACCTTAAAATTACTATTGGAGTGCTCAAAAATAGCTTTGAAAAGAATTTAGAGGAATTTTAGCTTGGAGCCCTAATACACCCCCACTCCTCCGATATCAAAAATATACCTCTCCCGCCATGGAACTACTATTGGGGCACTCAAAAATCACTCCAAATCCCTGAAAATTCGTTTAGAGCTATTTTACTCTGGAGACTCAATTCTAAATATTTACCGGAAATTTATTTCAATATAATTGCAAAATTTCAAGTTGTTGAAAAATTGTTTTTACGTTTTTTGTAATAAGCAGTAGTTTTTACAGGCTCAGACGTTATGAATTAGAAATAATAGTATAAACAAAGAGGGTATTTAAATTTTTATCACCATTAAAAAAATAGCACCATTAAAATTAAATTAATAGTATAAACAAAGAAGGTATTTAAATTTTTATTACCATTAAAAAAATTTAAGCTGTTAAAAACTAATTTTGTTATGAATTTCGCTATGAGGAGGGGTGGTTTTTAAGGGTTAAAACGTTTAATTTAATCATAAATTACATTCCAGTATATGAGAGAAAGTTTATTTTACCTATTTAAACATGATTTAATCGAAATATTGCTTAAATATACTGTTTCTAATTTCATTTGGAGTAGCAGTACCAAGCAGAAATCGAATATTCAGACCAGGGGCCAGTTCACGCAATTCGACACTTGACGTCGACGCTTTATGAAAACGACATTAGTTCCAACGGCGTTGAATTTGGGTTCACGTAAGTCGACGTGTCGAATGTCGTTTTCACAAAATAACTGACCCCAAAAAGTATGCAAAATCTCATAAAACGGCTATAATAATATTGTTACTTTTGACATTATACATAAGCTGGAAGAGTAATAATATTAAACTTCAATTAATTAATTAATTAAACAAATTCATAATAACATTTGAAAATCTTAACTCTGAATTTATTTTTCTACATTGTGGTTTTTTCTAACTAAACTCTGGAGCAGTTTTATTTTTTATTCTTCGACTATCACGTAGTTTATCTTTTTCTATTGCATTTCGCTTGTACAGAACTGCTGGAAGTTTTGTGTGAATTTATTTCTTCTCTTACAGTTCTTCTTCATGAATAATGTGTGCTTCAGGAGATAAAAATGTTGATGCTAATTGAAGCGTTACATACTTTGGCAGTAGCTGCTTGATCCGTAGGCTTAGATGGAATTATTTTGTTTCCACCCTTAGAATTTGAATCTGTTAATAAGCTAATGAATTCATTCATTAATGAGAAAATTTCTTGTAAAGGTCTATTTATCGAGGAAGAAGATTCTGCATTACTGCTGCCAGAGCCAGGTCCATATGATCTCGCATGGGGACACTTCTCAATATACTGTTCATATAACACTTTCTTCTAGTAGCGTTATATGAAAAACTTCATACAATCCGCAACCAGTCTTAGCAATTAAATTCTTATTTGTCACTAATGTTTTTTTTATGTTATATTTAAAACCTCGCCATACCTAAAATATGTTTAATACAATTGTAAATTTTTTACTTTATTTATTTGAGATACTCTTTGCTATCCATTATAATTTCTTATCTTCGGTCCGTTTGAATTTAATTTTTCAGTTAATTGGTACCACAACTAATTTTTTAACATACCAAAAGCAAAATTCTCGACCAACTTTTGCGTCGAGAAAATTAACGACACTTTTAAAACGACAAACATAAAACGTCGACTTGCGTGAACCCAAAACGACGTTTGACGCGTCGTTTTCAGTCGACGTCGAATTGCGTGAACTGGCCCCAGTTGCCATTACAGTTGCAATGGAGTACTATCTAACTTAATTTGTGCTAGTAGCAAAAAGTAACTTCGGTGCCTTAATGTAATAAAACTTTGTAATACAAATAACTAATTCAAACTTTTTTGTTTTTTATAGCAATAGCCAGCTGGAACCCGGTGCGCCTCGCTGCACCCAGTGACATAAAAGAAGTTGTAAAAAATATTTAGAAAACGAGGATTTCCCATCCACGTTGGCGCTAAGTGGCTCAGGTGGAGCCATTGCCCTTGGAACAGCATATCCAGGGGCTTATTTCTGAAATTTTAAAGCATGACAAGATTGGCACAATTTATCCATTTAACCAGACCAATCACAACATTGAGGGTGCATACTGTGATAAAAATATTTATTGTAATTAAATGCTTCCATCTTAAAATCGGACTGATATTAAAGCTTGATTAACGTCGTTCCACGGACATTAACTGATAACAAATGTAAATAAAACATTCATCGTTGGTGGGATGCACTGTATAAATCCGCCCTAAAGCATCTATCGAGAAGAGATCTTTGGTTCACTAAAATTTTAATATCAACTACCCCTTTCTCCAAAAAATACGTAGTTAACTAATACATATTTTTCTTCCAAAATTGCAAAGCTTGAACAATTTCCTATGAATAATTTCTGGACAATTTTTATGCTACGGTCTTTACTTTTGAAGTTATCAGCAATTTCAATGCTAAAATTGGCTCTATTTTGTACTTTTCCACCTGAGCTTATGTCGAAAAGTTTTAAATAGGTATTCTGCGTTCATTGTTACCTTATTGATGAAAATATGTCATAGGGTTACAAAAATAGAGGGTGATAAGTAAACCGATACAAAAAATATTTCAAAACGCTCCAGCGACTAATCCGTAACGACTTCCGATTACAATTTTTTGCTTGTCTATCTTAAAACCTACCCACAGTCGGCCGCTTTGTAAACTTGTATAGATTATTAGATTGTGAAAAATATTTAAAAATTTTAAAACAAGGTTGGACAAAAAATAAATTGGAGATATTTTTATATTATTCTTCAATTATGCATGTAACTATCGGTTAACGATAAAATAAAACATATGGAATTTCTGTACCGTTTGTACTTTTATTATTTATGTAATCCCTTGTACATAAAAACATTAAGTCACGTTTAAATTTAGTTATTTTCTGTCTCCAAAAACTGATTAATAATATGTTTTGTTTTATGTGTTTACTACATATGTTATTCTGTTTTTCAATATATTTAAAACCACACACGGTAAATAAAATTAATCTCTCTTCATTGGTAATATATATGTGTATGTATATATAAAAAAAGACTATATTTTTGCAATTATAATAATTAATAAAAATAAAACTCAATAAAATGACCTAAAACTCAGCTTTTTTTTTCTTTTCGTGACAGGCTATCTCTTATTCGATGGAATTTAATAACTTCAATTTTTTTATCTCACTTTTTAGTTCAATTTTTTTTTGATTTTAATTAAATCCATAATTGATAATTTTCGTAATTTAAAAAAAGAGATATTTAAAAACAGTTTAGTTGAATTAATGATTAGACCTGCATTTTTCCTAATTTCTGTTGAACTTTTTTAGTATTTGCTGGAGCCTTTTTACCTTTTCTACCAGATTTCTTTGGTGATGGTGTTGCTGGCTTAGTCTTCTTAACAACCATATCTTTATGAAGTTCCTTAAGCTGTACATCAGCCTTCTCTTGTTTATCTTTTATTGTTTCTTTCATCTGAAAATATATTGAAATTTATATATTTTATAATACTTATGATTTTCCAATGTAGTAGATGAAAGTTGAGAGTAAATATATTCCAAATCTCTTAAGCTTAAGAAGCTCTACATCAGGGGTGGCCAACATTTCGGTATTGCGGGCCACTTTGAAAATGTATTATGATTATGGTAATTCAAATTTGAAGTTGTGCTGCGAAGAACGCGAAATTATTAAATTATTTTTTCTGAGGAATTGCGAAAGCTGCACAAAATGGCTTGCGCCCCTGTAGGATAACGTGAAACAGTCGCAGAATGCTACATTCACGATAGTCACTAAAGTAGCTGGAAACTCGCTCAATGTAATCGAGCCTTTATAGAGGAGCCCAATACGGAGTTAGAGTAGGGTGAAATGTGGTCAAAACAGCGTACACAATCGTTAAACGCTACTTCAAGCTTATGGGTACATGAGGAATCGAGAGTGGAATAGATGGAAAGGCCATGCATTAGAAGAGTTAGTAGTAAGGCTTTAAGCAAAGTCATAGACCCAGCCCTTTTCAACAAGCCACGATGAAAACGAAGTTTAGACAAGAGTCCGTAAGTTTTACTAACAATGAAACTAATGTGATCGCAGCAGACTTTGTTAACGCAAACAAGAGGAACCGACTTTAACGCGATAGCAGAAATGTCAGGACGAACAGTAGCAGAGTGAGTTTTTTTTTATGTGGCATGGTCAAGCTCAAAATAAAAATACACTGGGATTTCGAAGGATTTAGCTGCAGGAAATTTAAGGTCGACCAGCAGGGTACATGACGAACGCGACCAACAAGCTTTTTCACACATACATATTTATCTCTTGGCGCAGGGAGCTGCACACACATATGAATCTTAGAATATTGTTAGTAAAAATTCTGAATAAAAGTGGCCCAAGAGTGCAGCCTTGGGGCTCCAGCGTGGAGTAGGACACTTGAGGAATTTAGCCACCTACATAGTTTAGGAATAGATAAAAACTTTACGAAATTTTAAGAACAGAAAGAAAAAAAATGTGCTTGTGAGGCCAGTTTTCGCAAAAAAAGGACGTGATTGAAGGCTGTGATGTTTACGAAAGCCAGATTGCGCTTTTTATAAGTTTGAGACGCTCACATTATTTGAGTAGCCATCAGCTTTTCAAGGAGCTTTGCCAGAAATGGACCACTACTGATAGGCTGAAAATCGGAGGGACTGCTGGGAGAAGGGCACTTGGTTATGGGTATGATTAAAACATGTTTCCAAGTCGACGGAAACTTTGGTACCGTGAGGTAGGAGTTGAGAATGTTAGTTAAATTAGGCAATATACAAAGTATGAGCATTATTAAGAGACCAGGCGTAATGTAATGTAGTTGGTGCAAGTTTTCGTCAGACAAGGTGGCGCGATATTCATTGTTCCTGAATTTCATTTTCGAAGATACGATTCGCCGTTGAAAACTGAAGCAATTTGCATAACTTCAACATCACAAAATCCAAAACTATCAACTTAAATGTTAAGGCAATTCTTTTGAATGTTTGCGAAACATGGAAAGTTGCCCAATTCATCACAAGGCGCCTTCAAGTTTTCATAAAAAATCTGTTGGCAATATAGAATTACAAATGAAGAACTATTGCGACGTGCCGGCCAAAAGAGAATAGATGACGAAATCATGCAAAGCGAATGGTATTGGAATGGTCACACCTTGGGAGGTGTAAACAAGAATCTAGCCAAACAGGCGCTCGACTGGAATTCGCAAGGTACCGTCGAGTTGGAAGGCCTAGAACAACATGGAGGAGGCCAAAAGAGGCCACAACAAGAAGGACAACTGTTCCTGCAATATATTTCACATGCGGGATTAACGAAGCAGAAGAAAAGAAGTCCTTCACTCATAACACACTAGGTCGATGTTGACCAAAGAAGTGTGCTTGCTTGGAAATATGCTTGTTTTCACTGCTACCTTCATGGCACTCAATTTTGTTGCGGATGCGGTCTTTATTTTAAATTGTTACAGAGAAAAGCAATTGCTTGGATTTTAATCAATCAAGCCGGTCACTTTGTGCACCTCGAGTGGTAATACTCTATGTAAGGCTGTGAAGTTTAATCATTGCTCATAGCTGGATTTTTTTTTTCATTTTCACATGTTAATAGAGCCTTTTTTGTCCAGAAAAACGTTTTACAATCTAGATTCGTGAGCGGGAAAACAAAATTGATGTTGTATAAAGTACCTATTAGACCTGTGCTCTATTATGGAAGTGAAATATAGACAATAACGCAAGAATCAGAAAATAAAATTAATAGATTTAAGAGAAGGGGGGCAAAATCGTATCGTCACCTTCTCATTGGTGACTCCTGGTTAGACAACCAACCGACGACGGACGTACCCATTGCTCGGGGGTATAGCTGGGCCACCCTATCCGAAGGGGAATAATTCACGGATCCAGTCCTCCTGGCAGTGGGGTTGGGCTAACTACCGGATCACATCAGTTAAGAAACCCGAAGCGAATCCTAGGAACGGACGGGAAAAACGACTACGGCAACAGCACCTGGAAATGATTTTCGGAATTTGAAACACGCGAAGTATTTACAGAACTGCAGCAGTTAAGTGACTATTAGACGAAGTAACCAGATATAAAATAAAATTACTCGCGTTACAAGAGATCAGATGCATATGAGACGGGACAACGGACCTTGGCAACTACAGGATATTCTACAGCTGCGGAAGGGAACATCACTTAGGAGTAGGCGTCGTAATACACAATTCAATTATAGATAATGTGATAGAGTTCAAACCAATCAATGAACGAATAGACCGTATTGGAGAGATATCGAGCAACTCTAGCAGAAAGGATAGGTCCAAGTTTAAACATAAATAATGCAGATACAGTTGAGGGAAAATGGGCAAGACTGAAGACAATACTGACAGATATCACGAAGGAAACTGTAGGCTACAAACGCACAGCCAGATCCAGTGATTGGTATGACGAGGAATGCAAAGCAGCTATAGAGGCCAGAAATAAAAATAAAAAAATATACATAGAGAGACCGACGAGGAGCAAGAAATTGAAATACGAGGAAACAAGAAGAACAGCAAAAAACATCTGCAAGAAGAAGGGAAGGCAATTCCTCAACAATTACATCTGGAAACTATATTGATGGAGTCCTTCCCAGTCAAGTAAGGCTTAAAACAGGGAGATGGGCTGGCACACAGCGAAGACAAAGATGAAACGATCGACGTTCAAAGAAGAATAAACGCCGCAAACAGAACATACTTGTCAATAATGAAATCCAGAGAAATGCACAGAAATACTAAAATAAGAATCTGCAAAACCATCATACGTATGGAAGTGAAGCATGGAGTATCTTTCAGAAATCTGCCGACATGATGGATATATTTGAGAGGAAGGTTCTCCGAAGGATATAGGGGCCAATCAATGAAAACAATGCATGGAGAATATGCTACAATCGCGAATTGTACGATATATACAAAGAATTTCTCGACATATGCCAAGCTACTGCGTTTACGTTGGGCCGGTCATGTACAAAGAATGAATGACTGAAGGATGCCAAAAAAAACTCTGTACCTACTACCAGATGGCAAAAGTCCAGTTGGCAAACTACGGTGAAAGGTGGGAGGGCAATGTTAAGGCCAATGCAGCAAAACTGCTCAATACAAGAAACTGGAGGCAAGCTGCGGATCAAAGAGACGTCTGGGGGAAGAACCTGATGTATGCCAAGGCTCGAATTGGGCTGTAGAGCCATATATCCGTTACCCCGTACCAAAACAATTCCATATGCAAAATATATATATGCTATTGAGCGGAGACAAGTGCAGCTGTAGAGAACTTGCCTGCATACATTAACATATCAATTGCTCTTAAATGATTTTAGCTTTATATCTTTAAACATACAAACATAGAATCATAAAAGAACCATAATTATATTCATTTATATTTTAATTTATTCCAAGCAAGAACAAAAATCATATTAATGATTGAAATAGCTATAGTTTTATAAACAAGCAATATTACTTTAAAAACATATAAATAACAAGCGAAAAGAATAGTTGTATAATAAGCTATTTTAGTTTTAAATACAGAAAATAGAAAGCGAATTTAATTTTATAACAAGCAAACTAAACTAAATAAATATTTTAACTATTTCCACTAAATAAATACAAAATTTACACAAAAAAGTTATGGTAATATTTTTGTTGAAGTGTTTATTTGATTTACTAAAGCTTCTTTTCCATTCTCTTTGAACTGAAGTCGAATAAACATGAGATTCTATAGAAATATAATATGTATAGTGCAGTTTTTATACTAGTCAACCAATATGTATGTTATCTCATGCAATTTTCCAGAATGATGTATTTTAATAAATAATTGAAACTTACCTTCTTTAATTTAACTTGAACCTCCTTTGGTTTCTTTTTACTCTTATTATCGGCTACTTTGAATACATTATTCTGCTTTTTTGTCTTATTAATAGCAGGCTTTGAGGTTTCAGCCCCCTTTTTCTTTGCAGCACCTTTACCTTTACGTGCCATCTCTCTTAGTAGTACTGATCAGAATATTTTGTGTGTGTATGAAAATTCTGAAATATAATTAATTTCAAGGTTTAGTTAAAAAACAAAATTCTTTAAATAAATTTTTATATTTATTCACATTAAAAAAAAAACAATATATATGTATGTAAAAAATGCAACTAGCTACATTTCTTCTTAGGACTACAATCAAGAACAGGAGAAGAGGATGTTGTACGCTTTCTTTGTGGAGCAAATATAATATCTTTGGTCAGATAAAATGAAACTCGAAACATATCTTTATTTGGAGCAACATTTCTGACAAAGTATATACCAACTAGATTATCTGTAAGTTTATGTCCCAAGTTTGTTTCAACTAAATCTTGGACTAATTTTTGGGTATTTTCACCTTTTGCGAAGCTATATACATGAACTAGTGGATAAATAATTTTTGTTTCGTCAGGAATGTCGGATTTTCTTAAAAGACCGTGAAAAGCATCCAAAAATTCTACTGCCATTGCAGGTAAGTTCATTGTTATGTGAATGTTGTAATTATTTTCTTGGTTGCTAGTGTATCTAGAGATTAAATCCTGCCTTATATCTTCTACAATAAAATCTCTGCCGTCTTTATTATAAGTTTTAATGCGTCCTTCGCATTTGTTTCTTTTAACGTTGTGATTTAACCATTTAAAACTCTCGGGATTCAAGTCATTAGCTAGAACTGTGCAGTATTTCTTCTTAGCTGCAGGAATACTAAATGGACCTACGCCAGCAAAGACATCATACAAAACATCTGATGGCTTTAAGAGATCAACAATTCTTTCATGCTCTGTCGATAGCCTGGGGTTCCAATAAACCTTAGAAAAATCAAACTCAAAGCTAACTCCATTTTCCTTAACTTCAACTTGATAATCAGCATCTCCACAAATCAGTTCCAACTGGAAATTCCTATAAGTATTATCAATAGTTTGCGCCTTGTTCACAACAGTTCTACATCCAGGAATTTTCTCTCGCAAAACATTACCAATTAGCGCCTTATAAGGGATTAAATGATCTCTCAAATTAATATGGGCAATGTGTCCAACTCTAGAATAGGAGGTCATCCCTTCCTGATCTTCAGGCAGTACAAACTTTAATATTTCATCTGCACGCCAATTATCATAATTAAGTTCTATTACATCTTGTTGCAGGCTACTCTTATCAATGCCCAATTCTACAAGCTTATCAGTAGGTAAAGACTCCCAACCCTTCACTGCCAATGGGTGGAGCAGGATTTCTTTATCACTATGATCGCCGCCATTACGTGGCGTGGATCTCACTGGCTTGAGTCGCTCCATTTTAAGTAAAAATTTCTTCACAACCGGAAGGATTTTATTCAATTTTTCTTCCGGAATTACCAATTTCTCAACTTGAACTTTCTTAATAAAAGCATTTTTATCAAGTTCGGTCATTCCTCGCACAGTTTTTGGAGGCTGCAAATCTTCGCTATCCATATTATTCCAGTAATGCCTATCAGCTGTTTTTTGATAGTACAATGGATTTTTGGCACCTCTTTTAACACACGATTTAATTATGCGATGAAACATTAATTAAATTCCGTATTATTCACACAAAATTTTATAAATTTTTTACTAAGTTAAAATCAGAAAAATAAAAATTACCTCCAAGCCTTCGATTTGACGTTTGTCTCCTCAAGTTATGCAAAACAAGCGCATGAGTGGTGAAGGCGCGTCATTTATCTTTCATAATCTGTAGTATATCCATCTCGTTTTTTTATATTGTATTATGGTAAAGATAGAATAGGATAAATATATAAAGTATTTTTCATACGAAGATAAAAGAAAATTTCAAAAGGGCGAGAAATATGCTAAAAGAAGGTTTGAGTAGGTGATTAGATTTGTAAGGATTTCTTGAATTAAAAATTACTTCAATTGGTTTTATTATAATGTATAATTGTTATTGGTGCTTGTGAAATTGTTGTAAGTAATATTAATTTAATAAAATTGAGACCCTTAAAGATTATTGAGAAATTTTACAAATAATTAAACGTGATTCTGACATTTTTTATCTTAGATGTCTCTGCATGAAAAATGAGTGTGGCGACCCAACTGCAAAGGTTGTTCAGCGCCATCTACATGAAAGACGATCATACACAACAACATGTTACAGAAAAACCACTGTACACAAACGAAATTAAAACACTTTACTTTAGACTAAATTAGATTTAATTTTAGGATAAGTAAGCACTGATGTATTTTAACGTTTAATTTATAAATTGTTTTAGAATTAGAAATCAGTTCTCTCTGTACAGCCTTCGGGAAGATTTTGCACATCGTTTGCATGGATGTACCTACTTTACAACGATGGATTTGGAAAGAGCGTATTTCCAGATACCAATGGCACCTGAAGACCGAGAGAAGACGGCGTTAATAACACCGTTTGGACTCTTCGAATTTAACGTAATGCCATTTGGACTAACAAATGCCGCGCAATCTTTTCAACGGTTTATTGACACAACGTTACGAGGATTGGAGTTCTGTTTTTGCTATGTGGACGACATTTTAATAGCATCGCGCTCAAGGGATGAACATATTAAACACATAAGAGAAGTCATCCAACGACTAAAGGATTATGGGCTTATAATCAAATTAAGTAAGTGCCATTGGGGACAGGAAAAGGTAGAATACCTCGGATATGAAGTCTCGAAGGACGGGATTAGACCACTCGAACATCGAGTACTTGCGATAAGGAATTTTCCCAAACCAAACACAGTTCAAGAATTAAGGAGATTCTTAAGAATGCTTAATTTCTACAGACGATGCATCAAGGGTGCAGCAAGTATCCAAGCACCTCTGCATTCTCTTACCACGGGAACGAAGAAACGGGATAAAAGACCCATCAACTGGAACACTGAGACAGAGGCGGCATTCGAAAAGTGCAAGGAGGAATTAGCAAAAGCCACGATCATTGCGCATCCAGCAGAGGACACACCACTGAAGCTGACGACTGATGCCTCTGACATCGCGATTGGTGCGGTACTGGAACAAGACATCGAGGGAAAACGACAACCGTTAGGATTTTTCTCAAGAAAGATGTCGGAAACACAAGCGAGATATAGCGCATACGACAGAGAACTTCTTGCCATATTCTCAGCGATCAAATATTTTAGACACTTGGTGGAAGGACGAAATACAACGATATTCACGGACCATAAACCGTTAACGTATGCTTTTAGCCAAAAATCATCGAAAGCATCACCGAGACAGCAAAGACAATTGGATCTAATAGGACAGTTTACTACGGATATTAGACACATCTCGGGAACGGATAATGCAGTAGCCGACACTTTATCGAGAATTAACGATATTGTCTTACCAGTTTGTGTCACTACGGAAGACATAGCGAGTGAACAGGAGAAGGACGAAGAACTGAAGGAACTACTGCAACACCCAGGTGCAATAAAATTTAAGAAGCTACGACTATGTAACACGGAGACTACGGTATACTGCGATGTTTCTACCGATAGGATACGACCATACTTACCCAAACCATTAAGAAAGAGGATCTTTGACAACGTTCACAACACTGCGCATTGCAGCGGCAAAGCTACGAGAAAAGCTATTGCGAGAAAATTTATTTGGCCAGGAATGAACAAAGACATCAACGGATGGTCACGATCTTGTTTACCATGCCAAAGGTCAAAGATTAGTCGACATACTAAACGAATACCACAACACATCGACGTCCCGGATGGTCGATTTCAACATGTGCATATCGACATTGTGGGACCGATGACGGAAGTAAGAGGGTACAAATACTGCTTAACGATGATTGATCGTTTTACACGATGGCCGGAGGCTACGCCAATCAAGGATATAACGGCAACCACGGTGGTCGAAGCGTTTTTTGAAACATGGATCTCGAGATACGGCACACCAGCTATCATAACGACGGATAGAGGCACGCAATTCGACTCGCAGATTTTCGACGCTTTCGCTAAACTGATTGGAAGTCGGACGAATCGCACTACAGCATACCACCCACAGGCGAATGGGTTAATCGAACGATGGCATCGGTCATTCAAAGCCGCGATAAAATGTCATCAAAATGAAGACTGGATACAAGTATTACCAGTAGTTATGTTAGGATTAAGGAACTGTCTCAAAGAAGACATCGGTACCTCCAGCGCCGAGTTGGTATTTGGTACAACCCTACGAATACCTGGCGAATTTTTTATGCAAGACGACTTTCAACCTGATAGAACGATATTTAAGGAAGCGCTGAGGGAACACATGCGAGAGCTACGCCCACGTCAAACCGCACATCATAACAAGCCAAGAATCTTCATACATAAGGATTTAGCTACGTGTACACATGTATTCCTAAGAGTAGATGGAGTGAAGAAACCATTGGACCAGCCATACACCGGACCTCATCCCGTTATCAAGAGAGATAATGACGCATACTATACCATTGAGGTCAACGGAAAACACTCAAACGTCTCAGTAGACCGACTAAAGCCTGCGATTTTACAGGAAACAACTCTCCAAGATGATCTGATAATTAGTCAAACGCCAAGAACATACGACGGACCAGCCGCAAAAAGAAATCTGGTACGTTTCGCAACACCTAACAACTAGTTACGGTGTTACTGGAAGGGGAGTAATGTGGCGACCCAACTGCAAAGGTTGTTCAGCGCCATCTACATGAAAGACGATCATACACAACAACATGTTACAGAAAAACCACTGTACACAAACGAAATTAAAACACTTTACTTTAGACTAAATTAGATTTAATTTTAGGATAAGTAAGCACTGATGTATTTTAACGTTTAATTTATAAATTGTTTTAGAATTAGAAATCAGTTCTCTCTGTACAGCCTTCGGGTTAACAACATAATAAAAGTATTATAAATAACCTTCCTCTCTAATTTATTCCTATGAGGATAAGATACGGAGTCAAGTCCCCATATGAGAATCAGTAGTGCCCACCATTAAAGCAAAAATTACTCAGAAAGATACTTTGAATAGAGAAGATAAGGAACCGAAAATAGCGTACATGTACACGGATTTGAGGGAAGCACTTGGGATCAAGAAATTTTCTCTCTAATTCTCTCCCTCCACTTTAACCACAACAACAAAATACATTCACTTTAGCCACAACAACAAAATACATTGTCAATCCCGGACATAGGCGTAGTGAAATTTGTTCAGGTTTTGCGAAGGGTCTGCTTCAAACAATTAGCCAAGTGAGGGTTCTCACCGAGATGGTTGCTGAGAAACGATATCCCTCCCGGTTTTTGAATGAATATAACACAGCCACTGACCGGGATTGACACAAATACGTAAAGAATGCTATGCATTAGTGTTGCCAAAATGCTTCCCCGTGTTTAATAAATTGCACTTCCTCGTCTTCTCTATTCAGAGGAAAGATACGACACTTAATCCTTTCTGTGCGAAGAAAAAGGAAAGTAAAAATCTATGATCTTCTGTCCCTTTCAAAGCTTTTCCCTATAAAAATCTGCGTGTGTGTATCCACAATTAAGCAAGTGTGGGGCTGCTGTCAAAAATTCTGCTCACACTGTTAAAAATTCTGGTATTCGGAAGAACAGCTGTTTTACGGTGAAGTAAAATTTAGAAGTTATTAATAAAATTATAAGTGCGTTCATTAGACGAACTTAAATAAGAAATAATGAATGAGGTGTGTGTTGTGCCATTTTGTCGTTCTACCGACAATTTAAGAAATTTCCCCAAAAACAGAGACATGTAAGTATAATCATAAAATAATTCCACAATTTTATTCTTTATTAATAACGTATCAATTTTTACATGAATTCCATAAACAAATTTGCGTTTGTCTTTATTTTTTTATTTTAACTATTTTTTACTACTTTCCTAGTGCTGCCGTATGGCTTAAAACTATAAATCGACTTGATCTGTTGAAGAAATACAGATCAATTAAAATTTGTACAAAACATTTCCAAGAGGAAATGTTTTCCAAGTCGGGAAGATTTATAGGAACAGCCATGCCAACAGCTCCAGACTTGGCAATGGCTAATATGATGTTCAACATTAGCGAACATGTTAAACTACAACATGTTTCGCCTGCTGAGGACATAGATTCGTTGCCGTGTTCTAGCTCCTCACCTCATCAGGTATAAACTTTCGTAAAATACTCGAACGGAAATGTAACACTAAGTATTTTCATCTTCTATATAGACAGTTACCGGTTCAAATCCGAAAACACCAACCGACGTTGCCTACGAGAATCAAATAGATAAATTAAAAACCCAAGTCCGTTCACTACAAAAGAAAGTAGCTGAACTTACTGATAAAAAGAAAATTTCTGCAAAAGAAAGAAAGAACAATGCCCTGTCGACCATTAGACAATATTTACCTAAAGAGTTTATAGAAATATTGTCGAATGCCTTATCAAACTCAGGCAGAATTAGAGGAAGTCGATATTCAGACGAAGTGAAAGAAATCGCACTGAAAATTTATTACGCTTCTCCTAGTTGCTACAGCTACTTAAAAAATATATTAAGTTTGCCAACTAGGAGAACACTTGAGAGATTCACTGAAAATTGGCCGTCAACCCCTGGCTTCCATGATATATACTTTCAAGCCCTTCAATGTAAAACTAGAAATATGCACAACAACTCGAAAATGTGCGTTGTGTTGGCTGATGAAATGTCCTTAAAATCAAATTTGTACTACGACAAGTCCAGTGGTCGAATAATTGGACTTCAGGATGATGGGCAGACTCGGCAGAATGTGACTGCTAAATATGCACTTGTCCTAATGGCCAGGGGAATAAACGAAAACTGGAAACAGCCACTAGCATATTTCCTTATCAGCAAAAGTTTTTCCGCAGGAAAAACTAGAAATTTAGTTTTCGAAGCTACACGAAAATTACGAGCTCATGGACTTGATCCAAAAGCATTTATTTGCGATCAAGGAACAAACTTTCAATCTTTTCAACGGTTACTTGGGATTGATGCAATCAATTGCACTTTTGCCGTTGATAACAAGGAAATTGCTTTTATGTATGATCCACCACATTTGTTAAAAAGTGTGCGAAATAACTTAATGGATCACAATATACTCGTTTGTGGTAAAAAAGTAGATTTCGAAGACATTGTGAAATTCTACAACTGGGATAGCACAAACAGCTTAAATCTTGCACCAAAATTAAATGCAAGTAACATGCGACCGAACACCTTTCAACGAATGAGAGTGTGTTTTGCCGCGCATATATTGAGTAATACAGTGGCTAGTGGTATTAAAACGCAAGTTGTTGCAAAATCAGACTCTGAATCAGCTGAAACAACGGCTGATTTCATACAGAGATTTGATCAACTTTTTGATCTATTTAATGCCACAAAGAGAAAGCACTACAAACCAATGAAAAGGTGTTTCAATGGATCAATGAAGCAAATAAGCTTCTATGACATGAAAAAATATATACAAACGATCCAAGTAGAGAATCGTGATGGAAAAGACATTACGAAAACTGTAAAGTGCTTTAGAGGGTGGCTCCTATCTATTGAATCACTGAAATGGATATGGACTGATTGTCATAAAGACGGCTTAGAATCTCTAATAACGCGAAACATAAGTCAAGATTCACTGGATCATTTGTTCGGAACTTTACGCAGTTATAATGGAAACTGCCTAAGACCAACACCGAGGGCTTTCATGTTCGCATTTAAAAAAGCCTGTGGTCTGAAGTTCCTGGAGGAGATGAGGAATAGAAATTGCTCAATACGCGGAGAATTACCCTTTGAAACAGGTAATTCAAACATCTTTCGCACTTTGGCGACGCGTATTTCTCCTCCCAATTCTGGGTCAATATTGGTTATTGACCCAGAATTCAAAGCAAAAGATTTTGCAGAAAATAATGCCATACATTATGTTTCCGGTTATTTACTAAAAAAGAGTAGAGATCATCACCATTGCCTTCACCCGATGATGGTACAGGAAGCGAAAGCAGCACTTTCATTGCTTTTAAAGAATATGAAAACTGTAATTTAGTTGTTCCAACACGCGACTTTGTTACAGAAATTGAACAAATCGATAAGAAATTCAGAGAGGTGTTTAATGAATTGATTCCCTCGGAGAATATTGAAAGCAAAATTTTTGAAAAAGTTCAAGAGAACTATTCTTATCGATGTTGCGACAATTATGATGCTGCATGTATAATTCGTCTCTTCATTAGAGTGAGAATTTACTTTCTCCTCAAAAAATATAATAAAATACTTCAAGAGCCGAATAGCCGACACAAAATACTGTCGGTGACAAATAGATAAAAGAATAACATATACCAAGTTTATAGCAGAAAAATTAAATCGATTTAACTCAAAGTTACGTCGAAATTTCGAATTAGCGTATAAACGGGTATTTCTTACAAATCGGGTTCTTACAAATACATTCTTATACCTATGGCTTAAGCCGAAACATTTCGGTTTAAGCCATAATTCGAATTACCTCGTTTATAGGGTAAACAATTTTGGATGATCCATAATTCGAATTATTTTGGGAGTAGCTATAAACTAGGTAATAGTTAGGAGAACTCCAACGTATGCTTTAAGGGAACGCTCTTGAAAATATGATTACTTGAAAGAAAGGCGAACTGTTTGGAGCAATAGCTCTTTAAATCCGGGTTGGCATTCTGGGTAGCATTCGGTAGGCAACTCGGCACATAAATGATGTTAATTCAACTCACTGAAATATGATGTGGTTTGTATTGCAATACATATTAATAAATTTTAAATATATTTAATTACGGTTACTTGTTTAGGAGGGTGCTGTAAAGGCAGATGCTACCATCAGAAGGAGCAGAACTTCACATATTTATATATAATTTTTAATTTTTTGTAATTTTTGTTAACTACTGTAATGAATTTGTTATAAGTAAATATATGTAAATATAGCTGTACTAACAAAAGTTTAATTAAACGTTTATGAAGATTGCAATTTCTAGGTTTAATAAACATAAGTCGACAAAATGTTTTAATGCGAATGAGAAATGTCATCTTTGTTGACAATTCAAGTTGACAGTGTACAGCACAATAAAGGTAAACAAGTTTCTTGGTCGTTAATACATAGAAAAATCCATCAATTTCTCTATTCATATATGTTTGCGCCAAATTCTTTTATTTGACGGAAATTCCTCAAATGCTGGATGATGATTGCCCAGGTTCAATACCTGTACAATCTGATTCGTCTGTATTGTCCAGGTACAGTACCTGTACAATAATCTGTTGACAATTAATGTGCCGTATTACCCAGGTCCAATACCTGTGTAATAATTGGCTCTATAATCAAGATAGTTGAATTAAATTGGTTGGTGTGTTGCCCAGGTTCAGTACCTGTGCAACAAATGGCTGTTCTGAAAAGGAACGGGTTAATAATATAAAAGAAAACAGGACTGTTGTCTTTGATGTCTGAACTTAGACTGCCTTTATTAAAAATTAAATGATAAAATGTAAAAAACTTACGGCTATGACTATAATTAAATAATATCTTAAATTGCTAACATGTGCATAAAATAAATCAAGTGCACATGCACCTTGACCTTGGTTTCTTGGTACAAAAGCCTAGACGCTAATTCAGCGTTTTGTGCCGAGAAACAGGTGCATGCCGGTAGATGAAACCTGATACTAGTCAAACGTGTGAAAATAATTTAAAGAAAAAATTACTTGAGATAAGAATTATTTAAAGAAAAATTTTGTGGGAAGATTTAAATGTAATTCTTAAAAATATTTAAGATACTTAAAAATAAATGTTATGGATTTAACATTCTCCCCCACTTTAAACAGCCTCGCTGTTTAAGTTAGCTGAAGAGGAAAGTCGGAAGTCGCCATTTCTGTTTCGCGGTGCTGGTGTTGGTCGTCGAGATGTTTTCCATGTCTGGTAGCCCTTCCACAATAAATACCCGATCATGGCAATGACCGCGTTACTTGTACCATAGCTCATTATATGATGGTGTGTTATGGTTGATGCATTCAATAAAGGGGTTGATTCCTTCTGCTGCAACTCACGAATTTGCCCCTTCAGGTTGGATAGGTCGTCTGCGATCGCTGGATGTAGTATAGGTTGATACGACATGTTTAAACGCGTAATTGGTGACAACAGATCGGTAAAATTCCTTGATGGGATGAGGGCGGTGTTGAGGGTGGTTGAATATCGATTGCGTCCTCGGATGGTGGTAGAATCGTCCTTCAAAATGCAGCCATTAGAAATAGTGATGAGTCCCGAGCCACCTAGTGTCCGTTGCGAGATAGCGTTACCACAGAGGACCGTGATAATTGTCTCCTGGTTCATCACATAAATCCATTGGTTGGGAGTCTGCAACGGGTTCCATCGTTGTATTGTGGGAGTCATGGCGACCTTGCATAAGTCCAAGATTGGCTGATGTATGAGAATGTGAAGTTCGCACGCTCCAGGCTGGTTGCTCCTTTTGTACAAAGCATGCCGTGGTCTGCAAATATGAGCCGATTGAGTTGTAGAGCACCTTGAAAATTCCTGTTGTGACAGTGGTGCGTAGGTATCACGGTGCAGGTTTACCATGAGAAATTGTGAGAGGGGTTCGATGGTATAATACGTATTATTAATCCACATAGGGATGGGAATGACATGTAGAAGCTGATAATTCTCTGTCGATACTAGCGGGATCTTCAACCTGAAGATCATTTCTGTGGCGGTCAACCTCCATTCGATATTGACTAGGTTGTACAATTCCAGTAGATTGTTGTTGGCAGCATGTATTCTGAGTGTCGGTGGTATGTTTTCCTTTATGATGTTGATCTGGGTCTGCAGTTGAGTAGGGGTTAAAATCATTGGGTTAATTCTCCCCTGATGGGTGTCTATAATTATGTTCAGCAACGCGGATTGTATCCGTTGGTACTTGGTGCTGATGAGAAGAAGCTGTATTGATACGGCGTTGAAGAACTCAATTGTTCGCTGCTCTTTCAGGTCTTGGTTTATGGAATCAATGACCGAGTTGGTTTGATTGGCATACCTCTCGAATTCGTAGATCTGACGTTGTGTCATCGCAATAGTTGAATTTAGGATGTTCACCGTGGAGTCGATAATCGAGGTTTGATTTTTTAGGAGTGATAGTAAGTGCTCTTGATTGCTGTTTAAGTCCTTGATGGTTTGTGACATCTTATCAGCGTATTCTGAGTCCAACACTCCGAATAAAGCGTTTGCCATGTTTCCAACGATATTGAATGGTGCTCTCTTCTTCCTTCTAGTAAAGTGTGGTGTTAGAAGATCGTTGGAGTTATGGATTTCGCTGGTTGCTGCTGCAAAATGTGCTACTGTTTGGTTGCATGATTGACAGCATGTCATGGTTTCACACAACTGTCTCAGTCGCTCCACTCCTCTCGTTATTAGGCTGAGCTCTTGGCGATAAGTAGCGAGATCGAAGAATACTACTAAGTCCCAGTCGTCTACCGCTAAGTAAGTGGGTCCTAAATCCTCAAAGTATAATCCTGGTTGATTATTAAATGGTTTCATGATGATCTCTGCTGTTCCAAATAATGGTAGGAGCAGGCAAGTCATTAAGAAAAGGCTGAGAGGTGACTGCGTGCGACGACGTTTATTACCAGATGACCTTGGCTCTTCTGTCCCAGTTAGAGGTTGTATGGTTGATGATTCCTCTGGTGGAGATACATCCTCTTCGTGGGTTGTGGTACTGTCCGAGGGTGTTTCTTGAGACATTACAGGTAGTGGTGCCATTTTGTGGATTGGACGACGCAGGATCCCATTTGTGGTTTTGACATCGGCCACTCTGACGAGATTATCTCGACCCTTGATAGTTCTAATTATACGTCCTAATGGCCATGACAAGACTGGTACATTGTCTTCCTTCAAGATCACCATCGTTCCGGGTTGAATGTTCTCGCTACATTTGCTCCATTTATACCGATGTTGTAATTCGCACAAGTATTCTTTCGTCCAACGTTGCCAGAATTCACTTTTCAAGTGTGCTACCACCTTCCATCTGTAGAGGAGGTTTCCTTTCCGAGGTTCTGCGTGAGGATCGACACTATTGGTCAGAGGTTCGCCAATCAAGAAATGGCCAGGTGTAAGGGCCGTAAGGTCCAGTGGGTCGTTCGACATTGGTGTTAGAGGTCTAGAGTTAAGAATAGCCTCTATCTCGACCATGATTGTCTCTAGCTCTTCATATGTAAGAGAGGCTGCTGACACGCTTTTATAGAAAAGCTGTTTCGCGGATTTGACTGCCGCCTCCCATAATCCGCCGAAATGTGGTGATTTCGGTGGAATAAACTTAAAATCTGTCCCTTTGGTTGCACAGAATTTTGAGATGCGATCTTCAGCCTTTTTAGTGTAGATACACTCTTCCAATTCCTTCATCTGGTTCTTGGCTCCAACAAAATTTGTAGCGTTGTCGCAGTAAAGTTTCTTGCAATTGCCTCTCCTGCTGGTGAATCTTTTGAGAGATCCAATAAATGCTTCTGTGGTGAGGTCGCTTACGACTTCTATATGCACAGCTTTAGTTGCAAAGCAACAAAAGATAGCGACGTATGCCTTGGTAGGGCCCTTTCCACGAATCTTGTAATGTATGCGGAAGGGACCACAAAAGTCGACACCAGAATGTAGAAATGGTCGTGCTGGTTGAATTCTGTCGGGCGGTAGATTGCCCATAAGCTGAGAGAGTAATTGAGGCTTGGTTCGGCAGCACTTAACACAATTCTTAACGACAGATCGTGTAATTGTTTTTCCTTTAATAGGCCAAAAACGTTGTCGAGCGATGGCAAGCAGTGCTTGAGGTCCTGCATGACGATTGAGGTGGTGCAGGTGATTGATCATTAACTTGGTAACCTCATGTGGATAGGGTAGCAACATCGGATGTTTGGCGTCATACGAGATGCTAGCTTCTTCTAGTCGTCCTCCGACTCTAATCAGTCCCTTGGTATCCAAGAATGGGTTTAGGCTTACGAGTGAGCTGCTGGTGCTCACATATCCTGATTTCTTAAGTTGCACTAACTCTTCTGGGAACCCTTGGTGCTGCGAATCTCGTATAATTATGATTAATGCTTCTTCTAATTCTTCCACTGTTAAAGGACCATTAAGGCGCCTTGTCGTGACTTGGGTTCGACAATTCCTTATGAATCTAAGTACATAAGCGATGGTGCGTTGCATGTGGAGAAATGAGTTACGATGATCAAATGTATTGATGATGTCTGTGGTGACTGTAGCTGTCAACGAAGTACTTTTGCTGGCTCTCTTCTCCAAATCTGTTTCATCGACTACGGACCTTGATGGCCACGCTGATTCCGGAGCGTGTAAGAAAATGGGTCCATAAAACCATAAATTACATTCCTGTAATCGTACAGGCGATACACCCCGAGAGACTAGATCAGCCGGATTGTCCTTGGACGGAACATGTCGCCATTGCTGGGCAGTGGTGAGTTCATGAATGGTTGCGATACGGTTCGCGACGAAAGTGTGGTAATTGGCGGATTGAGAGTTTATCCATGACAAGACAATCTGTGAATCAGTCCAACAATAGCATGGGTCTTGCCAATTTAGGTCCTGGCGAACTCGATGAAGGAGCTGTGCAGCCGTTTTGGCAGCACATAATTCCAGGCGTGGTAGGGTGACGGTTTTAGTTGGCGCTACTCGGGACTTTGCGCACAGCAATCGCACTATGATAGTTCCATCTCGAAATGTGGATCGAAGATATATTGCACTGCCGTAGGCCTTCTCGGAAGCATCCGCGAAAGCGTGAAGCTGCTTGTTCACTATGTAAGATTTGGACAACACATGTCTTGGAACTTTGATTCTATTTAATTCCTGTAGATTTCTTCGGAAGTGATTCCACTCTGTATGAAGATTCATCGGGACTGCTGCATCCCAATCAAGTTTTAATGACCACAGCGTTTGCATGAATATTTTTGCAGTAACCACGACGGGACTCATTAATCCCAACGGGTCGAACAAGTGGGCGATGTCTGAGAGGACTCGTCTTTTGGTGACAGCCTTATCATCGGTGGATTGCCTAGTGATAATCTGGAACTCGTCTGTCTTGGGTAACCATGTCATGCCGAGGGTTTTGACTTGACACTCGTTTTCGTCGTGAAACTCAAGATGAGAAACTCTGTCTTCGACTGGGATACCGGCCAGTAATTGGGGATGATTGGAGCACCACTTTCGTAATTTGAACCCTGCTGACCTCAATAGGTTGTCCAACTGCTTCTGTTTTTCCAAAGCTTCCGCTAGGCTATCTGCTCCTACCATTGCATCATCTACGTAAAAGTCTTCATTAAGACTTTCTGTCCCAAGTGGAAATTGCTCTCTGTCTTGAAGTGCTAAACGATGTAAACACTTTATCGCTAGGTATGGCGCAGTTGTTACTCCATATGTGACCGTTGCGAGTTGATAGCATCGGATACGCTCATTCTCGTTCTCTCGCCACAAGATAAGTTGGTATTTCCTGTCAGTAGGTTCAACTAGTATCTGTCGATACATTTTCTCAATATCGGCAGTGAAAACGAACCGTGGTAGCCGAAAACGTAGTAGAACGGAGAAGAGCTCGTTTTGAATTTTGGGTCCAGTATGTAACACTTGATTTAACGATTTCCCAGATGTTGTCCGTGCAGAGGCGTCAAAGACCACTCGTAATTTTGTAGTGGTGCTTTCCGGTTTCAAGACGCAATGGTGGGGCAAAAAATAATGTGGTTGCCCTTCTGGCATGATGACCTCTTCCATGTGTCCCTGATCCTGATATTCTCTCATGAAATCGACGTACTGTTTTTTGAGTTCGGGTTGGCTTCGAAATTTTCGTTCTATGGCGCGTAACCTGGCGAGCGCCATTTCTTTTGATTCTCCTAAAGCGGAAGGATGATCCGAAAATGGCAAACTGATCACGAAGCGGCCTGTGTCATTTCTTTTGGTGGTTTGATTGAAGTATAGTTCACATCGTTTCTCTGCTGCGCTTAGGGGTACAACACTACTAGTGGGCTGAGTGTCCTCTAAACTCCAGAATTTTTCTACTTGTTCCTTAAGCTTTTCATCATCTTCGGTACAGATGCCGCAGGTAAGATCTCCTGATGAGTTCATGTTGCGAAGTCTTCCAGCGACAATCCATCCAAAAACAGTATTCTGCAGTATGGGCAACTCCTCGCTCATGGTGATTTGATCGACTGTCAAGAGTTGATAGTGTAATTCCGCTCCTAACAGCAGGTCAACTTGGTTTGGTTTGTAAAATTCTGGATCTGCCAATTTGATGTTCTTCGGAATCGGCCAGTTGGTTGAATTAATTGGTATAGCAGGTTGCATTGACGTTATCTGTGGCAATATTTGTGCCTCCACGAATGCTGAGAACCCATTAACTCTGGATTTGATTTCACAGGCGACACTACGTTCTGACTGGCCTACTCCAGGTAGTATTCCTAGAATGCTAACTGGATTCGAACTTTCGTCTAATTGGAGCTTCCTTACAAGTGTTTCAGTGATGAAGCTAAGTTGGGAACCTGAATCTAAAATTGCTCTGCAGCTGACTTCGGTGCCATCCCTGCCTTTTACTATTAGATTGACAGTGCTCAAGATGACGTAACCTTTTCGTGGTTTCACTGTTTGTACTGCTAAGCTGGTTGACTCCGACGGGAAGTTCGGGGCCTTCGATGATTGTGGTTGTTGTCTGGCGGTGACTGGGGTCGCTGGTATTTTCGGTCTCGTGGTTGACTTTGAACCGTCAGGATGCAGCAGTGTATTGTGCTTTTCGCTGCATTTGGTACATGATCTTAAGCTGCAACTGCTTGCTGTGTGCCCTTCACGCAAACAATTTAGGCATAAGTTATATTTCTTCACCCAGGCACGGCGTTCACTGGGGTTTTTCTTGAGGAATGTGGGGCAGGCATAAATGTAGTGGATTTGTTTGCAAAGTCTGCATTGACTTCCCGATCCAGCTACTGCTGTTAATGTGGTTTGCTTGTACGATCTCTCCTTGGTAGAAAGACTGGTTTTCCCCCCTAGCACTTCTAAGGACTGGAATCGTGCTTCTAGGAACTTCAGTACTTCTTTTAATGAGTTTAATTCCTTCGGATGGGTGAGGGATTGTTCATATAATGCCTGGGTTGTTTTGTCGAACTTCTTCGTCAATATGTGGACCAGCATAGCGTCCCAGGAATCCACTGGTAGACCAAGATTCTTGAGGCCATGTATGCATTCCTTGGTGCTATCATGTAGATGTTTTAACGCTGCACTGGATTCAAATGAAGTCGATGGAAGCGCCAAAAATTTGTTTAGTAAGGCTGTAACCAATAGACGCTTGTTGTCGTATCGACTGCATAAGATATCCCAAGCCGACATGTAGTTTTCCCCGGAGACTGGAAGATGTTGGATTAGTGAGCGTGCTTCTCCAGTGAGATTGGTAATTAAATAAAACATCTTCTGTGCATCACTGAGCGGCTGTGTATGGATTAACTGCCCATACAGTTCACGAAACTGGATCCACCGTAAATGGTTTCCATCAAAAGTTGGCAGAACTATTTTTGGTAGTTTAAATTGTGTGGAAGTCGGTTTTTGGTGAGATTCGGACCCGCACTCATCCAATCCGGCTTGTAGGGTTATTATTGTATCCTGCATCCAGTCTAGTATGGTGTGGTAATAACTCAGCTCATACCCATGTGGAATTTCATCGTCTGCAATTTCCCATATGAGTTGGTTATTCTGTCTGCATTCTCTCTCGTATTGACGAACCAAGTCTAATTTGACCTGGTAAAAGGTGCTTGAGCTGGTGTCTTCCAGTTTTTTCTCCACCTCTTGTAGAACGTGAGTGATCGTTTTAAATAAAGCCCTCTGTCGTTTGACGAGCTTCAATGCACTGTTGTCTTCTTCCTTGGACGGAAGCTGGAAGTCACAGGCTTGTGGCGACCCTGTCTTGGTAGGGTCATCTCTTGGCTCAGCTGCGATGGGACCCGGTTGTGCGTCCATGGTGCTTGGCTGGATTGATTGGTGTAATTGAAGCATTGTGGCCTTCAATTTCTGATAGACCTTGGCGGTCTCTTCGAAGAATTGGTTTACGAAATAGGGATGGTCGATGTCGGTGGAGGCAAGCGGCATAAGCTGCCGATGGTTAGATTCAAATTGAACCCACAACTCCTCTAAATTCTGCAGTCGTGTCTCTAAATATGGCGCTGTCTTCCTGATCGATGAATCCTTCTTAAAATTCACGTACAGCTTGTCAATCTCCTTCCCTATACTGCTTTGTTGTGCAGTTAGACCTTCCATGATATTCAGAAAAAAATCTTTCTTGTTTTTTTTTTCAATAATGTTTCTGCTACGTGATCTTAGGCGATCACGTCGGGGTCACCAAAAAATGTTTGCGCCAAATTCTTTTATTTGACGGAAATTCCTCAAATGCTGGATGATGATTGCCCAGGTTCAATACCTGTACAATCTGATTCGTCTGTATTGTCCAGGTACAGTACCTGTACAATAATCTGTTGACAATTAATGTGCCGTATTACCCAGGTCCAATACCTGTGTAATAATTGGCTCTATAATCAAGATAGTTGAATTAAATTGGTTGGTGTGTTGCCCAGGTTCAGTACCTGTGCAACAAATGGCTGTTCTGAAAAGGAACGGGTTAATAATATAAAAGAAAACAGGACTGTTGTCTTTGATGTCTGAACTTAGACTGCCTTTATTAAAAATTAAATGATAAAATGTAAAAAACTTACGGCTATGACTATAATTAAATAACATCTTAAATTGCTAACATGTGCATAAAATAAATCAAGTGCACATGCACCTTGACCTTGGTTTCTTGGTACAAAAGCCTAGACGCTAATTCAGCGTTTTGTGCCGAGAAACAGGTGCATGCCGGTAGATGAAACCTGATACTAGTCAAACGTGTGAAAATAATTTAAAGAAAAAATTACTTGAGATAAGAATTATTTAAAGAAAAATTTTGTGGGAAGATTTAAATGTAATTCTTAAAAATATTTAAGATACTTAAAAATAAATGTTATGGATTTAACAATATACGAGCTCCGGAATGGCGAGAGGGCGGAGCAACGGCAAACTACACAAACACATGCAGAGCAGGAAGTACACGAAAATGATACATCAATTCACACAAGCAAAATAAAAGTCCAGACGGCACAAAAAATTGCGGAGAAGAGAAATCAGTGCGTCTCTTTCGCACTTCGTGAAATAACATTTCTTTATTTACCCTCTCTTTCTTCGATTTTTGTTTGGTTTTTAAATTGAATTTTGTCTCGCTTGCACCTTGTCGATTGATATATTCACTCGCAAGGGAGCTTATAGGAAATTTTGAGATTGTCGTATCTTTGTGGGTAATTTTTTTTGATTAAAGCCTAGTATGGAGTTCGAATGGAATTCCCTTTAGGCTCATTTTACACGATGAAGCACGAAACGAAACAAAGTTGCCTGCAATCGCTAATTCCCTTTTGGAGTTTCCTCAAAAACTTCATCGGTGTCTACATGAGTAAACTTCTCATTTCTCTTTTTTACAAAGAAATCAGAGAAAAAACAACAACAAACTGTTTCCGCAAAGTTGCTTCCAAAAGTTTGTTGGCAAAATTTCACGTCCCCTCAAGCCCTCTCTCACCCCTAGCCTAAGCTTGCTGGAAACTTTATGTTTTGTGTTTCATCGTGTAAAATGGGCCTTAGCATTTATGCAATTTCATTCTTAAGGTGCTGATAGACGATGAGAATATTCTCATGTAAATGCTCTCGCGAGAACAAAAATTCGTTCTCATTGCCGTGTAAATAGACATGAGAATACGTTATCCCTCTCATGGGAACATTATCAAGCGTTCTCTTGAGAATCTCTCTCTCATACGTGTAAATAGATGCCATAGGAATATTCCAATAAGGTTTCATGAGAATTCATTCTTTCCAACATGTTGGAAAGAACGATTGTTCTCACGTCGTCTCTTATTATTGTTTTGTGAATTTTATTAGTAGGCGGTTGTGTTTTGTTGTGGATTCCTTTAATTGTCATGGCGGAAAGAAAGGAAAAAATACAGTTGAGAAATAAGGAAGTAAGTAAAAAAATATTATTTGGACATAAGCAATTTTATTTAAATTAACTAATGTATACAGGCATGGCCGGACACAATTAAATTCTAAATAAACACATTTGTTAATTACCTGAAGCTAAATACTACAGTGTCACTGCCAATCTTTCACTTGATCCTATCGCTTTTCGCATTACCGTGTCTTGTTTTTTTATGTTATTCTCAATACGAGCGTGAATAAAATCAAATTCTGTATACGAGAGCCGTACAAACTTTTTGTAAAACTCCTCGCCTTCGTTCTTTAACAGGTCCATTAAATTGGCAAACACATTTTTTCTGTCTCGGTCTAACCAAATTTCTTTAAACCAAACACTTCTCCTCCTTCTGTTTCTTTCGGCCTCCTCAGCCTCTTCTTCTTGGAGCAGCATCCCGAAACTCACACAAAACCCAATCTTCAACTTCCGTCTTTCCGACATGGCGATTACAACAGAAATAACTTTCAATATATGCTCTCGAGAATTAAAATATCAGCCAAATCTTTTGTTCTCATCGTTTACGCACACTATGTTAACTACGGGATACCATATAATGTCACGTTTTCGAAAATAAAAATTATTATCACCAAACTTCTGTTCTCATCGTGTACACACACATGAGAACTCATGAAAATATTCTCATGAGAGCGATTCTCATGAGAACGATATTTACGCTCACAAGAACAAATACTATCACTCGTGTAAACAGCCATGAGAATATTCTCACGAGAATACCAAAATTTACGTTGAGAATATTCTCATCGTCTATCAGCACCTTTATACGGAAAAATTCGCGTAGAAAATATTGCGGAGAAAAAAAAAGTAAGCAGCTAATTATTCAGATTCGGGTGAACGGAGCTCCGTGCATCTTTTTACGTATGAATTCCGTTCGAACTTCATACTAGGCTTGAACGAGAAATAATTTTGTGACCATTCAAAAACAATAGTGCCATTTTTTTAAAGAAAATTGTAACTGAATCTTCATTTCGATGCATTGCATTGTATTGATGATTTTCATATATGCCTCCAAGTGCCAGTATGGCCCTAAGCAGGGTTGGTAAGTAACATGAAGTATATTCCGGTGCGTTGAGACAGAAATTACGGTGTTTAGCGTTAAAAAGTGGTGTTACTTGTAAAACATAATACTATATGAATAAAAGAATATGTTCAATTCAAACTTTTATTTAAAATTAAAAAAAACAACAAAAATTAAATTTTTCTCAAAAAAAGAAAAAAAAATACAAACAAAATAAATTCAATAAAAATAAACGTAGCATTTTCACAGCTATTTAATACAACACAATGTATTACATATTAGTCTTGGGCAAAATTTAATCTGCTTGATGACATGGTTATGATTAAAAACTGTTGTCTGCTATAATTACGAGAGATTGGTATTATTAAACAGAATAATAATACCAATCTCTAAAGGCATGGTACGAGTAAACATGGTACAGGGACCATGTTCGAGGTGATGTTAGCCGTGTACGGGCCGGTACGCGTACCAGTTTTTTGGTCCGACCAACGGTCCGACTAAAATCAAAACTGGTTTGATTTCCGTCGATGTTCGTGGGCGGAGTTTCGTGTTGATGATACCATGTCCTACCATTTGCGGACTTGTTTGACCAAATTTACTCGTACACGAAATGTTTCAATTTACCAGTTGACAACTGAATGACAGATTAACTTGAAATATTTTGACAAGAGAACGGTGTTCAAGTAAATCGGTCTTAGCACATGTCTTACCGTCTGCGGGTTTTTGGTCGTACTATGTTTTAGCGTCTCCACGGGCCTTTATAGTTATAGCAAACTACTGTTTTTAATCATAAGTCGTCAATCAGATTAAATTTTGCCCAACACAAAATATGAACTTAAAAGTTACAGTACACTGTTCGATTAGAGATTTAAAAGGAAAAGGGGAATAGGTTTTGGTACGTTCGTACATTTTGGATCAATCAAATTTTTTAAGTTGTCAATTGTCACTTTAAAAATGTGAATTAGTTCTATTTAAATTTTACTTGGCTTTTTTCCCAAAATACTGTTTTACGTGACCAAACTTAAAAAAACGGTGAAACACCGTAAAAACGGTGCACTTACCATCACTGGCCCTAAGTGAAGCTCAAGTCACTGATTACTGATTATGATCGATTTCAATCAATCAACGGCGTTTCCTTCAGGACTCATGATAGGTATAGACAGGGGCGGCGGAGCATAATCATTGTGGGTGGGGAGCACGTGAACCGGTAACCGTTAAAATGCAAAAAGTTAATCGGTCCATTGATTTACCAGCTGTCTGTTGAGTTATATATGGTTTTAAATTTTTTGTTTATTTGGTTATGCCCGAATAGCATTTTGAGAGGGATGCAGATAGGGCCCTTATGAGCCTAACCCAACCGCCCCATATGGCCCCGTGTTGATTGCCTCATTTGCGACTTGTTATAAGGAATACTCATTTTGGCCCCCTTGAAGAAAATTTATTGTTCCTCGACTCCGAGTGGAAAAGGGAGGCTGTAAAATTTGAGATTTTTGGCATGGATATGTGACTAATGCGGCGGTTACACGAATGACAAAAAATGACAATGGTCACAATTTCTGGTCATAATTAATGGCATTGCTGTTCACACGACTCAAATAATGACATGTGAAAAGCTCTATTATAAAATGTCATTAATTTATTGCAAGTTGCCATAAATAATGGCAAGAGCTGAATTTTTGTCTCCAACAGTCGCAACTGTTTTATTACTTTATGGCCCTGTTTGTTTGGAAAAGAATTGGTGTCTATGTAGTGTATTGAGCATTTGCAGACACTTGATTAATTCATGGTCCTGTTTGTGTTGAATATCCAGGTTTAAGTGCTGATTTGAGTGTAAACCCCTTTGAAATAACACTACCGCACTTCATGATAATATCAATTGATATAATTATTCATCTTTTTAACAATACTCTTTCGCCTTGTTTAAAAATAAATTGAACACAAATTCCCTTCCTTTTTGCATTTTTACGAGTGTTAAAAATATATATAAAAATGATCATAAAGGATATGAAAATAAACTGCGGGGGTGTGTTGCCGGTATATTATAGTCCATTCAAAACGAACGTTTGGGTATCAAAACATAACACCTTTTTGAAACTCTTTCCGCACATATTTTTTTGTTTACTGATTATGGGGCCGCCCCAATGTAGGGGTAGTTGAAAGTAGTTTTAATTAATTTCCAAATTGTAGGGGTAGTTTTTACTCCTTAAGGGTTGAAAACAATTTATTTGTACCTGACTACACGCATTCAATCAAATTTGAAGCCTAATTTTTTTTTATTTTCGGTCCATTTAGGGGTGGTTTTAACTGTTTAGGATTATCCCTTATCATAAAATTGGGCTTGATTTGGTATAAATCAACCACTTTCGCCAATAAATATTGAAAAAAGTGTATTCCATTGGGTTATTTTCGATTATTATTGAAATTGTTGTTGTTGTTGAAATTGGATGAGCAAGTTCATTCTTTTATGATGACTTGCCATAACTTTTCATAATTTCTCATTATCGTTTACACGGTCATAATTTGTTTCATTATTTCTAAGCTTTTTTAAGCTTTTTATGACAATAATTTTTGCCATTTTTCATGACAGAAATAATGACACAAATTATGATCGTGTAAACGATTATGACAATTAATGACCAAAAAAATGACAAGCGTGTCATTCGTGTAAATTCACCATAATAACTACGTCGGTGTCCAAATTTTTATCAGGCCTATTCTGTACTCCGCTGGACTTACGATTCCGGCGAAGAGAAAATTCTAGCGGAATTTTTAAGGGTATCATGAACTCCGCTGGAATTAGTGAAAAGAATTGCCTGATGAGAAATGATTTCGAAAATCATAGTAACAATAAAAGAAATGAAGCAATTCACCAATAAAAACTAAAGCTATGTATAAGTTAAACTAATACCATGTTTCCATCGCACTCGAAATCTTCCGATTTCGGCAAAAATGAGGATTTCGGACGAAATCTCATTTGAAATCTCATGTTTTAGCATATAAAATGAAATCGCCTTTCGGAGGAGATTTCAATGAAATCTCGATCGAAATCTTGGTAATGACTATTCAGCCTATTCAGCAAGTGGGAAATTTTGGGGAAATTTCTCAGCTGTAAAAAATTTTGACAGTACGAATTTGTCATTTTTAAATTTTCTATCTTTAACGTGTAAAATGGAGCTTAAATGAATGTTTATATTTTTTCCTTATTTTACAGCCTATTCTTTCCAAATTCCTCAGTTCTTTTGATATAATTAGGTTTTTAAAATTTGATGTGCAAGTTTGTTATGACAAGCGAAAACTGCCTGGTGCGATGGAAACACATTTGGATTTCGCCAAATCGTTTTATCAAAACCTGCGGATTTCGAGTGCGATGGAAACATGGTATAAAGCTTATGCCCAGACCTCACCGACCTCAGTTCAATAATGTCCAGTTCAATCCAGAAAAGTGGCTTGACCGGCTAAGTCTAGTTTATGTTCAGTTCGCGCTTGAAATTGTCGTTGCTTTTTCGCCAAAAGTCAGAAATGCAGAGCCCACTGCAATCACATCGCACTATCCAGGTGATATTTTAATGTGGCAGTGCTAAGCTCACCGGAAGCACCCTTTGTACTCTCTTTTGAGCGGTAGATTCAGCTTCAGTTCAAGACCAGTTGGGCGAATGGGTTTGTTTATCCTCAGTTGAATATGTAGAATATGTTTTCCGAACTAAGGCTATTTTAAAGTTCAGTTCGCCAATTTGCTCGAATTTTGCGCAGTTCAGTCGGTGAAGCCGGGTTATTAGGGTGTTTCTTTAAAGCTTTTCACCGATCTTTTCCTTCATCGCCAGCGACCGATATAGCCCTCCAACGTTTTGGGATATCAGATGTACATGAAATATTTAGGGTGTGGATTCCCCACCTAAAGCGGAAGTGCGTGTGCACTTGTCCTTCCACCCCACGCGCTTCGCCGCCCCTGAGTATAGGTTTCTCAAGGAGCTTAAAGTCAATATCCATTGACCTTAAGAAATGTGTATTTCCGTTGGCTACTTCGCGCCAATCTTTTCCTCTCTAGAGCATAAACTGACTCTGGGAAACTAGTTCACGTTCAGTTCACTTGAAAAATAGGTGAACCCAACAGCCGATGACCGTACTCTGCGTTACTGTTACCCCTTGGACAGCATAAGACAAGCAACCGCCAGACCTTGTCTCTTAGACCGTCAGATCATGTCCAACTCTCTTAACATGGACATTGAACTCATTCTTGATAGCGGCCCCCAAGAATCGTGTCGAATTTAACCCATTGAAAATAATGTCTTATCTCCACCAAAACCTTCACAAACCTTCCCTCTATTTCAGTGTGCAAGGATAATGTAACAGCTGATCCATCTCTTAACATCATGGGCGTGACTTTATTTTCTGATCTGCGATGGAATAATCATGGGTGCTTTCAGTAATGCATACTTGAATACGCAAAATGCGCAGGTTGGACCCACATTTACTTGCAGCAAAATCATTTGCGCATGCATGCAAGATTATGATTAGTGAATTTGTTTCGCCATAGTTAAATGAAAGGCTGTGACCAGAGAGACTATACAAGTAGTACAATCTCCGTGTTGTCAATTTTCGTTTGATTAATGAGGACGCCACAGTCACATGTACCCCAAAATACATGGCCGATTATATTCATCCGGTTCAAGGCCAAGTTCGTTAACTATTAAGATATTTTATGTTTACGCCTAACTTGAAAAATCAGCTTCTAAATTGGATTTATATCGATGCGATTTTTCGTATTTAACCAATTTATGGATTTTCCAATGATTTTTTTTTGCATTGCTCCGTTTAATTTTGAAGAAACCGTCGAAATGGGTAAAATTCAGCTAACTTCATGTGTGCCACGTCAGTTTTAGGCGACATCTGTGGCCAAAAATGAACTAGAAGTTTAGTTTCTGCTACCCATCCATTCCCGGTTATTTTATCCATAAGGGTTTTAACTCCTTGTATAGTCTCCCTGCTACACAGCTAATAGTATTCCACTTGCCACACACAGGGGCGGATGGGCAACATCTTAGCAGCCCGGGAAATAATATTTTTCGGCCCTTTTTTTAATTTCTGGATATGGCTAAAATAAAAGGTCTTCTTTCTTCTTCTTTGATCCGTTAGCTGGCGGTCCGAGCGAGACGTCCCCGCAACGGATACGCTGCTGTCGGTGCCGCTGGGTCCCGAACTCTATTCACGATTCGCTTCCATTCTTCTCGGTTTTTGGCGGTGTCTCGAGCCTCGGTAACTGATAATCGTTGATTCTTTAAGTCACCCTCGATATTCTTCAACCAGGTTTTCTTCGGTGCCGATCGCTGTATTCTCCAGTCTGCAGGACGGTCTCGCCAGAGAAGTTTACGTGGCAAGCGGTTATCATCCATTCGGCAAACATGTCCAAACCACCGTAGTCGACGTTTTTGCATTTCTTCTTCGATCAGTGTTTGCTGATCGCATCTTTGTCTGACAACCTCGTTTCGAAGGCGATCACGGAGTGAGACACGGAGGATCTGCCTCAAACATCGCATTTGGAAGACCTCGAGCTTCTTAACGTCCGGTTTGAGCAGTGTCCACGTTTCAGATCCATAAAGAAGAATCGGAAGAATCAACGTTCGGTAAAGACGTAGCTTTGTTTTGATGGAGATATTTGCTCGTTTCCATATGCACCACTTGAGCGAGGCGAATGTTGCTGTTGCCTGGCCGATACGGCTGTGAACGTCGGCCGTCGATGCTACTTTCGTTTCCTCAACCAATGATCCCAAATATTTGAACCTTGGAACCTGTTCGATTTGGGTTCCATCGAGGTGAACACTGGCTCTTGATCCATCCGTTGTGAGCACTTTGGTCTTTTCCGCATTGATTTTTAACCCGTATGATTGGGCGATGCGGGAAATATCGTATAAGATGTCCGTTGCTTCGGCATCCGTATCGGCGAAAACAGCGCTATCGTCGGCGAACATTAAGTCTGTTACGAAGTTGTTGTCGTCGTATTGAACTCCGAGTCGTCCATCGAATGCTTCACGCATAATCGCGTCGATCACAACGTTGAAGAGAAGTGGCGAAGCGACGTCTCCCTGTCGGACACCCGTCTGAATCGGGAACTCCTCGGATAAGTCGTTTCGAATACGAACGCTGCTGGTTGAGCCATCGTACGACGCTTGGAGAAGTTGGATGATTCTCAATGGCACGTGTTCGGTTACCAAGACTCTCCACAAGCTGTTCCAATCGATGCAATCGAAAGCGGATTTGAAATCGATGAAAACGACGACAATTCGTTTGCCGCAACGAATTCTTTCTTCCATTAACTGACGGAGGGCGAATATTTGATCAATGCATCCTCGATGTGGTCTAAATCCCGCTTGTTCCTCCCGGCTCGTTTGCTCTCGATGTTTCTGTAGCCTCGATTGTATTATTTTCGTAAATACTTTACCGACGATCGAAAGAAGGCTAATACCGCGATAATTCTTGCATTCCCGACTGTCGCCTTTCTTCAAAATTGGGACAACGATCGCTTTCTTCCATACCGAAGGGACACGATCCGAATGCCATATGTGTGTTATGAGGACATGAAGTCGTTGTGATAAGACATCACCTCCAGCTTTGATCATCTCGGCGGTTACTTGGTCTATTCCCGGCGCTTTTCCATTTTTCAGCGATTTTATTGCTGTCTTCACCTCGATAATTGTTGGTTCGGTATCGAGAAACTGATTCATCGGCTGTTCGATAATCGGTGGTTCGGGTGCTGGACCTTGCGGCGGATCGTGGTTATACAGCTGGTGGAAGAATGCTCTCCACCGCTCCAGGCGTTCATGGGCAGAAGTCACAAAAGTTCCATCCGATTTTTTGATGTTGTCGTTTGTTGATGTTGTTTTGCCGCCTAACCGGCGGATTGTCTGGTACAGCGTCCGGTACTCGTGCCTCGACGCCGCTTTTTCCATGTCGGCCGCAACGTTATTCCAGTACGCTTCTCGTTCCAATTTCATTTTCTGCCGAACTTCTTTGTTCAATCTTCGGTATTCCTCAAAGTCGACGTGTTTCATGCGCTTCCGCTGATCGACGAGGTCCAGACAGCTGTCCGAGATCCATGGCTGCGTCCGTTTACGGATAGTTGGACACAACTCCATTGCACACTCCACAATAGACTCCGACAATTGCCTTTCTTCTACATCGATATCGTCCGGTATTGCGAGCGCCGCGAATTTGTTGGATAATGCCATTTGAAACTCTCGCCCGATGGCCGAGTCCCGTAGGCACGCCCAATTTTTCTTGGCTGGTGGTGGCTCCGTTTTCTTCGCTCTTTGCAATCGCATCTGCAATTTCGCTCGAACAAGATAATGGTCCGATCCGCAATCGGGTCCACGCATTGCACGTACGTCTTTAAGCGTCGATCGGAATCTTGTGTTGATCAAAACGTAGTCTAACATCGCAGAGTCTTTGCCGGATGGATTTCGCCAGGTTAGTTGGTGTTTGAGTGGATGACGGAAAATGCTGTTGTCAACGATCAAATTGTTTGACGATGCGAATGAAAGCAGGCGTAAGCCGTTGTCATTAATTACTCCGTGTCCGAATTTGCCCATGGTTTCTTCCCAGCCGGTTCGATCTACTCCTGAATGTGCATTGAAATCCCCCGCGAGAATTATTAATTCGGTTTGAGGTATCATATCCAGCGTCTGTTGAAGCTGATCGTAAAATTCGTCCTTGTTCGTGTCCGTGCTGGTCTCGGTTGGCGCATAAACGGATATGATATGGGTCTTGATCGTTCCACTGATGGTTATAACCGCCAAACGCTCGGATATCGGTTGGAATGCGATAACGCTGCTGGCAGCCCGTCGGTCGACCATAAAGCCGACGCCGGCCTCTCTTTTCTCACCACCGGAATAGTAAAGCATCATCGTTTCGTCGATTGTTGGCGGGACGATTGTCAATATCCCGGATCCGGTAAGCCGTAGTTCCGATAGCGCAGCAATTGATATTTTGCATTTCAACAATTCCATTGCTATGATTTCCTTTTGACCAACGTGATGTCCTGTTCGTACATTCCACGCAGCGAATTTTAATTCCCTTTTCGGTGTGACTAATTTGGGTGTTCGGCCAGTAACCCACTTCTCACCAGCGTCCCTGGTCCCCAGTGCTGGCGCATCGGCTGCCCCGGATGCAGTAGCATTATTTCGGCCAGTAACCCACTTCTCACCAGCATCCCTGGTCCCCAGCGCTGGCTCATCGGCTGCCCCGGATGCAGTAGCATTATTTCGTGAATGGTTAGTTCGTGTATCCATGCGGTTTCTTGCCTAGTTTTTACGATCGACTCGGCAGGTCGACAACCCTCCTCCTTTCACACTCTGGGCTTGGGACCAGACGAAGGCGAAAATAAAAGGTGCAGAGCACATGAAGGCATTATACCTTTTTTGCCGCGAAATGGAGATAGTTGTATAAAGGGCGTTTCCTGTGACTCTAGTCTTTCACATAAAAAAAAAAGTCATCGTTTCGTCAACAGAAATAAATAAAACAACAATCGATTTGTTATTCTAAAAGCTTCATTTCTTCTACAATACGTCTTTTGAAAAAACGTTTGGTTTTTAAGTTATTCATGAAAACCCCTTCTAAAATATGCATTTTTTAGATGAAAAATCAACAATTTCAATGGCGAATAACTCGTGAAATATTGATTTAAAGAAAAATATATTTTGCCTTCAATCTACCCCTAGAAAGGGTGGCATTCCCCGCAGGGAAAAAGCACACCTTAACACAATATAACTTTTGTTTCTTGAACTTCTACCTACTTACTGTCCACATTTCGCATAATTCGGTGCTGTCCGAAAGAATTCGGGGTTAAAAACTGTATTATGAATAGTCCCGACTGGCGCGATCAATAATCATTAAAGCGCCAGAAAAGTACACTTCCCTCTAGCAATGCGCAGTCGTGTCTGATTAAATGCAAACAAGTGATTTGATAGAAGGAGCTAAATAAAGCTTTTGTAAAGCTTTTAAGCATTTTTAAGAGCTTTGTACCCCAGCATGCGCGAAACGTCACAAAGTTTGAAAACATCTATACCACAAAATAAACAAAACATAAAAGTTTGAGAGTTATTTATGGGCAGTCGAAAGAAGAAATATAAAAACTCAATTTTCTGCTGATTAATTATATAGGCAAATAATAGTGTAAAACACAGAAAAAAATTTGTTAACAAAATGAAAAATTCATTCCGGTTCTTTATTTTCGGCAAGTAAATGTTTATGATGATAGGTTGGTAGATCACTTAGACGTACTTTCAGGCATCGGCCCTGCGGGCCTCTGAACAGCCGGCTCACCGGGAACTATCCCGGTTCGTCTTATGGCCCATCCGCTCCTGCTTATAGATACTTATAGGCTAAATTTGAAGGGACAAAAAATCAGGAAAAAGAACAACACGACTGTTGTTTTAAATAAATGTAATATGATACAATCGTAGAGAAAGGATTAAATTCAAAATAAAATACTAAATTACTTCGAAATATTTTTATTAACGTTATAGAGCGGTATAATTTTTTTTTGTTTTTGTTTATATAATCTTTAGCCATACTTATTTTTGTTAAGTAAATATGTATTGCAGAACCACTATTTATACCTTATTAAATGGCATATGTAATGTTATTAAATATATTCGTTTACAGTAATGTTTATGAAAGTTGTTTTTTCTTCTTCTTTAAATCTATGTTTTCTATGTTTTCTCATAATAATACAATACAAACAAAAATACAGTTAATGTTTTGTTTTTTTATCATTGTTTTAGTTTCATTTAGATTTTTGTACAGTATTTTTCCCTCTTGTTTTTTTTATCATTAATAAGTGTTCATTTTTTATTTCTCAGTTTTTTTTTCTGTTTTTTTTTTAATAATTACATACTTACATAATTTTTTTTTGTTTTTATATGTTGGTACTATATTTAAAGCATTTAAAAATAAGAAATGATAAATTTTAAATCTATATTTAATGTTTTTTTTTTATTATTTTTTTTTCATACAAACTTTCTGATATGTTTCTAAATAGGCTATTTTTATTTTTGTTTATTTATTAATATTTATATTACTTTTCTCATTTTTTTTAATTTATTACTTTAGTACTTTTTTTATTAACATTGTTTTCTTTTTTTTCTCGTAAAAAATAAAAAAAATATTTTAGAAAACTATAAAATTACAGTTATTTTTTAATTTATTTATTTATGTTTTTATTTTTAGTAATGCAGGCTCGAAAAAAATTTCAATGCAAGCTTCGCTTTAAAATATGGCGATTGTTCTACGACGGTTTTTATGATTTTTATATAAAATTTACATGTTTTATGTTTTTTTTTCTTTAATTAATTTTTAAATTTACAGTGTTTCTTTTTTTTATTTATTTAATTAATACTTCTCATTTTTTTTTTAGTTTGCAGCTGTAATAATATATTTTCCTAAGTGCAGTCTTTTTTATGAATTTCTGTCTTTTTAAGAATATTTTTAAATTAAATATTTATGATTTTTGATAAATTATTTAATAAATAAAATTTTTGGATTTCTTTTCAATTATATTTTAATTTATATTGGGGATTTTTATGGAGTATTGACGCACTGGAGCGCTTATAGGTAATTGCTTCGTTTTTAAATAAACTAGGGGGTAATTGTTTTATTTGTTGAAACTAATCACGGTAGTTGAATCATTAACTAGGTTTAGATAGAATTAATAACAATTTTTTGGCTTCAAGTAATGGGCTATAACTTGACGTTTCATCGGCTTCATGATTTCATATGCTTGCTTATGACAAGAAGTACTACTTAATAGGGGGTCATACACTACCAGGTTTTATGCATTCAAAAAAGTTTTAGTTTCGTTTTCCACATATTAGCTTTTGATTTGCCACAAATCAAATCTCGTATAGCGTGCGCCAAAACAATTGGGAAACTCAAAATCGTCTTTTCCATTCGCAGTGAGAGTCTCAAATCCCCACCACGAAAGTAGAATTAAGAAAGAAAAGTGTGCAACGTCACCTATTTCTTTTTAAAACACAAACACCCGCTTGCGCGTCATCGAATTTCGAAGAGGAAATTACAATGCACGTGCGTTTGAATTTTATCCATACACGAAATTTTAATATGTGTGGAATTTTCTCAAATGTTTTGGCGTACATTATACTAGCGTTTGGTATCACAGGGTAAGTATGAGGTCCCACCATTTCTATACGGAAACACGTTTAAGGGCCTGTGCAAATATTGTGGCTAAAAACTATTGGAAAGGTCGGTATTGCAGTGCGATTTCTTTTCATGAAGAAGGTAAAGTGCCTGTTTAAACGGTTCGCTTTGTCTCTACTTTTAAGGCGGTTCGCTCTGAATCCAGTCGCTTTTAAGAGAGGTAGAACAAACGGAACGAGAACTAGGGTGGTCCAAAAAGAGCAATATTTCTTTTTAAGTGATACTCGAGAGTGTTTTTATTTTCACAAATAACTAAAGAAACTGCTTACTGCATCAGAAAAAATAAATTTTTCATAAAATTAACATAGAGAAAACGAAGATGTCTTCATAACAGTTTTGTAGAGAATCGTATGCTTTACAAAACAGTCCTTATATGATTCCGCTAAATTCAATATGTAGTTTATACGCAATCAAAATTAATTTCTAAAAAATTTAACGCTATTTCTACCAAAGGTGTCAAAAGTCATTAAAAATTTAGGCTTTATTTTTTTTTCATTTTTCTCAAACAATTTCTAGAATTTCCTTAATTTAACACTTTTATTTTGCTTTTTTGGCCCACCCTAGAGAACATAAAGGCTCAAACAGAACCAATCCATTCCTTCCGCTCCGCATGTTTTTTCTCTGTTATTTTTGACGTTACGTCCGCGGCTACCGCGCCGTTCGTCTAATGGAAAGTTTATGGAAATGTCAAATCCCAACTTTTAAAAACGGAGCCTTAAAGGCTGTATCAGAACCTAAAAATGTGCAGCGTGCAGCAGCAGCGCCAGAGCAGCATGCTGCAGTCTGTATCAGATCCTGTTGTTTCACCCGTGCAGCGCAATTTTTGTTTGACAGTAAAACCTCGAAATAAATTTTTTGAAAATATTAATAATCCCTCCATGATCTAATTCTTTTAACAAAAAACTACCGCCTGTTGTTCACTCGTTGAAAATTTCGCGCGTCTTCTTTAAATTCACTTGTCAAGTAAGAAGTGTCAAAAGTGCTGCATGTATATATGCAGCAAAATTGCATTACTTAAATGGCATTACTTAAATGCTAGTGTTCATTTAATTTTTTTTTTTCATACTATGTAAGGAAAATGGTTTTACAATACATTTTCAATCAATTTGTTTTAAAGTTTTACAATCAATTTGACCGAAAGTCATTTTCCATAAGAAACGTGCGGGGTCCTTTACAATAATTGAACGAGCTTTTATTTAAAGGAAAGTTGAAAACGTTACCCAAAACAAAATAAAATTGTGTTCCTTTTAAGTTTTACTCCGGAGTCACTGACATATAATAATGCACTGCTCATCTGAAATTATTCCATACAAATCGATGGCACCCAAAAGTATAGTTGTCGCACTCATCCATAGACCCCCAAACTGACAGAAGCACTCAGAAGTAAAATCAGACCTGATTTTATATTTTCCCTTTTGCACTAGTGATGTTTATATCTTTAGCTCTTTTCCCCATAGACCCCCGGATTTTGACATACAGAATGTCAGTTGCTAAAACAGGCGTTGAGAACTTAAATCAGATACACATAAAATGTGGAAATTAATGAAAAAAAGGCATTTTAAAATGTGAAAAAGTGAAAATAGTGTTTATTAATTTTTTAAAAAAAATATTTGTGTTGTTTTAATGTTTTAAGTACGTATTTAAAAAAATGTAAATTTCAAAAGTGATTCCGGTGTTTACATGGAGTGGAAAAAGGTTTGTAGCCTATGGAACAAATTGGTGCCATGAAAAATTCCTCATGAGCTGTCCATTCTATATGTCAGTGTCCGGAGTACTTAAGAGTAGAAAAGGAACACGGCTAATAATGACAATGGACAGCAAGTTATAGAGACCGCCGCCACCTTTCGGGTCTGATGATGATACGAACGTACCTAGGTGCCAACTTGGATTCGGATCACTATATTGTTTGTGTGGTGCTTCGAGAGCGCATTACAGCTCTGAAAAGCTTTAATATCCGCTGATCAGACTCGAATCAACACAGATGCACTACCCCAGAAATAGCTACGGTCGTGCATTAGAACTCGCCCTAAGCCCTGGGGGTGTAGCCGCGATTTACGTCTCCGACATTTTTATCACACAAAAGGCAGTAGCTTTTGGCGCATCACCGTTTTTATCTGACGGTTATGTATAAATTCATGAAATAAACGACTTGGGCTCGTCGTACGTCGAAATCAGTAGAAGAAATTTGTCGAACACATATACCATGTACTTCCACAAATTTTTCTTAAACGATCCTGAAAAAATCAGCTGATTATTAATAAATTTTTGCAAGCCGGTTTAACATTTTTGTCGGACGAGTTTTGCTTCGAACGTACCATGTCGTGAAGGAGAAAAGGTGCTGTTTCAAGAATTTTCACAAAAGAAAAGTTGGTAGACTAGGTGTCCTTTCCTTAATCCACACAAAGAGTTTTACCAAATAATGTATACATTATATATTTGCAGGTGGATACTCAGACTATAAGTCGCAAACCGGTAAAACCGTTTTGTTTCTTCACACACAAGTTCCGCAATACTTACAAACGTGCCTTTGGTGAATATGTGCGGACTCAGCAGCAACCAGAATATGTGTATTCCATAGCCATAGCAAAGCATGGGGCTGAAGCTAAGTTAAGCGAACTGGATGATGCAAACTGAGGTTATATTAAAGTTCAGTTCACCAATTTGCTCGAACTTGCGCAGTTCGGCCTATGAACAGAAATTGACAGTGGTTCTGTATCGAACGAATGTTTATAGTCCATTCTGTATGTGCCGGTAATTATTCATCAAACAGTTAAAGGCTAGGGAATCGTTGATTATTCGTAAAATAAACTGAATTCTAGAAAAGTTCAACATTACAAAATCACTTTGACTTTCAATAACAAAAATCTTTACAAAAGCCTCGTCCATTCAATAATACTACTAATATTATTTTTTTAGATTATCTTTTTTTTTCTCAATAAATTCTTGAAAAGAAATCAAAAACAATATTAACACATAAATATTAACAGAAAGTTTAAATCGATTATTTTCAACAAAAAAATAATAAAATATTTGAAAAAGCGAAATTTTTCCATTTTTTTGTTTTTCTTCAACAATTTTACAAAAACAAACCTAAACCAATCATTCAAAATACAAAAGTTTTGTCAAAATCTTTAATTTTTGAATTAATTTTTTTAGTAATATTTTTTTCTTTTTATTTTTTTTCTTTGGTTTCTGACATAAAAATTAGGATAATATTAAACCGCGCTCTTTTCCAAAAGTTTATTTTGTTTTTCACAATAATTAATTTTCGAAATTTAAAAAACAGATTTTTTTTTTATAAATTTTTTTTATTTAAAATGCGTTTTTTCGAAATCGAGAAAATATTTCACTTTTCTTGTTTTTCTTAAATAACAATAAGGGGCCATTCATAAATTACGTCACACGTTAAGGGGGAGGGAGGGGCTTGACGAAGTGTGACATTGAGTGTGTTCCGTAATATACTGCGAGCACTGTGATTTTAGACGTCATGCCAGTGCACTGCGAAGCACGTTCCGTTTAAAAAAGTTATACTGAACTAAGCAGTACATTTTTGTATACGGAACGAGCGCACAGTATACTGGCTTCGCCTCCATTTTTTACTACTCACGATTACATTTTTTTACAGCCACAATGCACATCTGTCAAAACCTGTTGAAACTACTGGGAGCACATTACCTCTTTCAAAGCAGTAGTCCCAGTAGTAAAAAGGGGAATATTCATGACGTCATGAATGTTCCCAGAGCACTGCGACAGGGCACTGTTTGGTGAAAACGGAACGACAAAACTACCACTGGTAGTACTGGCGCAGTGCTCCCAGTATATTACGGAACGCACTCATTGTGTGACAAGGGGTGGGAGGGGTCCTAAATTTCGTTACGTCACATTTCAAAAGTTAATATAACTAAGTACAGTAATACCCCGCTTTACGCGAGTGATACGTTCCGCAAAAAATCGCGTTAAGGGAAATTCGCGTATTTACATAGGTGATTGCGTTTAAGCACAGCCAAAAGCTGGGTTGCCAACTTAGTGGTTTTACCTCTAGAACTGGTGGTTTAGACTTGCCTTTAGTGGGGAAAAGTCGTATCTAGCGGCTAGTGGGATTTTTTGGTGGTAAGAGGAAAGTGTACAAGTATACCAAATTAGTGGTGGCCATGCACTAAACCATAATAAGACAACATTACTTTAGGATTTAGGCCACTTTAGGGTTTTCATTACTAATTATGCTACAGTCGAACACCCATGTTGAAAGGCTTTAGCAGCATGAGCATTGTCAAGAATAAGTGAAAATATAACCTCAGGTGTCGCCCTTTATATTAACGTCGTTCATGTCATGATGTAATGCCTATAGTAGGAAGCTTAGTTCGAAGAATAGAAAAAGGATAGGTTAACGGAAGTCTAGGGATGAATTAGAAAGTGGCGGTATTCTCATTATTCACCTAGTCTTACGCTTCCTGAAAATGGTGGATCCCGCTAACCAACTGACTAGGGCTAGGGCGCCGGCAGCAGCGCTGTCACTTGTCACGGTTAGCTGTACAGTATTTTGGCCAAAAGAGGGGAGTAGTTTTTAGGGAGTAGATACCTTTCCCTTTACTTGTTCGTTGCAACGCTTTGAAAGCACCGCTTGATTATTTATATGCACCTTTAATTCAAGTTTGACTCAACTCCAACAAGGAGGTTGGTCGTCCGCTAGGTAAAGACCCAGCCTTAGTGGAACTTTGGTACCCCGATTAACCAGCTAAGCCAACAAGATACGATATTAGAGACGCATAAGTAGCTAAAATCCAGTTCATGTTCAGTTCGTTCTTGAAATGGTTGTCGCTTTTCGCCAGAAGTTACAAATAAAAGCTCACTGCAATGGCATTCCAATGTTCCAGCTGATACTCTCTTTTCAGCGAGCTTTTACGTTTAACTTCAGTTTGGCGAACTGAGGTCTGTTTTATCCTCAGTTGAATATGTGAAAATGCGCAGTTCGGTCGGTGAAGCCTGGATATAATGATAATTGGTTAAAGCAATAATGCTGATTCTATTATTAAAATATTGATTTTTTATAGCATTTAATAGAGTCATTAATTAGTTTTCTTTGGATTCAGTATGATTATTTTCGCATAACACAGCGCCTTTCAAACATTAAAGGCTGACGTATAAAAGCGCGTATGAGCTAAGTTCGCGTAGTGTGGATGTACCATAAAGCATGCGTTGTTGTAAAATTTGCCGCAGCTACGCAGGACAACGCACAATGTGCCTGGTGGATGTTGACACAACGAATGTTCATGACATTAACAAACCAAACGAAAACGGAATGACTGCTATGCCAGTTATAAATAATTTAAAGGAAGTTCAAAGTTCATGGACTCAAGATAATTAAATTTGTATCTTTAATTAATATAATCAATCGTTTTTTGTTTTGTTAATTTTTTGAGATGTTGGATTTCATGTTGATTTTATTAAAAAATAATTTAAATGGAAATAAATCTAAATTTCGGAACTACTGGTTTAATTTAATAATTTCTAGATGTAAAATTACAAAATATGTGACGTGACACTAGGGAGGGGGGAGTCACACAAATGTGACCAGTTGTGACAAGGAAGGCCGACGTAATTTATGGATGGCCCCTAATTAATAATAATAATAATAATAATCATAATAATTAGTTTATAATTAATTAAATATGTTACAACATTGGCAAATCTACACAACAATTTTTTTTTTGTTTTGTAAATTATTATTTTTTTTTTATTTGTTTTTTTTTATAAATTTTTTTTTATTTTTTTTTATTTTTTTATTTTTTTTTAAATATTGGAAATTTCACTTGTTTTTTTGAAAGGGCTCTAAGGGTAAAATGTTAACATTGATTTTTTTTTGTTTTTAAACATATTTTTCTTCAACTTTGCGTTTCACTCTTGTAACTTTTTTTAATTTTTTTTGTTTTTAAATACAATATCTTTGCTAAATTGTAAAAATGCTAGTTTTAAGCAACGGTAAAAAACTTTGCTTTGTTATTTAATGCAGCATTCTTTTTTTTGTTGTTTTATTAGTTTTTTTTCAGCAAAAATATTTTCGAATAAAAAAATTTATGTAATAAAATAAAATAAAATAAAAAAACAGTGGGTGTGTGTACTTATGTACGCGCAGTAGAAGTTATACTTCTTTGACGTAATTTTAAAACTAATTTTTAATTTGCATACAAATAATTTATTGGATTCTTTTTATTTTCGTGGGTTTGAAGGTGGAAGCATCATGATGCCGACCCGCTCTAGTCTGTGGTTATACCGGCAGCGCCGACCCTAGGGCAGAGCGAATGGAGCGGCCGCTCTAGGCGCCAGGTGGCAAGGGGCGCCAAAATGAATGTGAAAAACAATTTCGAGCAAAAAATAAAATTTTGATGGCGCCATTTGATGGTCGGGCGCCGGGGCGGGCAGGCCCTTGAGCACACATGCATTGTTTGTAGCCAGCCAAGTGTATGTGCTTATCAAGCTGACACGAACACGGCACAAGCAGGGAGTGCTGACTCCAGGACCGATTGTACGTGTAAGCAATCGTGCTGAAGTGATGAATGGTACTGCGTGCATTTTATACTAATGAAGGACTCCAGATAGCGAGTTCGTTAGTAATGCGAAGCTTTGGAGTGGGCCATCGTTCTTTCTCGCGCAACTCATGGGATTAATATATACCTTCAAAAAACCGTGGCACCTCTCAAAGTTCAAAACACTTCTTGGGCTTTCATAGTCCCTAACAGGATGACCTGCAATGCCAGTTAGATATTTCTGAATCCATGGTGTGGGGTGCTGAATGTGGCTCCATTGAATGGAAATTTTCGGGATACCTCTTCAAGAAGGGCAGGCTGAGTCCACAAACCGCGGTGGAGTTCGCATTATCCTTCCTTCATTGGAAGAAGATCTCCTTTGAGGCCCACCTGCGGAAGTACGGGCCCCTTTTGCTCTATCGGAGATGGGACCCAAAAAAGCGACCGCTTTTAGACAACGGAATGGTGCAGCCAGAAAACTTTTCAGACGATTTCTGGAAGCTGGGTACTGCCGTGTAGAAGCTGCTGGGCTCTGCATGGCCCTCGAGAAAGAGAAGAATGCCGATTTACTTAATAAGAATATAGTTAGATCCTCTGGATCTCCTGCAATAGCTTGGTGAAAAGGTGAAGGCTTCGGCCATATGGTTTGAAAATCCGACTGAAAATCCTTCAGAAAAGAAGTCCGACTAAATGTCAGAAAGTGTCAGAATGTACGTTCTTACGATGTGTATATCCGGAGAACTTCCTGACCACATAACAGCTAGTTGCCGCCCAAGGGAGTTTTCTGGGGGATATTGCCGAGTTGGGGTAGAGGTCAGAGCAGCCCAGATTCATTGGGGTTGCTGCGCGCCCCTGTGATGGGCCGCCCTAAGTCCGGGAAGGTGCAAGCCTTGTCGGTGTAGACGAGGGAAAGCTGCCATGAAGCTATGTTGTGGTTCAGTGCTTCCCTGCGGATACATTGTGTTGAAAACGTTAGAGATCCAAAAAACTACCCTAAAGGTGTAGGAGTGGAGAGTTCTCTGTAGATCAAAGGTCTATTGACGAGCTGAGGCGGTCGGGCGGCCATATTGGCGGCAAGTTTTATCGGGCATGTCCGAAAGTGCCCCCAGCCCATCCGTTAAGGAAATGAAGACTGCTTCCAATATAAAGTTTGTCCAGATAAAACACCATCACGCCACGCCAGGCCTCGAAAAAAAGTTTATCTAGGACAACCCGATATACAATTGTCAGCAACACCATCTACTTAACTCAACAAGTAAACACCATTGACACCATCCACATACGTAACATCCATACAAATACTATCCACACACGTTAAATTCGATACAGAACGTCATCGCATGATCCACACACTATATCGAGAGAGTTCAGTTTGCGAACACGGAAAATTAGACATTCCGAGAAGTTGTGCGGGGTTGAAATACATTTTATTAATTAATGTTAGTTTAAGATATTGAGTGCCGAATAAATAATTTTGAATTGTGTTAGTTATACCCAAATTAAACTGTGTTTGATTTTGGTACTTCTCATCCATCCTGCAAGGGCACGCTTCATCCGCGACATACATAGCCCGCTCACATGGCGCTGCGGACATTCCTGTAAGGAGACGTTGCATCATCATCGGCATCCATCAGGCGAATCATCCATCATTCTACAACATAATAAATCAGAGAAGACATATATAACTAATAAAAATTCAACTAATCAGAAAATTTAGCAATTTCAGCAATTTCGCAAGTCTCAAAAAACTAACATCACCAAAATGTCGCTAGTGAAAAGACTATTAGAAACATGCACAGAAGAAAATACCCTGCAACAATTCACAAAAGAAGCCCTTATTGAAGAGACAAAGAAAAGGGGCCTGGAAACGATAGACAAAGGAATAAAGTCTGACATAATAAAACAACTCATAGAGAATAATAGAGCCTTACAAAAGGTTGAATCTCCGCTAGAATTCATCGACACCAAACCACCAATTCAACAAATATTCATCCATCCAGATCTAACAACAAATATACCAACATGTAACGGAGAAGAAAATCACAAAACGGAGGAATTCCTCAACATAATAAACAGAGTGTCTAAAATTAACAACTGGACCGACGAGGTAGCACTAGCATTCACTATCAACAAACTAACTGGCATAGCAAAAAACTGGCACAACTACGAAGGAATTTACCACACAAATTGGCAAGAATGGCAAAGAACATTCAAGGCACAATTTACCCACGTACCCAGCTTGAGAGACTGGATCGAAAAGGTAACAGCTCGAAAACAAAGGCCACATGAAACAATGGCGCAATACATCGGCGCAAAATTAGAAATCATACATAGAGCTCCCAACCAAATCAAAACTTCAGAAGAAGACAAGGTGAACTATTTAATAGAAGGCATCAACGACGACTTCGACAGAAGAATGCTCAAAATAGCTGCACAAAAAACCACGAAAGAGTTAATCGAACTCTGTAAGATGCTAGATGAAGATAAAAAAATCACTAACATCACCGCAACAAGAAGTCGCCCAAACAACTATACCATTTTACCCCAAACCAAAAGGAACATGGATATACCCACAAAGCCAGGAACACAACAACAATTTAAATTCAACTGCCCTAGATGCAAAAAAGAGGCTCATCCAGTCAGTCAGTGCCCGCTACCATGCCCGACATGTAATAAAACGGGTCACTCGTGGTCAAAGTGTGATAAAAAGCAAGCCAATTGTGCAATAAAGACCATATACAGAGAAAGAGGACTGCCAGTAGTGAAGACAAAAATAAACAACGATACAGAAATACTAACATTGATTGATAGCGGAGCAGAACAATCAATAATAGATAGAAAATACATTGAAGCTGGAATAAACCTAAATAAGTACGAGGGTGAACCGATAAATTCAATAGGTAACATGTTCATACCAACAGGTCAGATAGATTTAACCATTGAAATTGGAGACTCGAAAACTACATTTGGCCCCGTAGCTGTAGTGAATGACACTCCAGTGCCACTCATATTAGGAGCAGATTGGCGTAAAAGCGCAAATGTAGCGACAAAGATCTATCCTGACGGAGACATACTTATAGAGCAGATTAACAACAACAAATCAAGAACAAAGATAAATGGATGTGTAATAAAAAACGATCTAAAACAATTAGAGAAACAGTTAGAAGAAAAATACCAACAGCTACCACCTGATATGTCAGAATCACAAAAAGAACGATTCAAACAAACAATCATGAACAACCACAAAGCATTCGCAACAGATCAAAACCAACTAGGACACTGTACCATGGGGGAACACGCAATAGAATTAATAGACAAAAATCCAATTAGAAAAAGGCCATACAGATATTCGTTGTCAGACCAGCAATTCATAATAGAAACAATAAAAGATTGGATCAATCTAGGAATTTGCATTGAATCTCAATCGGATTATGCAGCCCCAGTAGTTATAGTAAACCAACCACATCATCCTAGCACACCTAGAAGACTAACAATAGACTACTCCGCACTTAACAAAAAGTTAATCAAAGACAGCTTCCCACCACCACATATAGACGACATTATCCAAAAACTAGTGCAAAAAGACACAGAAATATTTTCAGCAATGGACATCAAGACGGCGTTCATGACGATAAAAATTAAAGCAGAGGATCAACATAAAACAGCTTTCATCACACAAGATAATTTATATCAATTCCAGAGAATGCCTTTCGGGCTTTCAAACGCACCCAAAACCATGGAACGCATTATGAGGGAAACATTCAAGGATTCAAAATATTACCAACGATGCAAATCCTACATCCAAGCAACAAATGAAATCACGGAAGGACTATAGGATGAAAAACGACACGTTAATATACATAGGAAAAGATAATCGCGAACGTATAGTCATACCAGAATCGTTAAAAAAAGCCATACTGGAAATCTGCCATGACGATAGCGCACATATGGACTTCGAGAAAACCTACTCAAAGCTGGCATCCAGATACTATTGGCCGAAGGCAATCAAAGATTGCAAGGAATATGTAGCTAGTTGCAAAACCTGCATGCAATATAACCACCGCACGGCAAAAAGATTAGGACTCATCAGACCGAGAGAGATACCAAATAGACCATATGATGCAATATCTATGGATCATTTCTCCATCACCATAGACTCCACGAGGAAGAAAAACATAATCCTAATCATCGACCACACAACTAGATACATAATAGCAAAAATTGTACCAGATGTAAGTTCCAGATTTGTCATTGAATTATTAGAAGAGAAAATAATTTACATTTACGGACCACCTAAATTAATAGTTAGTGACAATGCCACAGGATTCAAATCAACCATGATGAGGAACTTCCTAGTCCAATACAATATCGAACACACAACATCACCTCCATACTTTCCGGAATCCAACGGATTGGTAGAAAGAGCCATAGGAACAACAAGCCAAGCAATAAAGAAATACCTGCATGAAAAAGGACCAAAAAATCAATCACATCTTCTACAAAAAGTAGTTCAAAGCATAAACTCCAGCAAACAAAGCTCGCTCAAACAAACTCCATTTTTTCTACTACATGGCTTCGAACCAAGACTCCAACATGAAACATTATTGGGTACAATAGACGGCGAAGAAATCAGAAGCGACCAAATATTAAAACTTGAACAACACCGAGACAAAGCCTTACAGAACATCAAAAACACAATCGACAAGCAAAAAGTAGCAGAAGATTCTCATCGCAGGAGGATTCCCCTGAAGATAGGAGATCTAGTCTTGCCAGAAGTTCCCACAAGGAAAAGCAAAATGGATCCATATTACGAGGATAAACCCTGGGAAATATGTGAATTCGTTAACGACAATATAGTCACTATCAGAAGAACAGAAGCTGATGACACAGGAATTGAATACCGGAAGAAAATACACACAGCACAAATTAGACCATTCTACGCCAGACAAGAAGCCGAACCAGAGACTGTCAACCATCACTTACTAGGAAACATAACAAATTCACCTAGTGAAACCAACTCAGAAATATCAACAGAAGACGAAGACAACGTTATGGACATCACCAACCACACTAGGCCGACAAGAATCAAAAAAACTCCTCATTGGCTCCAAGATTTTCGCCTCTAGATTGTCAGGAGACAATTTTCTGAGAGCAGGTGATGTCAGCAACACCATCTACTTAACTCAACAAGTAAACACCATTGACACCATCCACATACGTAACATCCATACAAATACTATCCACACACGTTAAATTCGATACAGAACGTCATCGCATGATCCACACACTATATCGAGAGAGTTCAGTTTGCGAACACGGAAAATTAGACATTCCGAGAAGTTGTGCGGGGTTGAAATACATTTTATTAATTAATGTTAGTTTAAGATATTGAGTGCCGAATAAATAATTTTGAATTGTGTTAGTTATACCCAAATTAAACTGTGTTTGATTTTGGTACTTCTCATCCATCCTGCAAGGGCACGCTTCATCCGCGACATACATAGCCCGCTCACAACAATTTATGTGAAAGCGTCGACAAAAAGGCGCCGAAAGACAGTCCCGCTCCACCCTGAACAAAGGCTAGGGCGGGCGCTGTATACCGGATTCTAATCCTAACTAAAATCACTTACTAGTCGACTCATTAGGCCTAACTACGATGGTCTTAAGACTTAAGGGCTTAAGATGCCTCATCAAATTCTCTTAATACTGGCTAATTTTCTGTCAAAACGTAATAAATGTTAAGCTAGAATGGGAGTTGAAATGCTTGCCCTCCATTGCCTTCACCCCTTCGACCATATCCTCCGTGTTGCGCCTTCTTGAATTCCTATGTTTCGAATTCCTCAATATTTACTCTCATAATATTTTCAAAACGCGCCTAAAGAAGTATAACTTCAAAAATATTTAACTTTTTGTTTTTTAAATAAAATTTATTAAACATAAAACAAACATGACAAAAGAAACAAACCTTAAAATAAATAAAATAAACTAAAAAAATATGTGTAATAGCATTTTTAATAAATAATAATATATATAATAAAATATAAAAATAAAATTTTAAGCTAAAAACAAATAACTAAAAAAACAATTTTTAAAACTAAAAAAACAAAAAATTCTCGCCTACAATATTCTTTAACTTTGCCTTTTATTTTTTATGTTTTTTTGTTTATTTTAATCACAGATAAAAGCCATCAATCTTAATTTTATTAAATAAATATTTTTTTTTGTTGTTTTTTATTTTTGTAATCATTAAAAAATTTTTAATTTTACATTTACACCATTTTTTTTAAATTTATTTTCTAAATAAGTCATTCATTTTTAAATTTTACTTTTTTCTTGTTAATTTGTAAATTTACATAGCGCTTAATTTTTTGTTTTATATTTATATGTAGCTTGCTTTTTAAACTGTGTTTGTGTTGTTAAAAAAACTTAGAATTTTATTTTTTGTTGTTTTTTTGTTTTTACTTTTACTTTTTTTCGATATTTCTCACAGCTATTGATAAAAAGATTTTTTAAAATAATTTATTTTTTATTTTGTCTATTTTGTTACTTTGTTTAGATTTTCGTTATGAATTATTTTGAGTTTGTTTTGAGGTGTAGATAGACAAGCAATAAATTGAAAGGATTTTTTCGGTTTTAGTTTTTAATAAAAAAAATTTGGGAATTAAAATTTAAAATTTGATTAGAATCTCATCTATTTATAGCGAGTCTATCTAGGCTCAACTAGTTCTAATTGTTTAAAGTAAATTTATTATTTTTCAGCCACAGAAAAATAAAATCATAGTTTTTTTTTTAAATAAACAAGTTTGTGTTAGCAAAATTTAATAAGATTCTAGATATGTGTAAAAAGTTTGTTTTAAATAAAGCTCAATGTTTTGCTCTCGTTTGACAGAGGTTCTGGTAATCTTGAAATACATATAATGCAAATACCGAAGAACAATGAAAGAGATTACTGCTGATCTTAGAATAGCCTTAATAAGTCATCTCGCCGAATTAAACGGTCAATGATAGCACATATAGTACATATATATGATGAACTGAACTCAGGTTAAACCCGAGTCCAACTGCATGTAGACGCGAATCGAATTAGGGTCGACTAAACTTAGCTCTTACTTCGTTTATGACTAGATTCAACCTCGGTTCAATCCGAGATCAATGCAGTCATAAACGGATATTGAGTTGAAACTGGGTCAACTTCAACCCTCAACCCAACTCAGCACTCCTACCTAAATCGAGTTGATATTTCGCCTCATATACGCGGGTTGAGTTGAAATTGGGTAGAAGTAACATTTGTTTTGTTTGTTTACCATTCGGTGTTAGTTCGGTCGCTTTCGGTGTTAGTTTTGGGTTCGGTATTTCTTTTGCCACAGAAACAATAAATTATTTCGTTTTGAATTTTTACGTATCTATAAATGAGAATTTCACACAAAAATTTGAGGTTTTGTTTTCGTATCAATTCAACTCTATTTCAACCAAAAGTGAACATAACTCGACATCATATACGGTGGTCGAAATATCAACTCAACCTCGACTCAACTTTTTATCCCAGTCATAAAAGGGTATTTGCTACCTGGATTGAGTTGAGATTATGCATATTACGCAAGTTCAGTAGTTGAGTAGTTGGAGTTTGTTGACAGCAGCTTCTTTGTGTTTTATTTGTGATTTGTCACGAAAATCGAAAATTCAACTCAACCTCAACTGAATTTTTCGACTCATCTTGTATACGTTGTAAAGGTACCAAAGTTCCGATGAGGTCTGGGCTTCACCTAGTGTACGTCACAACTTCATGTTTACCTGGTAAACTGGTACTGCCGGCGTTTTTGGGCTGGTTAGTGGAATTTACTCGTTTAAAGAGACATAAAACTTCGGTTAGCCTCTGCTAACCGTTAAATTCGCCTGCTGTGCCACTAGTTCAGCCGGTTGGTAATGAGGATATCGACTTTGTGAAATCGAGGCCCCATTACAAAAATTTTTGTTTTGGTTTTTGTTACACTGGGCTTCGGGCAGATTTATTCTCTTTGGTGTGAGCTCATTCAACGTCCGAGAGTTCAAACTCTTAAGCCCCATTTAGATCCCAAAGTCAAAGTGGAAGTGCACTTTGAAGCTTTTTTATCGCATTGAAAGTGTGATATCGCTCCAAAGTTCACTTCGACTTTGACTTTTAGATGTAAATGGGGCTTTCAGGCAACACTGTTTTAAAAAGTGGTGAGATGTGGCGACTATTCTTCTATGTTGGAGAGAATTCAGGGTAGTTTTAATTCCAAAGATCAGCAGAGTCATATCCTTTAGTCGAATAAAAGCTTAACTCCTCTTACTTCAAAAGGATGGTAATAAATACCTAGATCACCATCTTGGCAAATCTACTGAAATCATAGTACATACACTTGTCAGCGACAATGAGATTTTGGGGGTGTTTTTGATAACACCATACACTGTTATTGGAAGCTGAAAGGAAAGGAGTTGATAGCTGTACCACGGCATGAACTACATCCATGCTAAAATACGTAGAAACAACTGCTTGTTTGAGTTCACAGTCAAAATGTCTAAAGGTTCCCTACAAACAATAGTTTTCTTCCCACTACTATGACTGATTGTTTTTGATGCTGACGACATACTGAAACGATTTGAGGTAAGTGTGAGCTAGTCAATAAGAAACTAAGTATTAACGCTGACTTGTATCATTTAAAAGGAGACAGAAGCTGAATCTAACAACTCCAATTCCTAGATAAGTAGGAAATAGGAAGCTAGGCTAGTTTGGAATTCGCATCTCATAGACTTATAAACGAGAATATTAGTCCAACTTTTCACTTGAGGTCAAAAAAGTTGGCAAGATCTGGGGAATCATAACGAAGATCATGCAGTGGCTCTATAGAGAGTTGTTAGACCATCTACGGTTGCCCTAATGCTCTTTGCAAAGCAGAACATTTCAAACATCTGTCACTTGTCAAGTAATTTTTAAATGACAAATGGACGCGGAAAAGTGAAAATTTATTGTTGTGTGACTTTTGCCAAAGTATTAGCAATTATTAACATCATTTTGCAACCATATTGGGGAAAAATTATTATAATTCGCAAACAATTTATTTTGACGTTAGCTGTCAAATTAAAAATTTTGCCGTTGCTTTACTTGGATGTGATTCAGAAAGTAGAACAAATGCTCGTGCAAGGAGAGCCTTGGCATAGGAGACTGTACACTGAATACTATTTTAGATAACATCATCTTCAGATTTTGAGTAAAATTAAACTAGTTCCGGCGCAAAATCCATCACCGATCTTGACCAGAGGTGCTGTTAGGATTTCTGCAGAAAGCTGTCACGGCGATAATAATTCTGTTGAGGAGTTGCTTGTTCAATTGGAAGCCAGCTTCGCACAAAAATTGATGACTTATCTGCATTTTTTCGGCACAACGATGCTAAAATGAATGACTTTTGCGCATCTCGGAAGTCACTTAGTGAACGCCTTGAGTCCTTCGGGCGTTGTCTATCAAAAGGTCTAAAATTCATCGAAGACTAAAACAGAAAACAGTTTGACTGAAGTCGATAACAGGATCAGCATTCTGTATGAAAGGGTCTCGACATGGAAATTGCAATTGCACACTAGACACCTTTGTGGTGGAAAAGTATCGGAGCAGTATCTCTTCTCCAATCTTTTCAAACTGCGGTTGCAATGTATCAAAAATTAACTTGTTCAAAAAACGAAAAATTTCGTTGTTTTTCCTGACTGTTTTGAAAATTCATTCGATAGTTTGCATTTGGATCGACGATATATTCAAAAACCGTCGATTGATAAATTAGAGACCTTTTTGATTTCGAAAGACTTCTCGTTTGGTTACAAAAACATTAATTTTTCCTAAAAAGGGTGTTATGCTAGACCCAAGTGTTCACAAAATTCAGGACTGTAGACTTTGCTACTGAGTCGACGGGGCTGGTGTTAAGTTGTCGTGAAGGCAGAATGTTATTTATATCACAGGAGCTGCTACATTTCTGGAGTGGCTCAATGAGTCAATTGAAGAACAAACGAAGCCATCAGCCAATAAGTTTTTAGATGGCGGTTTCGAACTTTGTTCACAATTAAAGAGGTTCTCAAGGCCCGGCTTAGACAAATAAGTTGAATTCAAGGCTGGAACAAATGTAGGACTTGTAGATTATGGCCCAGGCAGACGAATGAAGGAGGGATTTACATTTTGTAGAAATCCCAAGCACTGAAATGAGTGTTTAGCAATTTGGAAGGTCTAGGTTGTACAATTGCGAGTTAAAAGCTTCGAACGCAACCGTCTTCGCATCGTGATATTAATTATTATTAATTAAATATTCGAGAACGAGAGCAAAACTTAAACTTCGAAAAATGTAATTTAAAAATTGGGATTTTAATTCATAATCCAGCATATTTTAATATATATGTTTTAAATATAATAAATCACTTATTATCAGTAAAATACCGTATAAGAAAATTAAATATGTTTCATGGTGAATATAGTAAAGTATGTATGTTTTTTTTCTTGTTTCATACAATAAACATTCCAAATTTAAAAAGTTTAGTTTGTTGTATATAATAATATTTATGATTTAGCAAAAAAATGAAGATATCTATAGTTGCAAATTACATTTAAATTAAAATAATTAATTATTTAATAAATATAAATTATGATACAGAAACAAAAAAAAATTAATAATATTTTCTTATAATTTATATAAATCGTAGAAAATCTCCTAACTTAAATTCTATTTTATTTTTTTTTATATTTTATTTTTTTTCGTATTGAAAATTACAAATTTCAAACAAATATATACAAAATTGAAACAATATTTAAACATTTCAAAATATATACAAATATTTTCTAAAATGGGATTTTTTTATACACTTTTTTTTCTTGTTTTTGTTTTTAAATTATTATTTAACACTTTTGAAAAAATTTAAGAAAAAATGTTATTTAATGTCTTATATTATAAATATAAAATTTAAAATAAATTTTTTTATATATTATATAAAATTTATTTATTTATTTTTCACATATGTTCATTATCTACCTTAATTTTATTGCTTTAAGAGAAAATTTGCTATTGACATGATTTGCTTTTGATAAAGTATATAATATATTTTTTTAAATAATGGGCATTTATTCTAAAATAGTGTTTTTTTTATTTATTATGTGTTTCAATTTATACCGCGCTTATCCAGCGTTAAAAATCAAGCACCTTTACATCCATTTTGTTTTTTTTTATATTTATGTAAAATCAAAAACGTTTAACAGAATATTTTGTTTTTTGTTTTTCGAGAAGAAATTCAAAATATTTTTTATTTTTATTTAATATTCACTTTTTTTTTAAATGTTTTTTTATGTTGCATATTGTTGATACTTTGGACTTTCGTTAAGTTTTTGTTTTTTATAATAGGTATTCATTCACACACAGACATTAGCGCGAGCAGGCATTCTTCAATGTTACTTCAATGCTTTATTTTTGTTTTCTTCACTAAAAAGAGCATAAAATGAATTTGACAAATGCACAACAGTTTTACAATTTTTTGGTAAATAATAAAAAAAATTTGATTTAATATTTTTCTTATATTGTTTTTTGTTTTTTTTTCTTATTTTATTTTTATTCTTAAATTTTGTGTTTTTTTGTCGATTATCTGGTCTTTTTTTAAATCCATTTTTATTTTTTTTTAATAATTTTCGAATTTTTTTTAGGTGTAATTTCGAAGAAACGATGTGCATGGAATCGATGATGATTGATTGACTTTTGGGTTATTTTTTTTTGTTTTGTATTATTTTGTAAATTTTCATAATCTTTTTAAATGTGATGACTTCGTAAATGCTGGGAGTCTGCAAGAAAAAAATGTTATTACAATTTTTTTATTAAATATAGGATGAGGGTTTTATGTTTCAGGCCGATTTTGTTTGGTCGCCATTTTGGTTTGGCTGTCATTGGACAGTTGTTGACAGTATTCGTTAAAAATTTATTATGGGACGTCATGGCTGCTGTTTTGGCAATGCAAGTAATGTTGTTAAACAAGAAAGATATAAATTAACACTCTATATCCTTTTTTTGTTAGTCATAAAAGCTATACAGAAGCGGAGCGGTAGTAGCATACCCAAATGTCCCAGTGATAATGGAGTCAGGAATGTTTCCAACAGAGATTATAGCGGAAAGCCTTATAGGAGAATATTAAGCTTGTTTTAGGACAAATAGGTCAACATCTGATCTGACCAACTGCCGACCTGGGAAAGGAATATAGGGGCTAGTAGCTTGGATGCTAGTATTTACTGCATCCATGAAGGTACCTATCGACATAAGATTTGTGTTGAATAACAGAAAAAGAAGCTTGCCTTTTATTAGCCTTTGGAAATGCCCTCAATTTGTTAGATTTGTATTTATTCTTCTGTATTCAGTTGTTATTGGGCTGAAAACGGGAAGGTGGTCCCTGGTACATATGGCTGGGAAACTAAATCAGGACAATTTGTCCATGTTAAACCCAATAGAATGGCTTTTCTCAAAAACTAAATTGTGTGCTCATAATTGTTGGGCGAATCCAGGGAATAATTTAAATTTGCTAAATATAGTTGAACTATTTATGGAATCTGTTACCCTGGCATATGGTAACAATTATTATGCCGATATGACTATGACTTTGTTGGCGTGTTGTTCATTCACTTGTCTTTCTTAGTTATTATTTTTTTTTAATTTTTTTATTTATGTTTCTTATTACACGAGTTTTAATATATTTAATTTCAACTTTAAAAAAATTAATTCGACTTTTATAAAATTTGAATTTGAGCTTAATAAAATTGAACTTGATTTGAAAAAATTTAATTTGGTGCTTTAAAAATCCAAAAAAACATAGTTTATAAAATTTAAAAACTATTAAAAGAAACCGGCCTGAAACATGTGAGCTTTATATACATAAATAAAATAATTTTACCTGAATATGTGCTACGAAGCTGTTCCTGAATCGGATTTATCATACGAATTTCCTCTAAGTAGTGATCTATTTTCGTCACTAGAGGCGCCACCATCATCCCGATCTCTGGCATTTGATGCTGTTGTTTCGGATTCTATCGATTATAATTAAATAAAATTAATTATTTTAATTTTTTACTTTATAATAATGATAGAATATAATTAATAAATATTATATATATGTGGATATTTTATATGTATAACTACTGTTCGACCTTCTAACCTAAAACAGTTGTGAAGTAAATTATGTCAGGTCTTCCTTGGCAATTAGTGCTATGTTCTGTGCATATTTAATTTACTCGCTATTATTATTAATGTGATATTTAGCAAGTGATCGTAAGCGTTCCTTAATTGTGGAGAATTTTATTAACATACCTTCATGTTTTCTAACTGACAGAATGTAAAAATTTAAATAAAGAAAATAAACAAATCGGTCAAAATCATTGTGAGAGTTAAAACTGTAAGTTATTTTGTTTTTAGCATATCCATATTAAGAGAAATTTTTAAAAGATACAATTGTTTTAGAATGCAATGTTTTAGTAGTGCTGTCTGGGATGGTATGAGCAAAAAATGCTAAACTATAAGTTGAATTAGAAATTACGAACAATTTAGATAATTCGGACTTCCCCACGAATCACCAAAGGGGTAGAAACTCAGCTTCTTCTGAAATGCCTGAAATGTCTGAAGTGTCAAACAACATCTATAAACATTTTAATAATATTCCGGTTCTTTTTAACTAACTCATTCAATCCTTTGGTCTGTGGCGTATTTAAAAAGAGCTTTAAATGCTCGAAAGATATTTTGACAATGATTAAATCCCAAAGTTCGCCACAGGTTGTTTTCAGTTGAAAGTAAAATACAAGGCCAACAGAACAATTTTCGCTTATTTTGACAATTGGTAAACCAATTCGCGCTTGATTTTGTAAAAAAATGAAAATGGCGGCCAAATTATGCAATTGTGTTCCCCAACCACCAACCAAATATGTAATATTAGCTGTGTGGGATCAATCGAAATTCAAAATGGCGGCCAACAGAACATGGCGGAAGGCACAGACTAAAAAGGAAAAAATAAAATATATAGTTTAAAAAACTAAAAACTAGGCTTTTATTTTAAAATGAAGTAAAAAGTAAAAAATAATTTTGAATGTAAAGACGCAAACATATAACAGAAACGAAAACGAATCGAAACAAAACGAAATGAACTTGAAATGATGCGATACAATTTATATACAATTACATATTTATGATATACAATTTATATATCTATGGTGCATGTCGAGCTTAGGCTGTTAATCATAAGAGCAATCAAAATTACAATATTTTCACCTTGTATTAGACCCAACTAAAAAGGTTTTAAAACGATTTAAAATTCCTAGTCAAATTCTTATTAAACCGGCGCATATTCTGTTAAAACTTAATGAATCTTAAGTTTAAAGTAACTGAGCTTAAAATTCAATCAGTTTTGACAGAAAATAAGTCAGTCTCTCAAAAATTCCAGCCACCGACCAGGGAATCATCATTTTTTTAGACCACCCGCCCCTTCCAAAAAAAAAGAGAAGGAAAATCCGCACAGGAATCTATTTTTAGATCCGAAACTTTTGGCTTTTCTTCTAACATGCGTCAAGGGCTTTGAAATGGTTTTTTAAATTCAGGCGCAAACCTGCTTTTTTCAAGTTCTACTAAAAAATAACAAAATTAAAAAAATGTGTCTATTTTATGATTATTATGCACTAATAAAGAAATAATATTATTAAACCCATTCCCATTGATTTTAGAGGTTTACAACAGAAATTCGCAACCCTAAAACTTCAATCAGTACAACTATCGCCATCTAACAAACCAGCTGGAAAGATGTTTGTCCATATCTGCTTACTCTATAATCAATGTGGAAGCGCTGCTCAGGGGAGCTTATTTTGATCGCTGTTAATTATGCTTCCGAGGGAGCATTACTGGAGTTTTCATAAATTTTATAGAACAAAGAAAACGGGAGATTATATCCGTGACCATAATCATTAGCACACTCAATTAACCGACTCTCATTAGATACGGAGGACGAGCAGCTTTGGAAGTGGTTAGGATTTTATTTGGGGGCTGCTTTGGTAAAACCCTTAAAATGTAGAAGATAAGGAACAGAACATAGCGTACATGTATATGGATTCGAGGGAAGCATCTGGGCTCAAGAACCTCTCGCTCTAAAGGAAAAGAAACAACCATATGTTCATTAGTGTCAATCAAAGCTTTTTTTGACAGTTCTGTTTCGCTTCAAAAATTTATAAAATTTCTTCGTATAAATTCAAATTGTGAATTGAAGTTATAGTTTTTTTTACAAAGTGACAATCGTGTGCATGATTGATAAAGTCTCGAAAAGAACAGAAGAAGAAAACGCCGTGGAAGGCAACTTAGAACATTCCCTATGATAGGAATATAATTTTTCTTAATTTATGAATATAAAGTGTAGAGTTTATCCTGTCCAGTTATTTTATTGCAGGATACATTGTTTAACTTGAACAAAGATGTAGGGAAACTTGTTCGGGTTTGCTCCAAACATTTTCAGCCAAGTGATGTGTTCTGATCTGGATGGTTTTTGACTAAATATGATACCATTGTCCGGGTTACCAAATAAGCTGTGCATATGAGTTGCCGAAATGCTTCCCGATTTTAAATAAATGGCGCTTCCTTCTCTTCGCTATTCTAAGGTAAAACCACTCCCCTGCAATGACATGCAATGTTAAAAAGTATATGGAACTGGTGTGAGAACGGGAGCGCTGATGCTTTTTAAGCAGTGCTCAAACATGGCTATTGGAGCACTCCATTTTCAGCTGGGCGAGTAGTAACTAAACTTACCAATACATTAAAAAGGTTCTGGGGATCTATATTTAAAATAGTTCCTAATTTTCTCTGAAAACGCGTCTGATAATGTCTTTCTTTCGATTGCATTTGAATATAATTGGTAACAATGTGAGTTTCTTATTTCGATGCAAATGTCTTATGACGAAACGGTTACTCTAAGACATTTCACTTCGCACGACTACTAAATATTTCCACAGTCCTAGATTAAAAATAGCCACACAAAACTTACCTAAACTACTGTCTCTAGTTACAGATTCCAATCGGCCATCAGACGCAAGATGTTCTATATGAGAACTAGCCGTTGATCTAGAAAGTGGAGGCTTCGGTTGGCGGGCGATCTGTTCTTCAGGATATCGAGGCACCAAAAATTTGGTCGGTTTTGATTGTAACGATGCAGGACCTGAACGTTGTTGTATCAGGGTTCGATGCCTAAGTGGTGGTGGGGATATTGATTTAGCCATCAGACTATGTGGCATTTTATTCGGTGAGTAATCGCTTCCGGATTCGCCCTGAAATTGAAAATTTGTTATAATAATCGAAAATTTTTGAAAGTGAATATTACCATCACTGTTCCATTATCAGAGATACCAGAGCCTGACATGTTATCAGCCAGAAGCCGTTCACTTTCTGGATCGGCGAAAATTTTTGCCGCTTCCGATTTATTCTTCAAGATGGACTTCGATCTTCGATGATGTTCTAAATTTGGAGAAGCATCGATCGAATCAATTGAAGACGAATGCTTACTTTCGAGTTTAGCTAAAACGTTTGGTTACCGAAAAACATTTTTTTTGTATATTTAGTGCGATACACTTACCCTTAGCTCCGATGTTCTGAATACCAAACAGATGCTGGTTAATTAGTTTCGTGGCGGAGGCCAAACTCCTTGCTGGCATAAAGGAAGACCGTCGTTTCTTGCTTTCGCCCAAACTCTCCTGTGATGCTTTTGAATCCTCAAATCTGGCACGAGGTTTAGCGCTTTGTTGAAATCTTGTCTTACGATGTTTTGGCACTGGTGTTTCATTTAGGCTAACTCGGCTCCCCCGTTCTGGGACATCGAAGTTCTGGAAGCCCTCGTCCATTGGACTGGCCCCAAGACTTCTTAAGGCTGTGTCGCCAGATGCACTCTTCTTAACTTGTGACCTTACCATATTTGATGAAAGGGATGTGGGCTGATTACCGGGGGCTAATGATGCGTCTTTTTCTAATGGATTTATATACAGATTGTTCATGTCAATATCCAGGGCGCATGCTTCATCAGCAACATCTGATGTTAGATCGCCCTGTGACAGGAACGGATGAGTTTGGCAACTAGCATATGTATCCGAGCTATCTACACTAGCTAGATCTCCATTATTATTGTAATTGTTACCAGCGTTACTACTACCGCCTCCGCCGGCGTTATTATTATTATTTAAATTATTATTATTACTACTAAGCGTTGTATACCGTAATGGAGTTTCTAATGGTAGCGTGATTGTACTACTTGGCCCATATGATAATGATGATGCTGGTGGCGGTAGTGATGGCACAAATCCTAATAAACTAGCTTGTGTGTTCTTCAGTGTACGCATTTCCAGGCACACTGGCTTATGGAAGTCCGATGTTGGAAGTGGCATCAATCCCTCGGCATCTATAAACTCCTTAAAATCCTGGAATAATTTTTTTTGGTTATGTATAAAAAAGGAGTCTTTATTGAGAAGCTGGGTCACAAATTGTTTTAGCTTTTTTGTGTTTTGTTGCGGACATTTAATGTGCAGACGTTGATTAATATGAGGTTTGTGTTGATATTATTTGTTTATTATCACGTGCAAGACATGCAATACTACGGCTTTTACAACAACGACTATTAAAGAGTAGAAGGATAGTTGAGGCGATTGTTTCTGATATAAAAGAAGGTTTCATGTATTATTTTTAGAACATTTTTGAGTAGAAAATTGCGACGATTATTTTAAAAACAGAAATATTTATACAAAACTTTTTACATAAATATAATATTACACTTTCTTTACGCTCTATAGAAAGTTAGTGTGTAAGAAGATTAAATTCACTTTAAATATATCTGTTAAGTTCATAGCCTTACACCAGTGGTTTCCAAACTTTTTGATACCGCCCCCCCCCCCCCCCCTGTTACAAAAAAACTCTTATAAAATATGTAAATTTTAATGCGGCTGGGGTGCGCCATCTAGACCTTCGGTATTTCAACATTGAATAACTCCGACATTTTTCAGCCGATTTTGACAAATGAGCAAAATTTATTTAGGATATTCTCTACCATTTATGTAGATTAAATGACCTCCATTTGATACGCAAACAGCAGCTGTAGGTTAGTTTTGAGTTCGTCAATGGTCTTAGGTTTGCTGGCATAAACTTGAATTTGGCATGAACTGGCGTCTTGTTGAAAAAAGGTTCGTCAGACCATTTTCACCCGTTTTCGGACACACAAAGTACACCAACATACAACAATAGTGCGCACCGTCGAACTAAGAAAAAATGGCCCGATGATGCACACAGGCCCAAACAGTGACTTTCTCAGTGAGCAGTGAGGTTTCATGTCAAGAGCGACGTGAGGGTTCTCTGTTCCCCAAATTCGACAGTTTTGTTTATTAACTCTGCCAGAAAGTGTAAAATAAGCTTCGCCTGTCATCACATCGATCATTCTTGCGACGACATTTCCATATTCTAGCTTGTTCGTTGGCAACAATCATTCAGTAAGTTGCACTTTGTATGTGTAGAGATGAAGATCTTGCTTCATAATCTTCCTTAAAGTCGAACCACTCACGTTTAACGTGTGGTACGACACATTTGGATTACCGGCAACACTCTCTATCGCCGCTTCAACAACTTCACTGAAGAGTCGTGGGCGTGGTCCAATGTGACGCTGGCGAGTCACTACAGACCAGTGTTGTCACCGCCCAAGCAAATTTTGGAAGTAGATGTAATAAAAAATATGTAGTAAATACCAGTTTTGGCGTAGTAAATTTGAAGATCAATCGATTTTGTTAGTGAAGCTCGATAACATAGATTTACAATTACATAATTCAACATAAAAATTTATAATATTTCTTTTAACATCATTAAGGCATTCTTCTAATTCAAAATCTTCAGTGCTACCTTTTAAATTTTCTTCTTCTTTTGCAAACTTTAATCCAAAGAACATATTAGATATAGATAATTGATTCTCTTTATCTTTATAATCTTCTTCAACTTTGACATTTTCTTTAAATGACGTTTTCATATTGATAATTGAAGCATTTGCCTGGTTTATTTTCTTCTAGATTACATCTCTGAAATGAGTAGTAAATTTAACAATTTGAGTAGTGAAGTAGCAAAAGTTCAGAAAACACGAAAAATGTAGTAGATTTGCTACAATTGTAGTAAGGTGACAACACTGCTACAGACCCGTTCTCAAAGAAAATCCTCACCAAACAACGAATTGTGTTGTCTGAAGGCGCCGAATTTCTTCCATATTTTTTACGACAAGCAGGCACAGTATTCACGATTGTTTTCAATGTAAAACGCATTTTTGCTTTCTGTTCTGTTGCTTGACATCGGTGATCGAGCGAAAACCGGAATATTCAGTACACATATTATCTGTACAAAACAAAAAATATGTCGCTGCTTTTACAAAAACTTTACATTTTAAAGTTAATACACAATCTTAATTTTTTAAATAACCGGCTCCTCATTTTTATTTTACCGATGCCTGCGCCATCTATGTACAAATTTTAATAGATTGGAACTATTTTCCTGCTGGTTTGGTGGAAATTTGTTTTTATGGCATCACTGAATTGCTATCATGGCTGTCGCTGTCAGTTACTTGGGTAAAGCAGTGTGGAAAGTTCCTCTTTGTTGTTGTTAACATCCAAAATGTTTCTCGTTATTTTATAAACGAGTGAGAAGGCGACGTTTCTGTTTTCTGAATTCACTCGTACCTGCTCGAATCAATTCAAAATCCCCGAAACGAGAGCAACGAAGTTTCACTTCAAAAATTACGTGATATTTGCGAAGACCCCTCTCTTTTCCACGTAAAATGGGGTGAGATTCAGCTCGACGCCCCCGCCTCCCTAAACGCCTCGCGTAGTTAATGTACGACCCCTTAACAACTGAAGAAGCTAAATAGAAATAACTTTTTTCGGTTAAAACGTACATTACAAATACAAAGGCACTCCAATTTTTTAGAGTTGTTCGATGGTAATCTTTTCACAATGAATGTTTAATTGGAACGAAACAGCATATACTGATAAATCAGGCTTTTATGTCGTCCTAAACTAATATATCCTTTTTTAATCATGACATTTCAATTTATTTGAACAAAACAACCCCTTTCAACTGTGCAGCACTAAAGGGTAGAAAACTAAACTGAAAACTAGAAAATATGTCCCCGTGCTTCAACATAAACAATTATTTAGAAATAACAGAATACCGCCAATTTGCAATTATTGGTAGTAATTAAGCCACACTATTCCCAAAAACCTTCGCATAATAAAACAATATCCCCGTGATTATGTGGTGAGTAATTACCGCTGTGAAGATCGTTGTTGCCCGCTACAATACACTATGATGGCAGCAGCATGTTATTCCGATGGACTGGACAAATTAAACATTTCATGATTTTGCAAGGACAATGGCCAGAACATGAGGGAATAAATTTAGTAAATAGATGACCAGAAATGGAGATTGACATTATAGCAGGGCAGCTTCCAAATTATTTACACTTTACCACATCAACGTAGTTCGTAAAATTTGGGGCTGTCCACGTAAAATGGAGGCTTGGAGCGTTAAAAACATGAAAATGTTGGATTTCAGTTACAGTGGCTGAAATTTAAATTCAAAATGAAGTGTTTAGCTTATAATATATATATAAAAAAGTTTACCCATTAAAAATTGTGATCTGGTTTTAAAAAAATTGACGCCGCCGAAAAATGACCGAAATTCAAAATGGCCACGAAAATATGAATTCGCAAATTGTGTTCCGATTTCAATGAAAGTTGGTATATAGCGGTTTTTAAGGTCGCTAATAACGAATTCGTGGTCAAAACTTATAATTTCAAAATGTCCGCGTCAATATGGCCGACGAATTTGCCAATTATGTTCCGATTCCAATGAAAATCGGTATCTGGGGTTTTTTGAGGTAGCAAATAACGAATTTATGAGCAGATTTTTAAGGTTGCAAATAACGGATGTATGATTAGGGCTACCATCCGTCCTGGTTTCCCCGGATTTGGCCGTCCGGGAGGGGTTTTAAACTAGTTGGGATGTGGGTTTGACCCCTTCGGTCCACACGATTAACTTCCCAGTATGATGAACGAAGATGGAATAAACTGACTTCTTACAAAATAGTTATACGTTTAACACTAGTGGAAAATTGCTAGTATCAGAACTGATGACAAAGCAATCCCGAGAGCAGCTAGTTCAAATAACTATAATAGTAGTAAAACCACAAGATTTTTCTAGAGAATTTGGTTTTCCTGAACGTTAGCAAACAAACATTTCCTTCGTATTTCCTTCGCTGCACTAAAGCGGGTGTTCAAATTCGTATTGAGCGGGCTGAAGCGTCATTGACAAACTGAGAAGCGAATTACTTCATTTGGAAATTCCAAAGCTTTCCGGAGATATTAGCAAAACTGTAACTGTTAAGTACTTGTCAGACTTAACCAAAAAAAAACAAATTTTGCGGTAACTACTGGAAATCCCGGGATGAACCGAAATTTTCTGAAACTGCATCACGCGTAGAAAACAATTCCCCGTCAAAAAGTGCTAATCCAAGGTTTGAAAAATTCGCGCAGTTTGTAAAGGGTAACGAAATTTTTGCACGATTTTGAAAGGTTGTCGGATTTTGACAAGTGATGTTTTGTTCGAAGGCTATCGCTGTGCAGAACCCAAAAAAGATCACTTCGTTTAGAACGGGTCTCATTCCATTGAGTTTATTAGATCTGTGCTGATAATGAAAAACCGCTTAAGTCAAAAATCATGATTTTACACCAGAGCGATTTTAAGATTCAAAAATATTCAATCTGGACGAGATAAGCGAAAAAACAATGTATCATAACTAAATATTGCTCCGCAGAGAATCAAATTTTGTGTCAAATACGGAGAATTCAATGACGTAATTAACTCAATTTTGTCTTAAGTCGACTTAAGCGGTTATACATTATCACCACAGAGATATTAGCAAAACTTGTCAATTTAAGGTCTTTCTGACAATTAGCCGAAGTTTTTCTATTTAAACAAAAAAGGTCCGACCGAATATTATGAAATTTTTTTCAGAGCATTTGTTCGTTAATATTCTTTTTTCGGTACCTCAATGAAGTCGATATAGTTTTTAGTTTGGGCGGTATCGTGCAGGTACAAAAATCATAAACTTCGTTTAAACAAAAAAAACGGTTCGACCGAATTTTATGAAAATCTTTTCAGATCATATTTTGGTTAATACTCTTCGAACGGCACGTCAACTAAGTCGATATCTTTTATAGTTCGCGCGATATCGTGCAGGTACAAAAATTACTTATGTCATATAAACCAAAAAACCACTCGTCCGAATATTATAAAAATCTTTTCAGATTATATTGCCGCTAATACGCTTCGAACGGCACCTCAATTAAATCAATATCTTTCGTTGTTCGGGCGATATCGTGCAGGTACAAAAATCACTTACGCCGCTTAAACAAAAAAACGGCTCGTCCGAATTTTATGAAAATCTTTTCAGATCATATTTCGGTTAATACGCATCGAACGACACCTCAACGAAGTCGATATCTTTTTTGGTTCGAGCGATATCGTGCAGGAAAAAATGACCACATACTTCCTGCCAATTTTTTACTTAAAATACTCCTGGGACCTTGAAAGATGAAAATACGTCGAAAATTTCGATTTCGATTTTCGGACCGATTACAATAACTTCCTATACTGGGAAGTTAAAAATGTCCGGGTAAAACTCGGGCACTTTTTGTGTCAGGGGTGACCCGATCAATTGAATGATAAACAATAAATTAAAACAAACCTTAGTTAAAAATTGGCTCGTAATCCGCATCCAAGCAAACTTCGGGGTGGCAAAAGCGCTCTCGTTGTATTTGAAAGTTCCAGTGACAATTAAATTATCAAACGTACACCGATCCAAAATGAAAGAGCACTTACCCGGGCCGTATACCAAAGCTTCACAGGCTTATTAGCGACATTTCGCACTCTTTTTTTGTATGAAAGATATCGTCACATGCCGCTTTGCTACATTTATCTTCATGCAAATGTGACGAAAAGCTGCACATGCAGCTTTGGTATACGGCCCGGCCTAATCCAGTCGTTCAAGGAAAACAAGTTTTTAGTTGTGAAACGACTCAATGTCCATCCGATTTTTTTCAGTTCAATAATATGGTGGTCAGTCATCAGCGGAATAGGGGGAATAACATGTAGCATAACATGCACGTGCCGTAACTATTTCGGACTGATGGAAGTGCGATCATAACCTCCTAGCGGTGGCCACTGGTAACTATTCTATGAGAGAGGATAGGCTAATATGATCGGGCTAGTCCCTTCCAAGTAAGGTTGGCGTGAGGCTAATAACCTCACCCGTAAAAAACAATTATTACGGAACGAGCAACATGCCTCGGATACTGGAATAAACGACGACGACCACGGCAACGAAAAAGGCAAAACGATTTACGAATTTTTTCATGGAACGTTCGAACTCTGTACAGAACTCGAGCTTCAAAACATCTAGCCGATACCCTGTCAAAGTATAAAGCTGACATTACCGCCATTCAGGAGATGAGGTGGACAGGGAATGGTGTTTTGCAAAAACCTGAGTATGACGTATATTACAGCTGTCATACAAAACACCATGTTCTAGGAGTAGGTTTTATGGTTAGCAAAAGAATGAAGCCTACCATTATCGGCTTTAAAGCAATAAACGAAAGGCTATGCTCCCTTCGTGTGCGAGGTAAATTTAAGAACATCAGCCTCATAAACGTTCACGCACCTACAGAAGAGTCCCCGGATGATGATAAAGAAGAATTCTTCGAATTAGTTGAACGGGAACTTAATGCCTGCCCCAGGTATGATGTAAAAATCATACTGGGAGATCTGAACGCCAAAGTAGGCCGGGAGCCCATATACAGGCAATATGTCGGCAACCACAGCTTGCATGAAAACACTAATGACAATGGACAGCGAGTTGTAGAGATGGCAGCAAGTAAGAACTTGGTCGTTGCAAGTACTAGATTTGCGCGTAAAGATATCCATAAAGCCACCTGGGTATCTCCTGATGGAGCCACTCGCAACCAAATAGATCATGTGTTGATAGACCGCCGCCACCTTTCGGGTCTGATGACGGTACGAACGTACCGAGGTGCCAACTTCGACTCGGATCACTATCTTGTTGGTATGGTGCTCCGAGAGCGCATTACAACGCTGAAAAGCTTTGTATCCGCTGATCAGGCTCGAATCAACACAGCTGCACTACGCAATGAAATGGCCAGAAACAGCTACGGTCATGCATTAGAACTCGCCCTAAGTCCTGGGGATGAGATGCCGGGCGTCGAAGAGAACTGGACCCGCCTTAAAAATACTGTCATTAGTACTGCTGATTCCATCTTAGGCAGAAGTCGTAAAGATCGGAACGACTGGTTCGATAATGAATGCAAGCTGGCAACTGAACGTAAGAATGCTGCGTACCGAGCCATGCAGCAGTCTCAGAGAACACGGGCACGCGAAGAGAACTATAAAGAGCTCAGAAAAGAAGAAAAGAGAATTCACAGACGGAAAAAGGAAGCCTGGGAAAAAAATCTCGTCTGTGAGCTAGAACAGTACAGAGAACGACGGCCGCACCAGGCGCGGGAGTTCTACCAAAGAGTCCGCAGTATGACACAATTCACACCACGTTGCACATACTGCAAGGACAAAGAAGGGAATCTGATCACCGATCCTAAAGGCATCTTGGAGCGATGGGAAGAGCACTTTCATGAATTGCTAAATGGCGAGCTAACTGAGGATTCGGAGGCTCCACCAATATCTGATGACAATGCTATGCTGCCGCCACCAAGCATAGAAGAAGTTAGCAGAGCCATCAGCCGGCTCAAAAACAACAAGGCCTCGGGTGCAGACGGCATCGCAGCTGAGCTGGTTAAATATGGAGGGCCTACATTACACCAAGCGATTCATGAATTAATTGTGCAAGTATGGGAGCAGGAAGTGATGCCAGAAGACTGGAGAAAAGGCATCCTCTGTCCGGTACACAAAAAAGGAGATATCACAGCGTGCACTAATTATCGCGGTATAACGTTGTTGAGTACCGTGTATAAGATATTCTCCGCTATCCTACAAAACAGGATGGCCCCATACGCCAGAAACATCATAGGCCATTACCAGTGTGGCTTCAGCCCAGGCAAATCAACGACTGATCAGATTTTCACCTTAAGGCAGGCTATGGAAAAATGTCTAGAGTTTCAAAACTCAATTCAACACCTCTTCATAGACTTTAAAGCCGCCTATGATAGCATAGCCAGGGTAGAACTCTACAAAGCCATGAGGGAATTCGGCATCCCCAACAAACTGACAAGACTATGTAGGTTGACCATGATCAATGTGTCAAGCCAAGTAAAGGTATCCGGAACACTGTCCAGACCAATTAACATCTATAATGGACTCCGACAAGGGGACGGTCTGGCCTGCCTCCTTTTCAACCTGGCGTTGGAGAAAGTGATCCGAGATTCGGGCGTGACATCAAGGGGTACAATCCTCCACAAGTCCACCCAATTACTGGCTTACGCAGACGACATTGACATCATTGGAAGAACAACAACAGCTGTACAAGAAGCTTTCACTCAGATTGAGCAAGCGGCAGGAAATCTGGGACTGCACATTAACGAAAGCAAAACAAAGTACATGGTGGCCTCGTCTGGAAGAACACCTAACATTGGTCCCACAATCAAGGTAGCGGAACACGAGTTTGACGTGGTAAAATCATTTACCTACCTTGGGTCAATAGTAGCAGCCGACAATAGCATGGAACCAGAAATACGCGCACGACTGCTAAAAGCCAACAAAGCCTACTATAGTCTGTCAAGGCTCTTCAAATCCAAATATCTAACCATAACGTCTAAACTTTTACTATATAAGACGATGGTCTTACCCGTTCTCACATATGCATCCGAAACGTGGGTGCTTAGTAAAAAGCACTCAAACCTCTTGGGCGTGTTTGAGAGGAAAATACTTCGGAGGATTGTTGGCCCCGTATGTGACGAAGGACGATTCCGGAGACTCTACAATGACGAGATCTACGAGCGCTATCGCGACATAGATGTTGTGAAGAAAATAAAGCTCGGTAGGCTCCGGTGGGCAGGGCATCTAGCTCGTATGAGTGAAGATGAGCCTGCTCGTAAAGTTCTCTGCGGTAAGACCTATGGGGTGCGACAGCGAGGGAGGCCCAACCTTCGCTGGAAGGATGGCGTGGACCAGGACGCTCAGAGTTTAGGGATGCCAAACTGGATGACATCGGCTCAGAATCGGGACCGGTGGAGAGAACAGTTGCGCGAGGCCAGGACCGGATCCCGGTTGTAGAGCCGTTAAAGAAGAAGAAGAAGAAGAACCTCTATAATAAAAGGTGATCTGCCAGGCACTTGGCACCGTCACAGACTCGGCAGACCTGTGTTTTCTAGTATAAAAATCTTCAAACTTTAATTTGGCTGTAGGTTGAAATTCTTACTCGGTAGGTCAGTTGCGGTCCCAAAACAAGGGTGGCGGCACAGAAGTCTGGAAGACGCACATACCAAACTTTGCAGGCAGACCACAATTTTTCTTATGGTCGCTATGAGTACTAGCTTTTAAAAATAACTTCATCGTTTTATTCTATAGGCACGTTTTTGCAGCCAGGTCTTGGTATTAGTACACCCTATTTCACTCAAATACATCCTTTCTATGCCGTTCTTAGTTCGTTTCTTTTCTTTATACTCTTCTTCAGATGTTGTGATTCTGTGTCTACATAGCATGATATGGTATGCTCTATTTTTCTTCACTTTGTCATTACGTTATTAATACCCTGGCTTTACCGGCCGAACTACGCAAGTTCGAGCCAATTGGTGTACTGAATTTTAACACATTTTTTCATATTGAACTCAGGAAAAATCAAGTCTGAGTTCGCCCAACAGAACATGAATTTGAGGTGGAACGTAAAAGCTCGCTTAAATGAAAGTTATCAACTGTAATAATTGAATCACATTCCAGGGGGCTTTTGCATTTCTAACTTCTAGCAAAAAAGCAACAATTTCAGCCTGAACTGAATATGCCAGCGGATAAAGCCACTTATGCGGATTGAACTGAACTCTATTCAACTGAGGCCGGTGAAGCCGGGTATAAGTTTATTTATTGTTAAAACCTGAACCAAATATGACGTGTCGTACCGCAACCGTACGAATCCTAACGTATGAACATGAGTGTTCATATGGCACCGACCTAAATTGACTTAATGAACTTGCATATATTCGATCGTTAGGGCACGTACGGTGACGAAGTTGGTCGAAGTCGAGAATGTAGAGGGGCAGTTCAATTCAGTTTGTGTAATTTTACTTCAACTCGGGCGACTTCGCATCTCTGGCGTTTTTTGCGCCCGAATCAAAGGATTCGAGGTGTGTAGGGTGCCGGGCTACTGAGTTCCTCCCAATAGACAGCAACATACTTCGGACTTCGATCAACCTCGTAAAGTACTTTGCCGAAGACACTTCGCGAGTAGTGTAGGCTTTGAGTCCAGTAGATTCTCATATTCACCTCTAATTTGCTCTTCTTTTAATTCTGGCACATTCGCGGAGTTATTAAATTATTATTTCTGAGGAATTGCGAAAGCTGCACAAACCAGTTTGCGAATATGGAAGATATCGTGAAACAGTCGCAGATGCCTATACTTGTTGGAGCCTTCTAGTATAAAATATTTCGTTAAATCTAGTGTAAAAAACAAAATCCCACCTCGACCATAGAAATTCATTCACTGTAACAAAAGTCTGAGGCCAAAACCCTCGGGCACTCCACTAGTAGCCACAGTACAAATTTGTTGTGAACTGATCTGGTCCTGGAAAATCTATTTTTAATAACGTTACCGCAAAGAGTCCTTAATTTTTTTCTGTACAAAACAAAATGTCATTTTTTAAGAACTGCCCTCAACGTTTGCTCTTTTAGTTTTAAGGATTGTGAAGCCTGATCAATATACCGCAAAATACTAGGCACGTGCTTCTATCGCCATAAGAACTTTCATACCCAGATTTGCCCTTAACAACCTTAAAAGTCACTTTCGGGCCCTTTTCCAGATCTGGCTAGCAACTGCATTAAATACTTTTTCATTGTGCTCCAGAAAGGGTGTTGCCGATTCTAGTTAGCGAGGATTTTCTTTGAAGTTGTTGTTATGCGGTTTCAACTGGAAAATGTTCCAGTCAGCAGAAGAGATTACACAACCCTTCTCCTAATTAAAAATAACAAAAAAAGTAATATGCACACCCATAATAGGAAAGTTGACAAAAGATAAAAAAGTTCGTCTTTTGCTGTCACCATCATCCCCTGTTTCAAGGGAGATAGAAGACTGATGGCAACAATGGTACATACTCGTACACGTCCGCATTTAAAATAAAGAAAATATTCACAGTGTAAACAGCGAATGTGTATCCTGCTAGCATATCCTGGCTTTTTGCGGTTTGAAATTTCAATTTCCTTTTCCCTCAGGCGGGGGGGCTTTAAGGGGGGTGGAAAATAGAAAATCTGAATCGATATTTGACCCTTTTTGGAACAATGTTGTCAATGTCCTCACGCCGTGAGGTATAGACAAAGATTACAAGTCGATGGAATATGCATGAGACGAGAGAGTTGAACATCCTTACAAAAGGATTTCAAGAGGCGAGGACATAATGAGAAGATTAAGGACTAAAACCTTTGCTCCAAAATTTGTAGGCACGTACAACATCTGAGACTACACAAGGGCCGGATAGTTGCTTATGCTTTAGAGAAACACACCAAGGGCAAGAAGTATTGCGAGGAGGAGGGGGCGGAAGACAAAGGACAGGAGTTTGTGCGGTCTATTCGGAAATTGGAAGGATATTTTTGTCCAAATCCCACTAGACTTATCCTTGGGGGCAAGGATAAAACGTTTAATTTTCATTGAGTGAGGGGGACAGACCCTTAAGAAAATTTCGGAATGGACATCACCTTTTAGGGTCCATGGCTGCTGTTACTTTGTTTTATTTATTCAAATATATTTTTTGACGTTTGACAAAACCGGATAGGTGAGGATTATTAATTTATTTATGCATATCCTTGTTGGGATATTTGTGAACAAGGATAATACATTAGTTTTTGAAATGATGTCCTGTGTGAAGAGGTTAAGATTCGGTACTGGTTAAGGGTTAGCAGCAATTAAACTGATTAATGATGTTTATATTGTGTATTTATGCTTCCTTATGGATGAATAACGAAGAGGAGGCAGGCATGGCATCTTCAGTTTGCTGAATTATTTAATCCGTTTTGTGAATACGTAACCTATTAATTTTAGGGGCTTATAAAGGCTTTCATTTAATTTTGTTAATGATTCTCTAAATTAAAATGAATACTGTATGAAATTAGATTTGTCATAATGAAGAGTTATCCAATAAGCGTCATAGGTCTTGAGATGTTAATAAAATAATAATGACGTGTGCTTTGAGCTTTACCCATCCGCCTAGCTTGCGCCTTGCTTTCACTTCCATATGGAAACGGATTGAATTCTTGCCGTAAATTCACGGCTTGACAGTGAATAGAAGTTCAGATCTTCAGGCACGAACTGATGATAAATGCCCCAACACATAAAGATTTTTGTCAGTTTTCTTGAAATGCAGGGCCCAGGCGGCCGGTGAGTGTGTGGTGATACTTGGCCTCAGGGCGAAAACTTTCAGGCCATGGCCTGCCGGCGACTGTGTGTAAATAGAGTATATAACCTAACCAAAATTTTTTATGTGGTTATGCAAACTCCAGAAAGTAGTAGCCCCGAGATTGTTTAGCTGGTCAGCCAAACACGCAAATCGACGAATGCTGCAGCGTACGGCCCACGTAATACTGACCCGCGATAAGGCCCTTAGAATGTAGAACTTTAGGAAGGCATATGCCGAATTTTAGCGTAATGAAATTCTTGTTCAGTGAGTGCTCACGTTTTCTTAGTTGTGTTTCCACTACAAGCGGAAAAAGTGAGTGAAATAGGGGATGGGGAAGAAGGAGTCCAAATTATCAGTTATCTCAAATTAAATCTTGTACACTTGCAGGGGTTACGCCCGTAAATACGTATTTTTAGAGTTAATACTAGAGATTTTATAATTTGAAAAACTGTGATTAGGGGAAGGGGGTCGAGCCAAATCTCAAACCAAGGGAGGGGGGGATCGACAAAAATTGCCTCACGTAATATATGGACGACCCCTAACACTATAGATTAATTTAGCAAGAGAGTCGTCAAACAGCTGTGCCTCAACGCATTCGAAGGTGTCAAATCCGATATGAAAATACGTCTTATTTCTAGAGATCTAGTGGCGATCTCGGTTGTGGTTCCCACCGCCAACGGATTCCAAGAAATCGTCTTCGTGTCCATGTACTTTCCAGCGATGTAGCAATAGTGCTACCACAGGAGGTTCAAGAACTCTTTGAGTTGAGCCGCAAGACGAACCGGCAATTCGTTTTCGACTGTGATGCAAATGCTTACCACTCCATCTGGGGGAGTACCGATGTAAACGAAAGGTGTGAGTGTCTTCTAGAATTTCTTGTTATGAATAACATAGATATTGCAAATAGGGGATGAAAACTCACATTTGTCATTGCTATTAGAAAGGAGGTGCTGGACTTCACCTTCGCGAGCAGGTTTCCCTCCGACAGGATTGAAAACTGGCGTGATCTGGACGAGGCCTAACTGTTGGATCATCTATACATTGGATTAGATTTGACTTTATGGGCCTCCCACATATCCGCACCTCTTCTTTGGCTCCAAAGAAACCCAACTAGTCTAAGTTTCAGGGGCTTGTGGCCTTGAAATCAGGCCTGCTCGCTGCTTCTATCAGCTCAGAGCGTGGACTGGACAATGCGGCCGCGCAGCTTACTGATGTGCTAATCTCTTCCTACCATGACAGCAACACTGTATTTTCCTTTCAGTCGTCACGTAGAGTGCCCTGGTGGAACGACAGGTTAGCTTGAATGCGTGGAGATGTTAGGAGATTGTCCAATAGGGCAAACATACTGGGCATTGGGATGAATATAGGTTCACTATAACAACATATAACAAGGAATTGATACGTTCCACAAGGATTGCCTGGAGGAAACACTGTGCTAGCATTCAGACTCTACCAGAGGCGACTAGACTCCAAAAGCTACTTTCCAAAGATTTCTTCAACGGAGTGGGCCTTCTCAAAAAGCAGGATGGCTCCTACACATCAACCATGAAGACGTAACTGATCAGAGAGCACTTTCCAGGGCCAATCCTCCAAACCACTTTTCCATTGGACGCTGGGTGTAGTCATAGGTTCATCCCAGACCTTTATTCCCGGAGCCTTTCCGGGAACATCTTGGACCGTGACATGACAAGGTTAAATGGGCAGTGGCCTCTTTTCGACATTATAAATCCCCGGGGGGAGATGGAATTTTTCTGGCACTTCTTCAAAAGTGCCTTGATCTGATTCTCGATAACGTGGTCTGCCTCTTTAGAGCCGGCTTCAACTGGGGATAAATTCCAACCATCTGGAGGCAAATCGTGGTGATTTTTTATTCCGAAACAGGGCAGCAGACCCCTGGAGCTGCCTAAATCGTACAGTCCTATTAGCTTAACCTCTTTTCTTTTGAAAACGAAACGATGGAAAGGATGCTAGACCTTCATATTAGGTGCAAACTGGAGCTCTCCCTTCCCCTACATAGCTCCCAGTTCGCTTACTCCAAGGGTGGTGTAACCTGGTCAGTAAAATCGAAAAAGCCTTCCTCGCCAAAGAAACTGCTTTATGTGCGTTCCTCGACATCGAAGGTGCTTTCGATAACACTGGCTATGATTCTATTTCTAGAGCACTGGCTCTTAGAAAGCTGGATCCTCACACGATTGAGTGGATGAATGCCATGCTTGTAGATTATGGCAAGTTTAAAGACGGTGTACAACGGAGGGTCTGTCAATCAATCCAAATAAGGCTACCTTGAACCTTGGTACCTTTCTCGAAACACTACAAATTGGACCTAGGTCCTATTTGTACCCAGGGTACCACAGTGAATACTCAGACTCACTCAAATATTTGGTAGCAAAGTTAGACAAGATACTGAATTGGAACGCTCAACTTGACCAGAAGAAATGAGGTCTCGCTCTGCTGGGTCCCCGAACACTGGGGTATCAAGGAGAGCTGAGTTGGGTTGAGTCGGCCCAGATTCTACTCCACCGCCGTTTAGGACTGGGTTGAACCTGGGTTGCACCTAGGTTAAATCTAGTCATAAACGGGGTAAAAATAAATATTACTCTTACGATGCTCAACTGACAATATTGCCAATTTCTTGACCTTCCTACTTAATCACCTCAGTGAAAAATTGGGTCGCATTATGTTTACCCAAAATTTCTGTTGACTCAAGTCCGTTGAAGAGTTATCTATAATTCCTTTTCTACAAACTTGATTGAAATGGATTGATTGATTGCAATTGGAGAAACATACATATTTATGTCCAAACATAGTGTAGCTCATTTGCAGTGATATATGCAAATATAAAAGTTCCCTTTGTCAAATAAATTCCTTTAATCCCAAGGCACGTAAAAATAGACAAATAGACTTCCATGGCCGACCTATAACCACTTATGCAGTGATCAATCATCCAATAGACAATGAAGAGCTCGCGCCCCCTGCCAGGAGCATAAGTCTTCTATGTATGCGGAATCCAGTGATGAAAATAAACAGCGGCAAACATAATCCCGCTGGCTGCCAATATTCATTCCGGCAAGGACACAACGTAGCCACGCTATTTGTAGCACCAGAGAATTTTAACCATCATAAAAATTGAAAGGACCTTTCTTCGAACATAAATACTTTAAGGTAAATTACTTGGTGGGGAGATCAAGGTTGATCAAGGTGCCCAAGGCTTGATTGATTGAATTTTCATTTCGTAACGGCTTTCACCTGAAGGCGTGTCGGAAATGTACGCAAAATGAAAGCAATTTTGACATGGGCTTCTTAAGTAACGAAGTTTTCCACAACATCCAGAAAAAGGAATATAAAATTTGAACATCTAAGATTTTATGCCACTTGAAGCGGTGGAGACATATGTCAATAACTTTCAAGTGTAGTGGTGGTTTCGTGTTTTTTCCCCCCGGGAAAATCACTTCTCTCCTGAATACGGGAAATATTGAACCTTTTAAGAAGTTGGAAGATCGATTTTAATAACAAGCTCTCTCCAAAGCCGGAAAATTTGAATTTCTAAAGAAAATCTCCCGCACAAATGGCAAGGATGTAGCTTTTCTAGCAAAAGGATCGATAATCTTAAACTGACACACGCCTACATGTGTGCTGATGTTGTTTACTTAAGTGAAGGATCCGCAACACGTGCACTTTGTCGATGCATTACAAAACTGCATTTTGTTCGTCATTCGACTTGAAACTTCTTAACGACGAAAGCAAAATGGCGGAGTGCTTCCTTCGTCTGCTGTTTGGCAGCTTTCAGTGTGCTGATGGAGTTTAGAGCACATTGCATAAATAAATACATAAAATTAATTTGAGAGCAGCGCGTGTGTGGGTGGGTATTGATGCACAATTTGAATTGGAAAAACAATTTGAAACTTTTTGTGTTGTTTTCTATTTGCATAAATTTTGTAAACTAGTTTTGCTTCATGCAAGATTGAACATGCATTTTGCAATAACACTTTGTAATAAAGAGTGTTGTGCTAGTGAAAAGACGGTGCACTGATGCACTTTGTTGAGGTATTTACCATGTGTTTTTATTTATGAACTTTATATTATTTTCGAGATTTTTGCTTGTTTTAAGTTTATATTATTATTTTGTATACAGACTTAGTTTTAATTAGAACTTTCCAAGGATTGTGTTAAAGAAATTTGGACATGTTATGCCACATAGGTGTTCAAACATAAATCAATATATTTTAGATTTTCAGTCATAGAGTTTAGAGATTCAGTCATATGAAACCTTTATTGAAAAGTGAGTTTTGATACTTTTCCCAAAGCAAAGACCCGAAGTACACACAATGTCTGCTTATGGCAATTAATTAATCGGACCAAAATCATTTATTATCAAGATATTTTTCTTAAGAACGAAATTGCGGCCCACACATATTAGGTCAGTGAAAAAGTTCGCAGCGTTTTTCCAATAGATGGCGTGCAAATAAAACATGAACTACTGATCGCAGTAAAACTAAAGGTTCGTTCTAAAGATGACGATTTTTACTTTAAGTGTATAAACATTGAAAGAGGTGTAGTAGTTGAAAAAATGTTTGTGCTTAAAAATGGAGAAAAGTAATGAAAAGTTGCCATATATTTTGCAATATTATTACGACAAAGAGCGGAAAGTTGCCAAACATTTTTTGTGAACAAATTTATGCTGGGTACGGTGAAGGCAGGCAGCAGATAAATGGGCTCGCAGAAAAAGCGGAAAACGCGGCAAACACAGGCAACAGTAAAGTGCTGTACCAAATTACTAAACAGCTCTCTGGAAATCACTCTACTAACAAGCATGCCGTTAAGAGTGTGGATGGAAGGCTGCAGTGCAGCGACGAGGAGCAACTCCAAAGATGGAGAGATTACTTCTTCGCCGCCCTAAATGGTTCGCTTATAAAGGAACCTCAGGAAGAACAGCAACAATGCACAGCCAATAAGAATCATCACCCGGGCCCCATCCAAGACGGAAATAGTAATCGCAATTCATGGAATGGCCAATGGTAAAGCAGCTGGAATAGATGCCATCCCGCCAGAATTGTTGAAAGCTGATTCAAGCCTCATAGCAGATGCGCTTCATCCAATCCTGGAAATAGCATGGAACACCTGTACCTTTCCGGAGGATTGGACGGAAGGTGTCGTAGTCAAAAAACCCAAGAAGGGGGACCTAAAAATTTGTGACAACTGGAGAGGCATCTGTTTATTATTAGTCCGGGGAAATTAGCAAAAAAAACACCATTTTAACCCCATTTCAATTGAACTGACGCCTTCTTTCAAGTTCTCAACTGTCATTCAAACATCTGGTTGAATTAGGTCCAAACAATCAAGTTCTCATAGAAATGAATAATGAGCTCATCAATTGTCAGCTCCTGATTGTGGGAATCCAGCAGTGCTTTAACTTTATCACTATAGATTAGGTTAGGTTAGATATGGCTGAGCTGCTGGTGCACAGCCCAACCACTTAGACCAAAGGGATAGGCCTATTGTGATGCCATAATGATCCCACTTTAAACCCGATGTTAAAGTGTCGTTTCTTCGCTAAATCACCTCGAGGATGTAATGAATCATCTTAGTTGAGGGATCCTAAACTTCGGGATTTCCACAAGCGTGCTTAGGAAGGGCTCACCAAAGTGGTAAGTCTCCTCTTGCTTAGGGCTGGGCAGGAACAGAGAAGGTGTTAACACTTTCCTTTTCGTCTATCTTCTGACAGCTTCTGCAGAAATCGTAGGTTTCAAGACCTAAGCGGGCTGCATGCGTCCCTATCAGACAGTGTCCGATCAGTACTCCCACTGTAACTGAGAGGTGTGGCCTTCCGAGGCTCAGCAGTTAAGTGGTCCGCCTGAGATCGAGGCATACCAACCCTTTCCTTTCCAGGACGGAGAATGGCAGTCGTGCCAGTTCGTTAACTTTACAGTTTTCCTTTATATTTCGATGACTAGGCACCCATATGAGGAGGCTCCTGAACTGTTGAGCCATCTCGTTAAGAGATCTGCGGCATTCAGAGATAGTTCTGGAGTTGTTAGTGCAAGAGCTCAAGGCCTTCAGAGCCGCCTGACTATCTGAGAAGATGTGGACAGTTCGGTTCCTGTCTCCTTGCTGGTTGATTTGCAGAACAGACTCATTTATGGCTTAAATCTCCGCTTGGTATACACTGCAGTGATTGGGTTGTCGGAAGGAGACTACGATCCCGTTCCGGCGAAAAGGCTTCTCCTCCCACTCGATCCTCGAGCTTAGAGCCATCAGTGAAGAAGATATTTGCCTTCTGAATACTATGTGGTCTATTACTCCATTCACGACGTGAAGGGATGTGAACCTCGTAGTTCTTCGTAAAGGTGACCTCCGATATGCGAAAATCGATTTCTGTGGGAATGTTGACAAAGTCCAACACCTTAAAGTGCCCTCCCTTGATTCCGGTCCAAGATACAGGTTCTTTTATTCTAAAGGCTGCGATAATCGCGTTTTCCCTTGCCACAAGTTTCAAAGGAGGGGGATAACGTTTAGGGCATCTGTAGGTTTGGCGCAAAGTGCGCCTGTTATGCATAACTACGTACATCCTTGCACTTTCTGTAGCTCGTTTAGCACAGCCGTAGCCACCATACTAAGACCCCGTATGCGAGTATTGGACGGAAATCGCTGTATAGATCCATCGTACTATGTTAGGGGAGAAGACCCTTTTCTTCCCTATGGATTTTTTGCAAGCGAAAAGCGCTCTTCTGTGTCTTCATTCCAGAGAAGCTTCTTGTCCAGGGTTAAGGCCCAGTTACATAGCAACGTTGCGTTGCGTTTCGTAGCGTCTGTCAAAATTAAAACTATGTAATTTAAATGGGGCTTGCTACATTGCGCGCAATGCAACGCAACGCAACGTAGGAGTTGAACAAAGTTCAACTTTTTACGCAAAGCAAACGTTGGCAATAAAAAGCGACAGTTGGGAATTAAAAAAAGTCTTTAATCGTTGATATAATTGGTAAATTATATTTACTTGTAATAACAAACCATAAAATTTCATTATTTCTTGCATTTTTTCCGCTTTTTATATAAAAAACTCTGCCAATTAACGGAACTTTATTTGTCAAATAACGCAACGCTAAGCTGTTATGTGACTAGGTTGTGAAAAGTCATGCTCAGCTAGGCTACGCAACGCTGCTATGTAACTGGGCCTTCACTCTCAGATATCTGGCACTGTTGCTCAATTTGAGCCTAACATTGTTAAGTCGGGGAGGAGTTAGGGGTGAGGCTGTATACCTCCTCGTGAAGAAGATTAACTATGCTTTTTCTGAGTTAACGCTGTATCCGCGGGTGGCAGCCGAGTTTAAAAGAGTTAGTAAAGCCGCGAGAGAACTTGAGGAAATTTTCGGTTTATGATGATGTACGCCAGTACGTGGTGTCCCACTGCATCTTTGCGTCGCAGCAGCTGATTCACAGTCCCGACCCATAGAAGTTGGAAAAGTACTCCTCCTTGCGGGGTACCTCTGTTGCCGGCCCTTCGGACCGAGCAGTCGCCAAGGCAGCTCACCATCTTGCCGGAAGCATTTGATGTACATATAAGCAAACCCAGCGACGCCTCGATCCACAGCAAGGCCAGAGTAATGGCGTCCGAGAACACGTTGTTAAAGGCTCCCTCTATGTCAAGGAAAGCTACTGATGTATAGTCTTTGACTTGGAGTGACTTTTCTATGGTTGAAAAACCAATGAGTGAAGGGCAGTATCTATGGATCTTTGTGTAGGCGTGCTGCGTGTCAGCGGGTTCCGAGGTTGGTATGGTCTGCCTCAGATATATTTTAATTAGCATTTCTAGATTCTTCAAGTCATCACAATACACTTCTAAATTTATATGCTGTTAAAATCGATAACTTGCCCAAAAGTTTAAACGCAAAGTGCATTGCCTCCTCTTATGCACCTCCCAGACCCGCTTTAATCTATAATCTATTATATACTTCAACTATTTCTTGAACTAAGCTTACTACTAAAATATTGCATCGTTACGAGTGCGGCATGACGGGTTGGTATTACATAATATGTATGTAGGTGATTCCTCACTTTCTTCTAATCTCACTTCAAGTCTAATTGCTGAAATTAGTGTTGACTAGAGAAAAATGACGTTTGAATCGCCAGCAAACAGCTATATTTTGTAGACTTGTAAATAGAGGAAGCAACTATAAAATCTATAACTAATCAGGTCAACCATTTCGACACATATAACGTTTATGTGCAACATCGAAATCAATTCTAAAATTTTAAAAGTTTCTTAAAGTTTTTAGTGTTTCAAAGTTTTGCGGTCAACAAAACATCCGTATGCACTGTTAAAGTTTCACACAAAATGCATTACCAAACCAAACTCTATATGGAGTGGCTCGTTCAAAACCCTTATGATAGACTGTATGTATATGTAACAAAACCAACAAAATGCAAGCCTTCGGGGGAATCATTTTGAATTAAAAATTAATCCTTATATGTACACACACATGCTTATTAAGCAAAATGCTCTTTAGGTTTTAATCGGATTACGGCACTTTTTGGAGTGTTCCTTAAGTAGCCTATTGAGGTTTCCTCATCATCCTGTGGAAAACTTCTTGTTATTTTCTTCTATATCCTTTCTCGTTCACTATAATCCTTTTCTTGTGCATTCTCTCAGAAGAGTTTTACTCGAAACAAAGCTTCTTTGGGAAAAGTTTAAAGGATGTTTTTTTTTGTAGTAGTAGATACTGTGATAACTGTACACACATATACACAACAATTACAAACATCTATAATAAATATTTAAGGGCATAAAGAAACGGCTACTGCCTGCTAATCTAGGATATTTGTGCAAACTTTGTTGTTGGTTTTTTCTGTACAAAGTTATAAACAAAAAAAAAAGCACAAAAAGCAAAGTTTTACACACAATGCACACTTACAACACACCACTACAGTGGCGAAGCATTCAAAAAATAAAAAACAAAAAAATAAAAAACAAAAAATTTAAAAACAAAATAAAACTCACCTGTAGTGAAAATGTGAGAAAGGTAACGAGCGAGTTCCGATAAAATTTGTTGTTGTAAATTTATGCATTTTTTGAAAAAAGTTTTTTTTTTTTGAAAATTAAAAATAAATTCTCTTTTTTTGCATAAAAAACGTGCAAAAACACTACGAAGATTGATTCAATCCGTTTCACTTTAAATAATTGTCGAAGTATTGGATATGTTGGATTTCGTTTTGATTTGTTTTTTGTATGAATTTAATATTTAAAAAAAATTGTGTTCAATGTTCAATCCATGGATACAAGTAGAGATTTGAAATATTTCATGCACACGGTGTTGACTACAGCATAATTATTACTATATGTTTGCTTGTATATGTATGTTGCAGATTGCCGAACTACTAAACACTACTTCCCCGCAGGGGAATGCATTCGCCATGGCATCCTTTATTTCCCTTTAAAAAAAAGAAATAATAAATAAAAAAATGTGAAACTAAATAAAAATATAAAAAAATAAAGTAAATTAATAAAAATTTTCTGTTTTAAATTTAAAAATAATAGTCCAGTAAAATGGTGGAAAAAAGGCTATCGGTGCATTTTATGAAAACAGCCATTTTGTTTTTTCATCTGAGTTTTCGGGATCCGGACGCGTGACGTTCGGCCGCCATCTTGTTTTGATTGGTGAAAAATGGTTTGTCTTATATCTCGGAAAACGTGAGACCTACAAAATTTTTGTTCAAACATTTTTTTTAGATAATCAAATTAACTACAACTTTCGTATACCGTAATATTAATAATAAAAAAGATATGGATTAAAAATGATAAAGTTCTCTGCTTGAAGATAAAGTCTGCTCACCTTTATCTTCAAGATATGCGGGAATTACACCAAAAAATGCCTCGACAAGAACTTGAGGATTATACAAATGGTGGTCGCTTTACTATTAGGTGAAGTAATAAATAAAAGTAACTCCGCCTTCGTCTGGTTCCAAGCCCAGGGTGTGAAAGGAGGAGGGTGGTCAATCTGCCGAATTGACCAGAGAAACTAGGCAAGGAACCGCATGGATACACGAACTAAACTATTCACGATATAATGCTACTGCATCCGGGGCATCCGATGTGCCAGCACTCGTCGAATGTACGAACAGGACATCACGTCGGTCAAAAGGAAATCATAGCAATGGAATTGTTGAAATGCAAAATATCAGTTGCTGCGCTATCGGAACTACGGCTTACCGGATCCGGGACATTGACGATCGTCCCGCCAAAAATCGACGAAATGAGACGCTTTACTATTCCGGTGGCGAGAGACGAGAGGCCAGCGTCGGCTTTACCGATATCCGGGCGGTTATAACCATCAGTGGAACGATGAAGACCCTGTCCGTTTATGAGCCAACCGAGACCAGCACGGACGCGAATAAGGACGCATTTTACGATCAGCTTCAACAGACACTGGATCCTCGAATCGAATTAATAATACTCGCGGGGGCCTTCAATTCAGGAGCAGATCGAACCGGCTGTGAAGGAACGATGGGCAAATTCGGACACAGAGTAATTAATGACAACGGCATACGCCTGCTTTTATTCGCATCGTCAAACAACTTTATCGTTGGCAACAGCACCACCTCACTTGGCGAAATCCATCCGGCGACGTTAGACTACGTTTTGACCAACGCAAGATTCCCGATTGCGGATCGAACCATTAGATATCTTGTTCGAGCGAAATTACATATACGATTACAAAGAGCGAAAAAAACGGCGCCACCACCAGCCAAGAAGAATTGGACGTGCCTACGGAACCCGGCCTTCGGGCGAGAGTTTCAAATGACATTATCCAATAAATTCGCGTCGCTCGCAATACCGGACGATATCGACGTAGAAGAAAGGCAATTGTCGTAGTCTATTATGGAGTGTGCAATAGAGTTGTGTCCACCTATCCGTAAACGGACGCAGCCATGGATCTCGGACAGCTGCCTCGTCGATCAGCGGAGGCGAATGATACACGTCGACTTTGAGTAATACCGATGATTGAACAAAGAAGTTCGACAGAAAACGAAATAGGAACACGAAGCGTACTGGGATAACGTTGTGGCCGACATGGAAAAAGCGGCGTCGAGGCACGAGGCGGCAAAATAACATCAACAAACGACAACATCAAAAAATCGGATGGAACTTTTGTCACTTCTCCCCATGAACGCCTGCAGCGGTGGAGAAAAGAGTTCTTCCACCAGCTGTACAACCACGATCTGCCGCAAGATCCAGCAGCCGAACCGCCGATTATCGAACAGCCGACGAATCAGTTTCTCGATACTGAACCGACAATTATCGAGGTGAAGACAGCAATAAAATCGCTGAAAAATGGAAAAGCGCCGGGAACAGACCAAGTAACCGCCGAGATGATCAAAGCCGGAGGTGATGTCTTTACACACCGACTTCTTGTCCTCATAACACACATATGGCATTCGGATCGTGTCCCTTCGGCGTGGAAGAAAGCGATCGTTGTCCAAATTTTGAAAAAAGACGACAGTCGGGAATGCAAGAATTATCGCCGGATTAGCTTTCTTTCGATCGTCGGCAAAGTATTCACGAAAATCATACAACAGAGGCTACGAAAACATCGAGAGCGAACGAGCCGGAAAGAATAAGCGGGATTTAGACCACATCGAGGATACATTGATCAAATATTCGCACTCCGTCCAGCTAATTGAAGACAGAATTCGTTGCAGCAAACGAACTGTCTTCGTTTTCATTGATTTCAAATCCGCTTTCGAGTGCATCGATTGGAACAGCTTGTGGAGAGTATTGGAAACCGAACACGTTCCATTGAGAATCATCCAACTTCTCCAAGCGTCGTACGATGGCTCAACCAGCAGCGTTCGTATTCGAAGCGACTTATCCGAGGAGTTCCCGATTCAAACGGGTGTCCGACAGGTGTCGCTTCGCCACTTCTCTTCATTGATGTGATCGACGCGATTATGCGTGAAGCATTCAATGGACGCCTCGGAGTTCGATACGACGACAACAACTTCATAACCGACTTAATGGTCGCCTACGATAGCGCCGTCTTCGCCGACACGGATGCCGAAGACACCTTGTATGACATTTAACGCATCGCTCAGTCATACGGGTTAAAAATCAATGCGGAACAGACCAAAGTGCTCACAAGGGACGGATCGAGGGTCAGTGTTCACCTCGATGGAACTCAAATTGAACAGGTTCCGAAGTTCAAATATTTGGGATCATTGGTTGAGGAAACGAAAGTAGCATCGACGGCCAACGTTCACAGCCGTATCGGCCAGGCAACAGCAACATTCGCCTCGCTCAAGTGGTACATATGAAAACGAACGAATATTTCCATCAAAACAAAAGTACTCCTTTACCGAATGTTGATTTTTTCGATTCTTCTTTATGGATCTGAAACGTGCACACTGCTCAAACCGGACGTTAAGAAGCTCGAGGTCTTCCAAATGCGATGCTTCAGGCAGATCCTCGGTGTTTCACTCCGCGATCGCCTTCGAAATGAGACAGTTCAAAAGAAGAAGAAATGCAAAAACGTCGGCTACGGTGGTTTGGACATGTTTGCCGAATGGATGATGACCGCTTGCCACGTAAACTTCTCTGGCGAGACCATTACGCAGACTGGAGAATCCAGCGATCGGCACCGAAGAAAACCTGGCTAAAGAGTATCGAGGGTGATCTAAAGAATCAACGGTTATCAGTTACCGAAGCTCGAGACGTCGCCAAAAATCGGCAAAAATGGAAACGAATCGTGAATAGAGTTCGGGACCCAGCGGCACCGACAGCAGTGTATCCGGTAACGGATCAAAGAAGAAGAAGAAGAGAGATAACTCGTTAATTATTGATTTTATATAAAAAATGTCTTGGAGCTTTTATGAAGAGCATTTTCTTACGAATAATTGTGATGTGGTCATATATTGAATTATTGTTGTTCTTATTGATTTTGTAGCAGCCCTAGCAGCCCTAGGCAGCCGCCTATACTGCCTAGTGGCTAATCCGACACTGTAGCAATGCAAACGGTGAAGTTCTATGCTTGAAGATAAAGTTTGACTTATTCATGAAAATATCTAATAGGGTTACAAAAATACAGGGTAATATGTAAAACTCTACCAAACAAATTTCAAAACGCCCTAGCGGTTAAACCGTTATGATATTCCCCCCCCCAATTTTGTTCGTCTATCCAAGACCTATCAACATCAACAACATTTTCACTAATACACCCTCACCCCCAAATTTCATTAATATTACGGCAAAACATTATTTATGAAAATTGTAGATAATTTTGTTATCTAAAAAACTGTTTTTATAAAAATTCTGTAGGTCTCACGGTTTCCGAGATATAAACAAACCATTTTTCACCACTCAAAACAAGATGGCGGCCGAACGTCAAGCCTCCGGAACCCGAAAACTCGGGTTTTATACTCCCAACCAACCCCCCTACCCTCTTTTCATTAAATGCACAGCGAAAGTAACATTTCACTGGACTGTAATGTTAAAACAAAAATATAAAATTGTTGAAGGATTTAGTACAAAACACAAGGTGGATCGTGAATAGTAGTAGCCAGGGAGTCGCGTCTTGGATTGGCTTTTGCAGGGCGGGGGATGATATGATGTGTGGAACGGGGCATACATCTAACAATCACTGATATCGATTTTATGATAATTACCCTGATTTATCTATTGTTTACTTGCGAGCTTTTGGAACGTATCCATCTAAGAAATTTATACGCGCTCATGAATTCATATGGAGGAAGAATTGTGGCACATGAATATTTTTGCCATATTTTTTTCCGTGTAGTTTTTATCTGGGAAATATGACTTCGTTTTGCATTTATGTTATGTAAAGACATTTTTGGTCTTGCCATGATGATGAAGACAATTGCTTGAAAATTTATTGGTGAGAAGCCTTTCAATTAGGACATAATAAGATAATCCTTGAGCAACGTTAATTAATAGCGATAGGCAGTTTCGATGATGAATAAATTTTACGCTGAAATTGGGTACAAGCCTATTAGGGATGATATATGTATTTGGCTGTGGAAGTATACATGGATTATTGAGGAAGATTTAAGGTAAGAGTAAAAATGGATATTCATCCTAAAGTTTCAAATGGTAATGCTGCCTTTCTCTACTATTTTACATCGTTGGATCCTTGTTTAATATCTGCCTTGGGTTTTTGACCTAGACTCATTTTTAATTTTCAATAAGAAACTAGTGTTACCATGACTCAAGGCATTGATCAATTCGAACTGCCAATTGTCACTTGAGGATTAGAGTGAAGTTTGCGGGTTTGAGCGAACCTAGAATCGATTTAGATTTTCCATTCAATTTAGTAGTTAATTAATATTATTAAACACTAAAAATTCCATGAAACGAATTGATGACAATTTTGACGTAGGAATTGAAGCAATTTATTGAGACGTGTATCAATACTTTAAGAGATCTTAGCTTACGCATTAATATTAAATCAAAAACAAATTTTCAAATTATAATGATACCTAAACAACTTGAGGTATAGTGCAGACGCTGGAAGTAGTTGAGTGTGCAAAATATGTGGACCCCATTTCCTCAACAGATTTCAGTTGGGAATAGCTCAATTTTTGTTACCCCCTCTCCTTTTATTGGCACTTCTACTGTTTCTGTGGCCCGCTTTTTGATGATGGATTGTAATGAAGGACTACAAGATAAGATGCAAATTTTGAAATAAAATTTTTCGATATCACGCTTAGTTTTCGAGATATTGACAATTGAAGTTGACGTTTTGAGGCATTTCCCAAAAGTTTTTAGTTATGTATATCAAAGCTACCGATATCTGAATTATGAATTTCGATAATACAGCCCAAAGTAAGACGAAAATGTAAAGTATTTTTTTCTCGATATATCGCTTCGTTTTTCAGATATCGATGCTTCAAGTTTTAGGTAAAAAATTTTCCCCATTTTTAACCGTTCCGTACTGCCGCCCCAAGGAGGTGCACCGACAGATTAATATACCTCCGTCACCAGAGACACATAGGCTATATACACTATGAATATCTGGCACGCTCAGGTATTTCCATGTGACTGCGGCGTCTGAGCGTCTACAGGCTTTTAAAAGTGTGAAATAAAAGCCTGTAGAAGCTCCTCCAATTTTCAGCAACATATGCCTACGTCAAAAAATCCGCTGGAAATTTAGAATTAGAAATGAAGAATTGGCACCGTCCCAGCCAAGAAAGGATAGATGACAAAATGAGGCGAAAGAATTGAAGACCTAAAATAACGAGCAGGAGAGATCCCTACTATTTCGGCTATGGTGAACACCTGGTGTATGCGACAACGCTGGACCTAAATATCCCCCTAATGAAAGTGAAGCTAACGCAAAAGACAATGGAAAATACAAGGTCAGAATACAAGGAGAATTGACGGAGTCCTTCCCAGTCAAGCAAGGCGATGGGTTGGCACCTATGCTATTTAATTTCGGTCTAGAAGGAGAAATTCGCAAAGTAAACATTGAGGCAAACGCTGCTTAACAAATTAAAACAGTTGGCAGGGTATGCCGATGAAATAAACTGCCTTGCCAGATCGCTGTCATACCTTAGAGAAATATTCACGGAATTAGAAAATGGAGTTGAACATAAGTAAGATTCTAATTTAGTCAAGGGTGGAAAGAGGAAGAAGAAATTACAACACCACTCGGGGGGAATATAACTTCGAACGGGTAAACCAATTTAATCACCTGGGGCCACAGTCAGCGAAGACAACGATGAAGCGATAGACGTGCAAAGAAGGAAACTGGGAAACTGGAGGCAAGCTGCGGAACATAGAGACCTTTGGAAGAAGAAGCTGATGGCGACCAAGGCCCGAATTGGATTGTAGAACCATCAAAGAAGAAGAGCACTTCTTTGAGGGACGTTGCTGACGCCAAGTTGAAGTAGGGCCTTTGTGGCATGCAAAAGGATTGCTGAGTTAAATCAGAAAGAATCTAACCCACCTTCTAACAGTGAATCCCCAGCGCTGTCTCCTATTTTAAGCATGGGACTTACAGGTAATCGATCTGCCTGATGCTTGACTGATAATGGATTCTCAGACCTCTGCTGAGGTGGGTACTTACTATTAATCATTTCATCTTTAGGTTGGGCTCGTACCAACAGAATTTCGCATTCAATGATTTACACACGGGCCGCCAGCAGGCCTTGATCTGAAGGTTTCTCGCCTCGAGGCCAAGTATCACCGGTCGCTGGTCGCCTACAGTCCAAAAAAATGAGAATAATCTTTATGTAGGTGGGCATTTATCGTCAGTTTGGGCCTTCTATTCACTTCTATTCAGTCTAAAGTTTTCGTTGAGGCCGGAAACTTTTTTACACTTGAATTAACAACCCGCCACACTTTAATGGTACCAATGTTCATCTCAAGCTGAAGTGTATTTATTAGATTTTTTAGGGACACTAAAATGTGAAGTTTTGGGCTGCAAAGTGGGCGTCAAATTTTGAAAAACGCACGCGTGTTTTTGCTAGTTAACGTTAGTAATATTCCGTAATGAATGTTGCTTGGAAGCGGCGACAGACATGTTCCAGTTCGTGAAAGGATTGTGTCGCTGAAGCAATTAAACATCTACCAGCTTTATGTTCATTCTTATTTTACGTATATGCAAGATAAAGAACCAAGCACATCTCAAAGTCCAGTCAAAAATTCTTGCATGCTTAGGAATTGAATGTCCCTTCGTGTTCTGGCAATTCTCGTGACAAAAACCTTATAAAAAATTGCTAGACAATTCTTAAATCCAAAGTGTACATAACATCACTCAATAAGTTCATAGAACGACATATAGACCGTGCAACTTTTGAGAAATGACATATGTCAAACAAACAATATTTGCTAAAATTATGACATTAGTGCACAAGCCAGAGTGGTTTTGAAGATATGAAGTGGGGTGGAATATTGAAGAAAAAAAAATGCTCTTTCCAAAAACAATGTACCATCATAACAAAGGCAAAATTGCACGAATTGCACTTCCAATTGCTTTCGCATCCTTCGTATTCTCCAGATTTAGCCCCCCAGCAAGTATTACCTGTCCTTAAACCGTAAAACAGTGCTTAAAGGAGAGAGTACTACTTAAATAAGATTGTGGGCAATATTATTAGGAACGGCTATATTATTAAAATTAAATATTTTGTAATTCGACGGCTAATTACATTTTTTCATATTAAATTCACCCTTTTGCAAATCAAATTCACCCATTTGAAAATTAAGTACTTCTACATTACATATTACTAGTTGGAACCTGGTGCACCTCGCTGCACCCCATAAGCCAATAGTATGGCGTGCGCCAAAACAATTGGGAATCTCAAAATCACTTTTCCATTGGCAGTGAGAGTCCCAAATCGAACAACGAAAGTATATCTGAAAATAAAAGTCAAATCATCCGCTCATTTATATACCCAATACAAATTCAACGGTCTTACTGCCAATCTTGTCGTGGTCAGATGGAGGGAGTGTTGTTGCCTGAAAACGAATTTCGAGGGGAAATTACAATGTACGTGCGCTTGTATTTTATTTATACATGAACTGTTAATGTGTGTGGAATTGTCATTTCCAATTTAAAGGATCGGCTAGCATACTTATTTCTTGCAAGTTTAGTGGAAAGTAGTTGTGGGCAAAATGGCTCTTTTCAGTGAACTGGTTCTTTTGGATCCGCTCACTAAACAGAAGCATTCAAAAGATCCGTTTATTCGGTTCATTTGGTTCATTGGCCTTAAATATGGTGAAAACGTCAAAACATGGAGTGCCCTAAAACACAACTACGAACAAACACATACATTTCAATAAAACACTAAACACAACACGAATATATCATCAACACAATACAACCAAAAAAGTTCTCTGAGAAAGATATCTCACCCCTTCTGTATGCATTATGATTCATTCATTCGCTCTTTTTTCAGATCATTCCAGTTCAGGTCTTTTTATTAAAGACCCGTACGTTTAGTTCTTTTCATTCATGGTTCTTAACACAGTTCAGTACCACTGAACCAGTGCAGTACCATTAAACGAAAGAACGGAACATGTACTACTTAGTGAACCAGTTCATTTGGCTCAATACGCTGTTCCGTTCAGAACGAACGAATCATTCGCGAACGACACAGCACTAGTGGAAAGGACTTCCTCGATAATCTTCAGCATTGGAGAATCGAGAATGTGGTGGTGGAAATAGTAGAGTGTGTCTATTCTTAACAACAAAATGTATAATAGATTATGGTGGGTCGAGCTTGATCGCTTGACATTATTATAGAAGTAATTTTCAAATGGGTGAATTTAATTTGCAAAAAGGTGAATGTCATTTGCAAAAGCATGAATTTAATGTGAAAAAACATGTGTATAATGTACCTGTTGAGTCCACAGCAAACTGAAAAAATTACCATTAAAAGCCAACTACAAACTATTGTCGAATTTGTGATACGTCCAAACGATGAGGAGGAACGAACAAACAGCACAATCGACACTAGACACCGAACAAGAAATTCATTAGTTTTTTTTCGGTATCCTTCTCCATTGTCATGTTCATCATGCCCAATATTCCACTATCACAGCACCCCAATCACAATTTACCACCACATTTCTACAATTCATAAACATCCCAAAACTGCATTACAAAAACGGACTGGCAGCGATTAATTTCGAAGGTAATTCTGCATTTGAAAATTTGTTACATTTTACCTTTATCGGGAGAACGATACCAAACAGAATTAGTTGTGGTGAAAGGTGTCCAAGGCTTATCACGAGGAAAACAAATTAGTTCCGTTGATTAAGCCCCATCCTGGTGGGCCTGCAGTCAGGTAATGCTCATTACGAATTTATGCAAATTCATATCCTTTCCCATTTGATTTGATACAATTTCGGTGGATTAAATTTCCACGGTAATTTATTTGGATTTCGCTTAATGCGACAATGATGCTTACTGCAAAAGTTTTTCCTTTTGTGGTTGATATAATTTCTAGTAATTAGTTTTTAGTTTGTTTAAGTTTTAATTGGCTTTTAAGGATTTTTAAACTTTTGTTGGGATGCATGTGTCTGCCAATTTGTATGAGCAAAATACAAGCCAACAGAAATAAAATAGAAGAGTGATAAGACAAACGTGACGTCTGTTACGGACAGAATTGTACTTCCCAAAAGTGACACAATCCTTTTTTGGTGGAAGTCCTGTCTGATTATTACATTCAAAATAAACTCCATTATTTTGAAGTGCCTTTAACATTTAAATTTTGGCAGTGAGCTTAGCTGAGTCCCGAGTCGCCATTAAAACTTGAAGCAGCCTAAAACAGGAATTTTTGCTCGTAGTCCAGTCCATGGTGAAAGGATTGTGCCAAAGGATATTCGGGCGACATTGTCAAATAGCTTAAGGTTGTATTTAGTGTATCCATTAGGTCACAACTTCAGCTGGAAAATATTGCAACTACAGGGCTTTCAGCCAAATTGCATCTGTGTAGAAATGGCCATATCGTGGTAGAGTTGAGTTGAAAAAAAAAACAAGATTGAAAAGGAACCTCTTAACCCCAAGAGCTGCTAGTCCCTTTTCTCTCGTCCTGTGCACTAGGACCCTTCTCCATAGAATTGGACTGGTTCGTTGTAAATTATGATAAAGCTGCCGGCTTCAGCCCATAAATTGCGCTTAATGAATTATAAATTTTTTTTACAGTGTATATGAGATTGCCGTGTACCACCAATATACATATAAAGGAGTTTCTGTTGGTGTTACGAAATACATCCACCCAGGAAAAACACCAATAGTAATCTGGTATCCTTCTTGACTTTTGGATGGGATTTTTTTAAAACTTTTCCCCTTTGCCTGATACACTTTTGAAGTTCTCCCTTTGATTTTATCTTTCTTAGACATTCTTCAGATATTTAAACCTCCAAGCATTGCGAAATTTTTGAGTGCTTACCTTCAATCCTTTTCACACAATAAATAATTCCAAGATAAATAATTTCCATTGAAATTCGAGACCTCATGCTTCAGTCAATACGATTTAATGTCTGCTTGTAATCCTTTTGCTAAAGGATGTTTGGCTCATCATAAATGGAATAACTGCACGAAGTTTCATCTGCTTTAGTGTAGGTGGGAAGACAAGAACGGGAGTATTTAGATTAGACTTGATCTAGAAATGTAGTGACTATAAGGCACCAACTGAAAAGTAGATTAAACAAGAATCAAGTGCTGTAGAGATACCAACACTATTAGATAAAGACTGTGTCTTAAGAACGAAACTTCGGCAGATTACTAAAATCAACATTTCCCGTGCTGAAGCAGATAGCGTCAATGTAAGGAATGTGGTGGTTGCGGGAAGTTTTAGTTACATAAGTTTTTGGGGTAGTGGAAAAGTTTGTGTTATGCGAGGGCTTGGACAACGCTAACGTTGGATTTCGGGAATCAGGCAACTGTAATGTCATACAACAGGTTTGAATACTTCTTTTGTGCAATTTGACATTTTAGGATGGTGTTATCTGACGTGTATAATCTTTCCATATTGCGGATGTTTCTGCTCTTTATTTAGTTGAAAATTCACCTTAGCTGTTAACATTAAACTTGAACTGTGAAGATTTTAATTAACTTCCAAGTGAGGTTTCTTGATAATAATAGCTGTTTCTTCCTCTTATCTTTATACTGGAGTGGATTTTACTGCGATGCGTTACATTATATGGATTTGACACATAAATGCGTTGCGTGTTGGCACTTAAATGCGTTGTGAAATTTAAATTCATGTTGAATTCGCGTTGAGTCTCTCATCAAAATCCATTTTTAATATTGATTGAATTGAATTGATTTAATCCGAGCTAATAATATTTTTGCAGAAAAAACAAGACAAATTTGACAGAGTATTGAATGCGTTGTATGCGTAAACGATAAACAGCTGTTGCATTACATTGCGATGCATTGAAGGTAGTCCCAGGGCCGGCGCTTGGGTTTTTTGCGCCCGGTGCACTATGGTATGTTGCGCCCCATAAGCTGTTCATTTTTGAATTCTGTATAGGACAATGGAAAAAGACAGAAGCACTCGCTGAATGGGTGAAATAATTTTCATACTTTGCACAAAATTTAAGATTGCACCATAATAATGCGTATAACATAAAAAATAAGATTACATAGATAGGAAGTTTCACATGGTTCAACATCCAACCAAAAAAAATCTACTGAAAACGTCGTTTACGGAGAAGAAAGTAGGCGAAGACGATTGGGCGGGCAGAATTCTTTCACGGAATTTTCGAATCAACTTTCTGCCAGATGTGCGGTTTTTATGTTTTGCCTCCCTTGTGGTAGTAAAAGAAAAGAAATGCAAGAAGGCATTCTTCATCGGTTCTTCATCGAATTTCAAAAGGTCATTGAAGATTACAGCCAAATTTTGTTGGTTTGCCCGTCTGAAACTGGACATATTAATTTGTCAGATAGTAGTTCCCGACTTCACCGACCGAACTACGCAGGTTCGTGCCAGGCCCGTGCGCAGGAATCTTCAAAGGGGGGGTCTCAACTATATATTTTTATGACAGTCTAAAGCGTTGGTATAAGTAGATATTTAAGGACAAAAAGTAAACAAAACAGTTTTTTTATCATCAAATATATTTAACTAAAAAACAAAAATCATAAATTACTACTTAACATATTAACTCCACGACGAACCGGAAAGAACTCGTCTAAAACTCTCTGCACATCAATTTCGACCTCACGATGTATATTGAGGGAGGCTAAACCGTTCAAGCGATCTTCAGAAATGGTTGATCTGAGATACGTTTTAAGACGACGTAGGGCAGAGAAGGAACGTTCATTTGTCGCGGTAGTGACAGGAAAAATAGCCATAATGCGAAGAATTTGATGTACATTCGGAAATGCATCTACATTACAAATGTCGAGTGCTTCAAGCGAATTTTTTACGTCCATTCCGGCAATGCGTCGTCGCCAAGCTTGAACTTCACTTCTCCAGATGCCTTCAGAATCGTCATGCAAAATGGTAGAGTATGGTGCAAATAATTGCATACATAACTCTTCACTGAGTGTTTCCATTTTACTGGGGAAAAGGCAGGCAAAATTTGATAAGATATTGCGATGATTTAGGAATCGATCATGAAGATGAGCGATGGACGTATCAAGATATGGAATGTAGGTGGTTACCCGGTAATAATCTTCAACTGAGTCAACCATCACGTTAGCGCATTGCGTTTGCTTCGAGGTGAGCCTAGGCTTTCGCAATTCGAAGTCGTATTCTTTACTAATTTTGCTCGTGTAAATTTTAATATACTCGCTCGCTAAGCTCGCACGTGATTTGAACGTTTACATTCACTGGAAAACTATCACTTTTCTTTGCTTGTAGAACAATCTACTATTTCTCAGGATATAATATTTTCCTCAGTTTAAATAATTGTTTTAGACATTGAAAAATCGCCACTTTTCTTTACCGGAAAGTGATTTATGCCACTTTAAGAAAACGGCTCAATTGTATTCTCCGGGGACACTCTAACGCGCCAATAAGAAACACGAAAATAGAAACGGCGCAAAATGGATTATGATTAGAATATTAGTCCAGAGGCGCGTTTTTATTCTAATATTTTCAATTCATAGTTTAATGAATTTTTTGGGTAAAGGATTCCCAGGGAAGGGAGGGGTTCGAACCCCCAAACCCCCCCCCCCCCGTCCGCACGGGCCTGGTTCGTGCAAATTAGTGAACTGAACTTCAATTTTTGCCTGAGTTCCCATACATTTTCACATACTGGACCCAGGAAAAATAAAGCCTGAGTTCGCCGAACAGAACAAGAATTTGAGATCGAACGTTAAGAACATGAAATTGAGCTTACTCAAAATAGAGTAATCAACTAGAATAATGGAATATCCTTCCAGTGAGCTTTTGAATTTCTAACTTCTGGCATGAACTGAATATAGCAGCCGGTGAAGCTACTTATGCGGATTTGGCTGAACTTTATTGAACTGAGGCCAATGAAGCCGGGGTATAAAAGAACAACAAAAAAGAGCATTTAACGAGGAGTTCTCGCCACAAGGAGTTTTGTTCTTCTCATTTAGTTCATTTACTAACAATGCTTTAAACAGAATTTAACGGTGCAGCAACAGCGCTCTCAAGTTTATATCAATCACGGTAAACAGCAATATACAATATCCAAGTCATCGGGACAATTTTTCCTTTTTGTGAGTGGATATGGTGCTTCTTACAGAATTTTCAAAAAGTTCTCCAAATAAATGAGAGATTTTTTCCCGAATTTCTGGAATCTCGAAGCTAAAATATCTGGAAACTTCCTGCATGAGGAGAAATGAAATTTCCCCGTTTTATCTTGCATGAGAAAGTACAGGGACAGAATTTCCATGAGAATACTTTTCAATTTTTTCTTTAAATCTTAATTTCTTAAATTGCGCCCCCGAAATTGCGCCCGGTGCAAGTGCACCATTCGCACCTATGAAAGCGCCGCCCCTGGGTAGTCCGCATCAATAGGTCTCCCGTCATTGAAATATTCAGTTGTAAACTTGATATGTCAACGCTTTCATGCAACGCAATGCAATTATGTACTTCCAGTTGTATAGCAGACAGGTTTTTAAAGTCATCGTGAATTCAGCCAATAGACGGCTCAATACCATGTTTCCATCGTACTTGGAATCCTCTGATTTCGGCAAAAAAGTAGATTTCGAAATCTAAAGTGAAATCAGCCAATTCAGCATAAACACTCAGCATGGAAATTTTGTCGGCTGTCATAATTTTTGGCAGGTGGAAACGTATTTGAACTAATCTGCTATCGTTACAATGTCAGCAGAACGGCCGGAAAATAATGCGATATCAATTTTAGTTTTATTATCATTTTAATTACTTGATACGTTTTTAAAATGTTATTATGATAAGCTAAATGCGATGTAAACACATTTGGGTTTCTTCAAATTGTTTTATTAAAAACTACTTATTAAAAACCGTACATGAAGGTTGAAAAAAATTATATTTTCTCTGTTTTTTTTTTTTAAATAAATTCTCTAAACTTATTTTGTCTCTGATACTATTAGTGACATCGTACGAAGAGTGATGTCTAAACCTGATGCGATCCTTGGATATGCCAACCCAAACCCACGATATGTTTCTATCAACTTCGGCCAGCGATTTTTATATAATCGCTTTTACGAAGACATGTACTGAGTTTCTAAGCAGAGTTTACCTTGAGTTTACTCAGATTAAGTGCCCATGGAAATGGGAATTGAGTAAAGTTTCGTTAAATCCAAGTAAACTCAACATCAACATCAGTATCCTTTACAACACATATACTAAGGGCTAAGGCGATATAATCTAAAATTTTGTATCTGTCAATTCAACCCAGCACTTCCATGGAAACGGCATCGAGTGATCTTGAGAGAAAAAGCTTTCTGTTTACTTAACGAAAACTCTACCCTGTCTCATGGAAATAGAGTCATGGTTATATGTAGTGGGATCTTCAATGCCGAATTTTTCGACTCCTCCTTCCAAGTTTTCGGGGGATAGATACATATAATGACTCGAAAGCTCCTGGAGATGGTGTACTATGTACTTGCTTGCAGTAACCTTCTCAATTCCTGTTCAATAACGCTTCCTAGTTTTTCCAATTCTTTGGACATTGATTTCTCGCTCTTAAAGTCTCTCTTGTCCACAATTACCTGTTCTTGATTTGCTGTTACATTCCACCGTCAAAACCTTTATGATATCCTAATATCCTGCATAAACCATATCCAGGATATTATGGATTCTAAAGACGAAATAATACTTTCAGGTGATTTTAATTTACCCAATGTTCAATGGGTATCTTGTAATGAAGGTGATAACTACCTCCCTTGAAACAACCTTAATTTTAGGAAATCTTGCTCTCTGAATTCCCTTTTCTGATACGGCTTGAGCCAAATGAGTGGTGGTTTGATCTTGTATTCTTTTCCGACTCAGGCAACACATGTTGGTTGAGCCCAGTTCATTAGTCTTGTCGTCTGTCGATATTTATCACCCTCCTCTTCTACTGAGATATTGTTCTACCTTTAACAATAAACTAATCTATAATCCTTTATTTTAAAAAGGCCAATCTTGAAGAACTGACATCCCAGCTCACTCCGATTGATTTCAATAGGTTGCTTTCCTCAAATGAGTTGTATGACGATGTTGCAGGTTTCCGTGACTTAAGCGTAAATTTGGTACCCTATTACTAATCGGTTAAGCCAGTGGGATGCGTTATTACGGCTATCAGCTGTACAGAACAACTTGCGGGATTCCGCAGAGATTCGAGCAGGGCTCTCTTCTTTGGATCACAATGTGTAACGTTGAGGCGTTGAGGGCACGATTTCCAATGGAGCAGGTCGGGTCGGGCTCGCGTATGACATCAGGGTAGGGCCTTTTCATAAACGTCAAAGCAACAGAGCAACTGAGCAACAACTCATCGGCAACAAAGCAGCGCAAACTTCTTTTCGCTTACGTATGCGGTACATCAGTCCGTTCCTAAACGCAAAGTTCAGTTCCCGTATTTGATGGTAGGACGATGCCACGATGAGATCAAAGCATGAGTGAACGAAACAATCTGGGGGGGTTAAAGCGTAGCCTGGAAGTGCTGGTCTTACGCTTGTTCAGTACAAAACTGAAGCCGTGCTGACCAGCAAACAAAGAAAACTAGTACCCACAAAGAACAAGGTATGGGAACAGATCATTCGCCCACAGCAAAAAGGGTCTGCTATTTGTGAAACATATGTAAGAATGCTGTCTAACGTGCAGGCTCTATAACGAGTTGTCGCCTGATGGCGAGGCAGAGTTGAGCAGGATGGCTATAATGATGCGTCATGCGAAATAGGGGGGATGATCCCCATAGTAATACTGGCGAAAGAAGGGATGCACGTTTATGATTCAGAATATGTTAGAGGGCGGCCCAAAATGGTACCTCGGGCAAAATGGTATGCAGGCAGAGACGAGTCCGTTAAGGTTCAGTGGACCCACAGATTTATCCAAACCTGGAAAGATAGGTAACAAGCAAGAGTGGGGAAGTGAGTTTTATTTTCAAAACTTATTGAATCCAACTCCAAGAATAAACGAAGATCCACGGGCGGAGCCGATTGTAATCCCTCAAGATAATATTTCAATAGAAGAACCTACAAACTATAAATAGGCAAAAAAGAAAACAAACCGCCAGGCACCTATGGAATCGTAGCTGAGCTACTAAAGGAAGTAGGCTCGTAGCTCTTAAAAACCTTACACAAACTCATATGCAACACCACGAAGGAAGAAGTTATGCCAGATGACTGAAAGAAAGCGATTATATAACCAATCTTCAAGAACGGAGATAAATTAACCTGTAAAAACTACAGAGGTATCTCACTCCTCAGCACCAGCTACAAATCTTTGTGAAACAAAGACTAGAGCCTATAACGGAAGGCCTTATAGGAGAATATCAAGCTGGTTTTAGGATAAACAGGTCAACATCGGACTAACTGCTGATATTGAAGCAAACTCTGGAGAAAACCTCCGAAAGGAATATAGATATATACCAGATATTTGTCGACCTTCAACAGGCGTATGACTCGATAAACAGAGAGAGGCTGAACAGGCTCCTATTGGGATTAGGAGTCTCCTCGACCAACTGACCAACAGATGGCAAACCTTGTGTAATACCCTTGGCAAATGGACATCGTTACGGCGAATATTCAACATCGTAACGACGAAAACCAACGATGCAAATTTTACGTTGTTACGACGAGAACTCAAACAGAGGTCTATCTGCCGATTGATAGATCATTCATTCAGTTATTATAACTGCGAAAATATAATGATGAATTTTACTATGTGTCATCCCCTAATATGACATCCTCCGTAACGACGAATTATCATAAGAAAAGGGTATAAGAAAAAGATTAGTTAAGTATAGCAAATACAGGTATATACTCGTCAAGGTAAACTTTAGTTAATGTTGTATTTAATGTTTCAAATTATGTGAGAAAAAATCTAAATTTGAGCGTATTTTATGAATTCTTATTTATAATACCGCAATACGTTAAGTTTATAACAATTAAGATAAAATTTCCTACAAATTTAATAATGTCATAATTACAAATCTGGAAGTAATCTGAAAATCTGATTTGATCCTTCTATTCACCAATCCAAGGCATTACCTACGTACCATATATGTATGTAGACAGGTCAGTCAACACTCAACTGAATACCAATTAATGTGACACTATAATCTTCATTTGCACCTTAAAACTAATTACCTTAACGAACTTCTATCTCTATACAGAAACAGTCCCCTCTGGCAATGCTAATTCTTTGTGAAATTACAACATGCAGAACAAAGTGCGAAAAGTTTATTTTGCATAAAACAATATCCAAGTAAATTTCCCAAAAAGGATCACCATATTGTTGGATTACACGGTAATCGGTACGTGCTACACAATAAGTCATCAAAGTTCGTTTATTTATTTGTAATCCTTGAGCGAGCACAGAGACATAGAGAATAACAGGAGCAAAAAGGAAGCTGAAAAGTAGCAAGGAGGCAGCAACAATACCCAAAAGCCAATGGTAGCGAAAATTTTACTGCACGTCGTCTTCGTTGTTGTCGTCGTCTAAATTGTGAAAATGTTTACCAATACACTTCTAAAAATGATATACCAACTCATCTACACGATTGTTTTCAACAGGGCCATTACTTGCTAATTAACTACAATCTTAGGAGGAAGCAACAGGACCAGCAGGAGCTAGCGAAAAAGCATAGCAACGGTCACATTTTATAGGCGACTTAAAAAAGGTTTTACGACCCTGGTGGAAATTAGAAATGGCTGCGTTTCGGGGTCTAACCAGAACTAGCACTTCATTTTCTGGTTCATTGTCTACGTGAAATTGCTTTTATGCAAAATTTACCAACATTTCAGCGGCTCTATTAAACGTCTCATCCGGGTATTATCCTGACGTCACATCACACACATATACATATACACCAAATGGCCTTTTAGTCGGGATATCTCCTTCCATCAGTCAACACTTGACTCCAGCTTGGGCCTTTGGAATCCTTTCAACGAGTTTCTTTAGAATTGCAACATTCTCAAAGTCGAAATCTGTCGGATGCAAAAAGTCGGATATCAAGTATGTATGGCCGGCTATTTTGAAGGATGCTGCCTGAAATTAAGTACACCAAAAAGGATAAAAAAAAGGAGTGAGTAAATCTGTGTGCATGATGAATGCGAGTTGCGAGATGTTCAAATATAACGATTATACAACAACACTTTAAAGCCTCTATTAGATAAATACACAGCCACATTTCATTTTGTTTTTTCATACTAATACATTCAGGAGTTAATTACGTGTCCGTGTGCTTAGCTCAATATACGGGCGAGTAGCTGACGACTCCTGCCGCCAAAAGCTATACACATCGAGTATTAGAGAGAAAGTAATTAGCCAGATTGTTATAGGTGCTATAACGATAAAAATTTCATTAAATTCGACTAATTAACGGGAGGCCAACGCAATAAACTTTCACAAATTCCAACTTACACAGCCAAGGAGCCGGCAAATGGTGTCTTTATGTATCGAACAATAAAAGGACTTCTTTTATTGGCCGCGCGCGTTCAAACGTGGCCCTACTCAAAACGTTTTGTACTTGAGGCCAGATTTGGGGCTTGGCTCCGCAGTTTACTACACACTGACTCCGTCTTAAGGATTTGCTTTACGACCACTGAACATGAATAGTTATTATATAGCCATCGGTTAAACATTTATCGTATTTCTACTACAGTTAAAGCTTTTAGCAATTTACAATTTTTATATGTACGTACATGCATTTGTTTTTTTTTTGATACAAGCTCATTTTACAATTTTTTTTTGTTATTCCAAATCCGCGGGAATACTTTCCTGGAAGATAGTTGAAAGAGGGTTTTTTGTTTAAATTTTTATACAATTTTAAATCCTAATTGTTATTAAATGTTAAAAATATTGCAGATATTGTTTAAACAATTTATAAGTTGAGCCCTCTTAGATGGATGGACCATGGCGCGTGGCCATATGATCTTAGTTTGGAAGGCGTACTGTACTATGGTGGAAACATTTCAGTCTTGAACTAACTAAAAAAAATTCAAAATTCAAAACACAAAAATTGAATTAATTAACAAATCAATGGAAATAGATCCTCGAAATGTCATGGAACAGCTTTGCGGATGAATGGGCGGAAGGTATCATAGTCAAAATACCAAAAAGGAGACCTAACTAGTATACGACAACTGGAGAGGCAGCTGTCTATTATCTACTGGAGGTAAAGTCTTGTACCATATTTTTTTACCTAGGAGACAGTAGACCGAACGCTTAGTAATGCTTTGATGTTGACTCATGTTTTGGCAACACGAACCATAGTTTACTCAATGTGGGAACTGAAGATGGGTTTGTGATCACTCGCTTCTACTAAGCTACCAACCACGTGTCTGTTTCCGTAAGAAACTTAGAACTCTCTGTAGCTGTGCCATTCGATGTATACTGATGGGAATGCGACTACTCATACTTCATTCTATGAACGTTAGACTCTATAGATGTTTCAATCGGAAAGTCGATGAACGTAATAAAGACTAAAGAACTCGCCTTCAGAGTTCCTCGAATGAATCACTTTATCAACAACTTTTGAAAAAGATTTTCATTTCTGACGGTTAAAGGAAAGATTGAATGGCGTCGAATCTAAACTCCACACTAACTCCTCCGATGTCTTCCTGGGAAAATTCTAACTCGCCTTTTTTCTAATCTTTATATTCGACGTGTCAAATTTCTCTTAACCTGTTAGATATATCTTATCATGACAAGTAACATTCTGACAGACTTCTAGTACTAACGGCGTCTCCTAAGCTTAGTTCTACTGCTTGGAATTAGGTTATGGTTTAATTGAAGAAAGGAGAATGCAAAATTTGGTACCCAACTCCAATAGCTATGTGTAATAGGTCGTTGAATAGGTATTTTTGTGAAAATAGGTTGCTGTGGCGCCTAGTTCGAAACCTTTGTCCATTCTGAGTAATACGGTCAGAACTGTACAAATATAGAGTTTTACATATCACCCTGTATTTTTGTAAACGTATAACTAAAGAAATTTGGGAGTTTTTTAAACAATAATGTCCTTACCTTACGTGGAAAACGAGATAGGTGAAATTTGTTCAAAAAACCCAAAGTTTCGTCTTTCACGACTCATAACCCAAATAGTTGGTAAGAAATAACCATCGCCTCATAAACAGATGGAGGAATTCTGCCTTTATTGGTACCTTATTCATGGAAATAGGTTATACGTTAAAAAAAATAGTGTCTGAGTGGACATGGGGGAATAGGAAATACCTCCACTTTTTTGGGCATCGTGATTCGCCGTTGTTTCCGGTATGCCCAATGATGGAAGAAGACGCAGAACTCGTTTTGTTTAGCTACTGGAGATTCGCCGATGAAAGGGCGCCAGCGCCACTAACACCGGAAAACATCCTAGACACACATTATGAGGACCAAGGAAATGTGGAGAAAAGTGGAAGAAACGCTGAAGGCCATACACAGAAAGTTAAGGTTGCAAGAAGCCGTAAGAAATAGAGAATGTTGTTCCATGAGCAGTAGCAGCTAAATAAAGCTGAACGACCCCCGTGATGTAAAGCTTATTAGCCAGTCACTCGGGGGAGGATCACGTCGAGGCGACTTTTTAGTTTCATGTATACTTAGATCCATATATGCATGTGTCCAAGTATTTATATGGGCGAATGTGTGCCTGTATACCTAACGGTTCCAGTCCAATATAACCGCCATGCGGGATAATCGGCCAGTAAGAGGCGCTTGAGCCATGGCGGTAGCATGAGCTTTTTACCTCTTGGAAAAAAGGCTCAATCTTAAGAAAGGTTTGAAAGGCGCGAACTTTACAGTGTGGAGATTAATTCTCGAAGGAGTACCTGGCAAAATGCGTTGCTCGTCTAAGCGACACCTGGCCCTTATTTCGGCGAAGACATTCCCCAAAAGAACAAGGGCGAGGATCTGGCTTCCAAAAAATGCAAGCAGAACCAGACCATTGTTCGAGAATCTTCGGCGCCACAACAAGGACAACTTCAAGGTACTCAAGGCCGAGGAACCCCAGCAAAATAGTATAACTCTGGTACTGCTGACCAACGACGAGTGCCTAGAGGGACTAAGGCAGGCATGGATAAAGGTTTTAAAAACGGCTTAATCTAACGAAGCTTACGGCTTACGTCGGTGAAGAGGTTATGAGCGCTTGAACTAACAGTCATGAGTATCATTACTTCTTCAAATTAGACTCACCCAGGTCGAAACCCGGCTTCAGTGCATGAGCCATCTCCACATGGTGGAAGAGCTCCGCTTATCGGGCCAAAGAGTCATAAGAGGCTCGCGAGCCGTGGTTTGTCGACCACTAACCTAACCTATTGGGGATCGGTCCCAGGTCTTAGACAGAGTAAACAACTAATAAGACTCTTTGGCTTAAGGGGCGATATCTCTCTGTGCAGAGCGGACCTTAAGTTGTTGGTGAGATATCAGTCTGGCTATGTAGGGCTGGGGAAGCTCCTTCACAACCTAGGCATGCCTCAGAACACAGAATGTGGACTCTCTGTATGGAAGGCGTCGAGACTTTTACACATATTTTCTGTGAATGTCCTGCTGTTATCTGCGTTAGAAGAACGTTTATTGGAGTACTTTGGAATCTCGCTCAGGACCGGCCTTCTTCAACTAAAATGTTTCTTGCTTTCATCCGGAGGGCCGATTGTCTGTTTCGTTAGTCCCATTTTACACGACGAAACACGAAGCAAAAAGTTCCCTGGAAGCTTGCTCGGTTCGAAGAGGAGAGGTGAGAGAGGGCTTGAGGGAACACGTGCTCCTTCATGCCCTCTCTCACCTCTCCCGGTCAAACCGAGCAAGCCTCCAGGAAACTTTTTGCTTTGAAGATTATTTAGGTGCATGCAGAGGCTAGATTTGGCTTAGGCACAAGAATTGATTTTACAGTAGTTATAAGAAAGTAGATATCATAATTGTGGTACTTCATTCAAATGTAGTAATATTTTATGCAAAAATGAGAAAATGAAAGTTTATTTTGACCATGATGAGATGCGACTGCAAACCTAGTGGATCTTTTAACATGTGCATATTTGCCATGTACAATATACTAACTAGGCTGAAAAGGTTAAATATTCAATATTCGTCGAAACTGTGAATTCAGCTGTAATCGATTTTTTTTAAAGCGATATCAGTGATTAACATTCGTTGTAAACTTAAAACTAACAAAAAACAGAAGAAATTTGAAAACAAATTTTAAACAGTGGGTTACAAAATTAGATATGATTATTTTATGTCAGCAATATAAATTAATATATAGTATGTTTAGTGTGAAAAATAAATAAACTGAATAATATTATTCTCCCGGTGTTATTTACATCGCTTATACATTCGTGTAGTTTATCTACAATTTTGTACAATATTGTGTTTTTTTACAAATCAATTTTTAGTCCATTATAGAGTATGTTCTTTTAATCATTATAAATACCTACCATTTACCTGTAATTCAAACATTTCCAACTAAATAATTGCTTATACAAATAAATCTGTGTGATCTACATTTGTTATGAACTCGTGCATATTAACTATTACACAAATCAAATTTACATAAATAAATCATAATAACATTACAAACCCCACCTTCCTCGCTAAGGGCTGGTACAAAAAAAGGTGAGAGAATGTCGCGCTATGTATAAAACACTACAAAAAAAACAAAATGGTCGCTAATGTGTCGCCGAGGATAGGCGCTTCCTGACAACATTCTTCTATGGAGAAAACTCACCCCTATGGTTTCGATGGGGGGTGGTTAAGGAGCGCGCTGTTAAAAAGTAGTTTGCATAAAGTTAAGCCTACCTAGAGTATATCAAGTATGTATTTATATTTGTGTATATGTACGTACTATGTACCGGTTCGCATGCAACAGTGCAATTAAACTGTAAAACGCTATTAAAATGGTGAAAAGTAACGGCATCAGGCAAACATTTGTTGAACACTGTCATGGCGGGTAACGATAGCATCTAACTACATAAATGGGCAATTTTTCATTCGAATGGTTTTTAATTGAATTTGAAGCGTTAAGTATTATATTTATAATTTTTGTTTTGTTTTTTTGTTTCTAATGTAAACTTTTGTTTATATTTTTTTTTATTTTTACATCTGCGTCTGTTTCATTTTTGTTTTTTGATTTTTAATTGAATTTTTAAGTTTTAAAATTTTGTTTTAAGGAAATACCTTTGTCGTGCAAAAGCAACACTCAAATTCCGTTGGCACGTCTGAGTCCAATAATTCCTTCTTCTTCATGCTAGCGTTTTGGATCTGTTCTAAGGCAACTTGCCGACGGAGTTCAGCTACCTCCTAGAATGGTGGGGTTTTTTGGAGTTGGTTTTGATTTTTTTTTCAGTTTCACATTTTATTTGCAATATTCACAAAAAATATTATAAACGTTAAGCATTTTTATTTCTTTCTCAATAACAAAAAATAAAAAAAAACTTAAAAATAATAATAAAGTTTAGAATCTAAAAAAATTTGTATCGTGTAAAATATTTTGGGTTTCTATTTTTTTCTAGCTGAATTTTAATTAATTAATTAATTAATATTGTGATATATAATATTTTTTTTTAATTTATCAAAAAATTAAAAGCTCATTCTTTAGAGACACTAAAAGCCGAACATTCTATTCGAAAGTAACTAGTTGTGAATAGAAATAAAACATGGACCGATTCTAACAGTTGTGAAACACACGAAAATTATTTATTATTTAAATTTATTATTATTATTATTAATGGTGCAACATTCTTTTGCGTTATCAACATTTTAATATTATCAAATCGCTTATTTGAATTAATTATCGCCTAATGGATGTATGAAAATTAAGTAAATGATTATTATCGAGTTAGGAAAAATCCGAATATTGCTTTTAATCCAAAACTCCAAACAAAATTGTGGCGATTAAATCTGTGCAGCTGGCAACCCCTTTTAAAAAAATTTCTATAGGTTTTTGTAACATTCGTCCATAGAGGTGTTGCCAGTTATATTAGGAAAGTAAATAAAAGTAGTAAAGCGTCAACTCAGTATTTGTTGTTATTCCCGAACAGATTTGGGATATTTATTATCCAATTCTTGGTGTGAAATCATTAGCTGCGTTCCTTTTCTGCTAATTTTTACTATTTTTTACACTTGCGTACTAGCAACTACACTTGCTCTTATAAACGAGTAGATAGCACTTGCAATTACACAATTGAAATCCGCTAGGGGGAAAGCGGCCATTTCGAGTCTATTGTGAATTATTTTCACTTACGCCATTACCCGCTAGATGGCTTTTATTTGTGTCGAGCTGATTTGCTCATATAAAAACGTCCATAAATAAAACTTCAGTCGTATAATTGTCAAAAATTATTATCTTTCGTTTTACTTTAGAAATTATCGCATTAATTTCTCCATTGTGTCACAAATTCTTCTTTTAAGAATTCTTTAATTCTAAAGTTTAAAGTAACGTCAAAAATTTCAAGTGAGATTCTACTCAAATCAGAAAATTTTGCGTTCCTTTTCTGCTCTGCTCACAAGTACTAAATAGTAGAAAAGGAACGCAGCTATTGTTCCGGTTGATTTCAATAGCTGCGTTCTTTTTACATTGTGATCCAGCTCAGATTATTTACTTTCAAGTAAATTAACAACAAATGTTTTCGATGGCTGTTTAAAAAGTTCAGAGCAGAGCAGTTACTTTGGGAGCAGCTGTCAAATTGATGTCAAAGCAGAAAAAATCAGAAAATAGCAGCTGTCTCAAAGAACACTTTTCTGCTCAGCTTTGCTCTAAGTTCCGTTTTTAGAGATTAGATACGAATGTCAATTTTGGAGCCGTTTTAGACGGTACGCTCCAGCGCATATGCCTCCCGAACTTTGTGGACAAAGGAAGAAGTCGGATGGTACCACGAATCATCACCACTTCACCCTTCATCACCAAACGTTCGTGAGGCATGTCCACTGAAATGCATCATCTGAACCGGCTCTTAGAATCTATATTAGGGGTCGTCCATTAATTCTTCTTCTTCTTTAACGGCTCTACAACCGGGATCCGGTCCTGGCCTCGCGCAACTGTTCTCTCCACCGATCCCGATTCTGAGCCGATGTCATCCAGTTTGGCATCCCTAAACTCTGAGCGTCCTGGTCCACGCCATCCTTCCAGCGAAGGTTGGGCCTCCCTCGCTGTCGCACCCCATAGGTCTTACCGCAGAGAACTTTCCGAGCAGGCTCATCTTCACTCATACGAGCTAGATGCCCTGCCCACCGGAGCCTACCGAGCTTTATTTTCTTCACAACATCTATGTCGCGATAGCGCTCGTAGATCTCGTCATTGTAGTCTCCGGAATCGTCCTTCCTCACATACGGGGCCAACAATCCTCCGAAGTATTTTCCTCTCAAACACGCCCAAGAGGTTTGAGTGCTTTTTGCTAAGCACCCACGTTTCGGATGCATATGTGAGAACGGGTAAGACCATCGTCTTATATAGTAAAAGTTTAGACGTTATAGTTAGATATTTGGATTTGAGGAGCCTTGACAGACTATAGTAGGCTTTGTTGGCTTTTAGCAGTCGTGCGCGTATTTCTGGTTCCATGCTATTGTCGGCTGCTACTATTGACCCAAGGTAGGTAAATGATTTTACCACGTCAAACTCGTGTTCCGCTACTTTGATTGTGGGACCAATGTTAGGTGTTCTTCCAGACGAGGCCACCATGTACTTTGTTTTGCTTTCGTTAATGTGCAGTCCCAGATTTCCTGCCGCTTGCTCAATCTGAGTGAAAGCTTCTTGTACAGCTGTTGTTGTTCTTCCAATGATGTTAATGTCGTCTGCGTAAGCCAGTAATTGGGTGGACTTGTGGAGGATTGTACCCCTTGATGTCACGCCCGAATCTCGGATCACTTTCTCCAACGCCAGGTTGAAAAGGAGGCAGGCCAGACCGTCCCCTTGTCGGAGTCCATTATAGATGTTGATTGGTCTGGACAGTGTTCCGGATACCTTTACTTGGCTTGACACATTGATCATGGTCAACCTACATAGTCTTGTCAGTTTGTTGGGGATGCCGAATTCTCTCATGGCTTTGTAGAGTTCTACCCTGGCTATGCTATCATAGGCGGCTTTAAAGTCTATGAAGAGGTGTTGAATTGAGTTTTGAAACTCTAGACATTTTTCCATAGCCTGCCTCAAGGTGAAAATCTGATCAGTCGTTGATTTGCCTGGGCTGAAGCCACACTGGTAATGGCCTATGATGTTTCTGGCGTATGGGGCCATCCTGTTTTGTAGGATAGCGGAGAATATCTTATACACGGTACTCAACAACGTTATACCGCGATAATTAGTGCACGCTGTGATATCTCCTTTTTTGTGTACCGGACAGAGGATGCCTTTTCTCCAGTCTTCTGGCATCACTTCCTGCTCCCATACTTGCACAATTAATTCATGAATCGCTTGGTGTAATGTAGGCCCTCCATATTTAACCAGCTCCGCTGCGATGCCGTCTGCACCCGAGGCCTTGTTGTTTTTGAGCTGGCTGATGGCTCTGCTAACTTCTTCTATGCTTGGTGGCGGCAGCATAGCATTGTCATCAGATATTGGTGGAGCCTCCGAATCCTCAGTTAGCGTCTATTAATTACGTGAACCATTTAGTGTAGAGGGGGTTGACCCGAATCTCACACAATCTCACGTGGGAGGGGTCTCGGCAAATTTCACATAATTTGTTTCCGCAAAACTGTGTAAATTTTTTTTTATTTGTGAAGAAAAGCAAGCTTAGGGGTTACACTTTGTACTACCAGTTTGCTTGTTGTTAAGTTCATGGTGCAATGTCTAGTAGAAAGCTTGGCTTGAAGAATAGAGGAGCATAGGAAAGGTTACAGGGGATCTGGGGTTGCTCAAGGAATTGTCGATGATGAACCTTACGTTTGAGCTCTAAGATGTTGTACGAGTTGGGAAATATTGAATGTAGGAGATTATTCCACAGTCGAGTTGTTCAATTCATAAACGAACTTTTAGATCGTACTGTGTCCGAGGGGGTTGGTTTGTAGGGTATGGAGGTCGACCGAACGGGCTAGTCTTATACTGCGGTTTTTCCCGCAGGCAGGAGGCTCTGAATTTTAGTGGAACAGTCGCTCTGGCAATAGCGATAATGTATAGGCTACGTTGGCTTAAAGGAATGAGTTTGATGGCACGATATTCGCCTTGTTGAAAGGTGGTTTTAGGGCCCCTGTCTAGATATACAAATTGTATTCAAGCCGGGGACGAATGTAAGATTTGTAGATTGTAGCCAGGGCTGCTGTTAGTTTTGCTGTTAGTTTACCACAGTTACCGCTATGACTGACGGAAAACCCACCGTCTAAGGTGATGATTGATGTAATTATATAAATATTTTGATTTCCATCAATCATTACTGGTATAATTGACTAACGCTTGCATGAAAGTGTAATGGACGCCTTAAAGTTACCCCTAGGATATTAAGAGTTGAGTCAGCTGTTAAAACAGCTTCAGACTCACGCCGTGAATAACCGCGAGAGCCCGTGAACGCGAGTGTGGATGGTTTTCTTGTCTAATTCGCTCCTTGTTTTCCGTTCTGAGTGTATATGGTGTAATTTCTCGCCGTGAATTCACGGCATGAGCGTGGGGCCGTTTTTACATTCTCTTTTCCCGTGAACATAGGAGGTATGTATGTCGGTGTTATCGAGACAACTGGGTAAAATTAAGTGAAACATGTCTCTCCACTAAGATATGGCTAAATCTTACACAGAGCCATTTATCGCGGTTATGCAAACGCCAAGAGCGGTAAATTAGCTCCTGGGTGCAAACAGTGGAAAGAGCTAAGCTGTGTTTACACTTATAAATGCGTCTACCTAGTGTAAGTACCAGAGATTTTTTAAAATTTTCAAAATCTCACGTGAGATTATGGGGAGAGAGAGGGCCGAAACAAATCTTACGACATCTCGCCAAGAGGAGAGGAGAGGGGGTCTCGAAAAATCGCAAAACTCAGCTCACTTAATGAATGGACGACCCATTGATAAAAGAAAGTTTCTGTTGTATGTATGCGTGTATGTGTATATGCGTGCGCTATAGCAGGCTCACCACTCATCGCAGAGCTTCGGAATTTTGCATGAACGTCCGCTGGAGTCTCCGGTAATGCAGCCCAAAGCCTAATTTTCGAAATTCAAAATGGCCGCCGAAATATGAAGTCAAATCTACTGTCACAATCGATACGACTTAAGACCTATATGTCTCCATCCTTCTACTGATATTGTGCTGGTAGTTACCGGCAAGACATATCAACAATAAGAGATATGTGTAATGCAAGGGGCATTGGACACTCTTGTTCATTGGGCTACTACAAAGGTTCTAGGCGTTAACCCAGCTAAGACTGACGTAGTGCTCTTTACAAGGAAGCAACTTAAGGAGGATGCGACTCATACTGGATAGGAAATAACGTGGAGGGCGAACTTTTTGGAGAGAGTTAATAAGGCCAAAACACTTGGGGTCTTAAACCCCGCATCTTTACTGGTTGTGCACAGCTGTCATTAGACCTATACTTATGCATGGCACAGCGATATGATAGTTGGGAGTAGGAGGACTAAAAATATCGCGGGTAGATTGTGGCAGTTCCTTCCTTCTCGACTAGAGTTGCTGTTCGACATTGCACTCTATATGAAGGAAATAGATTGTCGACGGCATACAATATGGCCGGCTTTGGACGCAAAAGCGTGCAAAATCTCTTGTTCGGTTGGACAAAAAAGAGATAAGCTATGGTGCTGACAGGTCACTCTCCCTTTGGCACGCACGCCAAAAGATTGGGACTTCCCTACAATGACCTATGAAGAAGTTCTGGCAATGTGGATCAGGAAGAAACTGGACTTCTTCTTTTCTGTACATGTCCGGCCCTCGCGAGGAAAAGAGGGACCTTCCTCGGCTCACCTTACCTTAATGTGAGTGAGCTGCAAGTGGGTGGGTGTTGAGTGGGTGTTAATGACCTCTGCCGTTTTATGGCTTGAAATGGCCTGAATTTTGTCCCAACTCTAGAATGTCATCACAATGGGTCCAATGGTGTTCCTAAGTGGGCTTCCAAGTGGAGCGGCCATTTCAGCCTAACTTAACCTATGTTTCAGAAACAAAATTAAATGGTTAATGCTGATCGTTTTTATATGCAAATTGATGTTTTAAACTGAGAAATTCATCTTGGAGGTTTATCTTTAGTCAACAGATGTTTCATCACGACAAAACTAGACCGCAAGAAAAACCCGGAGAAAAATTGCAGAAGGAGATTGAGAATCATATAGTTTACTGACTATCGGACTATAATCTTTTCAGGTCGCTCCAAATGGCAGTAGAAGACTATTCCCCAGAGGTTTGGATGAGTTTCCAAAATCCTGGCAAACAGTTTTAATTAACAAAGGAAATTATATTTTGGATTAAATTTTAAATAAAATATGGAAAAGAATATTTCTTTTTTAATATCGATATAATTTTGATTACACCTAACAGAATTATCCCTGCATAGTGTATATGACGTGTAACATTTTCAAACTCACCACAATTCATTCTTACAATATGTGATTCAATGAAACAAAAAATACGCTTTTAACTGCCTAAAACCAATTTGGAATATTGAAAACAGAATATGGCCTTCACCACCATAACCTATAAATTCTACCTGAAACCCCATTATTTACCATCTGAACGTCGTGATATTTAAATACACCCTTTTCATTTCCGTGCCAATCGCCATGCAATTAAGGTCCTTAATGGCAAATACATAACATATTCGAAACTTCACAGTCGAACAATTTTTAAGCATGTTTTAATTGTCAGTCATTAAAGGACATTAAAACTCGCCGCCGCAGGTTAACCCGCCGTAAATGGCAGCGAAATAGCCTGGCTGCAACTAGTTGAGCCTGTTTCAATGCACAAAAAAGGATTAAAAGCCGGGGTCGCAAATGGTGTGAGCAACGTCGAAAAGGTGAACAAAAAGGAGCAGAGAGGAGGAGGCTTACAACGAGCCAGGACCCGAGGCCTTCGTTCCACATGCAACTCAAATTATTTCGCTCCTTTCGGAGTGACTATTGTTTAAGGATAGCAATTAAGATGTTCGCTTGAAAGGCTCGACTCTCCAATTGTAGTTTTTGCCGAGGCTCGAAAGCTTTTAGAGAAAGTTCTTTATTTTTTTTGCTTTTTGATTTGATGGAGCGAACGGAGAACTTTTTCTTTTCCTTTATAATTGTGTTAAATGGCAGCCACCCATACTACTAAATTGCGCTGTTGAAGAACAATCTGGATACAGTTTTATTATGACTTATTTCAAAACAGCAATTTGTTGGAAGTGTTTCGTGATGTTTTGATTATGTTGTTGGAAGTGGCGGCTGGAGTTACTTGAGGCGTTACTTAAATTCTTGTTCAGTTTCAGGAAATTGGTTTTATTTTTCGATTTATGTTGATGGCTCAATGCAACAAAATTAAAAAAAAGCGCAATTCATAGTTAGATGGAGCTGGGGTCAGCAAAAACCCCGATGTGTATTTAGTAGGAGAAGTTATAAAAGATCGCGGAAACAACGTTCTATTAAAATTCCTGGGATTTCCATCGAAACACAATCCATGGATTAATATAAAAGACTTGGTATAAGGTTGCAATGTTCAATCAACATGTGCAACTTAAGGGAAGAATTGTTTGAAAACTTTTGATAATTGTCGATTTAGATACCGGAGCTTAGTAAACAAAAAGTGTTTGTTTTTATACAAATGTCAAAGATCGTGTCAGATGTCACCTTTGTTCCCCGCAGATATCAAAAGGCAATGATTTGTACCACGAATGCGTGCAGTAGGTATTAGAGTGCTAGGTTGGCTACTCTGTGGAGCGCTTAGTCATAACCATATCTTAATTTGTTACGCTCGACAGATATGCGCCTCTTACAATAGCCCGTGCATTTGTTACAAGTGATTGACCGTGGATCACCCAACTGATTAACTCGGTTCCCACGCACGCGCTTGCTAATTACCGTGATGAATTAAATAGTTTGACCATGGGGCCCGGGTAAATTGGTTTGAATTGTGGCTAATTTGTTTGACCTTAAGTCGAGGTCAGATTTGGTTCTCAAACCTAGTCGTCCCAACACCTACTTTCGGCTTTACTGACGGTGGAAGACTGTTCTATTTATGAACGAGGTCCTTGCTTGAAGTGTGTGCGAAAGGGGAGCTCTAGCTAAGTGGGTCAATTTGGTATTGCGAGCATAACATGATCGTGAACGTTAAGAACGTTTATTTCAGTGTCGTTATTTCACCTACGTCATAGTTTTGGCAAGGTTGTAGCATGAAGCAGTCGGTCATGGATCAAATTGCTTCTTGGCGTCAGCGAAATTTTTTTATCTAAAATCATTTTGCTCTTCTGTTAATATTAAGTTGAATGCTATATGGTTTTGAAGAGAACAGAAGCGATTGCTTGTTGACCGTAGTTGGAGTGGTTGCAGCATTCATTTTTTTGGAATTTTTTGGAGGAACATGTGTTGGTTTTATTATAACAAACCATTTTGAGAGGCGCATTTTTCTAGGACCATGTCCATTGAGTGCTTGGAGCACTTGAGTTTTCACGTGAATTAAAGTATGTATGTAATTAGCAAAACAGCTCCTTGTTCACATTTTAGTCTAGTACTGCCGGACATTCTTTGTCGGCTGATCAGCAGGATTCACTTGTTTCAGTAGGCAACAATCCGATAAAGCTGTCTCCCACTGACCACGACGGTTGCGTCTCGGGCTCAGGCTATGGACGATATCAACTTTGAAAAATCGAAGCCCCTTAATAAAAGTTTTGCTTTGCTACTTCCTTGGGCTTCGCGAAAATTTCCTTTCTTTGGTTCGAACTCCTACAACAACCAGCAGTCCAATCATAAGGGTCATCGCCTTTAGTAGTACAAAGAGTAACTCCTAAGTCGATGGACCCATAGACTCATACCAAATGTGGAGGAAATGTGTTATGAGCGAATATGGGGAAGTGTGTAAATACCTCACGCAGTTCCTGAGTGAGCATGGAGGTTATTGGGAGTACCTTTAACGCTTCGGGTTGGACTATTCACCGCTCTGTCCAGAATAAAGAGCGTAGAGTATGTCCTTTCTATATGCAGGGTCGCGCAAGAGTATATGCCTGCATGACTATATGGCCGCCTCCAAGGTAACATCACATAAAGAAAAAGTAAATGTTCATAATTGAGACTCCAGGCCAAAATAGTTCCAAAAAACTTTCAGGTATTTAGAGTGATTTTTGAGTGCTGTTGAATGTTATCAATTTCAGTGCTGCGCCCAGGTTGGGCCACAGGGTCGGGCAGAGGAACTCCAAATACCTAAAAAAAATTGTCCAGCGATTTTAGTCTGCAGTCCCAGTTCGCAACCCGCAAATTACTATTGGAGCACTCAAAAATCGTAAATTTTTTTTGGAGCGATTTTAGTTTGGAGCCCCCAAATCTAAACATTTGCCATACATGCGTTTATCGTAATGTGGAACATGATTGAACGCATAAAACCTTGTAAGATATAGGGGACTTAAAGCTTAAAATTTCATTGTCAACACTTTAGACATTTTTAGCTCTGCGAAAGAAGCTAATAGAGTTATTAAGACAAGAGCTCAAGTATTACAGACCCATTGTCAATACATATATAAAAAAACTTAAAGAAAAATTCCCAGAGTTCTACAATGTTTCAAACACTAATGCAGAGAACGTTGCAGGTTTGACTCACCTAAAATTCAAACATGGTATGTATGCTCATAGTGGTATGTATGCTTAAAACCAACTCAATACTGCTGTTAAAATTAGCGCTGTTAGAATATCTCAAAATTCACCAGACTTATCTAGTTATCTAATTAGCATATGTGTGTAATATGCGTGAAGGTGGCAACAAAAGCTAATGAATGTTGTTCTGCATCTTTTGACAGTTACTCACCGCGTAGTTGTTATTTGACAGTCGTTTGAGTGAGTCGATGTGAGTGTTTTTGTGAAAATGATTAGTGAGTGAGTGATGATGAAATGATGAGTTAGACTCTGTGTACGGGAACTCTGCACCAACATTTACCATTTACTAGCTTTTGTTGACGAGTGCTGCCATCCTTACATTGAGGTCGGGAACTTTTCAGACCACCTTCTTGCATTGTTAAACTAAGAGTGAATTTGATTCGGTTAAATATCATGGGTGAAAAAGTATCGATATAAAAGAAGAAATTTCAATGCGGATAAGCGGACGTCTTATACCATTGAACCATTGACACATTGCAAAAAACGAATGAGCATTTTTCCGACGTCATTGACTTACAATGATCATTCGTTTTAGTAGTGACACGCTGCATTTCTCAATGTTCATTGGAACTGTCAAAATACAAACTATAAATAAACTAACAAATATATGAACTGAAAGTGGTTACATAGTGATTTATACGTTAAAATTTAATAAAAATTATTAATTAAGGCCCAACAATAGTTTATGCAACTTTTTTTTAATTTTATGATAAGGCACTTTGACTTTGACAGATGTATTTCTGTTAGAAATTTTACTGAAAAGTTCATGGAAAGTTTTTTGATAATTTCCCAATTTCACTTCGATTTTCATTGAATGAAGTTATTTGTGAATGAAGTTGTTAAGTGAACATTGGACTGAATAATACTTCAATGTTCATTCGATGCTGTAGTGTTTCAAGGGTATTATCCATCCGCGCAATTTTTATTGCAATTGCCATTTCCTTAAGCCGGCTATACACGATGCGGTGATGCGATGCGTTTCATTAGAATGTTGGCTTCCAACGATTGAGTCAATAGCTTCGTTCGATTGGTCGATCCGAAGTACTTCGGAGCACATCGCCAATGGAACGCGATTTTTGATATCAGAAATAAATACGAGTAAAACGTAATAACTGTGGAGTATTCGGGAGTCGAAAATATCGTCCAATGGAACGCAGCTAATACTGACATCAGCCCGTACGTTTACGTACGAACGTTGGACGATTGGCATTGGACACTTGTACTTCGCGCTTCGGCTACACGAACCGTTCTATCATCAAACGTCCAACGTTTGAGGGTGTTAATAGCAGTGTAGAGTCGACTTTAGATGCGTTAGCAGAATCTTCTTTTGTGGTGGAGGGTCTACCTATCGAAGTAAAGTGACACGTTGCTGCAAAGAATATTTAATACTAATTTGCTGACAGAACTAGGAACTAATTTAAACTTCGACTTAATTAGCTAATTTGAACCGATGCTTCTGTATTTAAAAAGGTTCAAATTGTCATTGAAAAAGTGATCTGCGTTACGTACAAAAGGTATAAAGGAATTATGTATTAAAGAATTGACACAAGAATGCCAAACATTCCGCATAGTGCTATGGAAAATTTAACAATATACGATATTTTTTACATATACCTTATTTAAATCAAATTAATTAAGATGTTTATTTACAATATAAAAACTCATTTACATTTTAGACTTGTTATATAAAACATATGACAAAAAAAAAAGAATAATAAAGTACACATTTTAGTATTATTTCACAACTGTTAGAAAAAAAAGTAATCAAGAAATAATTTCGTTAAAAATGCATATAGAATAGAATTCATGCGTATATAATGTAAATATCTACTTTCTACAGAAAATGATTTTCATAAGAATGAAGCCATTTATGAAATATGCAAGTATCAACAAAGAAAAATAATTGTAGGTTAATAATCAACAAAACAGAAAAAGAGAAAATCATAATATTAATATTTAATAATTGTTAATTTCAGTTATAGTTGAAAATACATAAATAAATGCAGCCCCTAAATTTATATATATATATATATTATTTATATATAATAAATATTAAAAGAAACGAGAATCGAAAAATCATAAGTAAATTTGCTGGAGTATTATTTTGTATATATTACATACATATATTTTTATATCAAAAAACATTTAATTAAACGAAATCTGCCAAAAATATTATTTTAAATGCGTCAAAAATTTTAAATTGTTGAAATTTTTTTTCATATTTTTTTTTTTGGTAAATGGAATCCGTATTGGCAAATTAATAAATCTGTTGAGGTAATGACTATGTAGATAATATGTTTGTAATTAAATTGTTTTATTTTTTTTGGATTAGAAGTTGTGCAATGAGAGAAAACAATGAAAGTATAAATTAGAGAAATTATAATAAGTGTCAAATTAAAAGATTTAAATAAATTCGTTAATAAAGAAATAGAAATCAAATTTTACAGCTGAAATTGGATTTATGAAAACCATCGCTGTGTTCGTAAAGGGAACTTATAGAGTTCGAAATTTTTCAATTTTAAACCTGAGCCGGTATATGACTTGAAGATTTGTTCTATTTAGTTGCGAGAACTTGAACATGAATTTTTAAAAGTTTTTTTTGAATAAAGGAAAAAATGCATTATATTATAATAAGAAAAGTGCACCCAATACCCAAAAAGTTGGTGAGGTTTTGGAATTCTTTTAGCCAGATGATTTAAGCAATCATGATTAAAAATTTTAACTTTTATCAGTAAATTGTTCTAGACTATTTGGTTAGGGAGTTCCGTAATACATTTATTATTATTATTATAAGGAGTGAGGGGGCAACCCATGTGGTGAACACTGCGGCCAAGTTAGGCCTATTGTGTTACGTACCCCACTAGCGGAACAGACTATCGGCCTTCCGAATGAAGGCAAGAAGGTCTTTAATTGATGAAGACCGGACTTGGGCAGGGCTCAAGAACTCTCTGATGAACGTTCTTCTTCTAAGCCAGATCAGAGCAGGGCATTCACAAAGAATATGTGTGGAAGTCTCGTCGCCTTCCAAGCAGAGTCGGCATTCTGTCTCTTGAGACAGACCTAGGTTGTGGAGGTGGTACCGCAGTCCTACATGGTCCGTAATACATACTACACTGGACAATTGGAAGAGAACTTAGGATATAAGATATTATCCTAACAGAATAGACCAATGACAAAATAGCTTCATCACAGGCAAATCAACATCTGTGTTTATCCTGTGGCAGGAGATGGGAAAATTCAGTTCAGCATTTCTTAAGCAGCTTTTGATAAACGAGTTGAAAACGAACTCTACTCTAGGTTTAACCTACCCATTATGGTACGCCAAGTAGGCATATCCTATCTAGATCAGATAACTTTTCTGAGGACATGGAAAGGAAGAGGGTTAGATCTGCCTTCACTTAAGCCTGGTTTTTGAGAAAGGGCTCTGGTACTGGATGTGATAGCAAGGTACACTGCCAACCCAAGTGTGCGATTTTATAACGAATTTCACGTGTGTAAATTTAAAACACTTAATGCGTATATTTTAAACACACAAAATATGTATCACAATAAAGCTTTTGTGAGTAAAGCTTTTTTAGCCTCTTTTTGCAGGGAGTAAACCTAGAAAAATCGTCACCGTAATGTTTTCTTTCGCCGCCTTTCTTACTGACTGACTGACTGTAAAAAGGGTTGTAAGCTCTCTTTTTTTAAGACGTATAACGATGAAACAATTAAATTTCTTTAGCGTTTAAAAAATATTATACGCTTAGTGTGTGTGATTTTTACACGTACGGTTTTTTATCCGCATTATTTTAACACGGTTTATTCCTCAAATTCAATATTTTAAAACGATTAGGTAACTGAATTTACACGCTTATGAAGTGTCTGGTGTGTTAAATTCACACGGAAAAAATACTCTGGGGTTTTCAGTGTAGCTATAGGTCCGTGGCTTTCCCTGATGAAACCGATATTATTGGTAGAATACTAAATGCTGAGCCAAATGATTTTATCTAGATCGAGCGGATGATGTTAAAACTGGGTATTAATGAATTATTTTATTATCAAATACGAATTAAAATACGAAATGGTTGCAGAAAAGTCACAAATTTTGACTTATTTTGTTAAGCATATAGCATTATTTTGGGCGTAATAGAAGCATTTGTGCCGATATCATTGATAGTTGATTTTTATTATTATTAAGGAATGAGAGGGCAACCAATATGGTGTGTGGTTAGCTTAGGCCTATTTTGTACGTGCCCCACTACCGGAACCTATTATCAGCCTTCTAGATGAAGGCAAGAGGGTCTTTAATTGAGGAAGACCGGACTTGACCTGGGCTTATAAACTATATGATAAACGTTTTTTTTCTTAGCCCAGATCAGAGCAGGACATTCAACAAGAATAGATGTGGAAGTTTCGTCGTATTCCATGTAAAGTCGGCATTCTGTCTCTTGAGAGAGTCTTAGGTTGTGAAAGTGATACCGCAGTCCTACATGGCCAGTCAGATAGCCCAGGTCTGCTCTGTTTAAAGTGACTTGGAAGGGCACTATTAGGTGCCACAGGTTACTGGGCCACTTACCCATCGCAATCAAGACCTTGGAGTTGAGTCCTGCGACACTAGCCCCTGTACCATGTTCCACCTTTGACCCGTCGGTAAACCAGTGGAGATGTTTTGGATCCCAGGACGATTAAATTCATTCCACTCAGAGAGATCCCTGAAAATCACCCAGAATTTCCTTCGGAACCACACTGAACCAACCATATAGTCGGAAACGCGTGAAATGGAAATATTTGGGATATTGTTAAGGATATCCATATGTACGATCGTATTGGACATCCAGTACATCATTTGTGGTGATTGTGTGTCTCCATGTCTTACCCAACAGGCTTTTGCAAGCCGATATGGCCTTTGTGGCTTTATTGATAGCGTAGTCCAGTTAAGCGTTCCAGCTCAGTCTCTTGTCTAATTTTACTCCAAAAAATTTGACTGAATCTGAGTACTCAACTGTGATACCCTGGATACAAATAGGATCTAGGTCCACTTTGTAGCGTTTCGAGAAAGGTACCAGGACAGCCTTATTTAGATTGATTGACTGACCCTCTGTAGTATACGATTTTTGAACTTGTCGAAATGACCTTCATGACATCTGTAATGGTCTCAGAAAGACTCCGGGAATAACGGTCTGGATGATTCTATGACTACACCCAGCATGCAATGGATAAGCGATCTGGAGGATTGATCCTGGAAAGTGCTCGCTGAGCAGGTATCTCAAAGTTTCTTCAAAGTTATAGATGTAGGAGCTATCCTCCGTTTTGAGAAGGCCCAGTCTGTTGAAGGAGTCTTCGGAAAGCAGCTTTTGGAGTTTAGTCGCCCCTGGTAGAGTCTGAAGGCTCTCACAGTGTTTCCTTCAGGCAATCTTTTTGGAATGTCTCAACTCCTTGTTGTAGGCTATTAGGGTGAACCTATATTCATCCCAATGTCCAGTATGTTTTGCTCTATTTAACAATATCCTAAGATCTTTACGCATTGCGAATAATCTGCTGTTCTACCAGTGTTGCTGTCATAGTAGGCAGAGACAGTGGATAGTTTTAGCTCTATTTTAGATAGAAGATAAAAGTGTACATTCACCGTCTAAACAGGCACCGTCATACTGCGCAGAGCAGGTGACACGATAATTGTGCCAGGTGCAAGATTGACGACAGTTGTGGATGGGGCACAGAAACTGTGAAACATGTGGCGCGGATGGACTTTTTTTAAAATGGAAGAAAAATTAATCGAGTTAGTTGGAAATAACCCGAAATAATTCGAATCTCTTTTTAAAATAAGCCCCTTTTTTCTGTGTTTTCCATCATTCTGGCGGCTTACAGCTTCACGCAAAAGATTCATAACGCTCCTTGTTAACAGTTTGGCCCTGCCGAAAGAATTCATAATGGACCATGATAATCGATACTACCATTTTTGATCATAGGTTATACAGACTGGTTCTATGCCATCCGTTTATTATCATGGGCCTGCACGAGTAACAATAAAAAATGGGCTTACGGCGGGCGAACAGAGGCCGCTTGGCTTTTTAAGGAGGATATCATGGCCGTAGAATTCTTACCATTTTTAATGGAATCACATACGGCCTCGCGTCGGCTAAACTTAACCAAAAGATTTGAATGGCCAAGAACTAAGCTGTGCAAGCGGGCATTCTTAGGGGAAAATTTGAGCCAAAAAGGAATATGCGCCAAATGCATTGTTGAATTCGTTTTATGAAAACTTAAACATTTTCGTTATGAGCAATGAATGGGTCCTTCAATTTATCCTAAAAGATTATCGATGCACAAGAGGAACGAGCTCGCCAGACGTTGGTTTGTTGTACGTGAAGTATGTAATACGTGATGAGTTTTGAGTTTTGTTGGGGAGCGGAAGTCACCCTTTTGGATGATTTCTTTTTTGTGTAGTTAAGCTGATCCAATTTAACTTATAGTTTTGCCGGGTGTCGACCTTGAATATAAAGAGAATGAGGAGATTACGATTGTCCACTCGTGTATACGTCTGTGTGTAAAAATATCTCTATATAGATGTATTGTATATTAAAAAGGACTTCTTTTAATTGCTTTATATATAAAAGTATACTTGTAGGGGTGTGTGTTTGGTGTACGGCCTTACTGTCCTGCAACGTACAGGACCATGTTTCAATCGCCTTTGGTGTTCGCCAAATTTTATTCTTACTCGTGTGAAAATGGAGCTGCATATCCAGTATTTATTTGATGTGAGAAACGAACTAAAATAAAAGCCAGTCGGAACGCAAAGGAATTATCCTAAATGGAGTTTATTATACCCTTCTAAAGGAAAGAAACTTTCAGCTTAAATAAAATAACCATAACTAAAGAAAAGAAATAATTAAAACACAAAAAAACATAAAATTAATAATTGGAATTCATAATTATTAAATTCCACAACTACCCACTAATTTTTTTTTTTTTTAATAACAATCATAAAATTTTTGACACATTTTTTTTTATACTTTACACAAAATTTTGAAAAAAAGAATAAAAAAAAAATAAATAAATCAACGAACAAGTGTTTAAAAACTATACATTTAGCAAAGTGTTTAATTATATACACTTATAAAAGTTTTTTTTTTGTTAAATAGAAAAAAAAACAAAAGAAATGAAAAAATATAGTTTAAATTTTCGTCAGATACCTCAGCACTCCTCGCCTGAAAGTTCTAAATTAACGAAGAAAGAGAAAAACGAGACACATGTAATACATCAAATAACAGAGTAGAAAAGGTGAAAAGTTGGTAAGAGAAATTAGGAAAGTAAACGAAAAAATAAAGAAAAATAAATAAACAGAAGTAAACAAAGTAAAAGACGTAAGGTAAATCATAATGATAAATGAAAATGAAGAAAAATGAAGAATTTCTTTCTTTAGAACCAATTATGAAAAAGAATACAGTCATAGTCATTTTTTTTTTGTACTAAAAGAACTAAAAACTAATTAAATAACGGTTAATTATCGAACATAAATAATTTCATAATTAATATTTTTTTTATAAAAACAAATACTTGTTAACATTTAGAAACAGGTTCTACATTAATCCAATTTGCTCAGTTTACAACGAATTCAGTAATATTTTTAAAAAAGTGTGTGTTAACGGACATTTAACAGGAACAACATGTTCAGATTAATCCAGAACAATGAAAGTAGATTAAAAAGAATTAAACTAAAAGAAAAAGAAATGATTTTGTCGGGATATTTTTTTTTGGCTGTTACGTGATACAAGTACAACACTAAACCAACACAGAAGCTATTCTTGGTAGGAAAACTATATGAAAATAAAGGAAGTTAATAAACGGTTAAAAACAAAAACAACATAAAAATCAAGGATTAATAATAACGCCTGTGATTTTGTTTAGTATAAGGACAAATGTTTTTTTTTTAGTTCAAAAATAATTATTATATTTTGTTTTTGTTCTAGAGCTACTCTAAAAAAGTTTGGTCTGCATGTACATACCGCTGGTGTGACCATCATTGCGTTCGGCAACTGGGTGGGTGCATTTTGCCCGGTTAGGGGCTGGTTCTCGTCGATTTCCTGATCCCTGTGGTAGACGTCCAGGATACCCATGTTTTGTTGGTTCTGCGTTTCGGGTGAATACGGTGGTACTGCTTCTTGGTCTGGTACTGAAACATGCTGGAAATATATATGGAAAAGTTTTTGTAGTTAATTTATTTTTTGAAGGAATCATAATGGAGATGTATGGAAAATCTAACACAAACTAATTTTACTAGAGACTTTGACATAAAAGAACTCTCTGTCGTCACATATGGTCATGTGGTGAATGTGAATTGAGGCGAATTTCAGAAAGCACAGTTTTGAGGTCGATTTACACATGTCCGTGACGGCATGGCAATGATGCTTTCCGTGTCAGTGGTTTCCGTGATGAATTTTTCACTGACATTCATACAGCACCGCCTTTTACGTATCAGTGCCCAATATACAATTTAATCTGTGATTATATTTTAGTTTTGAAAGTTGGACAGTGATCCAAGTGCATCATGGAATATACCGTAAAATATCTTGCGGCAATGACACTGTTCTTAAACCAGAAGGAAAAGAAAAAAAAAGACGGTGGGTTCACCCCATGAGAACTCTTCGGGAAGGAGAGTTCGTGTCTTTATATAGAAGCTCACGAAACTAAATTCTACGCTCTAAAACACATTCCCAAACTTTTGTACTATATATGTGTATTATATTCGTGCAATGCAATTGATTATTGCACTGTATATGAGTATGAGGAGCATGAAATACATTTACGCATTCAAGCAACCTTACATCTCATCAATGCAATTTTTACATTTCTTATTTTTTAAACACATGTAATTTGTTGGGAAATATTGTTATATTTTGAATAAAAACACCCAGCATCAAATGTGTGGGAACAAGTCGCGCCTTTCTCATTTTTTTCCATGGAATTACATCGTGCCGGTGTTTTTTCACTGATGCTCCCGGTGCTGCACTGAAGACGCCATCACGGAACGGATATGTGTAGATCGACCCAGAGGCGGACTAGGCCTATCTTTGGCCCGAGGCGGCAAATCTAAATGAGGCCCTCAGTCTAAGAAGTTATAAATAAGTGATTTCGAAATGAAATTTAATGGATTTTAAAAGAAAGGTTAGGCTTAGCAATCATTCTTTGTACTACTAGTTCCTCCTGTCTTTTAGGTCACAAAGAAAATAGTTAAAAGGCATTTGGACCGTAGCCGACTCTGGCTGTCGGTTCTGTGGGGCAGCTCCCGAAACTGCGGAGCACTCGCTGTGCGACTGTGAGGGTACAGCGAGGAAGAGACTGAGCCTTCTCCATCGTGACTTTCCTACTCCCAGGGAGATTTGGGACAGAAACCCTAAATCAGTTTTAGGCTACCTTAAAAGCCTTAACCTTGGTGGTTTTTAAAGACGGGGATGGCACAATACACCAAACAAAATAGGTCACAGTGCCCGCCAAAGCGCTCCTCAACAAATAGTAGAATCTAGTGGCACGCTTGATGGGTATTAGTGGTCTCTGGACGAGACCCCAATATAGCCATTTTAAGATCTGAGATAACGGTAATAGCAATCAGGAAGCACACGATGGTTCTAGAAGTGATTTTAGCTTGAAAAAAAAACTTATACACAGGTTCTGTCCGTGTGTCTGTCTGTCCGTCTGTGACCTTCTTTCATCTCTGAAAGTAATGTCGCTACAGACTTGGGTCATATCTCAAATTGTAGCTCTTGATCAAGAGACCTAAAACTGAGAAAATGGTATGGAAATTCCAACCGGAAGTATAGATTTCACCATTGCGAGACCGGGGATTGAAACTTGGTTCCCTGGGATAGGACTCCAGCGCCTTAGCTCTAGGCTATTGCAAGGATTTCAATTGTTAATTTTTATAAATAAAGAAACATTTTAAACAATGATTGAAAAATAACTTTGTAAAATCAATTTTTTCATTTTTTCGCATTTCCTGACAAATTTTTCCATAGAATGGAAATCTTAAAGTAGACGTTTCAACCAAAAAAATGAATCCTGAGCTCATTTTAGGTTTAAACTCAAAATTTAACGTAAAAATAAATATTGTGATTCAAAAAAATTACAGTGTGTTTGGGACATAAAAATGTAAATTTCCATTAAATTTCGTGAAAACAAAAAAAATTTTAAGGGAGGTAAAAAACAAAAACGAAAAGCAGCTTTTTCGATTTTTCCCCCTATTTCACCCTCGTAACTCGGATCGAGTTTAATTTATTTTTCCCGTCAGTGACGCTATATTTCCTTCCCTTTCCAACAATTTTCATGCTGTTAATAATTTTTGCCTTTTCACAAGGTATCTGCACTGGGTTATAAAGGCAATAATTTCAATACGATCGTATTCAGCGATACAAAAACTCAATCGCATCGCATTTTAGGGAAACTCCCCTGAACTTCTATTCAGTCTGAAGTTTTCGTTGAGGCCATGAGCATTTTTGCACTTGAATAACATACTGCTACGCTAAACTGTCGTCTTCCTCAGTGTGTCTGTGGGGTATCATGAGGTCACCTGCAGACCACGACTTGTCAAGTAGTTGCTTTAAGTCCTCCTACCTCAGTCAGTTTGAGTAATGTGTGGCCTTCATCGGGCCGTGCCTGCCAACCTGGTCTGAAGGGCCACGGCCGGTCATTGGCCTGTGAATGGGGGCAGTAATGTATGGCCTTAATCGGACGGTATTTGCTGACTTGGCTTGAAAAGCCACGGCCTGCCGGCGCCGTCCTGAATGTGAATGGAGACCTTAAGGGGCTCATATAAAAGGCAGGGTGCGCTGCACAATTGCTCACTCGGAACGGCGCTCAGATATTTGAGGTCCAGATCTGTCAATTTGTCGTATTTTGATTTAGTTTTCTACGAGACACGATACGATCTACACACATTCGCATTCGCAAAACATTCGCATGGCATGCATCTCTTGTTACTATATCAATAACAACAGTGACAGCTTTTGGATTGATTCTACTAAAGAAAGCAAATACCTAGAACCAGAGCCTGGCCGGCCCGCCATAAGAACTTTATTTTTGGCGAGCAACTGCTCCTCTCTCTCTAATCCTGGGTCGGCGCTGATCAGAGCTAAGTACAGAGCCTGCCTACAAAAGAGTTGCTCCGGTCTAAGCTGTACAGGAATCGACGGTTTGGTATCTATATTTAATGCTCTAAATGCATTTTTTCTAACCACAGATTTTAAAAAGTATTAAATTTTTTTTTTGGTAATTTAATCTCCTTAAAAGGTTCCCTATTATATTTTACCCCAAGCCCCACAAGGTTATGTGGCGGGCCTGGTAGTAGTTTATACCTATAGGCTTGTTCATTGATAAACTGACTGTTTACACGTTGGCTAACAGGTTGAAATCAAATCAGCCAAAAAGTCCTGTCCTCGAGCGACAATAGAAGCCTAGCAGAGTGTTCTATGGAGTCCCAAGTTGATCTGGAATAATCCCGAATAATATGTCTGGGGACCCCGGGTATTTAATTAAAAAAAATCTATTTTCTGCGACCATTTTGACCACAGTATTTTGTCACATTTTTAGTGTTCTGCTAAGGACTATATACCTTAATTTTTTTTTATGTGACAGACTAGAGGCTTAGGGAAAGTCCCTTTGTACTGTCGACAATCTATTTTTTCGTATAGAGTGAATGTCGAACAGCAGCTCTAGCCGGAAGATAAAGAGAAGGAAGTAACTGTCACAACTGTTATTCCACCTCCTGAAACGAGTTGAATCTCATCAACCAACCGATGGCATGCGCTTGGTGGAGCGGGGAAGGACTAGGGAAGGCTATGACAGGGGAATCAGGAATGTAAAGAGGGAAGAAGAAAGAAGGAAAGTTAGGTGGGAAAGGCGAAGGACCGTGGCGCCGCCGCCGGGATTCGAACCCAGGACCTCTGAGGATAGCAGTCAGGCGCCTTACCTCTAGACTACCGAGGCCCCACATTGACCGAAATGTATAAAACTTGTTTGTTACGTTATGCTGAAGAGTTGGTTTAAAGTTATCTTATTATTTTATTTACTCATTTATATTAGAGGGTGCATTGAATGATATCTGAAAATCTCCTGGTTTGTACTTGTTAAATGTCATCGTAATGACAGCTGTATGTCGACAGTTCAAAAATGGCGCGAAATTGAAAATTACACCTCTTGTTGAAAAATTCCTTATAAAACTTAAATCTCCAAACTCAAGCTAAGTTCGCAATGTGAAACAGAGCATGAAGCCCCATTTATATACCAAACGCAAAGTGAAGACTGCGATAAAAAAGCTCCCACCTTCCGCTTCCACTTTGCGTTTGGGATGTAAACTAGCCTTAAGACTGTCAAATTTGATTTCAAGGCACTAATTCGAATAATTTAGGGATTGATATGGTCTTGGATATGTTTTATTTAGTGGATTAAAAATAATTTGCAATATTTTAAATAATAATAAAACAAAATGTTCAACTCACCTCTGACATACTGCCATCTCTATGCGATGAATTGTTGATGTGGTCAAAGTTCTTATAGCATCCAGTTCCGGTGTTGGAAGCATTTCGTCCTGTCGATTCGCCTTCGGTGCTATTCCCATCAGCCTGCGACAAGTTATGTCCTGTGGGGGAGGAGCGCCGTACCGCATCAATTAACCGTTGCCAATTAGACTTACTACGTGATTCACGTGTTTCTAATTTTTGTGTTTTTTTTTTTAGTTTTTTTTTTTAGTTTTGTTAAAATGCAATCCAACACGAAAAAAATGAATCCAGACAATGTTTTTGCCGATTTGTAGATTGTACCAAGGTGTAGTAGTGATTGATTGTATATGTATTTGCGTTTTAGTATTAAGAACAATTTCATTCGAGAGAAATGCGCACAAAAAAAGAACCCAAAAATATGAAAGAAAATTGTTAATAAATTTTCGAAATTTTTTTTATTTTTTTTTGTATAAAACAAATTTATTTCTCGGGGATACACACGACAGATAAAAGGACATAATTCTTTTTACAAACACAATCGACGAGGACGAGCTTCTATTGGTACAATATATCTTTGGTATTGGCTTTATTTTGCATAATTTTGTGCCGTGGTATTTTTTATTTTTTGGCTTTTTGGCAGTGTTTTGCGGGATTGGATTTTATTCTTTTTTTATTTCAAGGGAATTAAATAATGTTAATTAAGATTGAATTTATTTTAAATAAAAATTATAAAATTGTTATGATAACTTTGAAAATCGATCGAAGACAAAATAATTTAGCAGCGATACAAAAAAATGCGTACGTTAATAAGATACATTAGGCTATGTTGTTAGATTCATGGCGGCCACCTCAAGAGAGCGGATTACCATTTTCTTCATAACACCCCAGAGATGGGCATCAACTGAAGGGGTATGGTTAGTAGAACAGCCTAAGCAATATAGTATACTCCATATATCGTTAGGTCCATGCCGGCCATCTCAAGGGGGCGGATTACAATTTTCTTCACAGCCCATGGGTATCAAATGAAGGGGCATCATAAATAGAATACAATAGACTATGTCGTTAGATCCAATTCGGCCACCTCAAGAGGTCGGGTTGACATTTTCTTTAGAACCTCTTCGACATGAGTATTAAATGAAAGGGTATGATAATAAGAACAAAATAAGCAATATAGTATACTCAATATATCATTAGGTCCATGGCGGCCATCTCAAGAGCTCGGATTCCGTTTGCTTCACAACCCCCTCGACATGGTTATCAAATGAAAGGGTATCATAAAAAGAATACATTAAGCTATATAGTATACTTAATAAACCGTTAAATCCATGGCGGTCGTCTCAAGAGGGCGAATTACCATTGTCTACACAATTCTACAATATTCAAAATCGATTGCAAAATATCACACAAAAAACGTGGGGCGCATACATGATTGATGCGAATGATTTCTCAACCTAGCTACTCTACATTTCTTACTATTGTCTATAGCGTGATATTATTGACTCATGTGGGTTCTGCAATAACAGATTCAATTAGACTTTGGAGTATTACTAATCAATCTACTGCAGATGAACAAGATATCGCAGTGTACCGCAATTTATCAGCATTTTTTTTTTCGAGTTTTCACAAATTTTCATTCAGTTCTCGACGGTTATACTACATTTGAATTCGATTCAATTAATTCTCTTCAAACGATTTGTTTTTGAAATTCATCAGCGAAAAGTGATTTTAGAGTATGATGAAGTGCACCGCTGAAGTAAGTAGCCTCAAATCATTGAGTCAGTGGCGCTAAGTGACGAAAGTTAAGCTGACGAAAAACGTGCGAGTTGCCTTGCTTAACGACCCGTCTGCCGAAGATTTCTTCAAGCAAATGCTGACTATAGGTAAGGGCCATGTTCTTGTCGACGAATCGAACGGATTGATTTCGTTTCCGTCGAATCTTTGCAATTTCATCTCAACGAAGGACGATTTCGATGAGATCACTGAAACTTTACAATTCAAACTCAAATCGTTGGTTCACTGCATTCCCTAAATCGACTGTGTAACAAACGAAGATGAAGCAACCAATTCTCCAACTGAATTTTTAAACTCGGTAGTCAACATGCTTCAAAATCCGAACCAACCAAATCTATGTAACGGAACGCGTTTGATGGTGAAAAAACTCATGGTCAAGGTGGTTCAAGCGACGATACTTAAAGGAAAGTTCAAAGGTGAAGAAGTTCTCATTCCGAGAATTGCAATAGTCCAATATGCCATTCGAGCTTAAACGAATTCAATTTCCGATTGGTCTTGCATTCACCATGGTGATCAACAAATCACAAGGCCAAGACCCCTGTGCTAAAACATCACTTTCTTTAACTCAAACGACTTGTCGTGTCGGGTCGTGACGACTCGACTTTCAGCACAGGGGCCCAATCCTTGAGTATTTTTTTTTATTTGATAGACTAGAGGCTTAGGGAAAGGCCCTTTGTGCTGTTCGACAATCTATTTTTTTCGTATAGAATGTCGAACAGCAGCTCTAGCCGGAAGATAGAGAGTAGAAAGAGAGAGAGAAGTAGGAAGGAGCTGCCACAACCTAGCCGCGATATATTTTATTCCACCTATTTCCAACCATTTCGCGACTCTGGCATCGGGGCATTCTCTGAAACAACTCGCTGGAGTGTTATGCCTCCTGAAACGAGTTGAATCTCATCAGCCAACCGATGACATGCGCTTGGTGGAGCGGGGAAGGACTAGCGGAGGCTATGGAGGAATCAGGAATGTAAAGAGGGGAGAAGAAAAAAGGAAAGTTATGTGGGTGAGAAAGTGGAGAAGGCGAAGGACCGTGGGGCTGGCCAGGATTCGAACCCGGGTCCTCTGGAATAGTAGTCAGGCGCCTTACCCCTAGACTACCGAGGTCCCCTGAATCTGAATGAAGGTTTCTCTCACGGTCAATTGTACGAAGCATTTTCACGTGTTGGCAAACCATCCGCTCTGTTCGTTCTCAACAAAACGAACAACAAAACGAACAATGTCGTACATCACAATGTGCTTCAATGAAGGTAATCGACTGAAATTGACTAGTTTAACAGAAAGTAGTGGAGCAAAGCAAATGCCTTGCTGCCACGTCATCTTCGTGGAGGCCTGTGGATATGTGAATAAGCTTCAGTACCAAAAATCTATTATTTTTGTTTGTCCATTTGCCTTTTTTCAAAGCGCAAGTGTGATTTTAACAAAACGGTCTCCCAACTAAGTGCAAACCATATGTATAATGCTGCTTGACCTCCGTAACAAACGAGAACCGATCGGTTGAATGTACCAATGTTACCCTTTATGGTCACCAAATTAATCGCTCATTTTCTTGGTCCTATAAAATTTCCGAAAACTCCAGTTATGCTCCCTTGAGAGTATATTTGGCAGCGCTCCCAATTTTTTGCACTGGGAAGTGTAATTGCAAATGGACAAACACATTTAATATTTCTTATAATGATTCAAAATACTACGTATAACGTTGTTCAATTAACGAAAATCAGAAGAAGTATTCCTTGTAGTTTTCGCAGAGACTCGATCCTTGATGATATTATTTGTGTTAGTGTAACGGACGATAAGTCTGACAAATGTTCGGAGGTAAAAATGAGGAAAAAAGATACACTTCGTCTGACCTTTTATATATATAAAACCGATTTGTGTAATAAAGGGGTAATAAACGAAATGATGGAACGTTTAATTTACACCACACAGATAGTGTAATTTGACCCATTGAAATAGTGTAATTTAACCCATAAAAGAGTGAAAAGTGGTTTTCTTTATAGTTTAAGGTTTTAACTACTTTTGTTGTTGTGCAGATATGTCATTCTCACTGTGCATGAAAAGAGCATTTACGAGTGAGTTTCCAACGATAAACATTTTTTATGCATTCAATATGGAACTTGAAGTGAATTTTTATTACCCTTTTATTACCGCGGGCAATGACATTGTTTTATTACATTTTTAAGAATATTGTAAAAAAGTAAAAATATCCAAGAATTGGAAATAAAAAAATACTATAGATTATTGAACATTCTGGATTCGTTATGGAATTGAAATCATGGCATAAAAAGGCGTAAATAAGAAGAAACACTTTTTTCAATTAAGTTGACGTCTGAATGCACAATATACCATGCTGTTGTACAATGTCAATGATGTAAATGATTTTAAGAATTAAACAATATGTAAAGAGTCAACAAAGGCCAAAGTTTGTGGAATAGCACAAGAATGAATTTCATTGTGTTTCTTTTACACTCTTCGAAGGTGTAGTATGAAATATTTACCCGGTTGAAAAGTTGAGTCTAGGTTGAGTTGAAATTTTGACCATTGAAAATGAGTTAGGTTCACTTCGGATTGAAAAAGAGAGTTGACATCAAAACCTAACCTTAAATTTTTGTGTGTGAAATTCTCATTTCATACGTATTTTTTTTTTTAAATATGGAATACCAGAACGAAATAATTTTATTTTCCTGTTCATGCTACGCTGAAAGCAGACTTCACGGATGATAAACAAACAAAACAATTGTAACTTCAACCCAATTACAACTCAATCTGCGTATACGAGGCGAAATATAAACTCGACCTAGATAGGAGAGCTAAGGTGAGTTGAGCGGACCCAGTATCAACTCGACCTCATTAGGGTTGCATATGGAGTAAACCAGGGTTGCACCTAGTCAAGGGGCAATTCTGACCTAAATTTTAAAAATCATTGGTAAAAGCAGGGCCGAACTTTGGTCGGAATTTCGTTTGGGAATTTTCCGAAGCACCAAATTTTCCCTTCAAAATCTACTACGAGTTCTACTGAACATAGAAAATGCGACTTTTGAGAACCCCTATCTCTTTTGGTTCGGACTCTAATGATGTTCACTATCTATTAACCTCAACTCTGAATTTTATATTTACGAAAGAGCGTAGCAATTTGAGGCTTTGGGCATTTTCATAAACGCAAGAATGCCGTAACACTGTAGAATTTAGTTACAGCCCTGCAAACATTCCGACACGATATCGAAGCGAGACTGATTCATAAAAAGCGAAAGCTTTCTTCGATAATGAAATCGACAACGATTCGAAAGCGTTTTCGAAAATGATAAAAAAGAAACGCTAACCAATCGCTTTTTGGAAGGAATCTCGAAGGCTTTGCATGTATGTGTGTTTCGTTTTTTCGAATCAATATCAAATCAATCTTGAATGCTTTATATGTTTATGTGCTTCGTTTTTTCCACTCAATTTCTATTTAATGGCAAGCAGGTTGTTCATTTCGAAGGCGTTTTTTCGAATCAATATGGGGCAGCCATAATCGTTTCTCAATGATTTTATTTAGCTTGATCTCGTCCATTTGTTTGTTTCTTTGGTTCAACAAATCTTGCGACAGCTTTTTCAACTACTACTTAACCGATTTTTATGAAAATTTGCACACACATTAAGTTCCCATGACAATGCAATTTGACAATTTTTATAAAAAAGTCAAGATCCCGCTTCCAAGATGGCGGACGAATTTTGCAATTGGGTTCCGATTCCATTGAAAATCGGCATCGGTGGGTTTTTAGGGTCACGAATGACGATTCTGTGGTCAAAATTTGAAAATTCAAAATGGCGGATGAATTTTGCAAATGTGTTCGGAATCCATTGAAAATCGGTATCGTAGTGTTTTTAAGGTCACAAATGACGAATCTGTGGTAAAAATTAAAAAAATACCAAAATGGGAATTATTGAATCTGTTGTCAAAATTAGAAAATGGCGCTGGCTACACCAGAGATTGTATGGCCTCAGTTTCGTCGAAAGCTGAAATGTATGAAACAGACATACCATCTGTTCAAATTGATATTGAAAGGGACGGCGTACGCCTTATCCATTCTAAAGCCATACAATTTGCAGCAAAGTTTAATTATGGAATGACCGAGAGGAAGATGTTGCCAATCATTTTGTGATGGGCCTTCACTGTCCATAAAATGCAGGGTAGTACTGTTGACCATGCTGTAGTGTATTTGGGCTCCAAACTGTTTGAGGAAGGTCAAGCATATGCACCATTAAGTCGCGAAAGGGCTGTAGAGGGCTATGCCTTGAGGAGCTTGATTGTCAGAATTTAACAAGTAAGAAACTCTGCAATAAAAATGCAATGAAAGAAATGGAAAAGATGAGGAGCCAAAGATCAAACAAGAAACTAAAAGATAAAAAAATAGGTAAACATTTTTTAAGTTAAATGGTTTTATTTGAAATCATAAGTTGTAGCAAAAACTAGAAAATAATTAGAACACAAACATTCTGGAGATTCTGACGTCTGGTAAGAAATCGTGCAATAGTAGACAGCGTGTTTTCTTTTCCAAGGAGAACTTTGTGTCGCTGTGTCAACGGATTAAGTAATATTCTGGGGCTTTTAACAGACTACAATAAAAACATGGGTGAATTTAACCTTCGAAATTCGTCTACAACACTCCCTCAATTTGACCATGACAATAGTGACCATTGAATTGTTATTGGGAATATAAATGGGCGGAGTGACACTTTTCGTTTTGAATGTACTTTCATTGTGGGAGTTGGGACTCTCATTGCAAATTAAAAAGCGATTTTGTGATTCCCAATTGTTTTGGCACACGCCATACTATTGGCTTTGCTTTGTTCTTTGGTATAACATCATCAAATTCGGCCATTATAATTTTTTTTTCATGAATTAATAAGAAATCTTTTATAACACACAGTAGCACGATTTTTCCTTCAATAAAAATTCAAATTTGTTTTATATTTATTTTTAAAAACGCAATTATTTATTTTTTTTTAAATTTGTAAAGATTTCAAATTGTATGTTTGATTGTTAATTGTAAGTATATACTGTTTCTTAAAAAAACATTATTTAATTCCCTTGAATTATAATATATTTTATATTCTTGCAATATTTGTTTTGTAATCTACAAATACGGCAAACATGTAAATACAATATTAAAACAAAAAAAAAATATAAACAAAAATAATGTTATTTAAAAAATAAAAATAAAAAAACGAAGTAAAATTTTTGATTTTGGGTGATGATTTATTATTTTAATAATATAATTATAAATATATAAAAACAACAGTGATAAATGATTGTGTGACAATGTTTTGGAGATTTATTTATTTTTTAAATAAAAAAAAAGTAATCATATAAAATAAATAATAAATTTAAATAAAAATTTAAAAACAAAAAAATTGCACAAATTGACAATAAAGAGCGCTCAGCACACACTTATTCACACATGACATGACATGAGCAAAAAACAACAAATTTTAACAATATAACAAATTCGATTTTATTTTTTTTAATTTTATTTATTTTTTTAAGGCATATTAGAAGATTTATAAAATTAAAAATTAAAAAAATAATTTTATTAATAAAAAAATTAAAAAAATATTATTGGATAAGTAATTTATATAGTGATCCATACACTTGTTAAAAGTATGAAATTATAATTTTAATAATGTGTGCGAAAATAATTTTAGTATTAATGGTAAAAATATAGTACCTATTTATATTTTATTTATTTATTTTTTTGTATAAAATTTATTTTTTTAATTTAAAAACATGCCCATGGATCACTGGAATAATTATGGAAAATTTGTTTTTATGTACAATCAAAGTATTAAACATCGAAAAACACTGCAGAGCACACACATTGAAAACGAAAGATAATATTAAAAAATAAATAAAAAAATAAATAAATAAAGTTTAAAATAAAGAAAAAATTAAAAATTTGATTAATATTGATTTATAAAGTAAAAAATAAATATAGAATTAGGTTAAAAAGGATAAGAGAGAATTATGCATACGATGAAATGACATTTAATAAAAAAGAATTATTCGATTTGTTTTTTTTTTTTTAAATAATTTCCTTTTTTTTAAGTTTTATAATATATTTTTCTTATTATTATACAAACCATATATCAACGTAATTTTAAACGTTTTAGCACACATATTTAAATTTTGTTTCATTTTTTGTTTTTTTTTTGTTTTTTTTTTTTTTAAATTACTAAACAATTTTTTTTTTATTTTAAAATATATTTCTTAGAATTTTGTTTTACGTTGTTTTTGTTTTTTCTTTTTTTTAATATTCTAATTTTTATATTTAATATTTTTTTTAATATATATATGTATATTTTTTTGAAAACTTAACTAAATAAAAATTTTTTTAAATTTAATTTTTTTTATACAATTTACGTTTTTGTTTTTATGTTAGCTTAAAATTTACAACAATTTTTTTTATGGACAGAATTAAGGCAGACAACACACAGCAGTTTTAAATTTTTTCTTTTTTTTTTTTTAAATTTTTATCGTTTATTTTTAAATGTTGTTTTTTTTTATTTAAATATATGAACTAATTAAATTTCTTTTTTTTTGGTTTATTTTATTTTATATATAATTTATTTTTCACAGTTTTTTCCTTATTTTTTTTGTTAAATGCAAGTGGTGTTTTCTTATCTTTTTTTTTTGTTTTTTAAATTTAATTTAATTTTTTTTGTTTTAATATTTATGGGTCATTCCACCAAAAAAAATTATTTTTGGAGGGCACCCCCTCCGATTTTGCTGAAACTTCAGAAATTTGTTAGTTGCATTGAACCGACAAATTCCTGAAAATTTCAAATTTTTTGGGCGAATAGTGTTGCCAGATGAGCATTGCAAAGTTTACGAAAAAGTGAATTTTAGCCAAATTTGTTATCTTAAAAGTTGTTGGTTTTAGGCAAATAAATGAAGCCTAAAGAAAAGCAATTTAAAAAGAATTAACAATTTAGGTGAAATTGAAATTTATATAAAAAGTCGGTTATTATGTAAATGTACCTCGGTTAGATTTTGAGGATATAATTATTGGAGTTTGTCTTTTTTTGATTTATTTGTGTAGTGATTCTTATTGAAACAGTATATGGGCGTTTCTCTGTAAACTGGTAAATTTTTGCAAGAAATCTGTCCCAGCAACTTTTTTACGTGAATATGAAAAAAAACTATACAATTAAATAGATATCTATCTGGTGGATAATAAACAGTAAGGGACCCAAATATATTTGTTTTATTTTAGGAATTATGGAGCAAATTTAAAAAATTCGACACAGTGGACTGTTGCATATGTCAGAGGACTGTATATATAAGTGAAATAAGCATTTAGTAGTAGTTTATATACTTTAAAAACATTCTTATTTATCGGAGTCTATTGTGGAGTGTGCAATGGAGTTGTGTCCAACTATCCGTAAACGGACGCAGCCATGGATCTCGGACAGCTGTCTGGACCTCGTCGATCAGCGGAGGCGCATGAAACACGTCGACTTTGAGGAATACCGAAGATTGAACAAAGAAGTTCGGCAGAAAATGAAATTGGAACGAGAAGCGTACTGGAATAACGTTGCGGCCGACATGGAAAAAGCGGCGTCGAGGCACGAGTACCGGACGCTGTACCAGACAATCCGCCGGTTAGGCGGCAAAACGACATCAACAAACGACAACATCAAAAAATCGGATGGAACTTTTGTGACTTCTGCCCATGAACGCCTGGAGCGGTGGAGAGCATTCTTCCACCAGCTGTACAACCACGATCCGCCGCAAGGTTCAGCACCCGAACCACCGATTATCGAACAGCCGATGAATTAGTTTCTCGATACCGAACCAACAATTATCGAGGTGAAGACAGCAATAAAATCGCTGAAAAATGGAAAAGCGCCGGGAATAGACCAAGTAACCGCCGAGATGATCAAAGCTGGAGGTGATGTCTTATCACAACGACTTCATGTCCTCATAACACACATATGGCATTCGGATCGTGTCCCTTCGGTATGGAAGAAAGCGATCGTTGTCCCAATTTTGAAGAAAGGCGACAGTCGGGAATGCAAGAATTATCGCGGTATTAGCCTTCTTTCGATCGTCGGTAAAGTATTTACGAAAATAATACAATCGAGGCTACAGAAACATCGAGAGCAAACGAGCCGGGAGGAACAAGCGGGATTTAGACCACATCGAGGATGCATTGATCAAATATTCGCCCTCCGTCAGTTAATGGAAGAAAGAATTCGTTGCGGCAAACGAATTGTCGTCGTTTTCATCGATTTCAAATCCGCTTTCGATTGCATCGATTGGAACAGCTTGTGGAGAGTCTTGGTAACCGAACACGTGCCATTGAGAATCATCCAACTTCTCCAAGCGTCGTACGATGGCTCAACCAGCAGCGTTCGTATTCGAAACGACTTATCCGAGGAGTTCCCGATTCAGACGGGTGTCCGACAGGGAGACGTCGCTTCGCCACTTCTCTTCAACGTTGTGATCGACGCGATTATGCGTGAAGCATTCGATGGACGACTCGGAGTTCAATACGACGACAACAACTTCGTAACAGACTTAATGTTCGCCGACGATAGCGCTGTTTTCGCCGACACGGATGCCGAAGCAACGGACATCTTATACGATATTTCCCGCATCGCCCAATCATACGGGTTAAAAATCAATGCGGAAAAGACCAAAGTGCTCACAACGGATGGATCAAGAGCCAGTGTTCACCTCGATGGAACCCAAATCGAACAGGTTCCAAGGTTCAAATATTTGGGATCATTGGTTGAGGAAACGAAAGTAGCATCGACGGCCGACGTTCACAGCCGTATCGGCCAGGCAACAGCAACATTCGCCTCGCTCAAGTGGTGCATATGGAAACGAGCAAATATCTCCATCAAAACAAAACTACGTCTTTACCGAACGTTGATTCTTCCGATTCTTCTTTATGGATCTGAAACGTGGACACTGCTCAAACCGGACGTTAAGAAGCTCGAGGTCTTCCAAATGCGATGTTTGAGGCAGATCCTCCGTGTCTCACTCCGTGATCGCCTTCGAAACGAGGTTGTCAGACAAAGATGCGATCAGCAAACACTGATCGAAGAAGAAATGCAAAAACGTCGACTACGGTGGTTTGGACATGTTTGCCGTATGGATGATAACCGCTTGCCACGTAAACTTCTCTGGCGAGACCGTCCTGCAGACTGGAGAATACAGCGATCGGCACCGAAGAAAACCTGGTTGAAGAATATCGAAGGTGACTTAAAGAATCAACGATTATCAGTTACCGAGGCTCGAGACACCGCCAAAAAACGAGAAGAATGGAAGCGAATCGTGAATAGAGTTCGGGACCCAGCGGCACCGACAGCAGCGTATCCGTTGCGGGGACGTCCCGCTCGGACCGCAAGCTAACGGATCAAAGAAGAAAGAAGAAGAAAACATTCTTTATAACGCATATATATGTATATATATATATATGAAAGTAAAAGTCTTCTTTGGTAGTTCCAAGTTCTCTGTGTAGTTCCAAGTAAACTTGTGAACTTTTGTTTCTTCCTTAGACACTTTCTTCTTTCTCGAGCCATGATTAAAAGATGGTTATAGACCTAAAACAAAGGCAAACGTACAATAAGGACAGTCCCCTAATAAATGAAACAGTCCTCTGTTTCTGTATGTAGCGGGGGACTGTTGACAGGGGACTGTTGACAAGGGATTGTTTAATTTGTGTAATTGTTACGGTACCATAAAATTCCTTTATTATTACTTTATTTTGTTATATAGAAACAATATAAGACATCTTATTTAAAACGATGCACAATATAGATAACTGGAACACTTTACAAACAGAAAGATAACACTTGACTGGGGACTGTCGAATGTTGCGTACCGATGCGCGCATGTGCCCTGCTAACTCGTGTAACACTAAACAAAATGAGGTATAGCTACTTTTGGGGGTAACAGAGCTAATTTCATGTCGTTCACGTTTCGTTACACCCATTAACAAGTCTGTCTTTACTGTAGATGGCCTGGTGCGTAACTCGAAACTTTGACAGAGGGACTGTTCATGAAATTCGGGGACCAACTTTAGGTTAAATTAAACTAATCAAAAAATAGTTTAAATAAATTAATATTAGAATCTAATAGCATATCATTTCATATTGATTAAATTGTGTTATATAAGTTAATTGTTTTTAGAATATTAGTTCAATTAATGAACTCAATAGAAAATATTTTGGTTTGGTGACCGGCCAGGGGACTGTTTTTAGACCTAAAAAATACGTTATTGAAACCATATAGGTTTTTAAGTGAGATATTTTCTATATTGTATACTATAGTTTAGATAGTTATAAATTGAAATTTACAGAAATATAAATATTTATCCCCATAGTTTACGTAATATTTGACAAAGACAGCGATTTTACCACTTTGGTGAGAAACACCCATATACATATTTTTGACTAGCAACAGGTATGTATTTAATTTTCTCACGTTCGAACTTATGGTTACCCCAACTTGAAAATTACACATAATATGTAAAAAAATTCTCATCTCTCAAAAAAAAAAAAAAAACTTTGCGCAATTGCAAAAAAAATGCATTTTAATTCTTAAAACGCCTGTTTAACCACTTTCCAACACCTAAAATGAAAAATAAATATTTTTATCAGAAAGCTGAAGTTTTTCTATACAAAAACCGAGTTTGTTAATTATTTGATTAATTTCGAAACCTTCGAAGAAATATGAAATTAAAGATAACGAATTTGGCTACAATTCTCTTTTTCATAAACTTTGCAATGCTCATTAGCCCAGTCAATGCACAATTTCGCTGGAAATTCTACCAAACAACACCGATTTTCACCCCTTCTCTGGGGTGAAATTTTTTTTTATTAAAAATAACAATGGAAATGGATAGATTGACTAATTCTAAGCAACTTTTGTTATATAAAGTTTTTATTGAAAGTCAATACTTTTCGACTTATTCGAGAGTGGAAATGTCAATTTTTTAACAAAAAAAAAACCGTTTTCAGATGTTTTTTCATGAAAAACTCTGAAAATAAGTATTTTATGAAAAAATAATTCAGAGTACAAATGTAGCTTATAAAAAAAAAACAAAAAACAAAAAAGAATACTGGGTTCAAAATATCACACTAGACACGCCAAAATCGTAAATTTCAACGTGAAATATCCCAAAAACAATGCATTTTTCGGGGAAAACTCATAGAACTTTTTTGAAGTGCTTAGAAAACCCTTTTTTTTATGGAAGTTCCTAGTATCGAGTTAGGCGAGTTATGACAATAACAAAATTGGTTCTTATTTTTTGGCGGCAAAAATTGTGAAAATCACCCCCTAATTACCACCCCAATTGAAAGTGATTGTTACCACTTTACAATTTACTTTATTTGTGCACTTGTAATATGATCTATAAGTTTGGCCGGTTTACAGTGCTTAGTTTTTGAAAAATTTGAGCTTTAAGTGAAGAAAGCTTTTTTGATAGTTTGCAAAAAGTTGTCTTTCTTTAAAAATAACTCAAAAACTATGAAAGATACGCAAAATTTGGTAGAGTGAAAAATGTAGGGTGTTTTCTAAGACTTTTGGTATTTTCACTTTTTCTGTACGATAAAAATTGAGTAAGATATAGTCGTTTCAAGTTTGCTTCGTTCGCAAATAGTAACGTTTTCAAGCTGTTTGAGCTCCAATCTTTTAAAAAATAAAAGCTTCTAAAAAAGCTATTGAAAATGGTTTTTTATTGAACTTACTAGCTCAAAAACTAAGCGAGTTATGGTAAAAATACCAATTTTTACAGTTATCAAAACACGTGTATTTTAGAAGATTTCTTCATTTTTTCACACATCGTGAGACACACACGCCTGCGCACACACAAAAATGATTTTTTGCAGCTGCAAAAAGAGTTGTGGTTCAACCTGCGTTTGGCGTAGTGATGAGTAAAAATGGTCTTGTTCTTGCAGTCTTGTCTTGTTCTTGCACATTTTGCAAGACCAAGAACAAGAACAAGACTTAGTTGTGCTTGCAAGAACAAGAGCAAGTAGACTGAACAAGAACAAGACTAGATTAATCTTGTCTTGTTCTTGCGTTTGCTCATCACTAGTTTGGCGAAGAGTGGGACTCTTCCGCAATTCAACTTGTTTAAGTAGCGGAGACAATTGTCCGAATAGTGCCCCAATTATAGATCAAAAGGAAAACGAGGAGGACGGTTAAGGCAGACTTAGAAAGGAGCGAAAATGAAGAAGAAAATGATTTTTAATTATGTTTTTTGATTTTCTAAAGTAAGATTCATCAGTAGGGGTTGTTTTTATAGGGGTTGTTTTTATATGGGCTGTTCTCATAAGGGTTGTAACTAATAATTCATGATGCAATAATAATTTCTATCGATTAAACGCTTGAATCTACAATTCTACAACTATTTTCGAATAGGGGTAGTTTACACCCCCAAAAAATAAAAAGCAACTCTAGGCACATTGGCAACTTTGAAGTAGAGGTTAAGTAAAACCCAAATCCTAATTTTGGTGCAAATTGGTGCGGTTTGGCAGGATTTCCATGTTTGGCCGTTTTTTCCGTGCATTGACTGAACTAAATCTGGCAACACTATCCGCCAAAAAAAAAAATTGAAATTTACAGGAATTTGCCTTGGTCAATGCAACTAACAAATCTCTGAAGTTTCAGCAAAATCGGAGGGGGTGCCCTCCAAAAATAATGACCCTTATACTTTAACACACCTCAGTTTTTGTTTTTATTTTTTTTTTGTTACTTCTTTATCTTTCCTTTTATTTTTTTTATTTTTATTTTAATAATGATTGTTCTTTTTTTCGATTCTTATTTTGTTGCTGAATTGTGTTTTTTTTTGGTTTTTTTATTTTTAATAATAATTATTAATAATATTTTCTATAATGATAACGACTTGTTTTTTTTTTGTTATTTTAAAATATCTATAAAAAGCTCAAAAATGACAATTTGTTGGATTTTTGCTCAGTTTTTTTTCATTTTTTTTTATTTTTCAAATTGCTTGCAATAAAATTATCTAGAATATTTACAAATACATACAAAAATGTGGAAAAGCAATAATACTTATTAATGGATTGCATACTAAAGGCATGTCTTGGCGTAGGATTTTTATATTTAATGTATAATTTTTTTTTTGGTTTTTAAATTAGTTTTTTTTATTTATTTTCATTTTTTTCGTTTAATATTACTAGCTATTTAAGAGTAAAAAATGTTTTTTTTTGTTTAAATTTAAATTTATATTCTACCGGGTTGTTTTTTTGTAATGGGTCATTTTTTTGGTAATTTTTTTGCTTAGGGGTACAAAATGAATTTTTTTACGTTTTTTTTTCGTTTGTTTTAATTTTTTTTTGGTTTGAAAGTTTTGCAAACTGATTTTTTAAAAGAATTTTTGTTGTTACTTTTGAAAATTTAACTAGTTGTATGATTGAGGTGAATTTATAGTGAAACTGAATTTATGTGATAATATTTACATTGTGAGTGATTATAAACAAATTGAAATTAAGTTTTTCGACTAAAATATCACATAGTACTAAAACAAAAAAAAAATATTGACAAAGTACTGTCTTTTTTATTTTTTATATTAACTAATATATTTGAAATAGGCCTTAGTAGTTTTTACGAGGGTGGTAAGTAACTTGGTTTCGTTTCTAAAAGATGTCTCTATGAATCTACATGATACTCTCTGAATGGTCGTATTTTAATAGTAGTTTTAACAGAAGTATTTCGACTAACATAACAAATTTATAAGCTAAGAATACGTATGGACGAAAAACGTCCCATGAAATTCAAGAGTCTTTCTAGGAGACTGCTAAATTTTGGGTTAATTTCAGCGTAGCCGAGTAGGTGTAAAAAGTTTTACATTCTGAAGTCTTAACGATGATGCTCAAAGCCATTGACGGCAGTGAACAAATATATAAAAACATAGGTAGCTACAATGTGGGGCAAAGTAGGGCTGCCATCACCTAAATTGCCGAGACCGGACAAAAACTACAAAAACCCCGGACATTTGAGTGAAATGGAGCTTTTTCCTGGCCAAAAAAATTAACGAAAATGTTTTTTGGCGAGTTAAAATCCAACGGAATTGACTCGATAACCAACTATATATTCGGTTACCAGCAAAGGGCGAGCAACAATTTCTGGCATTAAGTTTTTGGTATGAAACACACGGCACAGCCTCGGACAAGACAGAAACTTGGGAAGCTTAGAGGCCGTCCTCACTAAGCAGAATTAAGGGCCCCGTAGGCGTTCAATAATATTGCTAATACGTATTGACAATCAGGGGCGGCGCTTTCATAGGTGCGAATGGTGTGCTTGCAACGGGCGCAATTTCAATTAAGCTTTAAAAAAATTAAACTTTGAAAAGAAAAATTAAAACGTATTCTCACGGGCACAAGAAATTTTACGCAATTTTTTGTCCCTGTACTTTCTCATGCAAGAAAACCCGCGGAAATTTGACAGGAACTTACCAGAAATTTCAGCTTCGCGATTTTCATCAAATTTTACTCAAGAAATGTTACTCGAGATTTTACACAAAAAGTGAAAGATTCAAAATTCCGCACTTTTTGGAAATTGTGTAAAAAGCACCATAGTGCACCGGGCGCAAAAAACCCAAGGGTATTGAATCTCCTGTCAATACGCTTCATTAACCTCGTCAATCTAGCTATCAATACCGCTAGTTATTAAAAACATCGTAAAATCTCGTTCCGCGTCGGAATTTTCTTTTTATGCGTCAGACATTTTGCCTCTATGACGTCCAAAACGAAATATTGACCAATAAACCTTGTAAACGTAAGTACGCGCATCAATATGCCTCGTGTCAATTGGATTTAATAAAAATTTCTATCTAAATTGACAATGCGTTTGCACTCCTGCTAAACGGTCAATACACCCTTTCAATGCGCCTCGTCATTATTATTAATACGCGTATTGACAATATTATTAATCACGCGCTTTCGGCCATACGTTGTACGTTGAAAATAACTGTAGTACCTATTTAATCACAGCTTTTTGTCCGTGCAGTTTGGCCGTACTACCTTTGTCATGGAAAAGATCGGGAAAAAGTCATAAAACTCTAGAAGAAAAAAGGCAAATCGCATATGAGCATTAGGGCAAAGATATCTGCAATAAAAACAAGAAGAGGAAACAGAGACGGAAAATGAATTTGGCAGAATTAAAGAAAGAACAAGTTAGGGGTAAATATGAGACCCTACTGACGTAAGAAAAAATAAACTTAACAATGTATTGGTCCAAGTGATAATTAAGAAAAACTGAGCATACCAAATCATGCTAAGTGGGATGCTACACGGCTTAACGCTTTAATACTGTTGCTGCTGACTTTGCTTTGCTGCCAAGAAAACTAAAGCAATTTACTTTGTTTTGCTTTACAGCAGTGGCGGGCAAACCTATACAGCTAAAGAAATGCATTTGTGTAAAAGCTATCAAAAGCTTTCTAAAGCTTCACACTGTTATCCACTATATGAGCACAAAGTCACTCAAAATACGCTCCCACTCGCATGAGACTCCCAGCGGGAAAAATAGGGAGCAGTCCCAATGGGAGGGAAGTTAGAGGGATCTCAATGGACTCCCAAGGGAGCATTATTGGAGTTATTTAAGAAATTGAATAGGCCAAGCTCAAAACCTAAAATTGTATTGATGCGATGACTCATTATTATACTGAAAACGTAAAATTACTGCAAAATTCTTATGGTACTTTAATGTTGACCTCTACTGTAAATATTTAAAAAAGCTCTATAATGCTCCATTTTGTCTCCAACTACATCGTTGCAGGAGTGCTCCTATGGGAGCTCAAATGGAGTGCTAGCCTAGGCGGACATCTAATGTTAAAAAATATATGGAGAGGGAGCGGTAAGGGAGCACTCCATGCTTCCATGGGAGTGTTCCTCCATTGTTCTTAGAGCACTCTATTTCCCACTGGGCTGATATGCTTTTTTGTGCATATTCGAGTCATTTGACTTCGTATACATATTCAGAGCTTTAAAGCTCATTTGCCCGCGGGCATAGGAATGCCCAGCACTGCTTTACAGCAATCAAAATTTTAAACTTCTTGCTGCAGGCTGTGAAAGCTTTTTTGTTTCATATTGCTGCGAAAGCTGTTGCTAGCGTTCAGGCATCATAATTCGTAGTTTGGTGAAGAATCTCAAAGAAATAATTTTACACTCTGTGGCGGAGTCAATAAACAAAACTATTTTTTTTTTTAATTTTCTTAAGATATCGATGGAGCACCTAAGCTACTACTCTAAAATAGGTCAAATCCTATCAGGAAGATACGCCGAAACACTGCCTTTAATCTTGCAATAGTATAGAAAGGTCTATGAATCGCTAAAAGAAGATTATAAATCGGCATAAGTTCGGACCGATGCATTCAAGCCTAGTCGTTGAGAAAAAAACTATTTAAGCTATATGGTGTGAACTGCTACGATATCTAACATATTTACAATATATTGTATAGTTCACTCGAGCTGCCATTTATACCCAAAACTCAAATTATCCCTGGTTGAATGTAACTATTAATCAAACTAAGGAATTATATAGAAACAAGAATTTTTAAGGCCCGGAAGGAAGTGATTTCCTGGATTAAAACTACGGGGGAGAAAATCAAGATCTAAATATGCGAATCAATATCCAACCAAGTTACTTATCAAACCACCTTCGTAGTACGGAGCAGATTTTGTGCAGTAAATACTTGTAAATTGTATTGAAAAAAAGAGGTGGTAATATACGATAGAAAGGAATATGCTTAAAATTATCTCTTAATCTCGGTAGAACTGGCGATAAGATTTATAAAATTGATGACACATTCTGAAGATACGGGAGGGTATGTAGACTGCAAGCAGAGCGATCAGATAGGAAACGAGATCATGGTTTAGAGAAAATGGTCCTTCGTGACTCTTGCTGAGTGAATTTTAAAGTAAAATATCGTAGTTTAGTCAATGAAAAAATTACTTTTTTATGATCGGAATACAGTTGTAGTTATACAATTAGAATACCATTTTAAGCATATTCTTCTTCGTCTTTTCGAAAGGACATCTTTTGTTATGTTCCATCATAAGTCGAAAGTTTTTTCATGGAAGCGGTTGATAAAAGTCTTTTTGGAAGCGAGTAAGCTTAACCAAAATATAGTTTTGGTCTCGGAAGCTACATTAATATCTTTGCACAATAGGTACAAAATAGAATGATTAGGAAGACATAAATTTCCTAATTATGGAAGATCGCAAAGTATTCTGGAAGATAGTTCTTGTGCATTGGTACAAAACATTTAACAACTTGATTATTACCTTAGCTTATGAACGCTGTCGAATCAATATAAAAAAAAACACAAAAAATATAGTGAGATGAATTTTGAAATCATTTCGAGTTATTCAATTTTTGAACAATGGTAAGCTTTGTGACTTGCTCAATGCTAATAAAAGTGAATAAATACAAAAACTATCAAATTAACAAAAAATTAAAAAATATGATAAATTTCAAACAGTCAAAACAACTTCTTTTAAGTCGTAAGTATGAAATAATTTTATTGTAAAGGAAAAATTAAAACTATTCAATAGCTTTCGCAAAAGGTACATTAAGTGCTCATTTCAAAATTATACGAACATCCACCCAAGTCAAATATTTACAATATGAAATAAATAATGGCAATTTACAACGAGTTATACGAGTGGTCATTGCGAGTACTAGGATTGTGCTAATGGCATACAAAAGCGCAACCTTTTGGGCTTGATCATCTACGGACGTACGTATATAGTAGGTGCCAATTTCGGTCCAAATCAATGTCTTGCATATACAAAGAAGAGAGGATGTCACGTAATTTTGTCGGTGGTTCCCTTATGATTTGGGCTGCTATAGGTGCTATAGGAAGGTCTCCAATATGTTTTATTTCCACAAAAATGAATAGCGAAATGTATATTAATTTATTGGATGAAGTCCTTTTAAGTTTTGGCGATAATATTGCAGAAGGAAATTGGATTTTTCAACATGACAATGCCTCCGTGCATGTTATTAATTATAGACTAAGTGCCCGCGAACAAAAAAAAATTTATACATACTCTCTTAAAACTTTTTGTATGGTTTAAGGACACCTAGTCTACCATCTCTTGCTCTGCGAAAATTTATGAAACCGGGGCTTTTTTCCTCCAGGTTGCTCGAAAGTCAACCTTTTTATGGTGCCCAAAAAATTTATAGATACTGTTTTTCTAACAATCGCATGAGATGGCGATGATACGCGCGAAACAATACTCGTCCGACAAAAATGTTGGACCGTTAAGGATGTCTACCACCCCAAACCTGCTAAGTTATGGGCTTCCAAAAATTTATTAATAACCACCTGATTTTTTTCAGGATCGCTTAAGAAAAATATGTGGAATTACATGGTATATGTGTCCGACAAAATTTGTTTGCCGATTTCGCCGTCCCACATAGGAGTATTTGGTTTCGAAATCCGGACAAAAGTCGATTTCGAGAAATAGCTTGTATCTGAAAATGTATAATTTTCTAAGAAACATTATTAAAGGGTAGATGAAAAACCGAGTCTATTTTGTTCCCCCCCACTACTCGTTTGCAACGGTCTCGTTCAGAAGTTGATCGGCGTTCACCGTGCACTTATCTGTTCTTGGCGTTTAATTGCGACCCGAACATTTAAAAGTGTTTTTTTAAGTTTACTCGAAATATCTCAAAGTTATTGAACATAGATATGTCTGAGGCAGGTAAATACAACTTATTTCTCTAATTTAAATACTGACACATCGTAATTTCAAAGAAAAAATGATGAATTCGTAGAAGTGGTCTGTAACTGCTTTTTTCTTTGAAGTTATGTTAAACATGGAGAGTTTTGTAGTACTTCCCCGTGGGTCCCCATTATGATATTTATATCATAGGGAAGAAGAAAGTCTCTCTTTCTCATCCAAAAAAAAAATTTTTCCAAGTTCATCCAATTTGCTGAGTAATCACCCTTAATATTTAAGAAAAAAAAAATTGTATTATTTTTTAACTTATTTAAGGGCCATCCGGGATCAAAGTTATTACTCGGAAACGATTTTAGGACATGATGCAAGTGCACCCTGACTACGACATAAACAAAAAAATTAACTATGCCGCAAATTCCTTATTGAATGCCCTTATTTGCGGACCATGAGATCTCAGCAGCAATAACCGGTGTAGATTCTGGCCTCATATCGCTTAAAAGTAATTTTGGAAACTTTAACTACCAGTCACAAAATAGACACAAAAAAATTTGAACTATTCTGCTCAGATACAGCGAAACTGTATGTGGGACTATATCCTTGGCATCCCATGACACCCACTCTCCACAAAATACTCTTACATGGATCCATTGTAATTGAAAAAGCTTTGTTGCCCATAGGAATGATGTCAGAAGAAGCCGCTGAGGCTAGAAATAAGCACTTTCGGTTGTACCGTCAAAATTACGCTCGGAAGTTCAGCCGGGAGTCTTGCAATCTTGATGTCATAAATAGACTTCTATTAAGCTCGGATCCTTTAATAACTGGCATGAGACCTGCTCCGAAAAAGACAACAAAATTATTCCTCAAAGAAACTGTCGAAATGCTCCTTCCCGCTGAAAAAGTGAGTCAATCAGATTCACTTGATGATGAAGACCCAGCAGAGGAGGCAGTAAAGCCTTCGGGTGAACCGTGGATGGGATCAACAGAATAATCTTATTTGTTTTTAATTTTTTTTTTAATAAATGTTTTCTTTTATACTACTATGTTCAGTTTTTGTTGGAACCTCGTGACTGTATTAACATTATTAACCAAAATAGAGTTGATTATATAATTCTAAGATGTTTTGGATAAAGAAATATTTTTGTCCGGATTTCGAAGTCAAATACTCCTATGTGCGTCCGACGAGTCAAAGTCGTCTATTTCATGAAGGAAAAAAATTTATACATAACCGTCGGACAAAAACGGTGTTATGTGCCAAAAAGTACTGCCTTTGGTGTGATAAGAATGTCGGACACGTAAATCGCGCCTACTCCATAGTCCGCCAAAAAAATATAAAATTTTTATAACATTGACATTATATGTAGTTCAGCGGCCCCGCTTTCAAACCCGTACCTGTTATCAATGTTAAATCCTAATTAGAGGATCCTCTCGCATACTTATTAATTATGTTCCCAGTAAAGGTTGCACAGTGTTGAAGTAATTTTTAACACAACAACTAACAAACATTAATATTGCTTTTCCTGCGTTTGCAGGCCATTACAAAAGACTGACTAATTAATATTAATTGGTTTTCAATTTCTTTTAATTAAGAAAATAAAAAATCCACGATACGGTAGACACGTAACATCCTTACTAGTTGACCCTGGCGAATAGTTCGCACCGTATTTCATTATAAAAAAATAGAAACAAAATGATATCAACATTATAATCAAATCAAATTTTGAAAGAAACGTTAATTTTTTTATCTTTCGTCATAAGCGCTGAAGGCAAAAATGACTCAATATCCTATATTAAATGGAAAAGTTTAAATCCATGCAAAGGTAAATAAAAAAACGTCTTCATTCAACAAAAAAGTTCTATGAGGTAGAACCGCCTTGTTCTTTTATTTTCCACCTGATCATTCAGCAACAAAGTTCTACACGAAATTTTGAACTTCAATTTCTTTTAAATAATGAGAATAAAACATAAAGTAAACTGTTATTTGGTGTGTTTTGCTTCAATCTGCCGCAATCTTTTGTAACATGCCTAATATCATGTTCGCACTGAGCCGAAATTACATGATTTCGGCTATTTTGTTGATTTCGCCCAAAATCACGTTCAAAATCATGTGATTTCCCATGTATTCTTGTGATTTCGAAATCATCTCAAACCACGAAATCATGTCGAAGCCAATGCTCAAACCTAAAAATCGAATTCAGCTAACATTCTTCAAAATACAAAAACCCAAGATATATAAAATAAATAAGCTATGGGCTTTGTTATAAGAGGAATTGCTAGTGAAATTCGCGCAAGAAAAAACGAAGACATGAGTAGTGCTAGAAAAAATTGTCAAACGAAATCATTTCAATCCAGTGCGAACGGTTCTACATAATTTCAAAATCACTTTCCGAAATCACTTAATTTCGGCTCAGTGCGAACATGGTATAAGTCATTTAGTACCGTCGTATACCGTTGAAGATTTTGTAAAAACACATGTTTGTTTTTTATTTGACGGCAAAAATTTTTTTGGAAATTCCGGCGGATACAGATTTTACTGCAAAAAAAAAACTTTTGTTTGCCATTGCCTTCACTGTTCACTGTATGGAAGATCCACCATCAAAATCAATATTAACGTTCGCTGTACTTCCAGTAGCAGGTTGCGACTCTTCCAACGAACGGTCATTTGCACATCTGGGAACATATAAAACAAATATATTATCTCGTATTCATACCTCAACCGCATAAGGAACGCAGAACTATAGTTTAAAAGATAATATTATATTTTGCTCACTGTTGCTCATACATCGTCTGTGTATCTTCAGAATCACTGGAAAAAGTGGAGGGTTGAAGCGTTCCTGTTCTTGATGCATTGGATGCCGATATAACAGTTGATTCTGAAGCAGAGCTCGGGGGTCGAAAAAAGACAGAAAACTGAATGCTTAGTGCAATCCCTGTACCCTGAATCATATACAAACCGTTTTGATGTGAGGACCGAGTAATGGATAGTGTAATTTTCACCTATAACTCTCTTTAGGGGAAATGTATTAGACATAATCTTTATGAAACCGGGTGGAAAAAATCAGCTAGTTATTTGTAGTTTTTGTTCCTTTTTTCACGCTAAAGACAAGGTTTTTTTGTCGGACAACGTATATGGAATGTTGATTTTTTTATTATAAAAAGAAAAAAAAAAGAAAAAAGAGGTTATGTATAAATTTTTTTCCTTCATGAAATAGACGACTTTGACTCGCCGGACGGCGAAATCGGTAAACAAATTTTGTCGGACACACCATGTAATTCCACATATTTTTCTTAAGCGATCCTGAAAAAATCAGGTGGTTATTAATAAATTTTTGGAAGCCCATAACTTAGCAGGTTTGGGGTGGTTGGTAGACATCCTTAACGGTCCAACATTTTTGTCGGACGAGTATTGTTTCGCGCGTATCATCGCCATCTCATGCGGCTATGATTGTTAGAAAAACAGTATCTATAAATTTTTTGGGCACCATAAAAAGGTTGACTTTCGAGCAACCTGGAGGAAAAAAGCCCCGGTTTCATAAATTTTCGCAGAGCAAAAGATGGTAGACTAGGTGTCCTTAAACCATACAAAAAGTTTTAAGAGAGTATGTATAAATTTTTTTTTTGTTCGCGGGCACTTAGTCTATTATGAATGGGGGAAACTTGAACAAAATATTATTGTAGAGGTTGTAAACTCAATGCCTAGGCGACTTCAACAAGTTATAATTAATCGGGGATCTCATACGACGTATTAAATTCATCCATATGTGTAATAATAATAATAATAATAATGCATTAATTTTTTAGTTTTATTATTAAAATTGAATTTGGTCTTATCTTTAGTTGGTTCTTATTATAATTTATTTTCTTTGATTTTATAATTACAACTTAATAGGAATATATATAATTTTATGTAAATAAATGTTTTTAGTGAAATTAATTGATGTGCCAATTAGATTTACTCTTACCCGTTATATAGTAGAAGAATTAGTTATTTTAATTTTGGTCTTATCATTACTTCGCGGAGTGTATCGAGGTACAACTCAGATGGAGCAATTTGCGAATTCATTTATGCATTAAAGAAAGTTTACGGACATCAATTTCAAAGCCGTGCACAAGTTTTAAATAGGAAAAGCGGTTCCTAAGAAGGCAAAAAGGAGCTTAAAAGTGATTAGGGCTCAGGAAGGCCTTGAGCCAAAGAAAATAAGGGCTTTTCAAAAAAAATTTAGACGAGGATCGACGAATTTCTAAAACGAAACTGTCCAGAAATGAGAGCGCGATTATGACGGGCCGTTTGTCATTTTTAAAGCTTTTTGCTCGATCGGTGCAAATTGAACATTATAGAACACAATGAGGCGCAATTAGAGATAACATTTAATAGGCCATTTGGAAGTGATTAACGACGAAAAATCCTGCTTGTTATATGTAAGGACGGACACATGGAAGTGTTTCAAGGTATGTATGTTGAAAAATAAATTCTATAAATTTATATAATGTGTTTTTAATTAAGGATCACCTCGGTTACTTTTCGATACACCTGCACATACACAACCCGAATGAGTTTTTAATAAAAATTCAGTTGTTAAAGTGATTTTTATCATTTTTATGAATTAATGAAATAGTTGGAATTTATCAATAGTCAATATACACTCACAGGCACAATTAACCGCCCACTTACACTTTTTGTCACCCTGTTTATTTACGTTAAGTATGGCATATCGCAGGCTTTGTTTTTTATTGAGTGGATATTTATGAAAAAAAATAAACAGTTGGCCTTGCGTGGGGTCTCAAATTTGTTTCGCAGAAGCCTTTGCAAAAATTATTCAATGTTTGACCAAATTACCGCCACGTTACCGCGATTACATTTTTCTGCTTTTCTTTTCATCTAGTGTTTAAAAGTTCTTTAATTTGTGTCTTTAATATTCCTTTTGGTGATTCAAAACATAAAAATGCCGATAGATGCAACTAGTGCAGCTAGGGCTGTCGCCTTCGCTGATGCTGGGTTCAGTCAGCGTCACATCGCTCGAATACTCGATGTACCTCGAGGGATGCGGTACGGGATGCAATTAGACGATATCGGGAGACTGGCTTATACACCCGGAAACCAGGTCAAGGCAGAAATCGTTGCACTTCCACCCGAGATGACCGCTTTATTGTAAGTAACGTGTTGACACATATCGTACACATCTGTTTGTAGTCAGGAATCAGGGAGACTATACAAGGAGATATAACTCCGTGTTGTCACTTTTCGTTTGATTAATGATGGCGCCACAGTCACATGTACCCCAAAAACCATGGCGGATTATATTCATCCGGTTCATGGCCAAGTTCGTTAACTATTGAAATATTTTATGTTTACACCTAACTTGAAAAATCAGCTTCTGATTTTTCGTATTTAACCATTTTATGGATTTTCCAATGAATTTTTATTAATTCCCAATGATTTTTTTTGCATTTCGGCTGACAATTTTGAAGAAATCGTCAAAATGGGTAAAATTCAGCTAACTTCATGTGGGGCAGGTCAGCTTTAGGCGACATCTGTGGCCAAAAATGAACTAGAAGTTTAGTTTCTGCTACGCATCAATTCCCGGTTATTTTCCCCATAAGAGTTTTATCTCCTTGTATAGTCTCCCTGTCAGGAATGTTAGTGTAAGTGAACGCACAATAACAAGAAGCCTGTTCGCTTACTTCAAATGGGATCCCTCGGGATCCCGAGATTTTTGACAATAAAATTGAAGAGTGGGGATAAAAATATGAAAGTAAGCGAACACTTTCTGGGATGATTTTTGCAAATCTAACCTATAAATCACTTGGGTCTTCAAATTAATGACATAAAGCTGTTGAAACTAATAATTTATGCATGAAATTATTTAAAATCTTGTTACTAGGCACCAAATAAAGAACTTATTTTCATCACGTCGTATTCGTTTTGATTTAACATGATAATTGACAGTTCCTTTTGACAATTCAAATACACTACAAACAGCAATCCACAATCGCCGGGACTCAAAACCTCTGGCACTATTGGCAAGAGGGGAAGCGAAAATTTCCCCTCTTTTTCGAGCCCGAAAAAGTAAGCGAACACGAAATGGGCGCAAATGGGATCCCGAGGGATCCCATTTGAAGTAAGCGAACAGGCTTAAGAAGACTGGCAGAAAGAAATTTAAGGGCTTTTCGTCCAGCTCGCGCTCCACAACTTCTCCCACAGCACCGTAGAGCTAGACTTGTTTTTGCGCAACAATATTGTGATTGGACTATGGAGCAGTGGAAGGACGTGCAGTTTTCAGATGAGAGCAGAATGGCCTTAAAAGGTCCAGATGGGCGTCAGGGCGTCTACAGACGCAAAAATGAGAGGTTTGCTCCCTGCGCTATAACCGAAACAGTGGGTTATCAAGGTGGATCAGTAATGATTTGGGGAGGTTTATGAGGATCAGTGTGAACGCTCATAGGTACGTGGAAGAAGTTCTCCAAGATCACGTCGTACCGTTTCCTCCCTTTATTGGAGAAAATTTTAGGCTAATGCATGATAATGCACGTTGCCATGTCGCTCGATCTGTAACACAATACCTTAACGAGGTCGGTATTCAAACTTTGCCATGGCCAGCGCGTGGTCCTGATATCAATCCAATCGAACACGTCTGGGACAACCTCAAAAGACGTGTTCGGACAAGAGTGCCTGTACTTACTACCTTAGGGGAGCTCAAGACCGCTGTAGTAGAGGAGTGGCACAATATCCCTCAGACGGATATTCAGGACGTCATGGATGGTCTTCCAAACAGGCTTCAAGAAGTCATTAGAGCCCGAGGTGGTAACACCCATTATTAAATTTGAAGTAAATGACAAAAAATTTCCTTTTTTTTTTAAATATTCAGTCAACAAGAGACTCGAAAAAGTCGGTTTCGTTGAATAAAATGTCAATAAAAAATTTTTTGCTACATTTTCATTTGTTTTTGTTTATCAAGGATTGCTTTCACATACCATCCATCAAAATTACGTAAAATTAGACGGTTTGTAGACAAACTACAAGAATTACAGGGTGGGCGGTTAATTGTGCCTGTGAGTGTATTACATATACTCACTACTGATGCTTCGAAATCCTAAAGTTAACATAGAGTATTTTTTTTTTAAATACACATTAGCAGAATAAAATGACACATTGTATACTTCATAAATAATAAGAATGGTTTGATTAATAAAAAGTCCTGCGCGGAATATAGGTTCAACCGAACCACGAATGTGTCGAACCGAACATTCGGCACTACGATTAGTTTACGGCCAAAACTACCACTAGATTAAAGTGGAATTTGAAAAAAAAAAAAAACAAAAAAAAAATGAAAATTGAAATGCGCCTTTAGGGTTTAATAATAATATCTAGTAAATGTTTGAACCATTTCATATTTTTATCGCATCTGCGATTCAGATCGATCGAAATGAGCACGGAATTCCTCATTAACTGTGACGAAATCAGGGAGAATGAATGTATGTATAATAATGACATCTTGCTCATTGTCGCATCTGGCAGCACTGTCTGTACTGACTTGCAGGGATTCTCCCATTTTATTTTGAGCTTGGATTGTATATGACTAATATTCAACGAAAATGACTTCTATCATATAAAAATGATTTTGAAATCACCAGAATACATGGGAAATCAGATGATTTTGAATGTGACTTTGGGCGAAATCACGAAAATAGCCGAAATCACGTAATTTTGACGCAGTGCGAACATGGCATAACTTCAAAAGTGATGGCATAAAAGTATTCTAGACAACTACATAAGAAATTGTCCAAGTTTGCCATTTTTGGAAGAAAAAATATTGATTAACTACGTATTTTTTGGAGAAAAAGGCGGTTGAAATTGAAATTTTAGTGAAAAAAAACAATTTTTGACTTTGGCGGCTCATAGCTCTAAAAGTGGGCAGGTTAGAGCCTTGACTTTTACAGTTTTAAGAGTATTCTACGTAGATTGCTACCTTATTCATGAAAATATCTCATAGGGTTACCAAAAGACTGGCTGACCTCTATCAAAAAAAAAAAATGCTTTAGCGGCTGAACCGTTACGACCCTCCGCCGGAGAGACGTCATCAACTTGAACGGGAACACTCCCAATTACATCGGGAGGAAAAGAGAAGTTTCTGGCGTGACAAAAAGCAGCAGATAAATGAGCTCTCAGAAAACGCAGCAAACACAAGCAATAGAAAAGTGCTGTACCAAATTACTAAACAGCTCTCGGGAAAGCGCTCTACTAAAAAGGATGCCGTTAAGAGTATGGATGGAAGGCTGGTGTGCAGTGACGCGGAGCAACTTCAAAGATGGAGAGATAACTTCTTCGCCGCCCTGAATGGTTCACTTGCACAGGAACCTCAGGAAAACAGCAACAATGCACCGCCAAAGAATCGCCACTCGGGTCCCATCCAAGACGGAAATTGTAACCGCAATTCATGCCAATGGTAAAGCAGCTGGAAAAGATGGCATCCCGCCACAATTGTTGAAAGTCGATTCAAGCCTCATAGCAGATGCGCTTCAGCCAATACTGGGGCCGGCTCGTGTATGTCGAAAACGAAAATTTTTTTTCGTCTCGGGTTCGCGTAAGTCGAAAAAATTTAAAATTTTCGTCTGAAGCCGGCGAAAGGCACTCGAAAGCTCTTGGGTTATCGAGTTTTTGCATTAGGACACGAACAATTTTCTTTCGACCTATGCGAACGCTAAAATTTTCGTCGACAAAATTTTTCGACTTTAATTTCTTTTCGTTCGGTTATCGTCGTTCGCCATACACAAACCGGTCCCTGAACACCTGTACTTTTCTGGAGGATTGGACGAAAGGTATCATAGTCAAAACACCCAAAAAGGGGGACCTAACAATATGTGACAATTGGAGAGGCATCTGTCTGTTATCTACTGTGGGTAAAATCTTGTCCCACATTATATGATCAAGAATAAGAGAGGCTTAGAAGACAGCAGGCTGGATTCAGAAATTGAGAATCATAGTAGAACAGTCAACGGCATTAAGATCCCCTTACCTTGCTTTAATAGACTATGAGAGAGTGTTCGACTCGATCAATAGGAGCTTTATATGGCAGCAGGCACTACGGCAACGTGGGCTGCCTGATAAAATAAAAGGGTCACATACCACTACTTCCCGATATCCGGTGATGGTCAAATTTGGCACACACCTTTGGTTCTGAAGGCAATACAATAAAGTATATTCAATTTTATAGTACATCCAATATGGCGGCCACCACAAAATGGCGCCTTCCGTTTTTCTGTACAACCGCTCGATATGGGTGACATTATATATAGTTGAAAGTCGGTCCGGTATGTATCATGCTGCGTAACATCAATCGAACAAGAGTTTGCAACGGCACCAGATTGTCTGTGAAAAAGCTTATGAACAATGTGATCGAAGCTACAATTATCAATGGAAAGTACCAAGGCGTAGATGTTTTGATTCTGAGTATATTTCAATGATTACGAATGATTTGCCTTTGAATTTAAATGCCATAAATTTCTGATTCACGCAGAACTAAGTTAGTTTTTGTTAGGACTGTTCCCAGATGGGGTTTCATTTTCAAAACATCAATTTGTACGTTACATAGTACATTTATTATGAAACCATATTAAGTTTACTAATTACTCTGATTAAAATTCAACTTTACTTTATTTCAAACATATATTCCTAATAAAATCGTGATAAAAATTAATACGCCATACCTTATCCCCTCCTTTAACATATTTGCTATCATATAAATTAAATTGATTCAAAATAATATTGTAACAAAATACAATATATAAATGAGATGCAGATATGAGAGATGGTAACTTAGTATGATACTAGCAAAGCTTATGATATTGTTTTAGCTAAAGCTGAGACTGATCACAAATTAATTAAGAAGCGTATAAAATTGAAATTTATAGCAAATTTGAATTTTCATTTTGTGAAAACTAAAGAAGAAGCATTCAAGTGCTGAACGAAAATTATCCTAAAATTCAATTTATAAGGAACACAACGATCAAAATTATTTTTTTACTTTTTCGAAAAAACACAAAACCGAATTCGATTTATACAAAATAAAAATATATATAAAAAAATTAAATACGATTTTTTTTGTTTTCTTCAGTTAAAGATGCAAAACTTTCAAAAAATTCGCCTTAAAACTAATATTTATATATTTTTTTACACATTATATAATAATGCTAGATATTTTTCTCTCATTGTTTTTTTTATTATCGTATATTCAGTGAAAAATTTCGTTCGAAATTCGAAATTAAAATTAAAAAAATACGAATTACTTAACAATCAACAATTTAACAATAATATTGTCAACTTAATTAATTTATTTTTTTTGTTTATCTAATTAGTTTATAATTATCATTTTTTGTTTTTAAATAAACCTTTAACCTATGTCCTTAATCCTAAGTATTAACCTAACAACTTCCGCTGGTCTCTCTCTCATTGGAATGTGAAGTCGATTTGCGAATTTTATTTAAGTATTGGTTTTTTGTTTGTTTGTTTGTGAGAACGACATTTTGTTGCTATTTACGGGCTAATTATTATAATATTCGTTTACTAGGACTACCTAATCTCATCGGAAAGGCTTCTCTGCTCCTCGTGCTCCTCAAGGATGCTTTTATTTAATTCTTGTATCCTTTCGGATAATGCTCGCCGCCTTGGTGTCCCAGATGATTGCGGTGTTGGGGCATCAATTAATGCGCTTTTTTCACCTGGGATTTGTTAAGTAAAAATTATGTAAGACTAAATGTTGTTTTTGTTTCTCGTTTTTTTTTGTTTTTTAATTTTTTGAATAAATTCTAATGTTATATAATAATAATAAAATAAATCCTTTTACACCTACGGATAATTTAGTAACATAACTCTTAACTATTTTTTTTTGGGGGGGTTTTCTATTAATTAATTCTAAAATAAATTTCCTTAAATCAATTAAATTTCAACGTAATTGACATGCAATAATTTTTTTTTTGGTTTTTAATTTATTAATTATAAAATTCTCATAACAACATATGCTGTGTCATTATGCAAAATATGAGGAGTAGGGGTCTAGGATTTATATAATTAAATCAGCACTTGATATTCTACCTTGAACAAATTCAAATTTGCTAGATTAAGAGTTAACATGTCTTTTTTAGTAAATAATGAATGAAACAAAATACATTTCAATGAATGCGGCTATTTTTTTAAGTAACGAAAAAAGTAATGTGATCTAAGGAAAATTATGAGAAACTAGGTGTGAGTCAGTAACTAAAGTTAGTGTGTTTCCAAAATTAGACTTTTTCAAAACAGCGCAAATTTTAACATGAATATTTCAAATTTATCTGAAATTGTTTCATATTTTTTTAATCAAGGGTATTCCATTTAATATTTAATACAATGCAAATACAATGACTCTGATAATATATTCCTACGGTCCTTAAAAAAACACGCCTCACCTTTCTTTCATCTTTGCACAAACGTTTTTTCCCTAGCATACTTCTCCAGAGCCAGTGGGTATGGGGTCGGTTAAGTGTGAGAACTAGGTCATGACCTACTGACCTACAACCATAGAATTAGGTGACCTACATAAATAGAGAATGACGTCATGACCTAGCTATGGAAATTGAAATTTGGTGACCTATATAACTGGATCTAGGTAATGACCTTAACTCATAGGCAAATGGAACTATGTGATGTAACCACGTGAAAAGATTTGCCCGTGCAATAGTACACCAGAGCATAGTACTCAAGAACTGGACTGAAAAATCCCCTTCTGGTCGTTCAATCAAGGTGGCAATCCACTGCATTGAATCTAAACCCCAAATCATATCTCCTGGTGTCCACCGGGGTCAATTCTATTACCGGTCCTTTTCCTATCCTTTCAAATTAACGCCCTTCTTTCTCTCAATCCCCTTCAACCTACTTCCAGCTACTTATTTTTGTTTAAAAAAACCATAAAGTTGGACTTTGACGACTCATTACTCCTAAAGTTAAAAAGATAGAAACATCAATTTTACCATCATATATAGGTGGAGGAATTCTTTCGTTGGTGCTTTACTCATGGAAATAGGTTATAGGGATACAAAAATACGGGGTGATTTGTAAAACCCTATCTTTGTACAGTTCGGACCGTATTACTCAAAACGGACAAAGATTTCCAACTATGCGCCACACCAACGTATAATCAGCTATCCGCTATTTACTTATATACCTATCCAACGACATAATACACACATTTGGTGGTACCAAAGTCCATACACTTTCTGGCATTCTCCTTTCGGCAGTGAACTTAATATCTCGATACTGGATCCCTACCAGAAAGGCATGAAAAATTTTCCAACCTGTGAGGACCATGGCTTTGCCTTGTACCCTTTATCTATTTTTCAAATTAAGCCATCTGCTGGATAAAACTCTGGCACACCCTGAGTATACTTTTTTATCTTTTGTTTGACTTTTACTTTTGTTGCACCTTTCAGCACATTGGTTGACTCTCTGGCTTTCGATAGAGTATGGGCTCAGCTAAACTCAAAGTTGGATGGAGAATTTTTTCGCCGGCCGTTCAATTGGATGGCGTGAAATCCAAACCATACACCATCTCTGTCAAAGGCCCCAACGTGTCGATTCAGCCACTTGAACCTACTCTAATAATTCTTATATTTATAAATTACCTACTACCAATCTCTTCCAACACACATCACAGCTTCGCGATAGCACTACTCTGAATTACTCATACGACTTCGATAATATTGGGCTATGCCAAAGATGTTGACGGCCGCAGACTAATGCTCTAACTCAAACAACAAAAACGTTGAATTAATTTTCGATTCGGGCCGCAAGATTCGTTTCGAATTCAATGCTTCTAAAGCAATCTAGAATAAAACCTGCAGCACGTATCGCTCGATGCCAGTGGATCCATCACTTAACATATTCGGTGTAGCATTAGCTAAAGACTTGCCACTCGAGCATCCCAGTGGTTGTCAACCAGCGGCGATGTAACAATATTTGCAAATCCTACATTTGGCCTCTCCTAAAAGACAACTATCTTATATGGGGCGACGCTTCGATAACCACCTAGACGTGGTTGAGTAAATTTAAAAAGAGGGCCATCAAACTAATCAAAGACGGCCAAATTCCCACATGAACACGAAAGAACACTTCTTAGACCGGTTCTACACGCTAAACTTTTCGTTCAACTTTCGTTCTATTTTTTATGTGAAAGACTAGAGGCTCAGGAAACACCCTTTATACTGTGTCGACAATCTTTTTTCTTCGTATAGAGTGCAGTGTCGAACAGCAGCTCTAGCCGGGAAGGAAGGAACTGCCACAACCTTCCCGCGATATTTGTATTCCAATCATTACTATCTGGAGTGTTATGCTTCTGAAACGGGTTGATTCTCATCAACCGACCAATGTCATGCGCTTTGGTGGAGCGGGGAAGGCTCTAGGAAGGCTATGACAGGAGGAATCAGAAATGTAAAGAGGGAAGAAGAAAGAGGAAAGTTATGTAGGTGGGAAAGTGAAAAAAAAGCGATGGACCGTTGGGCTGCCGGGATTCGAACCCGGGACCTCTGGGATGGTAGCCAGACGCCTTACTCTCTAGGCCACCGAGGCCGGAGGGAATTATCCCTAGATTATCCCTTTCGCAAATTACATGCGAATGAAAGAGAAAAAAGTATTGAAGTTGAACGAAAAGTTGAACGTGTAGAACCGCTCTTAGATCATGATCTAATTTTCATGATTTCCGACCTCTCCTTCGGCATTTATAAAAATCCAACTACTGCACTTGCGTGTTCTAAGCAAAGGCCACCGGCAGAACTTAGTGGGACTCATAGGACTCACGAATGGCTCAATTAAGTTTCCTTTGCTCCTATCCAGACTCGAAGCTTGGACCAGCCAGAGGCATAACACTTTGAGACGGACAAATTTTATTGACTCCGATGGCTGCGGTGACTGCCGGGTAGCCCTTCGAAAAATGTGGCAAATGAAGCCGCGCAACCGAAGTAACCTTTAAGTGTCGGTTTTGTGTTGACTCTTGTAAAGTTAAACACTTTATTTTGGGGATTATCGATGTAAACGAAAGAGATGAGTGTCTCCTAGAATTTCTTAACATAGATCTTGATAATAGGGGATACAAATCCACTTTTGTCACTGGTGGTAGGGAGGAATTCAGATGTGCCGCCTCAGTGTGTGAGTTAAAGATGGCACACTTCTTCCCAATCGTCGCTGAAGTGCCCTAGTGGAACGAAAGACAGGCTGCAATGCAGAGGAAAGTTAGGAGATTGATCAATAGGTCACAACATGCTGGGCAAAGGGAAGAATACAGGTTCACCCTAACAGGTTACAATAAGGAGCTAAGAAGTTCCAAAAGGACTGCCTGGAGGAGGTATTGTAAGATCCTGGAGACTCTATCACAGGCACCCTCTATACTCTCTGAACCTGAACACTTTTCAAGGTCAATTCAGTGGGATGCTAGGTACAGTCATACAACGGTCTTTTTTCCGGTGTCTTTCTGGGGACACCTTAGTTACCTGGTTTCAACCTGGAAGAGATGACATTTTCCTGCATTCCTTCAGATGTTCCTCAATCTGATTCTCAACAATCTTGTCTGTCTCTTTAAAGCCAGTTTTAATTGGAGATACAGTCCAACCAACAACATGGTTTTCGGAAAGGACGTTCAACAACTTTTAACCTTATGGTCCTTATCTCCGAATCGTTATGCGGTATGGAGAGCGGCCATCAATTGGATACTGTGTACACTGATTTCAGCAAGGCCTTCGATCGAGTGGACCACGCCATCCTAATCGCAAAATTATTAAAGTTTAGAATATCAGGTTCTGCCCTGGAATGGTTAAAATCATATCTGAACGGAAGAACACAGGTTATCAGATTCCAAGGATTTCTATCTAATGAGATCGAAGTAACCTCTGGCGTTCCTCAGGGTAGTCATCTCGGTCCCCTACTCTTCAATATTTTCATCTCCGATCTTTCCGAAAAATTAGCAAATATTCCACATCTCTTTTACGCGGATGACCTCAAAATTTATAGTGTCATTAAGACCCAAACTGATGCTTCCTTCTTGCAGACAAAACTCAATGCCCTACACGACTGGTGCACCATGAACAAACTGCAACTTAACACCAGCAAATGTCATGCAATTACCTTCTCCCGATTAAAAAACACACAGAACCATAACTATTATCTCAATGGCATAATGTTGAATCAGGTTGACCATATCGTAGATCTAGGCGTCGTCCTAGACAAAAAACTCAATTTCAACCTGCATTACGATAATATAATTGCCAGAGCCAACAAACTTCTTGGTTTCATCAAGAGGAGAGCCAAAGAATTCGGTAATGTATGGGTCACAAAAACACTCTTCTGTTCTTTAGTCCGCCCTATCCTGGAATATGCGTGTGCTATCAGGATCCTATATTCCAAGTGAGCAGCAGGAGGATCGAATCCATTCAAAAGAGATTTCTTCTTTTTGCCCTGAGACATCTACACAACCCCCATGACTACCAAACCCTGCCGCACTGCTTGGACAGGCTCAAAGTGCTTGATCTCATGCCGCTGTCTAGCAGAAGGAAACTGCTCATATCTTGCGTTGCCTTTGACGTCCTAATAGTCCATTCAAAACGCGCGTTATGGTGTTCCAAAATAACACCGTTAAGAAAATCGAACCCTAAACGTTTTTGGGGTCGCTGATCACGAAAATCGAGGTCTCGCGGTCCTAAAATTAGGGCGTCACCCCTAAAAATGCAAAAAACACCCCTTCTTAGGGGGGTTTCGCGATTATTTCAATAATAATGAAAACTAATGCGATGAAATGCACTTTTTTTAATATTTATTTGCGAAGGGGGTTGATTTATACTAACTTAAGGCGAACTTAATGGTAAGGAGTACTCCTAAAGGGTTAAAAGTACCCCTAAATTGGCGAAAAATGGCAAAAATTGTAAAAAAAAATTTCCAAGTTTATGCTTCAAATTCGATTGTAGGCGTACTGTCAGGCAAAAATTAATTATTTTCAACCCTTAAGGGGTTAAAACTACCCCTACAATATAGTTCATTGAAAACTAGGGGGGGGGGGTGTTCCAAAATAACACCGTTAAGAAAATCGAACCCTACACGTTTTTGGGGTCGCTGATCACGAAAATCGAGGTCCCGCGGTCCTAAAACATGGGCGTCCCCTCTAAAAATGCAAAAAACACCCCTTTTTAGGGGGTTTTCGCGATTATTTCAATAATAATGAAAACTAATGCGATGAAATGCACTTTTTTTAATATTTATTTGCGAAGGTGGTTGATTTGTACTAAATTAAGGCAAACTTTATGATAAGGGGTAGTCCTAAAGGGTTGAAACTACCCCTAAATTGGCGAAAAATGGCAGAAATTGTAAAAATTTTTTTTTTTTTTTCAAGTTTATGCTTCAAATTTGATTCTGACTTCATTTTTAAAAAAAATCCTTTTTGTATAATCGTACATCATATTACATTCCTCACTAAATTAGTTTATTACTTCAACTTCCAAGTAACTGCAATTAAAATTTACTAAAAAACAAATTCGGGTGCAATATCTTAATTTTATTACTTTGCCTCCGTTTTTACCTGCCTAAATGTCATTGTAAAAAAGCGGACCACCCCATTATTCAGAAGTACCTCAAATAAATCAAATATTTCGCAATTATTATGTGATTGTCGTTTTTACAAAAATGCAGAGTTTTTTTAAAGATTCCACGAAATGAAATATTTCTCAATATATTTTTTTTTCTCTTTAGGGGTGGTTTAACCTCTGTACAAAGGGGTTTATAGTGAAATCTTCCAAATGTTGTAATGATTACAAATGGAAAATAAAATTTAAATGTAAAACAATAAATTTTAATTTGTTTCAATTACTGGGGGTAGTTGTACCCCCTTAAGAGTTGAAAAAATTAATTTTTTTGCTGATAATAACTTTTGAACCAAATTTCAAACAAAAAGCAAAAAAAAAATGTTTGCAATTTTTTTTATATAAAGTTGTTTTTATTATAGTAGGTGTAGTTTTAACCCCTTAAGGGTTGAAAATAATTTATTTTTGCCTGACAGTACGCCCACAATCGAATTTGAAGCATAAACTTGAAAAAAAAAAATGTTTACAATTTTTGCCATTTTTGGCCGATTTAGGGGTAGTTTCAACCCTTTAGGACTACCCCTTACCATAAAGTTCGCCTTAATTTAGTATAAATCAACCACCTTCGCAAAAAAATATTAAAAAAAGTGCATTTCATCGCATTAGTTTTCATTATTACTGAAATAATCGCAAAAACCCCCTAAAAAGGGCCCCAATTTTAGGACCGCGGGACTTCGATTTTCGTGATCAGCGACCCCAAAAACCTTTAGGGCTCGATTTTCTTAACGGTGTTATTTTGGAACACCCCCCCCCCCCCGCGTTTTGAATGGACTATAAGTGGAAAGCTTAAAGTGCAGTTTCTGTCGGACAGAATCAAATTGAATGATGTAGTCCGACACACACGACACACTAAACTACTTAGGGAATATCCACACCGCACCGATTACGCAAGGAACGAGCCCGTCAACAGATGCTGTATGGTTTTTAATAGCCATAGCTCCTCTTTCTCCCCTTCCCTCAACAAGGCATCCTATAAAAAAATACTCAAATCCCTACTAACATAACCCCTCTGACATAGTAGGTTTTTGGTAGCTATCAGTAGTTATAGCAATTATAAAAGACTGTACACTATGTTTTTTTAATCTAAGTATATGTATACCTAGTTTAAGTGTGCCTTGTTTGGCGAATTAATAAATAAATTTACATGAACTGACATTTTTCGTTGCTAGTGGATGAACGAATGGGTCAAGTACTCAAGATGCATCATAAGGGCATTTACCAAGCCAAATACAAGTACAAAGCCAGGTACTTGACGACAAAAGCCTACTTTAAATCAAGATGTGCTTACATGCGTAGTTGAGTACTTGAACATTACTTCAAATAAGATTCAAGTAAGCATGTAAACAGACTAATTGTTGATCCAATCAGATCGTATGGGAACAGGTTTTTTCAATATTTAATTTAATTTTTAAAGCAAGAGCTTCTAATTTCGCAGGATCTCCTCTAACAAATTTGTTTTTGCAACTTGTAAAACGATATCCTGACCACCATTGCAGCTCCTTTAATTAATGCAGAACGTATTATTGGTCGCAATTACAACAGAGTCTGTTATGTCACCCAAAATACTCGAAGTCAAGCAGTGAAAAACATTAAGAGGAAGTCAGTCCCAGTAACTAGGTCAACCGGGGCACCAGGTAAGTTCGCACCTATTTGCTGATCTCAATAAAAGTAATTAAGTAATTAGAAAAGTGAGGTAACAGCAAAATGCTGAGTTCACAAAACTAGTCAAGGAGGTGGAGTTTGTAAAAAAAACGCGCCAGCTCTACTCTTTCAGGGTGCCAGAGGAAGGACGCTGTTTTTATTTTGTAAAATTGTGAAAAAAATTCTTTCAAGCTTTAAATAATTCTGGGAATAATTATAAATTTCGAAAGTCACTCAAAGGTGATACTGATTGCTACCTTGCATTTTCATCAACTAGTTTTGACGTCAATTACAACTTTGCTGGCTCATGGTTAACACATTGTTTCTAAAATGTTCACGCTAATCCACCAAGCCGAAAACAAACTTTGAATAAATCCTTACATCATGCACACCACCTTGCCAACTGAAGCCCTTGCAACTTCCTTGAAAGTTACATTAAATATGTTTTTTTAAAACCGTGAACACCCTCCATACCTGGGCCCAGAGTGGGGGCAATGTTGTGCTCTTACAGTGCAATTTATTTATTGTCATGCCATGTGAACCGGCACTTAAGGGCTCCTTCTGCTCGAGGACTTTGAAAAAATCAATCCTTTTTGCATTTTGCCAGGAGTTATTCAAGAGTGTGTCCGTGGACGGCTAAAAATATGTTGCATAAAATCTGGAAGATATTACAGGGTGCTGCTGGAATGCTGGGAGTTCGCAAACGTCTCGGAATTATTGAGCACGTCTTCTGGGAAATATTTAAATTATTTCAAAAGCTCGCTATTTGCAATTTTGTCAATTTTTTTTTAGTGTAGAATTATGCATTTTTTATCTATCATCTTCTTGGACATCCTTTATTTTGTTTTGCAGTCGAAAATATGAAAATATTAAATTTCTGTGACAAATAATGGATTTTAAGATAAAAGGCGATATGTGAAATCAGAATTTTGAAACAAAAATCGAAGTTTGCAAAATTGAAGAAGTTGAATGTCAGACAGTCTATCTATGTGCCCCTTAATCCCTCGTGGGACATAGGGCGGAAACAGTTGCCCTCCAGCGGACTCTGTTTTGCGCGACAGCTCTTAGCTCTGACCAGGATCTCCCAGTAGTTGCGGCCTCTGCTAGTAGGGTTCTCCTCCACGTTGTTCTAGGTCTTCCAACTCGACGGGATCCTTGCGGGTTCCAGTCAAGGGCCTGTTTGGCTAGATTTTCGTTATCGCGTCGCAAGGTGTGGCCAACCCAATTCCATTTCCTTCGCCTGATTTGGTCGTCTATCCTTTCTTGGCCGGCACGGCGCCATAGCTCTTCATTTGAAATTCTATCTTGCCAGCGGATTTTTAGGATACGACGTAGGCATCTGTTTATGAAGACTTGTAGGCGCCCTGTGATGAATTGGGTGACTTTCCATGTTTCGCAACCGTATAAAAGAACTGCCTTAACGTTGGAGTTGAACAGCCGCAATTTGGTGTTGGTTGAGATCTCCGTTGGTCTCCATATGCGGAACAAGCATGCATATGCGCCTCGTGCTTTATTTATTCTGGAACTGACGTCTTCTTCTGCACCACCATTTTCGGTAATAATACTACCGAGGTAGCAGAATTTATCTACCAGTTCCACGTCACGGTTATTCAGCGCAGTTCGTTCAAGTGTGTTTGCATTTATCCGCATTTCTTTGGTTTTATTCGGATTCAGCCTTAAGCCTGCTAGACTACTTTCTGTTGCCAAATTGTTTAACATGTTTTTTAGCTCCTGATGTCTGTGGGCCAGCAAACAGATATCATCTGCGTAGTCGAGGTCCTTAAGGCGATCTAGCAAACCCCACTGTATGCCGCCTGTTCTACTATCTAGAGCGCCAACAAGAATGTCATTTATTACTATAAGAAATAGTAATGGGGATAGTAAGCATCCTTGTCGTACTCCTGAACTCACCTCAAAGCTGTCGGATAATTTTCCGTTATGGAGAACTCTGCATTTGGAATTGTTGTATAGGGCTTTTATCAATTCTATTATCTTATCCGGCAGTCCACGTCGCCGTAATGCCTGCCATATAAAGCTCCTATTAACCGAGTCGAACGCTTTCTCATAATCTACGAAAGCAAGGTAAAGGGGGGATCGGAATTCAGTAGACTGTTCCACTATTATTCTTAAGGTGTTGATGTGATCTATACATGAACGGCCCTTCTGAATCCGGCCTGCTGCCTTCTAAGCGTTTGATCTACTGCCTCTCTTATTCTTGATAGTATAGTGTGGGACAAGATTTTACCCACAGTAGATAATAGACAGATGCCTCTCCAGTTGTCGCATATTGTTAGATCCCCCTTTTTGGGTATTTTGACTATGATACCTTCCGTCCAATCCTCCGGAAAGGTACAGGTGTTCCATGCTAATTCGAGGATTGGCTGAAGCGCATCTGCTATGAGGCTTGAGTCGGCTTTCAACAATTCTGGCGGGATGCCATCTTTTCCAGCTGCTTTACCATTGGCCATCGCATGAATTGCGGTTACTATTTCCGTCTTGGATGGGGCCCGGGTGTTGATTCTTATCGGCTGTGCATTGTTGCTGTTTTCCTGAGGTTCCTGTGTGAGTGAGCCATTCAGGGCGGCGAAGAAATAATCTCTCCATCTTTGGAGCTGCTCCTCGTCGCTGCACAGCAGCCTTCCATCCGCACTCTTAACGGCATGCTTTTTAGTAGAGTGCTTTCCCGAGAGCTGTTTAGTAATTTGGTACAGCACTTTACTGTTGCCTGTGTTTGCCGCGTTTTCCGCTTTTTCTGCGAGCTCGTTTATCTGCTGCCTTTTATCACGCCGGACACTTCTCTTTACCTCTCGGTGTAATTGAGAGTACTCCCGTTCAAGTTGGTGACGTCTATCCGGGTCGCTTGTAGAGTTTATGTTATTTTTGAGGGCCCTCCTGCGTTCTATTTTTTGCCAGGTGCTGTCCGAGATCCAATGTTGCATGTTTTCAGTCTAGCAGTAATATTTCTCTCTGACAATTTTTATTTTTCAGAAAAATATTGATAAAATTCCATCGAATCATCTCGCAAAAGCTGGTCAGCAATCAGTGAAGCAGAAAGGACTAGGATATAGTATATGAAAATATTCAAGTGCTGTAGCTATTCTGCACAGTGCGAACATGATCTTTTGGCAATGGTCCCTCGTAGATGTCCTCAAAGAGTACGACCGCCGGAAAAGCTCATGATTAAATGTTTTAAGAACGTTTGTACCTAGTACAAAGCTTGAACTGCAAAACAGGTAAAAGATGCACAGTCTAAGTATAATGATGGCATAGCAGCCAAACAAAGGAAGTCAAAGATATGGCCTAGAGCTGTCATATAGCGGAGTACACTACAACTGTCATACAAGACAATATGATGCAGGGTGAGTTTAATGGTCAGCAAAAACAAGAAATCTACGGCTATCGGCTTTACAGCGTTAAATGTAAAGTTGCGAAACTTTCGGATGCAAGGTATAATTGAGAACATAAGCCTCAAATGCACCCGTACAGAAGAGTTTCCGAATGATGATAAGCATAAGTTTTTCAAAGCAATTGAACGTAAACTTAATTCCTAGTGACAATGGACTCGTCATGGAGTTGGCAGCAAGTAAAAATTGTGCCAATTACTACCATACTTGAGCGCCGGCTTCTGATGAAAGACACAAAGTGCTAGAAATGCCGTAGAGGTTTGAACGACCGAAAATAAGAACGTCTACGTCCCGAGCTATGAAAAGGCATAGAAATATAAAGATTTTATAGTACGAGAGCCCAGGCCTTCGGAATTTTCTTAAATCTGATTTTTTGTATATACATAGTTGTATACTCAGTTAAAAATTCATGCACACTAGCTAGTCCAGACAGTTAGGACCCACCGGAGGTGTGTGGCAGTAATTTAAATTCGTTTTAAATAGTATTCTGTGCAAAAATTTCATGTAAGTAGATGGGTTTTTTGTCGTTTCCTTTAGGGTCTACAATCAACAAAAGGTCTTCCGCCATTTTGTGTTGGTTACCATTTCGAATTTCGAATGACGCTACACCACTAATTAAATTTTACCTGTCTGCCCTTTCATTTGATTCCAATGATTGATGGGCCGCTGTCTTTAAACCGCCATCTTGATTTTTTTACAAAACGGTCAGTTTACACTGTCAACCAAACTAACTTTACACTGTCAACCAAACTAACTTTAAATTTGAAGTTGGTCGGACCCATACTGAGGGGGTTGTAAAGAAAAAGGTAATCGGTCGTTATTTTGGAACCGCCATGTTGATTTTGTGACGGTCGCATTACATTGAAAGGCGAACTGTGCATATATGCGAAATTTAAAGTTGATCGATTATTTTTTCTACTTTTTACTCTATACATGTTTTCCGCCACTTTGTGTTGGCCGCCATTTTGTATTTCGAAAGACGCTACACCGCTAATTCTATTTTACCTGTCATGCTCTTTCTTTTGATACCCATGTCGTGGGTCTGGGAACACAAATACCAAACTCGGCCGCCAGCCTTATACCGACATCTTGGTTTTCTACAAAATTGCATTTTCAAGCGAGCTATACATATGTCCAAAATTTTAAGTTTATCGGTTGCATGGAAGTGGGTCAAAATCAAGTTAAAGGTTTTTTTTTGTTAACGCTTGATTTTTACTCCCCATCTTTTTTTCATACTGTGCTCTATACATATATGAAACGATTCTTAAGGAGTAAACTCCAAAAATATTACTTATTTCCAGATAGAGAGCCGATTGCGAGACCGTAACAAGGATACAATTTGTTTTTAATTTTCGTTCACTGAAATTCTTCAATACACATTAATTTATTATAACTGTCAATATCTAATGACGAATTTAACCGATAATAATGAATTTTACCGAGTGTCCCCTTAAAACGGGACGTAACTACGAATATTTGTCGAGGGTGTGTCGAGGGTATAAGTATAAGGTGTCTAATGTTGGCCAGCCCGGCAGCCACAGAGAAAGTGCTTAGCGTCCTGTTCCGCTATGGCACAGGTGCGGCAGTGGGTGTTCTACGAAATTTTAAATCTGGCTGTATGATGCCCAACTGGCCAGTGCCCCGTAATTTTCCCTACAATTCTAGCAATGTCCTTATCTCAAAAGGTCACGCGATCTCTGATTGTTATTACAAAGCAAGCTCAGTGGCTTCTGTAAATTTTGCACCGATGTGCTGGCCTGTTTCCTGCAGTATGGCTAATCCAAAGTTTATCTGCAGGCAGGCTTCAAATATTGGCAGAACTTCTGCCTGGAATACACTAGCGAAATTAGGCAAGCGATTCCATTTTTGAAGATTAAGCCAAGGGGAAAGCTTAACCCCTTCATCCAACTCTGATTTGGATCCGTAAGTGTACAGAATAACGTGAATATTACAAAAACTAGACAAAAGCGGTGCTGAAGTAGTAGCATTCGCTTACCTTTCAAAATAAACATCTAGCCTCGTGTAGCCTGCACCTCAAAACCCTACTGACAAAGTAATATTTTGACTTTGGTACCTGAGGGTATGGTCGCTATAACCACAGACTACCTTCCCCTAGATTGACTTTTAGGAAGAGCTTCTCCGTCGAACTACCGTCAAGAAGAGAGTAGAGAAACGGAGATTTCCTGCGAAAGTTTGATGTACGAATGTTCACCGACGCACACTGGGGCAGATACCCTCAAAGACTGGCAGAAATTCATAAAATGAAATGTTATTTAGAAATACCCACTTTTACTATTTCAAAATAACACTTACCTAGCTACGATTTCGCAGAAATTAAATGCTTCGTAACTTATCCTAACGGCCACAAAAGTGTGTCTTATTCGTCATTTGCTCACGTATTTTGGGCGGCCATTTATTTTGAACCGTTTCAAAGTAGTTTTGAGGTGTCATTTATAATTTATTTATACAAATCAACCATGGAAGCTTCAACTTCAGGTACGAAACAATATTTTAGTAACTGTTAACTTTTAATTATGTACACATAATATCCAAAAATAAAATTATCAATTAACGTTATAAAATTGTACTAAAATCTATTAAAAATGGAGATTTTCTTTAGGTTCCAAAGCATATCAAGTATCAACTTAAATATTGGTAGGGTCCTTATACCATGTACTTAAAGAAAAACAAAAAAAAAGTTGCTACTTGTTGCTACTTCATTAATTATGCGAATGTTTATGGATATTTGTGAAACCAAAATTATTTCTTAAATATTTCAATGTGCAGTAATATTCATTACTTATTTTAGGGACGAGTCTAAATACATTAACCAGAAAAGAACTTCTTAATATTATGAAGTGTTCTGGAAAGGATAGCTGTAGCGACCAATATGATTTTATGCTGAAAGAGCTGCAACATAAGACTAGTTGTGATCAGAGTAATTTAGGTATTTTAAAACAGACTCTATCTAAGTTTAAGTATGAGTATAGAACAAGATGGTCAAAAGTATGTAGGATCGAAGAGAAAAAATAATAAAGAGGGGCTGGAAACTGCACTTTCTTTCCCTCGTTTCACAAAACAACTTTCGAATAAAAAACGTGGTCGACAACTTATTCCATTTGAATTATGTTCTCAACGAACAAAAAGGTCAAAGACAAAAGAGTTGCGTGATTCTGTTCCTACAGAATCATTGATATTTGGTAGTTGTATGAAGTTACGAGCTGAAGGACAGGTTCAGGCCTCAAAAGTTATAAAAAATATAGCCACAAATCCAGAAGAGGCCAGAATTTATCAACAAAACTACAATAAATTATTAGAGCCGCAACAGGTTTTATCAGGAGAAGATGCTCTGGCTGTTTTAATAGATGCTAAGTTATCTCGTGGACAGGATTGATTTCCTTATAAGTTTTTATTTAAAATTTATATTTTTTTATTAAAAAATTCCGCGAAATCGAATCGAAATCAGCGACCCCCGTATACTAAGTTTTGTAGCAATTGAAGGATATTTCACTACTTTTTGTCACATTTTGAAGACGCCATCTTGTTTATGAAAAAATTGACACCAAATTCGAAATCAGCGACCCCAAAAACCCCCGTATACCAAGTTTTGTAGCAATTGAAGGATATCTAAATACTTTTGGTCGCCATTTTGAAGCCGCCATCTTGTTTATGGAAAAATAGACACTAAATTCGTGATCACCGACCCCAAAAACCCCCATAAACGAAATTTCAAATTGATTGGTTAATGTTAAAGACTTTTGGCCAGCTTTTCAGCCTCTTGCCCCACTGTGCGACGGCTCCAAGACGTCAGAGGACGTCGGAGCAGGGGTTTATCTAGAAACCATTAATAGTTTCCTATCTTGGCACCCCCGGTATACACTAGGGTGAAGTGCTGGCGATCCAGAAGGCATTTTAGACGGACGAGAGAGGAACACTTGTTCACTTCCTGTGTAACTGCCAGGCAGCGCCCTCTAGGCAGTTACGTTTTGGAAAACGTAAAAGAGATCTCCAGACTGGACTGTTAAGCTTCCTAAAATTAAGGATGGCTGTAGGCATCTGCCACACCCAACCAAACGACCACTTCACAATCAAGGTACACGAGTTGTGGTAGAAAAACGGCGCCTCAAGCGCTAATTGTGTGTGCGATCGAACTGGACACAGCCCTTCACCTACCTGCCTACTGTCAAGATAACGTCATGATCCTTGTCAAGTTGGAAATCTTCCCTTTTCTCTCTGGTAGGGATATGGATATTTAGGTCCCTGACAAAATTTAATTTTGCGACCAGTCGGTAGGCCCTTGTACCATTTCCTGTGCTAGAGAGCGCAATATACATATTGCTGTGGCAGTGGTTCTTCTTGACCTAGCAGCCCACTTCTCGCAGCTGACGTGTAAATCAGGTGGCAGCAGGTCAAAAATTACGACGTCGTACTCAATGACAGAACCGTCAACAAACTTTCCCCTAAAATCGAGTATATCACATAATTGTAGACTAGTAGGAAAAATAAAGGTAGGAACTCAACAAATAGGTGAATGAAAGGCGGGTTAGAAGATATGCGAAAACTGCGTATAGATAACTCTAGGGAAGTAAGAAAATATATCGATGATTCTAGATTCCTCACATCCCAAGTCCTAGAATAGTTGTAGTAGTTTACCGTGTTTTTAATGCTTACTCATTTCTCATAATTTCAGCACAAAAATCAATTACTTTCAAAAACGAATGATGGCAAAACTACCTCAGTTCACAAAACTGGACAATCACCTCGAACAGCAATCGCCATTGTAATCAAAAAATGTTAAAACCAACCTGCATCTATGTAAATGAAAGTAGTGGAAGCATTATTTTGTATTACTTTCAACAACATCACTACCAATAAATCTTTCTTTGTTTCATGCTTCAACTCTGTGCCCACCCCCATTGCCTTTGGTACCTTCGAAAAGTTACATGCTTACCCGTACACCCAACAAAGTATATTCAAAATATTTTAGACCATTCAAGGATTTATGAACGCTCCATGCCTGTACATCCCCGATAACATTCAGAACTTCGCCATATGAAATTTTCAAATATATCGCTTTCTGACTGTGCCCCAAGAATAGAATTGGCAACTTATAGCGAACTTCCTTAAAACACAGAACCAATCTGAATCTCCCACACAGTTTCTATATTTGGAGATTATCCTTAGCTTTTAGCACGTGAACGTGTTCCTGTGTGTGCTCCTTTTTTCCTGTGCAATCTAAAAGGAGAAAGGAAGTTTTTTTTTGGTCTAATTTTAGAATTGCGAGGCAATAAAATTGTGAAACATTTATCGAATTTGGGAATTGTTACCGTCGAGCGGAACACCTACACACACGGGGGCCGTGTGGATTGAGGTTAATTATACACCAAAGAGTTGATGTACTTGGAGGGTCCTTAATAAATTCAGTCCCATTTGTTCTGCCCATAAATTATCCATTTCGTCCTTCCAAGACGAATAGCCTGTCTCGAACTCTTTTCGCACACCCAAGGTGCCAGGAATGGTGTGGGTGCGGGGGTGGACGACGACGGTGTGATGGCAAAGGTCTGAGTGTTTAATTCTGTCGTTTCGTTCCTGCATTTAAGTCCGTAAATAATTCATACCGGTGGGCGGTACAGTGGGAGGGAGGAACAATTGAAGCGAGGAAAAAGAGTGTTAAAATCCAGCAAATCGGATGCATGCAAATCGCCATTGTCGTGCTTTAATTTATCGCACTTTAAGCAGCTTAGGAGCTGAAGTGGTTTTATTTAATTGCTCGTCGCCAATCTGCTCAAGGTTCAACGCCAAACGGGTTTGCCTGAACTGTTCTTATTGTTACATGGAAAACGCTTCAAACTACTCCTGATGGCAGGCAGTAAGGATCCCTTTTCCATTGAACTCGAAACCTATTGAATCCTAACAGCAGGAGTCCTTGAGGAGTTGACCTAGCTTCCATTACCCACCCTCCAAACCCCGCAGTCCCGACGGGGTGGTGTGTGTGTGGATAGACAGCTTTCTTAAGGGCAAGGATAAGAGAGTTGACAGACAATACTTTACCTGCTTTGAACAAAAGGCTCCCAGTCAACACCCGAAACAAGTCATTGTCATATCGGAGGTCCTTTATTGTTACTACTAATGGCACATGCCCTTGAGGTGAATGGTTTCCTTTTTAATCAACTTTTGATGACACTCGTAACCACTTGCCTACCTCGAAAACGGCTTAAGGGCTGAACAAGTGAGGATTAGATTACTCGCCGCGACAAACACTGTCAAGTTCTGCAAAAGAGGCACAGCAGGTTGAGTTGGGGTCGGGGGTGGGGGGAGGGGATTAGATTGATTTTCAATCGGGTAGTTGATGATCTTTCCATTTTCACTTGCTTAAGCTGCAGAAAGCGAATGAGGAGCGAATTACATATTCGCTTTCGATTAATTCGATTTAATGTAACCAATAATCTCTTGTAATAACCCTTGTACGACGTGGGATTAAGTTAAAAAGAATCGTAATTGCTCGCTTCTTGGGTTTTTTAACTAATGGGGTTAAATTTAACATTCTAAGCAGTTTCTGTTAGATTATCCTTTGTATTTGCCAACTGAAGCCACTGGGCTTTATTAATCCAAATAAGATGTTATATCATATCAGTTCTTAACGAAATTGTGCTTAAGCTTTGTGATAATTGAAGAACTCAGACTCTGTGAATTTTTTAAAGAAAAATACAATGTTGGTTATTTTCAAAAATCATCAAACTTAAGGATTTCGTTTTTAGAAATGTCTTAACATCAGCGTCAGCTTTAGGTATTTTGGCTTCCCGTACTTCCCCAAGAAAGACTTCAAACCCTCCTTTGGTATATATATATATATATATATATATATATATATATGTATAACAAAAGAAGGAACTATTGTCACAGTCAGCAAAGATGTAAAGAAAAGTTGGAAAGAAACTGAAAGCATCAGACATGTATCAAAACTAGTGATGAGCAAACGTAAGAACAAGGTCTTGCACAGTTAGTCTTGGTCTTGGTCTTGCGAGCATAGCTAAGTCTTGCTCTTGGTCTTGTTCTTGCCAGTTCGGTTGCAAGACATATCGTAACAGTGTAGAAAAATTAAAAAAAAAAATACACTCTTTGGCAAATTTATAAACACACTCAATAAATGGAGATTTTACTTATTTCTGAATGATTTCTGAGAACCTTTTTTCTATGAAAATTTCTCAGTTACCGATAAAGAACGTATGTCAGGATGAGGATTCAACATTTTAACGTTTTTTGATAAGTTCAAATTTTGTGCTATTGCATAATTATAAATCCAAAAGTCTATGTGATGGTTTGGTAGAGTTAACACAAGTTGTGCTCCGTGTAAATTTAGTGTAGTGTTTTTAAAATAATATTTTTGAAAGTGCCAAGAGGAAAAGGTTTATAATACTTCGACTTCCCCGACCTCAGTTCAGTAATGTGCAGTTCAGTAATGTGCAGTTCGTGCTTGAATTTGTTGTTGCTTTTTCGCCAGAAGGCAGATATGTAAAAGCCCACTGTAATGGCATTACACTATTCCAGTTGATCTTTTGAGCGAGCTTTTACGTTCAACTTCAGTTCGAGTTCAGTTGGTTTGTTTTATCCGCAGTTGAATATGTGTAAATTGTAGCAATCTGAGTTTGTTTTAAAGTTTTGTTCGGCGGAACGACAGTGTTAAGGCTGATGCAGCAAAACTTCGAATTAGGCTGCAGAGCCATCGAAGAAGAAGATCAGGCGGCATTAAGCGCTAGTTCGTAAAAGCAAGTGGAAACAGTTTACAGTTTGTATGCTACTTTTAAGATCTATAGAGAATAATTTGCCTATAGCATTACGAACAAATTGTATTACACATCCCTCAGTAATTTGTTAGTTTATTTTTAGCAAAACGAAAGACGTTTGTTAAAAATTTAAAAAAAGATAAAGTTTCGATTATTGCAGAGCCGGGCAAGAGTTGGCTTTTTCTGTGCGTCAGCAAAGGTTTTGTTTTGGTACAATGGAGCTCTTTTACTTTTGGGAGATTGAGGGAGTGAGGTATAAAAACGTCTATAATTCTCTTTTTTTTTAAACCAAAAGAAGTAAAGAGAGAGCAATAGAGGGTCCTGCTATACCTGTCTGACTTGAACTCACAAGTATAATTGGAGAACGTGGCTCTCAAAAACTGCTCTTTTCCAGCACTGGTTTATTGCTAGGAACTGAAGAAAATAGTTGCAAAAGAACGTATAATAAAGCGCCCTTACCACCTGTCTGTTACGTTTTTTCAATAAAAAGCTTTGTTTACCTCCTGTGCCTATCCGGCGTTATGTGTTGTGTTGTATGTGTTGTTCTAAATAAATGAACACACTACTGGATGATGGCGGTGCCTCCTGGGACCTGGACGTTCGCCCCCACCCCTAAAGCTGGTACTGTTTAACATTTTTCTGATCTAAATTGCACTTAACCATGTTAATACCCTTTCATTTCGAATATAGTTCAATTCGTCTTAAAAATGTACAATTCCACACAGAAAGCGTCCTCTTTATTAAGGAAAAAAACTCACATTAATCTTTAAAGAACAGCAACTAAATCCACGTACACTGGATCAGCCCGTGGTGGCATGAAGGTATCTAGAAACAAGTAAGATCTTCAATATTTGCTGTAAACAAGGCTTTTGGCGGCCCTATAAGGACTGTTGTAAACTGCAGAAGAAAGCCATTGCCTCAGCCAAGAGGAGTTAGGAGATTCAAAAGGGATTTGACAGGCAAGGGACAGAGACACTTCTGGAAGAAGCTTTCCCTTTTTTTTACAAAGGAGGTTCTCTGAAAGATTAATAGCTTCCCGCCATTTAAAGCACCCGGCTCTCCTAAACGTAGAGGCAACCCTTAGGTAATGGCTGGTTAGTATGTTCAACTCCAGAATAATCCAAGCGAATTTGGGGAAAACACAATTATCAAATACACCACAGGCAGTCTCCATCTTACTGTGGTTAGTAACGATAAATAGCATACTACAGACCCTTGGCAGAAGTGGAGCTAAAGTCGCGTTGGCAGACAAACTGGTGATAATGGTTCAGAGATGCTTCCTGAACAGAGTTGAGAGAGCTGGGAGCAGGTTGCGGTCTGTAAGTAAACCCAGGTAAAAGTAAGCCAATGCTATTCACTGTGAAAACAAAAACTTCTTGTGTTCAAAGTGCTCAGGTTGTTTGGGAATGCTCTAACTTTATCCTCCATGGTAAAATTCTTGGGTCTTGGAGTAGCCTTCTAGGCATGGTAAGAGACTCTCGGCAAGAGAACGGGTCTCAATCCAAAGATGGTCCGGTTGATAGGCACAAGCGTGATACGCCTAAGTCCCACCTACGGATCGCTGGTATGCGATGAGCAGAAACTTTAATGTCATAAAGTTGGGGAGGATTCAGAGGACGGGAACAATATATACAACAGGGGCCTTGACAGCATGGCCCACAAACGCCCTTAATGTTGTGCTTCTCTCTCCTGCTCGTTATCACATGAAATACATAATAAGTTTGAACCTTAAAGCTCTACGGTACAGGCAATAAAATTCCAATCAATGTAAAGATATATCGTTTAAATTTTCATAGATAGCCATAGGTAAAGCGCGCTGGAGACCTGTATTAGCTCTAGAACGACTTGAACCGCTTACTACAAAAAAATAACAATGGCCTCCTCAATAGCCCCGACGAGATATTTTTAGAATTACGACAACCATCATGGGACATCGGCCTATAAGGGACCATTATCGACGTCTGTTAGTGACTAGAAGGAAACACTGAAGAGTTTATTAAAAAAGCTCGTCAATCTCACAGGCCCCTGTGCTGAAAATCGAGTCGTGTTTCGTAACAAGTTGTTTGAGTGAAAGAAAGTGACGTTTCCGTCGAATTATGACTATCAGCCGGGGGGCCCCGGGAGTTTAGGCCCCTGTACTGAAAGTCGTGATTCCAGTGAAACGTTACTTTCTTCAACTGAAACGACATGCAATATTATATTTTGGCGGTATTACAGACCCTTTATTTGGAACTCTTTTCACTCTGAAACTAAAAGCGGAATAAGGTTCAACCAAATTATTACATTTTTCTACTTAGGCAATATTCCACAGAAAAATCTAATAAAGGCAAACTTTACTCAGAAAGCTCTGTAGTCTTTGGAAGAAACTCCCTCCACGGATTTTGATTCCGACATGATGTCGATCCGGTTTTGAATCCAATACGGACTGATCGTACTGGTCTACCCTATCCTTCCAGCCAAGAGTTTGTCTTCTTCAATGTCACTTCCAATACAACCTATCATATAGGACTTTCTCCGAAGTTAGTCTATTTCGCACTTGGGACCAAATGTTCTCGGAATAAAATTGCTGATTTTGCTGATCATCCAAGTCTATGATCTACAACTTATTACAGGTATAAGAGCAGGTAAAATAAGTTTTATTTGCTTTAAACAACCGCAGGCATATTTCCGATTCCTTGTTGTCACCGGCTACTATAATGTCTGGTAGGATCAATGCTTTGATTTCTTTTCATTAACATGTAGGCTCAATTTGTAACGGCAGGCAAATTTCCTAAAGGAAATTCGGCAAGTGGCTTATATGGCCTATGCGAACGTCTCTGTATGTGGCGATTCTGTGCGAAATTTTGAAAAATATGCTAGAACCGTACTCTTTCCAGTAGGGAATTTACGAATTCAGGAAACCGGAATGCAGTATATCTTTGTAGATATTGAAAGCAATGTGAATCGATGGCTATTGCAAGGAATGGTATTGCAAAGTGTCATGCATAAGGAACATGCACACTTTTCCCTTTGTTCACTATCGAGGAAAAATGCTGAAGCCGCTCGTAAAATAGGATGATGTAATAATGATCTGCCTTCGATCGTCTCCCCCCACACCCTCTTCTTCTGAAAACCAGTTTTTGGAAGGCATGGTAAAGCAAATGGTGGCTTTTATGCCTTCATATTGGAAGGTTCGAGGGCTACGATTGTCATAACTTGAAACTGGCGCACGAGAATACGAAAAAGTCCCAACGGTGACTCAACAAGCCTTTATGACTTTGTTGCGATTTTTGATATCTCATTGATGATTTGAGAATTGGCCTAATACTCTATCTAATATCAAAAACGATGAAATACATATGAGTTATGTTGATTAGTCCTGTAAAACTACTCTACTATTTAAGCTACAGTGCATTATTAGAATGAAAAGTCCTTTCGGATTTGTACCACTAAAAAAAAAACAGATTTTAGTTATTCATAAATCCTGTTTCATATACCCTAACTAGCAGCCTACATGTGATTTGTTTCAATTAACTAAATGAGACATTTCCAATTCATTCTTTTACAAAAAAATATACTAAATGTAAAAATCTTAAACTAAATATTATCTTAGAGTTAAATTTTTATATATTTTGGTGAAAATTTGTAAAATATAAAATTTTACTAACACTTATTCAGTTTTGTTTCTCTTTTTTTTTTGTTTAAATTTATTATTACTATTATTATTATTAACTTTGTAATATATATATTATGTTATAAAGACACTACTATTTATTATAAATTGTAATAATAAGAAAAATATACTAATAATATTAAAATTTCAAAATATTGTACATTTATTTTAAAAACAAAATATTTACAATTTATTTTGAGTTAAATAAAAAAATTAATTTTTAATATATAAGTCACCATTTAAAAAATTTTATTTTTGTGTACTGAAAATAATTTTTCATGCGGATTCATGCATATAAAAGGTGCAAAAGGTTAAATACTATTTTTTTTAGAAAACATAAATGTCATTTTTAATAAATTAAAAAATAAATTAGTGTTTAATAATAAATAAATAATGTAAAAATTAGTTTTTATGCAAAAGAACCAAAAATGATACGTAAATATATTTTAAAGTATTGAAGTGATTGAAGAATGGACTGTTTGCGGAAAAGCTAGTTGTCATCAGTTTAGATCAGGGGTGGCCAACCTAAAAAGTATCGTGGGCCACTTTAAAAATGCATTATGATCTCCGAACATATCTTCGAATTCTTATCCTTATATCCGGAGTGTGAAATCATTGTTGCGGGTGATTTCAACGTTCACAATACAAATTGGCTGAATTACTCAAATGGCACCAGGGTTTCTGGCCGGGAAGCCGAGCTCTTTGCAGAGACTAATAACCTACACCAATTAGGTAACTGCCCTACACGAGCTCCAGACGCTGTAGATCAAGGGGCCCATCCCCTTGGTCTTTTTCTTACCTCCCACCCAACGCGGTACTCCATCGAAGTTGATTCACCTCTAGGCAACTCAGACCACTGCCTGGCCTGCGAAAAGCTTCCCATCATCCATTTCAACCATACCAGGCGAGAGAAAAAAAATAGGAAAGAAAATTGTTTAGTTGGTCTGGTCGACTTTTTTCAAATATTCAAGTCTTGGTCCCCTTTTGCAAATAGTCAGTTGGGTTTTTGGGAAATAACAAGGAGATAAGAAAGTTTCCGTTTTTGTCCCAAGGGACACTATAAAAGACAACCCCTGGCATGAAATTTGGAAAGAGAAGAACTACGACCAGAAGGCTTCATCAGTAAGCTATCAGAGTCAAACTGGACAAGCTGTACCAAGAATCTTAAACAAGCCTCCTAAAAGCTTGCTGGGGAAAAGTTACCAGTGGCAGAAGATCGAAGAGTTTTTGGAGTAAAGGGTTAAGATCTGGACCAGACGAAATAGGTTCCAGGAGTCAGCTCAAGCTCCCCAACATAAGGTTCCGGCTTGGGAGTAGAAAGAAGACTAGGGCGACGCGGGGACGTCATCTTTTGGCGAGTCAGATAAGCAGCGTGCGTTGTCGCTTTTTTTTGTGGTAGAGTAGGAGTGTAACCGGCCAAAGCGATAAAGACCCAAGGCAGCTTGTAACGGTCAGTTTTGCTCGAAAATCCCTAAATAACTACTTGACTCAAAATCACTTTCGGGAATGAAATTCAGAAGTTGTTCGGAACAAAACAGTAGACGGGGAGAGAAAAAACAAAGGACGGAAAAGAAAAATTTGGAAAAGTCAGTCTGGAAAGAAGTTTGATCGGCGAGTTTTTTTTTTTGAAGAAAATCGGTGTTCATAGTCGGAGTCGAGGAATCAAGTAAATAATATTCCTCCTTAACTCGGTATCAGAACCTCGAAGTGTAGCCGTAAATAAACAAGAAGCCCGGAAAAAACAGAGCTTAGTTTGGTGATTGCTATCGGAGGCTGTCTTTGATGGTGTGCAGCAGTGGGAAGCCCCTGACAAACGTCAAGAGCTAGTCATCGTACAACCCCAGAAAATCATCGCAAGGACTTATAATAGGCGAATTTGAATTATATTTGAATTTTACTTGGAGTTGTGGAATCAGCGTTAATCGAAGTTTTCGTGTGTATTGGACACGAAAGAAATCCCGTGGGATGGAAGAGCACAAGTAATCTAAGTGCTGACCAGAAGTTACGTGGGTCGCAGTTCCAACAATCTAACTCGGAGGAAGCAGAAAGGCCAGTGCAGAAAGTCTTTATCAGGTGACATTAGATTAGTTCGTAGTTTTTTGGGTGCACTGCACCAAGTTTTAGATAAAAATCTAACGCCAAAACAAGAAAAAATTCGTTCGGAGTTGGCGAAATAATAAAATTGGACAAACGCGTCAGTCTGGCACATTCTAGAGGCTAGAAGGAATTTTTCGCAGATCAACTTGGAAGAAAAATTTTTTTTCACGAGAGGTGGTGACGGACAAACGATTATACCAGGAATACTTGACCGAGTACAACCTTATCGATATGGGAGAAAAATAACCTAATGTACACACCCCAACACAAATAACAAATATGTATGCTTAAATTTAAGAATTTAAATGATTAACTTTCATCAATTAATTACCTCATAGTCTTTGGATTTGTTCATAGTTCATATTATTTATATTGCTATATACATTTATTTTCTCTTTTTTGGATATATTTTTATTCTTGTTGTTTACAGGTAAATAGTTTTCCTTATTTGAATCCGTGATTTAATATATCATTTGTAAAAAAATAAACGACGTAAGGGTACCCGTACGACGCGTTTTCTTTTCAACATCTTTCGTCGACCGAATTGTATAATTATAGTTAATTATAGATTACCGTTTCGTGTAGTTGAGAATTTTTTTTATTGTTGTATCTGATACTATTAGTATTGCAGTGTTAATGAATATTGAGTATCTTTATTAAATTGTTGTATTCTTGTGCGTTGTTGGCCTGTAATAAACAGGAATGTTAATTGATTATAATATAAATATAATGTCCGTGTATTAGATTTTTTTGTGGAATGGTTGGGGCGGGTGACATTTCTTTTCAGGGTGTCCCAAATAGTGCCTTTCCCTGAAGCTGATAGTCTTCACTACTATGAGCTGTCAGGGAAACTGATGGCAATGACACGGCTCAGGCGGGGCCCGAAGGACGATGGGAATTGAAGAAGAATTTTCCTAGTCACAGGTAAGTGGTGAACCAATCGCGGTAAGGCCCGGCCACCCACCCCACGACCCCTCCGGCGAGCTAGATGTGGCCGGCGTAGGAGTTCCGGAATTTAGTTTCATTTCTTATGTATGGTATTGGCTCCTTGGTCATGCTTTTCCGGGCTTATGGCTAAGGGGGTAATACCTCGCATAAGTGGCGCCCAATATTTTAGTCGCGCCATTATGCTGCTACAAGCTTAGAGCTCGGGTGATTAGACCAGCGGCACACCTATCCGGTGGACGGTTCCTAAGAGGTGCCTCTGATTAATGACGGTCAGAACGTGGGTAGGCAAGACATCCCAGAATGCGTATCACAGGAAGGACGGAATATTGTATGACACCACCTACGGCGTCTGGTACCAGGGCGGTTTCACGCTGTTTTGTTTAGTTTTTTTTGTCGATGAGTGCAACTAGAGGTCTTTAAAGAAGGAACATTATTGAAATAGTGTCAACGTAAATCTCGGTTTCAGTTCCGATTTACTTCTTTTTTTTTTTTTTTTTTTTTTTTTTTTATGTGAAAGACTAGAGTCTCAGGAAAGGCCCTTTATACTGTCGACAATCTATTTTATTCGTATAGAGTGCAATGTCGAACAGCAGCTCTAGTCGGGGAAGGAAGGAACACTGCCACAACCCACCCGCGATATTTTTAGTCCACCTACTTCCAACCATTACTAGTGCGACTTTGACATCGGGGCATCGAGAAACAACTCGCTGGAGTGTTATGCCTCCTGAAACGAGTTGAATCTCATCAACCAACCGATGACATGCGCTTTGGTGGAGCGGGGAAGGGCTAAGGAAGGCTATGACAGGAGGAATCAGGAATGTAAAGAGGGAAGAAGAAAGAAGGAAAGTTATGTAAGTGGGAAAGTGGAAAAGGCGAAGGACCGTGGGGCTGGCCGGTCTTGTTGCGAGTATTCGTATGTTATTGTATTAAAGACTGGGTACATTGAATCAATGTTTTTTGTGAATGGAATTCTTGTTTCAGGTTATGACGAAAAAGATTTCATTTAGTATCAGGTAGTTAATGACAGGATGTCCAAGCGGCGGATGACCTCGTAACCGACTGGATGGAGACACCGAGTTTAAGTAAGTGGTGATACGCAACGCTAGGTGGTATTCCAAGGTCTTCCCACGCCACGACCCTCCCGAAGAGCTGCGTTCGAGTAGCGTTAAGTGTGGTCAAAACGGCATACACAATTGTTAAACGCTACTAGTTTATGGGCGCATGAAGAATCGAGACTGGGATAGCTAGAAAAGCCATGCATTTGAAGAGGTACTAGCAAGGCTTTAAGCAAATTAATACGCACAGCCCTTTTCAGCAAGCCACAATGAAAACGAAGATTTAACCGGATTCCGTCTGTTTTACTAATAATCAAACTAATGCAATCGCAGCAGGCCACGCTGCTATTCATTACCATCCAAGATTTCTTGCTTTATTAACGCAAACAAGAGGAACCGAGTTAAACAGAAATGTCAGAACGAACAGTAGTCGAGTGAGAGAGAAAAAATACACTGGGATTTCGAAGGACTTAGGCTGCAGTAAATTAAATGTCGACCTCATAGACATCAGCTTTTCAAGCAGCTTTGTCGGAAATGGAAGAATACTGATAGGCCGAAAATCGGATGGGCTGGTAGGGGAAGGGCACTTGGGGATGGGTATGATTACAACATGCTTCCAAGTTGAGGGCAACTTTGGTACCGTGAAGCAGAAGTTGAAAATGTGAGTTAATCTATACCAACTATGAACATCATTAAGAGACCAGGCGAAATGTAATGTAATTGGTGGGGCAAGTATTTTTCAGACAAGATGGCGCGATATTCATTTTTCATAAAAACCGCACTATTTCCCGGGAAGAGCCGCATAGCCGCATATGCTGGCCACCCCTGGTTTAGATACAAGAAGCACCATTAACTCTATAAAACTCCCCTTGTATTTAAAAAAGGAAATTAAATTTGATTTTGCAATCTAAAAATCTTCTTAAAATAAGTAAGGTAGAAAACCACGAGGAGCTGACATTTGCCGCAAACCACCATGTAGTATGAGCAATCGAGCATATCAATCCAATTAACTTGCATATATTCAGATGGTGAAAACAGTAAGACAAAAGACTCCCCATAAGACCTGTTCAACTTTGCCATGGATGACATCTAAGTGCATTCATAACGCTCCTTGCGAGCAAGCATCTGCGTAAACGACAGGAATTACAAATCTAATTGCATCAATGAAATAACACTGAAAGAACTAAATCACTTTCTTTGGTTGGTTGCATTCAGACTCTGCTGCAAGTAGTTAAGGAATTAGGAGGGAGAAGCCTTACCACATAATATTTCTTACGAAGCAGCCACCAGTTATTGCTTTATGTAAGAAGAGCAATTGCAGAGGTGAAGGTAGCATGCTGCTGAGGTTTTTTACGATACCTTTTGTGTCGAGAGTAAATTTTGAGCTAGTCACCATGTCACGTGTATTAAAGTCTTCAGGTATGGGCGATGTTAACATATAGACTAAGGTGCACCCGAAAGAAAATTACGTTTTTGCTAAGTGGTTTGGCAAATGGAAGTACTTCTACTAAGTGAAAAACGATGCCATATTGAAAAGACAATTTGTGGGTTTATAATAATTGAAGTAGAGTGCAGCATTGTATGAGCAAGAAGGGAAATGAAGTGGATGCACATTGGTTTATAATTTTGTGGAGAATCGCAATATAACATTTTTAAATTGGATGGAAATAAATTCTTCCCGAAAAGTTGTTTTTCTTAGGAAAACCAGTAAATATGATACTATGGTGTATGCTCCTTCAGAAGTACCTCACCAAGAAGAACTTTGTCTCCAATTGGACGATACTCTCAGAAAGCAATTATTTGGTATTATGCTGTAACAAACCACGATTCGTTACTAGAATTCCTCTCCAAGAGCTTTAGAAAACAAATAAATCCAAAGAGAGGTGTTCTGTCTTTGAAAGCTTCACTCCGAAGCTTTAAGCTTCTTACTCAGCAGAGCTTTCCGGCTATAAAAGAAACCAATCCATCAGGCCAAAATCAGTCTTTTCCCGGACTCCGGTTCTAGCCGCGTCGAGGTGTATGAGGTACCCAGTAGGAATTTTAGGAAGGCCTTACCGATGGAGCACTGAAATAAGTACTCATCTGGTAAGGGGTACCCCTTATTTTCTTGGTGCTAGATGAGCCCTTACAAACCCCATTACAAGAGAAGGCAGATGGTAAGGTGTAGTCCAGAATTATACCCAAACAAGTGAGAATCTGCCCGATGACTCAAGGGAGCTTTCCTGGAGTTTTCGTAAATTTTATAGAAAAAAAGAAAACGGGCAATTATATTCGTCGACATAAAATGCGACATTAGCATACTCCATAGCCCGGCTCTCATTCGATACGGAGGACAAGCAGCTTTGGAGAAGTGGAGAATTTAGTTGGGGGACTGCTTAGGTAAAGCCACTCTCGGGCTTGGAAAAAAAAGGCATTTGTAAAAGATGAAAAAAATAAAAGCATTTCGACACCGGATCACATATCCACAGGCGCCCATGAACATCTCTTTTTGCAATGTTCCATTTGCTGCCTTACTATACCCCTTACAGATGAGCAGTTCTATAAGTACTCTAAGGTAAGTACTAAAGTAAGGCCTTACCCCCTATGACATCGTGTGTAAAAGTAAGCACTTCTCTAAAAGGGTGTGGTAAGGCCTACCCCTTACCAGTAAGTGCTGATTTCAGTACTTCTGTAAGCTTACCGGTCCTACTGGGTAGTTGCTTAAACATACCAGTACGAAACATGTATAGATAGGAAATGAGTAGGTAGTTGTTTAGAATTAAAAAAATAAGATTGTTAGTGAGTAAGAAATTGAATGAATAAAAGAAATATGATTTTGTACGAAGGTGTTTGTTCTCCAGAAACCCTAGGCAACTTCAGAGCTCTCGGCAGCCCTCCCTTGAAAAAGGAAATTAAGAGAATCACCGCCCGCTCACCAGTACAAGAGCGTTTCGAAATAACTGAAATGTTATTGGCTCAGAATCAGGGCTCGGCGGAGAGAACAGTTGCGAGGGGCCAGAACCAGATCAAGGTTGTGGAACCGTTAAAGAATAAGAATGTCAAATCGAAGCCTTTAGAATGGAATTACACAGAATTAATCGGACTTGCTCGAGTAAAAATAATTTAGTTGGTTAATTTTTTTTTAAAACATATACGCGACCGCAACTACCACGCATAGCGAACTAATGGGTATGAACGCTTCTTGTACAGCCATGAAAATAAAAAAATGCTTCCGCTATAGAGGCGATAAAGATGTGCTCGCAAATAGACAACTATTCTTCGAAAGACTTTTCTGTCGAGCTCGATGAAAATTCTTCATTTATATTTCCAGAGCACCTTAGTTTCGGATTGAGTATTGGTAAGACCTTCATTTTTGGAGTTTATATGTACGGTATGGTTAGACTCTTGTATGTGAATATTCTTGACAAATTATTCAACTTTGAGAAAGACTTGAAAGGCACCAGGACTGGACTTTTTGGACAGTGAAAGTTTTCTTTTAAAATAGTTGTAGAGTGCTTTGACCTAACCCAGAGCTTGGCCAGGAAAAATAGGATGCCGCTCATCTGAGTCCGCGGACACTGGGGTATCGGGGCAATGCAAGGTCCTGGTGGAGGACTCGATTAGGGGACTAAACTTAGTCTATTAGGAATCAATCCAGGTCTTAGACAGACTAAATAGCTAATAAGCCTGTTTGCATTATCACTCTAAACAGGACAGACCTGTTGTTAGGCTTCCGCACATGTTTCCTACAATCTAAAGGGATGGGGCAACCAACAGTTATACACTATCACTGCTATCAATACCTGGGGGCCACCGGCAGAGATGGTGTGGAGTTTAGATTTGACAACTACCTTAACTGAACCGCTATAAAGAAAACTCTCGATCCAGTTATTTACAATTGGGTTAATACCATTTTGAGTTTAGCTAACAAAGCAGAGTTCCATATTCTATCGACATGCTTCAGATATCTATAGCGGCCAAACTAGAATCACAAAATCAATGAATACTGGCTGTTCTGTTGGACCGTCCAGGTGCGTACTCCCAGCGATGTCTTATGTCCTTAAAACAAGCATATTTAATCGTGCACTGATATATGCTTTCTCACCACCCCCTCGAAGCAAGCCCCGGCCCGATACCAGATTACGGGCATGCCAAAAGAGGGTTTTCTCCCTAGATCCCTCATGAGCACCACTCAAAAAAAATCAGGAACACCGAAGTGCGATATACCTTATCAGTTTGTCATAAGGGCCTTATGAGGCAAACCACATTACAAATGAAATGGGTAAATCCCAACATCTGCCTTATATATCCGGAAATTCTTTACCCTTATTCTTTAATTTTACTAATAGAAAGATTTATTTTTATTGCTGGTTTTTTTTGTGATAGTCTAAGCTTAGGTGTCACCATTTACACTACCAGACCGTCATGGTGCAATGTCTAGTAGTAAGCTTAGCTTGAAAATAGAAAAAGGCTTCATATTGCAGGCAATCATGTTGGTTATCGTGAAATTTTTCATATAGCATATTCAATAGACCGGCTCTCGTTTGAGCTCGAAGGTCAAGCAGCATTGGAGGTGATCAGTACTCCGTAGGGAGACCACTTGGTAAAATGACAGTTTAGACTCTATTTACTGCTCGGGAAGGCTTGAAGTGGGGTTGGATGTGACTGAGAGCAGGAGGCCGTTAAGAAGATTAGGCAAAGATCGGTGATAATATGGTTCCCGGCAGAACACCGAAAGAGATTTGACGCCGTCTAATACTACCTTAATTGCACGGCCGAAAAGACCCTCGATCCAGTTCTTGTGAGCTGGGTTAATATCAATAGCTTGGAGTTCAGTAAACAAACCACGGTGCCCTACTCTATCAAAATCCTTGGAGATATTTAGATCAAAGTAGAGTCACCAAATCGATGCATACTTTGACTGAGGTCGCCGTTGGTGTTTTTTCTCTAAAGACATTTTGTTTGTGGGTATGTGAGTCTAAACAAATCGAATCTCCATAAGTTTTTGTTAATTAAGGTCTCCATATTTTGTATAGATGTAATTCCTATAAGGCGGTGGTTAGAGGGATTGTTTAAGTCACCATTCTTCAGTATGGGCTGAACATGTGGGGGTTTTTGAAAAGTCTGGATCAAATCCACGAAAGAGTTTCCGCAGAGGTTTAGTTATAAGTGAGGTGCATTTCTATAAGACTATAAGGAATTTATAGTGAGGTCCAGTGGATTTGTTGATATTAAGCCCTTTGAGATACATATTCACCTCGAGAATCCAAAAAAAGACCCTGCCCATTGAGTGCGGGTAGCACTTGGAACAGGGGTGTTAAATAAATGTCGGGCAAAGAAAAATTAGGGGCGAGCAGTGATACTAGTAAATCGAGCTTTTGTTGAATCTCACGGGCCGCAAAATTTCCCTCGAAGGGCAGCATGCGACCGCGGGCTGCGGGTTGGCCACCCCTGATAGGTTAATACTCGATTATATTGTACATACCATGTTATCATGCACTTTTCTAAATAAAAAAATAACGACATGGAACATCCTAGACCAACATTCTATATGGATGTGCATCTCCAGTTCAGGGAACGTAAATAAGAAGAAATCCTTGTAAGCGATTTTCAGTAGACGAAAAGAGTTACGAGAATATAAAATTAAAACAGTTTTTAAGGGTTGAAAAGTTTAAAATTGCTCAAAGACCACTTTCAGATTGTACATGTACATTTCCAGAAAAATAATATATACTTTCCCTATAAAGTTCGTGAACTTAATTTTCCAAAGGATTAGTCTGTTAGGAAATAGCAGCTTTTAAAAACATTTTACGTTACGTTTACGCTGGATAAAGAGCACTTTGAGAAATTACTATGTTTTATCCTGACTTTTTAGATTTCACTCACTGAAAGACTGAGTAAGCTCAACTAATCACCTGCACTACCTGTGTGCTAATAGACTTCTTATGGGATTTGAGAGTCGTTTAAATTTTCACAGTTTTCATGTGCACATTTCTCAGTTGGTTATCGCTGGGAACTAAGAGCTGAGATTAGTTTTCATGCATCGTAGTTGTGTTAGCCTTTAAAATATATTTTTTATTTTATTTATCAAAATATAAATAAAAAAAATTATAAAACTAAAAAAAAAAAAAACAATGCTAAAACGTCTATGCTTAATGCTTTTACACACATATTGCCAAAGCAGAAGTCATGCATTCTGATTCGGTTGAAATGTCTTGTATGTATTCATGTGTAAACATAAAATAAATAACACAAAACAATGTTAGTAGTTTTAATAAAGTTAGTTAAATATTTATATCTTACAAAGTATATATAGTATAGTAAATAAGGAGGACTCACCTGTATCTACAATGACATCGATGAGGTCCATGCTCTTGGCGAATGCATCACGGAGATTGATGTGATGAAAGGACACTATGCTGCCTTCTCGCTTGGCTCGATCGAGGGCCTCCCTGCGCTTAAGTGCTTTTTCTCTACGCATCTGATTTTTATAAAATTCGGCAAAATTGTTAACAATGATGGGAATAGGCAAAGCGATTACCAAAACACCGCATATGCAACACACAGAACCAATAACCTTTCCCAGTGCAGTAGTGGGATAGATGTCCCCGTAGCCAACAGTAGTCATTGTTATAACCGCCCACCAAAATGTTTCCGGTATTGAAATAAATTTTGTTTGTGGTTCATCCTTTTCAGCAAAATATGCTAACGAAGAAAATATGAGAACGCCCATTGCCAAGAACAACATAAGTAGACCAAGTTCCTTGTATGAATTACGTAGCGTAAAGCCTAACGACTGCAGGCCCGTAGAGTGACGGGCCAGCTTAAGGATTCGCAGGATGCGCATGATGCGAAAGACTTGCACCACCCGGCGCACATCCTGGAACTGGTCCGTAGCATTTTTGTTTGTCTCCAATAAAAATAAGGAAATAAAATACGGGAGTATTGCCAATAGGTCTATAATGTTAAGGCCGCCTTTAAAAAACTTCCATTTATCTGGCGATGCGCTAAATCTTAGCACGTATTCTAACGTAAACCACGATATACAGACGGCCTCAACCATAGCCAATTGCGGATTATCCTGAGGAGTATTGTTATGTTCGGACTGTAGTTGTGGTATGGTGTTCAACGTCAAGGCTATGGTAGACAGGACTATGAACAGGATGGATATCACCGCGATTATCTGTAATAAGTAATGGAAGTGGTTTCATGAAGAATATTTTTTTTGTTTTTTTTCGGCGACGATTTTTTTTTTCATTTTATTTAAAAAATTTAAAATTAATAAAAATTAAAACTTAAAACAAAAACTTAAAAATTAAATTTAAAAAAAAATTTTGAAATTAAAGTTCCCTGTAGAGGTAAAGACAAAGGCACAAGCTGATTCAACAGAATCTAAGGGTCTTACTGTATTAGTATTAAACTTGAGGTGTAGATGGCGCTTCAATAGCAAATATTGAAACGAAACGAGAAGACCTACATAAGCTTTTTCAAAATCTTTCCTTCGCTCGCGTAATTCACAAAAAAATAAATCCATAAATTTTCATATTAAAAAATTTATATTTAAAAAAAGCGAAACTCGGTGTATTTGTGAAATTTTGGTGTAGAAACATTTTTTTTATTATTATAAAAACAAAACAAAGTGCGCTTGTGTTAGTTAAAACGTTGCGATCAAAGTCAAAACGGCAACGATTTTCGAAAAACCATGTTTTCATGTTTTCGGTTTTTTTTTTAATTTTTTGAAAATTCTGTGAAAGAAAAAGCGACTTTCACATTTTTGATATTTGAAACAAAATTAGTGCAACTTTTTGGTGTATTTTTTTTTTTTTTTTTTTTTTTTAAATTTTTGGTGAAGGAAGAAACACTTCAAAATTATTTTTTTAATTTATTAAAATAAATTTTGCTTGAAATTGTATTAAAAAATGATGAGCTTTTTATGTGCCGATATTTTGGGGATATTGAATATTAATGTTTTTTATTTGTTTTTGTATAAAAAAGTTGGAAAAATAAATTTTTTTTTGTAAATATTAGAAGAAAAATCATAAAAAAATATAACAAAAATCAAGCAATCTACTTATGCTGGGTTTGTTTGTTTTGTTTGTTTTGGTGTGAAATTTTGTATATATATATATTTTTTTGTGTATTTAATGTCTACTTAGGGGATTCTAATAGACTCATTTTATATATTTTTAATGGATAAACAAAATTGCTTAGAAGGTTATAATAATTATAACTAATCTATAAATAGAAATAGATTTTTTTCTAAAAAAAAATTAATTTTTACATTATTAATTGTGGAAAACGTATAATATTTTGTTAAACTGAATACTTGAAAGAATTACATATATATGGGGAGCTGTTTTATGCAAATACGTTTTTTATTGTTCGTAACGAAAGCAAGGGGTAAGAAGAATATTGATTCTACTACTACTGTTAACTAATTTTAGTTCTGGATTCAAACGTGGATTAAAGGAATATGGAAATTCATATAAATTGCACAAAATAACTTAAAAAAATTGTAGCTATTTTTATTCTTCAGAGAAGTATCTTTGTAGTATCAAAACTATCGAGGTAGACAAACTTATTTTGCGCATATTGACAACAATATTTTGCATTACCTTCAGGACATCCGCCGTTATCTGGTCTTTATCCAGGGTGAAAAGAGGAGGAGATCGTTCTGCCAGACCATTGACCAGAATCAGAAAACTGAAGAAACTAGATAAAAAACCGCACGGATATAAGAACAAACTATTTACGAAATAAAGTTACTGTAACCGGGGCAGCCGATGCGCCAACGGTTAGGACCAGGGATGCTGGTGAGAAGTGTGTTACTAGCCGAAGATCCAAATTAGTCACACCGAAAATGGAAATTCAATTGGCCGCGTGGAATGTACAAACGGAACATCACGTCGGTCAAAAGGAAATCATATCAATGGAATTATCGAAATGCAAAATATCAGTTGTTGCGCTATTGCAACTACGACTAACTGGCTCCGGGACATTGACGGTCGTAGCGTCAAACATCGACGAAACGATGACGTTTTACTTTTCCGGTGGTGAGAAACGAGAGGCCAGTATCGAGTTTATGGTCGTTCGACGAGCTGTCAGCAGCGTTATCGCTTTCCAACCGATATCCGAGTGTTTACCGGTTATAATAACCATCAGTGAAACGATCAGGACCCATATCGTATACATTTATGCGCCAGTGAGACCAGCCCGGACGTGAACAAGGACGCTGGCTACGATACCTCGAACCGAATTAAGCATCCTCGCGGGAGACTTTAATGCACATTCAGGTGCAGATCGAACCGCCTGAGAAGGAACGATGGGCAAATTCGGACACGGAGTAATTAACGTTTTGCATCATTCGCAGCGTCAAACAATTGATCGTTGGGTACAACTTATTCTGCAACTCAAACACCAATTCACCCGGCGAAATCCATCCGACAACGAATCAGCGATGTAAGACTACGTTTTGTTTTACGCAAGATTCCGATCGAAGCTCAAAAACGTGCGTGCAATGCGTGGGAACGATTGCGGATTGAACCATTATATTGTTCGAGCGAAATTACATATGCGATTACAAAGAGCGAAGAAATCGGAGAAACCATCAGCGAAGAAGAATTGGGCGTACCTACGGGACCCGCCCGATGGTCGGGACAGTTTCAAATGGCATTATCCGATAAATTCCCGACGCTCACAATACGGGACGATATCGATGTAGAAGAAAAGCAATTATCGGAGTCTATTCTGGGGTGTGCAATTGAGTTGTGTCCACGTATCCATAAACGGGCGCAGCCATGAATCTCGGACAGCTGTCGGGACCTCATCGATCAGCGAAATCGAATGAAACACGTCGGTTTCGAGCCATACCGAAGATTGAACAAGGAAGTTCGACAGAAAATAAAATCGGACCGAGAAGCGTACTGGAATAACGTTACGGCCACCATGGAAGAAGTGGCATCGAGACACGAGTACCGGACGCTGTACCGTCTATTATCAAACAGCCGACGAATCAGTTTCTCGATACCAATCCGTTAATTATCGAGGTGAAGACGGGCAATTAAATAGCTGAAAAATGGAAAAGCGCCGGGAATAGATCAAGTAACCGCCGAAATCTTCAAAGCTGCGGCTGATGTCTTATCACAACAACTTCACGTCCTCATAACACACATATCGCATAAGGATCTTGTCCTATCGGCGTGAAGAAAGCGATCGTTGTGCCAATTTTAAAGAAAGACGAAAATGATACAATAGAGGCTACAGAAACATCGAGAGCAAACGAACCGGAAAGAACCACATCGATGATGCATTGATCAAATATTCGCTTTACGTCAGCTAATGGATTAAAAATTCGTTGCGACAAACGTCGTTTTCATGCGGAGGAGAGCTTTGGAAACAGAATACGTTCCATTTAAAATCATCCAACTTCTCCAAGGGTCGTATGAACGCTCAACCAGCAGGGTTCGTATTCGGAGCGACTTATCCGAGAAATTCCCGATTCAAACAGGTGTCTGATAAGGTGACGTCGCTTCGCTATTTCTCTTCAACGTTGTGATCGACGCGACTATGCGTGAAGCATAGATGTAAGATACGACGACGTCATAAGATAAGATGAACGACGCAGGGTTCGATAAGACGACAACAACCACGTAGCCGAGTTGATGTTCGCCGACGATAGCGCCGTCTTCGGTGACATAGATGCCAAAGCAACTGGCAGCTTATACGACATTTCCCACATCTACGCCCGGCCTACGGGTTAAAAATCGGAAAAGACCAAAGTGCACACAGCGGACAGATCGAAAGAAAGTTTTCACTTTGATCGAACCCAAATCGAACAGGTTGCGATGTTCAAATATTTGAGATCAGAGAAGAAAGTGGCATCAACAGCCGACCTTCACTTTGACCAAGCAACAGCAACATTTGCCTCATTCAAGTGGTGCATATGGCAACGAACGAATATATCCATCAAAACAAAAGTACGCCTTTACCGAACTTTGATCCTTCCGATTCTTTTTTATGAATCGAAAACGTGGACACTGCTCAAGCCGGACGTCAACAAGCTCGAGGTCTTCCAAACGCGATGCTCGAACTCTAGAAAGGAAAGAAGAAGAAGAAATCATAACACCACCTGGAGGGAATATAACTTCGAAAGTTAAGTTTAAAAAACAACGATGAAACGATAGACGTACAAATAAGAATAAACGCCGAAAAGAGAACACACTTCTCACTACTGCCAGTAATGAAATCCAGACACATCCACAGAAAAACGAAAGTATGAGTATACAAAACCATCATACGTTCAGTAGCTACGTATGAATGTGAAGAATGGAGTATCTCCCAGAAATCCGCCTACAAGATGGATATATTTGAGAGGAAGGTTTTACGAAGGATATAGGGGCCAATCAATGAAAACAATGCATGGAGAATATGCTACAAACTCGAATTGAATGACTTATACAAAGGGTGTAAACTTTCGACCCATTCCAAGTAGTGATGAGCAAACGCAAGAACAAGACAAGACTAGTCTAGTCTTGGTCTTGCCAAATGTGCAAGAACAAGACAAGACTGCAAGAACAAGACCATTTTTGCTCATCACTAATTCCAAGCTACTGCGTTTACGTTAGGCTGGTCATGTCCAAAGAATGGACAAGGATACAAAAAAAAAACACTGTACCTACTACCAGATTTCAAGAGACTAGTTGGCAAACCACGGTCAAGGTGGGAAGACAATGTTAAGGCCGATGCAGCAAAACTGCTCAACACAAGAAACTGGAGGCAAGCTGCGGAGCAGAAAGAAGTCTGGAGGGCTAATTGGGCTGTAGATCATCGAAGAAGAAGAAGAAGAATATGCCGCGTCCCACCTGTCACTCCGAATCTTCTTCCACCTTCAAGTGGTGATGAAGGGTAATCGCCCGCAAAAAAGAGAACACTAATGAAGTAGGTGAGAGGGAACACAGCCTTCTAAGCCTACCAAGCGAAGTTGTAATAATATTGTGTCGAGGGCTGTATGGCAGTTTAATGATCTCCTCTGGACGAAAAAGGCTATTGGGGCACCCACCATTTTGGTGAAGAGGGCTCTTGGATGAAGTACAGGGAACGCTGGAGGTCCGCGCCTGGATTGGCCAACTCTAAGCGGTTCCTTTCTGTGTCGTCTTTCAACGCGGCTAAGGAAACGTTAAGGCGCAGTAGAAAGGGTATCAGAACACTTGTTGGCTTGATTATCGGACACTGCGCCCTGAATTGCCAACAACTTCACCTGCAGGCTTTGCCTTGAAGAGGATCACTCTCCCCTTCATGTTCTCTGCTGAACTTGATCAAGGAATCTGGCCTATGAAGTGTCGTAGTAGTTTTGCACCCAATATGTCATCAAAGAAAAAGAACTGGAGATCTGTATCAGCATAAGGTGAATCCATTTTTAAATTCTTTTATTTAACTTACACTGTTTGTCGTCAAATCTTGGAAGTTAAATTTGACCCACTTCCCGGTTTCGGATAGAGCTGAAATTTTGCATACACGTTTAGTTTGGATGACAATGCAATCTGGCCATTTTGTAAAAATATCAAGATGGCGGTTCCAAAATGGCGCCCGATTTTTGAAATTGTGCTCCGCGGCCCTCTGACATGGGTATCAAATGAAAGGATATGACAGGTAGAACACAATAAGCTATGTGGCGTCATTCCAAATTCAAAATGGCGGCCAACACTAAATTGCGGAAAGCTTATAATAGACTAAAAAGTAGAAAATATAACCGATCAACTTCCAATTTTGCACACACTCGTAGTTCGGGTGGTTAATGTGTGTGAATGATGAGATGAATAGTTGAGTTAAGGATGAGTTGATAATAAAGAAGCAATACACGTTACAAAAAATCACAAACAAACACAGAGATGCTGCTGTCAACTAAATTCAACTACTCAAATACTGAACTCATGTCCGTATGCATAATTTCAACTAAACCCAGGTAGCAGAGCTGAGTCGAGTTCAGTCAACCTTAACCCAACTCGACTCCCGTTTACATGTAGTTAGACTTGGGTTCAACTTGAGTTCAACTCATCATGTATAAGTACTAAATGCAATCTGACCTTTTTGTAAAAAAATCAAGAAGACGGTTCCGAGATGGCGGCCGTTTTTGCAATTATGTTCCACCGAGCCCACGACATGGGTATCAAATGAATACAGTAAACTGTGTGACGTAATTTTAAATCTAATAGAATTGCCATCATAAAATGGCGGAATACATATAATAAACTAAAAAGTAGAAAATAAAATAAATGGTTAAAAAAAATTTTTAAACAAAATTCTTTTAATTAACTAAAAAATGTACTGAAAAGTAAAAAATAAAAAATATTTTAAAGAAAGCGTGAAATTTCAATTTTAATGAAAAAGTTAATTAAAAGAATGGCGCATTTTTCATCAAAAATTGAAAATATAACTGTAAATCGCGTGAGATTTACAATAACCCTCAATTTTTTGCTTTGTTAATTTCAAATTCTAACAAAATTTTTTGATGAAAAATGCGCCATTCTTTTAATTAACTTTTTCATTAAAATTGAAATTTCACGCTTTCTTTAAAATATTTTTTATTTTTTACTTTTCAGTACATTTTTTAGTTAATGAAAAGAATTTTTTTTTAAAAATTTTTTTAACCATTTATTTTTTTTATTTTTAATGGGTAAACAAAATTGGTTGAAAGGCTAATTCTTAAAAGGCCCTCAGGTACAATTATTCGATCACGGCCGAAATCTGCCCATACTCTCCTTCAGACAATGATCAGTCTCAATCGATCGAATCAGTACACTCTGAGCAGCGCTTCTTTCTTTAGGTGGAAATTTTGATTGCTTCAAAGGAACAAGGAACTGTTTGTTTTTCAAAAACAGGGAAATAATTGTAGTTTTAAATGCGTTAATCAAATCAGTATATTATATTCGTATTGAAGCAAAGTCTTTAACTCATTGTGCAAAAAGGAGCTAACTCATTTGTTAAGTCAATATAGACACAGCGATCGATTAACTTCGATTGATAAATCCCCATGTTTATTAAACGACCATAAAATAAATTTCTAACTAAGGAATAGAATCGCATAAATTTCAACTTCTATAATCGGCCTAAATCCTCCTTGAAATTCATTACACTATTCACATAATCCTTTTTAGTACCATCACAGTTTATATTGAGAGACCCGTGATGCAAATCCACCCTCCTGAACCCTCCTGAAAATGGAATGGTCATACACATTAGCATATTTTCACCAGATGGAAGCAGCCATTCGACAAATAAGATATTCAGAATGTCCTTACAATTGTATTTGGGATGCACTTGCGGGATTTAACGAAATTTTAAAATCCAAATACGGATGTGACCACTTTGCATATTAACATATCGAGTTTGGGGTTTGGTTGGCGAGTAATAATCGACAACCGCACAATTACGCTATTTGCACATTTTCATACGCAAACAATTATGGGCAATTTTCCCAGTTTTTGTAATTGGGTTTCGTTCAATATACACCCTGTTTTTTTTTGTTCTTTTCCTCGTTTCCTGATACACAAGCAGTACTAACTATGTAGTTCAATTATAATCGTAAACAAATAACACTGTAATAATTTAACGCCTGTAATTGAACCACGATTGTATACAGGACCTAAGAGGGCGGCAACACCCTTCAATAATATAATACTGGTTATTAACGTAAATCGCCAAATTACATCTAATACACCTAAGTACAGAGTATCGAGCCTAATTAATAACCACAATGTACTAGTACATTCTTCAAGATAGCAATCAACTGGGTGAGCATTATAAGTCCATTAATACTCGGAGACATTCTATCCTTATCTACATACGTCCTCGTAGCTTATTTAGCCGAACATGGAAAGGGCGTAGTGGGTTCGGCCCGCAATTTAAACATTTACAAAATTGATGGCCTACTAAATGTGCGGTCATGTGTGCAATTTGTTTATCCTTTTTTGGTGGTGGATACTTTAAATTGCCTGTGGCCAAAATCTCTAGAATTTCGGGGGCGGGTCAAATCCGGATGTTCGTGTTAGATTTTAAATGCTGAGCTGATGGTCTCAAGGATAATAGTTTCTTTGATGTTTGGCTCTATTTTTATCTGACAATGTGGAGGAGGTTTTTATCCCTTTTTGTTGCTATTAGATAAGAGGTTTTTGAGGTTGATATAATTTTTGGGTCATTTACCTTTTTAAGTTTAGATCTGGGGAACATTTTTATGCAGTATTAGATATCGTTGGTATCGCTTGCACTAGTTTGTGTAAATGTTCAAATCTTTATTACCTTTTAGGAAATCGTGATATCACATAGAATAAGGATAATGTGAACGGCTGAAAGTAACTATGTATCCCAAAAGAAATGGACAAGCATAATAAACAGCTTGGGAGAAGATATATAGTTTTTGTCGAATTACCGCCAATCTTACGGAGGAGCTCTTTTATAATATCTACCTGTCCATAAAAAAGGTTTTAAGAACGAAATATCTAATTATTGACCAATTGCGAAGTTATCATCTATACCAAAACTTCGAATTTATTATTTATTCTTCTATGGCCTAGCTCCTATCTGTATCCAGGGTACCACAGTTGAGTACTCAGACTCAGTCAAATATTTGGGAGTCAAATTAGGCAAAAGACTAAACTGGAACGCTCAATCGACTACGTTATCAGTAAATCCGCAAGAGCCATATGGGCCTGCAAAAGGCTACTGGGTAAGACATGGGGTCGTACACCACAAATGATGTACTGGATGTGCAATACGATCGTTAAACCTGTGGTGTGTGGTCACTCACGCCGCTATAGTTTGGTGACCCAAGACTAAACAGGTTACGTCGATCCTCAAGTGCAGCAAACTACAACGGCTTGGTTGCCTCTCAATGCAGGGTGTTTTGACATACTTCAGAGCCTGACCAGAAGAAATGAGGTCTCGCTCTGATGGGTTCCGGGACACTGGGGTATCGAGGGCAATGAGGTTGCCGACAGCCTCGCGAGGGAGGGGTCTGAGACGTCCAGAGCCCAGAATCCTTCTGTGGTATCTCTCGGTCCACCTCTTGGACCATATGACGAGGTCTGAGGATATGTGGAAGAATGTCTAAGAAACCATGAACCTTATCCAAGACTGGAGAAGTCCCAAAGGAAAAGAGAACGAAGGTGAAGCCATGGAGGTATAGTTTTAGTAAGTAAGAGTCCTAACATTGTGTGCGAGGGAGATTATAGAAACAGCCCTGAGCCACGTTACCATATGGGTCAAAAGCTGTGTTCTGGGTACTAACCGTGAAAAGATAGAACTGAAGCTGTTCACTACAAGTAGAAGACTCAATATTGAGAAAACAGTCAGGAGGGCCTATATAGCTCCCTACTCATGCAAGAAAATGCTTTTAAGGAGTGGTATAGATATACATAGCAATCGTACGTCCTATGATCACATATGGATTAGTAGTATGGTCGCTAGCATTGAGAAAGTTATACAATTATACCAATATAGGTACGATCCATTACATACAACGCTTTGCCTTTCTTCCACTGGCCGCGGAGTATGTGCCGGGAAATTCTCTGAATAATGCAATATAGCCAACAAGTTCTGATAATGTTGGGAACTAGCGAAAGAAGACAACCCTACAGTAGAGAATATGCTAGTTCTTACTGACTGCTTTGACTCTCAACTCCACCTTGATATCAACAAAGGTAGTCAAGAAATGCTCAGATGAGGTCGAAGGCATAGTAATAATGTAAACATCGCCCTATTGTGAGTTCTCTAGACCATAGAAATATGCAAGAGAAAGTAAGAGCTGACGAACTAGTAAGGTTGAGCTCGAACATGGATCAGGAAAAAAGATGGATCTTCCGCACGAATCTAGCCAGAGCTATATCAGTGTATACGGAACATCGGGCAATCTCCTATTGGCCGATGCATGATGAATGGGCAGCCCATTCAACACATCATACCGCAAGGAACCAACTGAAAAAGAAACTATTGTGCACTTTGTATGCAAATGTCTGGCACTGGTTCTCAGTTCATTTGGTAACTACATACTGGACGAGTTTAAAGATCTAGCAGCAAAGCCAAGTTCTTGAATGTACATCATTGATATAAAAATCGTGACAAGCCTAGTGGTCATGATAATGAGTGATATCAAAACGGTGCTAATGTTCTAATTGGAAGTGAGCGCAGAGTATGCGAGCCTTGTCACTTCAACCAATCAAGAATGAGTTCGATGTCCACGTTAAGAGAGTTGGAGACAAGATCTGTCACTTGCTTGTCTTATGTTGTCGAAGACGTAGGGGTAACGTCGAAACTGTGAAGTTTGGTTGGAGGGAATTGAGAACAGATCACTAATGAATATACGAAGTAGACTAGAAGAGAAGGTTAACTCTTGGGGGACGACGGCCGAGATGGAGTGAGGCTATGTTCAGACTGGACCGGTGTTCGAGGTTCGGGAAAATTTGATTCATGTGAATGACGCTATATATAAAACTAAACGCCACTTGATCACGCATTCGATCAAATACAATCGACATTTATCGAATCTTAATGACAAGTTCGTACAGTATACGGAAAAGCAAATTTCACGAATACGGGATTTTACCGCATGGGCCTAATGGGAACACATTAATGTAAGTATGTATCATTGCCACTGTTCTATTCAATAAAATCTGCACACTGTATACGGGAAAAGAATCACCGTCTGAGCCTAGCCTGAAGGTCAGATTCGACGCCAGCCAATACTACCTACGGCCAGAAAGCTCTCAATCCAGTTCCTTAAAGCTGAGTCGATACCAGTAGCTTGCAGTTTAGACAGCAGAGCGGCATGCCATACCCTGTCGAAAGACTTGGAAATATCTAGGGCAACCAGACCAGACTCACAGAAGCGTTGGATGCATTGGTTGAGATGCTCGGTCAAACACACAAGAAGGGTGCCAGTATGTCGAATAGTGTTTAATATGATATAGATTATAGATTTGGTACAATAAGGAATGAACAAACAAATTCCTGCCCGTATTATTGTGGAAATACAGAGAGCAGCATAGTTCGCACTGGCACCGCGGAGACACAACTTTCAGTCAGTAGTTTGAAAAAATCGAATAACTCCCAACAAATTGGGTTTCCAATAGTGCCAGACAGTTGTTTTGGGAACTGTGCCGGTTGGGTATCGGAATTGGCGCAGTTTGTGGTCCGAGTTAGCAAGGGGTGAGCTAACTTTAACGGAATATCAAGCTGGTTAGTTGGAAGAAATGATCAATCAAATGGCTTCGTGACCTTCAACGTCTGGAACTCATATTGCACAGCTCACCATTTGGTGTAGGTTATATAGGTCTGCTAAAATCTCGACGTCTTTGCCAGAAGCACTGGTGTCCCTTGAGTAATTTAGCCAATTGACATTGGGGCTGTCCTTAAATTACGTAACGCTCAGAGGGGGGTGTGGGGGTCTGGAGCAGCGTTACTAAGTGTTACAAGGGGGTATGGGGGTGTCAATATCAGTGTTATGTAACGCAAGTTTTGAGATTCTAATTCATTAGACAATGAAAAATTTCAACCGAGTTTTCAGGATTACGGATATTATAAGAATCGAAAATTTCTTCTAATCCATTTCCCTTTCTTTTCGGAATGCTGCATACTTTCGGGGGTCGGGAAGACGTAATTTAAAAATAAAAACAACAGGAAAGTGATGAGAGCAAATTTATAACAAATAATTGATTTTTTAGAAACATATTCCCTTGTCGTTTTTTTAATGAACTCGATAAAAGAACTACATTAAAAAAACACAATTTGTTTTTCAACGTGTATTTGCAAAAAAAGTAATTTTCTTTTCGTCATATTCAGAAACTTGACCGGGGGGCGGTTAACTGCAGCGTTACGTAATTTTTCAGGGGGGGCTTGGCTTCCCGTTACGGTTCCGTTACAGGGGGGACGGGGGTATCGAATATCATCAAATTTAGCGTTACGTAATTTAAGGACAGCCCCTTATGAACGTTGAATGAATGATTTTATACTCTGGGTGGGAAATTAAAAATCCGGTGACTCGTTCAGAAATAGCATCGAAGGCTCACGTTGAGGATTCATTTCTTATATTAGGACTTCTGTATATAATAGAAAAAAGAAGAATATGACTACGAAGAATTATTTTGATCCATATACTATTAAATTCAGAAGTACTATTGTACACCTTCTGGAAAGCTACGTCATTCCAAACATACATGGCGACCTATGGTCGGAAAAATAGTGCACCAAGCTATACCTTGTCACCTAAAATCGATCGAAATCAGGATTGGTGACTTGAGTTTCACTTAGTGCGAGAATGGCCGGGGCATGAATATGGGGGTGGCACATCACAGGGAAGAAGTTCGCAAGGAGACCCCTGATATAACAAAAAACGATAGAAAAATGTTCCGCAAGTTCCATGACCTCATTTGTGACTGATTCCGCCAGTGGCATAGTCTCGAAAAATCCAGACGAGGCGAGACAATATCGATAAATTGTCATGACCTCATGAAGCTCTAGGGTTAATTGAGTGAACTGATGTTGTTATGAAAGACTGAAAGAGTTGGATCTGCTCAATTGAATCCAGCCATCACAGTACACAAAGTACGCCAACAAGCAATGACAGCGTGATCCACATCAAAATTTTATATCAAAAATGATACGATAAGCACGCACAGTTTTCACAATTGAACGAATGTTTTCAATGCTAAACGCTACAAATTCTGTGCTTTATTACGGTGTATATTAACACATTGCTAAAATGGTACTAAATGACGTGGTACTAAATGAATCGTGTACACTCGTCGAAATCGGCTAAGAAATATCAAAGTTATTCAATGTTGAAATACCGAAGGTCTAGATGGCGCAACCGTATAACCACAGATGTGTACTATACTATACTAGAATTGATCATTAAAATGTTTAAAAAAAATTCATCTCGTTAAGTAAACAGCTAAAAAATACTATACGTTTTTATATTTTTAATCCACAATTACCAAATACTTTTATTAAATAAAAACTTCTTTCAATTAATTTAACATACAAAATTAATACTGAACTAAATCCAGCTTCAATCTAGCATTTTAATAATAAAAAAAAAACACAATCTAACACAAAAATTAATAATTTTAATAATAAATATAAAATGAAAATTTTGATTTGTTTTTATATAGAGGAGGAAATTTAAGACTTATACAAAAAATTATAAATTTTAACGAAAAAACAAAACACAATATAGCAGTCGGGTCTGCAGTCGACAAATGACGAACTTATTGAGGCAATGCTTTCAATTTACTACGGAAAATGTTTACTTTAATTCAACAAACAACAATGAAGAATTGTTTTTTTATTTTTTTGATATTTTGGAACTTTTCATGTATTTTAGCGTTTATCTAAATGTTGTTACAAGGACAATGTTTTTTTTTTTTTTTTGAATACGATTTTGTCTAATTAATATTAACAAATACAAATGTTTTTCTTTAAAACGTGTACTATTTTTTTTTTTTAATATATTTATAGTAAACGATATTACTTTTTTTTTGTAATTTGAACACGAAGACAATGGACGATCACAAGTTAAATTAAAAAAATAAATATTTATAAAATAAATATTAGAAATTAAAAATGAAAGCTTAAATAAACATAAATTTTTATATAAAGTAATTCTGAACAGTTTTTTTTTTTGAGTTTTTTGGATGCGCAAAAATGGATTCTACGAAATAAAAAAAAGTAGAAATTTATGATAATTATTTATAAAAATAAAAATTAGAAAAAAGTTTATGATTTTCTATTCAAAATTATAAATTTTGAAAAGAAAATAATAAACTATTTTGGAAAATGAATAAAAATATAAAATAAAATTTAATATTAATGAAAAATGCTTTTCAATTGCTTCCACATAATCTAAAAACCATTCAAGTTTGTTTCTTTTGTAACTACAAATTAAAATCTACAAGAAAACTTATAAACAACCTAAAAATTATTTTTTTTGTTTTTTTGATTTTTGTTTAAAAATTTTGTGTGGGTGGAGTTTTTTGTTTTTTGTTTAATTTTTTCAGATTTTGTTTCCTGTAGCAGTATTTTTTAATTTTGTGAAAAGTATAGCTTAATTTTTTTGTGTCCTTTCTGAAATGCCAGTTTGTTGTTAATAATAATTATTATTTTAAAAATAATTTTGATTAGTCGAAACAAAATAATTTATTTATACTTATAAACTTTCAGATTAATTTTTAATTAATTTCTTACATAAAAAATTAAATCAAAACTAGAATATTAAGAAAATCCGACTTTTTATTATTGGCTAGCTATAGTTTCTTAAACAGCAACAAAATAAACTAATAATAATTATTTATAACAAAAAAAAAAATATACCCGTAAAAATTAAAGTTAATATTTTTACTTATAATCTTTTTTATTAAATTTAAAAATAATTCTAAAAATAAAAATATTAAAAATGTTTCAATGAAATTGTAAATTGTAATTGTAATTTGAATATATCAATTGTCTATTTTATATTTTGTTGCATTCGAATATTTAATATTCATTAATGTTAATTATAAAATTAAAAATAAAATAAAAAAATCAAATAATTTTAAGTTAAGAGTTTCAATGTTTTTATGTGAAATGATTTATAATATGCGATAAAAAATGTATATATTTTGTTAATGAAAAATTTATTTTGAAAAATTTCATTTATTTATTAATTAATCTTATTTATTAATTATAATTATAAAAAATCACATTTTAATTTTTATTACACAAAAATTAAAAAAAAAACAATGAAATTTTTCAAAATTAATATAAAGATTTATAGAAAAGTGTTTTTGTTTTTGATTTAAAAAAACAACAATTTAAAAACAATTTAAAATTATAAAATACACACACATATATATATATATAGATAACATAAAACAGTGCTAGCATAGCCCATAACTTGCACACATATATAATATTAAGCGATAGATTATCATTTTTTAGTATTGTTTTTAATTTTTTTTGTTTGAAATGTTTATAAGAAAATATACAATTATTATACATTTATACAATCTGGCAATTAAGTATTTACATGTAGGTATGTATATGTTTATATGTACAGTGAGAGATATGTGCGGATTTGGATTGATTGGTTGGTGTAAGAAATATTTGTGTGAAGAAAAAACATTTTTAATATTTAAAGTGGTTATTTATTATTTGTTTATTATAATTATTGTTCGGTTAAAATATGTGGTGTTATATAATATTGTTTTCTCAGTTTTTAGAGGGGAAAAAACTAATAATATAGAATTTGGTACGACTACCAATGGGTTGGGTTCCAACGGAGATAAACTTCAAAAGAAAATCTCGACATTATACTATAAGTATTACTTCTTTTATAAATGTCCGGCTCTAGCTTAAGTCACGCACGCGTACACTAGATAGATACGTTCTGGGAGACTTACAGGAGATCTTCACACTAGAGGTAAGATCCCACAGAAGAAGCCACAGCCTCCTTACCTTACTTCAGATACCCCAGTTTATGGCATCAACACGGCGCGCCTTATCGATAATTGGACCTTTGGTCGTTCTGGAGGCAGCCTTACCTAATTTATAGTTTACGAATAAGTATAAGTCATTTTGTTGAAATGCCAACAATATGAATTTTAGGTGCATATGTGGAAAACGTTACTACCAGCTGTCACTTTGGTTTGACTGTCATTTATCAGTATATATTTGACAGTCGTGAATAACAGTCGATAAAAAGCCGCACCCAAGTAAAAATAAAAAATTGGCTTTACAACGGGCAAATGCCGCCCGCTTGGCTTTTTAAGGGGCATATGTTGGCCTATTTTTAATGGAAACACATAGGGCCTCCATAATTTAAGCCTAGAGTGACTATGTGTAAGGATAAAAATGGGGAGATATTAAGTAATAAGGACGAAGTATTGGCTAGATGGGCACTGCATTTCGAGGAGCTACAACTAATGAATCCAGAGCAGGGAATCCCAAAAGTACAGAATATGAATGCGGATGATGAGAATGACTGCATAGCAGCCCCTTTCATCGAAGAAGTACGCCAAGCATTACGAGCATTAAAACAAAATAAGGCATCATTAAGCAAGGCGGAGGGGAAGCTATCCAAAAACTTCCTAAAGTAAAGAAATGCCTTATGAGTGGAACGAGGGCATAGTGTGTCCCTTACAGTAAAAAGGAGGCTCTATTGAACAAAACATACAAAGTATTTTCCCGTGTACTCTATAATAGACTAGAACCATTCATGGAAAAAATATTAGGAGAGTATCGATGCGGTTTTCGTCCTGGAAGAACAGCTATTTGTGCTCAAAGAAACTTTAGAAAAAGCTGTGGAGTTTAGCATAAACATCCACATGTTATTCATCGACTACAAATATGCTTACGATAGTGTTAACCATAATGAGTTATTTGATGCTATGGAGCAGCTCGGAATACCAAAACACTTTGTAGAACTGACAAAAATCTCGATGAAAGATGCAAGGTGTAGAGTCACAATTGATGGTGAAGGTGCAAGGTGACGCATTCTCCTGTTTGTTATTCAACGTGGCGCTAGAAAAGGCAGTAAGAGACACATAGATTACCACATCAGGGTGTATCTATGATAGGTCAGTGCAAATATTAGCCTTTCCAGACGATATTGCTATCCTTGGAAGATCATTTGAGAGCATGAAGGAGACCTTTGTAGCACTTGAGAAAGCTGCAAAAAATAGGGTTGGAAATAAACGAGCACAAAACAGAGTATATGTGCACAAAGAACGACAGAAGTAGCAGACAAAACATAACGATTAACACCTACAATATAGAAGAAGTGGATCACTTTGTATACCTAGTAGCCCAGGAGAGATAGCGAAAAAGTAGTTAAAAGTTGAAATAAATCTACCCTGCGATTTCTTGACGCTATAATTAAGAGAAAAATCGTAGGAATTCAATGAATGTGTTTTGGATAAAATTGGTCCAGGGCAACAGGTGGTAAAAAGCTAATAAAAGGAGCGAAAACGCGTTTTTTCACGTTTTGGGTACGAAAAATATGTTGTTTTGGAAAACAAAAAATACTACTTAATAGTGCTTAAAAAGACGAAAATTATGAGTTTTGGACCATTGATATCGGCCAACAGGTTTTTGCAGAAAAATTCAAAAACCGTTAAAAATGGTCATTTTTTGACATTTAATTATAGGGGGTGTAATTATCCTAGAACCTTGTGGCAGAACTTAAATTGTGGCCACTGATGGTGCCTACCTACAATAAAAATTTCATGACAAAATAATGGTAACTTTTCGAGTAAATCTCAAAAATGTAAAAACACCTGTTTCACAAAAAAAGGTTGAACAAGGCCCACAATGGTCCTAGAAATTTTTTGATTGACATTTTGGCTCGCAAAGGGTTGCTCTACAACCTCATTTTCATGAAATGTATGTAAAGTTTGACTTAACACCTTAAAAACACGATTAAAAATCACCCTTTTTCCAGTTTTTTTGAATAAAAAGCTTTTCTTTTAAGTTTTCTTCGTGAGCTCTTTGAGCTTTTTTTTAAAAGCAAACAAAAACTGTGGTTTTTCAAAACTATAATTAAGAGAAAAATCATAGGAATTCCATGAATATGTTCCGAATAAAATTGGACCTGTAGAATAGGTGAAAAACAAACTAATAAAACTGTCGAAGAACGATTTTCAAGAAAAAGCTCAAAAGTAAAGTTTTTAATTCAAAAAACTGGAAAAAGGGTGGTTTTCAAACGGGGTTTTAAGGTGTTAAATCAAACTTTACATACATTTCATGAAAATGAGGTTGTAGAGCAACCCTTTGCGAGCCAAAATGTCAATCAAAAAATTTCTAGGACCATTGTGGGCCTTGTTCAACCTTTTTTTGTGAAACAGGTGTTTTTACATTTTTGAGATTTACTCGAAAAGTTACCATTATTTTGTCATGAAATTTTTATTGTAGGTAGGCACCATCAGTGGCCACAATTTAAGTTCTGCCACAAGGTTCTAGGATAATTACACCCCATTAAATGTCAAAAAATGACCATTTTTAACGGTTTTTGAATTTTTCTGCAAAAACCTGTTGGCCGATATCAATGGTCCAAAACTCATAATTTTCGTCTTTTTAAGCACTATTAAGTAGTATTTTTTGTTTTCCAAAACAACATATTTTTCGTACCCAAAACGTGAAAAAACGCGTTTTCGCTCCTTTTATTAGCTTTTTACCACCTGTTGCCCTGGACCAATTTTATCCAAAACACATTCATTGAATTCCTACGATTTTTCTCTTACTTATAGCGGCAAGAAATCGCAGGGTAGATTTATTTCAACTTTTTTTCTATTCTTCCTGGACTATAGGTACGATTATAACAAAAGGAAGTAATACATCGGCCGAAATCAAAAGACAGAGAGTACTTTGTAATAAACGCTAATTTGGTCACCTGACGTCCAGAAATATTTCAAGGAAGAGAAAATTGGCACTTTACACAACACTTATAAGGTCTGTCCTACTATATGGTTCGAAAGTGTGGAACTTTGAAAAACGCAGACGAAGCATTGGTAGAAAGATTTGAAAGGAAAACCCTTCGTTCGATCTACAAAGGAATACTGGTTAATGGCGGTTGGACGAGAAGATACAACTCAGAGTTGTATTAAATCAGTAAGATTCCAAACGTTGTCAAAATAAACAGAGTGCGATGGATTGGTGATGTCCAACTAGATGGGGAATGGAATCCGACAAAGGCCAAGGCCAACAACAGGCTATGGAGCTCCTGATGATGACATAGGGCCTCATGACGCAGTGAGTTTTCGATTTTGTTGGGGAGCGAAAGTCACGCCGTCACCCAAAATGATTTATTTTTTGAGTAGTTAGATGCGCCAATTTTACTTCTAGTTTTGCGGTATTGGCCTTGAATATAAAGAGAATGAGAAGATTATAATTGTCCATTTATGTATGTATCTGAAAGGAACAGTGGATCCAAGTTATCTTGTCAAACAAAAAACGATTCTGCCTTGATACACCGAACGAATACCATATTATTTCCATGATTTACAAAAGGGAGCTGCTGAAGTTCATAAAGTCTGGTCTAGGGCTTTCGGAAGAATTCAGCTTTCTGGAAGAGTCCCACCGCAAGGTGGAGTTCCATCGCCGTTCCTTGGAAATATAACAGTCAAAGAAGCGTTGATAATCCTAAGGGAGTCTGCGTGCATCCCGGTGGCCTATGCTTATTATATTGTGCTGGTGGTGACCAGCAAGTGCATTGCAACGATAAGAGATAGAATAAAAGGAGCATTGTTCATTGAGTAGAGTCTAGGCGTTAACCCAGCTGACTAACTGGTCTTTACAAGGAAGGATAGACATCCCGATTTTCCTTCTTTAAGATTCTGCAATGAAAGACTTCAACTTAAGGAGGATGCGAAATTTATCATACTGGATAGGAAACTAACGTGGAGACCGAATATCTTAGAGCGAGCCAATAAAGCCAAAACAGCTCTCTTCTTATACCAAAGAACGATCGGAGTGAATTAGGGCCTTAAATTCCGCATCGTCCACTGGTTGTATACAGCCGTAATCAGACCTATACTTATGCTTGTCAAATAGGTATGGTGGACTGCATTTCAAAAGGTTGCGTATCGCAAAATAATGGAAAGGGTCCATAGAACAGCTGAGCTGTGTATTAGTAGTGCAATGAGAAGCAGGCAGTCTGCGAAGAGTAGAAGCACGCTCCGGAGCATGCAACGAGGACCCTGAGGAAGTGCGAAGGATTTCGGCGCGCGGCCAGTTAATCGCAACATGGCAGAGTAGGTGGGCGGAGTCTATTAAGGTGAGGTGTGAGAGGCCTTTTGAACCAGTATAATGTACCACTTCAAATGAGGCGGTGAGGTGAATTTATCAAAGGTAGAAAAAAACCTGTGTAAACACAAAGGGTTAAAACGAATGTGCTTCTAGATATGTTTCTTGCAATTTGAAGGTTAGGTTAGAGGGGATGGCGATGAAGGTTTACACGGTTATACCAAGAGTAGCAGGGTATTATTTTAGAAGTGGGATATTTAAACAAATTGATGCCTTAGTACAATTTGTCGTCATGTAAGAGACAAATGTTCTGCCTCGTGTAGCCAAATTCTGCACAACTCTAGTTATGAGGACCATGGTGAAGGGAGTTACTGCTACCTCACGCAAAGTAGACATCGAAATTATAGCACATACCTTCATCATTTCTGGTTTGACGATTCACCGTTATGCCCAACATTTCGAACGATAAAAGGGATGTGTAGTATGTCCTCTTAAGTGCCCGTGGTTTGCAAGAACACAGGTTGAAAACAGTTATTGAAGTACACCCCTGGACGAGATGATAAGGTCACAGGATATGCGGAAAGAAGAGGAAGTAACACTGAAGGGCTTCCATCGGAATCTTAAACATTGGTCTTGATGCATATTTCTTTTCTTTGGTGGGAGATCCTATGAAATCCTTTAGCACCTTCCAGATAACTGTAAATCTATCCTGTCCTCTAATCCTTCCTTCGGACAAAGCTTACTACTAGACATTTTACAATGACAAGTACAACATGACGGGCTTATAGTACAAAAGAGTGACTCCTAACCTTGGAATTTTATATAACAACAAAACTTATTATTATTTGTAAAAAATTGTAGAGTTTTATGGTTTTTATAATTAGTAAATAAATTTCAATTTTAAATATCACCACAAAATAACCGAACTATAAAAATATAATAAAAATCACATATTACATGTATCACGTACACTTAATACAGACACTGAAAACATTCTGAAAAAAAAAGAAAACATGAAAATTTCGACAAAATTACGACAACACAGTCTACAATGTTTACACATCTACATCAAATCTTTGTCCTTAAAAGTTTATGTAATAAAATTTTAAGTTTAAATTTAAATATTCGGAATAAAATTAGATTAAATAAAATCAATTTAAACACTTTTTTTTTAGAATTGTGGCAAACTTTCTATTAAAATTCAAAGTTTGCACACACTTTCGACAAAGAATCGACACAGTTCAATATATCCATGCAGACTTTTGGGTAGAGAATAAATTATCCTTATATGAATCAATGGTTTCAGTGTGTGTACGGCAGTTTTACGCGATACCATGGCAATTTTACACAAAATGTTATTTGTATATTATTCAAAAATACGATGTTTATCCACTTTAAATATTTAATATTATTTTATATAAGTGTGAGTAAACACTGATAAAAAAAACAAGAATGTGCAGAATTGGTGTGTAAAAAAGCTTAGAAAAATAACCATAGTTTTTCGTGTGGTATATGGTATAAAAATGGTGGTTGAGGTTTTCAGATTTTTTGAAAACAAGAAAAGGATGTAAAAATCCTTGCAAATACCAAAAGTTAAATTTTTGGTTTAAGGATTTTTTTTTTTAATTTTTGGTTCAAAAGCTGGTCAGAATTATCTTTTCAAAATTGTGCATATTTGGTGAAAAGAAGCTTTTTTTTGTTGGAGGTGAATTCGCAGAAAATTTTGAGCGAGTTCAAAGGACTCGTAAAAATGGTTAAGTAGTTTTCTTGACCATTACTTGTTTTTTTTTTTTTTTGAATTTTTAAAATTTAGTGAGAGAAAACTCGATTAGTATATTGGAGCTTTCTCAAAAATATATTGAAGTGTAAAGCGTGTTTTTATTTGAGTCGTTCCTTTTCAAAAGTTGTCTTATCTCTTGAATTAAATATTAAAATATCAATGATTTTTTGATTAGATTGGTATAAGTTGCGGAAATGTAGATATTTATTCACAAAGTAAAGTTAGTAATTTTTAGTTGCCATAAAAAAACAGTTTTGTGTGATTTTTTGGCCAAAAAGTGATTTTTGCAAACTTTGACCTTGAATAACTTCGAAAGGGTTGTTTTCAAAAAAAAAAAAAATTACGAGGGCTTTTTGGCAATAACGTTTTGTACTGACTGATCAAAAAAATTTTTCGAAAATACCAGATTTTGAGTGAAATTTTGTCGCAAAAGTGATTTTGGATATTTTTGACTTTGAATAACTTTGAAAGGATTATTCGGGTCAACATTTTTGTAGGGACTAAAGTTGTATCCCAGTAGGAATTCCAGGCAGGCCTTGACGATGGAGCACTGAAATAAGTAGTCATCTGGTAAGGATACCCCCCTTATTTTTTAGGTGTTTCATGAGCCCTTAAATAACCCATTACAAGAGAAGGCAGATGATAAGATGTAATCCAGAATTTGACCCAAACAAGTGAAAATTTGCCCGATGATTTTTTTTTATGTGGGAAAACCAAGCTTAGGAATCACCCTTCGTACTACCACTCTGTCATGTCGTTCAGGTCATGCTTCAGTGTCTAGTAGCAAGTTTGGTTTGAAAGATAGAAAAGAAAATGATAGGATTAGGGGGGGTCTGGGGGGTGTTGGAGCAGGTGGCGATGAGCCTTACGTTTGAACTCTTGGGTGTTGTACGAGTTCAGGAAAGCTGACTGTGGGAGATTATTTCAGAGTCGAGTTGTTCTATTCATAAACGAACTTCTAGAACATGTTGTGCGCGAAAGGGGGGCGCGGCTTTGCACTTTGTCCAGCCACGCTAAGGCGGTTTTAGAGGCGCCAGCCCAGACAAATGAGTTATACTCGAGACGGAGCCGAATGTACAATTTGTAGATTGTAGCTCTAGCTGCTGGTGGGAGCAGAAATTTGCATCTCTTAAGAAATCCTAGTCATTGGGATACTTGTTTAGCGGTTTGGAATATGTGATCATTCCATCGCAAGTTCTCAGATAAAGTTATACCCAAGATGTTAAGAGAAGGATCAGCTCTAAGATTTGTTTTACCCACTGCGACAGAAGGAAGGTCGGTGCAGGTTTTATAAGTAGTGAGACAGTACTTCGTTTTGGAGGGATTGAGCTCACCACGATTCTTGCGGCCCCAATCAAGAATGTGTTCGATGTCCCTGTTGATAGAGTTGGACATGAGTTCACGATGGTGAAGACAAGGTCTGGCACATGCTTGTCTAATATTGTCGAAAGCGTAAGAATAACGCAGGGTACTGTCATCAGCGAAGCTGAGCAATGGATTGGAAGGGATTGAGAGCAAATCATTTATGAATACTAGGAAAAGTGCGGGTGAAAGAATTGATCCTTGAGGAACTCCGGCTGAGATGGTGTGGGGATTAGATTCGTTGCCATCCAATACTACCTTAATTGAACGGTCAGAAAGGAAGCTCTTAATCGATTTTCTTAGGACTGAGTGAATACCAATAGCTTGAAGTTTTGACAACAGAGCTGGGTGCCATACTCGGTCAAAGGCTTTGGACATATCTAAAGCAACCAGAGAAGATTCACCAAAGCGATGGATGCTTTGGTGAAGGTGCTCTGTTAGACATACAAGGAGGTCGCCAGTAGATCTTTTGGATCTAAAGCCGTACTGTCTGTCATGAATAATTTTGTTGGTTTCCAGATATTCCATTAGCTTTTTGTTGATTAGGGTCTCCATGACTTTGGAGAGAACAGTAGTAATTGCTATAGGGCGGTAGTTTAGGGTATCGCTAGAGTCACCTTTTTTCGGTATAGGCTGAACATGAGCCAGTTTCCAGGAGTCTGGATAGACTCCGGAGAAGTAAAAAAGGGCAAAAAGTTTGCGCAGAGGTTTAGCCAAAGGTGATGCACATTTATTGAGAACCATAGGGGTTATTTTATCGGGGCCAGTGAATTTACTGACGTCAAGCTCTCATGTCTCAAGTTAGATGTTGACCCATGTGAAACTTCCTATCTACGTAACGTTTTTCATTCAATGAGTGTTTGTGTATTTTTCCATAGTCCTTGAATGCGCTCAAAAAAATGAACAGCTTATGGGGCGCAATATGACATAGTGCACCGGGCGCAAACAACCCAAGCGCTGCACCTGGATGGATAAGACGAGTTTTGAAACGGAACGACTCATTTATTATATTTTTGAAAAAAGATATATTTTTTTTTTTTAATAATTTTTAAAAAAGAAAGAATTTTTACTTCACCGATAAAGTTACGTTTGGAAAATCGCCATTTTTAAAAAAAATTCGATTTGATCATAAAAAGAATGGGTTACTTATTTTTATTCTTAAGGTCTTTTACGATGATATGATATGTTAGTTATTATAATAATAATATTTTATTTTTTTTTTGTTTTTTGTTTTTAAATAACATCAAAGCACATCCGATAATAATCATGCGTATTATTTATTATTATTATTATTATTAATATCGTATACATATAATACACTGTACACAACAATTACTTAGCAATGGACTAGAAAATTAAGCAATTAGATTCCAATCAGAGAAGCATTATGAATATATATATAATATATTTTGGCTTTAATTTTGCAGTCCCTTTTTTTCATTTTTAGGATATTTATTGAAGGAATAGAACAACAAACACAATATATTTACAAATACCTAAATAATGCAAGAAATGCGTCTTGCTACTATACTCATTTTTTTTTATTAATTTTTACTTTTTTTTTGAATAGAAAACAAAAGAAGAAACGTCTGAGAGAGAGAAAGATATTCAGGAAAATTTTTTTTTGTTTTTTTAGAGGATAGTTTTAGAAAAATTTAAAAAAAATAAAAAAGTTAGTAAAATAATAAATATTAATTAAAATTAAATTAAAACTATATAAATCTCAATTTTTAGATACTTTTCATTTTTATTTATATAAAAACGATTTTTTAAATTCGAATTTTGCTTGTTCTCATAAAAAGGATGTGTTGGCGGTTTATAAAAATTTATAAAAAAAGGATTTCTCTTATTTATTTCATTTACTTTTTTTTTTCTCAAAACAGATAAAAAATTAATAAAAATTAAAAACTACTAAAAATACATAAAAACCAAACATAATTAGCTCCGAAAATTTTTCTTTTAAAAATTATTAATAAAATAAAAAGTAAAGTAAAAAAAATAAATAAAATTAATAAATAGTTATAATAAACAAATTTTCTTTATTTTTAGACATTGAAAAATTTACAAGAGAAGCACCCAATTATGTTGTTATTACTATTTTCATTCATTATAAGGCGTTAGTTTAAAAAAAAAATTATAAAATATTAATAAATAAAATTATAATTAAAAGCATTTTTTTTTTATTATACAAAAAAATAATAAATTACAACACAATTGGCCGCTTCCCCCCGGAGCTCTAGCTATAAAATTCTTAGCTCGAGGATTTCTACAGCACACCTGCCGCCTGGTCATATCGCTTAGTGCCCATTCCCAGCAATATTTTGCAACATGTTATTATAAAATTATTAATTAATAACATTTTTTTTAAATATTTATTAAACGGTTATTGATTCCCATATAAAATATATTAATTATGATTTTTTTGTGTTATCTAAGAAATATACTAAATTTATATTAGAAGATAGAAGGAAACATTTTCAAAATAGTTTAAAAACTTTTTTTTTAATATTATATAATAATGTAAATATAAAATTAATAACAAACCAAAAATTTGATAGAGTTTAATAAAAGAGAAAGAAAATTATTTTTTTGAGTTTAGTTTTTTGTGAAAAAAGATAAATAAAAAAGTGTTAGAAAAATTTTTGAAAAAAGAAACACTACAATTTTTTTTTTTTTGAAAAAAATTGGTTTTTTTTTGTAGCAAAATCTAAGTGGCAGAAATCAGCTCATAAGGGTTGAAAACAGCCACGCAGAAAAAAAATCAAATTTATTTTAAATTTTGAAAAAAGCAAATAAACAAAACAATCTTTTTTTGAAAATTTCCAGAGAGAGAGAAAAAATAACAAAATGTAATGAGCAAATTATAATTTTTTTAGTTTAATAATATTTGTTATGATGTAAATTAGTCAAGAGCTTTTTTAAGATTATTGAATTCGATGATTAGATTCATTTTAGAAATCTTAATACATCTATGAAAATTAGGTGTCACGATACACAGCAATTTCCGAAACCAGCTAACCGATTTATATGGAAATTTGGTAATGTGTATGCTTGGTTCCAGTGGTTGTTTAGGAGTTGCCTTCACCGTGGGAAAGAAAATGAAATCTTTGATTTTTGACATTAAGCCAGTAAATAATAGAATATGTACGCTTCGCATCAAAACAAGACTACATAGCAATAGTCTCATACCCGCTCATGCTCCCATCGCATGAAGAGAAAGAGGAATTCTACAAAGAGTTAACGAACGCCATCAGATTAATACCCTCAAACGATATTAAAATGGTGCTTGAAGACATGAACGCTAAAGTAGAAAAAGAAGAAGAGTTCATAGGAGTCATAGGAAAGCATATTCTACACAAGGCTACCAATGATAATGGTAATAGATTGATCGATCTCTCTAGCTCGATCGAATCAATGGTAGTAAGTGAAGTGAAGTGGTAGTCATCAGACAGGGTAACAAATAATCAAAATGACCACGTCCTAATTGAGAGCAGAGTCGCCACCAGTATACTGGATGTAACAACAGTGAGAGAAGCCTGCTGTGGCTTGGACTACAAAGTGAAATTTAGAACTCAAATAACGACCAAAATACACAGAGAAGCACAACTAAAATACGACATAGGTAAGCTGAAACTTGAAAATGCCTGCCAACATGACAAATGGGAACAAATTAAAAACAGGGTAAAGGGAGTGGCGGTAAGACCTATGGGGTGCGGCAGCGAGGGAGATCCGAATTTCGCTGGAAGGATGGCGTAGACCAGGACGCTCAGAGCTTAGGGATGCCAAACTGGATGACATCGGCTCAGAATCGGGACCGGCGGAGAGAGAACAGTTGCGAGAGGCCAGGACCGAATCCCGGTTGTAGAGCCGTTAAAGAAGAAGAAGAAATGGAGTAGCAGAAGAGGCGCTAGGTTGGGCCCCCAGATAGACTAGAATTGACTGGTTTGATCAGGATTGCAGAGTCGCAATAAAAAAACGAGACCAGAGCCACCGGGAGTGCATTACAAGAGCCACAGGGGCAAGGACGGAACTCTTTAAGCTAAAAGAAGAACTGCAGACAAGCTGTGCAAAAAGAAGAGAGAGGATCTAAATAGGAGGATCCTACACAGTTCCGCGGCCAAACCCTTGGAGGCCCTGGGCAAAAATTCATGGAGAGGCCCAGAGAGTCCAAACAAATTTTCCCTCGTTTCGCTCGCGGAATTTCGTTCATAAAAACCTCTCCCCGCGACAGAGTTATGGAAAATAGGCCGTAGGTAATGTTTAGTCATCGATTCACATGCGCTATTGAGGCGCCAAAAATTTATGCGCGCAGATCGACTTTTTTGGCGCTCATGGGAGCGAAACGACTGTCCTCCTCTGTTACGTTGGCTAGACAATCGTCTTCGATTGAAATGATAGCCAAATTGGACAATCGGTGGTCAGACATGTTGTTCCGCAAGTATGATTTTATCGATATGGAAAAACTTCGCTCCGCGGTAGCGATTCCAACTGCAATTGTGTTCAAGACGCGCAAAGCGATCACAAGGTTGGGAACAATGTAAAGGTCAAATCGGATGAACATCCAGATTTTTATCCAACCCATGAGCGCAACGAGTTTTGATCGGCCGGCCGGCTCACAATCGATACTTTTGGTTGTACATCCAAATTGTTTTGGTACGTTTATTTTTGCGCGCCGATTGTGTTGTGCGATTTTGTGTAGTGTGGCCTATATGCTGATATGTGTGACCTATACTGATTTGTGTGGCCCATCCAATGAAGTAAAAATTCAAATAACGAATTCAAATGAATTTTATTGTCAAAATATTTATTAGCTCGCTTCGCTCGCGAGGCTCCTAACACGCGGGGCCCTGTGCAGTTGCACACTCTGCAAAAATGCCAGTCGCGGCACTGATCCTACAGATATAGATAAACGGATATCTGCAGGTACATAGATGGAACCTATTAGCAGATCTTGATAGAAGCAGAGGTTGCAACAACTGGGATATCCTGGTCAAAGCTGAGAGCTATCGCGCAAAACAGAGTCCGCTGGAGGGCAACTGTTTCCGTCCTATGTCCCATGAGGGAGAAAGACAAAGTATAAAGCTGGCGTTACCACAATTACCACATCTTAGGAAATGAGATGGACAGGGAATGGTGTTTTGCCTACAAGAACCGCCGTTAAAGCAATAAACGAAAGGCTATGCACCCTTCGTGTGCGAGGCAAATTTAAGAACATCAGCCTCATAAGCGTTCACGCACCTACAGAAAAATCCCCGGATGATGATAAAGAAGAATACATCAGGAATGATGTAAAAATCATACTGGGAGATCTGAACGAGAAAGTAGGAAAGAAGCAGAAATATAAAGTAGAATACAGGCAATATGTCGGCAACCACAGCTTGCTTAAAAACCCTAATGACAATGGACAGCGAGTTATAGAGATGGCAGCAAGAAAGAACTTGGTCGTTGCAAGCACTAGATTTGCGCGCAAAGATATCCATAAAGCCACCTGGGTATCTCCTGTTTGAGCCACTTGAAACCAAATAGACCATGTGATAATAAACTACCGCCACCTTTACACATGCGGTACGAACGTTCCGAGGTGCCAATTTCGACTCGGATCACTATCTTGTTAGTGTGGTGCTCCGAAAGCGCATTTCTACGGCTCGAATTCACATAGCTGCACTACGCACTGAGATGGCCAGAAACAGTTACGGTCATGCACTTATGAACTCGCCATAAATCCTGGAGATGAGATTACGGGAGTTGACCAGAGCTGGATCCGCCTTAAAAATACTGTCTTTGGTATCTACTGCTGACTCCATCTTAAGCTGGAAATACATAATTGCGTTGCATTGCATTGCAATACTTGATTGGATTTCACTGCAATGCGTTACATTATATGTATTTGACACATTAATGCGTTGCGTGTTGGCATTTAAATGCGTTTTGAAATTTGAATTTATGTTGTATTTGTGTTGAATCCTTCAAGAAAATCAATTTTTAATATATTACTAAGTTAATCCGAGCTAATCATATTTTGCAGAAAAAAACAAGACCAATTTGACAGAGTATTGAATGCGTTGTATGCGTAAAAGTTAAAAGTTGAACAACTGTTGCATTGCATTGCGTTGCATTGACGATTAGATCAGATTAACGATGAAAAAACCTAAAATTTCAAGTATCGATATCTAAAAAACGAAGCAACATATCGAAAAACAGTATTTTACATTTACGTCCCATTTTAGGATGTTTTATAGAAAATCATAATTAAAACATCGGCGCCACGTAAATCGTAGCTCTGAAACAACTAAAAACTTCGGGGAAATACCTCAAAACGTCAACTACAAGTGTCAATATCTCGAAAACTAAGCGTGATATCGAAAAATTATATTTCACATTTTCCATTTATTTTGTGGTGGTTCATCAAAATCTATCGTTAAAAAACGGCCCATGGACACAGTAGAGGTGCCAATAAAAAACAGTAGAGGTGCCAATTTGGTTTTAAGACGTAAAGTGTTCCTTTATCAAGACAACCAGCCACATAAAACAAGCACGATTTTACAGAAGGTGGAGGAGTTTGAATGGGAAACGATCCACAAACATCCACAACATTCACTGGATCAGAAACTGGTACCTGAGGAATACTTTTCGCCTCAGCCAGTAAATTTTAGAAGAGGGGCGTTCAAACTCTTCCGAATAGATAGAAAAACATTATAGAAAATGATGGAAAGTACATTTTGGATTGAGATTAGTTTTATGTATCTAGAAAACCAAATATGTGAAGTCAGTATTGCTCTATAAAATACAATAGTACATAGTTGGACACAAACGAAGCAAAAAGAAAAAGGAAAAGTCGTAAATGTCTTAGAATAAATAGCGAGCTATAAGCATTGAAGAGTCGTAGAGACTAACGAACTAAACCCTTCACTTCACTCTGAAACCAGGAGACGAAAATATGCATGGTACCACTAGGTAGGGTATATAAAGAAATTGCAGGAATAGCACTCGAATGACACCCCCAGGCTGCCAGGCAGCGGTGGAGATCGTAGATGTCGAAAATGGTAGAGGAATAAATCACTGTTTATCCATGGAGGAAACCTTAAGCTCCTCAATGGAGTATGGATATTAATATAAAGAGTATGAATCACATCAAACATCGCCATTATTTAATTCATCATTTCTTTTACTTATTTATATTATTTTTCATTAATTTAAATATTTAGTTCTTGACTAATTCACACTTTTATTAATTAAAAAAAAAAAAAACGAAAAGAAAAAAGATTCAAAGATGTAATTTCTGTCTTTAATAAGTTTTGTTAAATATTCTCAAATAAATATTATTAATAAGGTTAAACACACACGAAACGAAAAAGTGTTTTCTTCTGTTTTCTAATTTAAGTAAATAAATGTAAATTTGTATATATATAATAATTACACAGCATTGTAATAATATATAAAATAAGCAAAACGAAAATTAACTAAGTTATATCTTCTGTTTAAATAAATTAGTATTCAAAAATACATTGAACAAAAATATAATATTGAAAATTGTTAAATATATTAAAAATATTTAATTTTGTTAAATATTTAACTTTTTTTTGGTGATTGTTTTTTGTGTAATTTATGCGTGATTGTAAATTTCGGTAATTTGATTTTATTTTTTAAAAAAATTTGTGAATTGTGAATATTAAGTGTTGAAATCCTCTAATAAAGAAAAAGATCTAAGATCCAATTCTAAAACTAAATTATTAATAATTATATTTTGAGTTTTTTATTAAAATAATATTTTATTTATTTTTTTATTAAGGATATAAATAAATAAAACTGGGTTTATAAATAAAATATAAAAATAAAACGAGAGAAACTAAGGAATTGAATATTTGCTTTTATAGAATTATTTGGCGCATGTACAAAAGCATATATATAATATATAGAGAGAGTAAATAATTGGATAAATATTTAAATGTGTAGAAAAATTGTTTATATTTATATATGGTTAAGCGTAAAGCGACGCTTTTTTGAATAATTTATGATGCATTAAAGCCATTATGAACATAGCTTTATACATATAAAATATAAATATTATTTAATGTAATTAAAAATATATTTTTAATATATATATATTTTTTTTAATTTTAATTTTGTAAATTTTATTTTATATTATTTGAAGTGGTACTTTGGTATAAATGCGGTTTTTCCTTTTGTGCCCTAAACCAAGAAATCTTAAGACAATGCAAAGTGAGAGGATATAAAACATTAGTCTCCTCAGTGTAGTGCTATAGGTCTGAAGCTTTGAAAACCTGCGAAAAGACAATCCTAAGAAGAATATGTAGCACTGTAAGGAAAACTAATGACGGAACAGAACTCTAAAGCTGCATGTACATTTGCAAGAAATATTGCGCAAGTTGATTTCGGCAAACGAATTTGCAGGTGTAAACATACTTGCAAGCTGCTTACGCAATACTCTTGCAACATTACAGAAAGTTCTTGCAAAAGAATTTTGTTGCCAGTGTGGACAAGAGAATTCCGACTTGCGGAATAGTATTGCAGGCTTTCAATCAAATTGAAAATTTCTTTCGGTCTTGCGCAAGATGGACGGAAAAAGTAGTGGAGCAAGCGAGAAGTAAAAATACTTATTGAAATATATGAACATTTCCCTGTTTTATGGGATGCAAAATGAAAATTTGTTTATTTACGCGCTAAGCTTACTGCTAGACATTACATCATGACTTGAACGACATGACGGACTAGTAGTATAAGGGTAGACATTTGATCTTGGACACTAACAGATAAAAAAGCCCCAGTTATAGCAACAGCACACCTAATTTGTTGGCAAGACATTTTTTTTTACAAAAAATTACTAAATTACATTTTGAAAGATTAGTGTAAAATTTTACGTGTCAACAGTGCTGCAAGAAATTACCGCAAGTAATGTTGCACTAGATTTGAAAACTGTTAGTCGAAAAGTTTCTTGCGCTACTTATATTGTGGTGTAAAGGCAGATGCAACTATTTTCGGCAATATTTGCTTAATATTTCTTGCAAGTGCACACACACCTTTAGTTTCTGCACAAATGTAAGACGAAATAAATATTGATACATACCTAAAATTGAGTAGACTACAATGGCTCGGACATACTGTAGAAAGCAAGAGGCTAGCCTGGATTTTAAATAGTAGATTATCAGAAAAAAACAAGCGTAGGAGGACTAAGAAATAGGTGAATGGATGTCATGCTAGTTGATATTCAAAAACTTCATACATCAAGCTAGAGCAAAGAGACTCCAAGAGGCCTGAGTTATACAATGACTGTCGTGCCATTTAAGAATAAGATAATGTTTTATAATTTCTGTTCTCTAACAGGTAATATGGTATGTGCTACTGCTGCTTGTTATAACGAATAACGCTATAACATATAAAACTATAACAAATCAAAAACCCGGTTTCTTCCAAAATTGTATCACAATTGACCATGTTAACTCAAGCAATCAGCTGAGTTCTGCAGACACTTTTGTCTTCTCTTTGTAGGTTTCTTACTGGCAGGCCTTCGATGGCAAAGATAGAACAAAAATGCGGCAAATAAAAAGAATCTTATCATGAAACTTCAGAAACTGTATTTGGGCGACACGCGGTACGATTAACAACTTGGATGAAAGGTTGAAGGAGGTTTGAAGCACTGACTTTTTGTGATCTTAAGTATGGTAAACTGGGCGTACCGTATGGTAAGCGATTTTGTATTTGATTCAATGTTTTTTTACTTTGACACCTTAACCTTAGCAGAACAAAATCTAAAATGAAGTTTGTACCATAAATCGTATAAACAGCTTGAACGTGTGTGATAAATTATACGACCAAGCGAAAGATCAAGTTGACAGACAAAGCGTACCGTGTGTGGGACCCAAACATTCTTTGATTTGGCTAGTTTTTCTTCAATCATGTCATAAGCCCGAATCATTTAAATAAAATTTAACTATTTTTTGATCTTAATTTTCTATTCAGCCGCTAAAGGTAAAGTAAGGGCATTCGAGAAAAATCCTATTAGCTGTTACAAGGAGTTCAGCAAGGCTGTGTACTGCCTCCGATTCTCTTCGTTCGTCTACTCGGCTGAGCAATGAAAACTATAAGTCACTAGCTACGTAGTATAAAATGGACTCTTTCACAACGTCTTGAGGACATTGATACGCTGGCGAAATACGAGTTTTCATTATAAAAAAGAGAATATTGGCTATACGCTGAGAAGTCGAATACTTTATTTCAATCAGACTGGAACAGAATGCAAATAACAGAAAATATTAAGATTAAACAAAACTAGAGATGGGATGTGATTGTAAACGATGAAATTATAGAAGAAGTTTTTCAATTTACTTATCTTTTGGCTGCATAATTGAAAAGTGGCGAAAAACACAATGAGAAGAATTGCATAGACTGAACGAGTTGTTTTTGCGCAGTACAGCTTGTTAGTCAACTAGAAGATTCAAATTTTAACAACCAGCATTCTCTCAATTTTATAAATGTTTTGCGAAACTTAAAAGGCTCAATAGTCTTTTACCAACAGCGTACTGCTCTTTACTTATAAATGGTTAAGGCGGTAACATAAAAGCTCCTAGAAGAATTGTATAAATAGTAAGGCTGGTTTAGATGGCTATCTTTAAAAGAGAAATTAGCAGACTTAATTAAACGTCTTGGTCTCACAGATCTTACACCGGTCACACAACTACAGCAGAGGAGTAAAAATCAGAAGTAGTGCATTCCTTTACAACTGACAATAGTATAGACAGCGCTTAGCAAAATGTGCTCTTACTTCTTAACTGTGTTCGAGAGAAAGTATGTACTTCGGACAATTTGTGAACGATTCCGGAAACTCTACAATGAAGGGAACTATGTACGAGCTAGTGCTCATAAGTTAATAGTATTCGATTGGTTAGAACAGTGAGCTTGTATGAACAAAGAGTAACCTGCTCACAGTCTTTTATGATGAGATTTATGGGATACGACAACTAGCTGGACCAAAACTCTGCTGGAAGGATATCCTACACAAAACCGCCCATACCATAGGTACAAACAAATGGATGACACTATTGCGAGAGCACGGCAGCTCCCTCATTAGAGGAAGCGCGGCGGTGTAAGAACGGTTTTAAAGCTAGTACTATATTGCCAGGACTGGACCTACATGGCCCAAAATGCGAAATAGGCCATAGGTTTTCAAGACTGTCCTATTTATAAAATCTCTCAGCAGGACGAACAACGACACTGATGGGAATTTAGGCCACGAAGGTCACATTGATAATGAAATTTCCGATGGCCTGGTAAGAGCAGGGGTAAACTCGTGGCTCGGAACCTTTCTCCAGCTTAATCAACCGTCATGTAAGATCGGCCATCAGTTATAACAAAGATTCAGGACATTCGTTAAGCTAAAAAATTCATTCAAATCAACAAAGCTATATTTGGGTAAATTTTTATATTTCAGGAGCTCCTGACGGGCAACGCTTTATGGGTAGCTCATTAGTTAGCTGTAAAAACATACAAGTATACTCCTTCGTTAAGTCTACTCAGTGAACCCTTTCAAAATAGCCTAGCCAGGTAGAATTGAGCCGGACTTACACGAGGCAGTACATTTGCGCCTTACATCACGATAAATTGTACTGGGGGTTCCAATTTTTTTTAAATGTCCCGGTACAAAAATACTGTCCTACTGGTATATGAGAATGTATCTAGGTAAATGTTAATGCGATTGTAAATACGAACTGACGAGACATTTCTTACCTTTTTTGAGGCACTGAAATTTCCAACTTGAAATTAGGCGAAGTGAGTTTGTAAAATATTGCAGTTAAATGCATATTACAATAAAACTCGTAAAAATAGCTCTGGTATTGGTATTAATATTCTTTCTTTCTTTGATTTGCTTTTTTTTGTTATTTTGGTATTAGAATGTCACTTCGCCTCATTTGAAGTGTGGCATTGTACTGGCTCAACAGAAAAAAGAGGTACCTCTTACAAAACTCATTTTATAATCGTGTTCTTGCCAACACAATAGCAGGGCCTACCTGCAACTTCTGTTTATATAAGAGCTACAAACGTAGTAGGGTGAAAGGCGAACGTTTCTTGTCTCAAAATGAAGTATACAACAAACTAGTCGTTCAAGTTGGAGGTTGGATCGCAGGCTGACAACCAATCACAGCAAAAAGCTACTTGCCACGAATCCTTAAGGTATGCCTCGGACAGGAAGGATTCAGCGGCAATGATAAACTCAACGGAATATAGAATTCAATTTAGGAACTTGGAACGTTGAACTCTGTTTGCTTTTATCATTACTAAAAAAAATACGACATAGCGATCACGGCTCTACAGGAAACGAAGTAGACTCACTGTTGAATAAGGGAACTCAGAACGCCATCTGGTCTAAAGATAGGATCGCCAAAATAGGAAAAGAAGACGAATTCGTAGGAATCATACGAAAGCATAATGCACACGATGCTACCAATGACAATAGAAGTAGATTGGCTAGCTTGAACTCAATGCACAAAAACATTCATAAAATGACATGCCAATCACCAGACGAAGTAATAAATAATCAAATTATTGGTTTGTCTGATAAGATAATACAAGCACTGGCGCTCCCGGAAACAAAAACACCATTTTACTCGTACATCACCATCAATTAGCAGCAATCTCTTGAAATAACTCATTTCCGCATCATTGAAAACTAAAATCACTTAAAGTTCGAACGTGTTGCCAATCAATACAAAATCAGTATTATTTATAAAGAAGTTCAAGAACTCCATACGAGAACCTTGAGGAAATCTCCAATAATTTAATGCGCAGCCATCACAAAGTGCAGAAAATGTTTCTTCCATAAACAAAAATTTTTTCAAAAATTTATTATTATTTATCGCCGGAAATTTTCATCTCACATGACCAATGAAAGTGTAAACAAATGCGCCGAGTGGAAACCCTGATATTCCGCAAAAAGGAAAAGCCGCATTCTTCTATTTCGAGGCTCCAAAAGTACCAATTCAAACTTAATGTTGTAAACAAATGCATTTATTGAAAAATTTGATTTTGTTGTAATAAATTCGGACTCTTGTTGATAAGTTGCAGATGTTGAAAATCAAAAATTTCCTTTGTAAGTTTTAAGGATAAAAATCGTTTGATTGTAAACAAATCTGGAATCAGAATTTGTTTTTCCTTTTTTTTTTTTAAATTTATGAAATGCAATTTTTTATTCAATTTTTAAATTTAAATAAAAAATTTCCAAAAAAAAAATAATATTTACGCCTGATTTTTGATGAAGTAAGAAATTCATTAAATCTGGTGATAAATTGCAGGAGGACTAAGAACTAAAGGATTGCACTCACCCGAGCCGCAAGGCTAGTGTTTGGCTTCTCAAGCAGCTCCCAGAGGTATTTCTGGTATTGAGCACATTTACCATCACCGAATTCCTCGACCTCCCGCTGGCGCAGACTCTCGGCCTCCTTGCGCATCTCCTCGTGGACATGCTCCTTGCGCTGATGGTACTTGTGTTGGCAGCAGGATTCTAGGTAGAGCTCGTCCACCCCCCAATACTCAAGGTCATCACTAAAGGCTAGAACACACATCTCGTCAACTAAGTGTAATTTTCCGGTGCGATAGAAATTTAAAATTGAACTAAAACTCTTCGGATGTCTATCGAAAAAGTATTCGTTGTCTACTAGATTGTAATCGTCGCATAGCTCCGAGATGGCCTCGTGCGTTGTACACTCGCGCAGGCGACCCAGGCGTGTGTGGGGCAGCCGTTCTAGGGTACGCCAGAGGACCTCATGCTTAACTCCGCCAACATTTATCGAAACGCGACGATTCATTGCCTTCGACCGTGCTATCATGAATGGTTCTGGTGGTATGGAGGACATTGATCTGGAATGTGCCCGCTGTAAGACTGGTGCCTGGGAAGCAATCGGATTCGAGTGAGTCGGCGATGTAACCGGAAAAGGAGCATAGCGAACTTCTTTTCCGGTACCAGTTGCACTGGTATTCGTTGTTGCATAAGCCATACCACCACCAACTCCACCACCAACACCACCGCCACTACCGCCGATACCACAACCACTTCCGACACCAACGTTACCGCCGCCACCGCCGCCGCTACCTGTAATGCTTCGATTCCAAACAACGTCGCCGCAATCGAAAGATGACGGCTGATGGCCGATAGTCCCGTCCTCGACCCACGTCGTCGTCGATTGCAATTGCTGTTGCAATTGCTGTTGCTGTTGCTGCTGTAGCAATTGTTGCTGCAGCAGCTGCTGATATTGTTGCTGCTGCCCCACAGCCTGTGCTCCACACAGTGTTCCAACCATTTGTGATGCTCCATTATTGAAAAGGGGCGGAGTCGATTCACCCAGTTCCCAGCGCACCGTTTCACGGTCTCTATCACGTTCGCCGACCATAGGGCCGCTACTGGAATCAGAACAAAACACAAAATTGACATTCACTTTCAACAACCAACTTCAACTCAACTCAGCTCAACAACAATCAACTTACCGCTACATTAAATAACTCATCCCTCTTATTCAGCTCCTTACTATCAAATCTGTGGTATCGATTACTCTTTGTGTTGTGGACAAGATTCCTCTCAAAGTCGATTCAAGGATGTCAGTTTCGATATTTTTTATTCGATGATTGCCTTCACAGCAAATATGCAGCCACCAGCTCGACATGACTTTCAACAATCGACAGTTTGAGGATTGGTGGAATTTTTTTTACAACGGTCTACAGGTTTCTGCTAACCCATCACAATGAAAAATCAGTACAGATTTCTGAAAAGACAAACAAAAGAAACAAATTTCAGTAAAACGAAATTATTGTGAATGAAATGAATAACCTAAATGCAAATTTCATTTCAATTGGACCAACCCCATTCAGGTCAGAAGACAGTCAACAACGGAGACATAGAAGACATAGCCGACTCTTGGAGTCACGACTTCTTAATTTATGGAATTACTAAAAGTTTGGCTTTCCTCGGACAAATTCAAAAACTACGACAGAAACACGAAAACTTTCTGAAGTCCTTTAATCTACCAAGGACATCGGCTTAATATATAATATGGGCGAATCGTGCTCAAACTCCTATAATACTTTCATAAGGGCTTTTGAAATTTATGATTTTAGTGTTCGCCAGGAGAAGTAAAACTATTTAGTAGTCATTTTCGAAAACAAACGATTGTAATAATTCCTATTTGCAAAAACTGTATAGGACCAAATCCAGGTTTAAGTGGTTGTCAGCAAAATGTTTCTATGGTAAGTTCAGTTATTTGCTGTTTAAAGTAGCTTAGATGTGGTGGTGGTAAATGGTATGGGATTGACCAGGTTAAACTTAATTTTACATTAGTTTGTGAAAATATTGCTCAGTAGTTTTTTTCAAATCATTTCATCTGACTTCCTTGTCCATTAAGTTTACATTAGTTTAACAACAATCATATACAAATTGGATTAGTTTAGCCTATGTGAGCCGGTTTATATTTATTGTAGTTGTCAATTTCCAGAATCCAAAAAATACTGCTTAAAAATTCAAAAGTTCAATCTGTCATCGTCCGTAACAACCGAAATGTCGGGAAAATCCACAGGTGATGCTATAAAACCAATTCGGATACTGATCAATATCAAAGCAACCCATGTGGACTTTTACATAGTGTTTAGACCTTGCCATCATACAGAAATATCTTAAATAAATGTTCTAATTGGCCACCAAGGTTAAGGTAAATAATTGAGATGACTACCAATGGCTGGTATTGACTTGTACAACAATTACAATTGACTTGTATAAATGGTAAAACCAGGACCAGTCTTATTATCGCGATCCAACAGGAACCTATTGGTAGATTGTTAACACTTTACACGGAGTATTATAAGCATTACCAAATTACCGCGGAACAACTAAGCAAGGACCTCTCCGCATACGCTTTTCATGTCAGATCCTTGCATGTGTCGCAGCTCCAAAAAAGCCGCGACGAAAGGAAAAGATACTATCGTCCATAACTAGTTTCTTCCGTCGCACCCTTTCCACTTTCCACCCATAACCAAAAACCCAACTTGCCTGAAGACATAAGAATTTTTTACCACAATTGCAGTGTTATGAGAGGAAAAATAAGAAATCTTTTCATTGATGCGAAATCATTTTTTTTTTTTTTTCAATATTCTTGTGATCACCGAAACGTGGTTAAGTAATACATTTCTAAACGAGAAGATCTTGGATAATAACTGGACTGGATACAGACTATCACTCTACCGGGCACTCGAGAGGGGGAGGTGTCCTAATAGCCGTCAAAGACCCTCTAAACAGTGTATTGATCACCTCGAATCGATCACAATTCGAAAATGTTTTCATTCGTGTCAAATCTGGCAAAAAACACATAGTTATGGGCGCTGTTTACATACCCCCTAATTCTGACGAATCAAAGTATGATGATTTTATAAATACACTAAAAGGAGTTCTCCACCACAAGCATGACAAGGTGCTCATACTGGGAGATTTCAACCGTCCTAACATATCCTTTACTCTCGACGACGATAATAATTTCCTACCCATTAATGTCTCACACGCTATTGACATGAAGCTTATTGATAATTTTTACGCCAATGATCTGCAGCAAGTGATAAGGCAACCGAACACTAGTGGAAATTGGTTAGACCTGGTTTTCACTAATCTATATGACGAGGTGAAGGTCTTCCCCGCGCCAGCGATGAGGAGAACCTTTTTTCTAACACGCTTCACCATTCTGCGTGGATATTAAAAATTAACTCCACTGTCACACTGCATCGTGCATCTTAATTGCAATTGTTTTTGATTTCAAAAACGCAGACATTGACTGGATAAATAGGTTATCGGGTGATAATCTAGACCAGTTAGTATCATGTTTCTACAACATTATTCTCAGCTCCCTCGACAAACACGTACCCAAAATTAAAAAAAGGGATAAATTGTCGGAGCCATGGTTGGACAAAAATACTAGATCACTGCGAAATCAAAGAAACAAATTGTACCGCACGATAAGAAGACAAACGGATGTTGACGATGAATTAAGATCCGAATACTCCAGACTAGCATCTGAATTCACTTTTAGGTCAATTGAGGCCTATACTACATACATAAACAAAGTCGGAGAAAATATATCAAAGGACCCTAAGAAATTCTTCGATTTCGTTAAGGCCCAATTACAATGACCGGATTAGAGCGGAACAGAATCGGATTGAACTGTCAAAGTGGTTTTCCAAGCATGCGTTTTCCATTTAACCGATTACAATGAACGGATTCAAACGCATTTGATCGCATCTGTGCCGGATTCGTTTTAGTTTGTTTAGAAATCGCCGGATTGAGCTGTCAAAATTTTGGTAAACAAAAGCTGTGAATGTTTAAGGTTTTATTTTGTTTGGTTTGTTATGTTTTTAAAAATGTTTTCGGACGAGCAGTTAATCGCAGAGGTGAAAGATTACGAAGTACTGTACAACAAGGCAAAGAGTGGATATAAAAACTTTGACGTTTAAATGCGAACTGATCCGTTCATTGTAATCAGTGCAGTTTCCTATCCGTTCTGATGCGTTCTTTTGACATTTCAATCCGCGTAGATCCGGTCATTGTAATTGGGCCTTTAACACAAAGCGAAAGACCTCAGGGTATCCGGCAACAATGACGAATGGGAGAGCTTCCTCCTCGTGCCCCGAAGGTATATGTAACATGTTTGCCGTGAGATTTAGTGAAGTCTTCGCTCCCAAATCTAACACAACGCACACTGACCCCACTTGTACTGAATCAACGATCATTAACAATCTATCTCTGTCAGGTGACGAAATAAGAGCAGGTTTAAACAATCTTGATATTAATAAAGGTCACGGCCCCGACAATCTACCTGCGAGCTTCCTGCAGCGCTGTTCAAATGAATTAGTATTTCCTTTTCGTCTTATCTTTAACAAATCGCTCTCGTTGGGAAGTTTCCCTAAATTCTGGAAGAAATCCTTCTTAACACCAATCCATAAATCATCCGACAAGAAATTAGTGGATAATTATAGGGGCATTGTCATCCTATCCGCAATTCCTAAACTCTTCGAAAAGCTTGTGCACGACAAGATTGCACCACTTATAGATCCTAACATTAACGAGCAACAACACGGTTTCAGAAAGGGGCGTTCGACCACTTCAAATCTAATGATTCTTATCTCTGCACTCTTATGTGGTATGGAGAACGGCCATCAAATTGATGCTATCTACACGGACTTTAGCAAGGCCTTTGATCGTGTGGACCACCATATTTTGATTACTAAGTTATTCAAATTTGGAATTACCGGCCGTGCCCTGGAATGGATAAAATCATATCTTAGCGGTAGAACTCAGGTCGTCAGATTTCAAGGATTCTTATCCCAAGAAATCGAAGTTACTTCCGGTGTCCCCCAGGGAAGTCATCTTGGTCCGCTCTTGTTTATCATCTTTATCTCCGATCTGTCTCACAAATTAAATAATATACCACATCTCTTTTATGCAGACGACCTGAAAATATATAGCGTTATAAGGTCCGACATCGATGTCATTCCTTCAGACGAAACAATGCATTGCAGGACTGGTGTAACACCAATAAGTTGCAACTTAACACTAGCAAATGCCATGCAATAACCTTCTCCGGGAAAAAAAGCGTATAACTGCAGCAATACTATCTTGACAACAAGTTATTAAACCATGTTGATCAAATCGTAGACCTAGGCGTTGTCTTAGACAATTAGACAATTAGACTTTAACCTACACTACGATAGTATTACTGCCAGAGCTAATAAACTCCTTGGTTTTATAAAAAGAAGGGCTAAGGAATTTGATAACATCTGGGTCACAAAAACTTTTTTCTGCTCACTGGTTCGCCCAATCCTGGAATACGCATGCCCTGTCTGGGATCCCATATTTCACGCCAGTAGCAACAGGATTGAATCCATTCAAAAGCAATTTCTCCTGTTCGCACTAAGAAATCTATATAACCCCGCTGATTATCATAGTCTTCCGCACTATACAGACAGGCTCAAAGTTTTGGATCTTTTACCGCTGTTATGCAGGAGAAAAATGCTCATCTCTTGCCTCACCTTGGATATTCTAAAAGGCGATCTCAAGGTGAAGTTCTTGTCGGATAGGATAATACTCAATGAAGTAGTTCGGCGTACTAGGCACACGAAACTACTTAAGATATACTCATCGCACCGACTACGCAAGGAACGAGCCCATTAATAGATGTTGCATGGTCTTCAATGATCATAATCAATGCTTTCCCCATCCCACTAACAAATTGTCCTATAAAAGAAAGTTAATACTAATGATGAAACCCCAAACTCCCGTTACTGCTTAAGCAATAAAATTAGTATGTATATGTAGTAGATTTAGCCTACATATAGCCTAGCCCAATTATACCTGTACCTGACTTAGCATCTAATGTGATAATTAATTTAAGCTATTGTTAAAAAGTGTACTTAGATTTAAGTGTGCCTTGTTTGGCAAAATAAATAAATAAATAAATAAATAAATAAACATAAGCACTAATAGTCTATTATTAGGCTAAAGTGTTTAAATGACCGAATGAATGTTTAAATAGTTTCGGCAAGAATACCGAGCTCTTTGCAGGCACTAACGTCTATCTGAACTCTTTCTGGCTTCTCGACGCGATACACCTTCGAAGTAGATTCACATCTCGAATTCAGACCACTACCTAGTTAGCGACAAATTCAACCAACCAAAATGAACGAGCTCCTTAAATAATTGTTTAGAATGGTGCTAACGGTGCGCATACATGAGCAATTTTTTTAGCAACAATCGCCGGCAACTGTAATGAAGCAATCTGGAGCAATTCAAGCAATTTACAGCAACAAGTTTCAATTTGTACAAATGTTTTGCAACAAAAATAGTGAACAATATGGAGCAGCTGAAATTGCTCCAGAACCCTTCACTAATTGCTCCAGAGATTGCTTGTGTATGCGCTATCAAACTTCTGAGATATGCACACTGACTTACTACTTATTGTAAAATTACCGCCGAATTTTTTTACAGTGTAGTTTAGTTTCTTTAAAAATCTTCAAGAATGTTGAGTTGGTGTGGTGGCATCCAAGCTCCCATAAAACCAATTCAACAATACATTTCGTGCAGATTGAAATTTGTCGTGGAACTCCTGCGTGTACAGCTTAGTTCTTGACCATTTAAATATTTTGCTCGTCGTGAGACCGTATGTGCTCCCATTAAAAATGTTTAAAAATTCTACGGTCATCACATCCATAAAAACTCGGGCCGGTGTACGCCCGCTTTAATATCAGTTTTTGTTCGTACTCGGGAAGGTTAGTTATGTATGACGAAAAATTTAATTGTGAACGGCCATGCTGCGCCGTGTATTCGAACCCCGGACTCCTGGGATGGCAACCATGTACGTATAGTCTATTCTGGTTGGCATAGCTAATTCGAGTATGAAGTTTTTTCAATTCTTTGGGTACAGTCGTATGCCCGCTTGAAATTTACGATGATGAAATATATGTTTACTTTATTCTCCCAGCATTTTTTCAGAAGATGTTTGAATGTGAAAAGCTGGTCTGCGGTTGATTTTTTTCCCAAAACCCAGCTTGGTATGCCTCTAGCAATCTCTCTGAAATGGATGTACAAAAATAAAGCATGTAGTTTTTCTACTAGAGGTCCCGCCAAAAGAGTTGATGCCGAGAAAGTCGCGTTTCCCATGCGCAGAGAATCCCCGCATGCCGTTCCCGTCCCTTAGCCTAGTCGCAACAAATTTCGAAGGGGAAATTTGAAAATACATAAGAGCATTTGTTATCAATATGTGCGCAATTTTTATTTGTGTGCAGCTTTAATTTCCCCAGCTGCGCGCTCCGGCATCAACTCTTTTGGCGGGACCTCTACTACCACGTCTTCTTTTTTAACAATTTCAGCGGCTAACCGAACGATACCCTGCGTGTTGTTATTGCTTAAATTTTACGCATTATTATCCTCATATAGGCTCACCCTGGGTTTGTAGATATTAGAGTAATCTGAAGAATATTTTTGATGATATCATTCTAGAAGTTGTCATGGATATCCTAGATCTGTCTGTTAACTATTTATCTTTTCTTTTTACTGAACAACTCTGTATTCTTCTAGCTTTGCTCTTATTGGTCTGGATAGGTATTCCCGCAAACTTGTGTCCTCTTCGACACCTTCATGTTACCAAACGACTGAATGCATTTCGATGTAAAAGTAGCCGAATTGAACTTCAATTGTCAGTGGAGGTTCCGTGGTTTTAATATATCGTTATAGAAAAAGTAACCAAAAAGCCGTGTTATAAATAAAAACGTTAAAATTGCAATTTGTTATCGAAAACGTACGGCTTCAAAGCCTTCTGTCAGTGCAACTTATTCGCTCGAAAGCACTTATTTTGCCCACGACGACTATAATAGCCCGAAATAATCGGATTAGAAATAATACCATTAGCAATAACGAAAAGACATAATATTTCGGCTGCTATTCCCTGCCCTTAGCCCGTGGGGAGCCTAAAAGACAACCACTCACCATTATGCAATCAAATCGAAAGTCATTCGTCAAAGCACTTCCGGTCGTCTGTTCGGCATCAATAACGTTCACCTTTGAATGTCAAACTGGAGCAGCCTTTGCACAAAGCGAGCCCCGATCCAGTCGCAAGTTGTGAAAGAAAATGTTGGGAACTTTCACAGACTCGGAGTCATCATAAGTCGCATGAATGAAAGTTGCCCGGCGGCGTTAAATGGCACGTGCAGGCCCCCTTCCGGGCGGATTCGGATTCGGATTTGGCTGCCGCCCAATTTATCCGAAATGACATAAAAGTTTAGGAATCGGAAGCGTTGTAAGAACACGACAAATTCGTGTAAGCTAAAAGGCGTCAAGAATGCAGGTCCCGCTCCTTGCCCCGATCCACTCCCGGGCTGGTCGGTGTGGGCGGCATAGGCCCACCTGGAGGGCAGATAGCTTCCAAATTGTCCCATTTATGTTCTACGGAGTCGGTTGTGGGGGTGGAAATGGAGCTCTTGGCAGCGGTACTGTTCATTTGTGTCGGGCACAGTTTTGTTACTGTAATTTGTGGCCTGGGAACGAGGTTCGGTTAGGAACCGCAGGTCGTACACTTTACTGCCAACCCTCGTTCGACCGCACACGGGAAATTTGCAATTCCTGCACGATATCGTTCAGAAGTGCAGAGTTCTTGATTTAAGTTGTTTCATATTTCAGTTTTAATTAAAATCCGACCGCCGCAAAAAAACAAAGTCCAGGTGAAATAATGGCGGAAATTTAAATTGGTCCGCGCGAAGTCGCAGTGCTGCCAAGCTGTCATAATGTCGCAAATTAGTGTGTAACCATTAATCGCAAAGCCTCGTTGATAGCTCAGCCGTTAACGCCATGGATCCCGGCATAAATAAACTCCGCCGGATAAACCCGAAAATATTATTAATAACCGCCATAATTTATCGTCATTCTCCCGACTGCAGCCATCACCTCCGCTTTTATCTGGAACTGCAGCTCCGAGTATAGTTCGCAATTGTCCCGCCTTTCGCCCATATTTCAGCGAGTTATAGCGCCACCGTCGCCCTTGCTCCCCCGGGAGTGGGATCACCCCTACTTGCGCTGGGGATGTAGGGGAACTGTAGGTGGGGGTATTTATTACTCATCACGACTTTATGGTGATTTAATTAAAGAAGCGGGAAGTGCTGCCATGAAAAGCGATTTCATAGCGTTTTCGTGTTAGAATTAATTTTTTTTAGTATTGTTTGATTGAAAAATCGAATTCCGAACGTGTAATTTGTAAGAGACATGGAATGTTACCGTTATTAATCGAAAGCGGATAAAATCGCATTACGGCTGGCTGATGGACTTGTGTGGAATTCGGTGGATTAGGCATTAATCCCCCCCCCCCATTGATCCGCTCGGTTAAGATCCTTTTATTATGCGATTCTTTTCCTGTACCCGGGGGCGGGATTTCGATGAATTTATCGTTATCAGTTTATTTACTCTGGGATAACGAATGTTCTTCTAATGCCGATGTGTAAGTGGAGTTATTTTTTATATTTCTTCGGAAAAAATATGTTCGACGGTAGTTCGGGGGATGGCGTTTGACATTTTTATTTGACTATTTATGGCCGTGTTAATTTTAGTTTAGTTTCGTTCAGTTTTAACGATTATTTTGGTATTAGGTGGTAACACGAACTGGTGCTTGTTTTGTTATGTGGTGGTTCTAAGGTTAGTAATTACTCTTTGTACTATCAGTTGGTTCTCGTGGAATGTTTACTTACAAGCTTCCCTCGAAGAAAGGAATAGGTTTTAGCCGAATCTTACGTGGGGAGACGGGGTCTCGGCAAATATCACGTAATTGTTTTCCTTAAGAAACAGTGTAAAATGGCTAGAAAACTGGGTTGAATTAAGTAAAACATGTTTCTCCACTAAAGACTCCCATTAACTTACAGGCCGCTGGCAGGCCAGGTTGGCAGGCACGGTCCGATGAAGGACACACATTACTCAGTCTGACTGAGTGATGAGGATCTCAGGTATTCGCCTGACAGGCCATAACATGCAGATCACATCATGATTCCCTACAAGCACCAGCGAAGATGACAGTTTAGCATAGCAAGTTGTTAATTCAAGTGCCAAAATTTTCATGGCCTTTAAGCCGGCTCCACACTCACGCTATGAATTCACAGCGAGAATTTACGTCTTATCCATTCAAATCAGAAAACAAGGCGCGAACTGGGTGCGAAAACCATCCACACTCGCGTTCACGGATTCTCGCGGGTGTTCACGGCGTGAGTGTGGAACCGGCCTTAAAGGCACAAACAGAATGACGTGGTGTCGACGGTGAATGGAAAAAGTTTAAAATAAATGGACCGCCAAAATGACCTTAGTTGGCCCAACTGAACTCAAGCTAAAAAAAAGTTAAACTTAAAAGCTCGCTCAAAAGAGAGTAATCAACTGGAATAGTGTCGAAAGTCGAAAAAGCAACAACGATTTGAAGCTCGAACTGAACATGAAGTGGTAAAAACCAAAAAAATAAGAAAACGGAATGCGCAGCCGGAGTAATGAAAACCGCACAAAAGAAAAATGCGTACATGGTTAACGCCTGATCTTGTGTCCTTTGAAACTTCCCCTTCTAATTTGGTTGTGGCGGCTCCCCCGCTTTCCGTATATATCTAAGTAAGGCTGACGTCACTAGGTGACCCTTTTCTCCGGTATTCGAAGCTGTCAGTCTCTTTTACATTACCTTGTTTCTGTATACCGTGGTGAATTGAACTGAACACTATTGAACTGAAGCCAGGGCATTAGTAAATTTCAGATTTGGACATTAAGTCCGACTTCCGAGTAGTCTTCGTAAAATCAGCAAGAAGTTATTATTATGGTTAATATTAGTTGAAACATAAAAATCCCAACATTTGGAGCGATCGACGCGACGGTTATTATTACATGGTTATATTTGTAACACTTGGTTATAATCGTAAATACATTCTGTGTCCAAATAATTTTTTTTTTGGGCATATTGCAACCCCCTTTATATCTAATGGCGAACCCGTTGTGGGTCACGCCCAACAGATTGAGACACAATGCCATAAAGGGTGCCATAAACCAAACTAAGTAGACCGGTTTTTGATAGCTAGGTCAACCAGCATTGGACATTGTTAGTATTTAATTGAAGGACCGCTGGGTAAAAAGGCTCTCGCGTTTGGAATGGTCATTTCTAGATTTTCATGTCTGTAGCGGGAGCGTGATAAATTTGTCAGTTCTCTGAGGTAACTTGTGGTACTATGAGGGCAATGGGACCCAGCTTTTAGAAAAGAAGAAGATAAGTACCGTGACTAGGTGACTTCTCTATATGTTACCTGCTTAGTGATTACTTAGTCATAGCAGTTTAAGGAAAGACCAGATATTATCTGGCCTATTTCAAATACTACGTTGTTGATGGTGGATGAGAACGCATCTAGATTTTTGGCACTATAGACTAAGAAGGTCTGAGCTCGATCGAGACAATTGTTTCAACCAGTATCGTAGGATATACTGAACAAAACTATAAAAGTTAAAATACAATGCATGCTTTTGATCATTGATGACGCTAAATGACAAATAAATAATCATCTGCAAAAGATTAGCAGCTCATTGAATCTAAACTTTATTAATTAAACTAGTTCAAGCCTTGGGACCTCTGAATACTTTTAAAATTTAATCTAGATTTTTAACTTAAACTTTTTAGCATAAGCATATCATTTGCAAACTGTGATATTGACCTAGAAACTTTCGTAAACAAACGTCTGCGGAATATTTTGAAAATTTATGAGACTGATAACATTTGCAACCTTCACAATACAAGACAACTTTCTTCAGGAATGTTAAAATGACTCATAAATACAGCTTTATACAACGAAAGAAATGCCAAAGGACCTTGAGGATGAAAATGGAAATTTAACAAAAATTTTGAAGGCCTTACTCCAACAACAATTTTGAAATTCCGAACGAAATTTACAAGTGCCACATTTCCACATATCATCGCAATCAAATAAGAATCTAAACATAGTCCTTAAAACCGATTAACTTTCACATTTCCAGCTTGACCGAGGTGGCGGCAAGGATAAAAAGGATCGATTTTATTCAAAATGCAGCCGTATTCGGCTTCCAGTCCAGGGAAATGTAACGGATACTAGTCTAAACTATTCCGTTATCATAGAGAAGCAATCACAATCGCCTCCATCTGAGCCATCCTGCTACGCTTACAGCGAAGGCTTTTAGGAGAAAGGATACACAGGACTTTAATTTATAGCCGCTTCCTGCGAGGCCTGATAAAATATTCGCTCGCCCTTCCGCTTTGCAAGTAGGTCACGAATTCGTTCAAGCCATCGAGTCCTGATGCGTTGCAATAAAAGTAACGGCTCAGCCTGGCTTGCAGACACACTCGGAGTGCGAGAGTCGTAAGGATATCCTTGGTCCTTAAACATCGCTCACGTATGATGAATGCACGAGCGGCAGTTTTTACAGCTGTGCGGCCACCTCCCAGGCGAGCAGCGGCCCATGTGAGCAGCCCGAGTCTCGAATGCTCGTAACGTTAATTAAATGCCGCATGTGGGACTGGTGGCACCAATAACAATTACTTGTACAACCTACGCCTCAACTGTTCGCTGGCGTGCGGAGAGCGGGGCACAAACGGTACTTTCCTGGGAATTCTCAACCGTTGTGCAGGTGGGTGGGGCTGAATTAATGCGTCTGAGCTAACTTGAAATAGTTGCGAAAATGCCGTTACATTCTCGAGCACCGTTTAAAGTAGGCTTAATACGAGCCAATCATGCGAGCTTTGCCGAGTCCTATTTTAGTTCTAAGGAAGGGTGGCAGGGGGCGCAAAATCTAATTCAAGGCTAGTAGGTATGCGTAAATCGTAACTGTTTCATATGGAAGCTTTCGGTGTACGTATTAATGGGGTATCAGCGGTTATTGATGAAAGTATGGAAATGTTGCAGAAACTCTGGAATATGCTTTAATGGTTGCCATTGACGTCTGCTAATGATACTTAGAACTACCCAAGATCCAAGGGGATTACTAGTGCTTGTGCTGTAACAGGATAACGAATGTGTACGTAAGGGTATTAACAAAAACAAACCGAAGATAGATGAATTATAAAGGAGGCAGAAGATTGGGGACAAATTAAGTATAATTTCTGTTTACTTAGATAACTGGCGTATTTCCTGTTCTAGTACTATTATTCAATTTTTAAATTATATATGAACACATGCTTCTTTCTGAAATATTTGGAACAAAGCCATTACCCTATTTACCGAAATTATTACCTCAATTCGAAACTAGTATTATACCTAATATGTACAATAAAACATTTTTCCAGCAAAACTTATTTTTAAAGAGTTCAGTCTTACAAAATTTTAAAGTTTTTCCCTTGTAAATTGAATTTTTTAATGCCAATCAATGTTTAATCTGGTGTAAATTGGTATTTTGGTATAGCATTAAAAACTGAAAAAATGAATCTAACAAAAAATATATCTCAACGCAACAAATAACAAAAAAGATAATTGTCGTCCAAATCCATAGCATCGGTTTTCATCTTAAAAACATCGGTCAACATCGTTCGGTATCGCAATCTGTACATTGAAACGGTCGAACCAGCAGTATTTTCAAAAAATGATGCCCGGAAAATTATGACCGTTCTAAACTGTCACTCACTATAGTTGGGCAGATCAGTGGGGTATACAAGTGGAGGGGGGGATGGTACAATAAAGGTCGATTCGCACTATACGGAACGTCAACCTTACGTCACGGAACGGCAACGGCACATGAATTTTGCTTTCGATTCGCACTTCAACATCACGTAAACGTTACGTCAATTTTGCCGTTCAGTCTCACTCCTCAGCACCAGCTACAAATCCTTCACAATCCTGTGAAACAAAAACTATAACCTATAGCGAAAGGCCTTATGGAAGAATATCAAGCTGGTTTTAGGGCAAACAGGTCACCAATTGCTGACCTTAAAGCAAATTCTAGAGAAAACCTGGGAAAGGAATGTAGATATAAGCCAGATATTTGTCGATTTTCAACAGGCATATGACCCAATAAACTGAGAGAGACTATACGAGATCTTATAGGAATTAGGAGTTCCCTCAAAGCTGGTACTACTGATCAAATGCGCAACAATTAGCTCACTGGCGAAGGATAGGATCCAAAATGTTATAACCAGGGGCGGCGCTTTCATATGTGCAAATGGTGCACTTGCACCGGGCGCAATTGGACAAGGGAAAATCTTTAAAAAAAATTGAAAAAGTGCTCCCGTGACCTTATTTTCATCTATTAAAGGACTTGTGTCTTTTTCTATTGCGATCAAAAAATGAAGAGCTAATGGGGCGCAATATGGCAAACTGCACCGGGCGCAAAAAACCTAAGTGCCGGCTCTGGTTATGACAGAAAAGTTTGAAGTACAACAAGGACTTAGACAAGGAGATGGGCTGGGCCCAATGCTCATAACCTCGCGCTAGAATGGGTGATGAGGAAAACACCAGTCAAGATATGTGCATCAATAGCTAAACAGTCAGTACAATTTCTTAGTGCGGATCTGACCATCGTGGCAAGGTCTTTTTTGGCAGCAAAGGAACTTATGTCGAATTAAAAGAGGCGGCAAAGGACATAGATCTGAAGATAAATGAAGAAAAACGAATGTGATGCAACAATCCGGTGCAAGAAGATTTAGAATGTGAAAAAATATAACCACCGACGAACATAACCTAGAAATACTCGATAAAACAGTCTACCTTGGGTCTAAAATCACAAAAAGAAACGAAGAAAACGAAGAAATAACCAGACGAATACTACTGGCTAATAGAGCCTTTTATGCCCAAAAACAAATATTGCACTCAAGATTTGTACACATGACCCAGGACATAGAGGAAAGAGTCAACACGTTTGAGAAATAATTTCTCAGCCCAAACAGAGAGGATGGAATATGGCGAAGAAGATACAACTACGAGTTGTATGAAATTTTTGACAACCCACAACTCTCAACTTTAATAAAAATGAGCAGACTGAGACTAGCTGGCCATAAGGCTGGAATGGAGGATAATCGTATCCCAAAATGGCTTATGGTATCAGAAATTTGGATAGACGAAAGATGGATGGATAGACTCTGTGACGGCTGTCACATCAATGCTCAACATCTGGAACAGAGACCGTCAAAAGTGGAGAAATGCTTTAAAGAATGCCAAGGCTAGATTCTAGATGGATGCCAAGGCTAGGCTGTAGCGCCATATGATGGATTGAAGGATCGCATTAGTTTTGGATGAGAAAGAAAAAAATTTGTGACAAATCATACAGCTCCTCATATCCTCATCTTTCATGATAAATTAGTTCAATACAAAAAAAACATAAATGCTTGAAAAATTCGAAATGCTTCCGTTACTACGTTCACATTGAACAGAATAGATCAGTCACGTCAAGGCACGTCACGTCAAAATATAGTTTGAAACTAATCTTGACGTGCCGTTACGTTGACGGTCCGTGACGTTGCCTATATATGTAAATGTGTAGTGCAAAAATCATTGAAGAATATTTTGACGTGCCGTTGCCGTTCCGTGACGTGACGTTGACGTTCCGTATAGTGTGAATCGACCTTAACTCTGTAAGCTACTTGGTTAACACATTCCCTACGGTTAACGTTGAGCAAAACTTATGCGAGGCAGTACATTTGTCCCTTACACGACGGTAAATCGTACTGAGGCCTCATTTAAAATGTCCTACTACTTTTGGTATGAGCGTGTAAACACTTTTATTTTAACACTTTCAGTGCATTTGTTGCATTGATAAAACAATTTTCGTATAAATTGATACCGATAGGGTTAAATAGATCACATCATGTTATAGTCAGACGTAAAACTTACTTGAAAGCAGTCAAAATAGACATTGAACGGCAGCATAAATCGAGAATAGCTAAAAATTGGAACAACCCTTAAAAACATCTTTATAAATAAAATGACGAATTTCTTGTGGTAGCAAAGAAATGTATTCAAAAGGTCAAACAATCAGTTTGCAAATATGAATCCCTTAATCGCTCATAAAATAGTTTTTACAAATTTTGTAGGTTATTCCCGTACGAATTGCCATTCATGAGATATCGCCGTTTTGAAGATTAAAAATACTCTCATACTTCCTCAGAGAAAGCCTTAATAAGCCATCCCACAAGCTTAACCGGTTAATAATAAGGTGCCAAAGTTCCGCTTAGGTCTGGTCTTCACCCTATTCACCCGCTACTTTTGTACTGCTTGCGTCACAGCCTTTGTTGGCTGGTTAGAGGGATCACTTGTTTTAGCAGGCATAACCAGGCTCCTTTAGAATATTGAAATTCCAAAAAATCTTCGAGTAAAAGAATTTTTAGTAAGAATAACTTCTTTCAGAACATTGAATATGGATACTGAATGATCGATTCCATATCTGCGAATGAACCTAAAGCTACTTAGTGTAGCCTAGAATGGAACAGGTTTTAAGTAGACAGGCCCTTGTGCTTAGTTCTGGGCTCAGCACTCATGTTTCTTTTGGCAGAATCAATCCCAGAATTAAGATAAAACAATGGGTAAAATCGAAGTGCTAATAAGAGGAGCTTTGGAGCGCTTGTTAATAAACTCCGATTGGAGCTCTAAGGAATTGTATGGAGCGAAGAAAACGAACAAACATAGACCGCTTCTCGGTCGATGCGGGGGTCAAGCAGCATATTGGACGTGGTTGGTACTTAGTTGGGGGACCGTTCAGTGAAACTGATGTCGACACTCGTGATGTTTAAAAATGATCGAAGATCATAATATGAGTCACGTTGATATTTTCAATAGAACGAGAGCTGGCAGAAAATATAGACTATGATGATGTCATCACCGACTTTGCATAAGTGGAAGCAGGAGAAATGGTGATTAGTCTATAAATGTGATAAGTAGAGGAATCCATACCTATATACCTACCCCATGAAGTACTATCCCAGTAGGAATTCTAGGAAGGCCTTACCGATGGAGCACTGAAATAAGTACTCATCTGGTAAGGGGTACCCCTTATTTTCTTGGTGCTAGATGAGCCCTTACAAACCCCATTACAAGAGAAGGCAGATGGTAAGGTGTAGTCCAGAATTATACACAAACAAGTGAGAATCTGCCCGATGACTCAAGGGAGCTTTCCTGGAGCTTTCATCAATTTTATAGAAAAAAATAAAACGGGCAATTATATTCGTCGACATAAAATGCGACAATAGCATACTCGGTAGCCCGGCTCTCATTCGATACGGAGGACAAGCAGCTTTGGAGAAGTTTAGAATTTAGTTGGGGGACTGCTTAGGTAAAGCCACTCTCGGGCTTGGAAAAAAGGCGTTTGTAAAAGATGAAAAAAATAAAAGCATTTCGACACCGGATCACATATCCACAGGCGCCCATGAATATCTCTTTTTGCAATGTTCCGTTGTTGCCTTACTATACCCCTTACAGATGAGCAGTTCTATAAGTACTCTAAGGTAAGTACCATAGTAAGGCCTTACCCCCTATGACATCGTGTGTAAAAGTAAGCACTTCTGTAAAAGGGAGTGGTAAGGCCTACCCCTTACCAGTAAGTGCTGATTTCAGTACTTCTGTAAGCTTACCGGTCCTACTGGGTATCAAATAGAAGTACTACCAAGGAGAAGCAAATCAAGAAGCTATCAAAAAGCTATCCTAGCGGAAGTGCGGAGGAAGCTTTATCCGCCATGCCTTACAACAGTGCTGGGCATTCCTATGCCCGCGGGCAAATGAGCTTTAAAGCTCTGAATATGTATACGAAGTCAAATGACTCGAATATGCACAAAAAAGCATATCAGTCTTAATTAAGACTTCATGCGAGTGGGAGCGTATTTTGAGCGACTTTGTGCTCATATACTGGATAACAGTGTGAAGCTTTAGAAAGCTTTTGATAGCTTTTACACAAATGCATTTCTTTAGCTGTGTAGGTTTGCCCGCCACTGCCTTACAATTATGTTATAAAATTCAGCCTCTGGTCGATCATCACTCTCAGGTATCTTAACGGGAGCTGTGAGTCAATAGTACGCCATACACTGAGAGAAAAGCGCACGCGCCACTTCTAAGGAATTAACCGCCGGTTTTCCTTTCGGATTGCTCATCTTACTACAAAAAGCTTTTTGCCCACACACTGCTCGTTCTTTCCTGCAGGATAGCGCGTACGATTTTGAGCTTTCCAAGAAGATGAAAAAGTCAACAGGAATTGTTGTTGCTTCGACACTTGAAGCGAGGCGTGTGGAATTTGTAAATTATGAACGATCCAAATGCCATTCCGAATTCTTTTTGCAGTTATTTTCTTATGGTTGTTGATTTATACTAATTTAAGACAAATTTTATTATAAGGGATAATTCCTAAGTCATGTAAAAATGGAAAAAGTTTAATTAAGATTGTAATGTGAACCTATGGTTGGTTGCCCGAAGAGGCCAACCTCAGATCCGCACACAAAAGAAATACAAAAAAAAAACAATTTGGACACAAAACTCTAACAAAATAAACCACCTGAAAATTAACCAGACAGTACTCCGGGCCTCAAGAGTAGGGCTGGCTCGCCGGGGGGTCGTGGGTTGGTGAGACTTCGGAAGTACCATCTAAATTGCTGCATCACCACCAGACAGGAGCACCTCCCTTCAAGGCGGACGCCGAGAGCCCATCTGAAGCGAGTCGAGTACCTGCTAAAAAAGTTCCGGAGAGAAAACCATCGCCCACCGCTAAGCCATCAGGACTCTAGCCCTCCATCATCTCCAATCTAATATTTTTATTGAGAAATATTTTTAATTTATTTAAAAGATTAATTGTTTTTTTCTTTTTTTTTTATTCAAATTTCTCCAGTGTTTTGTTTTTCTTTCTTTTTTTTCAGTTTTACAGCACATGTGAATAACGAACCAAAAACAATATAAACCAAAACCTTATGCCAATGGGCAACAGTGATTGAAGAACTAACAACTAACCGAAAAAAAGAACCCGTCCTGGCCAGTACGCGTTGTCTTTTTTTTTACATAAATTGCATTATACCTCGAAAACAAGTAAGTTAACAAACATTTATAAAAACTAAACACTGACAATAATTCACTCTTGAAATATGCATTCAACGAAAATATAACTGATTGCTAAGAGTACAAACAAAATCCTCTATAATTACTCTAATACTTGGTCAATCAATGAAAAGATTTATCACAGTCAGAAAAAAACTATCACACAAATAAAAACCAATAATTTCAATGTTGGGTGGATAGGATTCGAGGTGATGTATCATAAGGGTTCAAATAAATAGAGAGTATTATGCTCCAAATTAAACTCACCTCTCACCTGTTCTTAATCAATACTTTCAAAATAATGAACAAAAAATAATAATCACAGAACACACGAAAAGTATAAAGTGTCACAAAAATTATTAAACGGATGAATAAAAGTAAATACCAAATCTATATATAGTCTCTCAAAAAAAATCGCTTGATCTTGAATAAAATTCCCTCTCGTCCAGTCTAATATGGGACATCAGACATGCTTCTTTACTACGGTTGCGGAAGCCTGTTCCTTCTGCCGACTTCTGTAACTCTTACTTATCTAACTAGGTTACCTTAATGTTCTCTATATTTGCAAAGAAAACTCTTCTTTTCAGTCGTCCTTCCTGCGACTACCGACACCTCTTCCGACTCCACTACCAATACTGCTGGTTGGTTGAGACATGATCTCCAGTCCAGAGCAGACAATATATATTCATCGGCCACTTCTTGCCAAAACAGGACTCCACTTCTTCCCCAAAACAGGACTCCACTTCTTCCCCAAAACAGAACTCTCGGGAAAAACTGTCTCGGCCCTTCGTCCTTCCAAGCTTGTTCTCCCACGTAAAGAAAACTTTTCCTTTGCAGGGCTTCAGATATTCACCCAAAAAATCATCATTTTCTAATTATTTTTTATTTTCCCTTGACTTGTTATAGTTTAGTGTACAGACACCATTGCACAAGAAGCGACTTTTATAAATTTATTTTTCCCAAAATTTAATTTTTAATTTTTCGTCCAGGAACAGTTTCGTCCTGATTCTCCAATCAATCCAATCAGACTCTCCTTTCTTTTTTTTTCGATTTTTCGACGTACTTATTTTTTTATTTTCTCAGTGACAAAAAAATGTATAGTCAGCGGATAACGGGTGATTTTGTTGTTCTTATTAATAACGGGTGATTATTTTATTAGGACTGCCGTTACACGATTAGAAAGCTGAAGCCACTCCAACCGACAGGATTGCGCGTGCGTACGATTTCTAGTGTGTGGCCGAGGCCAAAGGAAAACTGACGGTTTAATGCACATGATTTCTCAGTGTCATATCTATCATCCACACACTTACGCGCAATCATCTGAAAATTGGGAATGCAAAGGATTGCCGGCGCACTTTTCTTTCAGTGTAAAGCGGCCTAATGATCTGTCCCCATATTTTGATTCTTCTGATATTTGTTTTCCCAGAGTGCTGACCAGCACAGTTGGACTTGTGCTCAGCAAAAGGCAGACCACGGTTTCAAGGCGCTCCTTATAATATCTTAGATAACTCCGTTCGCGCATAATACGATCTCATTGAGGAGTACATTATTATACATTGTGATGCACAGGAGAGGTCCCAGTACACTATCGTCCCTCTTATGATTAGTGTTTCTTTACTTTTCAGGAAAAGTTGTTACCAAATAACAGTTTCGGAGAAGAGGATATGGGCCTAACACGAACCGCCGGCCCTGCAAAGGGAGCTCTGTGCAGGCTACTGAAAAAAAATTTCTGTGTACGGTAAAGTTCAGAAATCTGCTTTGATCGTGCTTGCGTCCAATCTCTAAAAAAGCAGATAAAGTTCTTGAAAAAGTCCAGCAAGATAAACATGTTGGCAGTATCGAAATTGGTATAACGCTAGGCACTGACCACGAAACTGTTTTGCACCATTTACGCCGGATAGCAGTGCAGTGGATAGCAGCGAGGGATACCCAATTTCTTCTGGAAGGATGGCGAAGACCAGGACACTCAGAGTTTAGGGATGCCAAACTGGATGACATCGTCTCAGAATCGGGACCAGTGATGAGAACAATTGCTGGAGGCCAGGACCGGATCCCGGTTGTAGAGCCGTTAAAGAAGAAGAAACATACAAACAAAGCTGAATATTTGGGTTCTTCATGAGTTGAGCACGACAAACATGCACTGTTGGAACGCAAAGAAATTGACCCATTTCTGAAACGTTTTATGGCAAGAAATTGAACGATACAGCCCGAATTGAGTAATATGAAAGATGTTTTCTTCAGTCACGACAACGCCCGACCACGCACTTATTTGATGACAAGTCAAAAATTGGATAGTTTAGATCAGTGACTCCCAAAGTGGGTTCCGTGTCACCAGCGCCGAAGCGCAAATACATTCGCAGACTCACTGGCGCTGCGCCGGCCGTTTAACGCGTTCTTCCTAATCAGAAAGTGCGAGTGGCCCTTCTTCCTTGAAATTTGGTTTACGTCACGCCGCGTAACATTTTGGCCACCATTCCATGTCGAGGGGGTTGTGAAGTAAATGATAATCCCCTTTCTTGAGATGGCCGCCATGGGTCAAACGATATATTGAGTATACTATATTGGTTATGGTGTTCTACTTATCATACCCTTTCATTTGATACCCATGTCGAAGGGGTTGTGAAGAATATTTCAATCCGCCCTCCAGAGACTGCCGCCATGGATCTAAAGGTATATTGAGTATACCATATTGCATTGTTATCGGAGCTAAAGCTGTACGCAAAATTTCAGCATGATAGGATATCCGGAAGTATTTGAAAAATTGATTGCAAAATTTGTTCCATGAAGAAAACAGTAATCCGTCCTCTTGAGACGGCCGCCATGGATCTAACGGTATAATGAGTATACCATATTGCATCGGAGCTGAAGTTGTGTGCAAAATTTCAGGGTGATCGGATAACCGGAAGTATTCAAAAAATCTATTGCAAGATATGTACCGGACAAACAGACAGACAAGAAATCGAGCTAATAAAAACGTATTAAAATATATTAAAGGATAAATATATATATCATATATTATTTTACTTTTTCATCGTTGGGCTCCGCCAAATTTTATACATTGTAGAAAGGTTCCCTATGAAATAAAGTTTGGGAACCACTAGTTTAGATGCATCCACTGAATATGTAGTTCAGATATAGCACCCCTGTCGAACAGTTCTTCCGATTTCTGCAGAACTCCCTAAATGGGAGTTAGTAGCTTATTTTTCAAAATGGGTCACCAGATCCACCCTTATAACTATTTATATATGTATACATTTCTGGAAATAGTCCCAGCATCGAAAAGATCTGCTGTAACACATACGAAGCAATATCAATTATGAAAAACAAATACAGCAAAAAAATATCCAAATTAGTCCTTGGAGCCGCATCATAATCAGTGGTTTTTTTCACTTCGCTAAATATAATTATTCAAGAAGCTAAAGACCTTAATCTTCTCCTCAATATTTTAATAAATCATATTGCCCTACTGAGCACACCGAAACGAACGCACACACAGACACTCCTAAGCAGATCAGAAACGAATACAGGCACCGTCACTACCACCGATCCAAAATAAATAAAAAATCTTTTTCATTTTCGTGGAAATGCCCCCCATCAAAGGATTTTTAAAATTTAAATTAAGTTCGCCACGAATCCATCTTTCCATCTAAAGGCAATAAGCATCCCGCCCAACTGTTTGCTATAAAATTAGACCTGGAACCCCGTTTTCGGAGGCCGCAAACAGAATTCCATTTTCTTCACATTAAGCACTCATCAAAGTGTACATAAGAGAAATCCCATTTCATACCTGGAATGACACAAATCCCTTAAAGTTCTCTTTCCCGAAAAAGGCCAAAAAGGACGACGGAGCGCCTGCGTCCGGGCACAAGTCAAGACGCATGTTGTTGTCCTTGCAGTGCGGAAAGGAGAGAGCACAGCACAGAGGAAACCCCGACTCGACTCGGCTCGGCAGCCCAGGATCGATACTGCCCACTTCTGATGATTGCACCTCAATTGCAGCCTTATCATCTTGGCATTCTCGAGGACCGCTGCCAAGAAGTGTTTCAAATTGCTTGAATGAAAAGTTTCTTCCTAAAGTTGCAGCAGGACTACGAGGACTACTGTTAAAAGGATCAGAAACCGTCAGGAAAACAGTTTCGAGTTGGCCCACATCTTATCCTTATTGTTCACACTTGAAAGTTGGTAGCGACAGAGAGGGGCGAAATGTCGTTCGTCTGGCGCGGAGTCTCCTGGATGAAAAATGTTAAGAGCATGATGGAGGCTAGGACCCGAAGCTGCTTTTCGGCTGCCCTTTTTTCCGTCTCGTGGGCGAAGGACAAAAAGGAAAATTCAATCCGGTTTCTCGAGCCTTTTACGTTGATTATAATTCGCTTGACAACATTCCAGCCAATTTCAAAACTGCCAATCCACGTGATCACGACGACGTTGCCCAGGACTTCTTTGAACTTCGATTAATTTTCGCAACTCTCAAAACTTACCTTGGGTCGGTCGGTCGGTCGGTCGGCTGGTCGCCAGGTAGTAATTGGTGGCAGCGGTGGGATGGTGGCAGCGGTGGATTTGGTGGCAGCGGTGGGATTGGTGGCAGCGGTGGGATGGTGGATTTCTTTAGATACCCTCGAAAAACACACAAACCCACATACACCCACACACACAAAGAAACGCTTCTAGATATTTTCATTTATCCAATTGGCCCCGACGATCGATAAAATAATTAAAATTCTAGTTGGCATAGCACCGGCCCACCGCCATTCTCCGTGGTGGCAGCGGCGGCGGCTTACGAAGCGCGTATTTTTTTTTTATTGGAAACTTTTTTACCTGGGAATAATTATGGAATTTTTTAATTGGCTAAAGGATGCTGAGGTGGAATAATGAAAAAATGGGCTTTTCTCTCAATTTTTTCTTTTTAATTTTTATGGTATTTAAAGGACACCTGACATTTTAGTGGAAGTTACAAAAAAAAAATCGCGCCCAACCTTGAAACACTTTTAGGGTGTATTGATAACACAAAAATTTATGTTCAATTAAAACTTGTTTTAAACCTTTCCCAAACTTATATTCAATACGAGATTAAAAACGATGACGAATTCAAATTTAACACAATTTAAATGGTTTTCCAATCTTGTGGTATTAATTACGACCATCTCGACTTTTCATTGCTGCCAATTTAATTATGTAACAAGCACGGCTGTAATGGGGGAGGAAAAAGTTTTTTTTGTGTGTATGTATGTATGTATGTATGTATTAAGCAAGTATTTCAAATCTTTCAATTTTACTTCACTTCTTCAAAATTGCCGAAAACAAATTGCCGCGAAACGCTTTGAACGCAATAATTACCGCGATTAATGCCGCGAACCAAGATAAAATGGGTTTTAAATTAGCTGCAAAAAGTTTTAAATGTTTTATTACGTTTGGAATTTTGTTAATCGTGGGCCTGCCAAAAAATTGCAAAGTGCCTAATTCAAATTAAATAAAGTAATTTTATTCCAAAACCCCGAAGATTTAAAAAAATCTTTTTTAAATAGGATAAAACATGGAAAAAAATATAATTGAAGATTTGGAAAGCACTCTTAAAGTTTAAAATGTATTTAAAAAGGATGAAAATGGAAGATAAGTGGAGGGAGATTTTTGCTGCTTAAATTTTAGTACATTTGTGATTTTCTACATTATTACTTTTCTATTTAGATTCACGTAGGAGAATTTGCTCCTAGAAACATCACTACATGAGGCGTTGCATTTTTAATTCTCTTTCTTTACGCTTACTTCCGAACTGTGCAAAAATACATTGTACAGTTTTTAAGGCTCCAGACAAATAGCGCCATTCTCGAGAAGTACAAAAACTAAGATATTTTGCAGATTAGCAAAAAAATCGTTTTTCTATGTTGGAAGGAATGGAAGACAGGATAGATCAATAGGAGTCTGGAGGGTGCTGAAGGAGGAGGTGATGAGCCCTGCACTTCAGCAATATGTTGTAGGAGTTCAACCCAAAGCTCACCGATTTAGCAAAAATTGAAACAAAAAATTTTTGTAACCGGGCTTCGATTTAACAAACTCGATATCCCTAATAGCAGCGAACTAAGCCGGAGACGCTACGGACGGGGTTGGTAAGCGGCAGCATCGTCGGAGTGTTATCCCTTTTGAAACAACAGATTCTCTCTAACCAGACGACAAAGGCCGCGACATACCAGACTATCATGTGAACAAGGAGGTACAACATCCGCCGCTAGATAAGTTTGTAAGTAGGCGAGGCGAAAATGACAAAAACAAGCAAATTTAAAAAAGGACGAAGAGCTTTTCTATGAGATTTCTTCTAATATGTCATCATCATCATTGCGCTCCTTTAATCCCTCATGGGACAAAGGGCGGAAACAGTTGCCCTCCAGCGGACTCTGTTTTGCGCGACAGCTCTCAGCTCCGACCAGGATCTCCCAGTTGTTGCGGCTTCTGCTAGTAGGGTTCTCCTCCACGTTGTTCTAGGTCTTCCGACTCGACGAGATCCTTGCGGATTCCAGTCGAGGGCCTGTTTGGCTAGATTTTCGGTTTCGCGTCGCAAGGTGTCGCCAACCCAATTCCATTTCCTTCGCCTGATTTGGTCGTCTATCCTTTCTTGGCCGGCACGGCGCCATAGTTCTTCGTTTGAAATTCTATCCTGCCAGCGGATTTTTAGGATACGACGCAGGCATCTCTTGATGAAGACTTGTAGGCGCCCTGTGATGAATTGGGTGACTTTCCATGTTTCGCAACTATACAAAAGTACTGCCTTAACGTTGGAGTTGAACAGCCGCAATTTGGTGTTAGTTGAGATCACCGTTGATCTCCATATGTGGGACAGGCATGCATATGCGCCTCGTGCTTTATTTATTCAAGAACTTACATCTTCTTCTGCACCGCCATTTTCGGTAATAATACTACCGAGGTAGCAGAATTTATCGACCAGTTCCACGTCACGGTTATTCAGCGCTGTCCGTTCAATGGTGTTTGCATTTATCCGCATTTCTTTAGTTTTAGTTGGATTTAGCCTTAAGCCTGCTGGACTACTTTCTGTTGCCAAATTGTTAATCATGTTTTTGAGGTCCTGGTGTCTGTGGGCCAGCAAACAGATATCATCTGCGTAGTCGAGATCCTTAAGGCGGTCTACCAAACCCCATTGTATGCCGCCTGTTCTATTATCTAGAGCGCCGACAAGGATGTCATTTATTACTATAAGAAATAGTAATGGCGAAAGTAGGCATCCTTGTCGTACTCCTGAGCTCACCTCAAAGCTGTCGGATAATTTTCCATTATGGAGAACTCTGCATTTGGAATTGTTATATAGGGCTTTTATCAATTCTATTATTTTATCAGGCAGTCCACGTCGCCGTAGTGCCTGCCAAATGAAGCTCCTATTAACCGAGTCGAACGCTTTCTCATAGTCTACGAAAGCAAGGTAAAGGGGGGATCGGAATTCAGTAGACTGCTCCACTATTATTCTCAAGGTGTTAATATGATCAATACAGGAGCGGCCCTTCCTGAATCCGGCCTGCTGCCTCCTAAGCGTTCGATCAACTGCCTCACTTATCCTAGATAGTAATATAAGGGACAAAATTTTGCCCACAGTAGATAATAAACAGATACCTCTCCAGTTTTCGCATATTGTTAGGTCCCCCTTTTTTGGTATTTTGACTATGATACCTTCCGTCCAATCCTCCGGAAAGGTACAGGTGTTCCATGCTATTTCCAGGATTGGCTGAAGCGCATCTGCTATGAGGCTTGAGTCGGCTTTCAACAATTCTGGCGGGATGCCATCGTTTCCTGCTGCTTTACCATTGGCCATCGCATGAATTGCGGTTACTATTTCCATGCCTCAATACCTAAACCAAAACACGATGAATGTCGCAAAGAACAGATCCGAATCAGGCATGCAAGAAACACGATAGGCAAGGAATGCTGCAGACCCAGATTATGCTAAAACCAGATTATGATTTGTACTACAGTGAGACACTTAGGCATGTGTATATCGAGAAACTCCTGTAATTCCATCATCAGAACGGTGAAAGCATCCTTTGACGACCAGTTGAGAAGTAAGATCCTCAATACCAGCATTGACAGCAAAAAGTTCTTGTCCTTGGTAACTTCCATCAAGAAGAATTTTACCTCTTCCATAACCCCACTCTTGTGGAGGAAGGAGATGATAACAGCGTCTCCGTTCGCCTCAAATTCTTCTCTACCCCAAAACTGACAGGTCACCCCCGCCCATTCAATGGACGGAATTTTTTTCAAGACTAAATGTCTCAAATGCCTCGACGTCCACTGGCCCAGATAATATTCCCCCTAAGAAATGTGCTTCAACTTTGGCTAAAACTCTGCGCAAACTTTTCGCTCTGTCATACTTCTCAGGAATTTAACCCAACTCTTGGAAACTAGCTCATGTTCAGCCCATTCCTAAAACATGTAAAGCCAGCAACCCATTAAACTACCGCTTACTTCTATTCGCTAGAAAATCAATAATCAATAGAGAGCTGAGGAAATATCTAGAATCATCATCAACTGTAGCGCTACAGCCTATTATTGACCTTGGCTTCCTCCAATATTTCTCTCCATGCCGTTCGGTTCCTGGCTAATGTCTTCCAATTACGTACGCCTAGCTTGGCTAAATCTTCCTCAACGGAGTTCATATATCGCTTCTTTGGCCGACCTGAATTTTGTTTTCCATCAGGGATTCGATTTAACATTATTTTTGAAGGATCGCTATCGTGAAGCCTTTATGCGTGTGAGAATCTAGAATACAAGCAAATTGTACACGACAGGCAGTACGGCTTCCTGACTGCGGATATCAACCAAAGCATCCATCGCTTCGGGGAAACTGGTTGCTCTAGATATTTCCAAGGCTTTCGACAGAGTATGGCATCCCGCTCTATTGTCTAAAATCCAAGCTATTGATATTGACTCAGTTCTAAGGAACTGGATTGAGAGCTTACTTTTTGGCCGTTCAATCATGAAGGCGTCAAATCTAACCCTCATTCCATCTTGGCCGGCGTTCCCCAAGGGTCAATTCTCTCGCCTGTTTTCTTTCTTATATTCATTAATGATTGAAATGATCGTGTCAGACCTTGTTTCCTACACCGTGAACTCATTTCCAACTTTATTAACGGAGACACTGAACTGGTTCTTGCTTGTACTGTCTTATCTCTACAAAAACCTACACGTCGCTATATCTCAGTGGGCAATAAAAATAAAGAGTTCTTCGAAGGGAAAAAAGCTTGCGAAAGAATCGTGAACCCTCAACATACAAACGAATATATATCCTTCAGCAAGTAGCATGAGTGCACTAGACCGACTTGGGACCCTGTGAAGATACTCCGGGCTCTAGTGCACTGAAAAACAAAAGAAAATGAGGAACCTGGGTTGGTTAGCTAACGAAACGTGTGGCTCGACCCACGACCCCAAAATTAAGCCATAATAGATAAAGCTTGTGGCCAACAGGTGAATAAGATGTGAAGACACGACGATAGCCGAGTATATGGGTACCAACCTACACTGTAAAAAAATTTTGCGCTAAATTAACAAAAAATCACTTGAACCAGTGGGCAGTCAGACATCTTCCTGCTACCAGAGATTTACTCTGCCAGAGTACAAGAAAAGGCCAGATAACAAGAAAAGGAAGAGGCTGGGCAGCGGAACATCATAAAACTCCTAGGGACCTCACACTATCCGAGCTCCACGACACAAAGGATCGAGAAGTACAGCGTAGTGTGAAATGGCCGAGGGGACCACAACTCGATAGAGGCTCCTCCTAGTCTACAACATCAATTTGCTTAGTGAAATCAACAACTGAGTTTTCGACTTGATTCCAAAACCTAATCTAACACTTTCATAATCTTGAAACCCGCCTATAATAGTACACCAAAGTTTAACTCTGTAAGATTTGAGTGTTTTAGACATCATGACCAATGGTCCAAACCAAGTAAATGTATTCGGAGCGTTATGGAGACTAATTCGTATCTATATGAACTCCGATAAGGAGACAGTATGCACTGCCTCCTTTTCAACCTGGCGTTCGAAACCGTAATCCAAGATTGTATTATGACGGCAAGATGCACATTCCTGGACAGCTCTACCCAATACTGGCTAACGTAGGCGAAATCATCGCATGTGGTTCACACCTTAGGTGCCTAGCAAAAAAACTCTGACCTCTTAGCCACATTTATGGAATATTTGTTGGCCCAGTATGTGAGTTTTCATTCCGGAGCTCTACAAAGGCAACATCTACGAGCAACGTAGTTGTCACAAAGAAAACAAAGCTCTGTAGAGTTCTAAAATGAATAAGAATTTGCTCGACAAATCTCCCTGCGATAGATCAAAGCTTTTCGTTGGAAGGATAGCATAAACTAAGTCAACCAGAGCTTAGTTACGCCAAACTATAAGGCATCGGCTCAGATTCCTCACTAATGGAGAAAGCAGTTCCGAGAGGCCCAGGATCGTATGCCAGCTTTAGACTGAAATAAGCAACTAAGTGAGATTGAATTTCTTCCCGATAAATTTATTCTTCCAGGTCATTACATGATAGCCTATTTCTCCAGTCAACTAGGCATAATTCAAAGTCAATAATATTAAGGTCATGAAAAATTGATTTGTTGTGAAATGTATGATGTGAATTTGATTGTGAAATTGAGCTCCAGGAGCCAGATTTCCTGATTATTTCCATATTTTAGAAAATGCCTTCTTTACTCAAAGTCGTATCATAAAAAAACATTACCATAGATACCTACTTCACAAAAATGACATTTCCATAAAATTTATTTGATAGAAGCCCATCTACTCTTCATCATCATAGTTCCACAACGAGAAGACCTCGCAAAAATACATACTTGTCATAATAGGGGCAATGTTTATTGTGTCCCTAATGACGTGCAATTTGGTAGGTATAGGTTACCATACAAAAATTATAATATTTTCGTATGTAAGTCCAACCTTTAGCATTTGTACGTAATTGCCCCATTAATACGTCTTCCACCCAACGCACGAGCACATACAAGGCTCTCTGTTGTGATAATTAAGGGTGAAGCACGTGTACGAGACAGATAATAAACGTGGCCATAAAAAATAGCCTCTATGATTTCTTGATAGCTCTTTTAGTTCCGGGGCTACGAAGCTAGAATTGTTTAGTGAACTATCGCATAAATCTCGTAGAAGAATTTTTCTTTCGAGTACTATTTAGTGCAAGAATTTGCGGAAAATCTTGGAAACTAAGGGTAGTTTTAGCTTTTAAATTTATATTCATTTTTTTATATTTGTATATGGAGGAGGTAGCGACGAACCTTGCGTTTGAACTATTGGATGTTGTAGGAGCTCGGAAATACTGACTGTGAAAGGTTGTTCCACAGTCGAGTTGTTCTATTTACAAACGAATTACTAGTTGGTAGAGTGTGGAAGGGGCCTGCAACTCCCCCTTTCACACTCTACCAACTAGAATGAGACGAGCTAATCTGATGGGTATAACATTGGCGTGGCGGCAGGATAGCATTTATTGCGGCGTAACAGTCGCTATGATAGTAGCGATAAAAATTTACATTCCTACGGTTACTCAAAGAGTCGATGGTAGAGCAAACGGCATCGTCACTAGCAGCGCCGGCCCTAGGGTAGAGCGAGAGGAGCGATCGCTCTAGGCGCCAGGTGACAAGGGGCGCCAAAATGAATGCGAAAAACAATTTCGAGCGAAAAAGAAAATTTTGATGGCACCTTTTGAGGGACGCAGAGTAAGCAGGTGGGTGAACATTCTTGCATTGTTTGTAGCCAGCCAAGTGTAGGTGCTGATCCGCCAGCACCTTACGAGCAACCACGACCATTTCCGCTCTGTTCACCAAGGAAGCAGAAATACCAACTGAAGCCTCGCTCTGCTCCGGAAATGGAAGATGAAAGTTGCTCCAATGTCAGGATGGTGACCACTGCATTTTGTTGATTGGTGGTAGTGGGAGCCTCCTCGAACGTGACTCTCTCCACCATCTCAACACCACTAACCCTAACCCGAAATCCACCACCTAAATCCTTACCGGGGAACCCCCTCCTCCCGCCCTAAACAGGTTCACGAGGTGGGAGCATAACCCCTAAGTAGGGATACGAAATCGGTGGAGAGTACTTTCATCCAGAATTGCTCGCAAATAACTTACTACTAATACTAGTACTTAACTGGAGACCAAGACAAATATGAACTAGGTCCAATTTGTAACGTTTAGAAAGGTATTGAGAGGCCTTCCCTGGTACAGTATATTTGAGCTTTTCAGAGTGCTGTAATTGTCTCTGAGACAATGGTGGTAAGATCATTTGCATAACCAATGACATCGAATCCAGTTCGTCGACAACTGGAGTAGCGGGGAGAAAATTCAACCTTGAAGGCACCCTTTAATAGCCGTGACACTAACAGTGGGGTTACCTATCAGTAATCGAAAGCACCATGGAGTGGAGTATACTGGCAGTTATAAAGCACCCTCGATATTAGCGAAGAAGTCTTTCTCGAGTTTGCTGGCTAGGCGGTGGAAAGCAACCTGTGTTTATTTACAGTTTAAGTAGATGAGCTGAGCAAATGAGCTTTGCAGAGCAAGTGAGGGCTCCAATTTGCACCTGAAGGTGATTCCTAATGACTAAACTCATCTACCCTTTTTGCATGACGTTCAAGTCCAGAACGGTATGAGCCGTAAAGACATTACTTCAGCCTGGCGTCTTCACAATGACCCTTAAAAAGGGAATCCGTCAAAGCAGCTCATCACAGCCGGAACAGTCTAGCTGTCTATCCACCTAGCTTCTCTCCTTGCATTTGTTTGGCTTTCTCTGTTTCTTTGGGCTTCAAAATGCTTAAGCTTCTGGTGTATGGACTTTAGCATCACTTCCATCATTCTCCACATATCCTCCGACCTTATCATATGGTCCAGGATGTTCTCCAGTGCTAGTTGCAGCTTAGCGACTGCTTCCAACACAGCCCTGTGCTCTGAAAACCTCGGACATGCTCCGCGTCCTCTTTATCGCTTGGGCATTCTGGCAGAACTGTGAATCGCCCAACCTGAAGCGGTGAAGGTATGCCCTAAAACCTTCATGCCCACTCAAGAACTGGATTAGTTCAGGGTACCTCTGAAAGAGTAAGGGGAAAGTGCCATTTCCTCCTGGGGTTTTTAGGGTTGAAATTTTTTTGGTTTTTATGTGATAGACTAGTAGTCCAATCAATCTACGGAATCACCATGTTAATTTCCAGACAATTGAAGGCAGGAAAGGCCCTTTGTACTGCCGACAATCTATTTTTTTGCGTATAGAGTGCAATGTCGAACAGCAGCTGTAGTCGGAAGATAGTGAAGAGAGGGAGAAAGTGAAGGAAGGAACTGCCACAACCAGCCGTGATATTTTTATTCCACCAACCAACCAATAATATCGCGACTTTGACATCGTGGCATCGAGAAACAACTCGCTGGAGTGTTATGCCTCCTGAAACGAATTGAATCTCATCAAGCAACCGATGACATGCGATTTGGTGGGCGGGAAAGGCTAGGAAGATTATGAAAGGAGAAATCAGGAATGTAAAGAGGGAAGAAGAAACAAGGGAAATTATGTAGGTGGAAAGTGGGAAAGGCGAAGGAGCGTGGGGCTCCGCCGGGATTCGAACCCGGGACCTCTGGGATGGTAGTCAGATGCCTTACTCCCTAAGCTACCGAGGCCCCCCCCCATGAGACATGAGGCCACTGCGGATTTAATGTTTTCCTGGTCGAAGATTTCCTCAGAGAGACTCCGGGAGAATCGATTTGGAATGATCCTATGACTGTACCTAGCATCCAGGGAAGGAGTATTGACCTTGTAAAGCGCTCGCCGAGCTCTGGTTGTGAGCCATCCTCCTTTTTAGGAAGGCCCAACCCGTTGGAGGATTTCTTGGAGAAGAGCTTTTGGTGTACATTTGGCTGTGGTAGAATCTGCAGGCTCTAACAGTGCTTCAGCCCATTTGTTGTAGGCTGTTAGGTGAGTCGCGCGGATTTTGGTTTAAGTGGAAATTGAAGCTCGTGAGTCTAAAATTGCTGATAATAATAACGATGTCGAATTTAATTAGTTCTCCCTTGGTTATAAAATGTTGACAAATGTGTGCATAAATGATTCTTTTTACAAATGTCTCAGGATAAAAACAATAAGATAACAATTGATTATTAATCTTGTCGATTATGTTATTTACTATTTAATCTTAAATCAGCTAAATAAAAGACCAACTTGTGCTGATAACCGGGAACCGACATAAATCTTTTCCCCTCCGTTGATTTTCATGAACGCACGCCTATGGCTTATGATCCTTTTGTTTTTCAGAACAACGTGCCCGTATCCCCTTTGAGCTCAGCCAACTCCCCCTGCTAAACTCTCTTTTGTTTAACTCCAAAAATTTCACACAACACATTTTATTCAAACTTAAAGATTAAACAAAATTCGCTCACATTAAAAACACAAAACAATCACAATTTCCGTTTATGCCATAAAATTGTTGATAAATTGTTACACAAACCAGTTTGCAGCTTTGCGATAAGCTTCCGCACCACCACATCGGGAGAATTACTTTCACATGTGAACTCAGTTGAAAAATATCCTTCAACAAGTCCTTATCAGCTAAACTTTTCGCTGTCATCTTTGCTCGTGTGCAAACAATTTCTTATTAGTCTATTCCCATATCAGTGGATATTAATGCCGGCGGGGTAGCAAAGCCATCAGCAAGGATTCGTATACTTAAACAGGATTAATTACCACTTAAGCTAAGGTTAGCTACACGCAGGCATTCAACACAAACACAAATAGTTAATTAGGGCCAGAAAACCAGCTTCGGAAGTGGAGTAAGAAAAAAGACGACGACGTGGAGGAAGAAGAGCCGAGGACTCTGCGATGTTTGTTGGCTTTTTTTGCATGGAGGGACTTGAGCCGGATGTAATGAAATGAAAAAAAGGATGTGCTCCTTCTGGTTATGTGTCAACTCGAGTTGAGTACGTCCTACTGAAAATTTATAAGCATAAACTCAGAAATATACCGCAGCATCAAAATATGGCCGTTGTAGGTCGGTTGTAGTGCTGGGTTCAACGTTACTTAACAGGGGTTAAGACTTAAAAAATGACGCCCTTCCAGCCCCAACAAAATACGATGGAGGGGATACAAAGGATACATTAGACTCTTTAAAAAATTACTTTACACCGTCGGCAATGGAGGACAGTTAACTCTAAAAATGAGCTCGTTTTGGGTGGACGGCAGTGCCTTCTATATTTACAAGCTATGCAATATGTGTGTGAAAGTGGGTGTATGAAGTCCTATATTTTGAGAGATATGTTTTTAGAATGAATGTTAAGTAAAAGTTTACATTACGATCAGACGTCAGCGATATTGTATCTGTTACTGGCTTTAAAAAACGAGCAGCTAATAATGGAACCTGGAAAATATTCTGACTGGATATTAGAATGAATGGCAATGAAGTGTTTCGACAGCAAGAAGGAAGCAACACTTACCCCGTTTACGACTAGGTTGAAAAATTGAGTCGAGTGTGAGTTGAAATTTCGACTACAGTATATGATTTCGAGTTGACTTTATTTTGGGTTGAAATAGAGTTAAACTGACTCAAAGGTAATCAGAACGAAATAATTGTATACTCCTGTGCAAGCTACGCCGAAGGCAAACTTCACGGATGGTAAACAAATGAAACAATTGAACCCAATTACAACTCAACCCACGTATATAGGTGAAATATGAACTCGAACCAGGCAGAAGAGCTAAGTTGAGTTGAGTGGATCCAGTTTCAACTCGACTCCATTTATAACTCGGTCCAACCTGCGTTGAACCTAGTCATAAACGGGGTAACTGTGGGCAAGACTCCTGCTTCTACAACAAAAGTTAATTCTTCTTTAAATTCTCGATCACATTGTCGGTTTATTGTAAGCCCAAGTGGAATAATTCATCTTGAGGATTTTATAAGATATTTTCTCATGGAACATTTGTGAATAATGAATTGCACACCAAATAAACCGTCCGTCTACTGGCAGTGGATGATATTGCTAAGATATCGTCCGTCAGTAACTTCACCATTAGAACTGGATGTTTTGCCTCAAAAGGTCAACATTATTCTTAGAGCTTCACCAAGTAAATCTGCTGTTTTGCATAGTGATAATAATATTAATAACCTGACAGAAGAAACGTCAAAACCACTGCAAAAGCTTTTAAGAATTCTGGTAGGGTTTCTGAAGTTTTGGTTAGGTTAGGTTAGGCTAGATTAGGCTAGATTGTGTAGGCTGGGTTAGGTAAGGTTAGGTTAAATTAGGTTAGGTTAGGTTGGGTTATGTAAAGGCCCTTTTACATTATGATCTAATGGATAAAGTGTTTTGATGATGGTTTTACTTTATCAAAGATAAAGAGTTAAAACATTATCAATCTGCAGTTTTCGGTTTTACACCTTCAGCATTTGGTTAAAGTGTCGGATTGAAAACTGCTGAAAACTGCGATGGGTGTGGTTAAAATTTTCGGATTAATAGCAGCTAGTGTTGGAATTGTGGCTAATAATATATTTAAAATTATAAAAAAACAAAAGCAAAAGAACATGAAGAGATTAGGAAAAGATGTTGAATACATGGCATTTTATTAATGAATTACGATTGGAAGACCCGAGGAGTTTTAGGAACTTCACGAGAATGCCTTAAAGTGTTTTTTTTTTCCAAATTACTGCAAAAAGTTGAGCTCCGAATATGTAGACAAAACACGTTTTTTCGTGAAAGCATACCTGCGAAAATACGGTTGGCTAAAGTGTAGACATAAGCGAATAGAAATGGTTCTATTTACTTTATCCGCTATGTGTCACACTTTATCTCTGCACTTTATCGTTTCGATGATAATGTAAAGTATCTCATATGTAGATTATCCGCACTTTATCTACACTTTAGGACAACACTTTCTCGTTTCGATCATAGTGTAAAGGGGCCTTAAGGTTAGGTTAGTTTAGGATAGATTAGGTAAGCTTAGGTTAGGTTAGGTTAGATTAGGTTAGATTAAGTTAGATTAGGTTAGGTTGAGGAGGTAAGGTTAGGTTAGGTTAGATTAGGTTATGGTACGTTAGGTTACGTTAGGTTAGGTTAGATTAGGTTAGGTTAAGTTAGGTTAGGTTAGGTTAAGTTGCGTTGGGTTAGGTTAGGTTAAGTTACGTTGGGTTAGGTTACGTTAAGTTAGGTTATACTAGGTTGGTTTAAGTTCGGTTATGTTAGGGTAGTTGAAGCATCCATTTTGGTGGAGGGGCAGTGTCTTTCTTGAAATTCCTCAGTACTATGGAAGAAAAGCCGTAACTTTTGACGCCAAAGGTCCTAGCGACTCCTTGTTAATTGCGTTTGTAACCGCTCGGCCGTCACCTATCCGTTCCTCCAGTTTCGATCTGACCTTTTATCACTCTGAGATCTCCAACGCTTTGCTGTTGTTTTTCCAATTTTACGAAGTATGCTCGTTGACAAGGTGCGTCGCCCACCTTATTATTGCCTCTCGGTGATTTCACTCTTCGCAACTCCATCGAATCGAGCGAAGATTCTTTGGGCGCTGTGTTGCTCTTGGTACTTAACCCATGCTGGTGGAGCGCCTTTAGGGCCAGAAGGCATGGTAGTTTTGTTAGCCTGTTTTAAGGCACTGAATATATGCACGGATGCATATATCCGGGGCCTGCGTCTGTCGAAGAAACTGGCTTAGAGGGATTAAGGGGCTTCGGATGAGAGTCTAAAGTTCCCATTTTTCCTTTACCAACTTTGCTGCCTTGAAAAACAACAGGTCCACGCTGGAGGCAAGCAATTTTATATTTTTGTGTTTTTTCATAAAAGGTTCCACGACTAGTGCTTAAAGAAGAGCCCATCTTGCTGGAGCCGATTACCATGATAAGGCACTTATATTATTACGACCTTTCCGTGGATCGTAGGGAGCTTTTTGTGACGAGCACTCATTTACCACTGGCTGGCCACGCAGCTATCAGCACGGTAAACAAAACGGCTTGGAAGTGGGGAAATGGGAAGGGAAGGAAGGAAAAGGGGAAAGGGTAGGGGAAGAGGATGTACATAGCCTTGTCTAGCCTCTTCCCAATTAGCCCGATCAATCTTGCTGTCAGTGAACTGAAGCTCAGCGCGATTTGAGCGAGACTTTGCCCTTGCTTAACTTTTCCACTTATAGGTCACGTCCAGACATTTTCACTTGAAGCAAAACATTACAAACTTTTAGCAACAGTTTGTGCATGTCCTCTTACTAATATGAAAAAAGTTTTGTCATAACCTCACTTTTCACTTTGAAGTTTGACGGCTAAATTGAAGTCCCGTGCTTCTTTCTTTGGAAGTGTGCGATTAATGTAAATATAGAACGCTTGGCTGCTAATAGTTAATTTGTATGCAGCTTCCACCCTATTGGATCGGCCCCTTCCAGCCAAGGAGAAAATTCTCACTTCAAGTGTGAATCCTGTGCCCCCATGAAAATCAATAATCGCCGATTCCTTATTGTGATGAGGCTCGGCAAATCTCGGCGATTTCGAGCATTGTGCATATCATGGCGGATTTTATTACTAAAAATAAAAGTTCCTAATGAGCTTCGAGTTTACATGGCAGGAGCCATTTATTAACTCGACCTCCACAACCGACTTCCATTCTCCTCTTTCCCATTCCCAGTCGTTCGTTGGGGATTACTTATTCCGCGGCCCGATACCACTGTAGTGCTCGGCGTGCCCCTGGAGTAGGGGCATCGACGATCGCCATAAAATTCATGACTGTTGCCATATAACTTTTATGGTATCGTATTTGCAGGCAAATTATTATTATATGAAGGTCCTTTAGATCAAAGAAATTGAGAAATTTGTAAGACTTATTGCTTGTAAATTATTATGTATCCCGAGGACATTTTATGGCTTTTTATTTTTGGATAACTGAAATTTGCGGAATGGCAGCGAGTTTGCTTCATTTCCCCCCGCGTTGAGTGACATTTAAGAATATCGAACGTGTAATAATAATAAACGAAATGAGCTATTTTTCGACAAGCAATGAAGATTGCTAAGTAATACGTTTTTATTAAGTAAATGAGGTTAATTTTGGTGGTAGGTAAGTAATGCATTTGGGTCGTCAGCTATTTCGTTTGTACTGGGTTTGTGGCGCGGCACTTTTCCAGAGGCCGAAAATTTAAATAAAATATTAATCACAAATTTGACCACGGAGGTATGTACAAGGCGGCACAAAAGACATTACTCTATTTCCTTCCAGCCCAGCATTACCTTCCTATGAAATAAGAGACTTCTTTTGGATACCGAATTAATTTTTTCCATTTAGATATTATGTACATTAGGGTGGTTCAAAAATGGCAAAAAAATTTCAAAAAAACGTGCACCCCCCTATCTTTAAGTTCAATTAAAATGATGATTTTTGGCGGCAACCGGAGAATTTTAGATTGACACTAACCATTGCCGCCGAGCACATTTCGTTTTAGAGATTTACGATTTTTAACAGCTGTTTTTGACAGCTGTCATGTTGCAAACCTTTGATTTGACGTCATATTCGTAATCAGCGACCTCGTAAACCCTCTATAGGACGAAATTTCACGTCATTCTGAAAAAAATGTAAAAAAATGCAATATTTTGTTCATAGTTGACAGCGTTTTTGACAGCTGTCATTTGTCAAACCTTCGATTTGACGTCAAATTGGTAATCAGCGACCTCGAAAACCATATAGAAGCCACGATCTAAGTAGTTTAATGGACGTAAATGAACAGAATTATCAAATTTTTATTATCGTTTAAAAATCGTAAATCTCTAAAACGAAATGTGCTCGGCGGCAATGGTTAGTGTCAATCAAACATTCTCCGGTTGCCGCCAAAAATCATCATTTTAATTGAACTTAAAGATAGGGGGTGCACGTTTTTTTGAATTTTTTTTGGCATTTTTGAACCACCCTAATGTACATATATGTTACCTCTTCCTTTCTTTTGGCGAGGTACTGGGCCCAAAAGTACCGCTGTCACAAAATCTGTGGAATACGTTCATTGAGAGCATTAAATATAGATGCTTGCTTCCCGAATGACCCTAATGTTCAACGAACAGCTGTCCGATTGGTGAGGGCCTTTCCACCAAACTGGCTGGGTTCGCCAATAGCCGGTTCCGAATCGATGAATACAATATCCAGAAGGGCATCCACTTCTTCATTATCTTTAAAACCACGATGACCCGGGACCCAAACAGCGGTAACTAGAGAACGTCAAGCTCACCAAGGGCACGTTGGCAGTTCCAAACTAATTTAGACTTTATCCTACGGGTCATTATCACCCTGATTACCGATTGGCTAAAAAAAAAAATCAGCAAAAAATCCAACTACTGCGCGTGCGTGTTCTAATGATCCGTCCACACGACGCAACCACGATTGTGGAAAACTAGTTCCAAACTAGTTTAAGCTTTGACGAATTCTAGAACCTGGCCAGAAAAATAGAGTCGCGCTCCCTGTAGTTTCTAGGCCAATGACACTGCGAGCAAGCTCGTGAGAGAAGGGCTGAGACCCTTGTTCTTTTCTGTTGCACGCCTGACCATGTCTCTTATATTGACTCATATCCAGCTCTATTGACAGGGACATTGAACTCATCCCTTCTTTCTTAATCGTGCCGAATTCTCCAAAGCCAAGTGCTGCCTCATTTATATATAAAAATGAATATGTGTATGTATTTATGTATGTATGTACGCAATAGGCTCGTACAACGTGCAACCGTGCACCCGATCTTAATGAAATTTTAACCTTGTCCTATTTACATTAAAACTTATAGCATCATAGACTATTCTATTAATTTCTAAAGCCACTCCTAGATGGCGCTGTCACGGAAAGCTTCGTTGGAAATCATCGCACAGGTTTGCATTTGTGCTGAAAGTCTAGTCGTATGTCGTGACAAGTCGTGCGAGCTTAAAAAAGTGACTTTTCAGTCGAATTACGACTTTCAACACAGAGGCCTAAACTCAACTTAGAATTTCCACTATACGCCCCTGTGCTGAAAACCGTAATTCGACTGAAAGATCACTTTCTTCAGCTGAAAAGACTTGTCACGAAACACGACTAGATTTTCAGCACAGGGACCATGGCCAGGATATAGAGGATAAAAGTTCTCGCGTGCACAATAGGCTCTAAAAGAGAGGATGGAATATGGCGAAGGAGATACAATAACGAATTGTATTCAATTTTTGAATTAACAGACTAAGACTAGCCGGCCACGTAATCAGGATCCAGACCCAAGAGAAGATGGATAGACTCTGTGACAAATGGCGCAGAGGCAATACCCAACATCCGACACTGGTGACATGCTGTAAGGTATCAAACTTGGAGTAACGCCCTAGAGGAGGCCAAGGCTCAATTTGGGCTGTAACGCCATTGGGTGGATGGCCAGCTAAACGAGGTGGCGTCGGGTGGCAGCGACTCGCGGAAAGGCCAGAACTGCTGTTTTACGCCCGTAAAGGCCTGTTTTAAGCGTTACTAAAAAATTTGAAAATTTGAAAAATCTCACATGAGATTAGGCGGAGGGAGAGTAATTAATGGACGGCTCCTTACCACCTATATTTCGAACTCTTTGTATTCATCTTCGCATGCGCATGTTCACGAGACTGGTGCATTTCTCGGAACGTTGAACTATTAGTTTTAGTCGCGAATGGTTGCAGCTTTCTTCGACGTTCAGCATCTCATCTCCAGATATTACTTTCTTTCCACTGAGAGCGAGCTCAAAAGCTGGAAACAGTTATGTACATTCACTGATAAAAAAAATATTGTTGGCTTAACACACTTTTTCTTGAATCAAGCAAATAATGTTTTGGATATAGCGAAAACAAAATTGTTTCGTGATAAGTAACACTCATAGTCTTGGTTTTATTATCTTGGATGAAGACAGAAGTTAACGCCCGGTGCATAATGCCATATTGCGCCCCATCATTTTGTGATCGCAATGGAAAAAAGCAGAAAAAGTTTACCACAAAGCTACATGAAAATTTAAATTTAATAAACCAACCAAGATCTAGTAAATAGTTCGCCATTTTTTATTGACTCACATTTTCTTGTCGGGAGATATTGGGTCCAACAGTACCGCGGCCATTCGCTTGGCCTATTATACTACACCCACGCCCAGTGCCTAGTGGCTTGACTGTTCAAGCTACCCGGGTTCCCGACCACAGATGAGTATGTGGGTTCCCGACCACAGTCCTGCCTTCGATCTGTTCGGAAGGAATTCACGGAAGTGGGCTGGCCCGGGTATGCTTCGTGGGCTCCCTAATTCCACTCCGGCTCTTCTTGTCCTTCAGTGAGTCCATAACGTTTGAGCAGAGCGGCGCCGATCCGGGTCTCTTTGCTGTCCTTGTAGGAGGGTAATTGCGATTCCACTCTTCTTTTAATTTCCTTCTTCTGTGGCTCCTGTGCCCTGGTTGATGGGAATACTCCCCCTAGATTAAATGGGAACTGGTGCTGCGAGGCAAGAAACGTTAAGCAGAGCGGTCGGCGGCTGTCTAGGTTTGCTTCTTGGCTAACCAGGCTCAAGGCCATCGTCCTGTCTTTGATCTGCAGGGAAGGATTTCACGAAAACAACCATTTTGACAGAACCTCCATATCAGAATACGGCATTATACAACTAGGTGCGTCCGGTACCCAAAGGAGAAAGTGTAAAACCTACCCACTGGCAAGTAGCCCTCGACACGATAACTTAACATTTTGGCTTGGTAGGCCCGATCATATTAACCCATCTTTTTCAGGACAGCTTCCAGTGGAGGTTAAGATCGCACTTTCATCATTTCGCGATGTTACGTCACCTGCGTATTTAAATACACTACATGTTGCTCCTACTATCTCACTGGTGACTCACCCCCAGGTGAAAACATACTTGGACAGAAATTTTATGAAAATTTTAAGTAACTTCCTGGACGAGGAGAAGAAAATTTTCTCCGCTTTTTATTGCATGATATAGTACAGGGACAGAAATTGGTTAAATTTGTATAACTTATTGCGCCTGCCGGATCCGCATTATTTCGGGGACAGACGTACAGAATATTTTATTGAAAATTGGGAGAAATAGATACGGGTTATAAAAGTGAATTCCTTTATATTATATTTTTTTCAAAATCTTAAATTGCACCCCCGTCGAACTGTGCCCGGTGCAAGTGCGCCATACGCACCTATGAAAGCGTTGCCCCTATCTGACGCAAAGGATCTAGTTTATCATTTACAGCTACCCCTTAAACCTACCCCGAGCATACGGTGCCTTATATGACAGCTGTAATATATGTATCTCACATCATAATCAGCTTTTTTACAAGACACCATTTCAGCTCCGCCGTACCTCTTGAATGTCAGCATTATACTTATATGCAAGGTATCAGCTAGTTCCATTGCAGCTGGAGCGCTATAGTATGGTCTTCAAATAGTTACGACGTTTTCATCATTGTGGCCATCCTGGTTTAATCCGATAACCGATTTACCCGGTTTCTCGAAGCCTGTTATACCGATTATACCGATGAGGTATGAGGTGTACGTGACAAGCCTGTCACAATCATATTAGCTAGTATATCATCTCTTTTAGAGCAATTTCCAGTGGCTACCAGAGTTAGCCCGACATTTTTAGGGCCCGATCCACATCCTATTCGCCCCATTCCACTAACCTTTGACCACCCCAAGGCTAATTACGATTAATACAACCTCAGATTCTTTTCAAACTCTTTGTATTCCAATCTAGCTTCAAAAACAATTGGATACCTAAACTCCAAATAAAAACCACAGCATCCTCATGAAATATCTCCAATTAAAACTAACCAAGGATACAAAAAAACAACAACAACAACAACCATCATGTCCTCATAAAAATATAAATGCAGTCATAAATTTTGACCCATTTATTACTCGTTATCCGCTCGATGAACAATACCCTTTTTCCCTACTTAAAATCTGCATATGTATATAAAATGCACAAAAAATAGTAAAGGATAAAAAACACACCCTCCCCCTGGATAAAATCTTGCTCCTTATTGAAGCACAACCACTCAAGTAAGGAAACAAAAAAAATAAACCCAAAGAGCAAAACACAAAAGGCACAGGAAAATCATTGATGCAAGAGGAGACGCGTTTCTGCTTCTTGCGAATATCCTTTAGAATGCGATTTCTGATCATTAGTTGAAGTCCTTCCTTCTTCCTTTAAAAAAATGGAGAAAATGGTAGACCAGCCGCAGCAGAGCGTCAAGTTTCAGTTGGTCTAACATATACATACATACATACATACCACCCACTCATTTCCCTCAAGTAGAAAGTTGGAGAGCTCGTAACGATTTCAAAGAGGCCACAAAAAAACCGGAGAGACAAAAAAGGAAAGTCATGCAACATTATGAGAGAGAAAGGAGCGACTTTTCCTGTCTAATTCCATTTTAAAAGGATACACAGGATAAGCGGCAGGAGCAGAGGAAATTTAACTAGTTCCACCGCAAAAACGATCCTGAATTTCATTTCCCGCTGAGCTGAATGCGAGTAGCTACTAGCTGCTTGACTGCACCGTCGTCGTCCTAGTCCCGGGGACTCTGCAGCACACACACACACATAAAATGAAGAAAGAAAATTGCATAGACATGAATGGAAAATTGCGCAACAAGTTCGTGAAAAGCTGGAGTTCCACCCCCGAGAGTGCATAAAGGGTGGAATTTCTTGCGAGAGGTTTCCGCTAAAGGTGCCGGGAAAAGTTATAACGTTCGCAACGCCATTAAGTCAACGTCGTCCTCCTAGCGCGCCACCTAGCAGTGTGTCGTTCATAATCCCGCTTTGTTTATTGAATTTGCTTCGTCTAACCTCGCACTAGAACGACCGGGGTTGGGGGTTGAGTCCTACATCCTCTCGAATATCCTGGGACTCGCAACGACTGTCACGTGAAGTCATAAATTAGTAATTAGACAAATGACCCGCTGGTTAGTAAGTGCTATCGATTTTCAGCAGTTCGCCCACCTTCGACCTGTTGGTGCGGGACCGACCATAACTATACTTATTCGTTTCGACAAGCACCCTCCAGACTACCCCCAGAGCACTTCATTCACCTTCAACTCTGCTTGTGTATGTCGGGAGATATTTTTATAGAGCGACCTTAATAGGAGTTCGGGAGAGATGAGTTCATCGCCATCCAAATAACGGCTTAATTAGTAGTCCCCCCCATTAACGGAAACCACCCCTAATGAATCGTTTATTGTATACAGCGGGCATCCACCTACCCACCGCCGTTCGCTCGCCATATCCATAAGTAGCCGCCACCATACCCCCGGAATAAATCGTCCTCGTAAACTTTTGAAATTACAGGGAAACGTGCTCGTTTTGGCGGCCATTAATCATTTTTCAAAAGAGATACAACTTAATTCCGAAGGCAAATGCTTCAGTTAATTAAAGAAATCCCATCTGAGCGTCATCAATCATCGCGCCAAGCCGCCGCTTTGGGGCTGGGGGAGCGTGTTAATAGTCGACAACTGTCACGGTCCTGATGAACCGATTAGTCTGGGGGCCGCTTTATTGATGTCCACTAAAATCAATGACGGAATTTATGGCCCACCCCCCGAATACATCCCCATCGTCAAGCCTTCATCATTTTAATGCGTTGGACATGAAATAATGAGCCGGCACCACCATCTGTGGTCGCTCCAGCAACGTCTCTGTTATCGTACCTATATGAGCTGTACTTAAAGAAGACTATTCGCAGGTCGATAATCAATCAAAATCAATTGGGCCGAAGACCATTATCTCCCTTCGATTCCGTGACCAATCAGCCCTAAGGGGAAAAGGCCTACACATCCCCTCCACGCTCCGGTATGATTGGATGACTTCCATACACAAAAAAGAACTGCTCGAGCCAGATGAAGGCCATAACAATAACAATATCCCGGGCGAAGCAGAAGGGACCACCGATGCAAGATCAATGAATAGAATAGGCACAAATTGATGGGGTACCATAAGCCCAGCTCTACATGGCTATGTCGCTGTGCCGCCATCACTAAACCCACCCCTCCCCACTCCCTTGTCAGAATCTTCGCTCCGTGCGGTCACGAGCATGTCCAGCTACCGCGGATACCCTCTGCAATTAATTTAAAGCGCTCTTTTGCATGGCCAAGCAATCGCCATCAATTGACAAGGAAAGGACAATGCTCAGGATTCTCGCATAAAACCCACAGTTACTACTGCGCCTGCCGATTGACCGGTCAGTAAAAGCCAAAACATCCCCCGTTTGTGAACTACTCACCTCTACTATTGATTTGCTTCTCTTGTGTCCTGACGTCCTTCTGGGCTTCAATGGGACGCCTTTGTGGTCAGTGTCAGACCTGGAAAAAAATGGGGAGAAATTAATTGAAATTTTCGAGTCATGCAATTGTTTAGACTAAGCTTGAATGGAGAACGAGAATGAAGGGAGGAATGCGGTGTGGTGGCGGACAAAAAGTGGATGGTTTTAGTAACCCCGACGTTTAGACAGATAAGAGAGAAGCAAAGGCGTGGAAGAGGACTTTTAGAAGTCAGAAGATAATCGAGGAGTTTTTTTGTTTGATATATTTTTGTTGATTATAGGGTAGTGGAAGAAGGCTAACAAAGTAAATATCATTAAGGCTTGAAAAATGGAAGAGCGCGATAACACCACTAACATCTGTAAAAAATTCAAATTGAAGTTACCAACGACAAAACCAAACATTACACTCTAAAAATATATTTTCTTCAAAAAAACACAATGATCACAGTATGACCATCGAAAAAAAATTTATTTGAAATTTATTTCGTAGAATAGACATATGTCATTAAGCAAAAGCAGCTGTAGGTAGCTCAAAAAATGATTGTTATTACGCAAATTGCTCGTAATGGTATGATGCAAAAATCATCTTGAGAAATTTTATTGTAATACCAAAGTAGGCCAGGAGCTCGTATACGGCCACCCATATTTTGTACTTGAAAAAGTAGGTAGTAGGACCCTTCGAACTGGGAACCAATGTGCATTCATGCGTGGTGTGCATATTCCACAGCGTCAGGCAAGAGAACACATCCCTCACTGTCACGCAAGGCCGCCCGTCACTAATGACTGAACATTGATTCCCATGCTCAAGGGTCATACTACCTGCTTAAGAGCAGCAATGACAATGGGCAACTATTTATAGATATGGCAGTAAACAAGAACTTGGTGTCATGATTAACTTGTCGACCTGTAAGATTCAACAACTAGCCCAAGCCACGAGACGCATCTTGCTTGTAGGCTACGACATTGTCTTCTTCTTCTTTGATCCGTTAGCTGGCGGTCCGAGCGGGACGTCTCGCAACGGATACAATGCTGTCGGTGCCGCTGTGCCTCGAATTCTATTCACGACTCGTTTCTATTCTTGCCGCTCGTATTTGGAAGACCTCGAGCTTGTTAACATCCGGTTTGAGCAGAGTAAACGTTCCTGATTTATAAAAAGAATCGGAAGAATCAACGTTCGGTGAATGTAAAGAGGGAAGAAGAAAGAAGGAAAGTTATGTTGGTGGTAAAATGGAAAAGGCGAAGGACCGTGGGCTGGTCGGGATTCGAACCGGGGACCTCTGGGATAGTAGTCATGCGCCTTAGCCCTAGACTACCGAGGCCCCCAAATGAATGTTGCTGTTGCATGCCCGATGTGGCTATGAACGACGGCTGTCGATGCCACTTTTATTTCCTCATCTAATGATCCCAAATATTTGAACATCGGAACCTGTTCGATTTGGGTTCCATCGAAGTGAACACTGGCGTTCGAACCGTCCGTTGAGAAGACTTTGGTAATTTCCGCATTGACTGGGCGGTGAAGAAATGTCGTATAAGATGTCCGATGTCCGAAGACTGCGTTATTGTCGGCGAACATTAAGTCGGTTACGAAGTTATTGTCGTCGTATCGAACTCCGAGTCGTCCATTGAATACATCACGCATAATTCCATCGATCACAACTTTGAAGAGAAATGGCGAAGCGACGTCTCCCTGTCGGACACCCGTTTGAATCAGGATAAGTAGCTTCGAATACGAACTCCTGCTGGTTGAGGCATCGTACGACGCTTTGAGAAGTTGGATGATTCTCAATGTCACGTGTTCGGTTTCCAAAACTCTCCACAAGCTGTTCCAATCGATTTGAAATCGATGAAAACGACGAAAATTCGTTTGCCGCAACGAATTCTTTTTTCCATTAGGTGATGGAGTGCGAATATTGGATCAATACATCCTCGATGTGGTCTAAATCCAGCTTATTATTTCCGGCTCGTTTGCTCTCGATGTTTCTGTGGCCTCAACTGTATGATTTTCGTAACTACTTTGCCTACGATCGAAAGGAGGCTAATGTCGCGATAAGTTTGGCATTCTCCACTGTCGCCCGTCTTCAAATTGGCACAACAATCGTTTTCTTCCACGCCAACGGGACATGATCCGAATGCCATATGTGTGTTATGAGGACATGAAGTCGTTGTGATAAAACATCACGTCCGGCGCGATCATCTCGGCGGTTAATTGGTCTATTTCCGGCGCTTTATGCTGGACCTTGTGGTGGATCGTGGTTGTACCGCTGGCGGAAGAATTCTCTGTTGATGTTGTCGTTTATTGATTTTGTTTTGCCGTCAAACTGCTGGATTGTCTGGTAGAGCGTCCGGTACTCATGCCTTGACGACGCTTTTTCCATGTCAGCCTCAACGTTATTCCAGTACGCTTCTCGTTCCGACTTCATTTTCTGTCGAACTTCTTTGTTCAATCTTCGGTGTTGCTCAAAATCAACGTGTTTCTTTCGTTTCCGATGAGGTCCAGGCAGCTGTCCGAAATCCATCCCGTTTACCGATGGGTGGAGACAACTCCATTACACACCCACAATGGACTCGACAATTTCCTTTCTTCTACAGCGATGTCGTCCGGTATTGCGAGCGCCGCGAACCTGTTGGATGCCATTTGAAACTGTCACCCGATGGCCGGATCCCGTAGGCAAGACCAATTCTTCTTAGCTGGTGGTGGCGCCGTTTTCTACGCTCTTTGTAATCGCATCTGTAATGTCGCTCGAACAAGATAATGGTCCGATCCGCAATCGGGCCCACGCATTGCACGTACGTCTTTGGGCATCGATCGGAATCTTTGTGTTGATCAAGGAAAGTTGGTGTTTGATTGGATGGCAGAAGATGCTGGTGCCAACGATCAAATTTTTTGACAGTGCAAATGAAAGGAGGCGCAGATTTTTCAGTTGCCACAGAATTTTTCAATTTAAAATGCCTGTCTAATTAGCCTGTTAGGACCTTTATTTATTCCTCCTACTTATCTAGTTGCCATTTGACTTCATGAAGGCCCTTGTTATTTTTATTTATACTACTCATATCTAATTATATTACATTACCTTATCTTGGAACATTAAGCGTCGTCCCCTATCGACCTATTCAAAACGACTACTCGTTCCGCATACTATTATATTTGCCTTGTCTCTAAACATTCACCTTGTTAAACAAATTAATTTGGTCTAGTCCCACAGGGTTTGACGAACTTACTAAGGTCTGACCAAATAGACAATTACTAGTGGTGAGTAATTGTTTAATGCATAATAAAGTTTTAAGCCTATAACTTTCGCCATACATTCAATGCTGATTAAGCTCTATAAGTTTACGACACAAACACAATCAATAACAAAAACAAAACCATTATTTTTATTTTTAGATAAAACCCTAAGCCATTACACATCGGGCTCTCGACAACATTATGCAATAACGAATTCCACGTTGCCTTCATTAAAGGACCTTCTTTCATAATAAATTTCCATTGATCCGAAATGCCACTTTGTTTCAATTCAAAAACCGTTTATAATCCTGCCAAGCACCAGAAGATAAACCATAAAATATTTAACCGAAAACGAAAAAATAGCGCACCTAATAGCCACCGAAAATAGGCTCCCGCATTTGCCGTCTTAATAAGTTGAGCACAGAAGAGATCCCCGGCGAAGTCCATTAGTTTGTCTGAGTAAATAGGACAGGAGTGCAGGGACAGCCCCAGCCCCGCACTATGTCCTGCCTCGGCCTGTTCTGCCTTTAAATTATTAAGCGGAAGGCCAGACCAGAGGCGTAGTATATCGATTGTTGGCGCTCATTATGAATTTATGGCGGACATTGTAATTATGTTAATGGAGTCGTTGACTTTCATTCGACTCCCCCGCCTGCGAGTTAGCTGCTCAGGTAACTCGAATGCCTTTTGTGTACGGCGTTGTCTGATGTAGAAGTGGAATCAAATTAGGAATATTACAGCGGCGAGCGAAAAATTGAAATGGAATTTTTTGGTAAACTTCATTAAGTCATTAAAATTGCGAATTTTTAATTGATTGCATTATTTCGGTTCAAGATTTTTTAAGAGCCTACTACTAACTTTAACAGCTCTGCAGCCAGGGTCCGATACTGGCCTCTTGCAACTGTTCTCGCCACCGGTCTCGATTCCAAGCCAAGGCGCGCACTGTAGTGAGGTGGCGGTGCCATGGTTATTAAGTTGCAAGTGATGTGGCAGAGTGATGGCCCTGGGATAGAGTCAAAGTGGTTTAATGCGCACCAAAGTGGTAGGTACCAATTCGCGGCATCGATTTACCACACAATATGTGCATGTGTGCAAATCATTAACCCATACAAAAAAAATCACTAAAGAAAAAAAATGCATGTTCATCGTCATCCACTGACAGCAAAGTGAAGTGGCATTTGCCACCCCAAAATTAAACTTGTCGGAGACTAGTGGCAGCCCGCTCCGCCGACGTCTGATCCCAAGCCCAGGGTGTGAAAGGAGGAGGGCGATCAACCTGCCGAATTGGCCAAAATCGGGAAACCGAAGAAACTAGGAAAAAACCCGCATGGATACACGAACTAATTATTCACGAAATAGGGCTACTAAATCCGAGCAGCCGATGCGCTAGCGCTGGGGACCAGGGATGCTGGTGAGAAGTGGGTTACTGGCCGAACAGCCAAATTAGTCACACCGAAAATTTAAATTCAATTCGCCGCGAGGAATGTACGAACACGACATCACCTCGGTCAAAAGGAAATCATAGCAATGGAATTGCTGAAAAGCAAAATGTCAATTGCTGCGTTTCCGGAACTACGACTTACTGGATCCGGGACATTGACGATCGCCCCTCCAATAATCGGCCGAAAGGTTGACGCTTTACTAACCTGGTGGTGAGAAAACGAGAGGCCGGGGTCGGGTTTATGGTCACTCGACCGGCTCCCAGCAGCGTTATCGAATTCCAACCGATATCCGAGCGTTTGGCGGTTATGACCATCGGTGGAACGATCAAGACCGAACGAAAACGAACGGTGGAACGAACGCGAACAAGGACGAATTGTACGATCACCTTCAACAGACGCTGCATATGATACCTCGAAACGAATTACTGATACTCGCGAGGGACTCCAATGCACATTCAGGAACAGACCGAAGCGGTTGGGAAGGGTCGCTGGGCAAATTCGGGCACGGAGCAATTAACGACAACGGCTTACGCCTGCTTTCATTCGCAGCGTCAAACAATTTGATCGTTGGCAACAACATTTTCCGCCATCCACTCAAACACCAGCTCAATTGGCAAAACAACATCAACAAACGACCACATCAAAAAATCGGATTAAACTTTCGTGACCTCCCCACATGTGCGCATGCAGCGATGGAGAGAATTGTTCCGCCAGTTGTTCAACCACGATTCACCACAAGGTCCAGCATCCAAACCGCCGATTATCAAACAGCCGACGAATCAGTTTCAGAAGACGGAAATAAATTCGCTAAAAAATGGAAAAGCACCGGGAATAGATCAAGTAACCGCCGAGATGATCAAAGCCAGAGGTGATGTCTATCACGACAACACCACGTCCTCGTGCCTCGACGCTCAACACACGTTCAGATCGTGTCCTGTCCAGGTGGAAGAAAGCGATCGTTGTGTCAATTTGAAGAAAGGCAACAGTCGAGAATTCAAGAATTATCGCGGCATAGGCCTCTTCGGCAAAGTATTTACGAAAATCATACGACCGAGGGTACAGAAACATTGAAAGCAAACGAACGGGATTTATACCAATTCGGGGATATATTGATCAAATATTCGCACTCCGTCAGCTAATAGAAGAAAGAATTCGTTGCGGCAAACGAGCTGTCGTCGTTTTCATCGATTTCAAATCCGATTTCGATTGCATTGATTGGAACAGCTTGTGGAGCCTTGGAAACACGTTTCATTGAAAATCATCCAACTTCTCCAAGCGTCATACGAAGGCCCAACGAGCAGCGTTCCTATTCGAAGCGGCTTATCCGTGCAGTTCCCGATTCAAACCCAGAGACCTTACCAGAACTATGACCCTGTTTAGATGTTGCGCTTTGTCGCGCGCTTTGAGTCGCCTCAAAGCGCACATTTGTTTAGACGATTCGCTTTGAGCCCAGTCGCTTCCTTTACAGCTGGAACAAATGGAATAAAAACAATTTGCATAATTTGCTATCTACGAAGTATTGGCGTGTTTTTATAAAGTGTGATAACAATTTTTGCGATATCCAGAGTATTTCCGTTTTTTAAAATAAGAAAAGTGATATGGTGTTTTTGTAAATTGCCAAATAAAATATGCAAAAAGTTTTCTCGCACGTGTTTTCACTTAGAAGGCTGAAACGAAAGTGAAATGGAACACGAAGATGGAACAAAATGAAATTAAAACGCCAAAAAAGCGCAAGTGAATCCCTTTCTGATCAAGACTCACTTCCCACCGCCCCGAAACCTCCCCGCGCCCACAAATTTCGTGAGGCACTTGCGCTGAAGCGCACCGTCTAAACAGGGTCTATATAATAACTATATAAGGAAATCTTGGAAGTTAAATTTGACCAACTTCGCGGTTTCCGACTGAGTTGAAATTTTTTCAGCACGTTTAGTTTTTGTAAAAAAAATAGCAAGATGGCGGTTCCAAAATGGCGGCCGATGTTTGCAATTGTGCTCGTGACATGGGTATCAAATGAAAGGATATGGCGGCCAACATGAAGTTGCGGAAGACTTACAATAGACTTCGCGCACACTCCGATCTAGAAATTCTTTTATAACAAGAACAACTCGTCTGTGGAACAACCTTCCAAAAGAGTTCAAACGCAAGGTATGAACCATTCCATTCTCTCCAACACCCCATTGAATCGCCTACCCTATTCTATCCTTCTCTTTATCCTTCGATCTAAGCTTACTACTGGACATTGCACCCTGACTTACACGACATGACGTACTAGTAGTACAAAGGGTGACACCTAAGCTTAGACTATCACATAAAAAAATAGACTAAAACGTAAAAAAAATATAACCGATCAACTTCAAATTTTGCACATATACGTAGTTCTCGTGATAATTAGTTTGTATACATGATGCGTTAAATAGTTGAGTTGAAAATAAAAAAGCGCTACACGTTACAAAAAAAAACACAAACAAAACACAGAGATCCTGCTGTCAACTAAATTCAACTCTTAACTCACTCAACTCAATCAGTCGAGCTCAGTCGACCCTAACTCAACTCAACTCCCGTCTACATGTAGTTTGAATCGGGTTCAACGTAAGTTCAATTAATCATGAATAAGTTCTAAACCATACTGTAAAAAAATCAAGAAGGCGGTTCCAAGATGGCGGCCGATTTTTGTGTCTTCCACCGAGCCCACGACATGGGCATCATTGACATCAAATGAAAGAGCACGACAGGTAAAATACAGTATCTGTGTGACGTAATTTTAAATTGAATATGGCCGCCACAACAAAATGGCGGAACACATATGGTAGAAAAAGCGTGGGGCGTTAACGAAAAGTTTTAGTGTTAATAAAATACGAATATAGGTAAAGAGCGCTTCACGATTTTGTACATATAAGAAAGTGGCTGCAGCAATAAAAACTTTACATTTAAAATTATTTCGTACTTTTTGATTCATTTTAAAATAAAAGCGTTTTTTAATAACAACAACAAGATAGTGATGCGATTCGAAGTTGCCTCGGTGCGTTCGTACGTCATCAGACCTGAAAGATGACGGCGGTCTATCAATACAAGGTCTATTTGGTTGCGAGTGGTGGCTTTATCGATATCTTTCCGCGCAAATTTAGTACTTGCGACTAAGTTCTTACTTGCTGGCATCTCTATAACTCGCTGTACATTGCCATTAGTGTTCAGGCTACCGGCCGGCGTTCAGATCTCCCAGGATGTTTTTTACAAAATACCTGGCGCAGGCATTTAGCTCTCGTTCAACTACTTCGAAGAAATCTTCTTTTTCATAGTCCAGGGACGATAGGTAGGTGCGTGAACTTTTATGAGGCTGATGTTCTAATTTGCCATGATCGCCCTTCCACACCAGTCCGGAATAATTACGGCATGCTCTATTTATGGTACATGTTATATTGTTATTCCCCTATTAGCTTCGACTTTCACTTAATCTTTCAAAATGTAGAAAAAGGGTGGGCCTTTTTACCTATATTCTTATTTTATTAACACCGTAACTTTTCGCTAGCGCCTCACGCTTTTTTACATTTGGGGCCTCGGTAGTCTAGGGGTAAGGCGCCTGACTACTTCCCTCTCTTACCGTGATTACAGCAACATCAATCCTGAGCGGCTTCTAACTGCTGTTTCTTCTCTACCTTGGTATGACATCTATATCTCTACCTCTGTCGACGATAAGGTAGCTATCTTGTCTTCCTTCATCCAATCAGTGTACGAACAATGTGTACCGCTTGTTACCCGTAGACTTAAAACTCCTTCCCATTGTCCGTGGTTTTCACGAGAGATTCGGGATTTGATAATCCAGCGCGAGTATATGTACCGGCGTTACCGTAGAACTAAAATTCGCAGCTACCTGATTGAGTACAAAGTGCTTCGCAATCGCATCAACCTCAAAGTTAAAGCTGCCAAACGTGTGTTCTATGCTCGCAAGCTTAATCCTAACCTAGATTCGAAACGACTTTGGTCTAACCTTCGCTCGCTTGGTGTTCATTCTTCTGCATCTGACCCTTTTGATGTTGATGTTGAGCTCATAAACTCATCATTTATCCTCTCTCCCCCGAGATATGATGGTATCTCTTTCACTAATGCCTCCTCCTCTGACTCACTCAGTCCTGGTAGCTTTTATTTTACTTCCCGCTGTGTTGATTCTTTAGAAGTTCTTGAATCTCTACTGTCTATCTCCTCGAACAGTATCGGCTTTGATGGAATCTCTCCACGCTTTCTCAAAATCCTTTCACCCCTAATTGCTGATCCTATCACTCATGTTTTCAACTATTGTCTTACTGCATCTGAATTCCCTTCGCTCTGGAAAAAGGCCATTGTGATTCCTTTACCCAAAAGACCGTCTCCATCTGATATATCTGATTTTCGTCCTATTAGCATCCTTCCCTTTCTTGCTAAAGCTTTTGAAAAAATTATTTTTACTCAAGTGATGAGCCATCTTGAACGTAACAATTTTCTTTCTATCTTTCAATCTGGCTTTCGTAAATCGCACAGTTGTGAGACTGCTATGTTAAGGGTTACAACTGATCTAAGGGCTACCATTGATCAGGATAATATTGCATTTCTAGCTCTGCTCGACTTTTCTAAGGCTTTTGACTCGGTGGTCCATCCGCTCCTGTTGTCCAAACTTAATCAACTCTATCAGTTCTCTTCCTCTGCCACGCGTCTTTTCTCCTCTCTTCTTTCTGATAGATTTCAATGTGTTCGGCACAACGGCAGAATATCCTCTCTTCTGCCGGTGCGTCTGGGTGTCCCTCAAGGCTCGATACTGGGTCCTCTTCTTTTCTCCCTGTATATTAATGATCTTCCCTCTGTCATTGACGGCTGTTCTTTTCATATGTATGCTGATGATCTTCAGCTGTACAATTCTTTTCCTCCTAGTGATATTGTTTCCGGTACAGCAGTTATGAATAATATTTTATATCGTATCAGTGAATGGAGCTCTAATAATTTCCTCAAACTTAATCCAATTAAATCCCAAGTACTGCTTATCAGCCAGCGTCCTATGTCCTCCGAATATACTCCTAATTTATTAGTAGGTGGTGTTCCTATTCCTGTCGTTGATTGTGTCAAGAGCCTTGGGATATTTATTAATTGGAAGCTTTCCCGTTGCAATCATGTTTCCTTCATGCTGTCTAAGATATATGGTACCTTGCGAAAACTGTGGCTGTTCGCGGATCTGCTATCACCCTCTATCCGTGCCAAGCTTGTGAAATCCCTAATTCTGCCGCATTTTCTCTATGGCGCCCTTGTGTATATATCTCTTGATTCGTCCTGTCATCAACGACTCAGGGTCGCATTCAATGATTGTTTGAGATTTGTTTTTCACCTTCGTAGATCCGATCATGTGTCGGGCGTGCAAAATTCACTACTTGGATGTGGGCTCTTTCATTTTCTCAATGTCATGGCACTAACTCTCCTATATAAAATATTTTACTCTAAGCGTCCTTGCTACCTCTCTGATTTCCTTGTCCCGATGCAGTCCTTGAGATCACTTAAGTTGCTTATCCCTTTTCATCGTTCCATGGTTGGCAGTCGTTCTTTCTTTGTGCATGCGATTAGACTTTGGAATAGACTTCCTATATCCATCCAAAAAATCAGCACAGCCACAATGTTCAAAAAGCAGGCTTCTATATTTCTAAGCTCTCTTCCAGCTTCGCAGTAGTACTACTACTCTACTGTTCTTAGCTTACCTAGCTCTATCGTATTTTCTTAATCTCTTACTTCTTTCAAATTCTTCACTTCTCTATATTAAGCTAGTTGTAAGAATTTAGGATTATTTACCGTTTGCTTTGTACTCTAAAAGATTGTAATCTTGTGTACTTTATCCAATAAATAATAAATAATAATAATAATAATAATAATAATAATACTATCCCCAGAGGTCCCGGGTTCGATTCCCGGCGGTGCCACGGTCCTAGCCTTTCCCAATTTCCCGCCTACATAACTTTCCTTCTTTCTTCTTCCCTCTTTGCATTCCTGATTCCTTCTGTCATAGCCTTCCTAAGCCCTTCCCCGGTCCCCCAGAAGCGCATGTCATCGGTTGGTTGAAGAGATTCAACTCGTTTCAGGAGGCATAACACTCCAGCGAGTTGTTTCTCGATGCCCCGATGTCAGAGTCGCGATAGTAATGGTTGGGAGTAGTAGGTGGACTGAAAATATCGCGGGAAGGTTGTGGTGGTTCCCTTCCTCCCCGACTAGAGCTGCTGTACGACATTGCACTCTATACGAAGAAAATAGATTGTCAACAGTATAAAGGGCTTTTCCTGAGACTCTAGTCTTTCACATAAAAAAAAATGTAGGTTGTTTTCATATATTGGCTGAAGCAATAAAAACTTTACATTCAAAATTATTCTTTACTTTTTAGTTCATTTTATAATAAAAATGTATTTTTTAGGTTTTTAATCTATTTTTTTAAATTTCCACTTTTTAATCCTCCGTCTTCCTCCATTTTGTGTGACCACCATATTTGATGTTAAGTGACGTTACACAGTTTAGTGTACTATACTCGTCATACACTTTCATGTGATACACATACCGAGTGGGTTGTAAAGAAAAAGGTAGTCCACTATTTTGTGTTGGCCGCCATTTTGAATTTTAAATGACGCCACATAGCTAATTGTATTCTACTTGTCATAACTTTTATTTGATATCCATGTTGGGGGTCGGAAGCACAATTGCAAAATTCGGCCGCCATCTTAGTACCGCCATCTTGATTTTTTTACTAAATGGTGAGATTGCATTGTCACGCAAACTATTGTATGTGCAAAATTTGAAGTTTATCGGTTAGGAAGAGAGTCTAATGTCTAAATCAAGTTGCAAGATTTGTTTACATGGAACAAACATACATACAGCGCGTCAGACTGCAATAAACACAAGAAAGCGTTAGATCTACTTACACCATATCACTGTCAGAATCAAACGACCAATGAACAATTTCACAAATGATCTAGTTCTCCAGCGTTGCACAATTCAATTAAATACTCCAATCAAAATAAAAATGCATTTATTTCGACGAAAAGTGGAAAAATGCAGGCAGCAATGAAGCAATTCCGGAAAGAATTTAATTTCCTCTGAATGAACCTATTTCCTTCAAGAAAGACAAATGACAACTTTTAAATATTCAGAAGAATGCTATAACGTTCAACGCTAAGTGGGAATACCCTACTTAAATGCATTCTGGTGTCAACAATCAAGAAACTTCCCAAGAATTTTCACTCCATTACAGCAGGCGTAGGAGGAGCGAAATCCGAGAAAAAAATCTAGGAAAAGTCGGAAAGTAATTTGATCCATTTTGAAGCGAACGCAGAACGAAAATTCCATCGTCAAAATATTTTTAGATTCCACATTTTTAATTAGTTTAGAACGCAAAAGAAAACAACCCTCTCTGTTTTTTAATTAGCCAAGGACCGAAACTTCATAATATACAACAAAACTGTGACAAGCACATCCTGTCAATCCTTTTATGCTTTATGCGAATCATCATAATCCCGTGAGCGTTCTTCAATTTCACCAAGAATGTCACCCACGGCAACATGTGACGTGGAAATTAAAGTAATGATGCCATAGCAGAAGAGGGGTAAAAGGATCCAGCAGGAGCCATTGGGTTCGGGCTAACGAGTGAAACTTTATTCCCACAACATTAAATCTGAACAAGGACGAGATGACAAGCAACGAACTGTGATGATGCTGGGGTTTAGTAAGGAGTGTAAGGACGGGCGCAACTACAAAGCAGAGTAAGTGTATAGCCGGAAGCACATTTTGTCACAGAACCACGCACTGAAAACGGCTCCCCTGAAGTGGGCGCACCACCGCACACACTGAAGGGTTCGCCGGGACGTGTGCCGGTTATTATTGCATATCCTTAAGGCTCATCTGAATATGTAGGACACATTTGGGTCACTGTAAAGCGAGCACATGCCGCTAAGCGCGCTTAAGTATATGGTGTATGTGGCGCAAAAAAATTTGCATGCGGCACTCCCCAGCTCATCCATTATTGCATGCCGCACGTCGAGACCGATTACGGAAGCAATTCACAAAGTCGAGCACAACGAAAAAAAAAACCAAATGCATAACATCAAAACGGATGCAAATTGAATCCTTTTACTTGTTGCTATATTAGTGTCGTGTCCTTTTTGCTGTTTTGTTGTTGTTTGGTGTGCGCCTTTCTCAGCCCGAGTCGCTACAAGTGCCGCTCTGATTTATGATCTCAAATTGCAGCTACGATATGAGGAATTACTTATTCTATTCCTCGGTCGTATCTCAGCTTACACGGCTCATCGCACCTTGAATTACGAGCATGTATCACATCAGTAAGCCCCTGAATTAATATTCCTCAGACATTGTCTGTCCATCCCCCGCAGTATAAACCCTATTCACGTAGGAATCTCTCTCGCTCTCGGATGGCGTAGCCCACAGCCCAAATCCTACATCCATATATATCTGAGATCATACGCTCCACATCCACACATCCGCAGGATTTTTCCGCCATTAGATTCGATTCTGAATAGAATCACAACGCCGCCTCAGTGTCTTCCGAAAACTGTTGAAATCCCTGGTGCCAGTTAACGCTCCCCAGCCATGAGCCCCACGTTCAAGTTGTTATCGGAAGAGAATAGATGGACTTTGTTAAAGTTACAGACAGGCATCCAGAGGCGAAGGCCATAAGGATTTTCTATGGAATCTATGATAGTTGGCAAAACCGTGGGGGGATGTGCGCATGAATATTCATTTGGGAACTTTATAAGAACTTCCCCCAACCCCCACCTGAAAATATATTACACGGGGCCAACCGCATCAACTCCCTAGGAAAGTTTCAGCTCGGTCGGGCTTTTGACTGAACACCATGCAAAGCTAGCTGGGATTAACGTCCCGTAAAAACACGAAATCGAATTTTTGTTCACCTTTTTATCAAGATGCTTTCTAGGTCAACTGATCCTGTCTTCAAGGAGCTTTGTGAATTTATGATGTTTATTATACCACCGCCAGAGAGTGCCACTCCCAAAATGTTCTTCGTTCTCCCTTCGTTTTCCTGAGAAAACTCTGAGCCCCCCGATTGCAGTTTCTCTCTTTTTTCCTTCGTGTAGAGACAAAAGCCTGCCGCTGACAAGCTGGCCTTGGGGAAAAGCCCCCACTAATGTAATCCTTCGCACAAATCTAGAGCTACAGAAGGGAATCCCGCTAAAGGTCACAGGTCAACAAGTCATCGATTTACATTACTGCGAGTTCTTCTGATGAGAAACTTGCTGGAGGGTCTTATCGTCAAATTTAGAAGGGATTTTCAAGTCTAGATCCGCTTCGAGCTAACGAATTATGGTGCAGGATCCTTTTAAGGATTTTGACTTATTGAAATTACGTGCAAGTAAAATTTTAATAACGAACGATTCGTATTATAGGCCACCTTGGTTTTGAAAGTAGTCAATTTAGGTGAAATTGTTGTGAGGATGGATAATTCTTCGAGACTGGTCACGCTAGTGTGTAAAATTCAACTTTAACCTTCAAGTCTCTGTTTCAAGTACTGCAGTAGAACAAGTCTTTGCCGATTAATTAGGATATGCAATAGTATATTTCGGCACGTTGATTTGAATGCACTAAAACCCACGGTGATGACCTGGCATCAATGAAATATACGATGGTAATCTAAAAAGTTTTCACCCTCAACTTAAAGATGGCGCTGTCTCAACTTAAAGATGGCGCGTTCTGTTGCTATGTGCGTTCCCTTTGCATTGGAGCAAGTATGCTGGCTTTTTTCGTATCGGTGATCAATGTTCAATGACATGCGACATTTTAGTCTTGGTCTCAAATACTTAAATCATGGAATTTAGTGTGGAGAGAGTGGGTTCGACCAAGATGGACTTTTCGGAAAGTGGCCGCACAGAAATAGGTTCGAGTGTATTTCAAAATTTTGCGTTGAATTTTAAAAATATTTGTTTCACGTCCGTCAGATCTATTAGAAAGTCTTAATCCCACCTTCTTCGGAAAGATTTAACGGGTGACGGCGAATGGCGAGCTCCCCGGCTCACACAACAGAGTTTTAAGTCGGTTGGGCTGAGGGTTAGCAACCCGCTCCCATAAAAAACACCCATTCGGCTAACAATACCTCGGAACCGGATGGACAACTCGACGAGGGCTTTTGCTTTTCGAACAAGGACATGAATCGGATATAAAATCAAGTTCATGGTACTCAGCGATACCAGATGGCCTGACGCAGGGGAACACATCTGCCCCAACGGTGAGTTCTTCTTATATTCTGCAAGAAACGAAACTGAAAACCGTAGGAGTGGTGTTGGCGTAATACTCACCAAAGAAGCCAGGTCCAGCCTTATTACCGTGCGCCTGCGTACCAGAATAAGAAGTACTACGGTAGTTCAATGCTATGCTCCAACTGAAGACCCAGAAGATGACATCAAAGACGAGTTCTATATGCGACTGAATGAGGTTTTTCGCTCTATTCCAAGGGGAGACATCATTGTTTTGATGGGTGACTTAAATGCACAGATCGGCCGTCACAACACTGGCTTTGAACAAACAATTGGATATCAAGGCCTAAGCCAAGTTACCAATAACAATGGTGAGCTTTTCGTTGACTTTTGTAGCTCCCACCAACCCTTTGTAGGTGGAGCTTACTTTTGCCACAAGGAGATATACAAAGAGACCTGGTTATCGCCCGATGGTAGACCGAGAAACGAGATAGATCACGTGGCCGTCAGCCGCAGATGGAGAAGTATTCTGAAGGATGTCAGAAGCTTTAGGGAAGCAGACACTGGAAGTGACCACCATTTGGTAGTAGCAACAATTCGCCTTAAAAATGCAGCAGTCAGAAACGTCCAATCGTAGACGGGTTAACGAAGACCTTCTGCGGGAGAGTATTAAAAGACGAGAGTTTGCTGGAAACCTGCAACAAATATTAAATCAGCAAACCCTTTCTAACGACACAAATATTGAAGAGCTGTGGAGTACGACAAAGGGCGCTATATTGACGGCTGCGGACACGAGCATCGGTTATGTCCAAAGAAACCAGCAACACTGGATCTCGGACACAACCTGGCAAAAAATAGAACGCAGAAGGGTCCTCAAAGACAACGTAAACTCTACAAGCGACCCGGAAAAACGTAACGAACTTGAACGGGAATACTCCCAATTATACCGGGGGGTAAAGAGAAGTGTCCGGCGTGATAAAAGGCAGCAGATATGTAAATGAGTTCGCAGAATAAGTTGTAAACGCGGCAAACACAGGCAACAGTACAGTGCTGTACCAAATTACTAAACAGCTCTTGGGAAAGCACTCTACTAAAAAGCATGATGTTAAGAGTGCGGACGGAAGGCTGCTGTGCAGCGACGAGGAGCAACTCCAAAGATGGAGAGATTACTTCTTTGCCGAATTCACTTGCACAGGAACCTCAGGAAAACAGCAAAAATGAACAACTCTTGGTTTACTAGTAGAAAGATTGCATTGAGAACTCGCTTTGCCGGATAATGAGTCTTCCCTTCATATTCTCTGTGAGTGTCCCACGTTAGCCACTAGGTCGATTGCTGAACCTGTTCAAGCGGCCTGGCCTACAAATATGAGTAATAGAGTATATTACAATAGACGAAGTGAAGTGGCCATGGTCGTCGCTCCGATGAAACAGCATGTGTCATAGCAAATGACTGCTGATGGCGCGGGGAGTAGGAACTTATACCAATCGGAATATACAAGGGGAGACCCAATCAGCCACCCAGTCAATCGCAGCATGACAAAGGAAGTGAAACGAGTCTACCGAGGTGCAGCTAAGGCAGCAGAGCATCCTGGGCCAGATGATGAGTAGAGTATGGTGCAAGTTGCGTTGAACTCCATCAAACTGAGGCTCAAAGAAACAAAACTTTGGACAGGCAGTCGCACGCATTCTCGCTGCTATAGCAATGTAGGTTAGGTTAGTTTATAATGGCTGCGCTGCTGGTTTAAGCTCATACACTTACGCCAAAAGGATATGCCCATTGTGAAGCCATAGTGATCCCACTTTAAACCTGTTGTTAAAGTGCGGAGTACTCCCGCCATAACTGAGTGCTTGTCTCCCGAGGCTCTATAGTGAAATGGTCCGCCTGAGACCATAAGAGGGCGAGGTTAATTTGACCAAAGTGCATTTATTAAGATTCCTCCAATGCTTTTCGCTTGTTGGATTATGTGCTGTTTGCATCGGAGTTTAAAGGTGGGCCAAGGCATACCAACCAACTTTTCTGGAATGAGAGTAGCGGTCGTGCTTTTCCTAGGCAGTTCGTCAGCTTGCTGGTTGATTTGCAAAACAGCCTCTTGTATGGCTAGAAACTCCTGCCATGATCGGATTGTCAGAAGGAGACTTCAATCCAAAGCTCTGGGGAAAAGACGTAGGAACTAGAGATACGCCGAATATGGGTTCAACCGAATACGAATATTCGGCCGAATATTCGGTCAGAAATGTACCGAATCGAACGTTCGGCCGAATTATTCGGTTCATTTTGCGCAGTAAACAGGTTCATATAGGTCGACGAAGCGCTCTGCAAGTAGCAACGTTCGCCCACCCCTCAATGCGCTCACTCAATGCGCCGCACTTTTTTTTATTGCAATTTCTCGCGTGAAAGAGTAATTATCGCCAAAAAATAAAGGACAAAAGCAAGAATGTGGGGAAATGACAATTCCATAAACATTGAGGCCCCTCGCACATGAGTCGACTGATTTGCAATCACAGTTTCAAACTGGTTTCACCATTGTCACGCTCACAACCAGTTTGCAACTAAAATGAAACCTTTGTCCCACACAAGCTCAACTGATTTTTGATCTATCGGTGACCTGTGCTCACGAAGTTTTTGTTGAATAAACTTTGACACGTACAAATGCAACCACGCAACTGAAACTTGTGACATTTCCAAGGGTACATGCGTTGCATTCGGTAACAGACTATATAGAGGTGTGTGTATTCAAATGCGATTTGGCGGAATATTCCGTGAATGGAAATCATACAACGCAAATCTTGGTCTACGGTTAAAATAATACTATTTAAATATTCGGTAATTATTCGGCAAACTAACCGAATATTCGGCCGAACACGAACATTAAAAAATACGCCGAATATGCCGAATACGAATATTCGGCCGAACATTCGGCGCATCTCTAGTAGGAACCAATGCTTACATTCTCACAATTTTCCTTTAAAAAGACTGGCCACGGTACCCAAAACTTTACCAAAATACGAGAAAATGCGATTTCGATTATTGTGATCATTCCATCCCAGATCGTCAGATAAAGTTATACGCAAAATTTTGAGAGAAGGATTGGGTCAGGCTGTCCATTGAGACAAAATGAATATGGGTGCCGATTTTATTAGAGATATGGTAGTATGTACTTCGTTTTGAAGCCGTCGAATTCTAATGAATATTGCGTTCTCAGTGAAGAATAAGTTCTATGTCTCTATTGATAGAGGTGACAGATGATTGTCTTAAATATTGTCGAAGACGTAAGAGAGACGCAAAGTATATACCATTTTCAACGAAACTGTGAAGTGAATTGTTGGGGATCATTTATGAACAAGTAAAGAGCCGATGGTAGAATTGAATCTGGGAAACACCGGCCGAGATTGTGTGTGGTTTAGATCCAACGGTGCATAATGGCTCTACCATAGGTGCAAAGTTGACTACAGGCAGACGTGGCAAGTATATTCCCATGTAACAAATTCTAATTATTTTATTATTTAGCAATCGAGAAAACGCACAAAAAATATAGTAGTTTGGGGCCTCGGTAGTCTAGAGGTAAGGCGCCTGACTGCTATCCCCAGAGGTCCCGGGTTCGAATCCCGGCGGCGCCACGGTCTTCGCCTTTTCTACCTAACCTTCCTTCTTTCTTCTTCCCTCTTTACATTCCTGATTCCACTGTCATAGCCTTCCTAGCCCATCCCCGCTCCACCAAGCGCATGTCATCGATTGGTTGATGAGATTCAACTCGTTTCAGGAGGAATAACACTCCAGCGAGTTGTTCTCGACGCCCCCATGTCAGAGTCGCAAAATGGTTGTGAGTAGGTGGAATAAAAATATCGCGGCTAGGTTTGTGACAGTTACTTCCTTCTCTTCTCTCTATCTTCCGGCTAGAGCTGCTGTTCGACTTTCACTCTATACGAAAAATAGATTGTCGACAGTACAACGGGACTTTCCCTTAGCCTCTAGTCTGTCACATAAAAAAAAAGGTCGTTTTACTGAGATATACTGTGTAATTTTCCATGTTAATGCCCAAAAAATTGTTAGATCTCAAACTACTCTCACGTGAGGCAGGCTTAAGACTTAAAATCCAAATTACATCAGTTACTATCACTTCTGCTCCCTTCAACATACCCTAAGGATTGTACATTAAAAAAAACAAGCCCTTATTCTAGTATATGCAAAAAAAAAGTTCTGTTAAAATGCGATAACATATCGAAATCACCGGCAACTCCAATAATTCACCATATTTTATTTGTCTCAATAATAAACAAAATTACAAAGATCGACTTTTTCACATGCTCCGTAGAAATGTGTGCTCACAACCGATTGCCGTTCAGTCAATGGCAAAAACGCGAAATCCGTTTTTATGAATTATTGAAGAGACCTACTTCAGCTGGAACAACGCCCAATAACAATGCAATAATATGTCAGGAAATAATAAATCTTCTAGTTACCCTTAATATTCCTGTCACAACCCACCAAAAAACATGATTTTCAATGAGCGTTTATTCGCAATGAATATGTTATGTCATGAAGAGCCCCGCCTGCCGTGTGTGCCCAAAAAGTGTGGTTCAACTTTCCCCAATTTCGATAGGGGAGAGCTTAAGAAAATTTGGGTTGTTCCAATAGCCGAGGAACTGGCAGCAACGTCCTTAGGTTAGACCACCTGAAATTGAGTGCAATCTACCTTAATGTGCGTGTTGAGGGTGGAGAAAGAAAACACACAAATGCTGGACTTCATTATATTGAAATGTGCCGGGAATCTGTTATCGGCCAGTCCATCATCTTCACATTTGACACTAACCAGGTTCAGAAGAACTCGCTTGGCGCGCTTCGCCTTTCCACTTTCCTTTTCGCAACATAAAAAAGTATTTCTGAACATTTTTATCGGCATTTAAATCTGATGACGTAGCAATCTCGGGAACGAAATCAGAGTCAACCCTCTTCCGCCCCCGCTGCCCCTCCGGGCGCACGTGGTGTTATGACGATCAAATCTAGAATAAAGTTGCTCGTAAAATTCGAGGACAAGTTAATAAATTTCGAGGGTTCCCAGCACCTGTGTGATGCGTGCACACACATCAAGGAGGACCGACGACGACGACGACGACCGGCTAATAGATGCCGTCATTGTATAACACCTTTATAGTTGAGAAACGCTATACGCGCGCGAGAGAGAACAGAAATAGGAGCGCGCGGAATGGGGCCCGAAAATTTAGGCGGGAGCCGGGCATGGGGAATAAATTTCTATTATTAAATACAATGATTACAAATTAATTTTTAATTACGCGCTCCAAATACCTGCGGCCTGCAGCTGAATTGTTCACTACGTTCCGTTCCGTACGGCACGATGTGTATTCAGCAAACGATTACGTGAAGTGACGTCGATTCGGGAGGTGCGCTACAGAAATAGAAACGAGATTGAGTGCCAAGACAACAGCCACAGCTAACATACTTAGCTGAAATTTTCATTAATGACGTCATGTCTAAACGAAATTGCCATGAATTTCGAAAATATTTCAGTTCACAATGAAAAAGTGGTGGGGAGCAAGATAGATTCCTCCTAGCTGGCTTCCGTGGGAACTGACGCACCTCCGGCTGTGATGGGGCGGGCTATGGGCCCCAAATTTAGCGCTCTACCCCGTCACCGATTTAGCCGTTGTGTCTACTTAAAGTTAACGACGTCCCAGATTATATGCGAACGGATTTTCCCGCCAGAACTACTGGCCTACTATCTCGACTAGTCGATCGACAACCAAACAAGTCTTGAAATGCACTTCCGAAAGTCACTTCTCCAACTTCTCCAAGTTATTGCAGATCCGGTAAAAGTTGCGATTCGAAATTTATTAGGTGCTAATTTAGTTTTGGGTAGCATGCGAGTTAACCGATTACGAAATCGATTTATACACCGGAGGTGCTCCCCCGCGCCGCAACCAACTAAGTAGAGGCACACGCTTCCCGGCCTCCATCGACGAAAATTGGGGCCCTCTCCTCGGGCCTCACTCATGAAGGAAGTGATTAAAGTGATTTGTGCTCATTAGATATCAAAATGAAAATCGTAATGGATTTTGTTGAGGTGGAAGAAAATTAGAAACGATTCAACCTGGGGTGAAGTATTTTCAGGGGTGGATATTTAGGATAATGACTGGGCTTCGCTCAGGGCTCTCACTCTCTCCCTCTCTCTCTCTCACTTTCTCTGTATATGGATCCAATTTCGGTTTTTGGGGACTTAATAATACCGAAGTTTAATCACTACATAAATTCCCATTTTGAGGCTAAGGTTTCTGGAACTAATTTACATTTGGCTGGAATTTGTTATTGGAAATTATTAAAGTGAGACGAAATTGCTCGGTGGAAACAATGAAATTTCAGATTTAGTTAAATGCTTGGCATTTTCCAAAATAAAAGATTTTTTTCTTTTTGATGGTGTGAAATCGGAGCAATAAAGTCGGCGATATCGATTCATTCGCACATATTTTTCGTAAATTGTAATTCGGGTATTAGTGTAATTATGGCAGGGAACACAGATTAAGTTTGTGCGTTAACATCTTGCTTAATATTGGTAAATAAGGTGATTAAGTGGTGATCAATTCCAGTTTTTTAATATCGCTAAATTTTTATTAGTTGAAGCGAGCATTTCATATTTTACAGGGCTGCCATCCATCCGGGTTTCCCGGATTTGTCCTAGTTTGGAGGGCGTCAGAGGCCGTCCGGGATGACTTAATCCAGTCGTTCAAGGAAACCAAGTTTTTAGTTATAAAACGACTCAATGTCCAACCGATTTTTTTCCAGATCAATATGACCAAGCAGGTACCGATAGAAGTTATTAAGTTTTAAGTAGTAATTAAACACTAAAATAAAAGATGGTCTGCTAGACACTTGGCACCGGCACAAATTCGGCCGATCTTTGTTTTCTAGTATAAAAATGTTCAAACTTTAATTTGATTGTAAGTTGGAACTCTTACTCGATAGGTCAGTTGCGGTTCCAAACCAACAACAACAAAATTTGTCTGCCAAGACTTTAGCTCAATATTTGACATATTTTTTTTTTACTCCGTAAGTACTAAATTTTAAGGGTTATTCCAAGCTCTTACTCGGTAAGTTTCCCAAGTTTCTGACCTGTCCGAGGTTGTGTCGTAGGTTTCATAGCAAGAACTTTATACCAGAAAGGGTTGCTAGTCCTTCGCTGGTAGCCGAATATATAGTTGGTTATCAATTCGATACGACTCGACGCACAGTGGGGCGAACGGCCTGTTTCGGTGAACAAAAGTCGAAAATCGAGGGTCGGAATTTTGCTGTTTGTGGAATGCAGTCGTGTACAGGAAGCTTTGGTGCATTAGAATCCCGAAGGACAGGTCACAAATATCGACTTCCTGTTTTTCTACGGCAGTCGAAAGTTATGGTTGTCGAGCAAGCACGCGCGACGCTCCGCTGCCAGTTCGAAAACGAAAAGTTAAAGTGCGCACCAATCGAAGACAAATTGAGGGGCTAAAAAAATAAGCATGGAAATTGACAATGAAGGTATGTAGAATAAAAATGTATAGATTGTAAGACGAAAAATATTTTCCTTCTTTTCGAAAATAAACGTTGAAAATGGCACTTAAATTTGCACTTTTGCGGTCGAAAAATAGTGATAACATTGTAACAACCTCGAGCAACCCCGATGACTTTCACACGAAACTGTGCGTAATAGTATCTAGTTTAAGCCTTCATTAATGCCGTTTGCCTAAATTCGCCTAACGCATTTGTAGCCACGAAAAAGTAACACGGCGCACGGTGGAAAATGGCAGGCTCGTTCCAATGAAGAGAAAAAAAAGTATCAATTCGTAAAGCAGATATTCAAGCTGAATTCAAGAGGACTTTAGGGTTGAATATCGATGTTCCAAAACAGGGGTTTGGCAATACAAACGACGGCAATACAGCCAGACGTTTCTTCGATGACGTTTCTTTGGCGTCAAAAATACTGAAAATTGACGAGGAATTAATAGCCAATTGCAAAGTAATTTTGCAAACAATTTCATGTGGCTTTGCAGTAAATATCGAAAACTTTAAAATATATTGCTTGAATGTCGCGAAGAAATACGTAGGCTTGTATTCCTGGTACCCCATGCCAACCTCAGTGCATATTGTACTAATGCACAGAGCAGAAATTATAGAAAGGGCTCCATTACCGATAGGCCAATTATCCGAGGATGCTCAAGAAGCACGAAATAAAGACATTCGTCGCTATCGCGAAAATTTTGCACGAAAATGTACGCGCGAAAAAACGATGTCAGACATGTTCCATCGGCTTCTGGCATCTTCGGATCCACTAATTACTAGCTTAGAGAAACTCAAAACGAAAGACAGTAAACCCCTACCTTCCGAAGTTACAAACCTTTTACTTCCCTTAGCCGGTTTGGATATTAATCAAAGTGCGATTGAAACAGACACAGATACATGTAACGACGACGATTACGATTTTGACATTTGATTGTATTATTAAGCTATGTAAGTATAATACTTATTAGATATAATTTGTTAGCGTAGAAATAAAATTGACATCGCAAGAAACTGAACGTTCAATGTGAATTTTAATAATCCCATATAAAATTCGTAATCAGCGACCCCGAAAACCTTCCAAAACACATTTTCAGCGCAAGAGCATATTTTTTTCCAAAAGACGTCCGCCATTTTGGATCCGCCATTTTGAATTTTGGAAATTTGACATCAAATTCGTAATCAGCGGCCCCGAAAACCTTAAGGTACCAAGTTTCAGATCGGTAAACTCATTTTTGGACTTTTGTTCACCGAAACAGGCCATTCGCCCCACTGTGCGACGCGACGGTTGGATTTAAACTCGTCAGAAAACATATTCATTAAATATATAAAAAAATATATATCCGGGGAAAAAACTCCATTTCACCCAAATATCCGGGGTTTTTGTAGTTTTTGTCCGGCCTCGGCAATTTAGGCGATGGCAGCCCTATGCAGGCAGCTAATGAAACATTCTTTCTAATTTACACAATGAAAAATATAATTACACAAATTTAAAATTATTAGCGATTTTAGTATAAGCACCTAAATATTCAAAAGCATTAAATTTAAAATAAATATCGCTTCATAGGTTTTGCTAAGGCCCTCGTCGTCAACAGATAAATATCATATTTAAGGTTATCCATGAATGAAGTTAATCCTTATCATAAACATCAATCTGGTCCATTCTGCATCAAATTTAAGATTAATGTTAATTGATGACTTTACACCGCAATTTCTCATGTGTAAAATCTTGAAATCCGAGATAATTCAAACATGAAATCTAAGAGATTTTTCAGTTAGATTACAAGAACGGAGATGTGATCAGCTTTAAGAGTCGCGATAAAGAGTCGCACTGATTTTGGAATATATTGCGAATCTTGAAAATTCGCATACTTTACTCGGGTTATTGTTTAAGTTTTTTCTGATAAACTAAGATTAAAGAGATTTCGACTAACGGTAATCCGTGATTCGAATTATTGAAAATCCTCGTTGATGTTTACGGGCCTAAGTATGTAAGCGATGATTTGCATATGTACATTTTCTCTAAAAAAAAAGACAAAACCCGATCCGAGTTGTATTGTAATGATTTTAAAAGAAGATATGTTCACAATTTTTTTTATAAAAAAAACATCAAATTAATTTTGAAGAGTAATACTCCTGAAACTCCTAAGTCGTTTGGTCCAACGTCTGGGTGTGAAAGGAGGATGGTGGTCGACCTGCCGAATTGACCAGAATCGAGGAGCCGAAGAAACTAGGCAAGAAATCGCATACTAATTATATTCATAGGCTAGTCGGCGAGAAGGAAAAAATGACAAAAAGTGCATGGATACACGAACTAACTATTCACGAAATAATGCTACTGCATCCAGGAAGCCGATGCGCCAGCACTGGGAACCAGAGATGCTGGTGAGAAATGGATTACTGGCCGAATACCCAAATTAGTCTCACCGAAAATGGAAATTCAATTTGCCGCATGGAATGTACAAACAGGACATCACATCGGTCAAAAGGAAATCATAGCAATAAAATTGGTAAAATGCAGAATATCAGTTTCTGCGCTTTCGGAACAACGATTTACCAGATTCGGGACATTGACGATCGTCCCGCCAACAGTCGACGCAACAATGACGCTTTACTATCCTGGTGGTAAGAAAACGAGAGGCCGGCGTCGGGTTTATGGTCACTCAAAGGGTTCCCAGCAGCGTTATTGAATTCCAGCCGATATCCGAGCGCTTGACGGCTATAACCATCAGTGGAAAGATCAAGACCCACATCGTATCCGTTAATGCGCTAACCGAGATCAGCCCGGACACGAACAAGGACGAATTTTACGCCCAGCTTTAAAAGACGCTGGATATAATAGCTCGAACCGAATTAATAATACTCGCGAGGCACTTCAACGCACATTCAGGAGCAGATCGAGCAGGCTGGGAAGGAACTATGGGCGAATTTGGACACGGAGTAATTAACGACAACGGCTTACGCATCCTTTCATTCGCATCGTCAAACAAACTAATTGTTGGCAACAGCATTTTCCGTCATCCACTCAAACACCAAGTCACCTGACGAAATATATCCGGCAAAGACTCGGAGATGTTAGACTACGTTGCGATCAACGCAAGATCCCGTTCGACGCTTAAGGACGTATACGTGCAATGCGTGGGCCCGATTGCGGATGGGATGCGATTACAAAAAGCGAAGAAAATGGCGCCACCACCAGCCAAGAGGAATTGGGCGAGCCTACGGGACCTGACCATCGGGCGGGAGTTTCAAATGACATTATCCAACAATTCGAGGCGCTCGAAATACCGGATAATGCTGATGTAGAAGAAAGGCAATTGTCGTGTCCGAATTTACCCATGGTTCGTTCCCAGCTGGTTCGATCTGCTCCTGAATGTGCATTGAACATTGATGCACAAATATAAACAATTTGAAAGTGTGTTTTAACTTATAAACATCGCAAAAATAAAATTCTGATGTCATCTCACGCATGCGACGTAACATTTGGATTTGATCAAATTCCATTACGCAATCAACTTTACTACAAAAAAGTTCATTAACACTAATTCGAGCTGAATTTCCTCCCTTCAGAAGCAATTCGACGGATTCCTTTTCGGTTTATTAATAATTTTGATATTCTCTTCCGACTACTAAAAATAGATCGTACGCTGCCACTGGCTTCGGAAAATAAACACGATCAGCAAGATCAGCAACAAGATCTGAATTGAAGAAGCAACTTCGCGCCTACATCAGCCAACGTTGATGAAATTAAGCCTTGAGATATTTTCCAAATATTGTTAATATTAATTTGTAATAAATATAAATAGCATTAATTTACAAAAATGCTGAATGGACGATCTTGTAGTAGAGGGTTTAATCACAACAACAAAAATTGTCTATTTTCACAAATGAATTTATTTTATAATAAATTTGAGAACATTTAAAAAACGACAAGAGACAAATGTTTTGAGATTTAAAATTAGGGAGAGAAAAAATGCCGATCCTGTTTGAAGAATTTTAAAAATAAAACATCCTACGAATATTACTTTTCAAAATTTGTCAGTCTGTGCAGAGGTGGGTTCGTGATTTAAATCGAATTCTTATAGCAGATGACATTTAGTATTTTTGTGCTGTTATGTGAGACCAGATAGAGCAAAGGTCATAACAGTTTTAAATAAATGGAAACCGTATTCGTATACAATGGGATGACAGTGATCTGATCATTTCACAATATTGCTTCTATTAAATAGCGCAGATTCAATTTTTTTTAAATATTTATTATTTGTTTCCATATTAGCCAATTGAGAGATCAGCAGGGGGGCGGGCAACAACGTACCATAGATATCCTTTTTTAATATCCGTGCATTGACATTATTCATTACACATCATACATATGACGAATTTTACGTGGTATTTAAAGTGACACTATTCGTCGTAACGTCGAATTTCCGTCGTAACGACGTTCTCATGTGTAGAGAGTATAAGAGCTCTAGGCTCGGTGATGATGTGCTGTAAGGTAGTGGAGTGACGCAGAGCTGAGCTACAGAGCCGGTAGAATTGAATTGAATCTCGTTCTAGGCCATATGACCATACCATAGGACTAAGAAAGCTGATTATCTAGACCAACGGTTCCAACCAGTTCTCTCTGGCACGTGAGATCTTTAGAAGAAAGGACCCCGAACCTTTTCTTATTTTCTTGAATTTTTGCAAGTTGATAGTTCTCAAAATGTAGATCAAAAGACTCAATGGGCGGGCGCATTAACCCTCCTTCACCCCGAAAAATCACCCAGAAACGGCTATGGGTATATAACTGATTTCTGAGTGTAAATAAGGGTAAGATGGTCAATGGTTGAAGTGTCAATGGTTGCCTCAGTCGTAATTAAGTAATCAGAAAAATCCATAGGATGGGTCGTACTGGGGGTGGAGGGACGTTGAGGGGAGGGTTTGGATGGTCGGTATTTGAAGGGTAAAAGCGGGGGTTGTTTGGGGTATCTAATGGCTGAACTGCAAGAATGAATTTTTTCACATTCAGAAATCAGTTATGTCCCCATAGCCACTTGTGGGTGGTTTTTGGGGGTAAACGAGTGTTGATGGGGCTTTGTGCCCCTTGAGATTTTTGATTTTCATGTTGAGAACTATCAGCCTGCAAAATTTTCAGAAAATTACCCGAAAGCCTTTTTCCATAGAAAATGTCCAGGGCCCTTAGAAAAAAAAATATTTTTCGATGAAATTCGTCTAGTTTAAATTGAATATTAAAGGCATATAGCAACACTTGTGTGTTCATAATTTAGTACTAATGTTAAAACCTACACTATTGTAGTAAGCTACACTATGCGTTATTTCTTTTATTATATACACAAACCGGTTTTATAGACAAGAGGTCGTAAGGCTCAGCCTCAGAAAAGCTGTCAGTGCTCACCCAACTATCACACTAATTATAGCATCGATTCTCAGTGGTCTGAGAAAATTCTCATTCGCGTTTATTGTACAACTACATAAGCACCACAATCGTTACACGAAAAAGAGGCAGAAAAATGATTATTTAGTGTAATACCTACATTATACACAAACCTGTTTGAGTAGAGAGCTAAGTAATTCAATAGTGTGATTTAACCCATCAAACCATCTTTCACTTCAAATGCAGACTAAAAATTTAGTGTTGGGTAGAACACTATTATGACTTGTAAGAGATGATTCTTTTTTCTTTTAAATCAGTGCAATGTCATACTTCAAATTAGGCAAGGTGTCATTGTAATGCCAAACTGACAAAAACAATCAAATTAAAGAAAGACGAAAAATAAGTACCAATGAAGCACTTTTTTACGAGTTTAATTCAAATATACATTAATAGTCTATTGATTATGTCATATAGAAAGGAACTAAGACGTTCACGGGGTTTTATTGCAGGAATCGGTCAATGGGTCATTTAAGAAGAGAAAACCGCGGAGTGCTATTAAATTAGAGGGTGGAAATTGGAGATAGGGGTCAAAATGGACCCTTTTTGGGTTTTGCCATATATCTCGTAAACGAAGCAAAATTTCGATTTATTTTATATAAATTTTTTTGTAGAGAATTAAATTTCCTATGGAAATGGTTTATTTAAAAAATTTTGAAAATTTTTTTTTTATGCCGAAAATGTTGAAACAAAAAGAAAAAAAAAGCCAAAATTTCGATGTTTTTTCCCTTTTTTACTTTTTTGCCAATATCTTTTTTTTGGTTAGAGATAGGCATAGGTATTGCTTTATATAAAATAAAGCAGATAAAATTTCCTTTAAAATGATGGGTCGAAAAAATTTTTTGGTTGAAAATTCACCGAAATATGGCCACTCGAACATAGCTTTTTTTATTTTTACCTCTTTTATACCGACATTGGAGATCGATTTTTAAATCTAGTGATTATAATGTCATCTTTATACTTGTCCTTCAACTTCTGCAAGATCCATTTATCACTCGGTTTTTCGCCCGTATAATCAGCTAAAATCTCTTCCAAAGAAAATTGGCATTCATCTTTGTGCTTATCGAGAAAATTAACTATATGTAATGTACCACCATCGAAGTACAGTCACTTTCGCATTTTGTGAAACGCCCGCTTGATAGTTCCAATTTTCGATAGCAATTTTTGTGATACTTGGCTTGAAGCGTAGGCACATTTCTTACATGTTCAATTCGAGCTAATATATTTTGACTTTCGACATCTTTTTTATTTGAAGCCAATTGGATAATATTATCCATACATTCTGAATTTTGCATTACGTTTACTTCACCTGCACAAAATAAACATTATAAACATAATAAATCTAATAAACATTAAAAACCATTAAATTCTTGATATTGATTATATAGGAATAACAAATTATAATGAAATAGTAAGTATAAACATTACCGAGTGAAAGACGCCGATATTTACGTTGATTCTTCGCATAATAAGAACCCCCAGCATTCGTTCCACAAATAACACATAGTTCAGTAAAATCAAAAACTGCTTTTGCCTTTGTTCTGCTTGGGCCCGCAATCAAATCATCTGCTGACAATTTTCTTTTCTTAGCTGCAGCAATATTTGACTTAGAAATGTATGATTTATAGCATGAAGTGTGAGCTTTAATACTTTCAACGCTATTTAACTTTGTATTTACGTCATCATTTCTTTCTATACTAGCAGCAGTAACAGTTGCAATACTCTGCGCTTTTAGCACTCTATTTGCTTCAATTAATATATATTTCTTACAAAAAAAAACAATTCATCATTGTACAATATTCAAGAATCAATTAGGCTCAACGTACATATGCAAAATATATTGACATGTGAACGTATTAATTACAAATTTGTTTAAAATCACCATGGCCACATACATGGGTTGTACATTTATTAAACTACCTTTTTTAATTGAGTAATATAATAATTTTTTCAACAATATGAGATTGAAAACAATGTCGGTATAAAAGGGGTAAAAATAAAAAAAGCTATGTTCGAGTGGCCATATTTCGGCGAATTTTCAACCAAAAAATTTTTTCGACCCATCATTTTAAAGGAAATTTTATCTGCTTTATTTTATATAAAGCAATACCTATGCCTATCTCTAACCAAAAAAAAGATATTGGCAAAAAAGTAAAAAAGGGAAAAAACATCGAAATTTTGGCTTTTTTTTAAACTCTTTTCTTTACTTTCACTTCGGAGCATCAAATCTTGTAACGTTAATTTAACCGCCTTTTACTCAATGCAAATGGATGAAACTTTGCAGGCATACATATTCCCGATGACAATACACGAATATGACATTTTGTTACATTTTTTGTTATTGATTTTGTTGTTGAGTAACAAAAAACGATTTTTAATAAAAAATGCTTGGAATTATTCGTTCTACTCAATGTAGAGTCTTAAAATTCACTTCCATTCAATAAAAATTGGTAAAAATTAACAGACATGTGTATTTCCGACGAAAACACACGAAAATGATAGTTCCAAATTAAAAATGGCGGCCAAAAAAATATGACGGATTACATTTTTCTTTACAAGCCACTCGTTCGATATGGGTATCAAATGAAAAGTTATAACAAGTTGAATACAATTAGCGTCATCCTAAATTCAAAATGGCGGTAGAAAAATGGCGGCATAAAAGTGGCGGCCAACACAAAACAGAGGATCAATTTTTCTTTACAACGCGCTCGGCATGGGTATCAAATGGAAGGGAGTGACAATTAGAATACTGTTGTCTGTGTCCCGTCATTTCAATTCAAAATGGCGGCCAACACAAAATGGCGGTTTACCCTTTTATTTACTTCGCTCTCGGTATGGATATCAAATGAAAGTGTATTAAAGTGAGTAAGAAAGTAAACTGTATGACGTCGTTTTAAATCAAATATGGCGTTCACTAAAAAATGGCGGAAGACATAACATAGCTACCAATAGCAAATAAAAATATGATTTAAAAAGATGCAAAAAAATATGTTTCCAGTTTTTAGTTTTTATTGCTCCAGCCAGTATACGCGAGCACACTACTTTTCAAAATGTAAAAAAAACGTAGAGCGCTATTAGATTTTTGAGGGGTCATCAAATTGTGCATTTTTGGGTTGCACTTGAGAACTGTTGTAAAGAAACAAATACAAAACATGTAAAAAAGTTTCCTTATTTAACATGATAATCTAATTAAAAGTTTGGAAATTGTAATGTATTAATTAACGCTATTCGTTACTAAAAAGTAAAAAATAAAAAAAAGAAAAAAAAATTTTTAAGAAACTCTTTTCTTTACCTTAATATATTGATCAGTTGTGAACACAAAATTAATATAAATACTAAAAAAATCGACTAAAAGGTAAAAAATAAGAAGATTTTAAACAATATAAACTTTTAAATCAAAATGGAAAAAATCTCACACATTCCTTAAAGAAAAGCGTGGGGCGCCCATACCAACCTGAACTTAAAAAAACATGACTGCCGTGAGTACATTTTAACATTTCAGACAGCTACGAATTTTCACTAATTGAGCATTTTGTTTCATAAAAACGCACCCCACGCTTTTCTTTAAGGAATGTGTGAGATTTTTTCCATTTTGATTTAAAAGTTTATATTGTTTAAAATCTTCTTATTTTTTACCTTTTAGTCGATTTTTTTAGTATTTATATTAATTTTGTGTTCACAACTGATCAATATAAAGGTAAAGAAAAGAGTTTCTTAAAAATTTTTTTTTTCTTTTTTTTCTTTTCTTTTTGTTTCAACATTTTCGGCATAAAAAAAAATTTTCAAAATTTTTTAAATAAACCATTTCCATAGGAAATTTAACCCGCCGTATGCTACATGGTTTTTTGTGTACATAGTCTGCTACATGGGGTATTTCGTTTCCTTGTATACTTTAGGGTACTGAAAATGCTTTTAAAAATCTAACAAAATTTGGGTTTGCTCTTTTAAGTGTTAACTTTAATTTTTATTTGTTTTAATAGCCAAAGAATAACTTTCAATATTTTTAATTTTTAATAATTCATGCAAGAATAAGAGGAAATATGCAGATTTTAAAAAAGTCTGGGGCATTGAAATACCCCAGTAGCAGACGGCGGGTTAATTCTCTACAAAAAATGTTATATAAAATAAATCGAAATTTTGCTTCGTTTACGAGATATATGGCAAAACCCAAAAAGGGTCCATTTTGACCCCTATCTCCAATTTCCACCCTCTAATTTAATAGCACTCCGCGGTTTTCTCTTCTTAAATGACCCATTGACCGATTCCTGCAATAAAACCCCGTGAACGTCTTAGTTCCTTATTGCCCTGCTTTTTAAGACCTAATCAATAGACTATAAGCTGCTTCAGAGCAAGTAAGAAACTCCACAATGTAAACATAATATTGTACAATCTCTCCTAATTTAAAGTGGGAAATGTTGCTGCCGTAATGTAACATTTATTCTGGCCCATGTTATAAAAAGGTTGCTCTTCCTTGATCTAGACAAGCAGGCGCTCGGAGATCCTAGCCGTGCCAATCTAATCGATCCCATTTTTTACTACCACCAGCTGTTAGCTAACCAAATTTAGCAAGGCTTTTTTGTAGCTTAGAATTCGCCCTTTATTCTACCGGTCTGGCATGTCAAGTCAAATCAGGGTGCAATGACTGTAAGTCCGACTTGAAGGATAGACGAGAATAGGACAGGTTAGGGCACGGGTGGATGCTTGAGTAGATGTTGATCTGACTGTGCCGGTTACACAATCATCGGGGTTTCTACGAACGGCCAATCTAGACTTTACCTACTAACAACAACGGAACAATAATAATGTCCGAAACAGATGCGGAAGCGATATTGCCAGAATAACGGCAATTCCTCGGGGCCGTGGCCGCTTGGAGACAACGCTGCCAAGCTGGGTATTAATCAAAAGATCTGTTGTTCAATAGAAACACTTATTTACTTCTTATTTAAATGCCCAGTTCTATGTAGCTAAACCCAGTGCAGGGGATGTCGATGACCGTTTCTAGTGACTTAAGTATGAAGGGTGTCATGCCAATCAGCCTATAGTCCTTCGCGAATTCGGGACTTCTTCTCCCCTATCTTTGGGATGAAGACGTCTCTCGTCGTTCTCCAACTCATGGGGACATACCCGACCACAACGCAGCTCTTGAACATGACCATCAGCCATGGTACTACTACAGTTTCTGTAGCATGACTGTTAGTATGCCATCAAGGCTGGGCGCTTTGAAAGAGGAGAGGCTACTAATCGCCCAGAGGACCTTGTCCTTTGTAATAATAGCGGAAATCTCCTTCCAGGAGTGTCTCTGTCCATTCTATGATGATTCGACCTCGTAAACTCGGCCTGCGATTCTAAGCTCCTTTTGCCTTTTCATAAGGCTTCCAAAGGCCTAGTTTTCAACAACTATTGAAGATCTCTCTTGCTACTTCTTCAGTTTCGAGAGATTTTCATTCAACCCCGGGGAAAGGTTTTTTACTTCGTCTTATTGGGCAGGAGAACTTATACGCCGAGTAGATAGCATTTTCGAAAGTATTGACCCTATCTTCGATTTTCTCTATAAGGACTATAATTTCATGTGGGCACTCTCTACAGAGTTTAGCTCTTAGGGTCTAAAAGAACTTCTTCGAGTCACTCCTCGAGTTTCTGTGCGGTTTACCTTGAAGCATATCCATCGGTGGGGCCAAAAGAACACTTGATCTGATACCCTCTACTTTAAGTGTCTTCGTGTCCATGGATAGCGTGATGTCCAACACTTCCTCTCAACCTGGGAAATTCTCCATGCTTGGGAATACGAAGATTGAAGTGTTACCCGGGTTACATATCGCTAGGTTTTAATTAAGTGATATAATCGAATAGTAACTCTCCTCTCCCGTTATTCTCGTTGCTTTCCCAAAGCGTATGCCTTGCGTTGGCGTCACACCCTACGATCCGGTTGGCTCCACGCAATTGAAATCGCTTGCGACTGGAATAGAACAGTCGCATGGGACCAGTTGCATATTATACTTTCAAATCGGTCTCGTTTCTGCCGACCAGTGTGTGGATTCCCACTTCTATATACGGACATGGTAATGAAATAGTTGCGTACGCAAGGTGACATGTTCATATTGAAATCTATTTCAAAAAATTCCGCAAAAAAAATTATGGCGGCAACAAGATAAATTATTATTCCTAGAATTTTATGTTATACAAACGTTTATGTATGAATGTTCCGCCAAAGTTTTGCTAGGCTATAACTTTAAAGAGAACAAAACTACCAACAACCAGCAGAAAACACAGGCTTATAATATATTCAAGTTCATTTAACAAAATTAATTATTCGAGGGAAGATTTATCATTTGCCATATAACCATAAATTGTTATCATAAATTTTATCTATTTTTAGATAATGTTAATTAAAATCTTGTGGGTCTTGCATTTGAAGTTTCGTAGACATACATGTGACATATTGTAACTATTTTATAAGTTGAAAGTAATCCCTCGATGGTATTATATTCTAAAATCGAAAACTTTATCCACTCTTTTAAGAAAGCACTCCTTTAAGAAAACATCTCCATCGCATTTCTCAAATTTCTTCACACGAAGTTTACTTTGCATAGTTTTAGTTTCACCCATAACCCTTGACTAAAGATTCCAATCCCAATTCTCTACTCCAAGGCACTTGATCTCTATCTCTAATTTTTTCCTGATCCACAGCTTCCATTTCTATTACTGTTACAGCTCTACTCGCACGCCTTCATTCTATAAACAAAAGGAGTGCCACAAGAGTCCACTTTGCCACCCACAATATTTATTAATGGTCTCCAGTGTTTGGAAAAGTTTCACCAATTGACATCCATCTCGGAGCTAGTAATTGGTAATTCAAGAGACAGAATAAATTTACCCACTGAAATCTAAATACACACAGATTTAAATTCCATTCTTGCGGGTAGATGGGTCTGGGGTGGATTTATTGAATTTAACGCAAGTAATACTCCAACTTTGCGTTACATCACGCACACATTATCACGGGCGAAACTTTCCAAACAAGAAATGCGAGAGTTTTTGTTCGTGTTAAGGGTGTTGAAGTCTCTTTAATGGTTTTAACTGGAATGAGCCCATTAACCCTAGATTGTACCAACAGAATGGCTGGTACAGCAGCAGTAATCGAGGCAAATTTTCATTTGTTTTTATTTTATTTTCCCCAAATTGGAGCGCATCTTGCTGGGGCTGTCCTGGATTTTAAGAAGATTGGGAAAAGTAAAGGTAATAAATTTTTCGTTTATTAAAATTATTACAGTTTTGTGTTGTAGAAGACTGGATCCAATTTGAAAAAAAAAAGTAGTTTGAAAGTTCAATTTATCAAATTGTGTTATTTGTACAAGCAAACAGAGGACACTGAACTTTTTGAGATTCTGTTTGTATTGTCTTACTGCAGTGGTGAACAGAGGAAGACCTCACAATAAACGCCAGGAAAACAGAGGCTATTGCCTTCACTAGGAATATTGGAGGTCGGGACTTTGGTTCCTTCCCTATCTGCTGAGGTCAGTGTGAAGGGGATATACTTGGACCTGGATGACCTGGAAGCAACAACTCGATGAAAAACAAATCGAACAGGTTCCGAGCTTCAAATATTTGGGATAATTGGTTGAGGAAACGAAAGTAGCTTCGACGTCCGACGTTCATAGCCGCATCGGCCAGACAACAGCAACCTTCGCCTCGCTCAATTGGGGCATATGGAAACGAACAAATATTTCCATCAAAACAAAAGTACGCCTTTATCGAACGTTGATCCTACCGATCTTTATGGATCTGGAACGTGGACGCTGCTCAAATTGGACGTTAAGAAGTCTTCCAAATGCGATGCTTGAGACAGATCCTCTGTGTCTCAGTACGCGATCGCCTTCGAAACGAGACTGATCGAAGAAGAGATGAAAAAACGTCGACTACGGTGGTTTGGACATGTTTGCCGAATGGATAATGACCTCCGCGTAAACTTCTATGGCGAGACGACGAAGAAAACCTGGCTATCCTAAAACCTGAATATCGAGAGTGACCTAAAAAATTATGCTGTAAACATGCTAAGGGCGAACGACGAATCACTTTGCTCAGCGCCTGCCAAAAACGAATAGAACATACCGTTTTTGTATGAAGCTGAACAATCTGCAGGGCACTGCGATAACTACGTCGCCGAACTCTGCGTCCGAATCAATCCAGGTTCTATTTCGTAGAATAGCCGTCGCCTGTCAAAATTACATGTACGCTGTGGCATGGGTTTGTGTTGCTATGCTCGTGTGCTCCTGTGAGCGTGTGCTGCATACTCGGCTGTGCAAGATGGTTATTCTGGTATGTGTTTTTTCAATTTGTGTCGCCTTCGGTCTTAGTGTGTGCTCACAACAAATTTCGTCGGGCCATTCGCCGTGGCTGAGGAATATAGTTTCGTTGTCGCCCTTAGCATGTATACAGCATTAACGGTTATCAGTTACCAAAGCTCGAGACGTCGCCAAAAACCGGCAAGAATAGAAACGAATCGTGAATAGAGTTCAAGACCCAGCGGCACCGCCAGCAGCGTATCCGTTGCGCGGACGTCCCGCTCGGACCGCCAGCTAACGAAACAAAGAAGAAGAAGAAGCCTCAATATTCTAAATTTACTGTAAATAAAACTAAAAATAAACAAAAAACTTATTTACCTACGAAATTAAGCACCCATGAGCATAGCACACATACTTCATTCAAATTCGATATAGACCAACCAAAAAAAATGGCAGAAATTCATAAATTCTCTTTTTGAAATAATTTTTTCTAATGTTGAATAAATTTCGAAGCACTTTTCACGTGCCAAACGTCGGAAAGGATGAAAAATGTTTAAGGCGCACACAAACAAAAAATCCGTAGCATGTTTTCTTGTGTAAAATTTTCTTGATATTATGCACACGTACACAGCGCGGGGCGCCTTAAGTCAACCCCATGAATATTTATGTGGAAATATTTTAAATTTTAGCTTTTCTCAAAATTAATTTAAAATTCCCTTTTTAAAATGCAAAAAATTTCATTTATACATTTTTTTTTATATTATGTATGTTTGAGTAAAGGATAAGAAAAGAAACTTGTTTTATTTTCAGTTTAAGGGTACCTCCATTGAATGGGGTGGGGATGGATTAAAGGTGAGTGAATTTTGTGAAATGAAAGGTAAATAGAAATTTGAGGAAAAGTTTTTAACGAGAGTAAATCTATGCAAACTAATGAGCATCATCGTGCATTAGAGAGCATTATAGCAAAAGGATGTTCGTAGCAGGAGCTGTCATATCCTTGCTTCTGTAATGCTGAGTTGGGGATAAACTTCTAGAGCTACTCAATGGGCAAAACTTTGTTGTCAAAGAATACCAAGACGAAGTTGCCATCGTGGCAAGCGGTGAAGTAGAGGTATCACGTCAGGACGTATGCAGTACGTGCATGTTTTAGTCTCCAGCGTAGGATTAAATGTTGGTCTCAAAGTAACGATTAGGGAGTGTCTTTCCGGGACTTGGTGACCGATATGGTCGGTAGCTTATTAGGACATTTTAAAATACAATTTTTGCCTATCATCTGCTGCAATCCAGCCGAAAGTAAAGAGAACTGGCGGCCAGTATTGCCAGCTTTTTCCTCGAGAGACCACTAGATTCAACTTTTTATAGCACCACTAAAACATTTCTCTCTTCGTCAAAAGTACCTAGATATTCCACTAAATCAAAAGTTTCTCAAACTTAATGTTTAAAACGCCCTGCTTAACCGGAAATAGCCAAACTAGTTTAAAAAAAATATGATGGCACCACTAACTATAAAATATCAATATTGACAATATTGCTTTGACCAATTTATCATTATACCCTGGCTTTACCGGCCGAGCTGCGCAATTTCAAGCAAATTGGTGAACTGAATTTTAAAATAATCTCAGTTCGCAATTTCCACATATTCAACTGAGGATAAAACGGACCTCAGTTCGCCCAACTGGACTCGAACTGAAGTTAAATGTAAAAGATTACTCAAAAGACATTAATTAACTGGAATAATGGAATGCCATTCCAGTGAACTTTTGCATTTCTAACTTCTGGTGAAAAAACAATAAACCATTTCAAGCACGAACTAAACATGAACTGGACTTTAGGCCGTGCAGACACTTATGTGGATTCAATTGAACATTATTGAGCTGAGGTAGGTGAAACCGGGGCATTAGCCGGCTTTCTAAAGGTATACACGTCTCTCATAACGCATCTTGTCGGCTTAACTGGATAATCGGGGAACCAAAGTTAAACTGAGATTGGGTCTTTACCTAGCACTTCTTTGTTCCGCTTGCTAGTCTGTCACTGCCGATGTCATAGTTGGTTAGCGGGATCCAACATTTTCAGGAGGCGTAAAATTCCAACGAGGATTGTATACTTGTGTTCTTTCATCTTACCAACAAAAAAAACCCACTAGTCAGCAGATACGATTTTTTTCTACTAAACGCAAGTCTAAACCACCACTTCCAGTGGTAAAACTACTAAGTTGGCAACGCTCCTGGCGACCTGTTCTATCTCTAGGACGACTTGCCCTACTTACAAAAAAGGAAAGAACAATAGGTCTGCTAAAGATACCACGGTGAGATATTGCCAGAATTAAGGCAATCATCATGAACCTAGAACCATATGGGACGACGCTGCCAAGCTGGGTAGGGTATCACCCATATCATCCGTTGCCGTAGCTGCGGGGATACGAGGAGACAAACACTTTTTCGCTTCCTATGTGAATGCCCAAATGTAGCTTACCCCAGGCTTTGCACATTAGGCAGTTACGTTCTGGAAGACTTAAATATATTTCTGGTCAAGTCACTGATTAGCTTCCGTGTTCGTCGTTTGAACCTCACAGAATGGCTACAGACATCCGCCACAGTAGACCAACTGGGGGCAGCCGGCATACAAATACAAGAGGGCGAATCCTAGGGGAAGCGATTTCACGACTCAATTTGGTGTTGGCAAACACTGGCGGTCAAAACCCCTTCCAAAAAGGTGGATGAGTAGACATCACGTTCATCGGCGACTCGATGGCCAGAGACCTCTAATGGTGGGTGATAGAGGTGTATACACACAGCGACCGTCACGCCATAACTTTCTGCACTGGAAGAATAACAGAAAGGGGGCAGCTAAACTACGCCGGATGGGCTGAGAACAAGGTCGATGAAGAGCTGTTTAAAGAGGTAATCCTGCAGGACTTCTGGTGGAACGATGAAATTGAGGAATGTCGAAAGGTTTTCCTAAGCGAACGCGGCAACGGCCAGAATTGGAGGAACTTCTTAAGGAACACAAGGAAACGAGCATACGGCTAAAAAATGCCATCCGAAAGAGTACAACGGAGCACTTTAAGAGCCTGTGCAAGGAAGGGGATAGTTGTTCCTTAATAGATGTCGTCGAATAAGGGCAAGCGTTGCCCAATGATGTCGCAAAAACGAAGCGAAAATGATTGCAGTTGGAAAAGCCCCTATGCCAGATGGTATACCGCACAGAGCGATGAAGATGTCAGCCAGTTTGACAAAAGATGAGTTCGCCCAAGTATTCACAGCGTGCATGAGAGAAGCAAGCAATGAAAGCCCCAATCCGAAGCCAAGTAAGTCTCTAGGGGACGTCGGCCTACAGGCCGGTATGTCTTCTCAACATTATGGGCAAGCTTTCCAAAAGGGTGATATACAACAGACCACTCACAGGGGCCCAGCGGGAAGGCGGCTTATCGAAAAGGCAATTCGGTTTTAGGAAGGCTAGATCGACAACGAATGCTGACAGCCTTGCAAGGGTAGCAATGGATGTCAATAAGAGTTGCGCATTGAAAATCCTTGACAGTAACAGTGCAAGATGGAGCAAGATCGTTGAGGCGTTGATAAAGCTTGATACACCCAATTATCTTATGCGCATTTTTGCGATCCACGGTCCAACAAACACACTTTCATAAGATCGATCACAAAACACTTACTTCCATAAATTACGTGATGCGTTTAGGTGGGGAGGGGATCCAGCAGAATCTCACCCAATCTCACGTGAAGAGAGAGGGGGTCTCGGCAAATATCACTCACATTCGTATTAAATAGTCGCAAAGTGGCGCTTGAAGTGACATTTTCCTTGGTACGTATGTAGGTATCGACAGTTACATTCCACCGCGTCCTTGCTAGTCACGTCACTCACCAACGAGAATATCACCTAATATGTTTGTGCCCCAAGGCGGCTCCAGACTCCGTAAACGTTCGCGCGAATACAAGCGTGGATGGTTTTCGCGCTTAGTTCGCGCCTTACTTTCAGATCGGACTGGATACGGCGTGAGCTCATGCCGTAAATTCACGGCTTGAGACAGAATAGAAGTTCTGGGATGGTAGTACGTAAGTTGTTTTAGTAGACCTCTTCATACAAATATTCGAGTGTTACAAAAATGTTTGTATGAAGAGGTCGATTGAAACAACTTACAGTACTGCAGCCCGAGATCTTCAGGCACAAACTGAGGACAAACCCATCCGGTTGGCGACTGCAGACCCCTTTCGGTTGGCGACTGCAGACCCCTTTCGGTTGGCAACTACAGGTATGTGGTGATACTGGGCTTCAAGGCGAAATCTTTCACACACGACGACCTGTGTGTGAAAGGAGGCCTTAAGATATGGCTAAATCCTACACAAAAAAATTTATGCGAACGCCAGAAAGTACCATAGTAGCCCGTCGATTGTTTAGCAGTCACCGGGCAGCCAAACGCGCGAGTCGATGAATGCTGTGACGTATGATCCAAGTAACCCCTACCCGCGAAAATGCCTTTAGAATATAGAACTACAGGAAGGGCCCTCGCCGAATTTTAGCGTAAGACCGGTTCTACACATTCAACTTTGCATTCCACTTTTTGACGTTCAACATTTTTTTCTCTTTCACTCCAATGCATAGTTTGAAACAGGCTAGAGTTGAAAGGAAAATGGAAAGCAGGAAAGGAAATTTGCGTTCAACTTTTGTGTTTTCGTTCAACATTTTTATGAGTGTGCGAATATATATGAATATGAGTGTACACGGATAGCAGTGACAGCCGAGATTTTCGATCTTCTTCTTGAAAAGTTGTAAATGTGTAGACACGAGCGACAGAATTGAACGTCAAAAAGTGAAATGCAAAGTTGAATGTGTAGAAGCGGTCTAATGCATTTCACGTGATTATGAGTGCGCACTTTATGATAGTTGTGGTGGGTAGGTGTCCACTACAAGCGAAAAAATCTAGTGGAAGTAGAGAAGGACAAGTAGCAGTTTGAATTATCAGTTATCTAGTATAATTAAAGCTTGTGACTACGCCCGTAAATACGTATTTTTAGTGTTAAATACTAGAGATGTTTTAAAATCTGAAAATCTCACGTGAGATTAAGGGGGAGGGGGGGGGGGGGGGGCACGAGCCAAATCTCACGAAATCTCACCAAGGGGGAGGGGGGTTCGAAAAATCGCCAAAATCGCCTCCCGTAATTTATGGACGACCCCTTATTTACAATAGAAATCATATAAATCAATTCCATGAGATTAAATATCTAAATTATGGGGCCCAGTAGTATACGTTTGGCCGCCCAGGTGACTTTGCTCGTTTAAAATTCACAATGACAATTCTAACGGCTGACTCAACTCTCAACATCCTAGAGGTAACTTTAACGGGGTATCTGCGATGGAATGATCACATATTCCAAATCGCCAAACAAGCCTCCCAATGCCTTGGATTTCTCAAGAGATGCAAGTTCCTCCTCCAGCCAGCCGCATTGGCTACAATATACAAATCCTACATTCGGCCGCGCCTCGAATACAACTCACATATCTGGGCAGGCGCCCCAAAAACCACCTTGGCTTGTCTCGACAAGGTGCAAAATCGTGCCCTCAAACTCATTGGTGATGGCCCCTTTCGCGCCTCCATAGACACCTTGAGCCACCGCAGGAATGTAGCAGCCCTCTCCATACTTTATCGCTATTACCATGGCGACTGTTCCACCGAAATTCAGGACCTCCTGCCTGCACGGCAATACTTTTCCCGCAACACAAGACTAGCCCGCTCGGCTCACCCCCAGGGCCGGATTTATAAATTGCGGGGCCCCAAGCACAACCTCGTGATGGGGCCCCCCAACAATGACTACCGTAGTTACGTTTAGTTTTAAATTTATTATTTTAGTCGCAAAACTATGACGGTTGTATATTTGATTCGCAAAGAATATGTATTATGAAAACACGATGGCCAAACAATTTTTTTACTTCCCTTTTATCTAAAGACGAACCAAACAAAACATAAGAGGCGCGGGGCCCCCTGAGGGTAGGGGCCTCAAGCAATTGCTTGTTTTGCTTGTTGGTAAATCCGGCACTGCTCACCCCCATACCCTACAGCCCCCTCGTTCACGCACAATACGGTTTAGAAGTTCGTTTATGAATAGAACAACTCGACTGTGGAATAATCTCCCGCAGTCAGTATTTCCGAACCCGTACAACACCTTAAAGTTCAAACGTGAGGTTCATCGTAATTTTCTTCTACACCCTCCAGACCCCCTCTAACCTTTCCTATTCCCCTCTATTCTTCAAACTAAGCTACTACTAGACATTTCACCATGAACTGAACGACATGACGGACTGGTAGTACAAAGGGTTACACCTAAGCTTGGTTTTTTCATAAAAGAAAAAAAAAATCGCGTAAGAATCCGCCATCTTGGATTTTTTCGCTGTTCCAATTGGTTTGTGCCAGCACACTCGTAATAAGAGTATAATATTGGTTTGGAATCCATAAATATACTGCAGTAACAAACGAATTACCAATTAACGTAATGCGACAGGACTTTCAGCCAAATCCTGTTATTGAATGGCGAAAATTTAAATAAACTTTAATTAACTTTCAAAATGATTTAGACACTTAAAACGACGTGAGAGCACATTCCACTGGCATAAAAACATCTGTAAAGCAGGGCAAAACATTATTTCGGCAGTTAAGGCAACTAACGACCAAAAGGAACTAACCACATCCTTTTTCCCAAATTGAAGTTCATTCATGGTCAAGTTTATACTCATCCTTAAAGAGCGCTTTTTTGTGTGGTTGTTGTGCTGTAGTCCTCCTCCGTTCCTATACTCGCAGGTCCTTCAACACACACATACACATCACTAATGTTTTTTTTTTCGGGAGAGAAGATATCGACTAACTTTTCCACCACCAGTTTTCCGTAGAGTAGTCGTGGATGACTAAACCTATTTCTTTTTCCAGTGGCAGGGCAGCAAGAAAATACATAAACATTATTCCACGACAGCAGCAACAACAACGCGGCAAAAAATAAGGAAAATAAAAGGAAATAACGGAAAACATTTCTTGACACATAAAAAAGGCACAGAAAAATAATACTATCAAGTGTTGGTGGGGGTGGTATCCTCTGTGAAAAGGAATCAGCTGTCAAGATACGAGCCAGTGATTAATTAATTTCGTGATTATGAATACAGAAATGTGGATTTGTGTGATTTTCCATATATCAATACCACGATGTATAAGCTGTAGGCAGGACACGCAGTTATTGACAACGGTGGTTGGGAGGGGGGGTGTTCCACAAAAAGGTTGGACGGTCGTTGAATGGATTAAATGTGGACAATGTACGGCTAATTGAATGTGAAGGGATGTTTTCAGGATGAGGTTATTACTTACTTGGTGGAAAGATCTTGCACTCGATGATGGTTTCTGCTTAAACGTTCTCTATCTGGAAGAGAAAAAGAAAAGTATGTTCTTATTGTGTGCTCATGTCCAAACATAATTCAGACTTATGCACTAAAATTTTGAAAATATTAATTAACTGCAGAAGTAAATTTTTACATGAAACTCCAAATTAGTAGTCATCCTTTATGCTGCCACTCCATTATCCATTTCCCATGATGATGTAATGTACGTAGCAACCTTTGCGCAAAGATTAAGTGAGACACAAATAGGCTGAGCAGATTCTGAGTTCGGCAATACTGTCTGTGGAATCTTGTTCGACAGTCGAGTTGTTCTCCGTTTAAACAAATGCCTAGACCGCTCTGATAATTGAAGCAAAATTTTGCCAAAGCTGCTACATTCGTTGGGTGGTTCAATGAATCAATCGAGGAGCAAGTGGCAGCATCGCCAATAAGTTTGTTAGCATGCGAAGCAGGAAGAATGGTAATACATGTTTTATTAAAAACTAGCTGGGACCCGGTACGCCTCGCTGCAACCATAAGCTAATAGTGGCCAATTAAAACCATCCATTGAAACGATCCATGAAGTGCCTTAAGGAACGGGTGCATGGGTTTTAAGACGGCCGTCATGGATATAACGATACATTGAGTATACTACATTGCTTATTGTATTCTATACTTATCATACCCTTTCATTTCAATGCAATGCAATTCGCTTTTCATTTCATGCCGAGCGAATTGCGAAAAAGTGGTAGTCCCCCCTTGAGACGGCCGCCATGGATCTAACGGTATATTGAGTATATACCATATTCTAGTTATGATACTCTTTCATTTGATACCCATGTCGAGGGGGTTGTGGAGAAAGTGGTAATCCGTCCTCTTGAGACGGCGGCCATGGATCTTACGTATATTGAGTATACTATAGGCGTGTTTCATTTTCCTGGTGTACCTACACCGGTGTAGTTCGGTGTAGTTTGGTGTAGTTCCAACTACCCCAGATCTATGAGCTGGGGTAGTTGGAACTACACCAAACTACAACCGGTGTAAGTACACCAGGAAAATGAAACATGCCTTATGTTGCTTATTGTATTTCAGTTTAGTTTCAATAGCGTCATGGCCTACCTATTGTTTGACAACTGCGTAAATTTAAAATTTTCATATGGAGTAATTAAATTTAATGACAATTTTACATTTACGAATCTGTCAAACAATAGGTAGGCCATGATGCTATTGAAACTAAAATGAAGTGAAAATTCCTAAAACTACCAATTTTTTTTATACTTTTCAGCTCTTTCTTTTGGTTAAAGGTATAAAAAATAGCCTACGACCACGACCTATTCTCAGACCTACCAAATATACAAAAAAAAAATCATAAAAATCGGTTAACCCGTTTCGGAGGAGTTCGGTAACAAACACTGTGGCACGAGATTTTTATAGATATAGATAATACTATTTTGTTTAAAACGCGATGAATTCAACACGATTTTTGCGGCCCAATCAAGATTGAGTTAATTTGCCCTGTTGATAGAGAGGCCAACGTGAGTAAACGATGGTGAAGATTTGGATCCACTTCTCTTATACATATAATTGAACCCAAAGTACCCTCATTGGAAAAATTGTTCTGAGTTAGAATAGGACATTTATAAAATCTAGGTAACGAGTAAGAGATAGAAACGAACCTTGAGGAACACTGGCAGATGTAAGGTTTAGATTCAGCAGCATCCTAAAGAAGAGCGGAAAAGAGACTCCAGTACAGTCTCTCAGAAAACTCTCAATCCGTTCTTTAGAACAGAGTCGATATCAATAGTTAGGAGTTGAGACAGCAGGGCGGGATGCCTTGCTTTGTCGAACGCTTAGAGCAATCAGTCGACGGATGCTTTGGCTATTTGGTACACAAATACATCATCAATAGATATTATTGGTTTAATGCCGTACTTCGCCTAAAATTAGGTTGGCGTTTTCGATTATCTATTTGATCCATACGCTTTGATAATTTATTCTGTACTCTCTATAGGCGGTTTCCTTGCCGGTTTCCTTTGTTAACTATTCACATTTTCCATCAAGCTTCCGACAATCAATTTTTGTTTAATTAACATTTTCCTAGTATTCGTCAATTCATATTGTTTCTTTCCATCATATCAGATGAGGGACCGCCTACGGCCACAAAAATATTCTCGCTAACTTTCCCTAATGGTTAATTTCACACGCGCAAAAAATATTCTGGGGTTTTCAGTGTGGCCAGCATTTTGGCCTTTATAGCAGCTACTTCGGCACATTTGTTATCTTTGAGTTCGTCAATGGCCTTCGGTTTTTTTTTTTTTTTTATGTGGCAGTGCTAAACTCAGGAATCACCCTTTGTACTACCAGTCCGTCATGTCGTTTGTCACGTCATGGTGCAATGTCTAGCAGCAAGCTTAGTACGGGGGGGGGGATAGGTTAAGGGTTATGGGGGAGTGGGGGAATAGGTTAAGGGTTATGGGGGTGTGAAGGGGTGTTGAAGAAGGTGGCGATGAACCCCGCGTTTGAACTCTTGGATGTTGTAGGAGCTCGGAAATACTGACTGAGAGAGATTATTCCACAGTCGAGTTGTTCTATTAACAAACGAATTCATATCTTGCTGAGTGCGTGAAAGGGGGAGTTGTAGGTAAAGGGAATGAGACGAGTGGGCTAATCTGGTGTTGCGGTTATAAGATTGCCGTGGAGGCAGGAGAGCGTTTATTTCGGAGGAACAGTCGCTATAATAGTAGCGATAAAATTTTTTAGTGCTGCTACATTCCTACGGTGGCTCAAGGGGTCGATGGTGGAGCAGGCGGTGTCGTCATCAATTAATTTAAGGGCCTTTTTTTGGACCTTATCTAACCATGCCAAGGTGGTTATCGACGCGCCGCCCCAGACGAGGGAGTTATATTCGAGAAGAGGCCGAATGTAGGATTTATAAATAACAGCGCGGGCCGATGGCTGGAGGAGGAACTTGCACCTCTTAAGAAATCCCAAGCACTGGGATGCTTGTTTGGCGATTTGGAATATGTGGTCATTCCATCGCAAGTCTTTGGCTAATGTCACGCCTAAGATGTGTAGGGATGGGTCGGCCTTTAGTTCCAAGCCATCCACTGACAAGGATGGTGAGGTGTTGATCTTCTTCTTGGATATAAGACAGTACTTGGTTTTGGAGGGGTTGAATTCGACACGATTCTTTGTTCCCCACTCTAGAATAAGTTCAATGTCGTTATTAATAGAGTTGAACATTACTTCACGATCATCAAGACAGGATCTGGCATGAGTCTGTCTTGTATCGTAGCTGTAAGAGTAACGCAGGGTACCGTCGTCAGCGAAGCTGAGAAGTGGGTTGGAGGGGATTGAAAGTAGATCATTTATAAAGATAAGAAATAGGGCTGGTGATAAAATTGACCCTTGGGGGACCCCCGCCGAGATAGGGTGGGGTTCAGATTTGATGCCATCCAATACTACCTTAATTGAACGGCCGGAAAGGAAATTCTCAATCCATTTCTGTAAAAGTGAGTCGATTCCAATAGCTTTGAGTTTAGCTAACAAGGCTAAGTGCCAAACTCTATCAAAAGCCTTGGAGATATCCAAAGCAACCAGACTGGATTCACCTGATCCATGCAAACTTCGGCTGAGGTGTTCTGTAAGACAAACTAAAAGATCGCCAGTGGATCTTCTGTGTCGGAAGCCATACTGTCTGTCGTTTATGAGTAGGTTGGATTCTAGATATCCCATAAGTTTTTTGTTGATTATCGTCTCCATTGTTTTGGAGAGAATAGAAGTAATTGCTATTGGGCGGTAGTTGGAGGGATCGCTGGAATCACCTTTTTTCGGTATGGGCTGAACATGGGCAAGTTTCCAAGAGTCGGGATAAACTCCGGAGAAATATGACAGGGAAAATAATTTGCGCAGAGGTTTAGCCAAAGGTGAGGCGCATTGTTTTAAGACGATAGGGGGTATATTATCGGGTCCAGTGGATTTATTGATATCGAGCTCCTTGAGGCACCTGTACACCTCGCGAGTCCTGAAGAAAACCCTGTCCATTAAATGAGCGCTATGCTCGAGAACCGGGGGTAGCATATCAATTTGGGGTAAAGAAGAATTGGAAGCAAACAGAGATGCTAATAAATCGGCCTTGGATTTTCTGTCTGTTATCACCTTCTTATCGTGGATGAATGAAGGAGTTGTGGATGAAGTGAAATCTTCTTAATGGAGCTTACCAAGGACCAGAAGTTCTTGCTACCAGAGATTGCATTAAAGAGTTTACTTCTCAACTTGTTGTCAAATGAATTTTTGACATTCCTGATGGTGACTTTACAGGAATTTCTTAGTTTTATATACTCTACACGGAGCGATTCACTAGGGGAGCTCTTGTAAGCTCGAAAGGCGGCTTCTTTATTTCTGATTGCATTCATACACTCCCGATTAAACCATCTGTTGGGCCTAGCCTTCACAGATTTGGTAGAATGAGGAATGAACAAATGCATTCCTGCCTGTATGATCCTAGAGATACGGATAGCGGCAGAGTTGACGTTTTTGTTTCGGAAACACTGGTTCCAGTCAGTAGATTGGAAAAAATTAATAAGCCCCAGCCAATTGGCCTTCCCATAATGCCATACAGTTCTTTTAACTGGTTTGGGAGGGGTGGGAAATTTGAATGGGAAACTAGCGCTAACTAAGGAGTGGTCCGAATTGCCGAGAGGTGAATCAACCTCAACAGAGTAACGCGCTGGATGAGAAGTTAAAAAAAGATCAAGGAGATAGGTTCCTTGATCAGCAACATCAGGGACTCTTGTGGGACGATCCACAATTTGATGCAAATTATTGGCGTCTGCAAAGAGCTCGACGTCCTTGCCAGAAACACTGGTGCCATTTGAGTAAGTCAGCCATTTTGCGTTGTGAACATTGAAATCACCCGCAACGATGATTTCACACTCAGGATTGGACGACAAAAATCCCGAGATTTGTTCGGAAATGGTATCAAAAGATGAAGTGGAGGCTTCGTTACTTATGTTAGGACTTCTGTATAGGAAGCAGAAGATGGTTTGCTTAACCTTACTTTTGCAAGAACTTCATCGTAGTGGCTGTGGTGTGGTTTGTGAGACCTTTTTCGCGCGATTTCAGACATACAAAGTGCATCAACATCCAACGATAGCACGCTCCGACGAAGGTTTCTCGAACTTTGGAGTAAACTGAGTTTTCTGTTTGACAGTTTTATTTATTGACATCGCCAGAGATGTGAAATTACTTTCGCCCGTCATCAAAATTTCGGCTCAGCATCGATCATTTTTTGCAACATATTTTGAGTAAGTTATATTTTGTGTGGAAAGAGATGAAAATCTTGCGTCAAAATCGTCCATAGAGTCGTTCCACCCATGTGCTTGAGATCGGCGGCGATTCGAAATATTGGGATTACAGACCCGTACTCAAAAAAATGCTTCACCAAACTACGAATTGTGTTGTCTAAAGGCACTGATTTCTCCGATATTTTTTACGATAAACCGCACAATTTTCACAATTGAACGATTGTTTGCAATGTAAATCATAGTGAAGCAGTCGACTGAATTACAACCCCCCCCCCCCCTTTACCTTATTTTTATAGACTACAAGAAGCACAAGACTCGGTCAATAGGAGCTGTATTTGGCAGCAAGGGAGATTTCCGCACAAAATAATACAATTGATAAAAGATCTATGCAACAGTTCCAAAGGCAGAGTTCTGCATAAGGAGTACGAAAGGATGCCCACTTTGTCACTACTCTATCTTTAGTAACAAACGACACCTCACCTCAGCGCTCTAGTGAATCTAAAATTTCAAATGGCGACCCTTTTTTTCTTACCGATTCACAGGCCTGCAAGGTTTTTTCTGTTCAATTTAATAGTCGTATTCTAAGTATTTTTTCGCGCTGAATCCGAATCCGTTGGCCAAATTGCCCTATCACGTCAGGATTTTGAGCAATCCTAACCTAAAAGTTACAAAAAAAGTGTTGTCAAATTTCACGCTTTCGACATGGTTTTCTATAGATTTTGGCATGCTGAAAACGATCCCGTTGTCAGATTTGCCCTATCATTCCATAGTTTTGAGATATTTAACGCGCAAAAGTGCGAAAAACACGCTTTTTGGCACTTTTAGGTTAGGATTGCTCAAAATCCTGACGTGATAGGGCAATTTGGCCAACGGATTCGGATTCAGCGCGAAAAAATACTTAGGATACGACTATTAAATTGAAAAGAAAAAAAAACCGTTTTTTGCAGGCCTGTGTTATGATTCACCAAAGAGAAATATCAAACTTCTGCCCGAAATTGTTTTTGTCTCAAGTCTACTTGCACCCCCGCACTTTTGTTTGAAACTTTGTTTAACGTAAACCTACCCATCAGGAAATATCGGACCGTTGCCAGATTTTTGACGCACGTTGCATAAATAAAACTATTTGCGTTTGCTCTATATTGCATTAGTTTCTTTACACCATTTCAGAAACCAAGATAAATTGAAAAATTTAACATCATTAAACATTTACTCGCATTTGGTGTTTCTAGCAATCTTGGCTTCGTCGGTCACCGGTGACCCCCACGGCGCTAAGAACAAGCTCAGTGCCAGTCATCGGTGACCGCCATGGCATTCAACGTGTTAAATGGTTAAAATTATTTTTTCACTAATTTCAAAAAGCATTTGTGCCAAACCTTTACATAAAGCGCATCTTGTCATCTTGACTTACTACATTTATATCTGTGACTTTCAATAGAAGTTGCTACTACTTTACAATTAGCTGCGAGAATGTGCTGCTAACTAACCCTTGTATTAACTCCTTACCATAATCGTGAGTGTTCTCATCTACAAATTAACAAAAATTCTGGCATAATTTTCGACACCTCCACGGCTCCGGAATTTAGAACAGGGAGGTTTCCTATAACTGGGTCATTGCTACTTACGGCACACGGTTACTCCAATTGATATTTTGCATGGGGGCCCTAAGATTCGGGGAAAACGCCTGGTGCGTGATAAATTTAATGAAGTCAACTCTAATCTGATCCTACCATTTTCGCCTATGAGACGTGTAAATTGAGTATTCGGGTAATAGTTTAGGGGAAATAATGCTTGGAAATTCCTTCCTAGTCCAATTAATATTGAGTGTTCGATGTGTATGTACATTGATTCACGGAACTTTGCTGGCAGTGACGGGTTCATGAAATTCATTCTTACTATTTTTAACACAATTATTCTTTTCCATATAATTTATTTATTTAAATTATGAATATTTTATGATTTTAAATCTTTTATGATTGTTGGTTGTATGACTGATCCAAGCAAATATTGCAGGGATCTGCAGGGAATGGAAGCTTGGAGAAATGGAAACATTAAGTAGTTTTAGAACTAGCTTATATGACGGATGAACTAGAATTTTTGTAGCTGAGGTCGATCATTTTTTGCTGGGTATCAAAGAAGTGTGTAGTCATATGTTTTCCTAGTGCTAGACAAATTTTTTCGTACCTACTGACCAATATTTTTCAGTGGTATTATTTATTATTGTAGAGATCAGACTTAACCTTTGAGAAAGTTTTCTGACGGTTTCTGACTTGTTGACATAAATTTTGGACCTAAAGGAGTTTAGACAACAGGGCGGGATTGTAACTCCACAGAAAGAAGTCTGGAGGCGTTAACACGGGCGATCTCGGAAACTAGTCCAAATCACAATTTTTCGAAATTCGGAAATTCGTGGAACACTGAATTTTATTCACACTAAAATGAAGTGTTCACTTTATATGGGGAAATGTCAGGAGCTTAACAACTTTGTAAATATACAATTTTTGCGCCATACCAAATTATCATTGATTATTCGTTGTGCATGTTGTAATAGTGTTTCATACGGTGGTTCTCTAACCTCCTTTTTTAAGAGAGAGTGTCCGGGAGCTCACTGTGGTCGTTGAGAGCAAACACCTTCTTACAAAATAACATTTCTTTATTAATTCAAAAATCCTTATACACTAAGCTGGGGTCAGTGGTATCACTGGTGCGGTCTAGTAGGATATGGATGTACATAATGCGGTGTCCGTTATGAGGTCGGTCTTGCATCTGGTCATACCTTGACACTGGTATAGGAAATGCTGCCGGGAACAACGTCGGATCGTACACCACGACACGGTATAGAATCGGAGAAGGTGACCTCTCTGGAACGAGCCTGGTTAAAGACTAAATTTTGGCCTGGTGAAGCGGTTTATAAGTAGAAAGCTCGTCGGCGTAGGAAGCTTTAAAGCTTCGAAGTGAGCTTTTAAATGAGAATCACCCAGCCTGGTGAGTAAATACTGATTTTCCTAAAGCTTTGTTAGGAGAGGCATTGTAGAGTTGAAACATGGTACTTTAGTAATTTTCTAACTTCCGAGGGGAGGATTCTTAGTAACGAAATGTGGTTCGTTAAAATGTGAACACCGAAAATATCACTAACTGTCTATGTTTTGCGCCCTAACCCTATATAATCAATCGAAAAATAATTTGAACAGCTACAGCTTTATAATTTGATTTTTTTCGATCCGAGGTCATGTTTTTCTTTTATTCGCTAAAAAGCGTTTTTTACACTTTCCGAGATTTTTTAGGTTAGGTTCGCCATACCAAATTAAAAAAACACGCTATCTTTTTTGAATTGTTTTTTCTATGTTACCATATTTTTTGTTTCCTGTTGGCAATAAACGCAATAGGGCTATTTTAGATTGGTTGGATTACATAGGGCTATTTTAGATTGGTTGGAATAACCGTCCTGTTTGCCCGATGTTGCTATTTGTTTTCGTTCGTGCTGTACAGCCTTGTGTGCATTACTTCTCAGCCCACCCTAGTAAATCTTGCTCACTTGTCAAAAACTGCTAAAAACATCAGATGTTAAAATACCCCCCCCCCCCTTGAGGTTTTTGTTTGTTACAGTCTTAAAAAGTTTGGAAAGCACTGGAAACTGATAACAAAAGCTCTGGTATTTGTTTTCTTTCTACTTTTAACTTCCTTGTTTTTGTCATTTTGGCATTGCAATAGCACCTCGCCTCATTAGAAGTGTGACATTGTACTGGCTCAAAAGAAAAAGAGGCATCTATTACAAAATCATTTTATAATCGTGTCCTACCCAATCCTTCTCTCAACTTCCAAAATCATGACGTTGTTGAGGTCAGGTCTGTGAGATCATTCTATATGCAAAGGACAGGTAGAGCAGTTTTTTGGGAAACCCCATTGTTAATTTCAGAGCAACGCCCTAGGAAGTTATCGTCTTACGTAAGATTTATGGTTTCTTCTTCTGTTTCTGTCAGCAAATATAAGAAAACAATGAACACCCCCCACCCCTACGCCTGCTTACGTATCTAATACTTGAAAGACCCCTAACTTGTCGCCGGATTTGTCGAGACTTGTCAATCTCAAGAAAAAGTTCGCTTTATTTAAAGATTTGGCACAAATGCTTTTTCAAATTAGTAAAGAAAAAATCAAAATGCAAATGCAAAAATTAACTTTAAGATATTTCAACAAGAGGTGTCATTTAATATTTTTCACAAAATACAGCTATTGTTTCTCGAGCTGTGTTGAAGCTGACGCTATCCTGCTTCAAATAAACGTCGTCCCCATTCATATCCAAAGCATCAATTGTTCATGCATTTCCACCAGCTTTTCGCGAATGTGTGTATCGTTCCATATCCGAGTTCCAGTTTTCACTTGTCAAATGTCATGCTAATGACAGTTGTATGTTGACAGTTCAAACAAAAAAATGGCGCTATTTTTAAAATGTCACCTCTTGTTGAATAAACCTTTGCTGCTAAAGTCGCCGCTAAAGATCAGTATTTAAAATCCTTGAAACTGTATTTTTTATTAGTAACATTATTTTTTTGTCGGGATGATTCAACAGAACACGAGCGCCTTCACTTGAGTAGTGTCGGGATGATTCAACAGAACACGAGCGCCTTCACTTAAGCAGCGACAGCAGACGCTGGAAGTTTTGTGTTGTGCATGTCGATCTCTAAAGAAGAGTAGAATATACATAAGTTTTGTTTCTTAATCCTCTTGTGTTTCTTTTATAACACCTCTCCCACTTCCTAATACAATAAAGGAAAATATTATAATAGTGAATCTTATCCAATAGGTTATGGGCAGCACAATAAGTGGAATAGTGTGTTTTTTTCGCTGTGCTTTCAGTGCTTCGGGATTAAAAGTAAAAAGAATTGTGAAAATTGAAGCAGAGCTTTTATTATTGTGTAAATAAAATAAAACGCAAAAACAGTGAAATTTGTGGAAGGTGTCTTTCGCCAATAATTTGGGAAAACATCGAATCTTGCAGAGTGTAAGTAGATTTTAATAGATTTTTAGGGTGCACACGACGTAGTTTTTTTTTCGATTAACTGCAGTTAAGAGTGCGAAGAAACTGTAGTTTCTCGCCGGGAATAGAGTCGGTTTTTCCTTTTCGTCCATTTTGTTCGGGTATTTTGTAAATTGTTTTCGAGTAAAAACCGGTTGTTTTTCTCAGTATCGGCAAAACATTTGAAATACGAAACGCGCACACGACGACGAGAGTTTTACACATATATATACGGGAGCTCGGGCGTGCAATGTGTTCTTGCACCGCGCTTGGTTTATGTGTGTATATTTTGTTTTTGTAAAAACAAAACTCATAGCAGAGATGAAATACACGAGGACACTAGATATAGATTCTTACCGCGATTTATACATACGATAGAAGACCTTTTATGTTTGTATGGTATTTTAGAATTTTAGATTTGGTTAGATTTTTCGACTAGATTCGAAAGAAAATAAGAATTTAAGATTGTGCGTAAACAGAAAGAAGACATAAGACGGGAAAACGAAAGCAATATGTGTGTGTGGTATATGCATGTATATGTATGTATATATATATTATAAGATTTATATATATGCATGTATGTATGTGTGTGTATGTATATATATATGGAAAAATAAATAGATTTCTTTCTCTCTCGTTGTTCGTTTTCAAACCGCAGTTCTTCGGGTTTACGCGCAGACAATAGAAGGATCGAGAATGCACAGTCGACTTCTGGAGGGAATATTCATTGTGTCTGTAAATTTTGAACTCCAGAAGGACGGAATTGTTACTTTAAGCGTACTTTTTAATTCCTCTCGTGCAATCAAAGACAATTTTGGAAAACGAGGTTCGATCCAAAATTTACTGTTTTTTTCGTCGATTTTCGGTAAACTAATAAATATAGATTAAATAATCAGACTAATGTATTGTTTTTTTTGCTCTGTTTTAGAGTGAATTTAGATTGAAAATGACTGAATATTCAGAAAGCGAAGCAAGTGGTTTAGAATATACCACTAATGCAGAAAATGCTTTACTTCAACTAAGGAATCAGAGTAGAGTAACAGATTATTTTCCGTCGTTAAACCCCCGCCGGAATCAAAGTTCAGCAGAACAATTTAACTTGAGTGAAACACTAAAGCAAAATAATGGTAATTCAAACCATGTAGAATCCGTAGTAACACCATCAAATGATAAAGAAGCTCAGTTAGATGCTCAACTTACTAGATTACATGAGATTTCAAAACTTCAGTGTAAATCTATGGAAGCTGCTAAACAAATAGTAGAAAATCTGTTGAAAATAGAAGCCAATAAAAATAATTTGAATGCTCAAAGAACTAATAATCGTTTATTACACTCAACTTTGGCAGAGCCAAACTCGGATTCAAAAAATAGACAAAATCAGATTCCAGTTAAGATTATACAAGAAAAAAATATTGCAGACAGTAGTATCATTTTGAATAATACTCTTAAGAGCCTACAAAAGACTATTGAGAAAGGAAATAAACCAAAGTTAGATATTACAAGAGATTATAAACTGAGCAATAAAACAACTTTTAGTTTGTGGTATGATTATCTTCTCTCAGAAGTCAAATCATGCGATTTAAAAGATGTTATAGAACCCTCTGACTTGATTGATATGTATTCTCCAGAAGAAAAAGAAGCAAGAGATGCATTAGTCAGAGATATAATCATTAATAGAGTCGATGAATTTTACCATAAACAAATTGCTCAAGTCAAAGATCCTAGAACAATACTGAAAAATTTAAAAGAATTTAAAAAAATGGAAAGCAATACTTCTCATACAGCTGTAAGACAGCGATTGTATCAGATAAAAATGAAACCAAAAGATAAAGTTGCTGAGTTTATAAACAGATTTGAAGCAATTTTGAGACAAAATGAGGCCTGCGAGGGCGCTGTACCTCTGGCAGAGGCAGAAATTAGGCCAGCATTTTATAATGCAATTAATACAGCTGCGCCAGAGATTAGACAATCATGTATTGTTTTTAAACAAGCAACTGGTAAGGAGATGACTTTCCAACAATTAAAGAGTTCTCTTTTGCAAATTGAATCAGATAAAAGGAATGATGTTAATCTTCATGAAAAAAATCAGAATGAAGCAGCGAAAGCAAATTATGCGAATTTTAAGCAAAATAATACTAAATCCAGAAAATGCTTCAGATGTGCTAAGATTGGACATGCAGATAATCGATGCCCATTAGAACAAAAAGGGTTGTATTTTTGCTATATCTGCAAGCAAATAGCTAAGCACAAAGGAAAATACCAATGCAAATTGAGTCCAGATTATGATCCGAAACAAAATCCTGAGATTAAGAATAAAGAAAATTATCAAACTACCAACTACGATGATAGAAAAAAAGGCGGGGGTAAAGCTAACCAAAAACCAAAAGATAAACCAGAAAGACGACAACATCCGTATAACCGAACTTGGACAAAAGGTCCGAAAGCCAACTTTGTAGCGCCAGAAACTACTGAACCTACAGGTAATGTTTTGATTTATGATTATAACGATAATAATGATTTTTTAAATGACATAACTTTTATTGCGGACTCAGGAGCGACCGAACATATTGTTAATAAAGGGTTACTATTATCAGATTTTAAGAAAGGCCAAGGTCAAGTTATTAAAAGTGCGAATAAAAATAGAAAAGCAGACATTAAAATTGATGGTAAAGGTCATTTGTTTTTAAAATCAAGGTTCGTTTCGGATGAGATTATAGAGTTGACAGATGTAATAGTCGCAAAAGACATTGCGAATAATTTATTATCCCTTAGAAAATTTGTTGACATCGGTCTTAGTATATATTTAGATAACAAGATTTTGAGAATTTTTGATGCAGAAAATGACTTAGAATATTTGACAGGTCGATATGTGCAACCAAATTGGTTAGTAGAATTTACTGCACAAAATCGAGAATCTCAAAACTCTGATAGTACATATAAACAGTATTCATGCGTAGCTCAGATTGTTAGTCTTGACGAGTTCTTGCAACAATCTCAGACTAATGAACAAGATTCTGAAGAAATAATTGATACTACAGAAGTTTGTTCGTCTGAGATTGGGAGGGAATGTGACAAGGAACTCTATCGGGAAAACGTTGAGTCAGATGATTTTCATGATTTAGATTTCGATCAAAATACGATTAATAGAAAAATACTAGATTTGAATAGAATAAACCCAGAAGATATGACAAATAACTTATTTGTAGACTCTTCTGGAAAAACTCAGAAAGCAGAAATAAAGGAAATTTCTGATGGAATGCTATGGCATTTGAGATTAGGCCATGCTTCCTTGAATTATCTTAGAAAACTTAAACAACAGCATGAAGAATTGAAAAACATAAAATTTGATGAAACAATAAAAGATTGTGAAATTTGCATAATGGCGAAAATGGGAAAACAACCATTTTCAGAAATTAGAACTAGAGCAGATAAGCCATTACAAAGAATTCACACTGATTTAATGGGACCCATAAAACCCATTTCCTTTCCAGGACAGAATAAGTATATTATTACTTTTATTGATGATTTCTCTAGATTAGCTAAAATATTCTCCGTTAAGAAGAAAAGTCAAGCGGGAGAATGTTTGGAAAAATTCTTGATAAAAACCAGAAACATGTTAGGTGAAGATAGAAAAGTTTGCTATATAAGAGCAGACAACGCGAAAGAATACCTACATGGTCATTTTCTAGAGGTCATGAAAAAGGAGAAAATAGATGACAATTATGCCCCAATGTATACTCCAGAACTCAATGGTACCGCAGAACGATTTAATCTAACATTAGAATGGAAAATTAGATCACTCCTATTAGACTCAGGCTTACCTTCAAGTATGTGGATATTAGCAGCAGAAGCTTCTGCCCATATCTACAATCGAACACCCCATAAATCGAACGATTTCTTAACCCCTCTAGAGAAGTTTGTTCCAGAACAAAAATTACATTTAGACAAAATCAAACGTTTTGGTTGTGTCAGTTATGTTAGAATACCGATTTCAGAATCTAAATTTTCAGCAAGAGCAATAAAATCCATATTAGTAGGTTTTTCTAATGTTGGATATGTGCTTTGGCACCCCCCAACTGGAAAATTCCTATGTTCACGTCATGTTAGATTTAATGAGAAGTTGGTATACAAAGATGAATACAAAAATCTAAGAACTCAGACGTCAGAAAATGGAGACGAAACAGAAGATATTACTTCTGAGAATAATAACCCTAAAGATAAGAATGAAATAGAATTGGAAACAACAAATGTTGTAGAAGGCACTCAGATTATCAAACCAAAAAGAGACAGACCGAGTAAACGAACTACTGAAGACGAATCAAAAGATGAAAATTCAGTTGTTCCTCGGAAACAACCTAAAAGAAAGGCTAAAGAAGGTAGGGATTTTACGATATATGCTCGAAACACTGAGTATGATGTACTTGAAGACACAAGTTTTGCGTACTTTACAACAGAAAATTTAGACAAAAAGAGAATTATATTTAGAGACGAATATGTGGAAGATCAGACTAGTAACGAGTTAGAAGAAGATGAATTGCGTTTTTCTTTGTTAGCTACTATAAATAAAGATCCTTCCTCATATAAAGAAGCAATATCATCAAATAACGCTGTGGAATGGAAAGAAGCTATAAACGAAGAGTTAAAATCAATGCGGGAAAATAAGGTTTGGAAATTGGTCGATAGACCCTTAGATAAAAGAGAAGAGAAAAAGGCAAACATTATTGATTCTCGATGGGTTTTCACTCGGAAAACTGGAGTAAATGGGAAAGTAACCATGAAAGCCAGGCTAGTAATTAGAGGTTTTAAAGATCGCAGAGTTTATGAACTCCAAGAAACATATGCTCCTGTATCTAGACTTCCATTAATTAGAGCAATACTAGCAATTTCAAACAAATACAACTTAGAACTTTATCAGATGGATGTTAAAACAGCATTTCTAAATGGAATTCTGGACGAGGACATATATATGGAAATACCTGAAGGTGTTGACATAGGCCCAGAATTAAGAGAAACGAAGATTTGTAAATTACAAAGAGCTTTGTATGGACTGAAGATTAGTCCTAAAAGGTGGAATAAAAGATTTTCAGAAGAAGCTCAGAAGTTGGGCTTAGAAAATGATGTTCATGAACCATGTCTATATACATGGAGAAAAAAAGGAAAATTAGTATTTATTCTAACCTACGTAGATGATATGCTCGTAGGAGGGAATGACTTAGTAAAGACTAATGAGATTAAAACGAAATTAAGCGAAGTTTTTAAGATGAAAGACTTAGGAGAACCAAAAGTGTTCTTAAATATGCAGATAAATAGAAACAGACAAAGTCAGATTTTAACCCTAAACCAATCGGAATATACAGAGAAAATTTTAGAAAGATTCAATATGAAAGATTGTAAACCTCAGGATTCCCCTATGGAAACTAGTCAAGTCCAGAAAAGAAGAACAAAAGATAAAAATAAATATGTAACAAAAGTGCCTTATAGAGAAGCAATAGGTAGTCTACTCTATCTTGCGGGTGCAACTAGACCTGACATTTCCTATGCGGTGAATGTGTTATCTAGAAAACAAACGAATCCTTCCAACGAAGATTGGGAAGATATAAAAAGAATATTCCGATATCTTAAAGGGACGAGTGCTCTCGGATTAATTTATAGAGCTAACTTAAACACCTTAGAAGCTACCACAGATGCGAGTTTTAGAGATTGGAACGATTCTGCATCTACAAGTGGTTATGTAGTTAAAATATATGGTGACACTATTGCATGGCGCAGTCACAAACAGAATCAGATTTCTACCTCAACTTGTCAGGCGGAATATTTAGCTATGAGTGAGGTCTGCAAAGAACTTATATCCTTAGATAAAGCAGTAAGAGAGATTACTGGAGAGACATTCTATCCAATAACCATTTGGTGTGACAATATGGCTGCAGGTAAAATTACAGAAATGGAAGGTAGCCACAAATTGAAAGATTTTGATTACCCTGTAGAAACAATTCAAGATAATCTTAGATTCAGAGAACAAACAGGCAAAAGAAAACCTGTTTCTGAAACTCACGGGGATTATGTTAAAAGACTAGTAAAAGAAGGGAAAATAAAATCGAAGTGGATAAATACTAAAGAAAATACCGCAGACATTATGACAAAACCATTAGAAAGAAAGAGTCATAGAGAACTAACTAGAAAAATACTTAATGTCGCTTAGAGTTACTCCAATAGATTTCTTCAAAATGATTGAATAAATTTATTCTTTAATTAGTTTTTTTTGTTCACAGGTGCTACAAGCGACTGAACAACTTATTGAAGTGCCGAATTTTCATAATAATGTCTTTATATTTGAATAATTTGAATAATTTTTTTTGTTTGATTAAAATCATATCTAGAGTGTATCATTTGATATTTCTCATGTTTTTTTATATTTACTTAAGTAAAGAAGGACTATTTTTCTAGTTGCATCCAGATTTAAATTGTTTTCAGTTCGGCATTGAGCATAAAATATTTCGAGCTATGTTGAATGGAGGGAATGTCGGGATGATTCAACAGAACACGAGCGCCTTCACTTGAGTAGTGTCGGGATGATTCAACAGAACACGAGCGCCTTCACTTAAGCAGCGACAGCAGACGCTGGAAGTTTTGTGTTGTGCATGTCGATCTCTAAAGAAGAGTAGAATATACATAAGTTTTGTTTCTTAATCCTCTTGTGTTTCTTTTATAACACCTCTCCCACTTCCTAATACAATAAAGGAAAATATTATAATAGTGAATCTTATCCAATATTTTTGTAGAAAGAAACTCAAAGGGTTTTCTGTTGAGGATGACATGACGCCTACAGAGTTTAAATTTACACATTTGTTATCCGAAATGTGTTTCTAATCTGCTTATGATCTGCTAAAGCAAATTTTTTTTGAAAAAGTAAAAAATCTCGTTTAACGTTCTTCAAATCTACTTTCAACCTTATAACAATTCCAAAAAAAGACTCCTAATCCATCTGCAAATCTTATTTTTATAACAGTTGTTAAAAATAACCTTCCGCTTTTCAGTTGTATTCCCACATAAACAATCCATCACAATTTTCCCTGCAACAATATAATGAAGCAAGAGAGAGAAAAAGAAACGCAACACAGTCGTCGTCGTCTCTTCCACCAGTCTTCCATTAACCCTGTCAAAAAGAAAATGACCAGTAATTATTCGTAGAAAATCACCTACCAAGGCTAAATACTATGGACAACCCTCGTCAATTTTTATATTATTATATTTGCATAATTCGTAGTACCTAAGAGGTCAATTTCCATCGCAGGGCCTTCACGCCCGAAATATACTTTAACCCAACGGAAATTCCATACTGACCGGCCCAACAGAGTAGTGGACTAAGAAAGAGAGAGAGAGAGATCCTTTGGCTAAGGGTATATTAGTCAGGAAAGCCACGTCGATGGCTGGTGCTGTAGTGTTAACGCAAACCATTGCTATGGAAGGACTTGAAAATGCTAATAAACACCCTCGCAGCTCGCAATCGTATAACCGTAACCATTTACATCGCATGTCAAAAATCGCTCAGTCGACCTTGGCTAAAACAAATAATAAAATAAAATCTTGATAAAATTCAAACCCCCCCTGGTACCCACACGTTGCCCCTTGACATCAGATGTTCCCCGATTGAGATTTATGAGCAATCAAAAAACGAAAAGCCAACCCCTCCGCCGCTGCAGGAGAAGGATGTACACGAAATCGTTTATTTTTGTAGAGATACCAGCGGATGATGCGATGTCAAAGCTTGACATAAAGAGCGCAAAAACGTATTTGCCGGATTGGCCTCTCTAGAGACGGCCATGGCGGCCGGGATAGACTCGTCTTGTTTGTCAAGACGCTTTAATAAGACGAAAATCGAGAATGTTTTTCAGCAGCCGCCCACCCCCACCTCCGGGCCAAGCAGCTTGACAGATTCCTTTTGCCGATTTGTTTATTCTAGATTGAAGTCCGACTCACAACAAAGCGGTCCCAGTCGGTGGTACGTGTGGTCCGTACGTTGCGGCTGTCGTGAGTAGTTCCTAAGGAATGCGTCAACCGGATATAATTCGACACCCTATATTTGAAAATTCAAAGTCAATCGAGGGGGAATTAGTGGCCCGCGAGGAGCAATCGATCATTTCGGGGATTTCTACTTATGTCAGGGTGGGACGTGGGACGGGAAAAGGGGCGGCGGCCGACGAGGGAGAGAGAGTTCTCTATAATGTAGCGAATCTGTTATTCATGGTTCGATAGCCTCGAATAATTTATGGATGGTTGTCATGCCTTTGCGATTGAGGCAAATCGGATGTAGCTAGAAATGATGTTTCTCTCCATTCAGGATGTTTCATCATCATCGGTTATCGGCAACCTTTTCACGATGTGCCCCTGGATTCTGGATGCTGTACGTTGTCCATTGAGGTTCGCACAGGCGAAACAAATTCGATGCTATTATGAAAATTGGGGTGCTGCTGCTGCTGGGGAGCAGCATTTCGACAAAGTTGCGCAAATTTTAAAAATACCACATTCATCTCTCCCCCGCATCACGCCAAGAGTGTGTCAAGTTCATTGTGAAAAGTTGCAGCAGGAGAAGCATTCAAATTCTGGCCATTTCCATGCAAACCTCGCAAAAACTCTGCAAGGTACAAAAGGGGGGGTGGACACCCCGACATTTTCCTTTTGCTTCAAAAACCGTCTCTATTTTAAAAGCGAACAATTTCGTAGCTGCGCGCAGCTGAGCAGAAGTGCGATTGTTTGCAGGAGGCACAAAGCCGTGACAGAAATTTCTAAAATTTAAATGGACCAGAAATGGTTTCTCATTCTACCCTCCTACTCCTCACCCCCGCCCCTAGTCGACCACCCACCTACACCATGAACTTTTCGCAACAAAAAAAAAGTTGAATCAAATTAAAATATTGCTTCACACCCAGGGAACTGCGGGTCTGTTCGTTCCCCGACTGCAGGGATCCCCGAGCTGTAAGGAACTTCACAATGGGGTGACTTTTTCCGTTTCGGGGTGTTAATTTTGGACATATTTTTTAGCTTTGCTTGCTTGACACTAGAGACACTTCTAAAAAGGCGGAAAAGTTTCTCCCCTCTGGCGGAATTGTTTCGAAATTAATGTGCGATTTTTAAATGATGAATGCACATTGCACACATTTCATGCCGAGTTCTGGAAGACACGTCCTGGCTTTGCAGCTTGTAAGATGTAGGAGCCACTTTCTTAGATGCCAAGAGTCGGTGCTGAGGACATTTAGAATTTTAAGTGGCAATTTATTCTCGGTCGCACAGTGGGTAAGTAAGTAGTTAAGGTTTTTATAAATCTTGATAAAATGAGGCTAAAGGCCCAATTATAATGAACGGATCTGAGCGGATTGGAATGTCAAAAAAACGCATTTGATCGGATACAAAACTGGCTGGTTATAATAACGCATCTGCTCGGATTCAAACGTCAAAGTTTATTGTAAATAAGAGTGCACAAAATTCTTTATTTTGTTGTTTTTATAGCCAATTTTGGCTTTTTTATAAATAATTTCATAATTTTTAACTTCGTTGACGAGTTGGTCGCCGGTAAACAATTTTATATTTCAACTGTTAACGTTATGTTTATCAAATTTTTGACAGTTCAATGCGGCAATTTCTAATCTTTTAGAAACGAATGCGCTCAAATCCGACCGAATCCGCTTGAATGCGTTCATTATAATCGGTCAGGTCTAAAATGTATGTCGGGAAAACCAATTTGACAGATCAATCCGTTTTGTTGCGCTCAAATCCGTTCATTATAATTGGGCCTTAAGGCTTTCTGAGTCGGAGATACTGGTGAGCTGTGAGGAGAATTGTGTGGAGAGTTTTGTTTGGGCGGCAAGTTGTCATGCATTCTAGGTGTCGCATATGTGTTTGATATGTTTAAAAATAATAAAAGAAATATTCTTGTGATTTTAGAAAGAATGAAATTCAATTTTTTACATTGAATGTTGCCAGAATTGTAACAGTGTAACTTCATGGAACAACAATCTTCAACGCATTTCATAGAGTGATACGATGTTGTCTCAGTATTCGTCTCCTAATTTTTATATATGTGACACTTATTTACAAAAATGGGTAAAATCCTATTTAAGCTTCGGATTATCCCTTATCATAGAATTTGACTTAATTTGGTATAAATAAACCACCTTCGGAAAGAAATACTGAAAAAAGCGCCCATATTTTAGGACCGTGGAAACCCGATTTTCGTAATCAGCGACTCAAAAAATAGATTTTTTTAACAATGTTATGTTTCGATTCCCCCACCCGAGTTTTGAATGCACTAGGAGTCAAGCAGCATTGGAAGTGGTTTGTACTTAGTCGGGGGACCGCTTGGAAAATTGGCACTGGCTCTTGGATATTGTTTTAGATTACATACAACCATGCGTGTAAGGAGAGCATCAATGCTGTCTTCGCCCTGAAAGAGAAAACATACATAGAAAAAGCTGTTCAATTCAACATAAACGCGCAAATCATATTCATCGACTACAAATCCGTGAAGCATAACGAGTTATTTGACGCTATGGAGCAGCTTTCATACCTAAATACGAAAATTTGGACGAAAGGTGTAAAGTGGGAGTCAGAATAAATGGTGAATTATCCCCACCCTTCAGAACAAATGGAGGATTGCGCAAGTTGACGCATCTTCTGCTTGTTATTCAACGTGGCCATTGAAAAACCAGTAAGAGTATCAGATATTACTATCCTTGGAAGATCATTTAAAAGCATGAAGAGGACTTTCGTAGCACTCGAGGAAACCGCAAAAAATCGGCTTGGAAATAAACCAGAGCAAAACAAAGTATATATACATATGTGCACAAAAACGTCAGAAGTAGCAGTCAAAACATAACGATAGACACCTACAATATAGAAGGAGTAGATGAGTATTATATCTAGGCACAATTATAGCAAAAGGTTATGATACATCGGCCGAAATCAGAAGACGAATAGCACTGGCTGCGGACATTGCACAGCTTCAGTTTTGGGTTCAGAACTGTAAGACCACCCCTCTTTCACGCCACGTTTCAATCTGCCAGCTCTTTGTTCGCCCATAATTCCACTTCAAGGAGAGATGGTCTTACAAGCACTCCTCACGTTATCCGCGATCCCGTTGGCAACTGCTTCGTTTGGGAAGCGTAGCCACAACAGATCGATATACACTGTGATCCAGAGGAGAAGGCCAAGGACAGATCTCTACGGAGCTCTGTATGTTGTTCTGTACACCGCGCGGTTCACTTTCTGATTCACAATGAAATGACAACTGAGATTATCAACTGAAAGAGTAAGACGCCAGCCCGAGAACAATTCTTGAGGAGGCCAAAGCTCTTCGAGGGCTGTCGTGGAAGTTTTTTTTATGTTTCAGTGCAAAGCTCAGGAGTCACCCTTTGTACTACTTGTCCGTCGTGTCATTTGTCACCTCATGGTGTAATATCTAGCAGTAAGCTTAGTACGGGGGAGGGGGGAATAGGTTAAGGGAGGGTTATAAAGGTCGGGCGGTGGGAGGGGGGGTATTGAAGAAGGTGGTGATGAACCCTGCGTTTGAACTCTTGGATGTTGTAGGAGCTCGGAAATACTGCGAGAGATTATTCCGCCTTTGACTGAGTTAGAATTTTAATCTTGTCTGCACTTATTTGCAGCGCTATATGTTTAGCTCCATCTTCAAATTCCGTGAATATTTCTCTAAAGTATGACAGTGATCATGCAAGGCAGTTTATATCGTCGGCATATCCTGCCAACTGTTTGGATTTGTTAAGCAGGGTTGCGTTCGCATCAATGTTTACTTCGCGAATTACTCCTTCTAGAAAGAGACTAAATAGCTTGGGTGCCAGCCCATCGCCCTGCTTTAAGCCTTGCTTGATAGGCAGAGACACCATCAATTCTCCTTGTATTCTGACTGTATATCTTGTATTTTCCATTGTTATTTTCGTCAGTTTCACTATCTTTAGGGGTATGTTTAGATCCAGCATGGTCGCCTACTTTTTTTCCCTGTAAATGCTGTTGTGTGCTTGATTGAAGTCGATGAAAAGTTGATAAACGTCGATGTTGTATTCCCAGCATTTTCGGAGAATTTGCCTTATTGAAAAAAGTTAGTTCATTATTGATCTATTTCTTCTGCATCTAGCTTGGTATTCTCTTATTGCGGCTTCTGCACAAGGTTCCAGCCTGGCCTTAATTATATTGGTCATTATTTGATCTACTGTGCTTAAAAGAGATATGCCTCTATAGTTTCCACAGTTGAATTTATCCTCTTTCTTGGTTTTAGGCAGATAATGCTTTGCTCCCAATTTTTAGCCATTTTTCGTTCCTCCATATGCAGCATAGTAAAATTCGTGTATAGCTGCTAATAGTGATTCGCCTCCTTGTTTGATCAACTCTGCTGAATGTTATCAATTCCTGGAGATTTGTTGTATTTTAAGGATTGTGTCATATTTTGTACTTCTTCCAGGGTTGGTACATTTGTTTCTCTGGTGTCATCCAGATGAGAATCTGGTACATGTCTGGTGCTCTCATTTGCGTTCAGCAGCTTGCTAAAAAATTCCTTCTTTCTTTTCGTTACATCTTCGCTGCCTGTGACTACAGTGCCCTCTTATACTGGAGGAGCCTTTCTTGAAGAAGTTTACTTTTTGAATGAGGAATTATTGTCTTTTCTTCTTCCTGCAAACGTTTTTTGCGATCCTTTTTGTTTCCTCGTATTTCAATTTCTTGCTCCTCGTCGGTCTCTCTATGTATATTTTTCTATGATTATTTCTGGCCTCTATAGCTGCTTTGCACTCCTCCTCGAACACTGGCTGTGCGTTTGTAGCCTACAGTTTCCTTTGTGACATTTGTCAGCGTCGTTTTCAGTTTTATCTATTTTTCCTGCAGTGGCCTGCACTATTTATGTTTGGGCTTGCACCTATTGTTTCTGCTAGATTTGCCTGATATCTCTCCAATACAGTCTGTTCTTGGAGGCGATCAACGTCGAATTTCTCTTGTTTGTTGCTTCTTTTTTCTTGAGTGGACAGCCGTCATCTGAATCTAACTTTAATTAGGAGGTGGTCCGATTCACAATTCTCACCTCTGCCGGATCTTGCTTGGAGGATTCTGGAAGCTTCCCTTCTATCTATGAGTACCTATGTATATGGTCTATTTGATTGCAGTGTCTTTCATTGGAGGATTGCGAAATTCACCATCTTGATGTCTTTGTAAGGGCCGTATCATACCGTGCTCAATCTTATAATAGAAAGTGTCCTTTCTCATGTCCGCTTTTTCCTCCGTCGTACATGCGGGGACGTGTAAGATTGAAAGGATGAAGAATTTCGTTCGCAGTCGTATTGAACATAGTCGTCCACTGATTGGCTTGAACGCGATGACATTATCTATGATTGACTTGTGTATTACGAAAGCCTTCACTTCCGCAGCTGTAGAATATCCTGTAGTTGCCAAGATCCATTGTCCCGTCTCCTATCCATCTGATATCTTGTAACGCGTGTAATTTTATTTTATATCTGCTCACTTTGTCTAATAGTGACTTAACTGCTGCAGTTCTGCACATATTCGCCTGTTTCATGTTCCGAAAATCATTTCCAGGTGCTGTTGCCGTAGTCGTTGCCATTTTTCCCGTCCGTTCCGAGGCTTTGCTTCGGGTTTCTTAACTGATGTGTTTTTACAGGGCCCGGTAGTTAGCCCAACGCCCACTGCCAGGAGGACCGGATCCGTGAGTTATCCCCCATCGGATAGGGTGGCCCAGCTATATCACTGAGCACTGGGTACGTCCGTCGTCGGTTGGTTATCCAGGAGACACCAGCGAAGAGGTGACAGTTCGATTTTGATATTTTCATTCACAACTCTCATATATTTTCCTTTCACTTTAGCTATACCCAATTCAGATTGATTCTTCGCCCTGCTCCTCCTGCACTGGATATTCTATATTAAAAAAACACTTGAACGATGTAGTAATCTGCCCGTACCCTGTACCTTTTAATGAGAATTATTGTGTAAAAAATATACCATATACCATAACAAAAACTATAACAAGCCAAATACATCTCGACGCTATCTTGGATATGATCTACGATGTCAATATGACACGCTAGATTGGCAATGATATGTCAAGAATTTGCGGTAACAATGTCGAATCCGTCTGCAATAAATCTTCAAATGAGAGAAAAATTAATAAAAGATTACAGAGAAGCGATAACCTAGATAGAAGAATTTAAAAATAAATTATTACATAAAAGATTTCCAATAGTCACTCTCACTATTCATAAGGGAGTATTTAATATTTTCTTATCTAAGCCAGATTTTTATGTAAAAAGTTTATTTCAAAAAATTGAATCCCAAAAGATTCCATTGACTTTTAGTTATAGGAAAACATGGATTTAAATTTTCTTCAAGAAAACATTTTTACATATTTTGAATACGAATTGTCCCAAGTATTAATTTCAGAATAAGAACAATTCCATATCCACCCCCAATAATTCATATACACTTTGAAATATGTATATTGTTTTTTTCCCTCGTATTTCAAAAAAATCAATTTTTCAGATTTATCAGGACGATTACAACAACAACAACAAAAAAGGTTGTGTAGTAAAAACAGCCAAAACAATAAAAACTTACACAGGCCACCGCCGCCCAATAATAGCGCGAACGATTCAAACAATAAACATCCCCAGAACAGTGTGGTATATTAATCCCCCCTTTTATACATCTTTAATCCGAAATCAATTTCACCTCCGAAGGCAATTTCCCGTGTAAGTAAACATTTAACCCAACCCAGAAACTACATATAATCCGCTTAATAGTAATCCCTCCGTCGCCATTAAATTTCCGCACATAGTAAAGATGTTTATACATATATATAGTATATAAGTATATAGCAGAGAAAACGAGATAGAGATAACTATATTATGTATGTATGTATTGTATATATAGAACAGGATTTCATTCCACCACCGAATATTATTGTTTTCTGAAGTGAAACGTAAAATTCGCCTTCACGGCACCAATAAAGGCAAAACACAGCCGAGAGAACTCATTTCTACTCCTTCGGCTCTTTATATAATTTGCTACAATTGGCGTCAGCAGTCCTGGCACTGAATGGGGTTCAATATTGTCCTCTGAAAGAAAAGTTGGATAAAATCTTATGCCTTAAGGATGCATTGGACGATAAATGTGTAGAGAGTGAAGAGGCGGGGAGGGCGACGTCCCGCAGCGCTTATCTGTCGCCCTCTTGAAATGCTATGGAAAGCAACCCCGAAAAAAAAACTTCACTAAATCTCAATAAATCTCGTTTCGTCTTTTGCAATATGTACACCAGCAGCAGACAGGACGTTACAGGAGGATCCTTGTAGTCTAAGTCTGTAGCAGATTTTGTCTACTTAAAGGATTTCAAATGTACACCCTATATAAGTCCTTATTGACTTAACTATACCCCATGGTTAACGGGTAAACAGTCTCGTTTTCATTTTGGACAGTTTTCTGCATAGTTATCTTCCTCGATGTCTGCTGAATTCCAATATACAGGGTGTTTAGAAAAAAAAGTAGCATGTAAGATTTTTAGTAGTAGATCTACTACTTTTTTTAATTTTTGTTTTTTTTGGTACTAAATTTGTCTAGATCGCATGTGACAAACTTAAAGGTATAAACGACAAACATAACTACATACAACATCCACTGCTATTTCTGATAGCGAACGGTTCTGCCATCCTCGTACTAACGACATCTAATCCCCAGCCCAAGTTGCTGCCATTCTTACCCATCATTTCTGTCTTTTACATCAATTTTTCAGGACTCGCGCTTCCGCCTGAGTTATGGCAACACGCATTACGATCTCGAAGCTCATAAAATTCACCGAAAACATGCACCCACCCATACAGCGGCCATTTCATATCCTGCAAATCTTAACACTCATTTGCATGTCACTACATTAAATTTTTATGAACTAAATCAGCGGGGCCATGTTTGGTGGGCGGAGTGGAGAGGGGAATGGGGCACAATGTATCATGAATTCATCAGAGGCCTCTGTTGGGAAGCAAAGGTAATGACGTCACAGAATTACCCGCAAAAATCACACCCAGCAAATTTACATGACAAAGTGAAGCAGGGTAAGGGGTAGGTGTAATAAGGGCAGAGAGATGAAAAAAGAACACAGTTTTTCTATCATCGAAAATTCCTGAGAGAGAAGGAAAAACTAGGTCGTCATCAGTGACGTCATACCTGGAAGTTTCTCGCCTAGTCGGCATAAGAGCGGCAGATCCTTCGGAATACACAGTCACAATTTTCAGTCTTTTTTTTTTCGTTCGTTCGTTTTCGTTGGGTGTGTTGGTTTTCCGTTTGGATTTTGCGCATTTCCGCTGGAGTACGGCACCGCACTCAAGGCGAAAAACGCTCACCAATGGGCCTGTTCGTGTACGCAGGGCGGCAGGCAGGCAGGAAAAAAACGGTCCTAAAACAGGAGCATAGAAGATAAGAAACAGGACCCCACCCCAGCGTGATATTTTGTGGCAAGCTCGTCGATTTTCCTCCACTCATCGAGGAACGACTCTCCACCACCACCGGAGGAACAATTTTCCCATTACTTTGGGGAATTGAACGCTTCTGGTTTTTCCATTCCGTTCCCGCAATCGAAATCTCTTTCCGTGACGAGATTTCTAAATTTAAGAACGCTTAAAGTGCTGCAAAATATTTACAAATCGCGCTGCTGCTGGAGGATGAAGGCCTCCGAAGTATCGGGCCCCGGCCGGAATCCGATCCGCCTGGCACATCGCTGGGTGTGTATTCCGCGCGAGTAACATACAACAACAACAACTAACATAATTTAGTCTACTAACCCTTAGTAATTTCATCTTATTTGCATACAATTTCATATTATTTTTCATTCTTAATAATTTTAAAACAATGTATACAAATTCATCTTATTTTTCATTCCTAATAATTTTAAAGCAATGCATACTTATTATATTTCATTCCAATAATTTTTATCAGCACTAAGTACAAATTGTTTTCAATATCAGCACTAAGTAAGTGCAGAATAAGTTCCAAGAAAATAATGAATGCTCCTTGTAAGCATTTTTATCTATCGTGAAGATGGAAGTCTTGTGAGACCAAGTAGTCAGTCTTGCTCACTACTTGATCTACTTAGGACGTCAATTAAAATATTGTTATCCGGTCTTTTAAAAAATTTAAAAAGTTAAAGAAAAGTTTAAAAAATTTAAAAAAAATTGTATTCGGTCTTTTAAAACGTTAAAATTAATGAATAAAAGTTAAAAAATTAAAACTACTTTGAGGGTTTTTTTATAGACTATAACTGGCGCAGTCGGTTTTGGGATTAAAATAATCCAAAATAAGCAACTTATTAGTAATTGTTGCAAATTCGGAAGTGCTCGAAAAAAGTGTCTTCGTATCGAGAGAACATCGGTATTTAGTGGATTTGCCGTTACTAATTTGCGGTTTAAAAGTGGAAATAAAAGCTATCAGTTCCAAATTAATAGCTATCAGTGGATTGCTGAATTAAGTGCTTAAATTGATATTTGGAAATTGGCTAGGAGCACAGGATCATCAACAGACCTGGTGGATTTCAATCTTTTGGCTTCAAGGACCTACTATAATGAATATATACCTTTGGACCATCGTGTTAATTATCTGGTGAGTCTATTGTTTTAATACATATATTCGTTAAATCCCTTAAACACCTAGTCCTAAACCTAGAACAAGTGGAGCAAGTAACTCTCCCTAAATTATAGGGATAAAACCGAGTCAGATTCTGAGGAATACAGGATCATTGATTCCAGTAGAATTAGATTTCAGTAAATACATATACTTAAAAAAAAAAAAACAAAATAAATAATAAATAATAAAAAAAATTTTAGTGTATTAGATTCAAGGGAAAATTACATTTCTTTAGTAGAGAATAGAAAGAAAAAAAGTGTTTTGTTAATTCAAATTAATAAATAATAAATATTTAGGAAGTTTATTAATCAAGCCAAGTAAAAATGAACAACGATTCGTCAAATACATCCGGTGTTAAAAAATGCGTAAACACCGCAGACATATTTAATTCTCTAAAAATCCCCGATGCAATAAAAGATCTACCCACATTTGACGGTAACCCACGTACCCTTTACGATTTTATAAGTAATGTCCAGGAAATTTTAGGCTTAATTCGGGAAATCGACGGTACTAATTACGCGACACTCTTGATAAGGGCAATTAGGAATAAAGTTACTGGTGAAGCCAATGAAGTACTCAACATGTACGGCACATCCGTAACCTGGGAACATATAAAAACCAACCTGATCACCCATTACTCGGATAAACGTAACGAAACTTGCCTTATCCGCGACTTACATCAACTTAGACAAGGCCCAGAGACCGTAGAGAAATACTATTCAAAAATTATAGAAATATTATCCACAATGACTAACCATATTAATATGCATGAAACCGATGCAAACGTAATTGCTTCCAAACAGAAGCTTTACAAGGAAATGTGCTTAAACACATTCCTCTCGGGTCTTCGGGAACCTATGGGCTCAACCATAAGAGCTATGAGGCCTACTTCATTAGTAGAGGCCCTCAATTATTGTTTACAAGAACAGAACACACACTACCTAAGAAATTCATATCCAACAAGACCACAACCCTCTTTTATGAAATCACCGCCCGTATTGCCTCAGTACAAACAAAATACCTTTTACGTGAACCCCAGCCATAAGCCGAATATACCCTTTCAATCACAAAAACTAGATCAACCGAAGGGCAATAGACCCATAATCTTGAACCAAAATCGTTCTAATACTTCTAACGGTGAACTTGATTACAATTATCCTAAATCAAAACAAATTTCTCGATATGGCCAATATAACCAGCAAGTTAATAGCCAGGCACCACCCCACGGTCTTCACAATTTATATCAAAAACCAGAACCAATGGATATCTCAAGTGGAAATACAATGTTTGTACGAAGAAACACCCCCCATCCATCTGGTAACCTAAACTTCATCTCAGAAGAATCCTTTTACTCTGAGCCAGAACATGCGCAAAATTATGGTTTTGACAACATAGCTACAGAAATTTCTTCCAACAATAATCCAGATAACAACTACCGGGATCTTGACAGTTGGTACCAAGGACCAAACGAAGAGCTCATTGAGTCACCTACACAAAATTTTCCACAAATCGCCTCAGACCCCGAACCGAATACCTGAACATAAATAGTAACGATTCCTCTGTTCTAACATACATACACATCAGAGCCGCCGACAACAGTCTTCTCAAAATTCTTATCGACACTGGCAGTAACTTGTCATTTATAAATCCCAACTTGATTAACCCTGACTTGGTAGAGAACATAACACCTATAGAAGTCAATACCGCATTTAATACACACTATGTAAACAGACAGATCACTCTGAAAGGCCTCGTAGAATTCGAAACTGGTGAAAACTTAAAATTCTTACTTTTCAAGTTCCATAATTACTTCGATGGACTTATAGGTCTGCAAATGATGAGACAGTTAGGATGCAAGATAGACTTAGTCAACTCAATTTTGGAGTCTAAAAGAACTCGGATACCATTACTCTACAAACCTAATCTTATGTCAAGGCTATATAATCTTCCGCCATTATGTAAATTCATTTGTCATTTACCTGTTGATATTAAAGATGGTAGTATCTACATCAAGCCTACACTAATAAATAAAAATCTAGTGATCTCCGAAGGCATATATAAAGCTAAAGAATGGTCTTCTCTTGTGGAAATTACCAACTTGTCAAACTCTTCAGAGAACCTTATTATAGAACAACCTATAAAAGTTGAACCATTTCATCACAACCAGTATGCAGAAGTTCATAACTTTTGCATCACAAATAACCCCAACAACAATAACACCAACGGGAGAATAGCAGATTTGATACGTGTCGACCACCTAAACAACGAAGAACGGAGAGCAATTATCAAATTATGTGTCCAATTCGAAGACATTTTCTTTCAGGAAGGTGACAATTTAACATTCACAAATCAGGTGAAACACCAAATAAGAACGAAAGACAACATACCTGTCTACACAAAGTCTTACCGTTATCCCCAAATACACAAGGAAGAGGTTCAGAGGCAAATCGACGAAATGTTGAATCAAGATATCATCCGTCCATCCTACTCCCCATGGTCCTCTCCAATATGGATTGTCCCAAAAAAGGCAGATGCCTCTGGCAAGAAAAAATGGCGACTTGTTGTGGATTACCGAAAGGTAAATGAAAAGACCATAGATGACAGGTACCCCATCCCCAATATCTCTGAGATCCTAGATAAACTTGGGAAATGCCTATACTTCAGCACATTGGATCTCGCTTCCGGGTTCCACCAAATCGAAGTTAAAGCAGAGGATATTCCTAAAACAGCCTTTACGGTAGATAATGGACACTTCGAATATATCCGCATGCCCTTCGGGCTTAAAAATGCTCCTTCGACATTTCAACGTGTCATGGATAATGTCTTACAAGATCTCCAAGGTACAAAATGTTCGGTTTACATGGACGACATTATCGTCTTTTCGACTTCCTTACAGGAGCATCTAGAAAATCTTTCGGCCGTTTTCAAAAAACTAAGAAACGCTAACTTTAAAATACAATTAGACAAATCAGAATTTCTCCACAAGGAGATTGCCTTTCTAGGCCATGTAGTTACACCAGAGGGTGTAAAACCAAATCCGGAAAAAATAAAGGCCATTCAAAACTTCCCAATACCTAAAACCCAAAAAGAAATAAAATCGTTCTTAGGTCTCCTGGGGTACTACAGGAAATTTGTCAAAGACTTCGCCAACCTAACGAAGCCTCTTACCGAATGCTTACGAAAAGGAAAAGAAATTATCCTGAATTCAGTGTACGTAGAATGTTTCAATAATTGTAAAAATTTGCTCTGTAATTCTCCAATCCTCCAATACCCCGACTTTAGTCAATCCTTCAATTTGACTACGGACGCTAGCAACGTGGCACTAGGAGCCATCCTCTCTCAAGGCCCTATAGGCTCAGATAGGCCCATCTGCTATGCCAGCCGCACTCTTACAAAGTCTGAACAAAACTACAGCACTATAGAAAAGGAACTTTTAGCCATAATATGGGCTACCAAGTACTTTCGGCCTTACCTATTTGGTAGGAAATTTAAAATTATTACAGACCACAAACCCCTAACCTGGCTTTTTTCTTTAAAAGAACCCAACTCCAAATTAGTCCGTTGGCGCTTAAAATTAGAAGAGTTTGAATACGAAGTGATTTATAAAAAAGGAAAACAAAACACAAATGCCGACGCATTATCCAGAATTGAAATCAACTTAACTGAAAGTAATACTTCCAGAAACCTTGACATTTCCTCCACATCCACAATCCATTCTGCACAGGAACAACTTAATGACGGTATCCCCATATCTGAATGCCCGTTAAACAACTTTTCAAACCAACTCATATTAGAAAAAAACAGTAATCTATCTCAACCACACACCAGTTTTAAGGTTATATTTCAAAACAAACGAAGACATACAATTCGCCGTAACGACATAGATAATGAAAATATCATTACCAACATTCTCAAAGAGTACACACACCCTAAAAATTTAACAGCAATATTAACGGATAACGACACCTTCAAATCGGTGCAATCTGCCTATTCAAAATTTTTCAGTAACAGTGGAATAAAGCTCATCCGTTGCATGACACAAGTTAAAGATATCACAAACGTAGACGAACAGGAGAGGATCATCAGGGAATACCATATTAAGTCAATTCACAGAGGTATAACTGAAACCCTCGAACATCTAAAACGAAATTATTATTTTCCCAATATGAAAACGCAAATAACTCGTGTTATCAACAATTGTACAATTTGCCTTGAAAACAAGTACGAACGGAACAAACAACCTATTAAGTACGAAGTTACAGAGAGCCCCGATAGACCTTTAGAAATACTACATTTGGATATATATTCAATACATAAGGAAAACTTTTTGACTATACTAGATAAATTTAGCAAGTTTGGTAGTATTTACTTATTAACTAGTAGGAATAGCATCAGCTTAATTAAATCCCTAAAGCATTATTTCTCCCACCACGGGATACCGAAGAAAATTATAACCGACAATGGCGCAGAGTTCTTGTCTACACTTTTCAAAGACTTTATCAATTTATATAATATCGAATCTCATGTTACAACTGCAAAGAACTCTACAGGAAATTCCCCAGTCGAGAGATTTCACTCGACCATAACTGAATTAGTTAGAATTATCTATAGCCAAAATAATAAAAAAGCAATAGGAGAAATAATAGACGAAGCCGTTACAAGTTATAATAATTCTATTCACTCTGTCACTAAATTAACCCCTTTCGAGCTACTAACAGGTCATTACAGTAAGTCAACCCCCTTTTCAATACGAAATAATCCAAATACAGAACAAGAATATATAAAGCAACATATTGAACAATACAAAAACTTAGCAGAATTAGCCCATCAACGTAGCTTAGCTTATAAACAAAAAACGATCAACAAACTAAATGTAGGAAGGAAAGAACCCCCAAATTTTGAAACAAATGAAATAATTTACGAAGCTGAGAATAGAAGGAACAAACTTGCCCCCAAATTTATGAAACACAAAATAATTAATAATAAAAAAGTTACAGTTATAACTAATAAACGTAAAGTTCACAAACAGAAAATTAAAAATAAACGAAAATTTCAGGATCATCAAATCCCAGGCACAGAGATTAGAGATCCACGACCTCAGTAACAATAAAGGCTTATTACCACTCAAAATTGGACCGGCAAAAATCAAAAATGGATACTCGAAGTTAATTCATATGGTAAACTTAACGGAATACGAGATTAACATAGAACAAATAGACAGGAATATACATAATTTAGCTAACTATACATACAACAAAAAAGAATACAAGTCCATTACGAAAATATTGCAGAAAAGATTCGAAATTCTGCGCAGCACCTTCGAACAGCTCAAGCCAAAATCTAGGGTAAGAAGAGGGCTGATAAATGGTTTGGGTACTGTCATAAAATCAATTACCGGCAATTTAGATCAAAATGACCTGGATGAAATAAATATACACTTAGACGCTCTTAAAACTAATCAACAAAATATAAACTCTCAGATAAATAAACAAATAGCAATAAACCAAGATATGATAAACCGTTTTAGTAATATAACACAACACATTAACACACAGCAAAAGATACTAGAAAATTATATTAATTTTGAATTAACAAAACAAATTGATAAATTAGATATAATATTTACCTTGAATCAATACCACAACCAACTAGTATATGACATAGATATATTAAGAGAACACCTCAAAGAAATTTCGGAATCAATAATCTTAGCTAAACTAAGCGTAATATCCAAACATATTTTGCATCCAGATGAAATCGGGTATATTCGTAAAGTACTAGAAGAACAAGATGTCGCAATAATATCAGACGACAATATATACGAATTGTTAGAGTTACAAGCCTACTTTAACCACTCGAACGTTGTATTCGTCATCAAAATCCCGAATTTCCTTCCTGAAGTTTTCACCCTCTACCACCTTAAAGCATTACCAATAAACAACTCCTATACTCTCAATCTCGAAGCCCCTTACATCCTACTTAACGAATATAGGTATGAATATATAGACGAACCATGTCAACTGATCGAGACGATGAGATATTGCCGAAGTACATCACCAAAGGAGCTTAAAACTGACAAGTGCATCCCAAACATTATAAATAACGAGAAGGCACAATGCAAACTCACCGAATTAGGAAACAATAAAGAAGTAGAGCTACTAGAACCCAACTACCTAGTCATAATCACCGAAAATGAAACTACAATGCAAACTACATGCAGCAAAAATAGTAACAACAAAATCTTAATAGGAGCATCGCTAATCCACTTTGAAAATTGCACCATTAACATTAACGGAATACAGTACTCCAGTAAAACAGTTACCTACTGGGACTCCATAGAAGTAATCTCCACGTTAAACCAGGAAATCAACAACAACGGCGTAATAAAAAAAATAAATCTCACCAAACTCGACAAATGGACCATGGAAAACCTCGAGGCTATAAAAATACTTCAAGTCAAAACAAGTATTTACACTACCTCTACCCACATAATCGTAGGAATATTTATCGCAGCTTCCACCCTATATGCAATCGTCAAATTTAGGAACAGGATAAAACAAAAAAGGAACTTCATCAAAAATCTCTTCGAGAAGCAAAGACCATTTGAAACCAAGAGACATACAGCACAAATATCACCAATAGATGAAATCAAAGAATCTGCAATGCAAACATCATCAACAGAAGAACCAACAACATCAACAAAAGAACCAACAACATCAACAAAACCAACCCCAGTTCCGGTTGCAGTTCAGCTCCTGTGGCCTTCGTTACATTCGCTTCACACTGAGGAGGGAGGAGTAACATACAACAACAACAACTAACATAATTTAGTCTACTAACCCTTAGTAATTTCATCTTATTTGCATACAATTTCATATTATTTTTCATTCTTAATAATTTTAAAACAATGTATACAAATTCATCTTATTTTTCATTCCTAATAATTTTAAAGCAATGCATACTTATTATATTTCATTCCAATAATTTTTATCAGCACTAAGTACAAATTGTTTTCAATATCAGCACTAAGTAAGTGCAGAATAAGTTCCAAGAAAATAATGAATGCTCCTTGTAAGCATTTTTATCTATCGTGAAGATGGAAGTCTTGTGAGACCAAGTAGTCAGTCTTGCTCACTACTTGATCTACTTAGGACGTCAATTAAAATATTGTTATCCGGTCTTTTAAAAAATTTAAAAAGTTAAAGAAAAGTTTAAAAAATTTAAAAAAAATTGTATTCGGTCTTTTAAAACGTTAAAATTAATGAATAAAAGTTAAAAAATTAAAACTACTTTGAGGGTTTTTTTATAGACTATAACTCGCGCGCGGCGGCACCGGATAGACTTCTGACTTATGGAAACTTTCAAAGAAGCTTGGCAAATAAACAATATCCAGACTTTAATCCGCCAATAAATCACTTTTTCCGCTGTGATTTCGTCATAAAACTCGCAATTAACCGGATCAGAGCGCTCTCCGCTCTGGCCCCGCGGGCAATGGACGTCCGTCCATCTGCCATCATATAGCTAGAACGAACGTCCGACAGCGCATAAAACGCGCCTCTCCAGTATCGAAAACAAACGAAAGCCGGACATCAAACAAAGATAAACAGGATTAGACCCCGATTAATTAATACCCATTAAGGACTCGGCGATAAAATCCGGGGAAATTTTTAGTTCCCAACTAAGAACACGATTTTAAGGACAATTTCCGCCTTGATTCGGGCAAATCTAATTTTCATAAAGTCCCTGGAAATTTTTGGGGCAAATTCAATTACGTCCGGGACAGGGTAGTTTTTTTTTCTGCCCCTCTGTTCTTCTTCTTATTATTATTATTAAATATTCAACAATGCGGACTATCGGTGACAAGTGGCGGGGCTAAAAGCGAATGTCAAGGGCGGAGAATATTATTTTTGGAGACTGGCTGGAAAGGCTACAAAAATGTCGTAAACTAATTTTCGTCGTAAATTAAAATGGAGCAGAGAATAGAATCGAGGGGAAATATGTTTTTGAGCAGAGTCCCCTTCAGGGCAGGAGTTGGACAGTTTAATAATAATGTACTTACCTTAAAATCTGCTGTTGTTAAAAAGATTTTTTTTTTAATTCGCGGAAGTTTAGAGGGGCGTAATATTTTTACGATCGTGAAGGGTATAAACCCTTGTGTATGGGTGTAAAAATGTTTTTTTTTTATAAATAATAAAATCAAGGAAATGCAAATTCACTTTTTTAACTACGAAGGAAATCCTTAATGTACTCCAAAAAAATACACAGACCCATAGACAATGGTACACACGCAAGCCGCAATTAACTCATAAGGCACAGTAATTGAATTAGTGGTGACACGAACCACAGTCGGTAAAGAAAACTGGAATGAACGAAATGTGAACGATTAGGACTTGTGATAAATGGAAAAAATGATGAGAGTTATAATTTTTCATCAAGAAGGCTTCCGACAATGTAGCAAGAGCTTTAATAGGATGAGGCATAAAACAGTCACAAGTCACAACGCAATCACAATTCACCGCAGTGTGCAAAGAGTCTCAACATAAGACAATTTGGTATTCTAATTGGGCAGTCACAATTTTGATAATCCGCCAACAGTTACCAAGGGTAGATATCAAAATATTTACTGTATTAAATAACAGGTCACAAGACTATAAGGAGCCAGTTTCTAGGACATTTTTCATAATTTCTCACAAATTCGCTTGGATTTTTCTGGCATGAGTTGGCTACGTTGTCGCCTAGAATTTACTTTATCTCATTAAACAAATATAAATTCACCATTCCAGATAAGTTATTTTTAAGATTTTTCTAGTCACTGGGTGCTTAGAGTGCCAAATCAACTGGTAGTCACAAGAATAGTCTCAAGCTCTCAATGACAAACACGAGTCTCAAAAGCTTGTGACTCATGACTTGTTACAATTTAGAATAGGTATTTTAAATAGACCCCGCGCCATCTGAAACTCAAAATCGATGTTATATTCCGGGTCTAATACTTTTTGGAGCTGGATCGACTCTAATAGTCCCGACACACACACATGTAATCATTTTATATTACGAATGTGGAGCCTCATAATGACGAATTTACGAATTAACGAATTTCCTTCATTAACATCGAGTTTTCGACATAACTACATTGCTGTGAGTCGATGTTATAAAATAAGAACTCGCAAATGAACTCATTTTACTCATTTACAAGGGTCTCTGTAGGCTATTATAGAAAAAGAATGCCTATAGGGAGAAGTTATATCTCTGCTTCTGCGCATGAAGCACGCACTTGACATGGTCTTTGAATAGAACCCAAAGTTCGCTACCGCATTTACTGAAGTAACCGCAGAGCATGTGGATCCACATGCGATGTACAGCGAAAAACTTGTTATTGGATATATGTATGTACATGATCATAACCGGGCCGACTACATCAACGACATAATTCGAGGATCAATAGCTATGCAGCCAAATTAAGCAAGATTTAAAGAATGGCCCTTCTTCCGTCAGCTCCTAATGTAGCTATCGCTCCTCGTTGATGTAAACAAATCCACTATAAACGCTGAGCTAAGACTGAGAGTGAATGAAAGGCTGGGCGATGTGCTTCAACGAGGTCATTCTACAACTTTGAGTATTACATGGCTTCCAAAATTCTAAAGTTCAATCCATTTTCAGTGAATATACAGTGTTACTAAGCTATTGGAAGTATTAACTGAAGGAGGGTGGACTCGTATTCTAGACAGATGGCTTCAATATACAGACAGAGAGGGGTACCGGGTTCTAAGGCAAAATTACCCTGGTTTAACAGAGAGCTAAACTTTTCGTCCCTATTAAAAGATGATACCTAGGGAATACGGTTTTCTCAAGTGTTCCTCCATATAAGCACTAACTTCGCTAATGCTTTTTGACTTCCGTCATCGCAGCATGTTTACTATGCGGTATATGGAAATAATAGTTTTGGTATTATATAATCAGAAGTCAGCAGGGTGTTTAAGGAGATGGCGATGAACCTTTTGATGTTGTAACAGTTCGAAAATACTAATTGCGAAAGATTCTTCCACAGTCGAGTTGTTCTATTTAGAAACGGATACCTAGTGGCAGGCTAATCAGATGTTACGGGAATAAAATCGCTGTGCGTTTATATCGATAGAACAGTCACTATAGTTGTAGTAGCCATATAATTTTGTCAGAGCTGCTACATTCCTACAACATCGCTCTGTTTAGGGGCCTTTTCTATAGGCTTTATATAAGCTACACCAGTATTTTGTATGTTGTATATTGTTTGTAGTATGTAAACAAAACTTGCAACTTCATTTTGACTAACCGATCAACTCCAAATTTTGCACATATATATAGTTCGAGTTACAATGCTTTCTGACCATTTTGTAAACAAATCAAGATGGCGATTCCAAGATGGCGGCCCAATTTCACAATTGTGCTACCTAACCCCTACATCGGCATCAAATTAAAGGGTATGACAAGTTCAATAAAATTCGCTATGTGACGTCTTCCAAAATTCAAAACGGCGGACAACACAAAATGGCGGATTAACTATTTCATACAACGCACTCGATGTGGATCTCAAATGAAAGTGTATGACGAATATATTACAGTAAGCGGTGTGGCGTCATCTAATATGGCGGAGGACATATAATAGACCAATAGCTGTTGTGATAATGGACGGCAGAAAAGTAAAAAGGCGATACAATGGCGTTTTACTACCAAGCGATTTATTGAAAATAGAGGAACATAAATAAAATACCTGAGCATAAACTGCTTTATACTAAAATTTGAAGCTTGCTGAAAGGACTTGAAATTTAACGTTTCGTCAACTTGTTTACCCGAGCAGCGGACGTATTTTCCACCGCCATTTCAGCAGCACACTACGTTTTTTATCATGTTATAATATAATGAGATATTGTAAAAAATATCAACTTTGCTTTGCTGGTATGATTTTATTTTCATAAATTTTTGACATGTGAGAGGCACTCCAGCATCCGCCTTCACCGCGTATGCGCCAGATGACCTCTGTTCCGTTTATGTACACGAAATAAACTTTTAATTCAGAGAAAATCATGTCTTGCTGAAATGACTAAGTAAAATTTGTCGCTGCCTCCCGGACTATAAATCTTAAAACTGAATGAATTAACAATATTTTAAAATTCTCGTTTGATTTTTAATGCTAGAACTCTTATCAATGAATGCCTTCCAGCTTTTCACGTGCATTAAAACAAGTGTTGCGGTTAGACAATTATGATTATAGTGGTGGGATCGTCACGTGCCTGTTTTATTTAGATAAGTTTAAGCTTAGGTGTCACCCTTTATCCTACCAGTCCGTCATGTCGTTTACTTCATGGAGCTATGTCTAGTAGTAAGCTTAGCTCGAAGATAGGAAAAGGATATGATCGATTAAGGGTAGTCTGGAGGATGCATCAGGACGAGGCAGTGACCGTTTGAGCGTTTGAACTCTTGAATGCTGTATGAGTTCATTTTTTAGCTGCCAGTTGAGCCGGCTGGGTTAGCAGGGGAGAGCCCCGTCGGAGTGTTATGCCTCCTGAAATAACAGAATCCCGCTAACCATCCAACAAAGGTTGTGATGGAGGCAGTACCATGCTACCAGGTGAACAAAGAGGTCCAGCGCGTCCGCTAGTTGAAGACTTGACCTAAGCGAAACATTGGTACCCTCTTATTAACCGGTTAAGTCGACGCGACGGGATGACTTATTAGAGCTACTTAACAAAACTGTGTAGCAAAATTGTGAAACAGATTGGAAAGGACAGAGGGAGGTCATTTATGAAGTTCAGAAAAAGATGATAACTCCTGGGAGTATCGGCAGAGGTGGTTTGGAACTGAGAAATGACGCCATCCAATACTTCCTTGATTGAATAGCCGGAAAAAAATGATCCCGTGCGTCCACCGCTTGAATCCCAAATAAATACTTCAATGGTTCAATGGGGAATGTATGAACGCAATCAAAGCTAAAGAAGCCGCCTATAGAGCATACAGACGTTCGCCTAATGAGCCACTTCGTCGTGAGTACGTCAGACTTAGAAACTCCTGTAACTCCATCATCAGGAAAGTCAAATCATCATTTGATGATAGATTGAGAAGTAAGATTCTTAACTCCACTACAGGCAGCAAAAACTTCTGGTCCTTGGTAACTGCCATCAAGAAGAATTTTACTTCCTCCTCAACACCTCCTTTTATTCACAACAAGGAAGTGATAACAGAAAGCAAACCCAAGGCCGACCTATTAGCTTCTCTGTTCGCCGCAAATTCTTCTTTACCCGATGCTGCTATGTCACCCCCCACTCTCGAGAATACCACCCACTCAATGGACGGAGTTCACTTCAGGACTCGCGAGGTGTTTAGGTGTCTCAAAGAACTCGACGCCAACAAATCCACTGGTCCCGACAAAATCCCCCCTATGGTACTTAAAAAATGTGCCTCACCTTTGGCTAAACCTCTGCGCAAACTTTTTGCCCTGTCTTACTTCTCCGGAGTGTATCCCGACTCTTGGAAACTAGCTCATGTTCAGCCAATCCCAAAAAAAGGTGAAGCCAGCGACCCCTTAAACTACCGCCCAATAGCAATTACTTCTGTTCTCTCCAAAATCATGGAGACAATAATCAATAAAAGGCTGATGAAATATCTAGAATCCAACCAAATTATACACGACAGGCAATACGGCTTCAGATCTAAACGGTCTACTGGCGATCTGCTTGTGTGTTTAACCGAGCGTATCAACCAAAGCATTCACAGCTTTGGTGAGTCTAGCCTAGTTGCTCTAGATATATCAAAGGCTTTTGACAGAGTATGGCACCCAGCTCTGTTGAATAAACTCCAAGCTATTGGTATACACTTAGTTCTAAGGAACTGGATTAAGAGCTTTCTTTCATGCCGTTCAATCAAGGTAATATTGGATGGCGTCGAATCCAACCCCCACGCCATTTCGGCCGGAGTTCCCCAGGGGTCAATTCTTTCACCCGCACTTTTTCTAATCTTCATTAATGATCTGCTCTCAATCCCCTCCAACCCACTTCACTGCTTCGCTGATGACGGTACTCTGAATTTCTCTTACTCCTTCGACAATATAAGACAAGCACGTGCCAGACCTTGTCTTTACCACCGTCAACTGATGTCGGCTTCGATCAACCGGGATATCGAATCGATTCTTCATTGGGGCGAAATGAACCGCGTCGAATTCAATGCCACAAAAACGAAGCACTGTCTGATCTCCAACAAAAATTGTACCGACCTTCCTCCTGTCTCGGTGGATGGAGAGAATCTAACGGCTGACCCAACTCTCAACATCCTAGGGGTAACTTTAACGGAGCATCTGCGATGGAACGATCACATATTCCAAATCGCCAAACAAGCCTCCCAATGCCTTGGATTTCTCAAGAGATGCAAGTTCCTCCTCCAGCCAGCCGCATTGGCTACAATATACAAATCCTACATTCGGCCGCGCCTCGAATACAACTCACATATCTGGGCAGGCGCCCCAAAAACCACCTTGGCTTGTCTCGACAAGGTGCAAAATCGTGCCCTCAAACTCATTGGTGATGGCCCCTTTCGCGCCTCCATAGACACCTTGAGCCACCGTAGGAATGTAGCAGCCCTCTCCATACTTTATCGCTATTACCATGGCGACTGTTCCACCGAAATTCAGGACCTCCTGCCTGCACGGCAATACTTTTCCCGCAACACAAGACTAGCCCGCTCGGCTCACCCCCATACCCTACAGCCCCCTCGTTCACGCACAATACGGTTCAGAAGTTCGTTTATGAATAGAACAACTCGACTGTGGAATAATCTCCCGCAGTCGGTATTTCCGAACTCGTACAACATCTTAGAGTTCAAACGTGAGGTTCATCGTCATTTTCTTCTACACCCTCCAGACCCCCTCTAACCTTTCCTATTCTCCTCTATTCTTCAAACCAAGCTACTACTAGACATTGCACCATGAACTGAACGACATGACGGACTGGTAGTACAAAGGGTTACACCTAAGCTTGGTTTTTTCATATAAAAAAAAAAAAAAAAAAAAAAAAAAAGGTGGATGTGAAAGAACGTCGAGTAGACATTTCTCTAAACAAATTAAAACCAACGTTCTGGGCCGTAGGTACAAACTTGCTATGCCAGCAGGAACGTAGTAGGGATGAATACAAGCCTGCTTTCCGTCAAGCGAGAGTTAATACGATCTGGACTGAAAGTTTGATTCACCGAGAAAGCTGTACAAAATTCGTCTCACTAGGGGTATGCTAACAATACTAGCCAAGAAACATACCACAAAACTAAAGCCAATAGGGTGCCGGTCTTGAAGTGGTCTTAAGCCGAATATAAATAAACATATTATTATTAAAAAGAAGGAATGAGGAATATTATTCTGAAAAAAGACCTAAATCGAAATTCAAAACTAGAAATATTGGAAGAGCACTAATGAAAACCACCAATAACTTTGCTTTACTCCAATATTGCAAAGTGCCTGATGTGTTAAACATTTGGCAATTACAACATTTAGTGATGTACGTGACCACAAAATGCTTTCCATTATGTTAACAATTTCACAATAATTGAATATCCATTATTACTTTTTAAATATTTATTATGCCCCCCAATTAATTATTTATACGCCATTCACCTGACGTGTTGATTACAGCTAGATAAATAAATAAGCAATTTTGCACGGGGCGCATTCTGACTCCTTGCAGCTCCGTAACAATTCCCCCGAATATTTTTATCACTTGGACCACAAAATCAATCACACGCTCTGATGGCGTGTATTTTGAACGTGCAGCCCTGCACCATTATCGATTTTATTGCCAACCTTTACGTAAACATTAAAATTGATGTCCAAGAAAAAAACACACGCTCTGAGCTCCCACCCCCGCAGTTGACATGTTAATATGGCGGCCACGGTTATAAATGTTGCGGTTACCAAAAAACAAGGAAAACGAACTGAAAAAACAACGCCGGGATAATTTATAACTGAACAGGTGTAATTCACAAATCGCCCTCGTGTCTTGGGCATTGTAAATTAGTTTCCATTAGTTTATTGGATCCGCCGATCCGAACATAAAAGAATGCCGCCCTCTACTCGCTGCAATCCATCAAAATATTTACGAGCATCGATTTGGCCCCATTACAGATTTGTCATGTCCCCGGCTGCTCTTGAACTGGATTCCCCTTTGGATATCTCAAAATAGCGACATTTATCACACGAGATATCTAGATAGATATCTAGCCATCTACCTCCATTGCGACTTCTGTGTTTACATATAGTTGGGCACGGCGGCACATCTGGGGTGGATGTTGATTTTGCTCCTCTCTGACTTTAGGTGGATTTGCCCCGATCATCGGTCAATGTGTCTTCTCGGGATATCTGCCAGGTCTAGAACGTCCGTTCGATGATGGCTCTATTTATTTATCGGATGATCTTGATCCCATTCCGCTCCCATTGAACTTCACCTTTTTACTTATTGGAATTTTAAATATTTCAATGATGAATTTATTCGCTGATGGATGAGATGAAGCGCTTTTGATGCAGTTTCAAGAATGGCGTTTTGTCCTTTCGTTTCAATTAACAGCTTCGGGTTAATTTGTGAAAATGCGTCTTTTTGATGGGGCAAAATTAAAACTAGTGTAGATAGGGTTATTTTATTTAATCCTTAGATGCTTGAGTTTCATATAATTGAGTCACTAGGTAGTGAAGGCCGTGGAAGATTTTAAATGTTAAAATAGCCACAGCTTTCTAATATATTAGTCCTGGGCTAAGCAAGTGGTTTTCCTATAGATTGGTCAGTTCCAAATAAGTTACGAGCCACAGATCGCAGCCAAACCACTAAATGATCGTTTGAAATCTGACAGTTATAGTGCTGCTTCGAGTGAAATATGGGTATTACTGCAGTGATTGGAAAGTGCTCTGCGTTTGAAACTAGAGAAAAATAATGAAAGGTGCGATATATTTTGCAATATCATTACGATAAAGGAAAGAGTGCTGTGCAGGCAGTGCCGCTTGCAATAAAAATCATTTGAGTTCATTATTTGATGAGCCACACATATCAGTATGGGCCACCAGGCACCAAATCGCACAACACAAACCTGGGTTTAAATTGCTTCAGAAATTTTATTATTGTTGCTGTTGACTTTGCTTTGCTGCCAAGAAGACCACAGCAATTTACTCTTGCTTTCCAACAATCATATTTTCAAGCTTTTTGATGTAGACTGTGAAAGCTCTTTGTTTCATATTGCTGCAAACGCTGTTGGTTACAAATGCTGGGGTATGCGCTGAGTTCTCGCCCCTCTAAAAAAAAGTTCCATATTAAATTTTGGGACAAGAGTAAAGCTTTGAAAAACTGTAAGCAAACAGAAAGCATTTCAGAGAAAAGTATTTGAAAGTCGAAGCATTTGCAGCCGGACCAGTATGCTCCTGAAAGCTTTTAAGTAATTTGAAAGCAACAGCATTCGCAGCAAATTAAACCACAAGCTTTCACAGTCTACAGCAAAGTAAGTTTAAAAACGTGTAGTTTGCTTAAGTTTACTTTGCTTTCAAACCCTGACACAAACGGCGCATATAGGCCATTGTTTTTGGATTCTCTGCGGCCTCCTCTCGCTGAATTTTTGCACAATTTTCTGGCCGCAACACCAGTGCAAGCTGGTGAAATGTGTGTGGTGTATGATTTTTATTTTATTTTAGTTACTGAAGAAACAACAGATACACATTATAATTAGATTACAGATTAGAAATCATAAACTAAACATTACTATATCCTGAACGTTTCTTACTGAGATAATGTAATATGATAGCTTACCGCAATTCACCCTAGCAATTTTCTACGAAATAGCTGAAGATATATACGACAATTTTTAGAAATAAAACCTACGGCCTTCTAGCATCAGAAAACAACTCCACTGATGCTTAATAGGCGGGGAGCCGGTGATACTGATAGTCCGGTTTTTTTAGCTTCCCAGTATAGGGAAGTTATTGTAATTGGTCCAAAAATCGAAATCGAAATTTTTAACGTATTTTCATTTTTCAAGGTCCTAATAGCATTTTAAGCGAAAATTTTGGAAGAAGTATGTGTGTGTGCGTACGTACGTTGGTCATTTTTTCCTGGACGATATCGCGCGAACCATAAAAGATCACGACTGCGTTGAGGTGTCGTTCCAAGCGTATTAACGAACATATAATCTGAAATTTTTTTTTTATAATATTCGGTCGAGCCGTTTTTTGGTTGAAACGACATAAGCTATTTTTGTACCTGCGCGATATCACGCGAGTCATAAAAGACATCGACTTAATTGAGGTACCGCTCGAAGAATATTAACGAAAAAATGTTCTGAAAAAGATTTCATAACATTCGGTCGGGCCTTTTTTTGTATAAATGGAAAAACTGCGGCTGTCAGAAGGACCTTAAATTGATAATATTTGCTAATATCTAATAAACTTGATGGAATGTGACCCGATCTAACGAAGTGATCTTTTTTGCACAGCGATGGCTTTTTAACAAAACATCACTTGTCAAAATCCGGCAACCTTTTACATGCATCGTTGTCCTACTCCTGACCTAACCTCAAAGCTATCGGATAATTTTCCATTATGGAAAACTCTGTATTCGGAATTGTTGTTTGTTTTTATTAGTTCTATTATTTTCTCTTCCAATCCCCGTTGCCGTATTTGCCTGCCATATAAAGCTCGTATTAGCCGTTGTCCATCCGATACCAAAGGTTTGTTTGCCGATTCGTAGCAATGATGTTTTTTATGAGAGCGGGTTGCTTACCCTCAAGTCAACCGACTTAAAACTCTGTTTTGTGGCGCAGAAAGCTTACCTTCCGAAGAAGTACCGCAGGGGGTCACCACGGGAAGTGGTATTAGGACTTGTCAACAGATCTGCTAGGTGTCCGTCTGCAGTGACTCTCCTTGGGTTTTGATAGAAGTGACAAATCGGATGTCACCACCTTCCGAGGTCTATGTTAGCTGTTGGCCTCACAAGCACATTTTTCTATTTGTGCACTTAAACTTTTGTAAAGTTTCTTATCTAACTGCTCTCAAGAGGTTAAAGTCCCCAAAGGCTGCGTTCTTGGACCACTTTTATTCAGCACTTTTATTGACAATATTTGAAAGGCCTCATACACGGTCTAAATGGATGTGCATCGAAGTGCGGATGCGCAACCAAAACAATTGATTGTGAGCCGACATCCGATCAAAGCTCGTTGCACGATAGACCAAAATCTGGATGTACATCGAATTTGACCGTGTATAAGGGCCTTAAGATTCCTAGGCGGCTGAATCTGCATAAAGCCTTACTACTACCTCTTCTAATCCATGGCCTTTCCATCTTTCTCTCGATTGTGCAAGTTGTTTTGACCACATTTCACCGACTCAAACTCTGTGAAATGAGCCTTTCATATACAGGGTGTTCCGTTACTCATGGTACAAAGGAAAATGGCAGATAGTACATAAAAAATTATCGCAAAAAAAAGTAAAAGGGGGAGTACTTCTGTTCGTTTTCGAGATATGGCGTTTTGAAGTTTTTTTGGTAGAGGTTTACATACTACCCTGTGTTTTTGTCACCTTATTAGAAATTTTAATGAATAAGACATCAATCTACGCAGAATAGTCCCACCTATCTAAATCTGTAAAAGTCAAGGGGTCAACCCACCAACATCCAGAGTTATGAGTCGTCAAAGACAAAATTTTGTTTTTTTTTTACTAAAATTTCCACTTCAACCACCTTTTTCTCCAACGATTTATTATCAAAACGAACTCAACGCCACTGCGACACATCTGCGTACTATCAATATGGTTTAAAATTCCCGGATTATTTTTTCCAAATTTATTTCCGCAACAAAATCTTTCATACTGGCATTCGAGAGAAATAAAATGTATATATTGCAAAACAAAAGACATATTTCGTACTATAACACAAAAATACACGAAAATCAAATATTTTAATTACAAGTGTATACATTTGCCCTTGTAATTCATCCCCTCGAAAAAAAGGGATCAATAGCTCGAAAAACGCCATCTCACTCGTTCAATTCGTTAAGCAGATTTTTCCCGGCTTTGCTGCGAATCAATTAATCTTTTTTTTTTTAAATGAAAATTTTTTTCTGATTTTTCATCTCCCGCTGATAGAAGCGGCATTTTTCACTCGCGATTTTTCACAGGATTTTCATATTTTCCCAACCGAAAAAAGGCGTGAAAATTTTTCATCTGCAGCCAACAATCAAAATGGTGCCAGTGGATTCCCAGATTGTTAAAAAAAGGAACAAACGAGAAAACCCCCCGCCCCACTTCAAATCTCGCTTTGACTGATGATTCCTTGCGGCCTTGAGCCCCAAGTACCCCCGGTTGTCCTTGTTTTGTCAGGATATATCCATCCATAATAGGGACGCGCAGAGTACAGAGTATAATGCAAATGCAGTGTGCGTGTGTGTGTGTGATAATTCCCAATTGGGAAGGACATAAAAATTGCCAAACGCAGCTGGAATTCGCCTATAAAACTAATATCCATTACGGCGAATTTGCACAGCGTTATCCTAGAAAATCGGTGGCCTTCATGGGTGCTGTACTCTGGCACAAATCAGAAGGGCCGAAGCAATTGTTTCAACATCCCAGGACTGGAAGGAGCGAGACAAATGTCCTAGTCCGAAGGAGTGCATTCCGATTTTGGCTAGCTGGAATCCTCTGGTGATGGTACTTTAAAGCCCTATGTGGTCATCGATTTTAGTCTCAACTTCTCCCTTACTAACGACTACTGGGCAAGAAGACGACTTGCTTCGCCATCTCCAGAGCCTTTCTTTTGGGAATACGAAACTAGGGTCCTTCCCTGCGATCAGTTTGGACAGGACAAAAATTAATAATTTATGGGCAATGTTCGTTTAAAGGACATTTATAAGTTTGATTTATATCCTGCTGGGGAATTATTTATGACCGGAAGTGTACATAATTTCTGGGCGTTTTCTTAATGCTTTTTTGTGGAAGCAACTTTGTTTGCGGGGCAATAAAACAAAAAGTTTATGGCACCTGCAATTCGGAAAAATCGTTTGTGAGTTTGGCAAATCGACTGAAGTTTATGATTGGAGCTAATTAAATTTTTTGACATTCATTTTAATTGCTAATTCGGCTATTGAAAGACTTCTACGCAAACTTGGATATGGTGGGACCTACTTCCGTTGGTCTATTTCTGTCTATCTTGGTTGATTATATCTATTTGGAACATATCATAATGCGCCCTTTTCATATCGGAAATTTTAATCGAATTACCTTTCTTTATCCTTGGTTAAGAGACCTCCAGACCTTTGTCGAGTAGTGTTCTGAGTTTTCTGAAAAAAATAAATAAAACAAAATGTTAAAGTTCATTGAAAAAATATATGTAGGTCATATACAAGGCTATTAAAAATAGATTTAAACTTTTGGGAAGCCTGATATAGATATATAGAAGCCAATTTTGGCATAGTTATAGAGTAAGGTGTCCTTAAAAGCCCCCATATAGTCCAGTCAATTTAGACATCCGAGGGTCCATAAATTCGCACCTAGCTGAAAATTGGTAGGATTGTTCAAAACACCGTTATAAATGAAATCTAAAAAGTCCCCATCGATCCGGCACCTGGAACCTGAATTTACTCGGGGTCAAAGGTCACAAAAACGGGTTTTTTGCGATTTTCAGCAAAACGGTAACTTTTATCATAAAATAGTGTTTCCAAAGTTTGTAGATTATGCGATTACCTACAAAAAAGGATCTTATACATTTTCCCGTACGAATTGTCATTCATGAGATATCGCCGTTTTAAAGATTTACATAAAGCACTCATATCCCCTCACTTGCAACTTGTATGGCCGAATTGCCATTTACTTAAACTTTAATAACTTCTAGACCGATTATAGTAGAGCAACGTAATTAGGCTCATCTTTTAGGTAAATGTGTATTCTTTTATGTGAAAGAAATAACAGAAACCTGAGTGACTCCGTTTAGAAGATATGTAGGTTCAAAGTATGGACAAACTGCTGAAAAACGACAGTTTGCCCATACTTTGAACCTACATATCTTCTAAACGGAGTCACTCAGGTTTCTGTTATTTCTTTCACATAAAAGAATACACATTTACCTAAAAGATGAGCCTAATTACGTTGCTCTACTATAATCGGTCTAGAAGTTATTAAAGTTTAAGTAAATGGCAATTCGGCCATACAAGTTGCAAGTGAGGGGATATGAGTGCTTTATGTAAATCTTTAAAACGGCGATATCTCATGAATGACAATTCTTACGGGAAAATGTATAAGATCCTTTTTTGTAGGTAATCGCATAATCTACAAACTTTGGAAACACTATTTTATGATAAAAGTTACCGTTTTCCTGAAAATCGCAAAAAACCCGTTTTTGTGACCTTTGACCCCGAGTAAATCCAGGTTCCAGGTGCCGGATCGATGGGGACTTTTTAGATTTCATTTATAACGGTGTTTTGAACAATCCTACCAATTTTCAGCTAGGTGCGAATTTATGTACCTTCATACCTGTTTTTTGGTCTAATTTGACCGGACTAATACACGGTCAAATTGGATGTACATCCAGATTTTCATCAAACCCATAAGCGCAACGAGTTTTGATCGGCCGACCGGCTCACTATCGATAGTTTTGGTTGTACAACCGCCCACTTCGATGTACATCCAATTTGACCGTATATGGAGACCTCAACAATATACTAAAAATATCGGGTGGTGGGGGTGGAGCTAACCAAAGTGGGGGGACTCGAAAGGTCCTTTTTTCAGGTTTTTAACTCTAAACTGCGGTCCCTCGCAAAAAATTGAAGGAATACTAAATTAATCTATACATAAAACTCTATCATTTTCGAGAACGCTTCCGAATCGTTCTCGATTTCGTTATCGAAGAAGCTTTCGCTTTTTATGAATCACTCTCTCTTCGATATCGAGTTGGAATGTTTGCAGGGGTTGCTCGTGTAACGGAGCCCATAATTCGATCAGTCTTCCTTGTGAATTTATGTAAGTATCTACCGCCCGACAACGAGTTATTGGTTCAGCCCATTACACATGGTAAGGAAGAGCAACGGTGACTGGAGGCCATAGGACTATTATAGTAGGTTGAATGCGATCACTGTTCCAGACCGCTATCCAGGATTTTGCTTACCAGCTAAGTGGAAAAAAAGTGTTTATCACTGTAGATTTAACACGGTCGTACCATTAAATTCCGGTCAATCAAGATGATATCCAGAAGACGACCATTACAACACCTTTTGGGATGTTCGAGTTCGCAGCGACGACCTTGGGTTTGTGTAATGCCGCGCAGACTTTTCAGCAATTTGTGCACGAGGTAGCAAGAGGACCAGATTCCTGTTGGCCATACATCGACGACTTGCTCATCGCCTCGCGCATAGCAGAGGAGCACAAAGGACATCTAATGCAGTTGTCGTAGCATTTTCAGGAGTACGGAATTGCAATAAATCCAGCAAAATGAGTGTTCGATGCATCGAAGGTCAAATTCCTGGGTTAAAAAATTTCGGAGGAAGGAACAAAGCCACTGCTGGCAAAAGTAGAAGTCATTAGGAAGTACAAGAAGCCTGAAAGTTTGAAGGAATTACGCAGGTTTTTAGGAATGATTGATTTTTACAGGCGTTTCATTCCGAAGGCAGCTGAAATCTAAGCACCTCTTCATTGGTGTTATGCGGAAAACAGGAAGAAGGACAAAACCGCTATCCATTGGACAGCAAACTTCAGCAATGCTTTTGAGAATTGTAAAAGCGGTTCTTCTCGCTCACCCCGAAACAGGTCTGCCATAAGCGCCGGTGATAGATGCGTCAGACACAACTCTATGGCAACCATTGAATTTTTTCGAGAAAGTTGCCGTCGACGAAAAGAAATGTAGTGCGTATGACAGAGAACTCTTAAGCCCATACGCTGCAGTGAAGCATTTCCAATACTTATTAGAGGGCTGGTGTTGACAGACCACAAACAACTTGTAGTTGCATTCCAGGAGAAATCGGAGAGCGCATCACTCAAGCAGATCAGGCACGTGAGCCACATTGGTCAGTTTACCACGGACATCCAACATATCTCTGGAAAGGATAATGTGGTCGCAGACGCATTGTCGAAGGTTGAGGCCATATCTTCAGCAGCATCCAAGACCTATCCACAGCCAGGCGTTTCGACATTTTCATTGATACACCCTATATAGATGTATCTTAAAAAGAATGTGTGTGCGTCGGTATGTGTGTGCGTGTGATGTGCGGCCGTACTATCCTGCAACCAGTCTTCTAATGCCCTTAACATTGCAGGGGACTATGTTTAAGCACGTTTGGTATTCGCCCGTTGTAAGGCCATATTTTATTTTTACTCGGGCTAAAATAATTTAATCCAAAATCAATTCTTGAAGATTTGTTCTTTTTTACTACCATCTTTTTCCTACCGCGTCTTTATTGAAAGGCGCTACAACGCACGCGGGTTTTTGGATAACAGCATCATCTCAATATAAATAAGCGTGGTTCAGACACTTCGGGCAAGGAAGGCATGGCGGATAGAAAAAATGGAGAATTTTGTACTTTTGTGTTACTGCATTTGAGTTCATAGCACGGGAATTGGATTTTGAATAAGATATTCTTAATTTGTTATGAGTTGCATTAAAAATAAAGGCATCGCCTATTTACACAATAGCTGCTTCCGTTGCATGCTTATCCTTTCGTTCTCACTAAATTCAGCATAGCTTAAGACGCATATTTTCCCTTGGAGATGCTTCCTTTTCAGATTCTTTTTAATTCCAAGAACAGCAAAAAATCATAGATAGAACCAAATGCTATTTCAAAGCTACTTATTCGGTCGTTCTTCGACCACTTAAATCCAGGATTAACACTCAGAGCCCATATTTCTACGCTGTGGTGTTCCTCAAGGCTCTATTCTAGGTCCATTTCTCTTTAGCTTTTACATTAATGATTTTCCTCTTGAAATTAAGAACAAATCTATTCATTTACATGCTGATGCGGTGCAAATCTACAGAAGAATGCCCGCCGATTCAACCGTCGAGTGTATTCTTGGTAAGCGTCCAAACCAATATACTGTCCCTGAAACTTAGAAATCCTCATGTTTAGTGGCTAGAAAGACTACCATTATAATGAATACTCTAGCACCAATTGCAATAAAGCATGTCATCTTGCCTTATATTAACTCATTCGGAAACCTAGGCGTTGAGTTCTAAAATTAACTGCTATACTCATAGAGTAGAGTTTTTCAAAAAATGTATGGGTACCTACGCAACCCTCTGTTCATTCACCATTCTACAAAACCTATGAAGCCAAGGCGGAACAAATGGTTTAATCAGGAGTGCACAAATGCAATCAAAACCTGCCTTCAGAATTTACAATAATTCCCCGACTGAAAAGCTCCGTCGCGAGTATATAAAGCTAAGATATTCCTGCAAGTCCACCATCAGGAAAGTCAAAACCTCATTTGACAACAAGTTGATAAGCAAGCTCATTAGTGCAAGCGGGGGTAGCAAAAACCTCTGGTCCTTGGTAAGTTCCATCAAGAATAATTTCACTACATCCACAACCCCTTAGAAAGCAGACAGCAAATCCAAGGCCGATTTACTAGCATCTCTGTTCGAGTAAAATCCTTCTTTACCCGAAACCGATACGCTACCCCCGGTTCTCGAGCACAACACCAGTAGTAGGACTATGTGACTACGGGACCAGTGACGTCATCGGTTATTGCCTTGGGTGTAGATGTAGTCTTTGGTGTTAGTAAGCGCCACTTTCGAGTGGGATTCGGTGAACACCGTTGTGCCTCGGATGTGCTTTTGCGCTGGATGAGCTTTTTGATTTTGCTGCGCCTTGGCTGAAACTTCGCTATACTTCATACTGAGCTGTTTGATTTCGATATAAGTTCAGATATCCAATAAACTCATGCTCTCGTAACTGGTTAAGTATCCAACTCCAACATATTTCTTTTCCTTCTCTAGTTGGCGCTAAGCCTCTCAATCTATCAACTAGCTTATTAGGGTGGCATAAGTTTGAATTTTCATCATCACCATCTTCATGTTGAACATTTAATTGCGGGTCTTTGTAGGGATATTGACGAAAGATATTGGTTTCTTCAACCAACTTGGCTCGTTTTGTTGGGACTTTGTTAATTTGTTCTAAATCCGAACTTTGCAAATTTTCATCATCTTCTTACTTCAGAAGAAGAAGAGTTGCTTCATCATAATCTTGGATTTTTCAAGGGTATTGGCGAATTTTGCAGCAATTTTCACTATATGTTTATTATTTATTTGCACCATCAGCTGGTTTGGTAATTGACTCTGAATCTGAGCTCTGATCTACTCCAACGCCACTAAACAAAAAAAAACTTTCCGCCTTTTCTTTTCCAAAAATAAATCAAAAACAAATCAATCAATTTCCTTTTCAAAACATAAAAGCCATCTTTCATTTCTAAATTGCTGTGATGACTATTTAAAAACCTCACAGGTGACCAATATAATGAGGCTGGAGACAGCTGGCTGACAAGGTTGCATGCACTATTTACAACTTTGTCGTTTTACTTTGTAAAATATTTTTAGATTTTACACAATCTGTAAGTTTTCCTTTAAAAATAAAATTTGCGAAAAAGAATGATCAAAAAAATCGGGGAACGGTAAGCAACAATTTTTATTATAATAACAGAATAAAATAAAGAATTTTATATACAACCGGCTTTTGAGTTTCGTAATATAAAACACGAATAAAAATTCTTTCCTAGAGAAAGTGTTTTTTTTTTGCACACTTTAAAGAAATACAGTATTTATAAAATGTGCGAAATTCCAACCGAATCATGTAGTTCGTTAAATATAACAGCAGGGGTCTCTATATACTGCAGAAAATAAAGGATAATATTTTTTTTTTCTGCTGAAATTTTTATGCTTTTAAAAACACAAAATTAATCTCAACAAACTGCGATAAAAAAAATGTTTAGCGGCTAAAATCAAAATATACACTCACACACACTCCTCCACCACCACCACCACATTTTATGCCGGTAATCCTGTTCTAAAAATCTAAAAGCCATTAACTTTGATTTAAGCTAAACATATTTTCGCCGCGGATGTATTTTTAGCTGGCAACCACCTGATCCACACTCACCGAATTTCTGGTCTAATTTTAAAGAACCACCGAGAATCCCCGCGCTTTGGATCTTGAGTTGTGCTCTCTTCGTGTGTCCGTTCAGAAACTACAACAAAAAAACAAGGGTGTTTTGGTAAACAATCTGCAGATCGGGAGGAGCGCTCCCCCGACAAAATCTCTTGCTAATAGGATAAAGAAACTCCGAAGAGTGGGAGTGAGCACCCACTTTGGCAGCCGCAACGAGAGGACCCACTATTCTCTAGCTTGTCGAAAGCACTGCCGAACTTCTGAAGCGTCTATTTTGGTGAACGGGCAATAAAAATTGGTCCTATGTTCCTGTGATGTTTTATCGAAGGTTGCTGACACACGAAGCGATCGAGTTTGGCACGCTTTCTTTCTCGAATTTTGATATCTGCGGCCGCCAATGGATCGCGTGTTCTTCGATAAATAATCGCTGCCGAACTTCGATAAACAATAAATTGATCCAGTCGCGATGGATATATTCTGGGAATCTATAACAAAAACCGGACTTCGCGTGCGCTGTTTACGCTGTTCGCGCCGAAATGTGAGATTGACGGAAGAATTTCGGCACAAGAAGGAATCTTTCTAATGTTTACGACTTGGTAGAGGTCAATGGAAGTAATTAAGGATAAGACGTCTCAACACCTGCCGGATGGAGAAGAAGTTTTGATGAAAGTTGATCCTGGGTTTAAAAACGCTTATTAATTGGGGGGCGGAAGGCGACGATCACGCACTCATCAGATTTATTGTTTGTGGTAAGTTTTTGGCAAAATTCCGTATTTTTTTGCGCACAGATGGAACATTCGTGAAGATGCAATTTTGTAAATAAATTTAATTTTGAGAAAAAAACATTGAGTGTTTTGATGACAAATAACAACAGGAAATATGGGCTGTATGAATCAACAAAGTAACTTTATTTGAAATTGCTTTTGGGTGTGTCACTGGGTGTGCAAGATAAATAGCATCATCGATATTTTAGGAATATGGAGATGGAATATTAGTGCAATTAAACGAAATGCAATAATGAAGGTGCTGCAATTTTCTACAATGTATAATATGACTAGCTGAAACCCGCGGCCTCATCCACGTGGAAAAATGTCCCATTATAACTTAATCTAAATTAGTGATGACCAAGACTGGTCTTGCACTCTTGACTTTTCTTGCACATTTAGCAAGATCAAAGCAAGGCCAAAACAAGACAGGACAAAACATCTCTGCAAGATCAATATAGCAAGACTTTTTGTTCATCAAGTTCCAAAAGTAATACAGTGATAAGACCAAAGTCTTGCAAAAAGTCTTGTAAAAAATATTGCAATCTTCTCTCAGTCCTACTAAATGTGCAAGACAAGACTTTCTGCTCATTACTGCAATTTCTTTTGCCACTTGATCTTGCAGTCTTAACTTGTCTTTGTCCTGTCTTGTCTTGGTCTTGCTAAATGTGCAAGACCATCTTGCTTATCACTGATTGAAATCTCCAAGTTTTAAGTCATCGATGAGTTAGTATACATAATCTCGCGCCTTTAATCCCTTCCAGGTTAAGTTGGAGTTAGTAAGATCATTCTTTCAATGCTTCATATTAATTTTTCAAGACAACATTTCCAGACCATTGACCAGACTCTCAGATGAACTTACTCGTGAGCACGCCACATACTATTGACCATGTGAGAAATAGTCACTCCTCAGATCCATACCAGCCACTTTTCTCCAAACGCTACAAAGTGCACCTAGGTCCTAACTGTATCTAGGGTACCATAGTTGACTCAGACTCAGTCAAATATTTGGAAGTAAAATTAGACAAGAGGAGTGGATTAAAAGACTAAACCTAGCCTATTGGGAGACAGGTCTTAGATAAGCTAAAGATCACAGGCACTATCACTTTAAACAGAGCGGTCTAAGGCTGCTGCTGGGTTATCTGACTGGTCATGTAGGACTGCGGCTTCCACAACCTAAGACTATCTCAACAGACAGATTGGCAACTCTGCATGGAAGGCGACGAGAATTCCACACATATTTTTTGTGAATGTCCTGCTCTGATCTGACTTAGAAGAAGAACGTTTATCAGAGAGTTTTTGAGTCCAGCTCAAGTCCGGTCTTCGCAAATTAAAGACCTTCTTGCCTTCATTCGGAAGGCTGACAGTCTGTTCCGCTAGTAACAATAGGCCTAACATGGCCGCAGTGTTCACCATGTGGGTTGCCCCTCAGTCCTTAAAAAAGGGCTGTATACCTCAAGGAAGTAAATCCTTAGCTGTCATTTTATCATAAACATCAACCTAGTTCACACCCGCATAAAATCTTATCTATCTATGTGCCCCTTAATCCCTCGTGGGACATAGGGCGGAAACAGTTGCCCTCCAGCGGACTCTGTTTTGCGCGACAGCTCTTAGCTCTGACCAGGATCTCCCAGTAGTTGCGGCCTCTGCTAGTAGGGTTCTCCTCCACGTTGTTCTAGGTCTTCCAACTCGACGGGATCCTTGCGGGTTCCAGTCAAGGGCCTGTTTGGCTAGATTTTCGTTTTCGCGTCGCAAGGTGTGGCCAACCCAATTCCATTTCCTTCGCCTGATTTGGTCGTCTATCCTTTCTTGGCCGGCACGGCGCCATAGCTCTTCATTTGAAATTCTATCTTGCCAGCGGATTTTTAGGATACGACGTAGGCATCTGTTTATGAAGACTTGTAGGCGCCCTGTGATAAATTGGGTGACTTTCCATGTTTCGCAACCGTATAAAAGAACTGCCTTAACGTTGGAGTTGAACAGCCGCAATTTGGTGTTGGTTGAGATCTCCGTTGATCTCCATATGCGGAACAAGCATGCATATGCGCTTCGTGCTTTATTTATTCTGGAACTGACGTCTTCTTCTGCACCACCATTTTCGGTAATAATACTACCGAGGTAGCAGAATTTATCTACCAGTTCCACGTCACGGTTATTCAGCGCAGTTCGTTCAAGTGTGTTTGCATTTATCCGCATTTCTTTGGTTTTATTCGGATTCAGCCTTAAGCCTGCTAGACTACTTTCTGTTGCCAAATTGTTTAACATGTTTTTTAGCTCCTGATGTCTGTGGGCCAGCAAACAGATATCATCTGCGTAGTCGAGGTCCTTAAGGCGATCTAGCAAACCCCACTGTATGCCGCCTGTTCTACTATCTAGAGCGCCAACAAGAATGTCATTTATTACTATAAGAAATAGTAATGGGGATAGTAAGCATCCTTGTCGTACTCCTGAACTCACCTCAAAGCTGTCGGATAATTTTCCGTTATGGAGAACTCTGCATTTGGAATTGTTGTATAGGGCTTTTATCAATTCTATTATCTTATCCGGCAGTCCACGTCGCCGTAATGCCTGCCAAATGAAGCTCCTATTAACCGAGTCGAACGCTTTCTCATAATCTACGAAAGCAAGGTAAAGGGGGGATCGGAATTCAGTAGACTGTTCCACTATTATTCTTAAGGTGTTGATGTGATCTATACATGAACGGCCCTTCCTGAATCCGGCCTGCTGCCTTCTAAGCGTTTGATCTACTGCCTCTCTTATTCTTGATAGTATAGTGTGGGACAAGATTTTACCCACAGTAGATAATAGACAGATGCCTCTCCAGTTGTCGCATATTGTTAGATCCCCCTTTTTGGGTATTTTGACTATGATACCTTCCGTCCAATCCTCCGGAAAGGTACAGGTGTTCCATGCTAATTCGAGGATTGGCTGAAGCGCATCTGCTATGAGGCTTGAGTCGGCTTTCAACAAATCTGGCGGGATGCCATCTTTTCCAGCTGCTTTACCATTGGCCATCGCATGAACTGCGGTTACTATTTCCGTCTTGGATGGGGCCCGGGTGTTGATTCTTATCGGCTGTGCATTGTTGCTGTTTTCCTGAGGTTCCTGTGTGAGTGAGCCATTCAGGGCGGCGAAGAAATAATCTCTCCATCTTTGGAGCTGCTCCTCGTCGCTGCACAGCAGCCTTCCATCCGCACTCTTAACGGCATGCTTTTTAGTAGAGTGCTTTCCCGAGAGCTGTTTAGTAATTTGGTACAGCACTTTACTGTTGCCTGTGTTTGCCGCGTTTTCCGCTTTTTCTGCGAGCTCGTTTATCTGCTGCCTTTTATCACGCCGGACACTTCTCTTTACCTCCCGGTGTAATTGGGAGTACTCCCGTTCCAGTTGGTGACGTCTATCCGGGTCGCTTGTAGAGTTTATGTTATTTTTGAGGGCCCTCCTGCGTTCTATTTTTTTCCAGGTGCTGTCCGAGATCCAATGTTGCATGTTTCTCTGGACATAACCGATGCTCGTTTAATCTTAGATTGGAGGAAATTTAATAACCGCGTGAGAGCTTTTTGTTAAAATACAACAAAAACGATGTAGTTTGAGATGTGAGGAGATATGGCATCTGAAAGCCCTTACAAAAAAGCGTTTACAATATTGAGTGAGCTTTACACTGAGAATAAGCTTTACAGTGAAATGGAAGTAGCAGGACAAAAGTCACATAAAGTCAGTAAAAATAATCCTATTGAAAATATCCGTTTATGTTTACGCCCCTAACTATCCAAGACAATCAGGGCCGGCGTTTGGCTCTTTTGCGCCCGGTGCAAAATGCCATATTGCTCACCCATCAGCTATTCATTTTTTTGATCGCAGTGACGGACCATGGAAAAATACACAAATACTCCGTGAAATTTCTTTAACATATGAAAATGAAGCTATATGTGAACACTTTTTTCTGAAATTGCACCCGGTGCAAATGCACCAATTGCACCTATGAAAGCGCCGCCCCTGCCTTTGTCCAATCAGGATTTTCTTCGCGATCTTGCTTTTGTGCTGAGTTTGCATGCGCTTTAACTTCAGAAAATTCTGCAGCTAATGATGGTTAATGCTTCAGGATGTTTTTCGGTGTTAGCTGCACTTCCAGCACAATCCAGGGACCTGAAAATCTAAAGTACTATAAACTAGAATCTCTATAATAGAGGTCTTTATGACGTTCTTAAAGCCTTCATATTTCAAGACATAGCAGGTGGTCGCAGCACTGTATGTATTAGTTTCTACTGCAGAATCTTGCATAGAAAAAAATCCACCTTGGGCCCACTGGGCAGCCTTCCCGGTCATAGAAGGACCTTCAACAGCTTCAGAACAGAGGCAATCCAGGTGTTTCTAGATGAATTAGGGATCTATAATAGTACGAATAATATGAATTACTACAAATCAAGAACTATGGCACCGTGCCAGCCAAGACAGGATAGTCGATCAGGCAAACGAATCGGAATTGGATTCGCCACTTTTGCAAATTCTTTTTTTTTCGAAAATTTATTTTATTTTAAAATCCCAACTTCTGAAATTGCGCCCGGTGCAAGTGCACCATGTGCACCTATGAAAGCGCCGTCTCTGAAGACAACACATTTGAGTGAAGAGCACGAATCTGTGATCAAAACTCAAAAAGCTCTGCTCAATAAACCTTCTGTGGTAAGATTTATGATATTCAAGAGAGAGTATACCAAACCTCCTCGTGAAGGCTAATGTAGACCTAGAGTTCAGAGAATCTTATTTACCCACTCTCGCTATATGTACTTGGAACCGAAGGCGGAGGGATTTTCGAGAACCCAATTATGTACTTAGATTATTGTGTTGATCGTCACTATACCTAATAACTCAACGATGAAGCTTCAATCACAATTTCTATTCTATAAAAAATACTACAGCCCCATAGCATTTCTCTCCATTCATTTAATTTTGAATTGTTATCATAAATTGTAAATTATTCAGCAAATTACAATATTTGAAATATCCGCGTCTTATCTCCAATGTACATCCTGCACACTATCAAAAAGCTTTTATGGACGAACAAGCTTTTATCGATAAAGCACATAAATTCACTCCGCTCCTCCATTAATCCATATTTAAGGCTGAACAGTGCACAACTTATCTCCAGCGCATATTTCGATTATCCTTGCTGAATATAAATTTCACTACAAATTCACAATTTATCGATTTTTAAAATTTAAAATATTCTTCTTTATATTTAACTTCATCGAAAATTCTCAGATTTCCTCTCGGACTTTTCGCCATTATGGTTGGATGACGTTTTAAACCCTTTTCAATCTCCATCAAGCAAAAAACTTCTAAAAACCTCACAAACCACTTAAATTTCCGATGCAGCCCTCATGATTGGTGTCAGCAAAATTGGCAGGAAAACATGGTTTTACATGACGTTAAACGAATTTTTAATAGGTTTTGTGGGCGTAGAGTACACGGGTTTCATACCTACAGAGAACAACCAACAAAAACGCGGCACTAGAAAATCAATCTCGCTCCCAACGGATTACCTTTGCCAGAAATCCATCAATCGATACAAGCTCCTCTCTCGCATTGCACTCAATCGACTGGAGATGTAATATTGCACAAGAGTGGAGTAGTTATTTGCAGAGTAGTCTTCCTCTGCTACGCCTAAGTTTTCCACGGGAGTATGGAGGACGCCTGAAAGCGGGCGAAAAAAGGCTCTTCATAATTCTTAAAACGTCTCTTAGGTCATCAACGAGATAGGACATCGATCTAGTCTCGAGGCACTCGAATCCTCATTAAGCGGAATCTGTATGTAATTGGGAAAACACTCGAGTGAAGTGTATTGAGTGCTCTCCAGAAAGATTGATGGAATCTCGTGACATACAAGGACTGTTATCATTGACCATTCAGTGTTAATTTTGTTTAAGCACCGAATGTTTAATTAAATAACATTTTTTAAACTCCACAAGATTCCGGATGTTGAGCTAAAAACTCTCCGAGTAAATAACAAATAAACAGTCTTAATCCAATAAAGGGCCGAGAGTAGCCCTTGAGGGGATAGGGCAAAATGGAAAGCTGAAAGAAAGGAGGAGGGCAGTAGCGAAGGTAGCAAATTTTTTGCGAGGACCAAGTACTGTTGGGAGTTATAAAAGCCTCTTGATGGTGCAGAAAAAATGCTATAAAAGCAAAACCAAGTTACTGTGGGACGTCCATTATGCTCCGAGTAATTTGCTCTATGCAAGCCGGTGAAATTTTAAAGACTATAGTAAAAATTTTGCTGGGGCCATTGTTTAATGTGGCTGCAAATACTGTGAAGTGGACGAACGTAAAGAAAAATAAACTAGAAAAATTATTTTTCATTTTTAAGAGCTATTTATGATGGTGTGTACTTAACTAATCTAAAAAATGGGCGAAAAGGAATAATATTGAAAACACGATTCCTTTTAACAAAAGAGATTACTTATAGCATCGTCTCTAACTTTATACAACTTTCCAAGGACTCCTTCAATGGAGTGAGCCTTCTCAAAAAGGACGATGTCTCATACACCCTTAACCATGAAGAAACCTTGAGATGCCTGCTCAGGAAGCACTTTCCAGGGTCAATCCTCGAGATCGCTTATCTATTGGATGCTAGGTGTAGTCATAGGACCATCCCAGACCGTTATTCACGCAGTCTTTCTGAGAACATCTTCGACCGTGACAAGGTTAAATGGGCAGCGGCTTCTTTGCGACCCTATAAGTCCCTGGGAGAAGATGGAATTTTTCCGGCACTTCTTCAGAAGTGCTTTGATCTGATCCTCGACAGCCTGGTCTATCGTGACATTTCTTCTACCCTAGGTGCCTCCACCATTAGTGTTAAGACTATTAAGTGCTGCCCTCAAGGTAGAGTATTATCCCCGTTACTCTGGTCACTAGTTGTGGATAAACTTTTGACCAAATTATCTGAATCTAGTTTCGATGTCATCGGTTATGCAGGCGATCTTGCCATCATGCTCTGGGAAGATTGACTTGACCATTACAGAGGTCATGAGAACAGCACTGCGAGAAGTTCAAAAATTGTGTACCAAGGAGGGTCTGGCAATCAACCCAAATAAGGCTGTCCTGGTACCTTTCTTTAAACGCTACAAGTGGACCTAGGTCCTATCTGTATCCAAGGTACCACAGTTGAGTTCTCAGACTCAGTCAAATATTTGGGAGTAAAGTTAGACAAGAGACTGAACTGGAACCCTCAACGTGACTACGTCATCAGCAAATCAACAAAGACCATTTGGGGCTGCAAAAGGCTTCTGGTATAATGCTGACTGAAACATAAAAATCCAAGCATTTGGAGTGATTTTCTTGGTTAGAAACCAAAAATTGAATCTGATAGAGACGACAGGAAAAACAAACATGTTTTATCGGGTGCATCTTCTTCCGTCAAACCGGTCATAAGATTGAGTTATTAAATTTGGTTACGTCCGTTGTTATGCCGCATGTGTTAAACTGCGCTTCCATTTGCGCAAACCAAATTTCTGGCGATTAGAAGAGATTGTGCGGCCTTCGTGAAAGCCTGCGTTCCCTGCCAACGATCAAAGATCCAACGGCACACGAAAACGCCCATAATTAAGTACGCCCCCCCTACAGAGCGGTTCGCTCACGTGAATATAGATATAGTCGGCCCACTACCACCGTCCAAAGGGTATCGATATTGTTTGACGTGTATCGACCGTTTTACCCGGTGGCCTGAGGCAATCCCTATGACCGACATCACAGCCGAGACTATAGCCCGGCACTTCGTTGAAGGTTGGATCTCAAAATACGGCGTACCACTGAGAGTCACAACTGATTTGGGGCGGCAATTTGAGTCGTCCTTATTTCGTGAATTGACGAGCATATTAGGAATCACACATCTACGAACTACACCCTATCACCCACAGGCGAACGGCCTGGTGGAACGGTGGCATCGCACCTTGAAGGGGGCAATAATGTGTAGAAAGTCAAGCAACTGGACAGAGGTCTTGCCGACGGTCCTCCTTGGATTAAGGTCTACCTTCAAGCCGGACCTTAACGCGACACCGGCAGAAATGGTGTACGGGACCACGCTCCGCCTTCCAGGTGAATTTCTAGCGGAACCGGCAGCGAAACAGCCGGAATCGGAGTTTGTAAAGGATCTGCGTCGTGCCATGCAGAGCCTGAGGCCAACGACTACAGCCCATCATGGCAGCCAAAGCGTATTCGTCCACGAAGACTTAGGCAGTTGCACGCACGTCTTCGTCAGAAATGACACCGTACGACCACCATTACAGCCACCATTCGACGGCCCCTATCGAGTCACGCAGCGAAAGGACAAATATTTCCAAGTGGAGGCGAAAGGTCGCCGTGTCAGGATTTCGCTAGACCGACTTAAACCTGCGTACTCAACGACGGAGAACCGACCAGCCGCGACAAACATCGGACTACCGGAGCGGAATAAAGGGCCAACAAATGCCGAAGGACGAGGGATGACAACGCGTTACGGGCGAAAAGTCCGGTTTAGACTACCCCAGGATTAACCACTGACCAACCCCGTTGGCCATTCCAAACCCACAATTAAGAAATCGGGTTAAAGGAGAACTATACCCTATTACCATTGTTATAACATTTCCACAGTTTTATGTACATACATTTAGGCTCAAAGTTAACGCCAGTAATAATTTTTTTAAATAGGAATAACGATAATTTCGAAGTGCACGTTTCAGACTCCTTTGACAGGTACTTGGACCAATCAAGATACATCAGTAGCTTCGTCCCAACGTGGCCGAAATTAATGATAAGGACTTAATAGCAAGTATTATTAAAAGTAAGATACTTAAGAGAATAAGGGCAGGAGTTAGAAAGTACTATTACAGGTAACAAAAGGTAATATTAAAATTTTATATTTAGTAAAAATTTTGTTCTTGGAGCGGGAGTGCTGTGGCGACAAGAGCCGAGGTCCAAGGGAGAGAAGTAAAAGCGATGCCGTAATAACGGCACGGTGATCTGGTCGATCACAGTAAAATTGAAAATCTGAAGTCAGTCCGAGCTCGACTCTCGTCGCCATCAGTCTCTGTGCATAATATAAGAAGTACAAGTGAATTTATATTTATCAAGTAATCGCTATCAGTCTCTGTGCATAATAAGTATAAGTGAATTTATAATTATCCAATAAAGTTATTGTATACGATCAAACTGTTTTAAGTATTTAGAGACCTTGAAACTCTAAATACCCATGACGGCACCCCACCGACGCATTCCGTGTCAATGGCTTTCGTGATGAATTTTTCACTGACATTTACACAGCAGCGACTTTTCTGTGTCAATGATCAATAGCATCTGTAATTGCTTTTTAGTTTTGAAATTTAGACAGTGATCTCAAGTGTATCATGGAATTAAGCGTTTAATAGCTTGCCGCAGTACCATTGCCCTTAGACGAGGAGGATATTGGTGGCAACAGTTTTTACGGACGCCTGACGGTTTTTACTGAGGACGTCGGTGCCCCACTGCGTCGGATGTGTGGAAACTTGCTTCCATGGAATTACATCGTGCCGATATTTTTGTTCACTGATGCGCCGGTATTGCACTGAAGTCGCCGTCAGGTTACGGATATGTGTAGATCGATCTTTACCGGGAAAATCGTGGCTAAATTTATAACGCAGGGTGCAGGCCAAGTTAACAAATGCAGAATTTTTGGATCTATCTTTCCAACTTTAGGAGTCAAGAGTCGCCAAAGTCCAACTTTTAAGTTTTTTAACAAAAATATCAACTTCAGGTACTTATTTTTTGGAGAAAGAGGTAAGTGAATTTGACATTTTGTTAAAAATGAACCCAAAAGTTGGATAATGACGATTAATAACTCCTAAAGTTAGTTAAAGATAAGTGGAGGAACTCTGCTCCTTGAAATAAGTGATAGAGTTAGAAAAATACAGGGTTTCATTAAGTCACATGTTCAAACCACCGTAGTCGACGTTTTTGTATTTCTTCTTCGATCAGTGTCTGTTGATCGCATCTTTGTCTAACTGTCTCATTTCAAAGGCGATCGCGGAGTGAGATATCGAGACTCTGCCTCAAACATCGCATTTGGAAGACCTCGTGGTTGTGGACATCCGGCTTGAGCAGTCTCCACGTTTACGATCCATGAAGAAGAATCAACGTTCGGTAAAGGCGTATTTTCGTTTTGATGGCAATATTTGTTCGTTTTCATAGGCACGACTTGCGCGAGGCGAACGTTACTGTTGCCTGGCCTACGAGGCTGTAAACGTCGACCGTCGATGCCACTTTCTTTTCCTTAACAAATGGTCGCTAATATTTGAATCTGTTCGATTTGGGTTCCATCGAGGTGAACACTGGCACTCGATCGGTCCGTTGTGAGCACTTTGGTCTTTTCCGCATTGATTTTTAACCCGAATGACTGGGCGATGTGGGAAATATCGTATAAGATGTCCGCTGATTCGGCATCCATGTCGGCGAAGACGACGCTATCATCGGCAAACATCAAGTCGGTTACGAAGTTGTTATTGTTGTATCAAAAACCGCGTCGTCCACCGAAAGCTTCGCCCATAATCCCGTCAATCACTACGTTGAAGGGAAGTGACATAGCGACGTCTCCCTGTCGGACACTCGTTTGTGTGGGGAACTCCTCAAATAAGTCGCTTCGAATACGAACGCTGCTGGTGAGCCATCGTACGACGCTTAGAGAAGTTGGATGATTTTCAATGGCACGTGTTCGGTTTCCAAGGCTCAACACAAGCTGTTCCAATCGATGCAATCGAAAGCGGATTTGAAATCGATGAAAACGACGACAGTTCGTTTGTCCGAATTCTTTCTTCCATGCGCGAATATTTGATCAATGCATCCTCGATGTGGTCTAAATCCCGCTTGTTCTTTCCGGCTCGTTTGCTCTCGATGTTTCTGTAGCCTCGATTGTATGATTTTCGTAAATTCTTTGCCAACGATCGAAAGAAGACTAATACCGCGATAATTCTTGCATTCCCAACCGTCGCCTTTCTTCAAAATTAGCACAACGGCTTTCTTTCACGCTGACGCGCTACGATCCGAATGCCATATGTGTGTTATGAGGAAGTGGAGTTGTCGTGATAAAGACATCACCTCCGGATTTGATAATCTCGGCGGTTACTTGATCTATTCCCGGCGCTTTTCCATTTTTTAGAGATTTCATTGCCGTCTTCACCTTGATAATTGTCGGTTCGGTATCGAGAAACTGATTCGTCGGCTGTTCGATGATCGGCGGTTCAGGTACTGGATCTTGTGGCGGATCGTGGTTTTACAGTTAGTGGAAGAATTCTCTCCATCGCTGCAGACGCCCATGAGGAGAGGTCACGAGAGTTGAAGATGCAGTAGAGAGGGGAGCCACAGAACTGACAAAGGCCATGACGCTATTTCATTCCACCAGCTCCCAATCCAATAACACCGCTAACGATATAGAATACTGACACCGGTGATCAAACAGGATATGGCTTCCTCACTTATTATGCTTAAAGGCATTGGCGAGAGAAAGGGCACGGACTTTTTGGTTAAGAGGGAAGGTAAGAAAGAAGGAAAATTATCTAGGTCAGAAAATGGAAAAGCGAAAGACAATGCCGCGGGGTGGATTCGAACCACAGACCTCGGGGATGGTAGTAGAGAGCTTTTTGTTACTTGCCTTTTTGGATTATATACATCCTTTGCATTTATGAGGCTGCGACACCATAATATATTCTATCAATTTGAACTATTTACAAACTCCTACTGCGTGAAAAACGAGGCCTGCAGTAGTTAATAGCATATGCATTTTCTTGGTGAAAATTTTAGTAGACGTAACTTAATTATTTGTAGTTCCAATCAGGAAAGATTCTGTTTTTAATTAATTTTAATTAGCTTGAAAAATCACCCCTACAGTAAAACATGTCGACTTCCACTGCTGTTTTTGACACATGTATCGATATTCGTCGGTTCGACATTGAGTTGTTGGAAATCGCTCAACCCTAATTTACCAGAGGAAAACAATACGTTTATAGGTCATAGCTCTTTCAGGAACTCGATCTCATATCCGGAATTTATTCAATATGTTGAGCTCTCCAATTCAGGATTATACAACAGCATCGATTGGATACCAGCATTGGCACTTGTTACCCCCACCACATGAGAGCAAGCTGGCTTGGATACATCCGTAATTGGGTGCCGAAATTGGGTTAGTGCTGTCCCTGCTGGAGCAAATGTGCTCCGCTCGCAGTGTTGAGGCGTAATCTGCAACTGCCTAGAAATTGACTGAATTCTGAATTATTGTAAATTAATCAAAATGGCCCTAATTAAATCCTTCCCCGAAATTCATACCCCGAAACTCGTAAAACTAAAATCGAATCCGAGCATATCAAAAATCAATCAGCATCAAGAAACTTTGTCCCTGCCGTGTCCATCCCGATAAACTTAATTAATATTTCGGCCAAATACTGGGCCCGGACCCGAACGCAATTTACCACAACTTAAGATAAAATATGATAAACTTCCAGCCTGTCGCAACAACGGGCGGCAGGACAAAGCGCGTCCTTACGGCCTCACAGGCCCGGCCGGAGGGTGGGGGTGCTTGTTCATAAACGTAAATGGTGGCCATCAGTAAATGCGAATTATAACGACCAAACGACTGCGGCCGGGGGTAGGTGACAGGGGGTGTTGGGGTCGTTGCCGCCCCATAATAACGGGATGATGGAGCAATTACAGGAAATTAGGCCACTTTTATTGATTTCCCCCAATTACGTCCCAGAAACAAACCAGCTCGGTCCGATCGATTTTAATGAAGCACAGCCAGAACGGCGAGGGTTTTTTCGGTGAAGGTCCGCACAGTGCACACAGGTATGTGATTTCACGTTCCGTGGGCCGAGGTGCACCTTAATGTCATCTCGGAATTGGTTGTCGTCGACTGGCGTGATGCAGTCGTGGTGGACTTTTTCGGGGGTTGTGGAGAACAAGTGACCTGCAATGCGCTTTCGCTCTGGATTTTCCGGATTTGAGCCTGACGGAATAAACATGGGGACATCCTTTGAATTCCTTTCTGCCGGCGGTGCTTGTTAATTTTTTAAAGCCTTTCCCATATTGCATGGTGGAAGGATTGGAGATGGTTTTTATGTTTTTTTAGTAATAGCGAGATAGGATAAAGTTCAATGGAACTCGCTTAGAAATTTTTCCAATGAATGGCTAATGGCGAACAAATTTGAGCCAAGGGCGCTCGTTCTGGTGGAAATCACTCAATGTGGAAATATCTTTGTCAGCGTCAAAATGTCGTTATTCGTTTTATTTATGCTTCGGTGTGGTGGATAGATTTCTTTTGAAGCTGAAAAAATACAACCAGAGAAAAGTTTTGAGGCTAAAAAGGAAACCAGCATTTTTCAGTCATATGTATGTAGTTTTATTTTTCAACATAGTCTCTATTTTCCCAGAAATGTTCTTTAACCATCCAAATCAATAGTAGTTAAAATCTTGCTCTGCAAAATAGAAATTAGATGACCTCCTCGTTCGATGAGAATCCTTCGAGCCATACTTTTAGCATAGAAAAGAGAAAAGCCACTGGAATCCTGATCGTGGTGAAATAATTCGATATACAATTCGCGAACGGTAATCATGCTGAATAGGAGCGGGTTAATGGTCTTAATAAAACAGCACTTTCTACTTCTTTAAACTCTACGCCTTATTCGCAATTTCTTCATATAAAAGTTGTTTTGACAAACAACGCCATCTTCATGTTGAAGCTCAAAACTTTTGATGCTAATTTCTTTCTTTGTGATCGCGAAGCTCAGGAAATATTCTATTTCTTTGGTAATGAGGAGACGAATGTCGCGACTATCAACACGCGTCGGCAACACGAGGCTATCATAGAGTAGTTTACTTGAAAACCGGTGGTATCCTCTGACTTTGCCATCGGTTACCCAAAACTCCTGAATAAGAACAAGGATAAGACAATTCTCTACGAACGTCTTGCACTGGGTACGTACATATGCCCCTTTTGTAAAGTTATTACATTACTGCCGTCCTCGGTCTCACCAGAAGCATTGGGAGGTGCCATTTCAGACTCTGAAGTATGCAAGCCACCCAACAAACTCCGGCCTTGTGACAGCTTCTTTAAAAGATCCTTATCCATGAAGATCAGTGTGATGTGGGAGAATTGACAGGCAAATCCCCTTCCGTCTAATCAACTTAGCCATGACAACGCTGTCCACAACCATGATCAAGTGAAGAATGCTATCGTTTACCCGCCTCTGTACCACTTTTCCCTTGTCGATGGGAATCTAGTTTTGTGCGGCAATAGTCGTCAGTACTTCTTCGTTCGTTAAGGTTTCCCTCGGGGGAAGTAGGCTCGAATGACATGAGTCTGAGGGAAATTACCTTCTTCGACCAGAGTGACATCATGAGCGCTTTTTCAACAATTCTGCTGTGTCAGGGTGTGTCAGGGTTTAAGCAGACCAACAGCAGCCACCCTTTTCTTTGAAAGCTTCCCTCGAAAACGAACTTCACCGCCTGCCTTTTCAGCTACGACGCTAATGATCGCTTCCTGCAATTGTGCCAATTGCTCAGGTATATGTCAGTCGAGATGAGACCAAGCTTAACACTGCTTACCAAAGTCCATTCAAAACGGGGGGGGGTGTTCCAAAATAACACCGTTAAGAAAATCGAACCCTAAAGGTTTTTGGGGTCGCTGATCACGAAAATCGAGGTCCCGCGGTCCTAAAATTAGGGCGTCACCCCTAAAAATGCAAAAGACACCCCTTTTTAGGGGGTTTTCGCGATTATTTCAGTAATAATGAAAACTAATGCGATGAAATGCACTTTTTTTAATATTTATTTGCGAAGGTGGTTGATTTATACTAAATAAGGCGAACTTAATGGTAAGGGGTACCCCTAAAGGGTTGAAACTACCCCTAAATTGGCGAAAAATGGCAAAAATTGTAAACATTTTTTTTTTTCAAGTTTATGCTTCAAATTCGATTGTGGGCATACTGTCCGGCAAAAATAAATTATTTTCAACCCTTAAGGGGTTAAAACTACCCCTACTATAATAAAAACAACTTTATATAAAAAAAAATGCAAACTAATTTTTTTTTTTTGCTTTTTGTTTGAAATTTGGTTCAAAAGGTATTATCGGCAAAAAAATTAATTTTTTCTACTCTTAAGGGGGTACAACTACTCCCACATTAAAATTGTAATTGAAACAAATTAAAATTTATTGTTTTACATTTAAATTTTATTTTCCATTTGTAATCATTACAACATTTGGAACATTTCACTATAAACCCCTTTGTACTGAGGTTAAACCCCCCCTAAAGAGAAAAAAAAAATAAAAAATATATTGAGAAATATTTCATTTCGTGGAATCTTTAAATAAACTCTGCATTTTTGTAAAAACGACAATCACACAATAATTGCGAAATATCTACCCTAATTTATTTGAGGTACTTCTGAATAATGGGGCGGTCCGTTTTTTTATAATGACTTTTAGGCAGGTAAAAACGGAGGCAAAGTAATAAAATTAAGATAATGCACCCGAATTTGTTTTTTAGTAAATTTTAATTGCAGTTACTTGGAAGTTGAAGTAATAAACTAATTTAGTGAAGAATGTAATGTGATGTACGATTATACAAAAAGGATTTTTTTAAAAAATGAAGTCAGAATCGAATTTGAAGCATAAACTTGAAAAAAAAAAATTCTTTTACAATTTTTGCCATTTTTCGCCAATTTAGGGGTAGTTTCAACCCTTTAGGACTACCCCTTATCATAAAGTTCACCTTAATTTAGTACAAATCAACCACCTTCGCAAATAAATATTAAAAAAAGTGCATTTCATCGCATTAGTTTTCATTATTACTGAAATAATCGCGAAAACCCCCTAAAAAGGGGTGTTTTTTGCATTTTTAGGGGTGACGCCCTAATTTTAGGACCGCGGGACCTCGATTTTCGTGATCAGCGACCCCAAAAACGTTTAGGGTTCGATTTTCTTAACGGTGTTATTTTGGAACACCATAACGCGCGTTTTGAATGGACTACCACCCGAGTAAAAAGCAAGCAAGTCTCTTGGCTGTCCTAATCCTCTTCTGCTCCGGGCATTTTAGAGTTTCCTCTTTGAGCGAACATTTTTCAGCTGGGTTTTTCTAGAGGGCTTTATCAAAGCTTTTCCAGGGGCATTTGGTTAGTTTAGCCAGCTACGTTCTACGATGGCTTTCGAAGAGAAAGCCAAACTTTAGCGTTTGTACGGAACTTCTGAGCTTTTGGAAGTTTGTTATTTCCAAACAATTGAAATGTGTCATTGTGACACTTGAATCAAGCTTTACTAAGTTTCACGCCAACAATATTCTCTCTGATAAGACATATTTTAATAGGATCGAGAAATTTATAATCAAGTTGATGCGACGTCATATTGCTAGAGCGACGGAGTGCAATGAAACTCTAATTCGGCGAAGCGTTCTACCCGAACGTGAGATACCTCAAAGCAGCTATTCCTCCATGGATTCAAAAAGATTTGTTCAAGATAGAAGAGGTGCCTAGTGCTAGATGCTCAGGATCTCTTAAGGCCAACACAAGAATGTCAGTGAGGACAAAACAGATGCTTCCAATGTCGGCTCTTTGTACTGGTTATGTGATGAGGATGATGCTTTACTTAAAGGTAAGTTGAAAATGGTTAGCTCAGGGTTCAGGAAGGATTTAGTTTTAGTTTAGGTTAAAAGTGCGAGTTCTCTCGTGCTTTGGCTATTTCCCCCAGCTCGAGCCGGTGGAAGTTCGACGCCTGGACGAAGTCCACCTGAGGTATTACCGTAGTCCGCCTAGATAGTTAGTTTAGCGTTACGATAATTATTAAGTTACTTAGCTCTTAAGTAAGTGGTCCGAGCTTCCACGATCTCAACGCATTGCAATTACTCGGGTCCATTGAAGCTGGTCGTCTTGACGGAGGTTACCCGATTTTACCTTTACAAACTTGAATTTCACAGATAGCGTGCTTATCCTGCACTATTTAAGATGTAATGCAGAGGATTAACATCACATAAATTAAGTATAAATAAAATATGGCCTAACAGCGGGCGAACACCGGCCATTTGGTTTTTTAAGGGGCATGTATGATTTTTAACCATTACTAATTGAAGCACATACGGGCTCACGACGGTCAACGGTTGACATAAAGATTTAAATGGCCGATGTACTGACCTGTGTACACGGGCATACGGCGGCAAATTTGAACCAAAAAAAAAAATCGGCGTCAAATGTATTGTGGAATGTGTTTTATGGGAACTTGATCATTTTCATTATCGATGCACAAGAGAAACAAGCTCGCCAGACGTCAGTTTGTTTTACGGAAGGTGAGTGGTTGCATATTGATTTATATTTTAGTGGGAAATTTGTTCTAATAAAAAAAACATGTAATTGCAGTTTGTTGATAAAATTTAAAAATTTTTGAATTCGAATATATGAGCACCGGAGATCGTGACCTTTTTCTCAATAAATACGCGGTGAGATGTGAGTTTTGTTGGGGATCGAAAGTCACACTTCCCCAAAATGATTTCTTTTCTTTAGTAGTTCAATTGCTTCTAGTTTTGCCGAGTGTCGGCCTGGAATATAAAATGAATGAGGAGATTTTAGTTGTCCGAGGCGAGCCCAATTGCACTAGGGTGTGTTAAAATATCTCTATATATGTAGTTGTATATTAAAAAGAATTTTTTGTAATCGCATTATATACAAACGTATACTCGTCAGTGTGTGTGTGTGTGTGTAGTATATGACTGAAAGTCCTGCAAACGATCTTTGATGACCGTCACATGGCCGAAGACTATGTTTCAATCAAGGTCGGTGTTCGCCCGTTGTAAGGCCATATTTTATTTTTACTCGGGTGCGTTTTGTATACGGCCGTACAGTCCGGTAGACAACTATATGCATACATGGCCAAAGACTACATTTCAATCACGGTCCGTGAGTTAGAGTTAGTTAATTTTCAAAAGTTGATTCTTGGAATCAATAATATCTTAAAGAAGGTCCGTCTGCTGCAACTCTCTAACCGTGTTTTGATCTTTCTCTTTACCTCTTACTTCTCGATCCTATTAATTAAAATTTCTACATATTTAAACCATCCACGTTTTGTTTCCTAAAGTTTGTGATATAGTAATTATATAAAACGAAACACAAAACAAATCATAACATTCCCTTAATATCGCATAAAAAATCACTTTTAACACCCAGAAAAAAAGAAAAAGTAATCTTTAAAAATATTCGATAATATCCAATAATAAGAAAAAAAACATTGATTTAATTTTAATTATTCCAAAAGTCTATTAGCCCAAAAAGATATCGACGTTACAAGCCATTTAAGCCGGAACCATCAGCTTGCAGTAATGACGCCAATTTAGACTGTTATCGTATTTCATAGCGAAACGTATTTTATTTTTTTTTTTTCGTTGCCTCTCGCTATCATAAGCGAGAAACAATCTCCTTAATGCCTAACTCAATTTTCTTAGATCAATATCATCGTATAAGATTTAAATTCCTTTAAAATCGTTCTCGTCTGCCAACACTGTTACAACAACGACGAAGTAGTATCGATTTGCACATTTTGATTTTCGTTTTAGAGAATTGATAGAGCATTATACACAATAATGGCGATTTTTTTATAACAATCTTTTTGATGGAATTTCAAGAAAGGAGAAGGATAATGATACACAATCTATACACACACACACATACAAACAAATTCCCAAAGGAAAATAACAATTTGTAACACACCCCGAAAAAACAACATAGAAATGACTAAGGGATTAAAATCAAATCGTCAATTTGTTTCTATCTGAGAAAAGTAGTTTGTGCTTTTCTTAAATTTGAACAAATCTCATTTTTCGTTCTGCCCTTTCCCCCCTCCCACATTTTTGCACATATTTATAAGGATTTATGTAACAGTCGAGATGGAGAGGAGTGGGGGGGGGGGGGGAGAAAAGGAAAAACGTTTTATTTTTCCTTTTTTGTTATATTAAAAAATGAACGAAGCAGAAAATTGTAAACATCTTCGGGAGCTCCACTAATAACCAACAGTGACAAACAAAAAACATACAACAAAGGATATTTTAAGATTGGCCAGCCACCACCCCCCATTCATGCCATACTATTATCGTCCTTTTGACAAATGATTTTTATTGCTTCATAGAAGATAGTGATCTGACGTTCGCTGCGAAATATTTTTGACAACGAATGTATATAACTTTTATCCACCATATACAGGACTTTCTTTCTCTGTGTTCTCCATATAGAGATATGCCACTAGGACCTACATGTACACGAGGGGAGAGTGTATAACATACAACAACAACAAAAACAACAACAACAAAAAAACAGAATGATAAGTTTTTGGCCAAAAAGTATCTCGTGAATATTTATGTAAGTATCTCAAGCCTGGAGAGAAGATGATTCTCGGCTGGCATAACATAGGACATATAACACACACGAACTTAAAAAGGATATTTACGGGAACGAGGGAGAGAGAATATTTGTAAGATTATTCCGAAAGAATATTTGGCATTTTGCCGATTATTGATTTTTTGCATATCTTTGGGGCTGCTCAGTTTTAAGTGCTTCCTTATATCAAAAGTTTCATAACAGAAGAGGGTGCCGATATAGAGGGAGCTCCTGTGTATGTCTCCAGACTCTCATTTTCAATTTTTTTATCCTTTTAAGGCATGTGAATTTGGATACGATCCCACCATATCCTCAACCACATGCCTCTCTACCAACTATAGGAAGACCATTTCAAAGTTATAAAACACAAAAACAAAAACAACAACAACAACAAAAATTGTATCTCCAAATCAATTTGCAATATATCTCACAGGGAAAGATATCAAATTCTTCTACACACCCACGAAAACATTGTCAAATGGGCAAGGAACGAGGACATATCTTCTTCTTCTCCTTTGCTCGTTTTTTCTCCCCCTCCCCCTCCTATTCGCTTTTCTTTTTAAGTTTCCTATTTCCTGCGGATATCTCTGAGTCAGATGCTTATGGCTGATTTAGCATGATTTGTTGAGTTAACGAAGTTTTGAAATATACAGTATTAAGATAAAATGCCAGATATGTTGTGTGTACGTTAGCGTTTAGTTTATGCAAAGGCGAAAACTATTTCTTTTCCCTTTTTTTTAAATTACAAGCTCTCTCCTTTTTTTTTTTGTACGTAAGCTAAAATAAACTTTATCTTGTTTGGCAATCTGCCAATATTGATGTGCCTCAAGGGTGCCTTCAGTTACCTCTGTTATTTTTAGTAAAGTTAAGATAGAAGAGATATTTCAAAAGAGACTTTATAATTGCTTGAATATTCGTGGAGATTTACTCAATTATGGTAAAAGTTATTATGAAACTGTGTGGCGACAACCATTATTTATATGAAAAAAGCAAAAACCCGCTTGGGTTACAACGTCTTTCAATAAAAAAAGATCATGTGTGCAAAGTCAGCAGTAAGAAAAAGTTATAATGAAAAAGAACAATTCTACAACAATTTATTTTGGATTCATAAAACAATGTAAAGTATGTTACAACTTTTTAAAAACTTCGATGATAAAAAAAGTGTACTACATGCACAACCGACACCTTCCCAGCATAAATCGTTCGTATAGATTCTGCTATGACGGGGGATTAGACGGCCTGTGCAGAACTTCGCTAATGGCGCCTTCCTGTCCTCCAAATTGTTTTTCCCAAAAAAGCGCCAAAAGTAGTAAGCAATTTTACAAATTTGGCACCCATCGTGCAGCCGAAATACGCAAAATTTGATGCCCCTAAAAAATCTAATAAATACTTACTTTTTACCTATCTTATTTTATTAACACTGGAATTTTTCTTTAGCGCCCCACGCTATTTTACATTTCGAAAAGGTTGGTTGTTCCCATATATTGGCTGAAGCAATGAAACTTTACATTCAAAATTATTTTTTTTTACTTTTTAGTTCATTTTAAAATAAAAGCGTATATTTTAGATTTCTAAAACTATATTTTTATTTTCTATTTTTAGTTAAACTATATTTTTATGTTAGTGCACCATAATTGATTTAAAATGACGTCACACAGTTTACTGTGCTATACTCGTCGTACACTTTCATTTGATACCCATACCCAAAGTCTAGTAATAACAAGTCTTTCATCTTCATACAAAATTTTCAACCGGTTGGTTGTGTGCGTGCATATATGAACATCACTGCTGAGCAAAACTCAACGCATACTTCGTGAATTCAGCGAGACAAAGCCAGATTCTGTCTTTACGGTAAAGTATGTAGAACAGAAAAGGAAAGAAAATTGAATCAGCTGTCAAAATTGAAGTCATCAAAACAAACGAGCAAATATGCACCAATACATCAACATTATCCCTATAGAAACTCATAAAATTTTCTGTTGTTTAGTTGTATGCTAGCGCTTATAAAAATATTGCATTCTCTCTCTGATAGCCTGACATCGTCATTTGAAGAACTTATGCATATAGCTGTTCGTCTTTCACTCATTAACCATATGAAAATGAAAGACTTGTTAATTTCTAGACTTTGCCCATACCGAGTGCGTTGTAAAGAAGAAGGTAATCCGCCATTTTTAGTTGGCTGCCATTTTTTATTTGGAACGACGCCACACAGCTAATTGTATTCTTTGTTTTCTATTTGTCATACCCTTTCACTTGTTACCCATGGCGGGGATCAGGAAATACAACTTCAAAATTCGCCCGCCATCTTGGAACCGCCATCTTGATTTTTTCCTAAATAGTCCGATTTTTCAAGCAAATAGGTTTTATTTTCTACTTTTTATTCTATTATATCTTCCGCCATCTTGTGTTGGCCGCTTGTTTTTATTGACTTATGTATATTTCCTCTTCTAAAATTGTCATTCGAATCTAACCACTAAAAATGAAATTTAGAGCTAAGTTGAGCAGAAAAGTACTCCGACACCAATTTAACAGTTGCTCCAAAATAAGCTGCTGTGCTCAGAGCTTTTTAAGCAGTCAAGGAGCACATTTATATACAGGGTGCCCGATTTGAAATTCAAATATTTGAAAACCCATTGAGCGGATGAGCGAAAGAGAGATATAAGTTGGGCGCGACATGTTTAGGCACTATGTCGCAGTGGTCCTCTGAGCATACTGAATCACTGCGGTATCACTGCAGTATTCAGCTACAGACTTTTAATTAGTGTATTCTGCAGTGATTATCAGTGACATATCCGATTACTATATTCGTGGGTACAGCGGTTCAAGCAGCTACTTTTTGGCTGTGCATGGCATGTTGGTGCTTCAATCGCAAATTTTCTGCTATTAGTGCCCGAAATCTGCAATTTAGCTTGCTGACAAACCCATGTAAATGTAAATCATAGGCTTTGGAAAATCAATGAAAATCATTGGCTTTCAAATCTTTAGCGAACGCGCCACTGCCATATTAACTTTTAAGATCCTGAGCATATTCCAAATCGTCCAACAAGCGTCCCAATGTCTTGGATTTCTCAAGAGGTGCAAGTTCCTCTTTCAGCTAGCCGCCCAGACTACAACCTACAAATCCTACAGACAATCCTACAGCCCAACCACCTCGGACACAATACAATTTAGAAGTTCGTTTATGAATAGAACAACTCGACTGTGGAATAATCTCCCGCAGTCAATATTTCCGAGCTCGTACAACATCCTAGAGTTCAAACTAAGGCTCATCGACAAGTCCTTGAGCACCCCAAACCCCCCCCTCTCCCAACTGCCTATTCTCCTATATTCTTTACACCAAGCTTGCTACTAGACATTGCACCATGACCTTAGCGACATGAAAGACTGGTAGCATAAAAGGTGGTTTGCTTGGTTTTATCACATAAAAACACAATCCGTACGCTATTGAGGTATGTTCACTGAGGTCGACCTCTTCCAACTCTTCCTATCCCCATTCGCTTTGTATACTTGTTTTGTCCATAGCCCGAACCTAATATCACATACCGTAATGTAACCGTGCATAACCTAACGTAGAACTCCGTCGTCGTTTGTCCCAAGTCCAGGGTGTGAAAGTAGGAGGGTAGTCGACCTGCCGGATTGACCAAAATCGAAGAACCGAAGAAACTAGGCAAGAAACCGCATGGATACACGAACTAACTATTCACCAAATAATGCTATTGCATCCGGGGCAGCGGATACGCCAGGGCTAGGGACCAGGGATGCTGATGTAAAGTGGGTTACTGGCCGAATACCCAAATTAGTCAGACCGAAAATGGAAATTCGTCGCCGCGTGGAGTGGACATCAAGTCGGTAAAAAGGAAATCATAGCAATGGAATTACTGAAATGCAGTTCAGTTGCTGCACTATCAGAACTATGACTTGCCGGATCCGGGACATTGACGGTCGTCCCGCCAACATTCGACAAAACGATGACGCTTTACTGTTTCGCTGGTGAGAGACGAGAAACCGGCGTCGGTTTATGGTCGATCAACGGGCTTCCGGCAGCGTTATCGCATTCAAACCGATATCCGAGCTTTTGACAGTTATGACCATCGGTGAAACGATCAAGACCCATATCGTATCCGTTTATGCGCCAACCGAGTCCAGCCCGGACGCGAACAAGAACGAAAGTACGTCTTTACCGAACGCTGATTCTTCCGATTCTTCTCCGTGGATCGGAATCTTGGACAGTACTCAAGGCGGACGTTAACAAGCTCGAGGTCTTCCAAAAGCGATCCTGGAAGCAGATTCTCGGTGTCTCACTCCGCGATCGCCTTTGAAACGAGACAGTTAGACAGAGATGCGATCGACAGACACTGATCGAAGAAGAAATACAAAACGTCGACTTCGGTGGTTTGGACATGTTTGCCGAATGGATGATAACCGCTTGCCACGTAAACTTCTCTGGTGAGACCGTCCCGCAGACTGAAGAATTCAGCGATCGGCACCGAAGAAAACTTGGAGATCGAGGGCGAGTTAAAGAATCAACGATTATAAGTTATCGAGCCTCGACACATAGCCAAAATTCGTCGAAAATGGAAACGAATAGTGAATGGAGCTCGAGAACCAGCGGCACCGACAGCAGCCCATCCGGTGCGGGGACGTCCCGCTTGGGTCTCGAACTCTATTCACGATTCGTTTCCATTCTTGCCGGTTCGCTCACTACACAACGCTTCACTGTGGAAGACATTACCACAAGCAGCAAAAACGGTGCCAAAGAGCCACATCAGGCTCGCGAGCTGCGGTTTACCGACCACTGAGCTAGCCTATTATTTTTTGATCCTTTGAGCTTAGCTTACTAGTAGTCATCGCACCATGAAGTGAGCGATATGGCAAATTGGTAATATACGTAAAGAATGACAGCGGAGCTTAGATTTTCAGACATAAGAAAATAATCATTCAAGAGTTAAAGCGTGCAGGAAAATAAAGGTACTAAGTAAATACTTACCAATATCAGCAATTGCAGCTTATATGTAAGTATGCATGTATGAATGTGTGCTATATAGGCCAGTCATTAGAGCGAAAAAAACGGCAGATTTTGTTATAAAATTGTACAGCAAACTGCTTGCACTACTACTTCAGGGGTATCTCATAGATTACTAAAACCAAAAAACCAGCCAAAATTTACTCATGTGGAATTGTTTAAACAATAATTAGCAACAAAAATGGGTACTTTTTCCGTTTTTGGCGTATACAATAAAAAGTACTAGATGAATCACGTTACTCCCAACAGGATATTTGTAGAGAATTGAAAATCCTACAAAATGGGGTTTACTAGACCTCGATCGGATAATTTTTCGCCGAGAAAAGCTAGAAGACCCCTTAAAAAAGCCATTTTTTTCAAAAACTCATACCTCTGTTACTTTGCAATATTAGGGTATGATTTTTTGGGACATAGTACCCTGGTACATATACTTTAAACTGCCAAAAGATGAAATTTGTCGCATGTATAGTTTCTGCATAATTGCAGTATAAACAAAATAGACCCTAATCTTGCACATTGCGCCAATATTAGCAGAGTGGCCCGATTGAAATTTCCAAAACGGTTTCTGAAAGTATAGGCTAGGGGCTACAATTTGTCTATCTCACATTTTAATATAAGTTTGGAGAACAATGCTAAAAATGCTTTTGAAAATGGTACATAGGGCGAACATTCTAATTCGAAACGTATCGGGCCTATGTTGTGGGTGTGAGTATGCTTCTTGTACGTGCAGGAAGCATGGTTTACAATGCTCAAACTTGTGCGCAAACTGTACCCAAATAATGTGCTCTAACATATCTATAGAAGATATTTGCATAGAAGAAGATAAAAATCAATTATAAAATAATTTATACGAATTAAGCTATAAATAGAATGATGATCGCGAGAATGAAAATAAAAGTATAGATGTAAGGTAGCTAAGCGAAGAAGAGACTGTTGCACAAAAAAGCGTGCTGCTTAAGCTGGTTATTTTATTCCATATTTCTTAGTTGATGCCTTTTTTTCCATTGAATAAACTGTAAAATGTTCATAATATTATTAGTAATTATTTATTTTCAATCAAATTAAGCATTAATTCCAAATAACGTACATATGTTCGCAATATACATATAATAAAAAAATGTAATGTACCTGTTACCATTATAAAAAAATACGATAGTGTATTTTGTTAAATAACACTTTCCCTTAAGGGCCTAATACACTCAATCGAGCAATTATAGGGTATCGCGCGCCCGCGAATATTAAGAAAACTATCCAACCAAATGAAATAATTTAAATTAGGTATTTTTAAGAAAACATAAATCTAGCTATTCATGGTGGAAAATTTTAATATTTTTTATTAGTATATTAGTTATAATGGTTCAAAGTTCCGTACCTGCGCCCGGAAAATACTCCTATTTAGGTGGAAAAATTTTAAAATTTTTTTAATGTACGATAAACTTAAATCGATTATCTAGCTATTCATGGTGGAAAATTTTTGAATTTTAGCCTTCTTTCATGAGTAAATTATGTTTTAAAAATTGTCCACAAAATTTAAGAACGAAAATTCCCTAAAATTCTTCAGTTTTAATACATCAAATTTCCGCTCCAAGCAAATCTCTGCGCTAGTTGTATTCTGTATAAAGCATTTGCGTAATCTTACACGAGATGCGTTTGTATAAGTGAGAGCTTCTGCTTCGGCTTTTGCAGGGGAAATTTCAAACCTTTTTTGTTGCAGGCATGGATGGTGATCGTATTTTCGGGAAAAAATAAAATCTGAGGAAAAATCGGTTTGTTTGGCAAGAATTTTAATGACTTGCTTGATGGTGATTTCCTTGATTTGAGAATTTAGGGATTCTTCCCCGGTGGTCAGGTAGTGATCAATCGGTGTTTATTATCTTGGCTTTATGAAAAACCCAAGAAAATATTTTAGTGGCAAATACTACCTTCATGTAATAATTAAGTTTTATGACATCCTTGTTTTTCGTTATTGTCTTTTTAGCCGTAACAACTTCCCGGAACTAAATTCGCAAAAAAGGTGTATCCCTTGCATTGGTATTTTACAACAAATTTTGCGTTAATTCATTTTTTATGGTTTTTATTATTTTTGTATGTAAATATGGGCTTTGCTGGACCTCTGGGTTAATTTGGTAGGAGGTCCGGAAATTCGGAAAGTCGGGGGTGTTTTTCAGATTTTTTAGTAAAGGGGGTGGGAGCCAAACAAAAAAAACTAGTATCTAGCACTTGCTAAATTTCAAATCAGCAAAAGCAGCGATATCAAAATTTCACATGAATGAAAAATTTAAATATCAAACAAAAAAGATCTATTCTCATATCCCATGACAGGAACAAGTTCGTAGAGTGCATTACTGCGACATTAATTCAATTTCCATTCATAATTATCTAACACTGGCTTCAATTTCTAGCCGGCGACACCGCAGAAGAGATTTCTTGAAAGTCGCCAGAAAATTTACCTCGGGCACGCACTCATAAAGTAAAGCCCAACAAGACATACGAATGCAGCCGAACCCCTTTATTGTGCAAAGATTTCCCCTCCGGCGGCCGTGTTGTGCACTGCAAGCAGTGCACAACAGGTAATTTTGACTGTGTTAGGATGTTTTTGAGATTGGGTTAGTTTAATTTTGTGACTGTATTTTTTTTTAAGCTTCCCTTAATATTTTGTTGTTGGAACTGAATTTCATGTTGGACTTCGTCGCTGAGTGTATTAGGGCCTTAATAAGTATCTGTTCAATTAAATATATGTAGATTCCGAGTGCATATATTTATTACTTTAAGGAAAGAAGGTTTACTCGAATAAGACTTAGATAGAGGATTTTCCATTTAATTTATTCAAAAATTAAATTATTTTTCATGCATTTAGCTTTCATGAAGTTCATTTACCATGAAGTTGTCAGTACTAGTACTGGGCTCCATGCTGAAAGGCAACTCAAATATTCAATTCACTTGCAAAAATGCCCGAAGCTTCACATGCTTATTAGCTACATATTTCACTTTTTTATATGGAACAAATCGTCACATGCTGCTTTGCTACATTTATCTTCAAGCAATAGTGACGGAAAGCTGCATATGAAGCTTTGGTGTGCGGCCGGCCTAACGCCTCCTTCGTTGCTTTATACCCCGCCACCGCTACCACTAAACTTCTCGAATTAGAATGTTCGCCCTATGTACCATTTTCAAAATCATTTTTACCATTGTTCTCCAAACTTATATTAAAATGTGAGATAGACAAATTGTAGCCCCTAGCCTATACTTTCAGAAACCGTTTTGGAAATTTCAATCGGGCCACTCTGCTAATATTGGCGCAATGTGCAAGATTAGGGTCTATTTTGTTTATACTGCAATTATGCAGAAACTATACATGCGACAAATTTCATCTTTTGGCAGTTTAAAGTATATGTACCAGGGTACTATGTCCCAAAAAATCATACCCTAATATTGCAAAGTAACAGAGGTATGAGTTTTTGAAAAAAATGGCTTTTTTAAGGGGTCTTCTAGCTTTTCTCGGCGAAAAATTATCCGATCGAGGTCTAGTAAACCCCATTTTGTAGGATTTTCAATTCTCTACAAATATCCTGTTGGGAGTAACGTGATTCATCTAGTACTTTTTATTGTATACGCCAAAAACGGAAAAAGTACCCATTTTTGTTGCTAATTATTGTTTAAACAATTCCACATGAGTAAATTTTGGCTGGTTTTTTGGTTTTAGTAATCTATGAGATACCCCTGAAGTAGTAGTGCAAGCAGTTTGCTGTACAATTTTATAACACGAAAAAATCTCTAATGACTGGTCTAATACTCGTCGCGGCATTCTATTAACATGAATAAATGTAAAGGACACCCCAAACTTGATGGTAAGTACTAAAAATTTACTCCGTGATGTTTCGTTATAACTTATGTATGAGATGCATATCTTCCACCTCCGGCGGAGCAGTAGTAGTTTTTGTATCCTTTAGTCGATTTTACGGTTGTTCTCTGTTATGCCAGAAACATTCCACAAAAGCACACAGGTGCATTAAACTACTTCTACAGCGTCATGCTGTAGCGAAAATTTACACCTGCACATGATCTCAGGACGAGAAAATTATGGGTGGGGGTAGATGGAGAGCGTAGAGGATAAATAAAACGTTGGCAGTAGTCAAACACGACATATAGAATAAAAGAACTCAAACATTTTTGCTGGGGTACAGTACTGGGCTATGAGAATCCTAAGGGTGCCCCGGGTGGGAATGGATGGTGGTATCCTTCCAGAAATGTTCTGGTTTTACTGTTGTTTGAACTTTTGTTCAAATAGGATGAAAATCCAACTTTGTGCTTTGTCACGTACTTTCTCTGCACATTAAGTTTTCCCACCTTGGCCCAGCGGTAGATGTTCAAAATTTCCAGTTAGATACTTTTAATGCACTTGATTCACATGAAAATTATTCCTAGACATGCCTCTGGATCCGGCATGGAGACATGGTGTCCCACAAGGTTCATGTTTACGATCTATATGGCGGTGTATAGAGTGCAATGTTGTCGATTAATTTTTAACGTGGTCTCTCTGCCTGCACACTTAGGGATGTTGTTATCCTTTCTCAAAATTCTTGGGATTACACGAAAAATAAGAAAAGTAAATATCCCCTTAATAACAGAATAACACGAAGTATTTGGTTTGGGGGAAGGACGTGAGAAAACCACAGGATTTGGAAATCATTTTACCAAATTGGCTTTCTTCGTTCCCCTTCGATATTGTGAAATACAGCGTTCACCAGCCCGGGCAGCCTCTATTTGAATTTTTGTTTATTTATTTATGTAAGTGTTAAATGTAGTAAAGTAGCAGCTGTTTTGAATTGATTCAGGCAGGACGAAAGGACGAAAATCGATTGTTTTTGTTTCTTTTTTGATTATACACGGAATATTTACACGGATTATGTTGAATCCTGTATAAAGCCGCTAGAGATGACAATAATACATACATTTATACATATTTTTAACCGACTTCAAAAAAGAGGAGGTTAGGGGACGTCCATAAATTACGTGAGGTGATTTTTACGATTTTTCGACCCCCCCCCCCCCCCCTCCCACCTTGGTGAGATTTCGTGAGAATTTTAGCCACATCTTAAGGCCTCAATTTACACACATGTCGCCCACTGTTTGAGGCCTTCAGTCCAAGAGAGCTGACAAAAATCGCGTTTATCGTCAGTTCGTGCCTGAAAATCTTAGCTTCTATTCACTCTCAAGCCGTGAATTTACGGCAAGAATTCACACCGTATCCTCTCGGAACGGAAAGCAAAACCATCCACATTCACGTGAGATGGTGATGTGAGGTGGTGTTCACGGCCTGAAATTAGAGCCGCCTTGAAGTTTTCGTTGAAGCCATTTGCACCCAACAGGAAAAAGAGACCTCCTCGAGTAATGTTGAATGTCTCTTAGGAAAGGTATTAATACCTCCGAAATGTCTCCCTTTGCCATGATTTTAACATTAGCATGTCATTGGAACTGGAAGAGAGAGCTCCTTCTGACCTCCAAAAAGGCCTAAATAGAGTACTCCTATACTATTCCCAATAGAGTTGAGTTGGAGTACTCCCGTAAAACTAGCTGAAATTGGAGATCTCGTCTTGAGGTATGAAATGATGGTCTCCTTTTTAGCTATCAATTATATCTGGGAGGATGCAAATAATCCTTTTTTCAATGCATTTTGCGCTGCGGATAGATGCAAAATGACGCAATCCGAATAAAGCAGAAGTCCGAGTACTCCCCAGTACGAAATGGTAAACAAGCAGAAAACGAACTCATCACCTAATGAAACATAAAGGCAGTCACGGTATAAACTCTAATCAATGACTGAGAACCTAATTGCTATGGCTCCTTTAATCATCCTTTAAGGAGGTCTCGCAAATTTCCTTCTAGGAAGTTGTCGTTTTCGCCTGTGTGTCTGGAGGGAATCATGGCTTCACCTGCACGACACGGCCTGTCATTCGGATACCTGAAGTATCATCCCTGAGTTAGACTGAGTCAAGCTTAGTAGTGCCAGCCGACCTGGTCTGAAAGGCCACTATCTACCGGCGCACAGTGGGTCAAAAGGCTGAAAAGCTGGCCAAAAATCTTTAAAATTAACCAATCAATTTGAAATTTCGTTTATGGGGGTTTTTGGGGTCGGTGATCACGAATTTAGTGTCCATTTTTCCATAAACAAGATGGCGGCTTCAAAATGGCGACCAAAAGTAGTTAAATATCCTTTAATTGGTACAAAACTTGGTATACGGAGGTTTTTGGGGTCGCTAATTACGAATTTAGTGTCCATTTTATCATAAACAAGTGTCGGCTTTAAAATGGCGACAAAAAGTAGTGATATATCCTTCAATTGCTACAAAACTTAGTATACGGGGGTCGCTGATTTCGATTCGATTTCGCGGCATTTTTTTAATAAAAAAATATAAATTTTAAATAAAAACTTATAAGGAAATCAATCCTGTTCACGAGATAACTTAGCATCTATTAAAACGGCCAGATCATCTTCTCCTGATAAAACCTGTTGCAGCTCTAATAATTTATTGTAGTTTTGTTGATAAATTCTGGCCTCTTCTGGATTTGTGGCTATATTTTTTTATAACTTTTGAGGCCTGAACCTGTCCTTCCGCTCGTAACTTCATACAACTAGCATATGATTCTGTAGGAACAGAATCACGCAACTCTTTTGCCTTAGACCTTTTTGTTCGTTCAGAACATAATTCAAATGGAATAAGTTGTCGACCACGTTTTTTATTCGAAAGTTGTTTTATGAAACGAGGGAAAGAAAGTGCAGTTTCCAGCCACTCTTTATTATTTTGTCGAAATTTGTCTTCGCTCCTACATGCTTTTGACCATCTTCTTCTATACTCATACTTAAACTTAGATAGAGTCTGTTTTAAAATACCTAAATTACTCTGATCACAACTTGTCTTATGTTGCAGCTCTTTCAGCATAAAATCATATTGGTCGCTAAAGTTATCCTTTCCAGAACACTTCATAATATTAAGAAGTTCTTTTCTGGTTATAAATAATGTATTTAGACTCGTCCCTAAAATAAGTAATGAATATTACTGCACATTGAAATATTTAAGAAATAATTTTGGTTTCACAAATATCCATAAACATTCGCATAATTAATAAAGTAGCAAAAAGTAGCAACTTTTTTTTATTTTCCTTTAAGTACATGGTATAAGGACCCTACCAATATTTAAGTTGATACTTGATATTAGTGATGAAACGATTTCGATTACGATTAATCGTAATCGACGATTATTAGTATTTAACGATTAATCGTAATCGTCGATTATCATTGCGATTATTTGTCGATTATCTATGAAAAGTATTTTAAAATAAATTTTGTTTAAATTGTCGTTAAGAACCTTTATAAATGCGTCTTATAGATTACACCTTTACATGATGTATCCGAACGCATTAGGAACTCTCCTTCGACAGCTTAGGGAGCTCCCAGTCCCGTTCGCATAGTTGGCAAACAGGTTTGGTTGGTTTTTTTATTTTCTCCTCGGAGCACATTAGTACTGGCAAATTTAAACAGTGAAGCTTCTGTTGCTCAGCTCTCAGCACCAGTAAAACAGTATCTGGGGTATCTGCAAGGATAAAATTGATGATTTCTGTGTCATCACAAAGCCTCTTTTTTTAAAAAATTTCAAAGACAACGCGACTATTTATGCTTTTATATGTAGGTATTCCAGCCATAGAAGAAGTAGACTCGTGTATCAAATCCTCCAACCTACTGCAAGATGCCGACATTTTTCAGTTTTGGGAAATGGCCACACAATACCCAGGGGTGGTAGCACGTAAGTTGTTTCAAACGACCTCCTCATGCAAAAATATTTGTAAAACTTGAATTTTTGTATGAAGAGGTCGATTGAAACAACTTACGTGCTACCACCCCTGTTTTTGCCAGAAATCGCAAAAATGTTTGTGTTTAAAACCTTCCAGTGTCGCATCTAAGAGGTCGCTTTCGATTGCCGGCTTGATTCAGACCGACAAAAAACAGACTGACAATTTAGAAATATTGTGTTTGTAGTATTTAAATTTTGAATACCAAATTTTGTAATATTGTAACACATTTCCTTAACTTTAAAATATGTTTTATTTAAAATATACAAAATGTTGCAATAATCGTAATCGTAATCGTAATCGTCGATTATTGTGGCTGATAATCGTAATCGTTATCGTAATCGCTAAGTGATAATCGTTTCATCACTACTTGATATGCTTTGGAACCTAAAGAAAATCTCCATTTTTAATAGATTTTAGTACAATTTTATAACTTTAATTGATAATTTTATTTTTGGATATTATGTGTACATATGTAATTAAAAGTTAACAGTTACTAAAATATTGTTTCGTACCTGAAGTTGAAGCTTCCATGATTGATTTGTATAAATAAATTATAAATGACACCTCAAAACAACTTTGAAACGGTTCAAAATAAATGGCCGCCCAAAATACGTGAGCAAATGACCAATAAGGCACACTGTTGTGACCGTTAGGATAAGTTACGAAGCATTTAATTTCTGCGAAATCGTAGGTAGGTAAGTGTTATTTTGAAATAGTACAAGTGGGTATTTCTAAATAACATTTCATTTCATGAATTTCTGCCAGTTTTTGAGGGTATCTGCCCCAGTGTGCGGCGGCTTCTAAGTGAATTGGGGTCTTTAGTGGAGTAACATGTTTTACTTAATTTAACCCAGTTTTCTCGTTCCAGTTTTTACACTGTTTCTTAAAAAAATAATTACGTGATATTTTCTGAGACCCCCCCCCCCCCTCTTCCCTAAGTGAGATTTGGTGAGATTCGATCCGACCCTCCCCTAAACACATCACGTAATTTATGGACGAGCCCTTATCAATTCGACGTGTAGGTATGTTTTGGTCCTGTTCACGCATAACTTTGTAACCCAACAACTTTTTTGAAATTTTTTTTTGTTGTTTGAAAGGTAGTTTCCCGCGGTGCTCCCGTACAATTTTTTCGTAATTCTGATAAAGGAGTTCGAAGTTAGGCATAAAAAAACTGTTAAAATTAGTTCAACCTGAACTTATCATAGGCACCGAGCAAATTACTTTACTGTAGTTTTTTTTTTATGTGGCAGTGCTAAGCTCAGGAATCACCCTTTGTACTACTAGTCCGTCATGTCATTTGTCACGTCATGGTGCAATGTCTAGCAGTAAGCTTAGTACGGGGAGGGGGTTGGAGGGTTATAAAGGTACGGGAGGGAAATGAAGAAGATGGTGATGAACCCTGCGTTTGAACTCTTGGATGTTGTAGAAGCTCGGAAATACTGACTGTGAGAGATTATTCCACAGCCGAGTTGTTTATTAACAAACGAATTCATATCTTGTTGAGTGCGTGAAAGGGGGAGTTGCAGGTGGAGGGAATGAGACGAGTGGGCTAATCTGGTGTTGCGGGTATAAGAATGCCGTGGAGGCAGGAGAGCGTTTAGCTCGGAGGAACAGTCACTATGATAGTAGCGATAAAATTTTGTCAGTGCTGCTACATTCCTACGGTGGCTGAGGGGTTCGATGGTGGAGCAAGCGGTATCGTCATCAATTAATTTAAGGGCCTTTTTTGGACCTTATCTAACCATGCCATATCATACCATGGTGGTTATTGGAGCGCCGCCCCAAACGAGGGAGTTATATTCGAGAAGAGGCCGAATGTAGGATTTATAAATAACAGCACGGGCCGATGGCTGGAGGAGGAACTTACACCTCTTAAGAAATCCCAAGCACTGAGATCCTTGTTTGGCGATTTGGAATATGTGGTCATTCCATCGCAAGTCTTTGGCTAAAGTCACGCCTAAGATGTGTAGGGAGTGATCGGCTGTTAGTTCAACTTTGTCCACTTTCAAGGATGGAGAGCTGTTGATCTTTTTCTTTGGAATGAGACAGTACTTGGTTTTGTCGGAGTTGAATTCAACACGTAGTAAAACCGAACACCGGTGGAGCAGTGGTTAGACCGTCGGATTCTCGATCCAGCGGAGATAGCGTTGCAGGTTTCAAATCATATCCAAGATAATGATTGATTCCAAAGATGAACTCCTACTTGTAGGCGATTTTAACTATACAATGTTAAATGGGTATCTTGCGATGATAACGATAACTACCTTCCTGGAAACAACCTTAACTCTAGGGAATCCAGCTTTCTGAATTCCTTATTTTCGTGCGGTTTGTGCCAAATGAGCGATGTGAATAATATTTTAGGAAGGCGGTTAGATCTTGTATTCTTTTCCGACTCAGACAACATGAATGTTGAGCCTATCTCAATTGTCTTGTCACGTGTCGATAATTATCACCCTCCTCTCCTACTGAGCTATTGTTCTGTCTTTAACAATAAGCCAATCCCAGAGAGGTCAACCTTTACCTTTAACTTTAAAAAAGCCAACCTTGAAGAACTGTCATCCAAGCTCACTTCGGTCGATTTCAATTGGTTGCTCTCACCTAATGAGTTGGATGTCGATGTAGCAAGATTTTACTCCGTCCTGTATGAAAGTTTCGCATCCTGTGTACCTATCGAGCCGTTAAAGTCGTCTAGATCATCCCCACCGTGGTACAACAACGAGTTGAGACGTACCAAAAACCTGAAGAATAAACTCTGGAAAACCTACCTGAAGAAGAAAGACACTGCGAGTTTCGATGCATGACCTATTTCATGCTCTCTCCGAAACCCTCTATAAGGAGTACCTCAGAAACATGGAAGGTAAAATGTATGGTGATCCCAGAGCATTCTTTCAATTACACCATGCAATACGAGAACTCCCTTAGTTCTAATTCAGCCGAAATTTGTGACAATTTTGCATCGTTCTTCCTCAAATCTTTCTCGTGCCCCGGATTTCCAACCAGATGAAGAAAATTTTCGACATATCAATGCAATCCAAACGGCTCAAAACTTTTCCCTATCTATAACCAGGGATGATATCTCGAAACATATAAATGAACTTCCACAAGATTTTTCGTCCGGCCCTGATGGAGTCCCTCCAGCTGTTCTAAAATCCTGTGCAGAGGCCCTACTGTCTCCTCTACTATGTATATTTCAAAAATCCCTAAATAAAGGGCGCTTCCCAACCTTGTGGAAGAACTCTTTTATAATACCTGTCCATAAAGAAGGCTGTAAGAACGAAATCTCTAATTATAGGCCAATTGCGAAGTTATCGTCTATACCAAAACTCTTCGAATCTATTATTTATTCTGCTATCGCCCCTATCTGCAAGAGACTTATCTCAACAAACCAACATGGATTTCTTGCATCTCGTTCCACTACTACTAATTTACTAGAGTTCTCTTCACACACAGTTCGAGGCTTTGTCACTGATTGCCAAACTGACTGTGTTTATACAGACTTCAGTAAGGCTTTCGATAAGCTCTCTCACTCAATTATAGTTCTTAAACTAAAGAAATTAGGCTTTCCGCATTCCCTTGTAGTATGGTTCCAGTCGTACCTAGCCGACAGAACCTACCAGGTTCTATTCCACGGAGTCAAATCTAAAGACAACGAAGCGTCCTCTGGTGTCCCACAAGGTAGTGATCTTGTTTTTTATGTTATCAATTGGCATTGTAACCCTAGTGGCTTACTGTAAAATCCTTATTTACGATGATAACATCACACTGTATCGCCACATAAGGAGTATAGAGGATTTCAAACTTCTGCAAGAAGACCTAAACACCTTTTATTCTTGGGGTTCCAATAACAAGCTGGTCCTTAATATTAGTAAATGCGAGATCGTGACTTTTTGTAGGAAACGTGGTGTTATAATTTATGACTATACTTTTTTCGACAACAAGGTCTCCCGCGCTAACTCTGTAATCGATCTAGGGGTTAGGTTAGAAAGTAAGTTGGATTTCTCCACCCACATCAATTATATCTCAAGGGCAATTCAGTCCTGGGATTTATAAAAAGATGCGCAAAGGAATTCAACAACCATCTCATAACAAAATACTTGTACGTATCCTTGGCTAGGCCTTTGCTTGAATACGCCTCCCAGGTATGGTCTCCTTACTACTCCTCCCCTACCAACATGGGAATCGAATCGGTTCAAAGGAAGTTTGTCCGGTTTGCACTCAGCCACCACCCGTGGGATGACTCACTTATTCTTCCGCCTTATGAGAGCAGACTTAAATTACTCAACTTAAGCTCTCTCCACAAGCGTCGCGAGGTCGCTGACGTTATATTCGTTCATCGGCTGATGAATGATAAGGTGGACTCAGGTTTCTTAAGAAGCCGCACGTCTTTTAGAGTGAATAACTACAACCAGAGAGGTGATCCTCTACTGCACATTTATTCCTCTAATACTAATTATGGCATGTTCGAACCGGCTAATCGCATGCTCATAAATACTAACAAATATAGGAGTGTGCTTAGCCTGCTAAATAGTGAAGCTATCCTTAAAAGAACTCTTCTAAATTTGGCGTGACTTCCTGCCCCACTCCTTTTTTGTTTTTGCATGCTTCTTTGTTCGATGTTTTGTGACGACTGCAGTGGTAAATGTTTCTCAGCCCTGCTGAGAAGTGCATCTTCTGAGCTAGAAGGGTAACTCTATTATTATTATTATTATTACGAGACTCCCTCTTAAAAGTCTACGCGCTGTCTGGAATATGTCGCTCAGATGTCTTCGACGTCAAACTCTCATAAATCCTATCCACTCCATCAGACACGAAACCTAAGTTCAACTTAGACAGAGTAAGGGTACCATGCTGGCGGTTTTTTTCTGAGGAACTCCTGCTGCTCATTAGCGGACGGAAACTTAGCTATTAACAGCGAGCTCGTGTTTGTGGCACTTCCTGAGTCAGATGGGGCCTAAAAACATTGGCATACCGAGACAATTCATGCCCAATAGTAGATGCAATCGCATTTAGAACTTGACTTGGGTTTTCATCGTTTGTGGCAGGAACTCCCTGAATTGACACGTTTTGGAGCCTAGACTGGCGCCGCAGGTCCTCAAATTCATTGGACACTGTAACAAGGTCGTGCTGCACAGCTTCCACCTCTTCCCTTAAGGCTGTATCAGAACCTAAAAATGTGCAGCGTGCAGCAGCAGCGCCAGAGCAGCATGCTGCAGTCTGTATCAGATCCTGTTGTTTCACCCGTGCAGCGCAATTTTTGTTTGAGAGTAAAACCTCGAAATAAAATTTTTGAAAATGTTAATAATCCCTCCATGATCTAATTCTTTTAACAAAAAACTACCGCCTGTTGTTCACTCGATGAAAATTTCGCGCGTCTTCTTTAAATTCACTTGTCAAGTAAGAAGTGTCAAAAGTGCTGCATGTATATATGCAGCAAAATTAGAGTTTGAGATGAAAATGCAGCACGCTGCTCTGGTGCTGCTGTGCTTGTCATTTTACCAGCCTCAGCCAATAGAAACACTTGTCGGTGCAGCGCTGCAGAGGTTCTGATACGGCCTTTAGTTTCCCAATTTGGCAGTTGAAGGTGCTGCAGACCTCCTCGGATTGCATCGTCTGGCGGGCTTCAAGCTACTTTATTCTGTCTTCAAACGCAGCAAATTTGTTATCCAGCAGGCGATCGACGCCAGCGAGGATTTTTTTTCTCAAGCAGCTCATAGCTGTGATCAGAGACTGCAAGTGAAGTGGATCTTGAAGTTCTAGCTTCGGGGGGATTGCTCCTAGTGGAATTACACTCAGTAAGTCCCTTGGCGACAGTCCGAGCTTGCTTCGACATTTTGGCTGGGTTTTAGCGGCGAGTTACACTAACACAGTTAAAAAAACAACAAAATTAAGTCAAGCACGGCTTTATCACTGGAATAAACAGCACGCACGCAGGAAAACTAGAAAAATCGAGATACTCAGGATTGGCGGAAAAAATCAAAACATAAATGACTCGGAGCCTCGAAAAGTCACATCTACACTGTGATCATGCCACTCACTTAAAGTATTTATTTTTTTGTTATTATTTAATTAATTTTAGAAAATTCCATCACCGAGCGAAAGAGACGTCCTGCTTCGAGAGATGATCAACTCGGTATTTGGGAGTATTTACACGGATTATGTTTGAATCCTGTATAAAGCCGCTAGAGATCACAATAATACAAACATTTATACATATTTTAATAAATATAATAATAAAACGCATGCAAATACCTAAGAAAACCGTGCAAACACGTTCCTTCCGGCCAGCCTCGCCCCATAAAGTATTGAACATATAAAAATTCTGTTGTTCAAAGCTTAAATCAGATAAAAACACGTTCAATAAAAATAAAAAAGAATAATTTGAATTTTTATTTACTATTTTACCCGGCAGAGGCACAGACAAAAGAGAGTAAAAAAAAGTAAAAACGGAGCCTGCCAGAAACAGCGGAGAAGAGTGGGGGTGGGGGGGAGAAAGAGCTCATAAAAAAATCCTGGAAAACTTCACCCCGGCAATACCCGGGCACAAATTTTTCCAGACAAGTCTCCTTTATGCATGGGAAACGCTTGCGAATGTATGGGAAAAATTATAGGAAATACACTGTGTATAAAAAAAGGTTTTCGCCCCAAAGCATGAATAAGGTCCAACAGAAAAAAAATACACATTCCTGACATAAAAATGTTATATACATACGCCCTTCTTTATGTTTGGTCCTTTCTGCAGCACTGTTCGGTCTCTTTAGTCTCTTATTCCGCATAACTTAGTAATAGAGATTGAAGGAACCGGGTGGAGGAGGGCGCAAAAAACAAGACGTCACCCAGCTCTCTACATATGTACACTACATACTACCCCTTCATGCATAGAGTATATTAGGCTCAGGGCTCTGGTGCTGGTCCTTCTTTATTTTTACACGAAAAATTTTCAAGTTTCCACGAAAGGCAAGCAATAACCTTTCATATTGGTGATTTACTCGCAAGTTTTTACGAAACAGAATACATTCGACGACATGAGGGAGTAATAACTACATTCATCGACCAGCACGAGCGGGCGTGAGGTGGGGGTGGGGGGTAAGTCGTGATTTAAAGACTACAAGATGCCATCTAATAAAGAATTTAAAGTGTTTTCATATTAATTCAAATTGAATCCATGTACATACGACCCAATTTTGTGTTATGGAGGTTTAGTTTAGAAGGCAATCAACAACAAGATGGAGTAAATTAAGGAGTAGAACAATCACCATAAAACTTGTTTTTATTAGTGACATGCACTTATAATGTGTCTTAATGGACATGATTCTTAAAGCCTCACTTCACTTTATCTATCAACACAGATTAATTAATAAAAACACTAACAATGAAAGTAAAATAAAAGTTTCCATCAAAATCTTTTACGTTAAATAATTTTATTTGAAATCTGGGATTTTTAACAGACTAAAATAAAAACATGGGATATTTTGACGATAAATTAATTATTTCCTCCCTTAAACACCTCCAAATAACGATTTTCAGTGAAATCGAATGGTAATTGCCAAAATCTTACCGCCATATTGGCACCGCCATTTTGAATTTTCAAATTTTGACCACAGATTCGTCATTTGTGACCTTGAAAACCCCCCGATACCGATTTTCAATGGATTTAGAGCATATTTTCAAAATTAATCCGCCATTTTGAATTTTGAAATTTCGACCACAGAATCGTCATTTATGCTAATAAAAACCCCATGATACCGATTTTCAAAGGATTCAGAGCACATTTGCCAAAAACATGCGCCATATTGGAACCGCCATTTTAAATTTCCAAATTTTGATCCTAGATTCGTCATTCGTGCTCATAAAAACCCCCGACAACGATTTTCAATGGAATCGGAACAAAATTAATTCGCCATCTTGGAACCGCCATCTTGATATGTTTTTAAATTGTCAGATTTCATTGTCATGGGAATTCAATCTGTGTGCAATGTTTCATAAGAATTGGTTTAGTAGAATTATTGCAAGATTTGAACCAGAGGAAGAAACAAACAAATATACCAGGTCAAGCTTAGTAAAACCATTAAAAATGACAGAAGCAGCAAGAAAATTCCCCATACCCGTATCCCTTGTTTCCAGCCGACATCACAGTCTGTAACGGAAGGTTCACGGGACTTGCCTTTTTTCAGGAGGCATAACACTCCGACAGGATCACTTCTCAGGATCCCGGAGCTTCAAGAACTCTAGGGTTGCAAAAACTGAGTAACGTCAACTGAGCTAACCACCAGCCTAGTCCGATTCACCAGGTCCGCGTCCGATTGTAGCGATTGCTCGGAGCGTAAAAACTTAACGTACTGGTTGGGCTTCAGGCACTCAACCTGTTTTCGGAAAAAAGTCCACTGCAACGAATCCTATAAGCGGGTTCAGCAACACTCAACACAACAACCAATTTCTCAAACTTAAACGTAACCATTTGCTCTAACAGACTTCCTCCCCCCTCCACCCTTCAGCAAATTTCCTACAGAACCAGCTTTTGCCCTAACTAAAACTCTAAAGTGGGTTTGGATTGCCCTTCATTCCTTACATTTTTCGTGACGGTCCTGTCTGTAGCCCTAATAACGCGTCCCGGTACACCTCTTTGTTCACCTTGTAGTCTGATACGGCCTGTGTCACAACTTTTGTCCGCTGGTTAGCGGGATACTCTTATTTCTGGATACATAACACTCCCACGAGGCTGCCTTCTGCTAACCCCGACATTCAACGATTCATAGAGTTAAAACGCAAGGCCCCCGGCTTCTTCTCAGGCAATCTCCAGACTACCTTAGGGCCGAGGTCCAATGAGAGCACCTAGCGCCGAGCATCGTGCGGCATCTAAATGCGATGCTGTGAAGGGTCCTGGGCGCTGGTATCCGGTGTCGATTCATGTCCAATGACAACACTGAATGAACTGCGAAATAAAATTTAAAGCAAGTCATTTTTTTCTAGTTTTTGCTGAAAATTTGATTCAATAGATATTATCAGCCTAAAATTACACACACCGTACCTTAAGGCAGCATTTCCCTTTGTCGGCTCGAACATAGACCAATTTTTAAGATTCTTTTTAAAGAAAACTAATAGAGTAATCTACAAAATTCTTTTTTTATAACATTTATTCATCTTTCGACTATAAAGTTGTTGGGTCAATCAAAAATGTTCTAATCCCCCTTCCATTCGGACAAAGATTGAGGTGTCCGCCGCGCACGCCTCTTCCTCGGAAGTACTCAAGGTCGCACACGTGACCTAAAATCAAAAATACACAAATTTTATAAAACTACACCCTACTACCTACTGACTGACGGAAATCGTTTTTTGAAATTTGAAAAAATAACAAAATGGCGGACTTTTGAAAAGAAAAGGTCGATTTTCGTCTATTTTTTAGCTACATTTATTGTTATAACTTTTTAACAAATTAAAAAATTAAAAAATCAAAACCGTCATTCTGTGACAAATTTAAAGAACAACAATTGCGCCAAATTTTAAAACGATATCTTGAACCATTTTCTTTTTATCTCTTCCGAAGTGTACAAAACAAGTGGTTTCGGGAAAATGGCTTTGAAGTTCAGAGTTCAGGTGAGCGCAGCGGGAGGTACGCCTCTTTAATGACCTGTAACTTTCGATATACTTGAGGTATCAATCTGGGATCATATTTTTAAAGCATATATCTAACGATTAAGTGAAAAAAACTGAATTTTTTGACCCAACAAAGGGAAAAGCTCCCTTAAGGGGGTACCCTGCATTAAAGTTGAATTTGAAAAAAGATTGCAGTTTTTTGTGCTTTTCAATTTTATTTTTGATGAAATATTATTTAAAAAATTATAAATTACCCCTAAACCAAATTTCTATTGTTCGCTTGAGTACCTATTCATTAAAATTTTCGTAATCAGCGGTCCAAAATATATATGGGGCATTCATGTCATTTTCCTTCATTTTCTCACTTAAAAACAAAAATTTAAGTTTTTAAATGCTCGGTCCCGGGAAAACTATCAAAACTTGTTTGATATGAGCACCAGCATCAAATTTTCCAGCACCGCACTCTCGTTCGAGAATCGATGCCATGCTCTCATTTAATATTGTTCCATATATCTACCGAAGTTTTTGATAAGATAACCACCTTTTTGAGTGCCAGCACCCGGTGCGGTGCTCTCATTGCACTTCGGCGTTTAACCTATCATGTCCTTTTTCTATGTTTAAGCTAAGCTTACTACCAGACATTGCACATGAAGTTAACGACATGGCGGACTGATGGAATAAAGGGTAACGCCGAAGGTTAGACTCTTCCACATAAAAAAAAGAAAAAAAAACACAGAAAGTTACTCGACTGCGACTAAATGCACTTGAACAAGTTACAAGTACAAGTTATCGAAACCATCGCACCCTCAAACTACATTTTTTTTTTTTAATTTGAGAAAAAAATCTCTCAAACTGGACTTTCGATACCAAATGCAATGTAAAATCATTATCTTAACACCACTCCTGACCTATCCCGAGGTAGTCTTGGTTGATGTTTGTGATAAAATCACGAATAAGGATTATCCTCGTTGATGTCCAAGTATAAGCCGCAATACAATACTATTTTATAAGCGAATCATCTTAACTTCGAATTAATTGAACATGCTACATCGAGAGGACCCAATGCCTTCTAAAGCAATCCACATAACGTAAAGTTTCTAATTTGATTTGTAAATAAGTTTGTTGCACGAGTAATTGAGATACAACATAAATCCTGTTACTCAAACTTTATTCGATTCAAGTTCGTTGTTCTCTCCAACGAGTAACTTAATACTTCGGACGCGAAATGGTGAATTTAAACTTCAGTGTACCACTGACTACATACGATATAAACTGAAGAAGACAAATTGTTTACAACAACTCGAGAAAACACACTCTTGTAAAATTAATTCTCTGCGCTTGTCACAACAAAACATCGATTGATACATCCCTAATATACTTGATTACCTCGAGTCCTCCCCCTAATGATGCCAATAGACTCATCATGATTTCACACATGACACGATAGCTCAGAAAGGAAATAAACTACCCCTTGTTTTCTTCGCACATATGTATACGACAAAGCTTAACAGTCCCCCCCGTAAAAAGTGCAAAATAACAAATAAGATAATCTGATGAGTAAGCGTCTATTAATGGGGACATCCAACCCTTTTAGTAGCAGGAAAAAAACTCAACCCCATTACAAAAATTTTGTCATTGCTAGAGGTGATATATGTATTATGAGCCAAAGGGGTCGTCCATAAATTACGTAAGACGATTTTTACGATTTTTCGACCCCCTTCCCCATGGAAAGATGTTGTGAGATTTTTCAGATTTTAAAAAATCAGGGCATTGCCTGAATGTTTCCCCTTGAAGCGAAGCATCACCACACACCTCCCCGGCCACCAACTGGATGGGGTCTGCAGTCCAACAAAACTGACAAAAATCTTTAAGGTACAATTCCAAACAAGGCGACAGACTGCAAACCGCTGGCGTCACTACTGAATTGAATGATCAAATCGCAAACAACAGGCGCCTTTATGTGTGTGGACTTTTGCCGTTAGTTTATGCCTGAGCAACTTTACTTCTATTTAGTCTCAAGCCGTGAATTCACGTCGTATCCAGTCGAACCTGAAAGCAAACCATCCACACTCGCATTCGCGCTTGTTCACGGGGGTTCACGGCGTGAGTCTGGAGCCGCCTTATGCTGTAAATATACTAAGGGCGACGGCGAAATTATTTTCCTTGGTCTATTATTTTCTACTACCAACTACTATTTTCGCCAACAGCACCGCCTTCTTTAGAGGCTATTTGGTTGTTTGTATTGCATGGCTGGGCATTAGAGCTTGCCCCAGCCAGTAAGGTTGAGATGGTGCAGAGAGTCACCTTCTCGTTAAAAGAGGCTTCTCCTACGTTCAGCCCAAAATTGCAATGTTCACCATCCTGGCAAAGTCATCTCTGTGAATTTTATGCGGTGTACTTTGTAGAGTAACCTCCACTCCTACACCCTTAGGGTCTTTTTTTGCACCCCTATCCTTTCCAACATAATGCCAGTGGGTTCTTATGTTGCTGCCGGAAGTACCCAATTACAAAAAGGCAGCGTGACAGCTTGTTTACAGCAACAAGGCTTGTTCCTTCCTGCGCTTAAAGCGGCCCATCATAGGGGGCGCACCAACCCCTATGGAGCTGGGGTGTTCTGAGCCATGAGCTAATTCGCCTATTGCCTCCAGAAGACTTCCTTGCACGGTACCTAGTTGTTTCATGGTCAGGAGAGTATCCGGATTGCTAGTCGCAAGAACGCCCATTCTGACACTTTCTGCTATTTGACAGATGGTCGGCTTTGGAGTCGTTCTAGAATTCATTATGGGTGCTTTAACTTTTTTGAGACTTTTCAAACCGTATGGCCAAAGCCTTCGCACTTTTCGAGGATCTAACCCTCTTCTTATTAAGAAAATCGGCTTCCATTTCTCTCTCGGGGGCTACGCAGACCCTACCAACCTCTACACGGGAGTAGCCACCCCCTCGGCCGTTTTTTTGAGCCGCCGCCTCTCCGATTAGGTGCCCTTACTTCCGCCGGAGATCTAAGGAGATCTCCCAATGAAGGAGTGATCTCAAGGTACTCCATCCCTGGGGTTACGGGCTCAGGCTGCCCTCCCTGAAGAAGAATCCCGCAAACTCTCTTTCACTGGGACCACATTCGACACCTTGATGCATGGATCCAAACTTGCCTTGCAGGTCGTTCTCAAGCCGTGAATTCACGCCGTATCCAGTCGAACCTGAAAGCAAGGCGCAAACTGGGCGCGAAAACCATGTGGGAGCTGTGGGAGCCCAGAAATGTTTGGAGCATTAAGAAGTGCTCCATCTTAAAGTTTTTTGTAAGGTATTTCTATATTGATACCGCTGGGCGAGAAGGGACCATGGCAGGGCTTCGTATCACCATTGGAGGGCTAATTCAAACCGAAGTTCGCCTGGTATCCGAAGTTCATCGTTAGTGGTACATTCACCCAGTACCATTCATAACTTCAGCACGATTGTTTACACGTTAGGATTGCGTTTTTTATCGAGTTTAGATCCGCCGTATTCAGTCTGCTCCATGGACCTCGAGCAGAATGTGGCGTAAAGCCATGTACGATCGGTCTTGGAGTCAGTGCTCCCTGCTTGTGCCGTGTTCGAGCCATAGTTATGAGTATGACTTGGCTAGCTACAAACAACGCCCTCAAAAAGTGCCATCAAATTATATTTTTTGCTCGAAATTTTTTTTCGCATTCATTTTGGCGTCTCTTACTCCCTGGTGCCTAGAGCGACCGCTCCACTCGCTCTACCCCAGGGCCGGCGCTGCTTGAATTAACAACCTACTATACTAAGCTATCGTCTTCGCCTGTGTTTTTGTAGAGATCACGATGTCACCTGCATGCCACGGCCTGTGAGGCGGATACCCTAAGTCCTCATCCCTTAGTCAGATTGGGCTATGTGTGGGCTTCATCGGGCCGTGCCTGCCGACCTGGCCTGCCGACGGCTTCAGAGTGAGGAGGGGGGTTTTAGTGGAGAATCATGTTTTAATTAATTTAACCCAGCAATACAATTCTAGAAATTTTATACACCGTTTCTTGAGGAAAAAATTACGTGATATTTGCCGAGAGCCCCCCTCTTTCCCACGTGAGATTGGGTGAGATTCGGATCGACCCCCTCCCCCTAGTTATTTACGGAAAGAAGACGGCGATTGGACCGACTCAAGCAAAGAATCCCTGAAACTACTTATGGACACCCACTTCCCGAGTAGTACTACAGTTGAGACAGCTATCACGATGAACTCTTCGTTTGTGTCTCTTATCCACCAAATGCTTACTGGCAGGACAGCTCGGTCCGAAAGGCCGTAAATAGAGGCACTCCGCAAGGAGGAGTACTTTCCCCACTGCTGTGGGTCGTAACTATGAACCATTGGGAAGAAATGGGGCTTCTCCCCTAACATAGTGCGATGAATCTACACAGCGATCGTCCGCCCAATTCTCCTTTACGGGGTTTTAGAATGGTGGCCAACCCTGAGTAAATCCACCGTGCTAAACAAATTACAGAAAGTACAAAGATGTGCGGAGTTATGCATAACAGGAGCACTTCGCACCACATCTACAGATGCCCTAATGTTATGCTATAGATACCTCCCTCCTTTAAATCTTGTTGCAAGGGAAAGCACAACCACCGCAGCCCTTGAAATAATCCGGGTGCCACAACCCTGGCACTTGGCCAGGGTGCCATAAACTTCTTTACTGATGGCTCTCAGCTCGAGGGTCGAGTGGGAGGAGGAGTATTTTACCCAGAACCTGGGATTGAAGTATCTTTCCGACTACCCGATCACTGCAGTAGATACCAAGAAGAGGTTCTACCCATACAAGAGGCTGTTCTGCAAATCAACCAGCAAGACGATAGGAACCGGACTGTCTACATCTTCTCAGATAGTCAGGTGGCTCTGAAAGCCCTGCACTCCTGCACAAACACCTCTAGAACTACCTCTGAATGTCGCAGATCTCTTAACGAGATGGCTCAACAGTTCAGGACCCTCCTCGTATGGGTGCCCGGTCGCCGAAATATAGAGGGAAATTGTAAAGCTGACGAACTGGCTAGGATAGGCACGACCGCTACTCTCCTTCCAGAAAAGGAAAGAGTTGGTATGCCTTGGGCCACCTTTAAACTCCAATGCAAGCAACACACAATAACACAAGCAAAAAAGCATTGGAGGGATCTTAATAAATGCACTTTGGCCAAATTAAGCTGGCCCTCTTATGATCTCAGGCGGACCACCTCACTACTGAGCCTCGGGAGACAAGACCTCTCAGTTATAGTGGGAGTGCTGACCGGACACTATCTGATAGGGACGCTTTGGTCTTGAGACCTACGATTTCTACAGAAGCAATCTGGACGAGGCAGAAAGTGTACTGCATCTCCTCTGTCACTGCCCGGCCCTAAGCAGGATAAGGTTAACCACATTTGGTGAATCCTTTCTAAGCACCCTTTCGTAAATCTCGAAGATTGGGATCCCGCAACTTAGAAGATTCATTACTTCCTCGAGATGGTTTTAGCGAAGAACTCACATTTTAACATCAGGTTTAAAGTGGGATCACAATGGGCCTATCCTTCTGGCCTAAGTGTATGAGCTTAAACCATCAGCAACAGCCATATCTAACCTAACCTAACCTAACCCTCCCCCTAAACGCCTCACGTAATTAATGAACGACCCCAAAGATATATTGAAGCTGTATCAATATAACCTAAACGTAATTGGCCAAGTAATTACTATGACAACAACTTCGCATTATAAACTCCTTATATAACTCTTGTCAAATAAAAAAACATAATGCCTTTAGTCCTTCCTTTAAGGACACTTAACCTACTTCTTGGCTGCTGCTATCCTTTTTTTAAATATTTTACAACCCCTTCAACTTAACAATTCTTTCAAGTTCAACGGGCATCAATAATAAATCCCAACTTTACAGCCATGACTCAAAAAAGGACTATAGCGACAAAGCAGCTCAGGGACACCCAACATAGTTGTATTCATCATCAAAAAAAAAAAACAAATTTGACTCCGAAATACTTTTACACAAAAACCATGAACAGGAGATTTCGGATCCTATTCCAATTACACAAAAATATTTAAGAGTGTCCTTAGGGATATTATACGCTAAAGATTTTTCCAAGGATCATCAATTATCGTAAGTAGAAAACGTTCAACACATAATGCTATATAAGCCTGTCATCCTTCTGGATCCCTTCTATCGATTGGATCGGTGCTTTTGTTGTTGTTTTTGTTGTTGGTTTTTTTTTGTGTGTGCGTATCGCTCCCATCCGTTGCAGGATACGGAAAGGCGGGCGGGTGGGGGAGGATATCTCTTTGGATAAGGGAAGCATTCAGAGGCGAACATAAAAATAAGACTTTTTACCGTTTTATATCCTGCGAATACAAAAAAAGGATGTCACTTTTTATAAAAGGCGATTTTTACTCCTTGTTTACCATACATGAATACGTTGAAACGTGCACATACATACATACACACACACGTTCAGCAATATTGCGGAAATTTTTATAAATTTTTCCTTTCCGAGGACACAAAATGTTTTTCCTCTGCGTGATATAAAGTAAACACGCTTGCGGCGGGTAAGCACTGTTTATTAGTATAGTATAAAATCTCTCTCTAGAGCTCGAGGCCTTATTCTACACACACACATACTGTGCACAGGCCTAAAACTAGTTTAAGTCTAACATAAAGAAAGTATTTGTCGCAAGGAAGCTCGGATCGCGCTTCTTTTTCCCCGTATATGAATATTGTACAAAGTCCGCCTTTTATCCAAAGGATTTACTTATTTATTCTTCTTGCAGCGCAAAATTACCTCAAATATTGTCGTCGTCTGTGATGTAGTATCGCACCTTAAATTTAACGACCGCAAAAGCAAGGACATTACTACAACTACAGCAGCTGCTGTTGCTGGTGCTGCTGATTCTACGCCAGCATTTTGTAGTGAGGCTTAAGGAAGCTCTTAGCGTGATTTGATGAACTCATTGACAACAAGTTGTAAACTTTATGGCAAGGATTTGTGCAAGAACTTCATTATTTTACTTTTATGTGTTTGTAATTCTTTTATTCTCCACTTCTTTTGTGCGCGATTTTTCTCTAGGTTATTTAAATGCTTGTTTAGTTCTCTCTGGGTTGAGATTTTGATCCTTGGTGCATGTGTTAAATTTTAAATTGAAAGCTTCTTTATTGATAGTAAGTGGTTAGTGATAGGGCTTTCATGAGTAAGACTTTAGGGGGTGGTAGAATCAAGTGTGAAAAAGTGTGAAAAGGTTAGCGCCTTCAAAAAATTATATAGTGCACATAGGTCAACTTCAATCAGATAGATGAACAAGGCCATATGAGCAGCAAGAAAGTTCATAGGTTACAAGATTTTCTTCATAAATATTTTTGTTGCCAAATTCTTAGTTATATCAGAAAGACTTCATGCAGATTGCAAATAGGGAAATGGCTGGATAGCGCTATCGTTGTGTGTTGGTGCACTTTGTGTGTCCGAAAACGGGTGAAAAAGGTCTGAAGTACCTTTTCTCCACAAGAAGGTCACCTGCAGCCACTACTATAAAGTTCTTGCAAAACTTAAGTTTATGCCAGCAAGACTATTGACGAACTCAAAGCTAACATACCAGCCGAAGTAGTTGCTATAACGGCCGAAAATAGCTGTTATTTGCATATTGAATGGAGGTCATTTTATCGACATGGTAGAGAATATCCTGACTAAATCTTGCTCATTTGTCAAAATCGTCTGAAAAATGTCGGAGTTATTCAATGTTGAAATACCGAAGGTCTACATGACGCACCCCACCTAGTATGAAAAATCACATATTTTATTGGGGGGCCTTAAGGGTTTTTTATACTACAATTTGTATGGGAAGAGTTGAAGATCTTGCTTCATAATCCTCCTTAGAGTCGTTCCCCTCACGGTGATACGACACATTTGGATTATCGGCAACAATCTCTATTACCGCTTCAACAACTTCACTGAAGAGTCGCGGGCGCGGTCAAAGAAATTCTTCTGCAAGAAAAACAACGATTTGTGTTGTCTGAAGGCTCCGAATTTCTCCCATATTTTTTACGATAAGCACAGTCTTCACGATTGTTTTCAATGTAAAACCCTACAATTTTAACGTTTTTTTTTTCGGTGTGAATAGACTCATAATGTAAATGGTACTGAATGACGTTTCAGAATCGGACTCATTTGTCGAAATCGGTCTAGATGACGATGGGATATAAAATAAAAAGACACTATAAAATTTAAGTAGAAAACAATAACTGAGTCTCAAAAAATGCAAAAAGATAAAATAATCCGCCCCCCCCCCCCGACCCCCCTTTGAGCTATAAGCGCCCCCCTTGTGAGTCGGACCCCAGTTTGGAAACCGCTGCCCCAGACGATTAGTACGCAGGGATGTGGGGTTTTTAACTTTTTGGGTTTCACTGCATTCTCAGGACTCCCTTTGGCCTGGGGCCCGGGGCAATTTGTCCCAGGTGCCCCCCTCCCTCCCCCTTTTTTAAGGACCTGCGTATATCACTCCACTATCTTAAGCTAACCTCGACTGTTGTGGCTCTTAAAAACAATAAACTCATAACAACATCCAAGAGTTCAACCGCTAGGCTAACTTCCTTCTCCAGGCTACCCTTAACCCTAGGACCCTACACTATTCAAATGTAACAAATCTCCTACATAGGGGTTACGTGCACCCCAGTATTTTAACTCGATACCGTTAAGTGAGTTTTCATTGTAGATAGGCATTTTTTTTTTAATTTTAATCAGCAGAAGGTGCAGAATCGCGTGGTATATGGCAAAATAGCATTAGATAAAATTTTGCCCGAAAAAAGTGCAATTAAAAACATGAACAAAATTATTTTTGCAATTTTTATTAAAATTTGAGGAAAAAATTATTAAATTTTTTTCGTGCTTTTTTTAAATAACTTTAGGCTTGAGTACTAAAGAAAAAGGTATAAATAACACGTAAAAAATGTATGAATCGAAAATTCGAAGGATATCAGAATTTTTGCAAGCGATCAATATTATCTATTTTCAGGAAATTTACATAATAGTGGGGTTACGCTAACCCCAACGTTTAAACAAATATTCACTGTGTCACTTCTAAAATAGAACTAAAGATTTTCTCTGCAGCACTCTTCTCTATACAGGTCCCCCTCCTAATGGTAAAAATCGCTTGGCCCTACCACTAATACAGCCGAAACGCCAGGGCCGGTAAAACTTTGTGGGGTTTGAAGAACCCCAGTGTAGGGTCCTAGGGTTAACCTATCATATCCTTTTAATATCTTCAAGCTTAGCTTGCTACTAGACATAGCACCATGACGCGAGCGACTTGACGAACTGGTAGCATAAAGAATTATACATAAGCTTAGACTTTCGCACATAAAAAAATCGTGTCTTGTATATAGCCTTTCAATAAAATCCTATGCGTCGATTGAAGTCGATCAGGTTCAATATAGGCTAGTTTCCAAAACTTTCGTCATCGTTATAAAATATATTGTATTACTGCGTTTAAGGCTGCACCTTTTAAAAGTATGTTATTTTAACAGGACTAAACCGCGTTATTGTGACGTCACTGATTTAATTAACATTGTGGTCACTGTTTCAACTTTAAAGTAAACACTAATTAAATGGGTGACGCAAGGACGTAGCCAGGGGTGTGGTTTTGGGGATCGGTATCGTTATCTATTCCTTCTTACATTACATCAGTTCAGCCGGGGTGCTGCAACCTTAAGGCATTTTCTTGGAAATTTAACTAAGTGTAGTTCAAGATAACTCATTGTCAGTTCTACGAGATAGTTTTGGGTGGTTTAGTTTGTAAGAGGAACTTCTTTTTTTCGAGCCAGTACAATGTCGCACTTCATATGACGTGAGGTGTCATTGTAATGCCAAAACGACAAAAACAAGCAATTTAAAGAAAGAAAGAAAATAAGTACCAATAAAAATAACAAATCTATGCCTCCACGATGTATATTTATTTTTAACAATCACACCTAGCCTCATTTGAAATTGGATATTTTTCTGCGCAAAAGAAGTGAGAAATAGCTGCGTTCCATTTGGGCGGTTCCAAGTACTCCGGAGTACATGACCAATGGAAGGCGATTTTTGATATCAGAAGTAAATACGAGTAAAACGTGTAATAGTCGAAGTACTCGGGAGTAGAAAATATCGCCCAATGGAACGCATATAATGTCTCTGCAGTAGGTACATATTTACAATTCAACCTCTTTTCATTTCAAATTGGAACCTTTACCGGAACCGTTCCAAAGTCGAAGTGAAAGGGCAGCTCTGAAGCTCTTTAATCGCACAGAAATTTATTTGCATACAAATTTCTGTGCGATAGAACTAAGAGTTTGAAACTTTGGGATGTAAAAAGTAGTAACAGAGAAGAAACCCACCACCCAACCCACCTACGTATTTAAATTCCAACTCGCCTCATTTATCTTAGTACGCGGTCTGATACCAGTATGATATATTTTGTACCGGGACATTTAAAAACACGTATGATAAAATAAAACGTAAAGAATTATATAAAGCTATGGAGTACTTAAGAATTCCCAAAAATTTCGTAGATTTGATCAAAACAAACGGTAATGAAAGAGATCAAATAAGAATTGGAAAAGAGCCGTCAGTGGGACTAAAACAAGGAGATGCCCTTTCGTGCTATCTATTTTTTATGTGGAAGACTAGAGGCTCAGGGAAAGCTCCTTTATACTGACGAATCTATTTTTTCATATAGAATGCAAAGTCGAACAGCAGCTCTAGTCGGAAGGAGGGAACTGCCACAACCAGACGCGATATTTTTATTCCACCTACTCCAAGCCATTATTATCGCGACTTTGACATGGGGGCACCGAGAAACAACTCGCTGGAGTGTTATGCCTCTGAAACGAATTGAATCCCATCAACCAACCGATGACATGCGCTTGGGAGAGCGGAGAAGGATATAACAGGAGGAATCAGGAATGTAAAGAGGGAAGAAGAAAGAAGGAATGTTGTGTAGTTGGGGAAAATGGGAAAGGCGAAAAGGACCGTGGTGCTGCCGGGGTTCGAACCCGGAACCTCTGGGATGGTAGCCATGCGCCTTACCCTAAGGCCGCTATTACATTAGGATGCCATGGCAGCGTAGCCAGCAACGTAGCCATCTGGAATATGTACATTTGCATTATGAGTATTAGACCTGGCGACGCCCTGGCCACGTATCCAGCCATAGTTACGTTGCTGGCTACGCTGTCATGGCATCCTAATGTAATAGCGGCCTAACTACCGAGTCCACTATGTTTGAACGCAAGCTATAAAACAAGAGGAGTATACAAACAGAGGCTAGTCATATATTAAGCTCGATGAAGCTACCAACTACTGCAACCACGAATGAACTGTTATATACAACAGTCACACAACAACGAACTCCCCTCTCTTAACATAGGCAAAGCAACCAAAGTTTAAAAAAATTTAAAACAATTTCAACCCGGAGCCCTAATTCACCGGCGATATCAAAATATGCCTCTGCCGCCATGAAACTACATTTGGGGCACTCAAAAATCACCGTAAAGACCTGAAAAATTGTTTGAAGCTCCAGAGTAGTCAATTCTAAACATTTACTGAAAATTTAATTCAATATAAATGCACCATTCTAAAAATGAAATTTTATTTTACAAATTTCGTAATATGGGGTAGTTTTTTAAGGTTCAGACATTGCAATAAATTAGTAATAATAATATAAACAAAGAGGGGATTTTAATTTTTCAAGAAATTAACGAAAACATGGCCCGAAAAAATTTCATAGCATTCGGTCAAGCCCTCTTTTTGTTATAAGAATTCGGCTAAATGTCACAAGGACCTTAAATTAATAAGTTTTGTTAATATCTAATAAATTTCGTTGGAATGGAACCCTTTCTAAATGAAGGATTCAGCAGAACGATAGCTTTCCAACAAAACATCACTTTCCAACATCTGAACTTTAAAAATCGTACAAAATTTTCGTTACCTTTTACAAGCATCACGATTTTTTCAAACCTATTAGCACATTTTTGACGGAGAGTTATTTTCCACGTCCTAAAGGTTCCGGAAATTGAGGTCATTCTGGAACTTACAACAGTTACCGAAAAATTTGATCTCTTCGGCCAAGCCTGACAAGGTCATTGCATTGATTAGTTTTGCTTACATATATCTCCTGAACGCTTTCGAATTCCCAAATGAAGTCATTCGTTTCTCAGTTTTTCAGTGGAGCTCATTACGAGTTCGAACACTCGCTCTAGTATGGTGAACGAAGTACGAAAGAAAACGTTTATTAGCGTTCAAGAAAAACAAATTCTCTTGTAGATTTCCCACTATTATAGTTTATAGTTATGTCAACTAGCTTCTCTCAGGATTACTTGGGCATCAGTTCTGGTACTAGTCAATTTTTCACTAGTGCTAAACGTATTACTATTTTCTAAGACTTCAGTTTATTCCGTCTACGTTCATCATATTAGAAAGTTGATCGGGTGGACCAAAAGAGTCAAACTCACATCCCAACTAGTTTTGTATGATATCATTTATCCAGGACACAGATTTTTACATATTTTTTTCATCTTTTCCTTATAATCCAAAATCCCAGGGCTATCTCGGGCTCCCGGAATTGTCTGCTTATAATCGCGAAATCTCGAGATTGGAAATAAAGGCCGGGATCGAATTCTCTAGTCACAAGGCACTGTACTGGAACCAACTCTCTATCTCCTATACACCATCGACGTTCCTACGTTGAGTCAAAACGTTGTGAGTGAGTGACTTCTAAATGACACTAAATCTATGAACATTGATTTCAACTACAAACGTATCAAACATAAGCCAGTGAACATCAACCAGTAATAAATTTCGTACGATGCAAAACTCAGTGGAACAAATTTTCAACCCAGTTTGGACTTATGGTATCCAAACACATTCAACGGTTCCAAAACAAAGTTCCTCGTAATATTGTCGATGCTCCCTGGTACACTAATAATAATGGCTCAATGACTCAAAGTAATGAACAACGGCTACATCAGCATATCAAAAAAATGTAAAGACTTTAGTAAATCCACTATAGGCAAATCTAAATTGGACCAACAAGAAAAGGTTTACCTATCCTATAGTATGATCAAGATTTATTTAGGCAACCCTATTATTTTATATAAAGCTCTGTGTGGTCTACAATATTGGAATGTTAAAAAATGTTCCCACTGGTTTTCTTCGGAATTTATTGGATTTAGTTTTCGGTCGGTTTTCAAATCAGATCAGAGTGAAAAGTAGCCCAAAATTTTGCGCAAAAAATACGAAATATTCCCCAAAAACTATATAATCTTAGAAAATGACAACTATTTTGAAGGCACATACAGAAACTCCTACTCCAATTATATTAATATAGATAATAGTACGTTATACCAACTTAAACAAAAGTAGTTTATTATATTAACAATCTGTATTCAATATGAATAAAATAACTTTTCCATTTATGTTGTTATATTCAAAGTTACAACCGCAGAGTCTTATGGGAAATTGGTGACAGTGTTTTATTAACTTTTTTTAAAAATATATATTTTAATTAGCCTCAACACCAAAAAAAATTATTTCACCCTCTATGTTACTTTATACTGACTAGTATTACCACTACAAGATCAACTTATCACCCTTATATAAAAAATACCATATCCCTTTTGAAACAAAAAAAACTCTAAATTTAAAAGCAATTTTAAAATTGCAAATAATGTTAAACAATCAAAAAAGTCTTGCAGATAAAACAGCCCAAAAAATCTTTGATGTAAAAATATTAAATATAAAAATAAATAAATAAAATTAAATGCAATACTCACAATTTACATATGTATAGAAATAGTAACAATTCTTTGAATATTTATTTATATTATCTTTAATTGAATTTTTTTTTAATTTATTAATTTTAAATACACACACTACTATTTTTTTTTTATTATTATCAATTCAATTTTTTTTATTTTTAAATATTTTCTTTTTACTAATTCCTTTTTAAACTATAGTTATTTATTTTATTTATTTTTTTATCACTTTTTATATTAAACACAACACTTTTATTTTTATTCTTTGTATAAAATACTTCAAAAAAAATTCATGAAGTTGAGAGACTGTGCACAGAAAAATTATAAACAATTCTATAATTGTTTAAAAAACAAAACTTTTAATTTATAATTAGAAAAAAAAATTATAATTATTAATATTATTTTTTTATTATTTTTTTAAGGAACATAGAATATAATATACACACGCACATTCACACAAAAAAATACAATAAAAGAATAAGAAACAAAAAAAAACATTATTTTTAAAAGGACGTTCCATAAATTTATGTTATCACTTGAAATGCAGGATTAAATGAAATGAAAGAAAAAAAGGAAAAGAAAAGGGAGAAAATTGGAATAATAGAAGAGTGTGTACATGAAAAAAAATAATACAGGGAAGTTAGAAATGTAGGAAAGGATATAATTGTAAAATGGAAGAGAAGAACAAAAAAAACGAAAGTAAAAATACCGAGGACATGAAATAAGGATAATTAGAAAATAAGCTGCTAAATGAAAATATATACACGATATGTATATATGTATGTATTTTTTTTTTGTGGAATGGAAAAGGATACTATTATAGAACCAAAAAAAAATACTTCCAATTTTCCCAACACACACACGCACACAGTACAAGAAGTTAACAGAAACTGAATAAAAAAAATCGACCAAAAACTTGTGTGAGTTTGTGTGCGACGAGAGTTTTTCGTCCTCACTTCGTAGGAGGATGAAATTTTTTTTTTTCTCTTTTTTACAAGTTTTCCTTTGTGTGTTTGAATCAAAAAAAGGAGGAGTTTTTCACACAAGTTTTTTTTTTCATTTCCTTTCATTTCATTTTAACATCTCCCATTTTCCACAATTTTTGGGTTTAACCAGAAAAAAAAACATCATATTTTTCCCCCATCATCATAATGAACGTTATCGAAATTCGTAATTAACGCACGGAAATGCCCCCCGTCCGTCCTTTTATAAAAAAATATTCCTCCTCCTTGCTGCACTCCCGGACACTTGTTTCGAACTGGCGAACAATATTCTATTCGCACCGGATTCGAACGTAATCGAATATAAATTTTTCTCCTCTATATTTTTTTCGAGTTTTTTTTTTATGAGCAATAAATTTGTTTACACACTTGAATGTAGTGCACATTAATTCCTACTTCACTTTGATATGACAGAAAAAAAAAGCAGGATCATCAAAAAAAAGGACGCACACTTTTTAAAACCATTTTCAAAATCTACGAAAGCAGAACAAAAAAAAGAAAGTTTTAAACGCGCGACAAAAAAATCGAATTTCGAAGAATGGGCTTAGTTCGGCCAACAAAAAAAATAATATTCGAATTGTGTTGAGGGCGATTTCCTTTTGTTCAATGTTGGAAAAGTGAAAAATTTTCTTCTTTTATTTTATTTTATTTTTTTTGCACTAAAGAAAATCGATCAATTTTTTTTTGATAAGACTCTCCAAACTCTCCAACAAAAAAAAATAAACTCTTTTCGTTCTTCTTTTTTTTTTGAAACACAGAAAATGATACAAAAAGAAAATTTTTATATTAATAAGAAAAAAAAATGCCGTCAAGACACTCACTAATAGCAAAAAACTTTTCCCACCGAGGAAAATTTCGGCAAACGACTGAAACGGTGGCCGATACTCCACTGAGAAGTTTTTCGCCTGAAAAATTTTTATTTGCGTGTGTTCTCGTGAAAATTTCGGTTGGGGAAGAAAATTGTGTGAGCACGCGTCTAGAGCGAGAAAATTTTTCGTCGTTAATAAAGGGGAAAAGCACAGGCTTTATCAATTTTCATTACAGCGAAAAGATAAAAGAACCATGGGCGTAGGTGATATAAGGACGATTGTGTTTTTTTTATTATGACTTTTTCGTTATTTTTCCGTTTTTTTTAAGTTTAAATAATCGGAAAAATGTTGAGTTGATGCAGATTGATTTCTATCACAAGTTTTAAGGCACGATTAGCTAATAGAAAATATTTCATTTTCTAATAACCGGAATTATCTACATATATCTATAAAAATCTCGTGTCACAGTGCTTCTTATTCAACTCCTCCACGGGTTGACCGATTTTTATGAAATTTTTTGTGTACATATATTTAGTAGGTCTGAAAATAGGCCGTAGGCTATTTTTTATACCCTCAACCAAAAGAAAAAGCTGAAAAATCTAAAAAAAGGCAATTTTAGGAATTTTCACTTCATTTTAGTTTCAATAGCTTCATGGCCTGCCTATTGTTTGACAACTTTGTTAATGTAAAATTGTCATTCGATTAAATCATTCAATTCCATGACGCTATTGAAACTAAACTGAAATACAATAAGCAATATAATACACTCAATATTCCGTTAGATCCATTGCGGCCGCCTCAAGGGGGCGGATTACCACTTTCTTCACCACCACCTCGACATGAGTATAAAATAAATGAGTATAAAAACAGTAAATTACACTCAATATACTGTTAGATCCATGGCGGCCGTCTCAAGAAGGTAGATTACCACTTTCTTCATAACCTTTCTCGACAAGGGTATCAAATTGAAGGCTATGCTAAGCAGAATACAATAAGCATTGTAGTAAACGCAATATACCGTTAGATCCATGGCGACCCTCTCAAGACTCATGTAACGTTCTTTGAGGCACTTCATCTGTGTAAAATTCATATTTCGAAAACTAACAAGTCAATGGATGGTTTTTATTGGCTACAATTGGCTTATGGGTGCAGCGAGGCGTACAGTGTCTCAGCTAGTATTCAATAAAACACAAAAAAATTGTTAAGTATTCATAATAATTTATTTTGTCGCCTCCAAAATAGATGGTAGCCTTTCTTTCGTGTGATATATCGAACACTATGTATTTATGGTAGTCCAAAATCTCAAAATAAAAAAAGTATTAGCATTCGAAGGTCATATTTTTATTTACATATATGAATTCTAAACAAAAACATAAAATAACATCAATACAAAATTAAGCTAATAAATGTAACAGCTTCCTCGTGAAAAGACTAAATCGCACTGCAATACCGACCTTTACAATAATTTAGGGCCTGTGTGAATTCAATAGGCCCCCATCCACGGTCAAACAAATCGTCAAATTCCTGGCCAACATCGAAAAAATTGCAAGTGTGCGTGTATAAAATACAAGTTTTCGAAGTTATGGCCGCTGTTTGAAGAAAATATTCGTCTGGTTTAATATTTCCTTCAAACAGCTTAAATGTGTGTGTGAGTTTTGCCTGTGTGCCATGTAAAGTTCGCTTTGTTTACAGTAGATTATATGAAATGTCGCTCGGGATGTTTGAAGAAAGTTTTCCTCGTTGATGGCCAAAAATGTCAAAGCATAAATGTGTGCGCTGTTTGTCGAAAATTGGTTTGACGATTTGTTTGACCGTGGATGGGGGCCTAATGACTAAAATTTAGTGTCGGTAATACAGAATTTAGTCTTTTGGCGAGGAGACTAAATTTTTTGACAGTTGACTAAATTGATTTTGAATTTGTTTCAAAATAGCTCAATACAACTGAAAATAAAGTGGAGAAATAATAGATTGTTGTTAATAATGATATCTTCTACATCCATATATTTAGCTGCTTACTGTATAAAAGGCATTTACTATCAATTATAAAAGTAAAAAATATTGTCAATTGAATTTAGTCATCTAGTGAATTCACACAGCAATTTCCTACATTAACGACAAAAACTGCAAAATTTAGTTTAGTCATCAATTTAGTCACAATTCACACAGGCCCTTAATTTAGCCCATGGAACAATAATTACAAAAACGGTTCCGAGATGTCACTCAGATCTTAGCTCACAAGTATGGCTGCTATCCGTCCGGCTTTCACCGGGTTTGTCCAAGTTTGGACGGCGTCCGGGGCTGTCCAGGTAAAACTCGGCCACTATTTGTGTCAGGGGTTACCCGATCAATGGAATGATCTATATTAATAAAATAAAGTTTCTGTATGGATGTATGTATGTATGTTTGTAGGTATGTTTGTGTGCGCTATAGCGGGCGCATCAGTCATTGCAGAGCTGCATTTTGCATTAAGCTCCGTTGGGGTCTTCCATGAAACACCTCAAAGCCTGATTTTCGAAATTCAAGATGGCTACCGAAAAATTACCGAAATTCAAAAATATGAATTTGCAACTTGTGTTCCGATTCCAATGAACGTGAATATCTAGGGGATTTTCTTCTTGTTCTTCTTCTTTGATCCGTTAGGACGTTCCCGCAACGGATACGCTGCTGTCGGGGCCGCTGCTAGGCGTAGGGGATTTTAAGATGGCAAATAACGAATTTATAATCAAAACTTATAAATTCAAAATGGCAGCACCAATATGGCTGATGAGTTTGCCATTTGTATTCCGATTCCAATGAAAAGCCGTATCTGGTTTTTTTTTTCAACTTATACATTTTAAATTTCAGGGCCTATGTGATGGATGAATTTTGAATTTAAGTGTAATTTTCCGGTTAGCTCAATAAAAACACGTTGTTTCCATTGTAAAGTTAATTTCGTTTTGGTTTTTCACAAAAATGGAAATCTATATTAATAAAATAAAGTGTCTGTGAGTCTGCTTGTCCGTACCGTCACGCCTTGGGGCCAAACTAGAAGAGATAGAAATCTGATTTTGTTTTGTAGATGCATGGATACCCCTACAGGTGGAAGAGAGTGTCGCTTTTTCGTAATTTTAATTAGTTTTTTTTTTAATTAATTGATTAGTACGATGTTTTTTACGGTCTTAGAACTTAGCGTTTTTCAAAGTTCAAAAAGGCGCCCAAACCAAAATGGCGGATTTCCTTTTTCTTTACAAGCCACTTGATATGGGTAACAAATGAAAGAGTATGACAAGTTGAATACTAGCTGTGTGGCGTTATTCCAAATTCAAAATGGCGGTCAACATACAACGGGGTATTACCTTTTTCTTCACAACGCTCTCGATGTGGGTATCAAATAAAAGTGTATGAAGATAGTACAGTTAGCTGTGTGACGTCATTGTCTAAAAAGTAGAAAATAAAATATCTAGGGGGCGCTAACGAAAATCACCAGTGTTAATCAGTCTTAATAACATCAGATAGGTAAAAATTTCCACGCTTTTTTACATTTCGAAAGGTAGGTTGCTCCCCTATCAGGCGGGAGCAATAAAAACTTTACTTACAAAATTACTTTTTAATTTTTATTTCGTTTGAAAACAAAAGTGTATTTTACTTTTTTTAAACTATATATTATATTTGTTGGTTGTTGAGGAGTTGGTTGGTGGTCGAAAATCTTCACATCTTAGCTCCAAATTCCAGAGCATTAATTAAAGTTTATCCTGCAGCTCTTTGAAAAAATACCGGAACATCTGTTGCATTGTCTGATTATATGCAGGACAATTTTTTCATGTCAAGCCGAAATGAAAAAAAAGAATGCATGTTTTTTAGGCCCACCAAATTGAGCATTTTTGGACTGCTCGGTGGGTGTCAAATTTGCAAAATTGATTACTTTTTTGTGAACGAAGTTCTAATCCTCCGGCCTAGCAAAATATATGCGGACGATTCTTTCTGAATGAGTTTGGCTAGATGTCTGTTGTGCCCGTAGTACACAATTTTTCATTATGGAATCTTAAAAAGTTGTAACATACTCTACCGCGGAATGTGCACACATAATCTTTTTTTATTGAAAGGCGTTGCAACGCACGCGGGCTTTTGCTAGTATTAAATAAAACACAAAAACATTGGTAGCTGTGTGCATAATAATTTATTTTTTCATCCCCAAAGTAGGCCCTAGCCTTTAAAGTACGCCCTAATAGATTAGATTTGCTATCAGATGATCTATCTCTCGGTCCAACACCATATATTTATCATAGTCAAAAATCTAAAAAAAAGTATTAACATTTATTTATTTTATTAATTTATTTAATTTATTTGCCAAAAATTTATTTGCCAGGTACAAAAGATAGATATCTTATAACTAGTCTTTCTTTAAGCTCTTTTAATCCCTCACGGACTCTGTTTTGCGCGACAGCTCTCAGATCCGACCAGGATCTCGGCTTCTGCTAGTAGGGTTCTCCTCCACGTTGTCCTAGGTCTTCCGACTCGACGGGATCCTTGCGGATTCCAGTCAAGGGCCTGTTTGGCTAGATTGTCGTTTTCGTGTCGCAAGGTGTGGCCAACCCAACTCCATTGCCTTCGCCTGATTTGGTCGGCTATCCTTTCTTGGCCGGCACGGCGCCATAGTTCTTCGTTTGAAATTCTATCCTGCCCAGCGGATTTTTAGGATACGACGCAGGCATCTGTTGATGAAGACTTGTAGGCGCCGTGTAATGAATTGGGTGACTTTCCATGATTCGCAACCGCCCAAAAGATAACTAGTTATAACTAGTACTTTGATTAAATAGAGGAACTAACAAGAAAAATACGTAGCAAAAAAGGACAAAAAAGCAGTACAAAAATAATATATTTAATATAATAAAAAAAATAAAAAAAAAAAAAAAATAAATTCTAGCATAGATGATGAAATGTAAGAAGGAGAATAAAAGTTATACAAAAAAGAAGAAGTTACGTGATAAAAGAAAAGTGCAGAAGTATGCGTTCGTGCCTAGACTGTAGAGTTGAGCCGGACTTACAAGAGGCAGTTCATTTGTCTCGTACACGTTAGTAAATTGTACTGAGGCCTCAACTTTTTTAAATGTCCCGGTTCAAAAATAATGTACTACTGGGATATGAGCGTGTCTCGTGCGATTGTAAATTACGAAGTGGATAGACATTTCTTGCGGCAGTAAAATATCCAATTTGAACTGCGCCGAGGTAAGATTACGTGCGTTCCATTGGGAGATTTTTTCTACTCCCGAGTACATGACCAATGGAACGCGATTTTTGATATAAAAAGTAAACAAGGGTATAATAAAACAATTTTTTTTATCTTACCTTATTATATCTATCAATATTATTCATTTTATAATTTTTTAAATTCCACTGTTATTTATTTTATACACTTAATAATACCCTTGACACACATGTGGTATCGATATTACAATATTCGAAATATTACGTTTATACTACATGTGTGTCACCCAATACTAGCAATATACCAGGTTGACAATCTAATTTATACGTAGTATGAGATTTGCTAAATTTAGGTGGTATTAAGGTAATATACACTATTTTTACTGTGCACAGCGCCTCTGCCGGAAAATTTTCCTCACTAAAAAGTTGTCAGTTGCTTGTGAGATTCTGTGTTTATAGTGTTTTCTCACTATAGTCGCGTGCTTTGTTTATGTTCTGATTATTTTGACAAATCAACTTTAACAACATTGAAATATTAATTATTTGCCGCTTGCTACTCCAAAATCAAATGGAAACACAAATGTCAAAGCAAACTACTTCGATACTAGATTTATGTGTGTCACGGGTCTGACGATATTATGATATTGTGGATATTATGATATCGAAATTATAATATCGATACCACATGTGTGTCCCAGGTATTAAACTGTTACTTGTTTTGTTTACTTTAAAAATACACCATAAAATAATTAATCTGACAGTTTATTTTAACTGAAAAAACAAAAAGCCATCTACTTTTAAGTAGGTAAAGCTTGAAAACCTGGCGGAAATTTTATGCGTTTCTACTAGGAGTGAAATCCCCCAAAACAAGAGCAGGGGTAGTTGGCGCTCCTCGGGAGTACTCCGGAGTAGCAAAAATCGCCCAATGGAACGCACGTATTGTAAACACGAACTGGAACAAAATTTTCTTATTTCTTTTGCGACAGTGAAATATCCAATTCGAATTACGGCGAGGTGAGATTGTAAACATGAACTGCAAAGACATTTTCTTAAGGCTGTATCAGATCCAAAGCAGCGCAATAAAAATATCAGCAGCAAACTGTTTCTATTGGTCAAAGCGGGTCGCATGACCACAGAAACAGCACTGAATGCTGCCGCTGCATTTTCATTCCTAATCCTAGTTTTGCTGCCCATCAAGGCAGCTTTTTTGACATTTCAGTTTTTTATTTAAGACGAAAAAGCGTTTGCTGCCTGCTGCTGCTACAACGAATCTGATACAAGAAGCAGCATGCTGCCTCTTCCGCTGCTGCCTCTTCCGCTGCTGTCGCTGCTCAAAAATTTGATCTGATACGGCCTTTACTGCTTTTACCTCAGTAAAATATCCAATTTAAACAGAGCCGTGGTGAGATTGTAAATGCGAACTGGAGAGAAATCTCTTACATTTTTGGAGGGAGTGAAATTTTTTACTAAAGAGACAATTCTTACACTTTTTGAGGGAATGAAGTTTTGTACTCGAGAGATATTTCTTACATTTTTCGAGGGAGGCAAATTTTGTACTGAAGAGACAATTCTTACATTTGTCGAGGGAGTGAAGTTGTGTACTCGAGAGACATTTCTTACTTCTTTTAGGGCAAGGTGCGATTGTAAAATAGAAATATACCTTTTGGAGGCATAGCTTGCATGCCTACTCTAGGTTAGTTTAATGCATAAGAGATTCAAACCCGTGATTTTGAAGCCATGCCAGTATCTACAACTACAACATTGACTTTGAAAAGCAAGTGTGTGACAAAATAAAAACCCCAAATCAAACAACTGAAGCCATAGATAAATATCTTGTAGAACCACCATTGCTAAGATTCAAAAACCCAGCAAAGCGGTGGTATTCGAGAAAAGGTCAATATCCTAGACACTATCAACTTTTCGAACTAAGACTGTACAGCGTTGCAACTTTTGTGCCTTCTGAACTCCTCTTTTCTAAAGCGGGTCAAGTTCTGGGAGAAAGAAGAAATAGGTTAAGTGGCAACAAAGTGTCACAAATCTCTAACTATAACAAATAAAATATTTTCGTGTTATTTTAGGGAGTTTCGGTTTAAATCTGTAAATATATTTTTCCTTATACAGTTCACAAAAATTTTGAAGAATATTTTGATAATTAACATTCATAGGCACGATAATTAATATTCCTATTCATTCATTCATCATTTATCGTATCCCTGCGTTCGCAAACGCAACAGATCTACCCGCACAACATTACAATACAATGGCACCTCGCCTCATTTGAAGTGAGACATTGTACTGGTTCAAAAGAAAAAAGAGGCTCCTCTTACAAACTCATTTTATAATCGTGTCCTACCCAACACTACTAGACTGTTCTATTAGTGAGGACATTGAAAAGGCGCTTCCTGAAGATGGGCGCTGAATCCTCGGGTTGCAAATTAACTGGGACAACAAAGAAAGAACGTTGACCACTTAGACACTTAGAGTGTGGAAACGCGGAATAATTAAATTATTGTTCCTAAGGGATTGCGAAGGCTATTCAAACTGGTTAAGGTAGCCAGGTTTGCGATGATGAAGAATATCATGAAAAAGACAAAGAAAAACTCTCTAAACGAGCGGCCTAAAACCGAATTGGAATAGTGAGTAATCGAAACGGCGCAATTTGAGAATAAAACGTACACAAGTACACAATCTGGCAATATTGAGCTTACGGCCGCAGGAGGAATCAAGAGAAGGGAAAATGGAAAGGCCATGCATTAAATGAGGGAGGAGTAGGGCTTTCGCTAAGTTCATGCGGAGAGCCCTACTGAGGAGACCACATTAGATCCTAAGTTTGCCCGTAGGTTTTACGAAGAATATAACTGATGTGATCGCACCAGATCATACCACAATTCAAGACTACTCCAAATTTCTCACACTACCAACCCATTCGAGAGCGACTCCATTTAAAGAAATAGCAACATCAGAGAAGTCACGGCGAACAATGGGAGAATGGCAGAAGAGGGTATAATGGGATTTCAGAGGATTGAGTTGTAGAAGGTTCAAAGTAGACCAACTGGATATATGCTGGAGGTCGACGGCTAGCTTCTCAATATATATATCAAATTAATCTTTTGGTGCCAAAATATAAAGTTGCACATCATCTGCGTACATGTGAATGTTGGAGTCATTAACTACTCAAGGAAGATCATTAATGCATAAATACTGAATAGCAGAGGCCCAAGGATGGAGCCTAGGGGGACGCCAACATGAAGTAAGGCAACCGAAGAATAATTGGCGCCGATCACGACTTTCTGAGAACGGATAGTTAGAAAGGCTATTTGTTAGGTTGAGAGCAGAAGGGGAAAAATTTACTTGGTGGGAATGTTTTTGCAGAAGTAAGTGGTGGTAAACACTATCGAACGCTTTAGAGAAATCAAGTAGCACCAAACAGCAAACATGCTGCTCATCAAGGGACTTACGGATATCGTTAGCCAGATTGATATATGTATATTTATTATTTGGAGACGTTTACAATGCTCAAGTACTTGTGACGCTATCAGATTTTCGAGAGCCTTTGCCAAGAAAGGTAGAATACTGATAGGCCGGAAATCCGAGGGACAAGTAGGGGACGGACACTTGGCAAACTTCCCCGCCGAGGGAAACTTAGACTCAGTAAGGCAGGCGTTAAATAAGTGAGTAATTACAGGTAAGAGACAAGGTATGATCATATATAAGAGGTATGTTATCACAATCAGTCGCATTAGATTTGATTGATTTTAGAGCAGATATTACCTCGAGGCAGGGAAAGTAGAAGCTATCCGGAGAAGCCACAGGAGGGGAATTAAACTTGCGCACTATATATGGGTGGCGACAAAATATTGATTAAAGTTTTCAGGGTAGAGAGTATGCGTAGCGGTTGCATTTTTCGAGTGAACGCCTAAAGTGGCGCAAATTATTCCAAATGTTTTGCAGGAAGCGCAGGATCAAATTTGCAAGCATAAAAATTTCTCTTAGCTTCCTTCATTTTGGCGACGACCAAGATCCTTAGACGTTTAAAAAATCGAATAGCAAGAGCACTTTTGACTTTTTTGGACCAGCGATAAAGAAACTCCCTTTCAACAATAAGTGATTTTAGTTCCGCTGTGAACCAAGGTAACACATTTTGTTACCCAGAGGGACGAATTCATCAAATATATCCAGCAATAACCGATTGAATACAACAACTTTATCATCGACATCGGTCATAGCAAATAAGTTAGACCAGGATAGACAAAGACACCTCTGGACGAGGCGTTTTTGGTCAATGTAGGAGAAGTCACGATAAGTGAGAGTAACGAATAAAATATCGTGATCCAGGAAACCAGGAGGAACTTTTAATTTAGAAAGATGATGGAGCTAGAATCATTGGTAAGGAACACATCGAGCAAGGAGGGTGCCTTACAATTAAAGTTATGTGGGGAGAAAATTGATAAGATTCAAACCAAGAGTGTGCATAGTATTGTAACGTCAGGAGCGGCGGGTCAGCTCTCAGGTGTCCAAGGTTTAAATAACAAAACTCCCGTCACGTTTATGTCCTTATTTTTATTGATTATAATATTATATACAACTATATTACAAAGCTATCAAGGGAGGGAAAGAGATGGAAATGAAAAAGGTGTAAGTCGGTCGGCGCCACTGGATCAACTCTCCGTGGCCGGTAAATGTATCGGTCGGTCGGCGCCACTGGATCAACTCTCCGTGGCCGGTAAATGTATCGGTCGGTCGGCGCCACTGGATCAACTCTCCGTGGCTTGTAAATGTATTGGTCTTTCGGTACCACTGGATCAACTCTCCGTGGTTTGAAAAGGTATCGGTCGTCTGTACATGAACCATACGATCAACTCTCCTCTGTCCAGTTATCAGGCAGAGGAATCACCTCCTCCACTGTCTGATCACGACTCCCTTTCGCAGCCAAGCACCGGCCTTTTATATTGGTGCCTTGCTGCGCTGCGCTGTTCTGTTTCGGTAATGTCAGCAACTTATTCAGCGGGTGGTGCCGTTGGGTTTATTATTTACAGCGGCTTGTTTCGTTACAGTATACACAAAATAAATTTGTAGGGCAGATTTCTTTATTAAGTTGACGTTAAAATCACCGCCAACCAAGATGTTTTTGCACGTACGAGAGAGGAGCTCAAGCCTGTCGCTGAGTTCTTGAACATTAACAGGGTTAAAGAGGCCAGAAGGAGAATAAACACAAACAAGCAGGAGTTTATGCGAAGAAGTAGAGATTTCGATCATATGAATTCGAAACCCGAGCGCTTAGAGAATGCAACTGGTTTAGAATTTAGGTAATCGCACACATATGTAGATAGCAACTCCGCCTTCAATGCGCCCTTGGCGATCGGTGCGAATTTATACCCTGCAATGGACACCAAGGTGGAAGGAATGGATTGATTAAGCCAGCTTTCATTGGCAAGTACGGCGTGCACACCGGAGCTTATAAATATTTCGTACAAATCATCAATTTTCGGGCAGATGCTTCGCGCGTTTAGTAAGCAAGCGTTGAAACCTTTAGGGCCGTACTTCACCGGGAGACCATAGCGGCGCAACCAGTTACCGCCACCAACACAATGTATATACAGCTCCATAGAGAATACCTCACCTGGTGTCCACTTAGTTGCGCAACCATATAATACATTTTGTTGGTGGTAGCAACTGGTTGCACCACCATGGTATTCCGGTGAAATACTGCCCTTATGTTTCGTACTTAAAAGGACGCAACAAAGAAATGAAAGAAAAACGAAAGAGAAAAGCCTGAAAATATAACAAATAGAAAAAAATGATTTAAAAAGATAATAATATCAAAATGAATATATTTCTTATCACCCAGGTCTTTTCTAATGTATAAATGGGAAAAGGCTTTTCAAGATGGAAATAGAGCTCTTCCTTACTAGCTTACCTTTTATTATTGTACCGTGGTTCCGCAATGTAGCTAATTTTCTGACAGACCCTTTGATGTACATTTTTCAGTAAGGATTTTATGACAGATCACGAGTGAGCACGGTATACAGAAACATAAGGTAATGTAAAAGAGACTGGGCCTTTTCGTAAACGTCAAAGCAACAGAGCAACTGAGCAACAACGCATCGGCAACAAAGCAGCGCAAACTTCTCTTCGCATACGTATGCATACATTCGAAATTGGCTGCGCTGTTGCATTGACTGTTGCGCAACAAACTTGAATCTTGTACGTTTCCGAACGAATAACTTTGGATCATCTGCGTTTACGAACTCGTTGCATCGTTGCAAAGCATACGTATGCGTTTACGAAAAGGCCCACTGACAGCTTCGAATACCGTAGAAAAGGGTCGGCCAGTGACGTCAGCACTAATGCGGAAACAACAACTTCGATTTTATATGGAAAATGGTCACCAAGTCAACGTCAGCACTATGTCGTATCTCTTTTACATTACCTTGTTTCTGTATACCGTGACGAGTGAGTTGTGTCAAATTGTCATGGTATTTTTGTTCAGTATTGTTTGACATTTCATCAAGGCAGTGTTGGATTACCCATTAGAGAGTTTAAGTTTACAATTATTAAAAAAATGGGGCCCCAAAATTTGAATGGCCTAGGGCCCCCATTTGGCTTAATCCGGCACTGAATCAAGTTAAGACAGCCGGCACAGCATCTACAAATTATTCCAATTGTGGTACCAAAATCGTGTTTCGTGTGCTTAAAGCAACTTAGAATCCACATAATCGGCCTATCGAAGGCACAATTCACTATAGTATCGAAATATTTGAAACCTGATTTTCACACACTGCTTGGTTTTGTCATATTGAAGAACTTACCATACTTACATAAGGATCTTGGTTTGAAAGCATACAAAATTCAACTGGTACAGAAATCCGACCTTTCAAATCGTCATCGTTCCAGTTTTTGGGCTTTTCAAAAGCTTTAAGAAGCTTCACTGTTTTCTACCAACATTTGGTTCAGCGATTTCAGTTAATTTCATGCTTCGGACGAGTGAATTGGCCATCTAGATCATGGGCGCTTTCAGTAATGCAGGATGCGTGCGCAAATGACTTATTAGGCCCCCATCCACGGTCAAACAAATCGTCAAATTCCTGGCCAACATCGAAAAAATTGCAAGTTCGCGTGTATAAAATACAAGTTTTCGAAGTTGGCCGCTGTTTGAAGAAAATATTCGTCTGGTTTAATATTTCCTTCAAACAGCTTAAATGTGTCTGTGAGTTTTGCCTGTGTGCCATGTAAAGTTCGCTTTGTTTACAGTAGATTATATGAAATGTCGCTCGGGATGTTTGAAGAAAGTTTTCCTCGTTGATGGCCAAAAATGTCAAAGCATAAATGTGTGCGCTGTTTGTCGAAAATTGGTTTGACGATTTGTTTGACCGTGGATGGGGGCCTATTCAGCAATTGAAAGTGTGAAGCTTTGAATGACTGAATAAGTCAATTGCGCACGCATCCTGCATTACTGGAAGCGCCCCATGTTATATCACACCTCTAGACTTTCTCCTTTGTGGGTACGAACCACTGACATGTAATAATGGACTGCTCATCAGCAATTATTCCCATACAAACCGATGGCACCAAAAAGGTATAGTCGACTCGTTCATCCATAAGCCCCCAAACTGACAGAAGCACTCAGAAGAACAGGAAAAACAGGCGTTAAGAACTTAAATCAGATACACAAACAATTTGGAAATTAATGAAAAAAAGGCATTTTAAAATGTGAAAAAGTGAAAATAGTGTTTATTAATTTTTTTAAACAAAATATTTGTGTTGTTTTAATGTTTTAAGTACGTATTTAAGAAAATGTAAATTTCAAAAGTGATTCCGGTGTTTACATTGGGTGAAAAAGGTTTGTAGCCTATGGAACAAATTGGTGTCATGAAAAATTCCTCATGAGCAGTCCATTCTATATGTCAGTGGTACGAACAGTTGAAAGTCTACATGGAAGCCAACTTTACTCACGTTATTGAGCAAATAGCACTCGAAATGCTCGAACGCAGAATGGACCCTATTAGCCGTAGTTCAGTCAAAAGTTGAAAGAAATAATCTTTAAAAATTAAATGTAAAGAACTGTTTTTTTTTTGTGTGTGTAACGAAGCTTAATTTAATTTTTTATTTTATTTTTACCCATGACGACTTAATTCCTACATCTTTCTTCTTCTTTGATCCGTTAGTTGGCGGTCCGAGCGGGACGTCCCCACAACGGATACGCTGCTGTCGGTGCCGCTGGGCCTCGAACTCTATTCCCGATTAGTTTCCATTCTTGCCGGTTTTTGGCGACGTCTCGAGTCTCGGTAACTGATAACCGTTGATTCTTTAGGTCAGGACATTCTTTAGCCAGGTTTTCTTCGGTGCCTATCGCTGGATTCTCCAGCCTGCGGGGCGGTCTCGCCAGAGAAGTTTACGTGGCAAGCGGTCGTCATCCATTCGGCAAACATGTCCAAACCACCGTAGTCGACGTTTTTGCATTTCTTCGTCGATCAGTCTCTGCTGATCGCATCTTTGTCTGACTGTCTCGTTTCGAAGGCGATCGCGTATTGAGACACCGAGGATCTGCCTCAAGCATCGCATTTGGAAGACCTCGAGCTTCTTAACGTCCTGTTTGAGCAGTGTCCACGTTTCAGATCCATAAAGAAGAATCGGAAAGATCAACGTTCAGTAAAGGCGTACTTTCGTTTTGATGGAAATATTTATTCGTTTCCATAAGCACCACTTGAGCGAGGCGAATGTTGCTGTTGCCTGGCCGATGCTGCTGTAAACGTTGGTCGTCGATGCTACTTTCGTTTCCTCAACCAATGATCCCAAATATTTGAACCTCGGAACCTGTTCGATTTGGGTTCGATCGAGGTGAACACTGGCCCTCGATCCATCCGTCGTGAGCACTTTAGTCTTTTCTGCATTGATTTTTAACCCGTATGACTTGGCGATGCGGGAAATGTCGTATAAGATGTCCTTTGCTTCGGCATCCGTGTCGGCGAAGACTGCTGCTCGGATAAGTCCCTTCGAATACTAACGCTGCTGGTTGAGCCTCCTTTAGGTATACCATTTCCTTTTATTTTTTTATTTCTTTCGTTATTATTAGCGCCTGTTGTGATTATGAAATAATCAGAGAATAAAAATCGGGTAGAACTTTTAAAGATTTCGACAAACAATTTCAATGGCTGAACTTTCAAAACAAATAATCCAACTCACTAAAACCTCATCAGTGTATCGGTGTCCTTTGAAAAAAACAGAGGCCTCAGATAAGGAGACTTTACTATCCTGCTTACTATTTAACATTGTATTAGAAAAAGCGATCAGGAGGCATGTATTGAAATCAAAGGAACAATTCGAAATAAGCCTGTTCAGATAATGGCATATGCAGATCACATATACTACCTATACATGATGAGTTGATTCGTTGACATGGGATTGAGTTGAATTTTCGACTCGCGTCACAAATTACACAAATCACAAACAAAACATAAAGATGCTGCTGTCAACTAAATTCAACTACTCAACTAATGAACTCTCGCGTCTATATACATAATTTCAACTTCAATCCAGGTAGCAGAGCTGAGTCGAGCTCAGTCGACCCTAACTCATCTTGACTCGCGTCTACATGTAGTTGGCCCCAGGTTAAACCTGAATTCAACTCATCATGTATATGTACTAATAGTCATCAGGTCGATGGCTTCAGCAAAATAACAGCGACTAACGGGAATAGCCTTGTTGCAGTGTTATATGTGCCTAAACAAGACGATTCCCATCAACCTACCGATAAAGCCTAGCCGGAATTTTAACAAACAATTGCAATTCCTTGATTTGAAAAGTAGTTTATATTGTCTTAATGTCTTCGATAAAGTTACATATATGTACATATAAAGTAGGTAAGAATTCAAGTTTCTTATACAGACATTTATTATTTGTTATGTAGAATCTAACGAAATTGCTATTGCACAACCGACAACCAGCAAAAAAAAACATTTTAAAAAAAATAACAACAAATAATGAATTTTCTTTATTATTAATACTTTTTAAGGCATTCGATATCCTGAAATGACCTGCATATTCACAGAAAGATCATCTAATAATACAAAAATAGTTAAATGATAAAAAAAAAAAAATTTTTTAGAACAAAAAAAAAACAATTATTTTTATTAAGTTTATGTTGGTCAGATACACGTAACAACATTTTGTCCTGACAGTTAGTGACTATAATTAATTGGAAAAATAATAATGCATAAAAGATTTCAAAGAAAAATTATTTAAAAAAAATATATAAATACAAACATTGTACTCTTTAAGTTATTTTTGTTTCAACAGTAATTTGAGGCATAACTTTATGCCCCACATCTAACGCATCAGACTTATTAATATGATAAAATATACTACGACGCTTAGCATCATTAAGCAATGACTTCCATGCGGGTACTCTCTGAAAAAAACAAGTATAACATAATTAGTATAATATAGCAACAAAACACAAACATTATTTTACTACCTCTAAGTTATTAAAGTTCCCACATAAAATAAGACATTTACGAGCTCTTGTTAGAGCTACATTCAATCGTTGAGAATTTGTAAGAAATCCGATCCCTTTAGTCCTTCCATTTGAAATGATAATAACGTCCTTCTCCTTGCCTTGATAGGAATCAATTGTTGCAATTTGTACTTCTTTTATACCTTTTTCACTGTAATTAAATATTTTTAATAACTCATCTCTAACATAGCCCTGTATTTTTTTATATATAAATACATACCTGCAAGTTTGTATTAACTTCCCTCGATGATCAGAGTATGGCGTTATAATACCATATGAAAATTGCCTTGGTGGCAATATTTTAAACATATTAACTAACAAATCGGTTATGAACGATGCTTCCAATGTATTTAAAATTTGTCCATTTGCAACATTTTGATTTTGCTCAAATTCTAGATTCAATATTGCATATGGCTTTATGACAGGAGTGTAGGTCGTCGTACATTCACCATGGCATAGGAAATTTTTATAAAAATATGAATTTGGCCAGTGGCATATTTCAGGATGCATACGATATTGCGTGCGAAGACTTAGTAGGGGCTTAGCTTTAGTATTTTCTAAACAACGTTGAATACGTGTAAAAAGTGAGGTTCCAAAGCCATATTGATCTGTTTTCTGTAAATGGGAAAAAATATTAAGGTATTTAAAATATATTTAGATCGTTTTCGAATTGAATTATCAATGCTGCCGATACATCAAAGAGATAAATCCTGTGTAACGCCATCTGCGATCTAAGGTCTACACTATCTAAGATCTTCCGATATGCTACCGAATCCTACCTCAACCTCCACAAAGATGTTGGCTTTGTCGGTTGACCCGTGGATGCTCTTGTCTATACAAGAGTAACGGACTGAGAAGGTGAAAGGCGAGTGTTTCGGGTCCCAAAATGAAGGCAAGTACCAAACTGGTCCCCCAGGTTGGAGACTGGGCGGTAGACTGACAAACTTCCATCGTGAAAACCCACCCATCACGAATCCTCAACGGCAACGACTCAGGCAACGGATTATGGTAGTCGACCTTCGGACATGAAACGTCAGGACGCTCAACCGAATGAGCGCTTTTATTAGTATTACAAAAATAGAACATAAAGATCACAGCCCTTCAAGGAACCAAATGGACCCATAGTGGTATAATGGATCTAAAAACCCACACGGTACTCTCCGGTGGACCATCGAATGGCAGAAAAGAGTTCGGAGTAGCATTTATCATAGAGAAAGAAATGCAATCACTGATTCAGGACTTCAAGCCAGTAAGCAATAGAATATGCTCCCTTCGCATTAAAACAAGAGCACATAACATTAGTCTTATAAACGTCCACACGCCCACAGAAGAAAAGACGGACGAGGAAAAAGACGTCATCAGGTTAATACCGTCAAATGACATTAAAATGGTGTTGGAGATATGAAACCCAAAGTAGGAAAAGAAGAGCAGTTCCTAGGAGTCATAGGAAAGCATAACCCACACAACGTTACTAATGTCAATGGTAGTAAGTTCAACATTGTTCCCGCACAACAATATCCTTAAGATGGCGTGTCAGTCACCAGACGGGGTAACTAATAATCAAATTGACCACGTCCTAATTGAGAGACGAGTGGCCACGAGTCTACTGGACGTAAGAACGTGAGGAGTGTACTGTGGCTCGGACCACTATCTAGTCATGGTGAAATTGAGAGCCCGGACAGCAACCAAAACGCATAGAGGACACACTCAAACGCATATACGATAAAGTTAAGCTAAAACTGAAAGAAATAAGTGATGCCTGCCAGCGTGCTACTGTACAAGGCAGAAGACCAGCCCAATATCAACGACAAATGGGAGCAAATCAAAAGCAGTATAAAGGGGGCAGCAGAAGAGGTACTAGACCGACTAGAATTGAATGGTTTGAATAAGACTGTAGAGCCGCAATTAAAGAAAGAAACCAGAGCAAGGATGGAGGTCTTCAAAAAAGAAAAGAAAAAAGAAAAATCGTAGATAAGCTTTACAGAAAGAAGAAGAGAGAATATCTCAACAGCAGGATCTTAGATATACAGGAAGACTTCAATGAAGGGAGAGTCAGACAAGCGTACAAACGAACACGCCAGATGATCACCAATAAGTTTCAGCCAACAACAGACATCTGCAAAGATATACATAGATGGGAGCCTATTAGCAGATCCTGATAGGATAAAAGAAAGGTGGAGAGAGTATTTTCAAAACCTATTGAATCCTACTCCCATACTAAACCAGAATCTACAGACAGACGCATTTGTAATTCTTCAAGATAAGATCTCAATAGACCCACCAACACTGTCTTGCTCCTCGAAATAACCATTAAATGACAACATAACTTTTTTAACGTTGAAAATCTTTGACCACTGAGTCTTTTTTTTTTCAAGTTTGGGAACAAAAAATAATCCGAGGTGGCTAAATCTGGCAAATAGGGTGGCAATAGGCAATGAGGTAGCAATTCAAACCTTAGTTCATTAATTTTGGCCATTGCAATAATGGATTTGTCACGACACTGTTTTTACTCGAGTGTGAGCAAACGCAGCATCTATATTGCACACAGCTTTCTCATGTCTAAATTTTCAGTTAATATGCGATGTACCGCACATCACCGTAATGTCTCTCCATTTTCACAAATTCATCGATCATTTAAATTGTATAGTAGTTGGCGAGCTATGTACGACTGAATTCGTTTTTTCCGACAAATGCCAGTTATTTTCGAGAATTATGATCCTGTTTTTCAGTCCCCGCGCCATTTGTCACTCCAAGTGCAGTGAAACGATAGACGTGCGATGAAACGATAGACGTGCAAAAAAGAATAAACGACGCGAACAGAACATACTTCGCACTACTGTCAGTAATGAAATCTAGGGAGGGAGTGTACTACCAGATGGCAAAAGACCAGTTTGCAAATCACGGTAAAGGTGGGAAGGGAATGAATGTTAAGACCGATGCAGAAAAGCTGTTAAATACAAGAAACTGGAGACAAGCTGCGGAGCAGAGAGACGTCTAGAGAAAGAAGCTGATAGCGGCCAAGGCTAGAATTGGGATGTAATGCCATCGAAGTTGAAGAAGAATGGGCAACGGATAAGCTAAACGTACTCCTGCCCTTATAATTTTGGTAACACGGAGAGCAACAGAATTGGTGTCGGTACTGCGGAAGCACAATTGCCAATCAGTGTCATGGAAAAAAACCAATGAGCCCCATCCAGTTGGCTTTCCAATAATGCCAGACAGTTCTTTCCGGAACTGTGATGGATGGGGAAGACGATGGATATGTGAAACTAGCACTTGAAGACCCTCGGGGAAAAACCAACTTAGTCCACTTTTTCAAAAATCAGAGAATTCAGCTCCATCTATAAGCTGCTAAGGTGTACTAAAATTCAAGGTATTAACTATGGGGAAAACCCAACGTAGTCCTGACAAAATGAACGGGCAATAATAAAAGGTTCGGGGAAGAACCAACTGAGTCCATGAATCAATGAGGGGAAAAACTTGTATTTTTTGGAATTTTATTTTTTGGACTAAGTTGGTTTTCCCCGAGGGTCTTCACTTACTAGGCAGTGACTTACAATTTGATGCAAATTATTAATGTCCCAAACCGATGGTGTCATTTAAGTAAATTAAGCAGTTTACAATATTAAAATTGAAACCACTCCCAACAATTATTTAATACTCCGACATGGAAGATAAAAATCCGTATATCCGTTCAGAAATAGCATCAAAAGCTAAAATGTATGCTTCATTACTGATATTAGGACTTCTGTATAGAAAACAGAAGAAACTTCTGTGGCCAAAGGATGTTTAAAATCATATAATGTGTTAATGTGCAGGCTGCGATTTGGGGAACATTATTAGAATTAGTAAAATTCAAATTATATTAAAAATACTTATTTCTTACCTTCGACAAAACAGTTGCTGGAAGTTGTTGAGTATCACCAACTAAAACTAAAGATGAAATACCAAACTGCAATGGTATGAGCGACCATGGCTCAGAACATTGAGTGGCTTCATCAATTATACATATATCGAAATAATTTGTATGTCTGTAGAAAAAATTTAACAAAAAAAAATTCTATAAACATATTTTTTTGAACATAATCTACTTACTGTAAAAGTTTAATACAACTGGATAGTGTAGTACAAACAATATGAGCACCCTGTAAATATTTTGGATATAAATTTTTCTCATCTTCTTTAGGCAATTGCTGATTTTTTATCCTTTCAATCATTTCAAGCTTCTTTCTTAATCTGATTAATTCATCATGCTGAACACTATTAACATTCTTAGTCATATTCAAAGCTGTTATTTGTGCCTTTAATAGTTCTTTCTAATAAAATATAAAATAATATAAAATAATAGAAAATAATAATGATTAAATAATAAATAATAATAATAACCTCCTGATCCAGAGCATTTCGCCGATCTTCCATAAGTTTTGGTTTTATATTACCCTCGATAAGTTTTTGCACTGAGATCCTTTGAACCTGTTTATGCATTCTTTCTAAAATACCAAATCTAACTAATTTAAATTTATCACGATCCATTTTTCCTCTTATTTCTAGTAATTTTAATGATATAACATCAACCGCAGCATTACTTTGTGCGCATATAAGTATTTTCCTATCCAAGCATCTCGCCTTATCACCATAAAGTATTTGCATAGCAAGATTTGATATAAGGCGAGATTTACCAGTACCTGGTGGTCCTTCGATTAGACAAATATTCGATACATTTCTATCAATTATTTTGCAATAGGCTTTCAAAAGCGCTTCCTTTTGATTATCATTCAATTGATCGCATCCTTTATATCGAACTTTATCGACTGCTGGCTGTTCCAGTTTAGCCAGTTCCATTGGATTTAATATTAGCTTTGATAGAGGAGATTGCTTTAAGTGATGAACCGCATTAAAGGCTCCCAATTCAACATTTATTTGTGTTATAGGCCTAAATCGGATTTCTTTGGCATTTTCATATGTATCTTTATTAGCAGCATTATATGAAGTCTCTACAGTAATTTGATAATACTTGGAATTTGCATCTGTAAAAAAAATATATCATTGTCTTCCAAATAGTATTACACAAATTGTTACTAGATTTTCTTATGTTTGTAATAATGGCAAATAGTCTCAGTCCATTTTTCTGGAATTCTAATTTAGCTTCCCCAAATTCTCCATTATAAAGTGGAGCGGTTTTGATGTTCATACAACCTAAATGATTATGTTTAATGAAAATATCTGTTTCAAAATAAAAACTGTTAACCACTTACATTCGCTATAGAATACCATTCTTTGCTTTCCATGTCTATTTTCGACATGTCTACTTTCTATTTTGAAAATTATAGAAGGACTATTGATTTTAAATTGGTATTCTTTTTCAATCATGGCCCAGACTTCTAGTTTCATCAAAGGAAACACCACCCTGTTACCATAAAATATTAAAATAAAATTTAGATACAAGCATACATTAAATATTCGGAAAAATATCTCGATAAGAGTATGGGGGTAACCCCAAGTTAGGACTACTTTGCACGTAACGGAGAAGAGCGTCAGCGGACGAAGGCAAGGTCTTTAGTTGAAGAACGGACTTGAGCAGTGCTCATAAGTTCTCTGATAAACCTTTCTTCTTCTAATCAGAGAAGGACAATCATAGAGAATATGTGTGGAAGTTTTGTCACCTTCCATGTAGAATTGGCATTGTGTCTCCTGAGATGGGTCCTAGGATGCGAAGCTGATTCCGCAGCCCTACATATCCAGTCAGATATCTCACCAACAGCCTAAGATCCGCCCTGTTTAAAGTGATGAGGTCCCTGATGGCAAAGGTCTCATTCTTCCAAACCCATATCAGGCCTAGGCCGCATGGATGGTTTAATCAAGAATGTATGAACGCAATCAACGCCAAAGAAACCGCCTACAGAGTACAGCCATTCCCTGAGTGAATTCATACCGACACGAGTACATCAGGTTGAGAAACGCCTGCAAAACCACCATCAGGCAAATCAAAGCATCCATCGATGACAAATTAACAGGTAAACTCATTGACACCAATGCTGGCAGTAAAAGCTTCCGGTCCTTGGTAACCTCCATCAGAAAAAATTTCACCACATCGTCGACTCCTTCTTTCATTCACGATGGAATGGTGCTGGCAGAAGGCAAATCCAAGGCCGACTTACGCGCGTCTCTGTTGGCCTCAAATTCTTCCGTGTCCGATACTGCTTTGCAACCCCCCATTCCATTCCATTCCTCTCACATCTCACTCAATGGGCAGAGTTTCCTTCAGGACTCGCGAAGTGTACAAATGCCTCAAGGAGCTCGACTCCAATAAATCCACTGACCCGATAATATTCCCCCTGTGGTTCTAAAAAAATGTGCCTCACCTTTGGCTAAACCTCTGCGCAAACTCTGCGCCCTTAAGGGGGGAGCCTGCTTTAGAGGCTTCAAAAAATCGATTTTTTTGAGGAATTTTTAGGGAAGGAAATAAATATTTAATTGAAGCGAAACTTTCAGGTATTATTGTTATATATTTCAACATTTTTCTCAAATTTTTTCATTAACATATATGTCATAATATGCCGGGTACAAGCATTTCGCCGAGGCGCCTCGAGCGTGCATGTGTCGTGTGGCGGGAAAGATAGGAAAAAAAGTTAACGTCCTATCGAAACGAGACAAAATTGATTGTATTCAGGATTAAATTCTCTTCTACTTGAACCTAAAAAACCTTAAAAAAAGTTATAATTAACCCACTTTTTAAACAATCTAAGGTGAAATTTTTTTTTCCAAAAAAAATTTTTTTTTTTAAGTTGCGAAAAATTGTAGAATTTCTCACTTTTTTTTAGATTTTTTAGGTTCAAGTAGAAGAGAATTTAATCCTGAATACAATCAATTTTGTCTCGTTTCGATAGGACGTTAACTTTTTTTCCTATCTTTCCCGCCACACGACACATGCACGCTCGAGGCGCCTCGGCGAAATGCTTGTACCCGGCATATTATGACATATATGTTAATGAAAAAATTTGAGAAAAATGTTGAAATATATAACAATAATACCTGAAAGTTTCGTTTCAATTAAATATTTATTTCCTTCCCTAAAAATTCCTCAAAAAAATAGATTTTTTGAAGCCTCTAAAGCAGGCTCCCCCCTTAAGGGCGCAGAGTTTGCGCAGAGGTTTAGCCAAAGGTGAGGCACATTTTTTAGAACCACAGGCCCAGTGGATTTGTTGACATTAAGCTCCTTGAGGCAGCTATGCACCTCGCGAATTCTGAGACCTTGTCCATTGAGTGTATAGAACACTTGGGAGCAAAGAAAGCGAGTACCAAGCACCAACGATTTTTGGTGCCAGCGGTGCCATTAAAGACGACGATGCAATTTACTAAGGCAAATCTTGCACGCTCTGAAAGCGTTTACGATTAAACCATTTGCTCGGCCTAGGCTTTACACATTAGGTAGCTGGCATTTTTGTCTGCATTATCCTGATGGAACAGATGGAGGAGGAGTTAACAATTTTGTATCGGAAATACAGGTCCTAGGATTAAAAAAAATAGTAAGCCGCGGCCAATTGGCCTTTCCATAATGTAACACAGTTTTTTATCTGGTTGGTTGGAATGGGAAGTTTGTATAGTAAGTAAGCGCTGTGCCGCTGTAAGCGACTTGCCGAGAGGTGAATCAACTGTTACAGGACACCTCATTGGATGAAAAGTAAATAAGATCAAGTAGATAAGCTCCTTTCACTGAAACGCTAGAAAAGCTGGTGGAGTGATCCACAATTTGATGTAGATTATTAGTGAGCGGAAAAATCACAACGTGTTTGCCTTAAATAATAGTGCTATTTGAGTAACTCGGCCAGTTCACATTGATTTCGCACTCAGGATGGGATGATAAAAATTTGGAGATCTGTTTGAAAATTATATCAAATGTTGAAGTTGAGGTTTCGTTACTTAGGTTAGATCACTTTAACCCACAGGTAGTTAAAATCATCGTCAACCCTACTATAGATGACAATACCCTTATGGGAAAGACGTTATGCACTCAAGTATACCCGACTGCTAGAATTGCCTAAATCAGATGTGATAACACGTAAGTTTGTTTTAATCGACCTCTTCATATAAATATTCCAGCCCAGCATCATGTGATATTTAGGTTTCACTAAGTTAAAATTTGTTAAGATAAATTCAAATAATTAATTGTGAGGCTTGTCATCATTTCAATGCCTAATAATAAATACTTTTTAAACTTACTTTGAAAAATCGTCAAATGTTAGAAACTGTTGCAACATAGGCATCAAAACATGTCCAGAACCATTCACCTCTTCCGTACGAGTATCCAGCCACCTTGGTTTCCATGATAGCATATCCGAAAGCGTCATTTCTGTATGATCAACAATTGGGGGAATCTTCCTTCTATACATTGGAGTTTTTTCCACAAATGGTGTTAAATCGACGGGTACATCTTTCGTATCAACTTTCCTACCTAGCGTAGTATCATCTTCAATTTGGAAATATCGAATTTCGTGATTTTCTTTAAAGCGAATCTTTTTCTGATGACGAACATTAGTTTTCAAGCTATTCAAAGGTTTCAAAATCGACTTAAGAGCTCCCTTATTACTAGAAGATTCCACCAGCACAGGAGGTTCCTCATTTGGTGCAGTATCTATTGGTTCGCATTCTTGTGGATTCAAGGTATTATCATTTTGAGATTCTTTGGAAATGGCAGCTTCAATAATAATTTTCTCATCGTGATGTAATACTGTTGAACTTGTTCTAGCTGTTCTTTTTTTAATTTTCAAAGCTGTAATTGTGCTCACTTTATTATGCAAAGTCTCATCAATCGATGAAGTAGTATCTTTACTTTTCTTATGTTCGGCACTTTCGACTAAAATTGATTTCTTACTGGTGTCAATCGCTTCTCTGTCAAATTCGGAAAGTCGTCGTTTCGGAATTTTTCCCAATTTATTAATTTTATCATGAACTGTAGCTGGCATAGGCTTTTCAGGACTATGCTCTTCTGCAAGAAATGCACCACGATTTTTGTATGTTACTTTCACTTTTGGTGTTTTCACTATTTTAACATCATCGTCGTCATCATTAAGTCTACGCTTATTGGCCTGAGCATCTGCCAGTTCCTTTAATTTCAGCTTACGTTCTTCTTGAAATTTTCGACTTCTCGCTTTCTCTTTGGATTTTTCTGTATTCGGCTTTTGGTGCCATTTATTTTTGCGATCTTTTACTAATTCGGCAATTTTTTCTTGGTAACGGATCTGATCACATCGTTTAATTAAGTCTTTACGTGGAGTGTGCGGTGCTGATAGAGCAGAAACGCCTACAAAATTTCAGAAGTTTACAATTAAATTAAATCATTTTTTTTTAGATTAAGATCTTAAATCAAGTTCTTGAGGGATAGTGCCACTCTAGCGACCGAAAAAGAATATTTTGGGCCAATTTTTATACGTTGACTAAGTATGAATTATAACAGTTCACAAAAGGTTTACATTTTGATTCAAAATTGCGGCGTAAATAAACCGATATTTTTGAAAATAGTGGATAAAGGACATTTGAGTGGTGGAGTACCAGTACCCATCCGGAAAATTCTGGGTAGGTAGAAAACCTACCCGGAATTTGATAATAAATGATCGTGTCACCGCTGCGAATGCCTCTGGTACCGGTCCATATTCGCGAAATCTCACATACAAAAACGTGCTCTGCATTATCCTGGATACCGAGTCATACCAGTCGTAGCGCTGAGCTATCGTGCTCGAAACGATGGAGGCATTTTCTAGATCCTCCATTTCCATTCAAGACGTGCGTGAGGTCGTTACTCACTTCCTTACACTCCCTCGTAACCTATCTGTCTACGTTTTGGATAAGTCTGAAGGTCCACCGACTCTTCACACACTTGTCTTACTTGCCTTGCATTACGGCACGCAGTGCGTCATCTGACGTCGCATTGACTTTGTGTCCCCTCTAACATATTCTGGATAATAGAAACCCACGCCTGCTATCGCCAATATCTATATGGTTATAATTCCCGGTATCACGCTTGCCCCATCGTTGGATATGGTCCTGTATGCGCAGCACTCTCGAGCTAAGGAGTAGGATGAAGTGGCGACAGGATTGAGGATCGCCGAATGTATGTCGTCGATCGAGTCAAAGATTGTTGCAACCCGGGAAGAAATTTCTTGGAATTTATTCATTAGGAAACCTGAGTTGGTCGCAACAGAAGCAAGGGGGTCGGACAATGCATCGAGGCGGACCTTGATCGACTGGACATCATCGGCTAACATCTGAAATTGTGAGATATTTCCAGAGAAAGAGTTAAGACGACCCATGACTTTCTCATGACCATCGCGGAAAACGTCAGAGATATCTTTCATTCTCCTTAGAACGTGACCTCTAGGGGCCGAAGATTTGCCACTAACTCGAGGGTTAAGACAGGTAAGGTGAAAAACGCCTCCACATGCACCATCACAGAAAATCCCATCTCGGACGATTTCCGAAGAGCACAGCTTGCAGAACTCAAATACTTCGAAAATACTTCGGGGAAATGTTGGCCCCTTATGTGAGGAAGGACGATTCTGGAGACTCTACAATGACGAGATCTACAAGCGCTATCGCATCATAGATACTGTGTAGAAAATAATGCTCGGTAGGCTCCGGTGAGTGAAGATGAGCCTCGCCGCTGGAAGGATGGCGTATACCAGGACGCCCAGAGCCTATCGATGCCAAACTGGATATTGGATCAGAATCAGGACCGGTGAAGAGAACAGTTGCGAGAGGTCAAGACCGGATCCTGGTTGTAGAGCTATTAAAGAAGACTAAAAATACTCACTTTTTGGTCTCTAGAATGGCATTAATTGATGAAACCTTTCGTTAATGATCTATATATTGTAAAAATATACATTCTTATTGTCCTACCTCTAAGTTTCCCTTTTTTGGTGGGCATAGATGGTGGTTCAATCAACTCTGGCATTGCAGGCCTTACTTTCTGCATGGTTTTCGCTGCTGCATTAACAGGCATAGCTTTATGCTTCTCCGCAGTATCATCTCTATCAACTATTTTAAAATCATTCCTCTCTTCGATTTCCTCTGGTATCTTATCAACTTTATTCTTAACTAAACCATCAAAGGAACTATCGACCTGATCATCTCTTAAATCCACTTTCGAGTCAGAAAGCACACTTTGAGAAAGTTTTAATACCCAACTAGTTACAGTATCATTGTAATCATCATCCGAATCATCTTCATCCTCGAACATAGGACTTTCAATTTTATTAAACGTTTCGGCATTATCGCTTTCAGAAACTGATTTTTTATGTTTATCCTCCTCAATTTCAGGCGAGTCTGCTGTGTTCACCTCTTCTTCTAGCTCTAAATCAACGTATTCTTTTTTTATATCTCGAATGAATGATTGTGATATATGTAGGTTCATTTCTTCATCGTCAGATATTTCATATATTTCATCATCAATAGGATCATTAATTTCTGTCTTTATTTCATCAATAAATTCTTCAAGTTCATCTAAATCACCGTCATCGATATGCAACTGTGGCTTCTTATTCTCACTTATTTCATTGCTTGGCAATTGTTCATTGTTTTTAGGTTTTTGCTGGTCATAAGATTGTTGCCTTTCAATAGGTTTTGAAGAATACTTTGCATCATCATTGATTGTTTTAGTGTTATCAATTGAAGTAGCTGCAAGGGACTTTCTTCGATCTCCTCCAAGGTCTTTAGATTTTTCTGGTTTGTCTTTCGTATGGCTATTGGTGCTATTCATTGGAGCTGTCTTATCACTGGTACTGAGTCTGCGCTTTTCACTGCAAGATTTACGTCTATTATCAGTACCAATTCCTTTGGAGGACGTACTTTTGTTTGAATTTAATGCATTCTTATCCTTTTTCCCACTATCTTGTGGAATTTCTGAAACATGTGATTTCCTTCTTTTTTTACTAGATTGTGGATGGACTTCATTTTGAGATATTCGCTTTTTTAACTTGGTAGAACTATCACCAGGTTTTTCTATTAGTTTTTCATTAACACTCGACCTTCTCCGTTTTTGTTGCTTGTTGAAGGAAACACTGGATTTTCTTTTTTCCGCGCATTTTGTTGTTTCAGACCCAATCTTTTCTGAATTTTTTAGTTGATCAAACATCGACAGTGTTTCATGGTTTGTTGTATTATCTGCAGACGTTGTTTTTTCTTCTTTGATGCATTTACTTCCATTGTCGCCCCATTCTTCATCTGAAGATAGCTCTATAATATTCAAAATACTTGCGATCTCCTTTATACATTCTGTTTCTATAGTGGAACCACAGCCTTTAATCTTAGTAGAAAGACTTTCTGTATTTTTTGTTTCGTGCTCTTTTTTGCTTTCTTCTGTACGCAAGTCTTTTTCAGTACTTACAAAGTTTTTTTTAAGAGGATTACTAGTATTACTTTCATCATCTTCATTTTCAGACTTATCTACACGTCTTAGTTTACTCTCCTTGCCATTAATTACATTTTCTTCTGAAATTCTAGAAGTAATCGTGGCTGTTGATGGTTTTACAGATTCTTCTTCTATATTAAGCGCTTCTTTTGGTTTATTATTACAAGCCTTGTTATTGTCTTGTAAAGGAACGTGACTAGTTGGGGCTGGTGGATTTTTAAGAGGCCGGTGTCTTAGCATATACATCACATAAATATCATCCTCACACTGCTCATCTGTGACATTGCAACCAATTCCAATTCGGTCACCATCAGAAAGAGGCAAGGTTGATTTAATGTATAATTCATTATTTACAAATGTTCCATTTGAAGACTAAAATTGTAATATTTGTAATGGTAATTAAAACATAAGTAAATATCTTACAAAATCTTCAAGATGAATTCTTCCATCCGTCCTAACAATAAACTGGCAATGAGATCGGGAACTGAAGGAGGAATTTACTTTTATCGAACAGGTAGGAATCCTGCCGATGGTGTTCTTTCCTTCTCGCAGTCTATAGACTTCCCCAATTCCAATTCTTTCTAATACCCACGCTGAATATTTTTGTGGCTCCATTATTAATTTTGCGAGTTTTTCAAAAGCCAGTAAAACTAAACACTTTACAGGCACAATATCGTGGACATTTAATCGTTATCCAATTTTTTATCATTTCAGTAACTTTCACGACAGTGGTAATTGGCGCTTCTTTGCACGTTTTTATTAACCTTTCGCAAATCGAAGTAATTTCAAAACAGACCAACTTTTGAAATCAACCTGAAATTTGACACTTGTTGTGTTGTTCTTCTGACAGTAGAATCAAAACAGAACTAGGGGTAGACAAAATGGCGGCTTTTCTACACTGGCAATTTTTTTCGACAATCACAATAGCAAGCATAGCCGAATAAATTCATCAAGAAGCCGCAATATTAATAACCCCGTTTATAGTGGTCAGCCAACATCGAAATAGAGGGAATAACATGTAGCATAATCAGCCCTATTCTCGTTGTCGAGTGACGTGACATATGTGTCGCCTCCACGGTATACAGAAACAGAAAGTAATGTAAAAGAGACGACAACTTCGAATACCGTAAAAAATGAGCGCCTGGTGACGTCAGCCCTAATGCAGAAACAACAACAGCTTCGATTTTATATGAAAAGCGGGCCCCTCGTGACGTTAACACTAAATACCGTCTTACGATATACAGTCTTTTACATTATCTTGTTTCTGTTTACATTTAATTGGTATTCTTATTGTCAATCTAACAAATTTCTGACAAGCAAATTGACTAAATTCGTACTTAATTGTCGCAAGTTGTCATGTGAAGTGACATTTTGCTTGGAACGTGTGTACCCATCGAGAATTCACTCCGCCACGTCCCTCATAGTCACGTCACTCGCCAACGAGAATACAAGACAGCTCATAAGTTAAGCTCTCACTTGCCCCTCCTCTATTGCACTCGCTATTCCCGCTTTTTTTAGTGTGAAAGTCTAGTCTCAGGAAAGACCCTTTATGCTGTGTCGACAATCTGTTTTCTTTGTATAGAGTACAAGGTCGAACAGTAGCTCTCGTCGGGGAGGAAGGAACTGCCATAACCTACCCGCGATATTATTAGTCGACCTACTCCCAACCATTAGTCGCGACTTTGACATCGGGGCATCGAGAATCAACTCGCAGGAGTGTTATGCCTCCTGAAACGAGTTGAATCATATCAACCAGGAAAAAGAATGTAAAGAGAGAAGAAGAAAGAGGGAATTGTGGAAAAGGCGAAGGACCTTGGGGCTGGCCGGGATTCGAGCCAGGGACCTCTGGGATAGCATGTAGCCAGACGCCTTGCTCCCTAGGCTACCAAGTGTAGTGTACAAACAACTACCAAAGCGTGGGCCCTCATACAAAAAGCATTTCACTACATTTTAATTCGCCGAAGGCCCTTTTCGTGGTTTCATATTCTAAGCATAATATGCACATGCCGTAACTATTTGGGATTAATGGAGGTGCGATCATAACCTTTTATCTGTGGCCACTGGTAACTATCCATAAGAGAGGATAGGGATATATTTAAATGTCTTCTAAGTAATGTGCGCGTATATCTTGCCTCGAGTTGTAATCGAGTCGAGTTGTAAATGGGTTGAAGTAACATTTGTTTTGTTTGTTTACCATCGGCGAAGTCCGCCTGTGGCGTTCGGCGTTTTTGCTTGCACAGGACTAAAAAATTATTTCGTTTTGAATTTTTACGTATCTACATACATTTAAATGAGAATTTCACACCAAAATTTGAGGTTTTGTTTTGATATCAGTTCAACCCAAAGTCGACTCGACATAATATATGGTGATTGAATTTTAAACTCAACCTCACTCAACTTTTGAACCTAGTCATAAACGGGGTAAATAATAAAAGGCCCATTTTTCCAGCAGCGAGAGCAAACTGTTCCGAATGGAAGCCCAATGCGTCTCGTTTAAAGGGCTGCTCACTTTCTCCTTCTGCATGAAAACACAGTACCTACATGGCCGAAGATTTTGAGCTTTGTTTGGTAAAAAATGTCCAAGCCTCACACCCGTTTCATAGAACTGGGTATGGTTAGATAAAGTGTAAAACCTTCAAACTTATCCGATACGACATAGCAACCCTGACAAAATTCTATCGTTACTATCTTAGCGATTGCTTCACTGAAATAAAACCTCTCCTGCCTCTACGGTACCCGTAACATACGACTTGTCCGCTCGACCCATTCCGTTTGTTTACAGCTTTGCCCGCATGATAGATTGAAACAAGTAAATCGTTCATAAATAGAACAACTGGACCCAAGCTCCCAAAACATCCAAGAGTTCAAACGCAGAGTTCACCATCACCTCCTTCAACACTCTCGTCACAACCTCAAGCCTATTTTGTCCTTCGAACTAAGCTTACTAGACAATTACATTGAAGTAATCATGTAAACGTAACATTTGACAAATTCCAGTTGAAGGCAGTGCTTCCCAAACTTTCGAATTTACTCAAAAGTCTAATGTAAACAAAGTTAGTTTACATCACTCATTTTCGTGAAAGTTGGATGTTTTATAAAATTATTTATATCTAAATATATTCCTCTCGAGCCTAAATACGAATATATACCATTAAATCATGGATATGTCCACAAAAGACGGTTAATGATCATACGTATTGATTATTTACACGCTTACATATGTATGTAAACAAAGTGAAAAACAACATGAAACGGATCGGAAGACCTCCAAATAAAATATATTCTAAGCTAAACTTTAAACTAAGAAAGGAGGGACGAAAATATTCTGTATTTTGTTTATATTGTAGAAAAGTATTAAAAAATATTGCTGGACAAAGGTTACGGAGGCACAGGTATGAGATATTTTAAAAATGAAATCAATGTAAAAAACAATTTTTTCAGGACTATTTGTTGTCGTCCAAAAGAAGATGACATAAAAAACAATCAATTTCTGAATCAAGAACAAATCTTAACGGAAGAAATAGTTATAAAGCCTGAAATTGCTGATTTTAAAGAAATTGAATTTTCCGAGAGTGCGGGGGTAGTTCCATCAGAAACACAAAGTATTACGAGTAAGGATACTCTATTTATAGTATTTGTTGAGGGTTATATTTTTTTATTTAATTTTAGAAGAACCTGAAATTTTATTATCAAATGCTTTTGTACGATTGCATTCGCTAGAAAATGGTGCAAATACAGAAGGTAAACTCATATATAGCATATTTGAAAATTTTTACTATTAATTTTTTTTTATTACAACACTAAATCGTTTTAATATAGTACTTAAAGCTCTTACGAATACTGAAAATAATTTGAATGAATTTAAAAGTACAAGAGCGTGATTTGTCTTACATTAAACTTGTAATTTCAAATAAGGAATAATAACTAGGCAAAAGGGTAAAGACTCAAACAGAACCAATCCGTTCCGATCGTTTTTAAAAGTTGGAAATTTAACTTTCGATGAGACAAACGGAGCGGTAGCCATAATCAAGCGGACGGAACATCAAAAAAACAATGGGAAAACGTGCGGAGCGGACGGAACGAATTGGTGCTGTTTGTGTCTTTAGGAATATCTGCACTGGAACACAACTAAATTTGAATATAAGCGTATTTAGACAAAAGATTTGAGAAAATCTAAACCAACAAGTGCCATGTTGCTTCCGGCTTTATTAATGGTAATAGAGTAAACCCTTCTAACACTGCGTCTACACATTCTATATTTTTCGCCATCACCATCGCCATATAGGGTAATTCATGGCAGAGTGTTCATTTGAAAAGATGGCATATCTCCACAAATGTTACCGAATCAAACCTTTTTTTGCGTACTACTAAAACTACCCAATCAAACTAAATTTTAAACTATCCGCCATAGTTGTTAGAACAAACGTCAAATTATGGTCAAATTCATGGCAGATTTGATGGCCGGCCATATTGGCTGTCCATGGAGTTTGCCATAAGATCTGCCATTAAAAATGGCAAAGCTTCGGGGTGTACACCATGCCATGCAATTCTCATCTGGGCCAAGAAAAATTAACCAATTCGGAACTGCTCGGAACAAGCAAACGCTGAGGCTCTTAACTAAGCATACAAACATAACATTAAATAAATCCAAGTTAATATGTAACACACACAAACAAAAAGAATAATAAGCGGTCATGAGGGATTGAAAAGACTCCTTTTAAGGACATCTTTACTAATGCTCATATTTTTTTTTCTTGAATCCAAACGTGTGTGTGTGCGTGTGTGGTACCAGGGCGGGTTTCACGCTGTTAAGAGTGTGGCTTGGCTGCGAATAATTGTTTAAAGGATACCATTAGAATAATTAAAGGTAACCTCATCACCTCGGTCTCCAATTATATATAGTAAGATGATTTTTGTCAAATTTATTTATGGGTTCTGTTTGTATTTGAAATCCTGGGGCCGTATTTGGTTTCTCGAGACACACGGGCGAAAACGACAGCTTAGCATAGCAAGTTATTAATTCAAGTGCAATAATGTTCATGGCCTTAACGAAAACATCAAGGCGGCTCCGGACTCACGCCATGAACACCCGCGAACAAGCGCGAACGTGATTGTGGATGGTTTTCGCGTCTTGCTTTCCGTTCCGAGTGGATACGGCGTTAATTCTTGCCGTAAATTTACTCACGGCTTGAGAGTGAATAGAAGTTCAAATTTTCCGGCACGAACTGACGATACTGCGACTGATGATTGAGCTTTCTTGGACCGCAGGCCCCATACGGATGACGGTGAGTCCATGGTGATACTTGGCCTTAAGGCAAAAACTTTCAGGCAACGGCCTGCCGGCGACCTGTGTGTGAATTGCGGCCTTAAGTTATGGCTAAATCCTACACCAACGTTTTTCATCGGAAAAAGCAAAAATCACCTCACGTAATTTATGGACGACCCCCAAGTATTACTAAGATGACTTCCTAACTACATAATGGTAAAGCGGCGGCAGATGTTCCCATCCTAACTTTCTCTCAGGCGTCTCATGACTCAGTAACCTCCCTCTGTTCCTTCCTGAAGAGAGTGGGGGCACTGAAGAACAAGGAAGTGGTGATGCACTTAACGACGTGGTATTCCCAGGATTCTCAATGCCACGAGTCACGACCGGACGAGCAGCCTTCTCTAGAGGACCAGGGTACCACTTCGGACCTATTTATGGGAAAATTTCGAGTACATAGTTGTGTGATTGTCTAAAATTGGCGTCTTGGAAGGCAACCAATCTACAATACAGTACGACAACTTGGAGAAATGCCCTAGAGGAGGCCAAGGCTCGTTTTGGACTGTAGCACCATTGGATGGATGGTTGCGAGAAATAGACCTTCGTATTTCATATTTTTATACTAGTTCTTACTGACTTTAAATTTGCATAGAACTACGCCCTTACATAAATATTTAATTTTATCATTTCAGAAGGGCCGCCAGTTTCTTTTCATTCACCCGAAGAGTTCCCACAACAACATCTGTGGCAAATGGGCCAAGCCAAAGGTATTTTGCATTAATCCATGATTAATATCAAGTTTAAAGGTTAACATTTTTAATAGCAAAAACAGAACCAGAAACATGTTATCTTCGATCCAACACACCAACAGATCCATTTGAAAATACCAGCAGCACTATTGAAAAATCTAAATATTGCACATCACCAAATATAGATCCAGGGATAAGAAGACCTTCAAAGCTAAATGGGAGAAGAAAATATAAAATAAAAAAGAGATATGATATCTTTCCATTTAAAAACATGTTTTCGCAAAATATACTAGCAAGCGATAAAGAAAGACTAGAGCAGTCTCTAGCGCAATTTCTTTATGGGTGTAATCTACCTCTCAAAGTCGTTGAATCACAACATTTTATAAATTTTATTCAACAAATACGTCCAGACTACGTTAATCAGATTCCAATGGTTAAGGATCTATCAACATCGTTGCTAGAAAAAGAATATAGAAAACAAATTGAAAATGGGAAAAGATGTGTTGAGAATGAATCTATTTTGTTGCTAGATAGCAGGAAAACTACTAGTCAGAATGATGGTCTAGATATAATTGGAATACTGCAAAATTCTCAAGCAGAACGCACATTCTTAGATGTTTGTAATGTGTCTGTTGATTTAGATATCGAAAGCTATTTACCAAGTATTACTGAGAAGTTTTTGCTAAGAGCTAGAGAAGTTTATTCAACTACAATATATGTGGTTGTCTCTCGGTATGAATCGTCATTGGTAAATTTTGAAAATAAAAATGTTTGGCACAGTACTTGCCATATTCATATTGCCAACTTGTTAGCCAAGGATTTAGTAAATAAAAATCTTGTTGATGGTGTTAAGTTAATACTTAATCTCCTTCATCAGTCCGAGTTTGAAAATGATTTCATACGTAAAGGCGGATCTAAAATTAAAAACTTTAAAGAAGAAAGTTACGTTTCACATCGAGATATATTTTTGTGGTTCTTAAGAAACCTATTCTATATCCGAGATGTCGCTATTGATCCTGAAAGCAAAATATTTCACGATCAAATAAAAGATTTAATTTTCAGCTCAAATTTTGTTGGAAATATAAAGAAAAGTATTGATTTACTCGAGCCAATTTATGATATAATTGATAAAGCCCAAAATGCAACATTTTCTATAGCAGATGCCGCCAACTTATGGCTATCTCTCGAGCCACCGACTGAATATAACAATTTAACGGAATTATATAACAAGAGAAAATCAATTGCTCTTAATGTCTACACATTATCTGCATATTACTTAAATCCTTTCTACAGCAATGACAAGCTAAATGCTAATCAATTTGAAATGATCGAGGTTTTTCTTAGAGAACATTTAGATGTGGAGGGATTAGCTGAGTTGGAGTTATACAAACGTTATCAAGGATTTTTCAATATTCTTACAACAAACTTTCGACATAATGCCAATATATTTTGGAGTATGGCACGTGTGAAACATCCAAAAATCTCTAAGTTGGCTTTAAATTTATTAAATATTCCTGCTTCGATTGAGAGTATTCAAGCAGTAAAGTCAAGCTTGTCTAATTCGTATTCTAATACTTTAAGCGATCTTACGTTTGAGCAATCTAAAAAGCTTAATCATATTTATTATAGTTTAAATGTTAATGATAGTAATAAAAAGAAAGAAAATTTGTAAAGTGTTTTTTAAGCATTCAGCTTCTTCTTTTTTGATCAGTTAGCTGGCGGTCTGAGCGGGGCGTCCACGCAATGGATGCGGTTGTTGTCGGTGCCGCTGGGTCTTGAACTCTATTCTGGATTCGTTTCCATTCGTGCCGGTTTTTGGCGGTGTCTCAAGCCTCGGTAACTGATAATCGTTGATTCTTTAGGTCACCCTCGATATTCTTTAGCCAGGTTTTCTTCGTTGCCGATCGCTGGATTCTCCAGTCTGCGGGACGGTCTCACCAGAGAAGTTAACGCGGTTATCACCCATTCGGCACACATGTCCAAACCACCGTAATCGACGTTTTTGCATTTCTTCTTCGATCAGTGTCTGCTGATCGCATCTTTGTCGAACTGTCTCGTTTCGAAGGCGATCGCGGAGTGTGAGGAGGAGCTTCGCATTTGGAAGACCTCGAGTTTCTTAACGTCCGGGTTGAGCAGTGTGTACGTTTCAGAAGAATCGGAAGGATCAACGGTAAAGGCGGTAAATATGCACCACTTGAGCGAACCGAATACTGCTGTTGCCTGGCCGATGCAACTGTGAACGTCGATGCGATGCGAGAAATGTCGTATAAGATGTCCGTTGCTTCGGATCCGTGTCGGCGGAGACGGCGCTATCGTCGGCGAATATTAGCGACGCGACGTCTCCCTGTCGGACACCCGTTTGAATCGGGAACTCCTCGGATAAGTCGCCTCGAATACGAACGCTGCTGGTTGAGCCATCGTACGACGCTTGGAGAAGTTGGATGATTCTCAATGACACGTGTTCATTTTCCAAGGCTCTCCACAAGCTGTTCCAATCGATGCAATCGAAAGCGGATTTGAAATCGATGAGAACGACGACAGTTCGTTTGTCGTAACGAATTCTTTTTTCCATTAGCTGATGGAGTGCTAATATTTGTTCAATATATGCTCGATGTGGTCTAAATTCCGCTTGGTCTTTCCGGCTCGTTTACTCTCGATGTTTCTGTAGCCTCGATTGTATGATTTTTGTAAATACTTTACCAACGATCGAAAGGCGATAATTTTTACGTTCCCGACTATCGCCTTTTTGCAAAATTGGGGCAACGATCGTTTCCTTCCACGCCGAAAGGAACGATCCGAATGCCATATGTGTGTTATGAGTACATGAAGTCGTTGTGATAAGACATCACCTCCGGCTTTGATGATCTCGCCGGTTACTTGGTCAATTCCCGGCGCTTTTCCAATTTTCAGCGATTTTATTGCTGTCTTCACCTCGATAATTGTCGATTCGGTATCGAAAAACTTATTCGTCGGCTGTTCGATAATCGGCGGTTCGAGTGCTGGACCTTGCGGCGGATCGTGGTTGTACAGCTGGTGGAAGAACTCTCTTCACCGCTGCAGGCGCTCATGGGGAGAAGACACAAAAGTTCCATCCGATTTTTTGATGTCATTTTTTGATGTTTATTTTACCGCCTAACCGGCGGATTGTCTGGTACAGTGTCCGGTACTCGTGCCTCGACGCCGCTTTTTCTATGTCGGCCGCTACGTTATTCCAGTACGTTAATCGTTCCGATTTCATTTTCTGTCGAACTTCTTTGTTCAATCTTCGGTATTGCTCAAAATCGACGTGTTTCATTCGCTTCCGCTGATCGAGATCCATGGCTGCGTCCGTTTACTGATAGGTGAACACAACTCCATGGCACACTCCACAATAGACTCCGACAATTGCCTTTCTTCTACATCGATATCATTCGATGAGCACCGCGAATTTGTTGGATGCCATTTGAAACTCTCGCCATTAGCTGGTGGTGGCTCCGTTTTCTTCCCTCAACATAATGGTCCGATCGTCAATCGCGCCCACGCGTCTAACATCGCCGAATCGTTGTCGGATCGATTTTGTCAGGTGAGATTCTGTTTGAGTGGATGGCCGGAAATGCTGTTGCTAACGATCAAGTTATTTGACGATACGAATGAAAGCAGGCGTAAGCCGTTGTCGTTAATTACTCCGTGTCCGAATTTTCGTATGGTTCCTTCTCTGCCGGTTCGATCTGCTCCTGAATGTGTATTGAAGTCAACCGCGAGTATTATTAATACTATTCGAGATATCATATCCAGCGTCTGTTGAAGCTGATCGTAAAACTCGTCCTTGTTCGCGTCAATGCTGGTCTCGGTTGGCGCATAAACGGAAACGATATGGGTCTTGATCGTTCCACTGATGGTTATAACCGCCAAACGCTCGGATATCGGTTGGAATGCGATAACGCTGCTGGCAGCCCGTCGGTCGACCATAAAGCCGACGCCGGCCTCGTCTCTCACGACCGTCATTTCGTCGACTCTTGGCGGGACGATCGTAAATGTCCCGGATCCGTTAAACCGTAGTTCCAACTGATATTTTGCATTTCAACAATTCCATTGCTATGATTTCCTTTTGACCGACCTGATGTCCTGTTCGTACATTCCACGCGGCGAATTTAAATTCCATTTTCTGTGTGACTTAATTTGGGTGTTCGGCCAGTTCCTCGGATACAGTAGCATTATTCCGGCCTGCTTACTCGTACTGATGTTCACTTATTATCGGCGCACACAGAGATATGTATCTCCGTGTAAAGGCAAGATAGTTACTCGTGGTCGTGATGAATGAAGACCCGTGTATCACTAGATTATGTTGTAGAACCGGTTCTGCAGCAGTTGAAGGAGTACTAGTGTACCATAGCATATTAATTGTCTATTAATTCTACCAGATCGCATGCCCAACAGATGACATCCCCCTCTTTCAAAACTACAACCGTGCACAAACCATCATCGTTTGAAAATCTTCGAACAATAGATCTTCAATCGATGTTCGTGTACTTTGTGAAGTACGTACTAACTGTGTTTACTAAAACCGAAAAGAAGCAGAGCAGCTCAAGGCAGAGTAGAGTAGCTGTCAAAATGAGAACAAGAAATCGTCAGGCTTTTCAGGCAACAATTCTCAGTTGATTGCTTGTCAGAAGTTGAACCTGCCAGCCCAATCCTTAAAGTGAAAGAGTGCAAGTTTCTATTTTATGTTACTATCCACTATCAGTGTTACTAACTAAAAAAATGGAACAATATTTATTAGCTGAATTAATGGACGATGATTCGTGTGATTCAGATACGTCGTTTTTATTCTCATCAGAATCAGAAACCACTGAGAGTAGTGAAAGTGATTATGATGATATTGTTGTTATTTTAGCCGCGTTCGGATATAAAACAAATTGCATCGAAAAGTTCTTGGAAGAAGTGGTTCCGAAGTATACAGATCAAGAATTTGTGATGCATTTTCGTGTAACTCGAAATGTATTCGAATTGATCTGCAGCAAATCTGAAAGTTCAGAGGAATTTAAAAAACTTGATGAAACTAAAGTATTTAATGCTAAAATGCACGTAGCATTATTTCTTTGGTTTGCGGGACATGAAGCCTGTTCGATACCAGATATTGCTGACCGGTTTAATGTACCGGTTGCAACTGCAAGTCGTATTATAGCAACTGTTATTTGTTTTATAAGCAGTTTATCCAATCTTTATATAAATTGGCCAACAGACGAGGAGAAAGCAATCACTTCAGAATATGTAAAAGCTAAAACTGGATTAAGTGGCGTCATTGGTATGTGAAATGTTTTTTTTTGCTCTTCATATTTTGTATACATATTTAATTTTATCTCTAAACAGGCGCAATAGATGGAACAGCTCTGAAAGTAGACCTTCCAAAGAATTTATCCAACTATTTCATCGACAGAAGAAAACATGTTGCGAGCATTCAGTTGCAAGCAATCTGCAACGAAAAGAAAAAATTTATAGACATGTTTGTTGGGTATCCAGGAACAGCACACGATAACCATGTATTTGAAAATTCCGACATTTATCACGATCTCCCGGCACTCTGTGGTGAATATTATATTTTGGGGGACTCTGCCTATGCCTGTTCAAATTATGTCGTTACACCATATAAAGATAACGGACACTTATCAGCGAACCAACAATTTTTTAATAAAAAACTCAGTTCAGGTAGAATGATGATCGAATATGCATTTGACCTGCTAAAGCAAAGATTTAGGCAACTATATCACTGCAAATTGAGAGAAATTGAAAAGTTTTGTCATTTTGTAAGAGCGTGCATTGTCCTACATAATCTGTGTGAGGATAATTTGGAGTTGAACGAGAAAGGATCTGAATCAAATATCGAGGATGACGAGGCTAGTTCAACTGGGATATTGGGCGACGGAGCTTTGCGTAATAGATTATGTGAGGAGATGAATGCTAATAGAAATTACAAGAAAACTCGGTCGACAAATAAGTAATAAATAAATGAAATAATAGTTAGTTATATAATAATATATTGAAAAAATAAAATCGTTTTATAAAAATTAGTTAGTATTTCTCTCTTGAAAATATTTCAAAAATCTTTCTAAAATATCATTTTTTCGCTTGGTTTCTTTTGTTCTGTTGTCATAAGCTTTTAACTTCGCTTTCCAATATGCACTCCTTGCTTTTCTTTCTTCCGTCTTTTCTGCGACCCTTGCTTCCCTCCACAGTTTTATTTCCTTCGCAACTAAAGACATGGCCGAGGTGCTTGCAATATCTTCCTCTAAACGTGATGCACTGGACATATTCATTTCATTTCCTTAAAACAAATTGAAGTAATAAGTATTTGTCTTATCTAAAATATCTAGTTCAAACAATACCAGTTTCTTCCAATAAAATATCATTACTAGGTTTCACATCATCGTGTGAGCCTAACAGGAATGGTGGAATTTCTGACGGGGTCGTTACCATCACTTCACTCAAGCTCCTAAAAAGAAATAACAAAACTTTACAACAAATCTATTATATAAAAGTAATTAAATATAATGCATTACTTATCAAAACTACAACTGGCCCTTTTCTTCCCCGATTTTTTATTGTGACTGATTTTTTTCTTGAAGCTTCGTTGCAGACTCTTCCACTTATTTTCCACTTGGAAAGGCGTAAAATTGTGCCCCTTTTCAATCATTTTTTTCGAAATAGTGACCCACATTTTTCTTTTATTTTTCACATCTAGTTGTTTGCCAAGTTTCGGGCGAACTTCCTTATAAACATCGATGAGAACGCTGCACTGATTATCAAGCCAAACAGCTTTGTTCATGCTGGAGTTTTCCTCGGCATTTTGAAATATATCATTTACAACATAGTCATCGTCCATTTTCATGTTGTGAGATGTTTTCCTTGATTGTGATTCAAAGGACTGTGATAGCAATTGCGAATAGAGTTCTGGATCTTAAAGTACACAATTTAATCATTTTGCATAAAACCTCACCTGAATATATACTACATTTCATACCTTTTCGTAACGTTTTTGCTGTGTCCGGCGAGCACTCCACCATCACAATTTCTCCATTCGTATCTTCAAGTTCGAGGCTCTCCATTTCAACAAATTGTTTAACAGTCGGTTGTGTGACAATTGACAAACAGCTGACTGCTTGCCCGAAGTTGCCCTGCCAAATTGGTAGAGCAAAATAACATGTTCTAAATTGCTCCAGTTCAATTCATAGCAACTTCAGGCTGGTTAGTACCATTAAATTGCTCATGAAACACATTTTGCTGAGATATCTCAACCTAGAGCAACTCAGTAACCATAGCTAATCAATCCTCCACTACTAGAGTTAAATTTGTGGCGTAGGTTAAAATAGTTTCAATTTTAAAGAATAGACATATCTGCAAGGTACTCGCGGCTGATTTACGATTTGAAATTCAAATATCTAGAAAACCGTTACTCGGACGAGCGCGAAAGAGATTCGATTCGTCGCGGAATTATTGCGGATTTTTTACAATGGAAATCGCAGCGGTCTAGGGAATATCGCGCCATATTGAATGCGATGCATGAATGAGTGTTTATTTCAAGTTGTACTTGCTGACAACCCTTTTTTTGGCTATGGGGACGCATCGTTGCGTGCGTGCATGCTTGTGCTGCGAATGTACGGTGCTCCCTAGACCACTAATCCGCACGCATTCCGCGACCTTTTCTCACCTTTATTGTTGACAATGATTTCTGTCGAATATACACTCGAAATCGAAATTTTGATCAATTCCATATAATATATAACATCTTTACATATTTGAACTCCTCCAAAACGGCGGGACTGATTTTTATGAAATTTTGTGTGCGTGATTAAGTTGATACGAGAATGGTTTAGATTCACAATTTGAACTGATACCTAAACGGCTGGACTGATTTTTAGAAGGTTAGCCGAGCCGAAATTTTGATGACAAATGAAGCTCACTGCACACTCTCTGGCGGAGTCAATAGACAAAACTGTCGAATTTGGGAAACAGAAACCCGACATTCACGAAAAACCACTGCACGACCAGGAAGTCATTGTCTGGGCCGGAGTGTGCGAAAGTGGATTTTGTGGAGGCCTACTATCAAGGAATCTATTCGGTGAACACCAGTGTTCGGGCGAATTTTGACCTTAGGAATAGGGCCTTACTGAACCATGAAAGATTATCTAATGAGATTGAAACTTAGAAATCCGAGAATCGATTAATCATTGAATTCAGTGAAGACTATGCCCAGTGAATGACATTCCCGCGGCGGAACTAAATTCTACTCTCATTAGGAAAATCGATCTGTTAATATTTCGCCATCTAAACAATAAGAAGTCGTTCGGGGTGGAAAATTTCGATAAAATGCTGGAGAATCATTAGAAAAGAAATTGGAAGTGAAATATCTTGGGATTTGGCTGGACCAATACTTATATTTCAATAGAAACATAAGTGCTGCTCCAGGGGCGGATCCAGAAACCATTCTTGGGGGGGGAAATTAAATTTTATGAGGCCCCTAGACCTAGTGAAATATTTTGTTTTGTTCAATATAATTGACGGTCTGTGGGTGATATTGAAAGATATTTTTTGTTAATGTTAAAAATCAAGATAGTAATTTTTATGATTATGTTTTTTAAAGTAATCCATAAATTATAGAGCTCTTGGGGGGGGAAATGTCCCTCATTTCCCCCCCTGTATCCGCCACTGGCTGCTCTTACCAAAGCCAACAAGGCATTTCATATGACCAAAAGGCTTTTTTATAGCAGGCACCTAAACCCATACGTCAAATACGCTTTTTGTAACCATCTAGTTTCGCTAGGAGGATCTAGTTTCGCTTCATCAGGAGCTCCACAGCCTATTGCTGGCCTTGGCTTCCTATAGCGATCACCTCCATGATTCTCGATCCCTGGCCCGACAGTCCGAGGCTCTGGCGTAGGTTCCATAGCAAAATGTTATGTGTTGGATTTAGAATATTGTTTTGAGCAGTTTTTTGTTGTTAAAATTCCTAGCAAAGTCGTCAACAAAAAGCAATCGATGAAAGTCGACTGTCACCGACAGATTTCAATTGTAATCGACATTCGCCATATCAAACTAAATAATCGACAGCCGATAATCGATTAGGTATCGACAATCGCGATAGACGTCTCACACTCGTTCCTTCCGTCGTTACTTGGATAACAAGAGCTCTTCGTGGAGATGACGGTTCAAATTTGCCCCCTCTCCCAACCTTATTTTCCTAGTATATTATAAAATTAACGAAAGAAAACATTTCCAAATCGCCAGATTTATTAAAATAATTGCAAGCTATCCACCAGCAGCAATCATAGAAGTTAATTATAATAAACAAGAATTAAGATTTTCCAGAAAATATACAAAAGTATATTTTAACAATAGTTAAAACTATTTAAGTACATAAAAAAATACACTTAATTATATAATTATGTAATATATTATTTATAAATAAAAAAAATAAACCTTAATTCAAAAAAAGGAAAAAAAATCAACAATATTAAATTTTTGGACGTTTTGTGGAATGACCCTCTATACCCATTGTACATCTGGAACGGACCTCTTCAGATACCATATCATCATTTACTGGGTTGCTGGGCCGTTTGCGATTTGGTGAAGTTACTGGAGATTTTTGCTTAAGACATTCGACGTCATCGAAAACAACTTGTGCACCACCGCCGCATGTCGGTATTACATTACCCTTATATAATCTTGTTTCAACATCACCTTCTGTATCTGCTTCCTGTGATACTAAGCAGTATTTATCAGTTCTATTGGTAAGATCCTTAACATCAGTTAGCTTCGTAATTGATTTTCTATTTTTGTAATATGGTTGAAATATTGTTCCAAGTGGAACTGGATTTGGTGCACGATGCTCCAACCATTTATCACCTGCAGATTTTGATCTTCGTCGAACATTAGCCACAGGAACGCCCTAATAAATATAATTTCTTAAAAAAAAAAACTTTTTAACATTCATCAAGAGTTTACCTTCATTGGACGTGGAGTATGATACAATTCAGTTCTTACAGTTCCTGCATCTGTTCTAGTAGTAGCAGCACGATCTGTGTTCGTATCATTTATATCTTCAGAGCTTATTGAACGTGTTAATGGTATACGAATTGGTAAATTATCAAAATTATCGGCTTTTATTATGTCCGATACTAAACGTAATTTTTTATCCTTCATCTTCATTCTTTCATCGTGTTTATTCCTTTGTTCACGCAATTTCAGCTCCAATTCCCTTTCTTTCTTATCATTTTCAACAGCTAATTTCGAAGTGAATTTCTTCCTTTGCTTTTCCTTTTCTAATTCTTTTTGGCTAAGCATAAATTGCTTTTGATTTAGCTCCTTTTGAAGCTCTTTAACCTGATCTTCACGACTACGCAACTTACGATTTAATTCGTCCAAAGAGCTTTCATAAATAATTAATCTATTTTCAAGTGCTCCATTTTTCTGCCGTTCTTGCTTCAACATTGCTGATATTGAAGCGATTTCAGTTTTTGCTGATAGATTTTCCTTTTCCATCTGCATAATGTGCATTCTGAAATTATCACCTGGAATTTATAAAAAGTATTTTATTCATTTAAAATCAATTTTTTTTATGTTATGTTCTATTACACCTGGCCTCCAAGTCTCTACTGAGAAGCTTTCTTTTCTCAATACGTTGTTCTAAATATGGTATTAACTCTGTCACAATAGCATCGGACTCGGCACTGTTAAGCTTTATTTCGGGGAAATTGGGTCCTAGACTGTAGACCAGCCCTAAATCGATTTCTAATTTTCGGGCTTCTATATTACCCAACTCATTGAGATTGTTAATAGCTGTTTTAAATAGCTTGTTGGCTTTTCGCCGTCCTGGCGTAAGACCTATTTCATATTTCATCGGGGTTGGACGATTTACTTGTACTTCTTGTGTCATTTCGGCGAATTTCATAACTTGCTGTGATAAAACATTTGAATCATTTAATATTACTGTTATAGATAAGTGATTTCGTAAAAACTCTGGATGAAAAGCAATAGTAAATGCAAACCAAATAGACTAGACAAGAAATATAGAATTACAAATTACTACAAGATAAATTTTACTAAGGGGTCGTCCATTAATTACGGGAGGCTTCTAGGGGGGGGGGGGGGGAGGGGGTCGAGCCAAATCTCACCACACCAAGTCTCACGTGGAGGAGAGGGGGGGCCTCGGCAAATATCACGTAATTATTTTTTTTAAACAAACAGTGTAAAATTGCGAGAAAATTGGGTTAAATTAAGTAAAACATGACAGGCCATGGCATATAGGTGAAGTCCTACAGACACAGGGGAAAATTACTAGCATAGCAGGTTATTAATACAATTGCAAAAATGTTCATGGCTTCAAGGCGGCTCCAGCCTCACGCCGTGAATACCCGAAAACAAGCGCAAACGCGAGTGTGGATGGATTCCACGACTAGCTCGTGCTTTGCTTTCCGTTCCGAGTGGATACAGTGTGGATTCTTGCCGTCAATTCACGGCTTGAAAGTGAATAGAAGTAGATCGTCAGGGCCGAACTGACGATAAATGCGAGCTTTGTCAGCTTTCTTGAACCGCAGGCCCCATAAGATGGCGACCGGTGAGTGTATAGTGATAATTGGCTTCAAGGCGAAAACTTTCAGGCCACGGCCTGCTGGCGACGTGTGTATAAATTAGGGCCTTAAGATATGGGTAAATCCTACACAAAATCCTACATTGTTGTCGATTGTTTAGCCTCCACCGGCTAGCAAAACGCACGTCTCGTCGAATGCTGCAGAGTACGAGCCAAGTAACCCCAAAAATCATCTCACGTAATTTATAGACGACCCCTAAGGTATTTGGATCGATATGGCAGAATACAAGAAAAACTGTTGGATCCCTCAATCAATAAACAGTCCTCTGATAAGTTTTTACGGAGGCCTTCGGGACATCTAGCTGTACGTTCTGTTGTCGTAGTTCAAGAAGAATAATTCTTTCAAATTGTGATTAGAACATGTACGGGACCTCTGGGATAGTAGTCAGGCGCCTTACCCATAGACTACCGAGGCCCCCAACACCTTTTTATGGGGAAGTATAAGCTCTTTTCTCAACCGGTTTTCGAAAGAAGTCAGACGGGTTAGAAGAAGCACACCACAAGGCGGAATCTTATCGCCGCACCTTTGAAATATAACAGTCAACGAAGTGCTTATAACTCTAAGGGAGGCTGGGTTACAAAGTTACAATTTTCTAAGCAAACTACATGGTATTATGCTAACAATAAAAATTAATAACACTCACCGATGTTTCATCATAGTCTTCTGCTCTGGGATTTATGCAAACGATCATGCAAACTTGTCCTTCGCCATCAAAGTAATTTTTAAATAAATGCGTTATTTTTGAATCTCGATAAGGTATTTTCTTATTAGATCCGGTTAATTGATTTTCTCTTAAATACTCTAAACATGTTCTTAGAGTCATTAAAGAATTATTTATATTTCCCGCTTCACGAAGACGCTGGCCAGTATTTTTAGTTCTGTTAGTCCTTTCACTTCCCGCTAAATCAACTAGTGAGAGCTGGCTTATAGTAATTGTACGTTTGTCCTGTATAATAGCTTCCCCTTGATTATCCGTTGGCGCTTGCACTAGTCTTATGGTAAAAACGGAATGGCTTCGACTTGATTCTGCATTAAGAATGGTATGTCCCATTCTTTTACGTTTTTGCCCAGTTTGAAATGCTTCAATTGCTTCTTCTACAGATTTTATTTCAATTTCTGTTACACCATGAACAAACATATTATGATTGGCATCTTCTCGGATTATTTTGCTTTGAAGTGCCCTAAATTAAGAATTAAATACTCAAAAGAATTCCGTGATAATAAAAAACTTACTTTTGAATGGCTCCTTCTTCCAAAAGATCATAAACACTATTGTTATATACCTCGACATACGTTACAAAAACAGCATACATATTATCCTCATCTATCCCTTCTAAAGGCTTAACATCAGTGGATGCTTGTGACGCAATTTCTGGATCTGAATCCACTCTTCGTGGCCTTGCAAATCTTGAATTCATTTCCGCTTGACGTTCAAGCATTGCGTCAGCATCCGAGAGAATTTCAAATCCATTCAACTTATCTGGCTTAAACACACATTTTTTAGTTTGATAATCCGATATGGTTTTAAATAAAGTGTCTAGACATCGCGGCATTATACCACGATCCCTTGTGTCTCCCGTCATTGTGTATGTTTTGCCACTCCCAGTTACACCGTATGTAAACAAAAGTCCATTTCGTCCTTTAATTAAATTTTCAACAAGGGGCTGAGCTACAGCAGAATACACTTCCCTTTGTTTTGCTGCAGGCTCAAAAACATACTTGAAGACGTATTGTGTTTCTTTTTGTGTATTGAGCTTGTAATTTACAGCAGCCTCTGGTGCTGTTAAAATCACTGTTGTCGAATTTTTTAAACGAACACAAGATAAATCGGCATCAGATTGTAATGGGCGAATTCTGCAAAATACTTGCACCGGATCCTTTTGTCCATCGGCCGAGTTCTGACGTTCAACTCTTGGAAATTTAGGAGGCCGCATCGGCGTTCTCATTCTATTGTGCAAATGTATATAAAATCATGTTAAAAACCACAAAAAATCACAAAAACTTACGTTGCTTTCATTTTATGATGTTTAAAGATGTACCACTAATAATCGTAGTAATAAAAATGCTAAAGAATTTCCACTTTTTTTGATTCAAAGCGTGCTCTTGGTCCTAACTGTTATTTCAAATTGAAATTCGAAATGACAACTATCTTTTTTACCAACTGGCGCATTTATCTGCTTCTTCTTTATGATAGTGCCATGTTTAATTTTATCCCAAGGTCACAAGGAGCAATATTTTTGGAAATGACAATGGCAATTATTGAAAAAAGCTGTTGGGACCTGGGAAGCACTTCCGAAAGTACAACCGAACCGACAATACTTATTTCAATTATAAGGTTATGTTTTAGTACCGAAATGGTTCGCTCCGCTATGACCCACCCCAAAATCAAGAACCAAAAGACCGAAAATCGTTCGATCCCGTCCTTGTTTATGCGTTTTTTTACTTTTTTGATAATTTGGTCCGGTTCGGTCCTAGACATAAACTTGGTCTATGGTAAACTGTTGTCGTTCAAACACTCCATGGTTCTACAATATAACCACGAGCTTAACTTTTTGATGTTCACCTGGGAGACCCTAGCTTTGTTCCAGTACTTTTCCTGCAAAAATTTGTTGGGCAAAAACTGTTGAATGGTGGGGATAATTTTGTCAAAAATTCAGAAAGTAAAGAAACGTCTTTTGGACAATTTCTTGCAAATAAAGAAGAAGATAACATAAATGCCGATTGTCTATGTGTATGCCGTTTTTTAAGTTACCCACACACATACAAAAAATTGTCAATTGACAACTTGCAAGAAATCGCAGGACCGAAAACCTCCGGCTAATTCCTGCACGAGGGGAAGTGAAAATTTCCCCGCTTTTTCTGTCATTAGAAAGTAAAGAAACACAAATTGGGAACATTTTTGTCCCCCGGGATGCCACATTCGAGTTCTGGAACAAAGCTCCTGGGTAAAAGATAATAAAAGCTGAACGTGTAGAAAGGGCCTAACATCGATGTTTGCAACTTTCGCAAACATCGCACTTAGCTGAAAGCGCGGCTAGAAAGTTAAGTAGAGTTAGCATATCAGCTGTTTGTTTTGCGAGATGTTTTTATAATGTTAAGTGGCTGAGTCAAATGTAAAAATTTATATTAAGGCCAGATGTAAGCGATATTGCATCTATTGTGTTTTATTTGCTTTAAAAAACGAGATCTAATAATGGAACCTGGAAAGTATTCTGACTGGATATTAGAACGAATAGCAAATGGTGAAGTGTTTCGACTACAAGAAGGAAGCAACACCGTGGGTAGGACTCCGGCTTCTACAATAAAAGTTAATTCTTCTTTCAGTTCTCGATCACATTGTCAATTTATTGTAAGTCCAACAGGAATAGTTCATCTTGAGGATTTTGTAAGATATTTTCTTATGATTTTACTAATATATTACGAATGTTACAATTTTTTAGTCATCAAATGGGACATTTGTGAACAATGAATTACACATCAAATCAACCGTACGACTTGCTGACGGTGATAAAATTGGGATTGGTTGCAATGTAACAGATGAAGAGGCGGTGGATGATATTTATGTGATGTATATGCTAAGATATCGTCCGTCAGTAACTGTGCCATTAGATCTGGATGTTCTGCCTGAACGAGTCAAGAATCCCCTAACAAATAAACCTGGTGCATTGCATAGTGATAATACGATTAATAACGTAATAGAAGAAACGTAAAAGCCGCTGTGCTAAGGATGAAGACGTTCAGTGCAAGCTTGATTAAAGTGGCACTAGTAATTAAAAAATTTTATAAGTACTGAATAAAATTAAAATTCAATTTCAAAAATTGTTTTTTATATGTATATATGGGAATAAGAAATGGAAGAGAAAACTGGGACTACTATTGGATTGCCTTCCATGCTAGCACCGGCAACGTATAGTGTATTATTCTATTTTGTATAAAGAACAGAAAGGCATCCAGTTACATCATTTGGAATATATGTAGGTTCAAAGAATCAGAAAAATGATAAAAACGATTTTTGGGTACTTGTTCAAAATGTCAGGTATAAAAATGGAATTGCTCAACGGCTTCAATAAAATCCAGAAATCTGACAGTGGAGCGTGTAGAAGGAATCGTATATACCCTCTATTACTTTCTCTAATGAAATTTTCTAGTACAAAATAAAAGTCAGTTGTGGTCTTTGTGGTTATGTTATTAAATTTTTGGTAAAAAGGTATCTTTTGTATTAAAGTACACATATCAACATTTACCACTAATAAAAGCTAAATGTCTTCTGCCGGCAAAATCCTTACAAGTATTATTTCAACTGGACTTCGATTATGTGCAGCCCCATTAAACACTGCTTCAAGAGCATTTCATTGCTTAACTACTGGCTGTTCAACTGCAACGAATTCAACATCACTAATGTTGAATAAAAATGAATTAAATAAGTTCCTAATGCCGACAACAAGCATCATTTCACAAGTTGCCGGATTCAAGGTTAAAGGTAGACTAAGGAGACGTTGTAAGGATTGCTATTTTGTTATGAGGCAGCAGCGGCTTCATGTTATTTGTAAAACTCATCCAAGGCATAAACAAATGGCTATGAAGGCGAGAGATTATAAGACATGGATATTAACTCATGCAACTCAATCTAAAATAAGACCTTACTGATTGTAAATATCTGAAAATAAAAGTAGTTCTAATTAAGTATGTAGGTTTTTGTAATTATTACAAATGGTTATTGGATGATTATATGGTGAACACTGCGGGCAAGATAGGTCTACTGTCTCTACAATCTCACAATTGGAAAAGATCGGCTCTTTGCACCAATAGAGGGTCTATAATTGAAGAAGACCTGCTTCGAGCGGGGCTCCGAAACTCTGATAGAAGTTCTTCTGAGCCATATCTTAACAGAACATTCAAAGAGAACATTTTTGTCGCCTAGGCTGTTAAGGTGGTATCGCAGTCCAACATGGTCAGTTGAATTTCTACTAAAAACCTTAGATACATTTAGAGTTATAGCGCTCCTTAAGGCAAAGGGTCTTATTAGTTCTGTAGTCTGCATAAGACCTACGATTGATTCTCAACATTCCAAGTTGAGACCCTTAACGCACCCTTCTATCAGGGACTTGGAGGTTGGCCATGAAATGCTACAGAAGGGTTCTAGCCCGGCCGTATTTGGTTTCTCAAGTCGATAAATAAAAATTGGCATATGGTACCATACGTTTTCAATTTTGTAGTTCTGTGTTAACGGAATGATTAATTTATCGTGCCCATGACTCATATTTTCGATATTTCCGTCAATCGACGAAAATGTATTTTAGTAGTTACCCAAAATGATCAGACTGCTTTTCCCATAGTTAGAAATGCATTAGTTGTTTATACACGCAGAACTTTCTTTGATTTTAACGAAAAATTTAATCATAATTAAATTTGCGATATTTTTCTAAATTTCATACCTACATCGCTTCCCACAAGATATGATTAAATATCGCTAGACAATTTGCTATTAACAGCTAAAGCGATCATATCTCGGTTACTTAAACCATAGAAAAACAAATCTTATCAACATTGCCTTTCAACAAAAAAAAAATATTTCACCACAAAATACCGTCATTTGGGGTAAAATAAACTTTCTATAAATAAAATTCCTTACATATAGATAAACATATATACTTCAATTATGAACACTTAATAAAATAAAATAAAAATTCGTCTTCTAAGACGGTAATTCTTAAATACATATATAATTCACAATATGGAATGAACTGTAAATGAGAAAAATTACGAAACAACAGTTTCTTCAGTTTTCTTTACAATCACATCAATTTCATCCTTTTTGGCAATCTCCTCGAAATTTTCCACCAAGTCTGGGACATCATCGTCATCGACAACAGTTATGTTTCCTTTAGTGCCCAATTCGTTAGCAAGTCGGCTCCAAGCACTTGGACTTGGAGAGCCCAGTTGACTCAAAATGTCTGGCAGCAGCTCTAAAAGCTATGAAAAAGGAAATAAAGGCTAGTCTAAAACTAGAAAAATTCCGAAATTTCTTAAGTTACCATTTTCAGTTCACCATGACCGGTTATAGCGAACGTATTCGTAGCCAGCGATGCCTGTACTTTTGGATTATTGAAATGAATCGCAGTTCCATCACTTTTAATAATATTTGCTTCTTCGATGCCAGCGATGGAATTAACGTTGATTTTCTTCAGAACGCCTTGCAATTTCTTATCATCTGTGCCGGCTGTTTGATGGACGACCTTCTTTTTGCGCCGTGGTGTGCCCTTACCACCAATACGCACCTGAGCTTGCAATTTCTTTAGTTTCTCTGCATTCATGACTGATTTTATTTGCTTTAAACTAAGATTCTTGAAATTGATTACTTTTTAATTAGATAAAAACTTATTTAAACGAAGCACCAAAAAAATTACAATACGGAATCATTCGAAGGAACAAGGTGACAAACAAAAGTCCATATTCTCCGCCTTCGGTCTGGTCTCCGGTGCTAATGGATATTGCTTTGTGAAGTCATCAATGAACTTGAGTGAAGTGCATCTCGTTTTGTTTCGAAGAAGGCTGCGTCTGTTTTCGAGTATGCATTTTTGCAAATATCTGGATATTTGATTTGAGGTTCGGTGATATTTGTTTAATTTCTCAAATAAATAAATTAACAAAATTTTTCAATTGAATTTTCATTTTAATTTCAATTTTAAAATAATATAATATGTGTGTTCGATGACTGCTTAAAAAGTTCAGAGCAGAGCAAGGCGGCTCAATTGGCAGCGGCTGTCAAATTGATGTCAGAACAGAAAAAATCAGATAGCCCCCTGTTAGACGGGCGGACACCGAACAGACAAAACGAACGAACGAACTGGGTGTATAGGGAAGAGGGTGAGAGAGGACGATGGGGAGGGCAGACAATTTTCATGGACACTTTCAGCGAACTGTGAACGGCCAATTTGACAGTTCCTGCGTTGTTGTTGTTGCTAGGATGAGAGGGCAAAAGCAAATTTCAAAAAGCAAGAACAGCAAGCCATGAAGTTTTTATAAAAGCAACAACAAAACCCAATCATTTTTGGCATTTTGTCCGTTCGTTGGTGTCCGCCCGTGTAAATGCCCAGCCGACACTCCACCGGGCTTCAAAGGAGAATTTGCGATTACAGTTAAGTTTTGTCTGTTCGGTGTCCGCCCGTCTAAAAAGGGCCATAATAGCAAGAAGCTCAAAAAACACCTTTCTGCTAAATTCTGCTCCAAATTCTGTTTTTAGAGGTTAGATACGAATGTCAATTGTAGAAGAAGAAATATATACCAATAAAAACAATTGAATAGCATCGAAATGTTATTTTTATAAAAATTAATGTGTATTTTTTAATATTTCCAAGTATTTTCCGAATAAATCATTCATAAATCAATTTTCCGATTTTCCCTGCTTTCAATTTGACAATTGTCAAAAGAAAAAGAAGAAGAAGAATTTGGCTGCTCTGCCTGCTCCTACAAATTTGGTGGAGCAGAAAAAGTGAGAATTCTCAACAAAAAGCAGGCTCAAAAAACGCAGAGCAAGGCAAATGGGAGCAGAAAAGATCTGTCAAAAGGTCTCAAAGAACGCAAATTGCTGATTTTTTCTGCTTAAGGCTGATTTACAATGTTGCGAGAGTGCGATGCGACAACGAGACGAGTCTCGCACGCACTGTCAAAACGTTTTCCATATCGTGTGTTCAAATGCCGCAATGTACAATACAGCGATTTGCGATAATACGAGACGAGAGAATTTTGAAAAATTGAAATTTTAACGCTCCGAGAGGCGATGACAAGTCTCATATGACAGATTTTTGAATTTTGAATCTTAAAAAATTATTTCTGATTGATTTAATAAAATCAAAACCAGCACTTTTTGATAAAAGAGACAACAACTATAAAAAAATTTATCAAAAAGAAAAATATTGGGCGGAAATCGTTGGAATTTTAAACATAAATGGTAAACAATGATTTAAGAAATTTATACTTTTGTCATAAATTGTGTCAAAACTATAAAATTTGACATAGTGAACTAGATTCGTACTCGCATTATTGTAATTCTACCTGCGAGTTTCCAGCGATAGCGAGTATCGTCCGACAACTCGTCTCGCTGACGCACCGCAATCACGGAATATTGTAAATCAGCCTTAATCTTGAGCTGGAGCAGTCATCGAACACACCTAATAAATTGAAATAATATAACTTCCAAAATATAGAGGGACATTTTTGCACCAGCGTATTTTTCGAAAAACTGCATTATCGACAAAACAAACATTTTCTAATGTCAAGATGACATTGTCGAACTTCACTTTCAAAATAAACCAGGAACGCGGAGGTGCGGTGGTGATTTGTTTACAATAAATATTGTGTGCATGAATTAATTATATATATAAAATAGAAAAAATGAAAATAGCTGTAGAAGGATGCGCTCATGGCGAATTAGAAAATATTTATGATACTATATCCAGCATTGAGAAGAAGGAAAATATAAAAATTAATTTATTAATATGTTGCGGTGATTTTCAAGCAACAAGAAATTTAGACGATCTACAAACTATGGCTGTGCCGAAAAAATATCAAGATATATGTTCATTTTACAAGTAAGAACAATAAATTTAATAAAATTTCATTCATGAATTTAATAAAACATATATTTTTATTCAGGTACTACAGTGGCGAAAAGGTAGCTCCGATGCTTACCATATTTATAGGTGGTAATCATGAAGCATCAAACTACCTTCAAGAGCTTCCTTATGGCGGCTGGGTAGCGCCCAACATTTATTATCTTGGTTATGCTGGCGTTGTAAATATAAATGGAATACGTATTGGAGGAATTTCAGGTAAAGCTTGTACAACCAAAAATTGAACTATTTGTTTTATTGTATCTTCCTATTCCAGGTATTTATAAAGGTAATGACTTTCTGAGAGGGCATTACGAGTTCTCTCCCTATACTGAATCATCACGGAAAAGCGTCTACCATGTCCGGCAATTGGAGGTTTTTCGTCTTAAGCAACTTTCGGGTGATATTGATGTGTTTCTTTCACATGACTGGCCGAGGGGTATATATGAGTACGGAAATTATACTCAATTAATAAAATTTAAGCCGCATTTTCGGTAAGACAATATTAACTACTTTTTACTTATGAGTTTAACTAACGGATTTCAACTATTTTCAAAATTTACAGAGATGAAATCGAAGAAAAAAAGTTGGGCAGTCCACCGTGCCAAGATCTACTGAAATTTCTCAAACCATCATATTGGTTTGCAGCACACCTGCACTGTAAATTTGCAGCACTAGTACCTCACGAAGATTCGAATAAAGTGACTAAGTTTTTAGCTCTAGACAAGTGTTTACCGCGAAGGCGTTTTCTTCAAGTGCTCGAAATTGAATCTGAATGTGTTGATGATGGTGAAGTTAAGTTCGAGTATGATATTGAATGGTTAACAATTCTGTTTCTAACAAATCATTTAATAAGTACAAAAAATACATTTGGTTACATGCCCGGTCCAAACGGTATCGAACGGTACAATTTTACACCAAAAGAAGACGAGAAAGAGCATATACGTAAAAAGTTTAACTATGATCTTCGTATACCAGAAAATTTTTGTCGCACCGTTGAAGCATATAATCCGGCTGATATAAAAATAAATCCAGAACAGCCTAAGTCACAAATAAATCCCCAAACAACACTATTTTGTGATACATTAGGTATCGATGATCCGTTAAGTGTTGCGATGATTTTAAATGGTCACGAATTGAGTCATTCAAGCACTCTGGATGGCAGTGAATCAGAACCTAGCTTTTGCGTAGAAAGTGGTGAACAGTCAAGTTTTGATTCCATTACTACTCAGTCAAGCCCCTTAAAGAGAAAACCTCTAGCATCACTTTTACCTAAACCAATGTGGGCTGAAGATACAAGAGGAGAAACTATAGCAATTGATGAGGAAGACGAAGAGGAATGTAATGAGTTGCAAAGCATAGACAAAAGTGCAGACAGCAGTTCTATACTGAATGTTAGTGATATTATTACCACTGAAACCGAGCAGAAGACACCTCCTGTTAAAAAATTTAAAAGGCGCAATCAAAGTCTTTATACCAGTAGTGATGATTAGAAAATGAAATTTTTAATAAAGAAATTAGTTTTTATATATTTTTTTTTTAGTTCATTTTATATTTTAAGTGCGTACTATAGTTTTGCTTTTGACATATTTGTATAGTTGTTTATAGGCGTAGTCCAGCACCGGAACAGCCGACGTATAAGTTTCTCGATACCGAACCGACAATTATCGAGGTGAAGACAGCAATAAAATAAAATGGTAAAGCGCTGGGAATATACCAAGTGACCGCCAAAATGATCAAAGCCGGAGGTGATGTCTTGCCACAAAGACTTTATGCCCTCATAACACACATATGGCATTCGGATCGTGTCCCTTCGGCGTGGAAGAAAGCGATCGTTGTCCCAATTTTGAAGAAAGGCTACAGTCGGGAATGCAAGAATTATCGCGGTAGTATTTACGGAAATCATATAATCGAACTTCAGAGCTACAGAAATATCGAGAGCAGGTGACCCGGTAAGAACAAGCGGTATTTAGACCACATCGGCTTCTCCAAGCGTCGTGCGATGGCTCAACCAGCGGTGTTCGTATTCGAACCTATCCGAGGAGTTTCTGATTCAAACGGATGCCGATGGAACCCAAATTGGAAAGGTTCCGAGGTTGAAATATTTGGGTTCATTGGTTGAGGAAACGAAAGTAGCATCGAATATTTCCATCAAAACAAAAGTACGCCTTTACCGAACGTTGATACTTCCGATTCTTCTTTATGGATCCGAAACGTGTCCACTGCTCAAACCGGACATTAAGAAGTTTCCAAATGCGATGCTTGAGGCAGATCCTCGGTGTCTCACTCCGCGATCGTCTTCGAAACGAGATAGTTAGACAAAGATGGAATCGGCAGACACTGATCGAAGAAGAAATTCAAAAACGTCGACTACGGTGGTTTGGACATGTTTGCCGAATGCATGTTAACCGTTTGCCCGTAAACTTTTCTGGCGAGACCGTCCCACAGACTGGAGAATCCAACGATCGCCACCGAAGAAAACCTGCCTAAAGACAATCGAGGGTGACCTAAAGAATCAACGATTATCAATTACGGAGGCTCGAGACACCGCCAAAAACTGACAAGAATGGAAACGAATCGTGAATCGAGTTCCAGACCCCGCCGCACCGACAGCAGCGTATCCGTTGCGGGGACGTCCCGCTCGGGTCGCCAGCTAACGGATCAAAGAAGAAGAAGGACGGATGTTAGGGCATTTTGCGGATGTATGACCAGACATTGCGCCCTGAATTACCACTTGATAGAATGGGTGATCTCCACCTGCAGGTTTTGCCTTGAGGAGGATGAGTTTGTGCTTCGAGTTCTCTGTGATGCCTATGCCGGCACTAAGGAGCAGGGTTTCGTTGTTGAACGAGACTCTTGTCGAATAGTCAAGTTAAACGATAACCACTAGGCAGACTCCTGAACCTGTTCAAGCGGTATGGCCTACAAATACGAGGTATAGGAGTATGGAACAATTGATCAAATGTAGTGGCCGCGGTACTTTTGGATCCAACACCTCACCAAGCAAAGGGCCCGTTGCTGCACTACAATACTAAGTGATTGTATATATATTACCACAAAATTGCTAAAAAGCGGTGAGGATTCTATCATAGGTTTGCTTATTTAAAGCTAAATTATCAGGAGTGCTAAGCTATCTTAGATAAGGAATGTGAGAATTTTGTTTATCGTAAATGTACCGAACTAAATAAAAAATTTATAAACAGCAAGAGAAGTTAATCTATATATTTTTCCATGTAAACAAAAAACAAATATTGCTTCTAATAACAACCATAAGTACGAATTAAGAATAAAAAAGATAAAACTAGGTTTGAGTATTATTTTTTGTTAATAATCTTAAGCTCTACTGGACATATATTTAATGAAATGCTCATAAAAGAACTGTGGCGGCTCGTAATGTTCAGTATCACAGCCATATGATGGCGGAGGCGGTATCTTTTCCAATATAAATTGATCTGGTGATTCCTTCTTAGCTATTTTACGATAGTAATTACAATTTCTTCTTCCATAAATTGGTATATCAGTATCATATGGTGGACTTAATATATCAAAAAAAGCCGCAACACCACCAACAGCCTTGATCTCATGAAAATTACAACTTACCGGTGAAAGTATAGCGCATTCTGAAGTACTTGTAACACGCTTTACTGGTTCTGCAGTTACATTAACGCTTTTAGCTGATTTATTGTAAATTTCCTCACCATCAGATAAATTTTGACTATAGCTTTGGACATCTAGTTTACCATGAATTGCCTTTAAAATTCCATACATCATTGGATGATCATGAAGCGGCATCGAGTAATCACCTCGCAAGATAAATACACTGATAGCAACATCTTCATTCTGGAAAATGTGAACATAAGTGCAGGGCGATTTATTTGGTATCTGGAACGCCTCCTCGGACAGTATTTCAGAATCTATATTAATATCCCGGGACGTTAGCTGGTCTACTAATAGCTTTAATGCAGCAAAATTTGGCTTAAACGCTGAGGCATTTTTTTGATCAAATGTTGTAAATACTTGCTTAATAACTCTAGCGAACAGAGATGACATTTTTTAAATAGTAATATTAAAATATTCCGATTTTTTATATATTTTTTTCCTTTATATCCTTCTCAAACATCTTCTATACACCTGAACACCTGTCAAACTATTGACATACATGACAGGTGAAAATTTTATTAATTTTAAAAACGACATAAAAAACTTTAAAGTGCCCATTTAAATATTATATTATTTCATTACAATAATTTTTAATATCATTAAACTACAGAATTTTCCTAAAAAAATGCATTAAAATAACAAAGCAAATTTTCGTTATTTTTCATTTTGGAAAAGGCATTAATATCATGTCATCAGGGAAATGCAGCAAACTTCACTTTAATTAAAAGTTGTGACAGCTAAAACGCACCCACTGGAGCCGGCCACGTACTGGATGCGAATATTATCAGATACAAAACGCTTGAAATGTATTTAAAAATAGTATTTTTGAGCATATTCTTACTCATTTAAAATTTCTTTCAGAATGGAGTCCATGAATAGATATATTTCGCCAATAAATCCGGCAGTGTTCCCCCATTTGGCAACTGTTTTACTTGCAATTGGAACATTTTTTACAGCATGGTTCTTTGTGTTTGAGGTGTCTCGCCCAAGAAGCAATTCCAAAGAGAGTACAATATTTAAAGAACTACTAATAAGCTTGTTCGCATCAATATTTCTTGGCTTTGGAGTATTGTTTCTTTTATTATCTGTAGGCATTTACGTCTAATGAATAAGTGTAGATTGAAAATATGCATTTGAATCTTCTTATTAAGTAATCTAGATGTAAATATTTCTGGCTAATAAAGCATTAATAAAAAGAACAAATGTCGTGCTGGAACGTGTATATTTTTTAATTCCTTTTACATTGGACATTCGACATTAATTTTATATCTTTTGTAATAATATAAAAAATAGCATAATTTCAAAATATTACATTACCACTTCGACAATCTATAAAATGTAACATAAACCAACTGTGAAACAATTTTCGAAGCGTGTAAAAACTAGCAGGAATACAAGAGAACAATATTTATTTTTTTTGTTTTTCGATATTTATAATCCTGCCAAACCGGCCTTTTGTCTACATTTTTGCATGATTGCTCGCAACATGAATTGTTTTCTCGATAATTGCCGAACATGCTTCATAAACACTTCAAGATCAATTATACCATTTCTGAGGGCTTCGCCGAGATAGTATATTGCGTCCTCAGTTGCTGCTTCTTCTGCATATGCATTTAATAATCTGAAAAAAAAAAAAAAAATTATTTATTAATTCTTTGTAGAAATAAGGATAAAATAGATTGCCAGCTAAGAGAAGAAATAGGATTTAGGAACGATCACGGATGTATAGATAACTTGAAACATCCTAAGATTAATAGTTAATCTATAAAATGGAAGTCACCATTTTACAATAACTTCGTAGATTTCGAGCGAAGCTTTAAAAAAGAAAAGAAAAAGCTTCAACCAATTTAATTTAAATGATCATGATGCTTCACGATGAAGCAGAAGAAGAATGCTTCTTAATGGGCAACTAAATAATCCAATAAAGAACGACAACTGGAGTGAAACGAGAATACGCTCTTTCACCATTGTTCTTGATCGCTGTACTTAAAGAAATAATGAAGAAAGGCAGAGGAAAACCAATGGGGAATGGTAGAACGGATAGAAGATCTGGAATAAGCAGATATTATCGCACTTCTAGTTCATTCAAGGCCTTTATTGCTATGGCCTTTACTTTTGAAATTATATGATTCCAAAATTGGCTCTATTTCGTACTTTTTCAGTACGTTTCCACCTGAGCTATGTCGAAAAGTACCAAATAAGAGCACGTCCACGCGGAACCAGCCACCCGACGCTCGCAGCACGTTTTTTCAGTAGAACGCGCTCTATCTTGCTCATCACTACCCCCTAGACCGATCAGAGTGAAAAAGGAGCTTAAGCAATGCGATTCGTGAGTTAGTCACCAGCGGGATAGGGGAAACAACATGTAGTGAATTTCAGTAATTAAATACGCAAGTGCAGTAACTATCGCGGCCTGGTACTAGGGCAATTATAACCTCCTCGTGGTGGTCACTGGAAGCTGCCCTGGAAGAGATTGGCTTGGCTAACTAGATCGGCCCTACCAAGCCAAGATGTAAGGTTATCGTGTCGAGGACTGCATGGCATTGGGTAGGTTTTGTACTCTCGTTTAACGATCTCCTTCGAGTAGCCAAAAAACTTGGCAGCACCAGTTCCCACATAATCTAGGGAGAGCATTTCCATCATCCAGGGTAACAGGGACCCAGAAATAAAAAAATACTCACTAAAGGGTTAAGCCAAAAAGGCCTGGAGTGGAATTAGGGAGCTCATGGACCATACCATGGCCCGCTTTCATGAACTCCGAAGGCAAGACTGCGGTCGAAAGCCAGGAAAGCTTGAACAGACAAGTGTAAGCGACAAGACACTTGTTCCAACTATCTTGCCCACAAATATGAGCTATAGGGGTGTAGTAAGCCCTGGAATGATAACTCAAAAAAGAACCTAAAGGGATTAGCAGCCTTAAAATCTGATTGGCGGCTCGCGAGCTTTAAGGTCTACAAATAGAATGCTAAAAAAAAGTTTCCCTCGCTTTCTTACGTTGATCAGGTAAAAATTTTAGCCTCGCTCTACCCTGATCAAGGGCTAGGGCCGGCGCTGGATCAACAGCTTAGAAATACGTGCATTGGGAGTGGAGTAAATCTAAGAATATATGGACAAAAATAAATGAGCATTAACACTACAAACACTAACGCATTAATAGTAAAAGATAATATAATAGAAGCCGTAAAGTAAGTTTAGTTACTTCCGTCCTATAATTGCTACAGCAAGAGGTGGCAGGAAGAATATCTTCCGGGTTTCGAGGAGGATAATAATAATTAACTCTGGAAGATGTAACAATACGAAGGCAGTTGGGGTGACAGCACGTAAGTTGTCTCAATCGACCTCTTCATACATAGATTCAAGTGTACCAAAAATTTTTGGGGGAATAAGTAAATTGAAATAATTTATGTGCTACCACCCCAAGTTTTAGTTTCATCGTCGAGGCGAATTGATTTATGAAATCAAGTGATTTATACAAATAAAGATCATTTTGCACCCACAGGAATAATTATTGAAATTCCACTCTTTGCTGCATTGAATTAAAAACTGTATACTTACTGTCGATACAAGGGTGCAGTGGTAACAACAGCTTCATCAACATCAATACCATCCATTTTTTCTAATGATTCTAAAGAATTAGTAAGTTCCTGTTCTTTATCCGTTAATACAGCAATATTTTTCTTCAATTCAATCTAAAAGTGTACGTTGTTTATATAAGTCAGGAAAACCACCAAAAACAAAATAAAAAACCTCTTCTCGCTCTAGCCTCGATATAATTGATTCAATTTTACTTCTTCCTTCTGTTAATTCTTGTTTTGTTCTACGTAAAGTTTGTATTTCAGCTTGGCACTGGTTAACTCGTTCCGAAATTCGTCGTCTCAGTTTATCTTCTATAGCACTTATTAATGAAGCTTTTATATGCTCTTCAGTGATAGTTCCAGTTTGATTCCCTGAAGGAGGATTCTGAAATTTAAAATTTTTGGGAGTAAGTTTTTGGTGGAAACTAAAAAATAAATAAATAAATATTTTACATAATTTGTATTATATCCAGAACCAGAAGGATAATTCTGCATATATGGTGGATAACCGGCACCACCCTCTACGGTTGGCATATTTTGTCCTGCATTTGGTAAATATGGTGGGTAAGATCCGAAATTATTTGCTGATGGATATGGAGGAAAGTTTCCGCCAGTTGGTGGATAGGGTAGAAATGAATTTCCTGGCTGAGGCATGACGGCTAACATACAACAAACAATCAGAATTGTGTATTAGCTCAATAATTAATTTATAGATATATTACCTGATGTTGGATATGGTGATACGTTTTCTTTGGGCTTCGTATAAACTGGTGGCTGTTCTCCAAATGTTACTATCATAACCTGAATAAGTCCAAGTAAATCTGAGTTTTGCTATAAGATAAAAAAACAAAACAAAAATTCGATTTTGAAACTCGATCGCAAGAAAAGGAAAAATGTTTATGTTACCGGTTGCCAGTCATGTAAATATGGCAAATAAATTTTTCCGTTATAATCCACATACTTCGATACTTTAATTTGCATAGAGGCTGTCGGCTTCACAAAGCACATTGGGGCATTGTTTGGATGAGTATCCATTAGCCAAATGCATATGGGAATATGATACGTGTTGCCTAAATAAAAAAGGTATCTTGATATGATATAATGTTTTGTTTAGATCGAAAAATTTATTTAAAAAAAGTTCACTGATAAGGTGCGTATGTTAGTCTCAGTTTCATTGAGGAGCTCCATCAACTAGCAAGTAAAATTTATTAATAAAACGCCTTTTTCTTCAAAGTTTAATTATACTGAAGAAAACGTAATGTCATTGCAAGTATTAGCCAAAGCTAATATCAAGTTTTTACGGGTTGTACTTGTACATACCTTTAAATACGACAGGTATTGTCCCTTGTAAGTTAAATAATTCTTTGACATTCCCATCATTAAATACTGGAAGACAACAAAGGATAAGAGAAAGGTACACAAACTTTCCTAGATATTAAAATTACCAAATTTCTCTAAGCGATAAATAAGGCTTCGGTAACTGCACAAAACATCCATTACATCTTTCTTGGTTGCAGTAATATTATGGTACTAAAACACAAAAAAAATGATAAAGGGTTCAACAAAGGTTACTTATTACTTATTACCTTCGACAGGAGCTTAGTTATATAACCTTCTTCGGCGCCGGGCAACATTTTTAATAGCGCAAATAATTAAAAGTTTCGCCAATATACAAATTTTTTCCAAATGCTCAAGATTTCAAGAATAATAAGAAAATTGACGGATGATTAATTCATTTATTTTAGTTGGTGCAGGTATGTATGTGTAGTTGTAATAAGTAGTCTGACAGAAAACAACGAAATAGGGCTGTAAAAAATTATTTTCACATTTTAAGTTGTCAGGCCTGCAGATGGGGTTTTGTGTATTTCGGTTATTACACTCATTACGGCAGCGGTTTCCACACTGGGGGGCGCTTATAGCTCAAAGGGGGGGGGCGGATGATTTTATCTTTTTGACTTTTTTGGCTCACTTTTTAATTTCTACTTAAATTTTATTGTGTCTTTTTTATTATTCTTCTCTTCTACTGAAATGTCATTCAGTACCATTTTAGCTATGAGTCTATTCACATCGAAAAAGCTCGTTGAAATTGTTTGTAGCGCTTTACATTAAAAACAATCGTTCAATTGTGAAGACTGTACGTGCTTATCGTAAAAAACATGGGAGCAATTCGGCGCCTTCAGACAACACAATTCGTAGTTTGGTGAAGAATTTCTTTGAATACGGGGCTGTAGCGACTCGCCAGCGTTCGCGACACTCTAATGAAGTTGTTGAAGCGGTAATAGGAAGTGTTGACGATCTCAGGAATAAACTTGAGTGGAACGATTCTAAAGAGGACTATGAAGCAAGATCTACATTTTTCCCCATACAAAATGCAACTTACTCAATGATTGTTGCCAACGGACAAGCCGCGTCATTTGTAATATGGAACTGCTGCCGCGAGAATGATCGATGCCGAGCCAGATATTTGGGACAAAATTTTGACCGCGAACAAAGCTCCATTTACACTCTGGCGGAGTCAATAAATAAAACTATCGTATTTGGGGAACAGATAGAATCCACACGTCATTCACGAAAAACCAGTCCATGACGAGAAATTCACTGTTTGGGTCGAAGTGTGCTCAAAAGCCATCATAGGACCATTTTTCTTTAAAATTTTTGAAACCCTTGTAGATGCACTTCTGAAAACGCGAGCAAAAGTTATTACGAACCTTTTTTCAAAAAGACGGCGCACCTTGCCCCACCACAGCCATTACGATAAAGTTCTTACAAAAGTGAAGTTTATGCCAGCAAGCCGAATTCCATTGACGAACTTAAAGGAAACATACGAGGCGAAGTAGATGCTATAACGACCTATAATGGAGCTGCTTTTTGTGTATCGAATGGAGGTAATTTAATCGACATCGTATTCAAAAACTGATTTGAAATAAATGGTAGAGAATATCCTAAATAAATCTTGCCTTGAGAATATCCTAAATAATCTCGACTTGAACTGACATTAACCTTGCCTATTGTAACATAAAGTAGCTCCATTTGATAATATAAATTAATTTAAAATTATTGTGCCGTGAGCGTACACTCATTATATAAATTATTATATTTATCTTATTATTGTTCCGTGGCTTATATACCTCTAACCAGCAAGAAACCTTAAGTGGTTGCTCAGGGAGCACTTTCCAGGGAGATTTCTACAGGCCGCTTATCCCCTGGATGCTGAGTTTAATCATAGGACCGTTTCAAAACGATATATGTATACCTATTAGATGTGTGCCGAGATGGTGCCTTGACTTACTCCAGAGCTTGGCCAGGAAAAGCAGGTTCTCGCTCTGTTCGATCTCCGGGCACTAGGGTATCGAGGGCAATGTGGCTGCAGACAAATCTGCAAGATTGGGGTCTGAGACGTCCAGGGCTCAGAGGTCTTCTGTGGCTTTACATGGTTCACCTCCAAGTCTCTGCTATAGAGGATAGGGGATTGAACCTAGCCTATTTGTAATCAGTCGCAGGTCTTGGGTGGGATATGTGGCTGGCCATGCAGGGCTGCAGTATTACCTTTACATCCTAGGACTGTCTCCAGAGACAGAACGCCGACTCTATATGGAAGGCTTTCATACATGCTCTCTATGAATGTCCTGCTTCAGATGGCTTACAAGAAAAACGAAAGCCACTCCGGAAGACCGACGGTTTTTTCGTTAATGAGGTATGTTCAGTGATCTTTTGTCTGCTGGCCTAAATTGGCCGCGTTGCCCGCCATATGGCTTGTTGTCCCTGTACTTAAAAGAAGCGTTCGATTTATTCATATTATCCATCATTCATCGATGTCATGAATGTAAATTAGACGATCCGACATTTCGTTTCTTACCCTCATACAAAACCCACCATAGTAATTGAATTGTATCATTGATTCCCATTGTCTGTACGGGGAATGATGTTTAGATTGTATTATTAGACGGCGCCAAGGAGTAGGTCTATAGTTACTAATTAGAAGTTTTGCTAATTTCTGCTTGATATTCGAACTATGACATAGCATACAAAATATGAACAAGCGACTTAATTCGAAAGCCTCTAGGTTAAGGCACCCAACTACCATCTCAGAAGTTAATGGTTCGAATACACTCCGAGGTGTGGTCCTTCGCCTTTCCATTTTCCGACCTTAATAACTTTCCTTTTTTATTTTCCCTCTTTACAAAAAATTTCCTAGCCCTTCGCCATCGGTTCGAAACATAATAAGCGAGAAAGCCATATGCTGTTCGATCACCGAAATCAGCGTTCTGTTACGGTGGCATTGGATGTAGTTCTGGTGAAAAAAACTGTATTTCACTTTTCTGCTCTCTTTTCGACGAGAACTTGTTGTACGACATTGCACTCTAAGTTAGAACCGTCGATAGTACAAAGCGACATTATCTCTAAGCTCTAATCTTTGCCATTAAAAATTTAGGTTCCATGTGGTATTTGTAAATATATGTATCTTCGTACAAGTTTAAACACTCAAACAAAAACAATATATTAAAAAATTAATTGTTTATAAAACAAGATAATATCAGGTACAATATGGTGATCTATTTCTAGCGTAAAAACAATAACCCGTTTACAAGAGCTGTGAATACCTAGATGCAGAAAATACTTTCACTTGCAAAAGTCCCGGATTCAATTCATCCCATCTGGAAAAAATAAATATATTAAATCATAAAATTGTATTACATTAAAAAATACTTCAAGCATCTTTCCTTTAACCTTTCTTGAACAGTGTTTTTTATTTTGCATACTCCACCCGCACTGTGCAAACCCCTTCCAGTAATAATAAAGATATACTTGTAGATTCTGCACAACTTCCTTAGTATTTTAATGTGTTGATCAATAAAGAAATCTAGATATTCTATAGCCACAATTACAGGTAAGTAATGTAAGTCTATAATATCAGGATTATTTTGCGTTATATTGTAGCCTTGCATAATGCAATTTTCAGCTTTATTTTGTATACTAGTGTGTCCATTGACTTTCGGAGCTATAATAACAAATGGATGTGTTTAATAATAAAAAGAACCTTTCATTTGAGTCTGCTGAACTCTTAATCTTATCTCCGGATGATTTAGATATAGCCATATCTGACGCTGATTTCATAGCAATCAATCAGGCTTTTGAGAAAACATTTTCTTAGATAAATTAATTAAAAAAAAAATTAGCAATTATCCGCATTTTTCATAATACATCATCATCAATAGCTTCACAGCCTGTTATTGGCCTTGGCTTCTTGCAATATCGCCCTCCAGAACTGTCGCTAGGGCGCTACAGCCCAAATCGAGCCTTGGGTTTTTCTAGAGCATTTGTCCAAGTTTAGCGATCCCTTGCAGCATGTCTCCAGTTTCGGATGTTGAGTATTGCCTCTGTGTCAGCCGTCACCGACTCTATCCATATACTCCTGGGTCTGTACTGTACTGGTCTATTTCCCGAAATTTTTGATATCATAAGTCCTTTTGAGATACGATTGTCTTCCATCCTGATTACGTGGCCGGCTAGTCTCAGTCTTTTAATCTTTATTAAAGATGAGAGTTGTGAGTCGTTTGCTGCCAAGAAGCAAGATCTTTCCACGATGTTCACGTCATCCACATATCCAAGTAGTTGGGCTGCGTCACTATAGATACATTTCTCTGTACTGACGCTTTCCTTATCACTCATTCTAGGGCCAGGTTGAAAAGCATGGGGGCTAGTCCATCTCTTTGTCTAAGACCTTGTCGCACTTCGAACTCTTCTGTTACTGCATTTTGGATCTTTACTTTCGCCCCTGGGCTATTCGTTGCGCATTTCATCAGTTATACCAGCTTTGAGGTGAGGTGACGACGACGACCTCCACGAATGCGTGGCATGTTCATCACGCTGGTTCACCTTGACCAATGCGTTCTCGAACGTAGCAGACAGTCGTCCTCCCAACCTCGTTCCTCTCCCTGTCCTCTGGGTCGTTTCAAGGTGTAATGCGAACCGTGCCGATGATCAATTTGGCTGAGGACCCAATAAAAATAGATCAGTCGTGAACGGTGTGCTCGGAATACCTGGCGATCTCCGATTCTAATTAGCCTTACTCGGGTACTGCGGATCTCTGCCCGGGTGGACCTCGTTTCTCCGCTACTCGTAGCAGTAATCATTTAGTATGTATAAACAACAAAAACAAAAAACAAAAAAGGGGCCCGGTTTCCCTAAAAACCAAAACCCGAAAGGACCACAAATCCCGCGGAAAAAAGGGTTACCGTACCCCCGAGCCCATCTAAACCCAGGGAAGCCACAACCTCTCTCCTTCGAAAAAAGGCTTCAGAAGCAACCACTTATAATACTGCTTCTCCTCGTGCCAATATCGCTGCCCAGCGTACACATGCAGGCGCGGCCGCTGCGGGGGGATCAAGGGAGCAAATGGTCTGCAGAAGGGCCAAGGACCTTACAAGACCATACCCGGCAGAGGCAGGTCACCAAGAACGCCGCCTGGCTAGCCGAGTCCTTCGTCGTTTTGCCCAAGAGGACCAAGTGTCGAAGGAAGATTTTACCAAAATCCAAGACATCCAAGATGACATTGCTTGGGCTAAGCTGGTCATTCCAAATTTCACCCTATAGCTGTCCAGAGATAAACAAACCTCTAAACACCCGCGATCTGTGGAGGAACCAAGCACCCACAGTTTAATTTAAAAAAAGTCGAAGACACACGGAACTAAAGCGAAATCCTTCGCACAAGTTCAAAGGTTCGCAAAGTAATCGGCGTCTTAGACGAGAACGGGAAGATCCCTAAGTATGACGGTGGGTGCAAGTCGCCCTCACTAAAGTTGCCATGGAGGTCTTGAGGGATAACCTAGGACCTCCCCCTTCATTAAGTACACCAACACCAGATCAGCAGAGCTGTACAAGCAGTAAAGCTGGTGACATTCCGTCAAGCTCGAGGGCCAGAGCATGGCTCCCAGTGGCTCCATCGGAGCGAGAAGAAATCTTAGCGATGCTAAAAACCTTCAACCCCCAGCTTAAAACCGATAACTGGTAGGTTATTTAAATGGAGCAAACAAACAGGGTACATGGCTATTCTGCTCCTAAATAAAGAGTACCTAGAGCAACTAGCAAAAGACAAACACACCGTGAACTATAGCTTCGAGAAGATAGAAGGTCTATAAAACTGATACAGAGGCCATAGTAAGTCGGGCGGCCTGCACCAAGGCCTCAGCCGAGGAGGCCGAAGACTAGATTACCGAAGAAGAAGCTGGCGTATCGACATACTTCTAGCTTGCCTGGCATCATGTTGCCTTAGTCCAAGAGCCATGCATCGCTGGTGCCAGGATCTTAGGGATGCTCAAATTCAATCTATTTTACACCAAAGGCAAGGGAAAACCCAGAACAGGTATTCTGGTCAAAAACGATATTAACACCTTTCTTCTCCCTCAATTTAGTGACGGAGATTTTACGGTAGTCGACCTAGAATTAAAAGAGCAAAAACTCATGTTGGCTTCTTTTTATCTAGCCCACGAAGATAAGGGCCCTTTACCTCCGATGACCTTCCAGGACCTGGTAAGATACACCGATGCTAGCACAATCCTAACGAGCACATTTTACCTGCTACTGCGCATGCGTTAAAAATTTTAATTCCACCGGGCACATTTTGCATAGTGTGACCAGACGTCCTCTTTTAAGAGGACATGTCCTCTTTTGAAGCAAAAAAAATGTGTCCGGTATCTTTTTTCAAAATAATGGTTCTTGTCCTCTTTTTGGCCATTGTGCATTGGCCTTTTTTAAAATTCCCTTAAATAATGCAAACGTGGAAAGAATTTTTTCCGTAATAGTAAGCCAATGGACTGATGAGAGAAACAGGTTGTCCGTAGAAACTATTAAAAGTATTATTTCATGCAAGTTTAATTTTAAAGAATACTCATGTTCGCAATTTTATAATTATCTATTAAGCCTAGTACGGTGTTCGGGCAAAATTTTGCCTCGTTATTTTTACCATTTTAAAGGCAAAATTTTGCCCAAGTGTAGAGTGGTGGAGGATAGTGGAAAGTGTCAAAATAAAGCAACATGGCGAGGACGAAAAAAATAATAATATACTATAATTTTTAACTGTCCGACTACTAGGACCATACGCCAACTGTAGACACTGAAGTGCATTTGTATCACAAAGCTTTTTGCCAACAAAAAATGACCAGATAATTTCTGGTGGCAAAAATTTGACAAATAAAAGTCTCCACAATAAGAAACTCCCTCTATTAGAAAATCTTGAAAGTATGATTATTGTGGCAAATTTTTGCCCGAACAGAGTACTGCTTTGCGCTGTCAAAATTTTGCCGTGCTGAAAGCAAAATTTTGCCAGGTTTTTTTACATGCATTTTAAAGGGAAGGCAAAATTTTGCCCGAACACCGTACTAGGCTTTAACAAAACCAAATATTTTAAGAAATATTTCTTCAAATGAAAAATACTAGTAATTTTGATAATTATTTGAACTTATGAATTTATTTTTTGTTAAGTTTGTTATTTATTTTATATTTTTGTTTCGTTAATTATTCTATAATTAATCTATAATATAAAAATAAGTCGGGTTTTCCTTCCTGACGCTGTAATTCCAGAACGCACGATCCGATTTCCACGGTTTTGCATTCGTTGGAAAGGTCTCGGGCTAAGTTAGGTTTATAGCAAAAAAATTTCAACAGAAAAGCAGGTGTTTGGTCTATAGCAGCCATCTCAAGATGGTGGATTACCATTTTCTTCACAACACCTTGGAGATGGGTATCAAATGAGAGAGTATGATAAGTAGAACACATAAGCAATATAGTATACTCAATATATCGTTTGGTCCATGGCGGTCATCTCAAGAGGGCGGATTACCATTTTCTTCACAACCCCTTCGAGATGTGTATCAAATGAAAGATTATGATAAGTAGAACACCATAGGCAATATAGTATACTCAATATATGATTTGGTCCATGGCGGTCATCTCCCAAAATCAATTTTCCCAGATTTGTTCTTTTTTCACTATAGCTTTTTCCTATCGCAGACTGTGTCCCCATAATCTTATTTTATTGAAAGGCGTTGCAACGCACGCGGGTTTTTGCTAGTAATTTATATTTTTTTCGTCATATTTTTTTACTTTTATTTTGTTAATGAACTGTATTTTTTTTTGTTTGATTTATAGTATGTATTACATAAATTAAGATACATAATCCAAAATGATATTTTTTTGTACATATTTCGTCATTTTTTTCTGAATTCCTTTTGGGTCCTCTTTTTCGCAACACAAAATCTGGTCACCCTAATTTTGCATTGTCCTGCGACGAGTAGCCGAAGTAGCCTGCTCAGAACCCCTGTCACCCAAGGCATCATAAAGCCTGAAACAGAATCAATGCAGTGCAGTATACTGCACTGCCTGTCAAAGTTTGGTTTTGTGCTTTTCTATTACTCGGCACACAATTGCATTTAGCGCAGTAAGCAGCGGAATACTGCACTGCAGGTTTAGGCTAAATTCTAAATTTGCTCTGCAGTGTGAGGTTAGAATATTAAACTTCAAATTTTCATAACGGTGGTAGTGTGCCAGTAAAAACAAATTATTTCTATAAACTGTTAAAGCCGCCAATAACAAAATATTTCTTAAATTTCTCCGCACCATGTTTTCGAAAATAACAACAAATTTAACGTTTGACTTGATTTGACAAACACTGCATTGCGTTTATTTCGTTATAAGACGCAGTGCCGTAATTTTTGACAAGCAGTAAAAAACACTGCATACTGCACACTGCGTTGATTCTGTTTCAGGCTTAAATCTTAATAAAGTAATCTGTGCAATTCGAGGCTATCCGGCGGGGTGTTAAGTATATTGTTAGTGTTTAGTCGGATCATATCTTGAAACTCGTTTAGAAAATTTTGCCAAGAACACTGGCAGATCATATACCTCAGAAAGGCCCGGGCAACATTCCCCAGGCATTCGGTATAGGTGTGGTATGTGTGTGTTCTTACCGTGCCGGATCATACAGACACCTCGACATGGTATAAGACCGGAGAATGTGACCAATCCGGAACGATCCTGGTGAAAGACTGATTTTGGCCTGGACAAACTGTTTATTTTATAGCTAGAAAGCTCGTCGGGGTAGGAAGCTGTAAAGCTTCGAAGTGGAGCTTTCAAAGGAGAATCGCCTAGCCTGCTGCTGCTTATTTTTCTAAAGCTTTGTTAAGAGGGGGCCTGTTTAGACGGTTCGTTTCCAGGAGCATTCGTCACGAGCTTTGTGGATGAGGGGAGAAGTGGGGTGGCACCTCTCACCATCTCCACTTCCCCTTCATCTTCAAAGCTCATGAGGAATGTTCCTGGGAGCCCCAAGTATTATTAGTAACGCATCGTGGTTCGTTACAGCACAATCATTGACGAACCATAAATTTCTTCTTTCAATGGGTTCGTATCATAGAACGTTTGATGCTGATTTTTTGATTAGGGTTTTCAAGTTATTCCATTTAACTTCTATCCATCGTATTCGACTTTGTCATTATTTGCATTCTATATATTTTTTCTAAATATGGTTCCTCTTTTAGCAACTTCACATTAAATATTCTTTCACTGCAGTTTCCTTTACTGTCGATATTCTGCTTCTGATTCTTGTCCCAACCATATAATGATGAGACTCGATGTTTCCACCTCGATACGATCTGAAATCTAATACTACTCGTATTCAGAATACGGATTAGCTTTTTACATGAAACGCTAAAACATAATGCCCTTCGACTTACAAATAAAACACAATATTTTTTTTAAAAATATTTTATTAAAAAAACAATATGATATCTGGTACAATACTGTGATCCATTACCAGTATAAAAAAATAATAACTTTTACACATTTACAAGTTTTGCGAATATCTAGATGCAGAAAATATTTTTACCTTTAAAAGTCCCGGATTTACTTCACTCCACCTGCAATAGAGATAAATCAATTAAAGCAAAACAAAATAAAATATTATAACAAAAAAAAAATTACTTCAAACATCTTTCCTTTAATCTTCCTTTAACATTATTCTTGATCGTGGATACCCCACCAGCGCTATGCAAACCTCTACCAGTAATAATAAATATATATTTGTAACTTCTGCAAAGGTTCTTAAGTTTTGTAATGTGTTTATCTACAAATAAATCTAGACATTCTATAGCTTCCATTACATGTAAGTAATGTAAATCAATAATATCTGGATTATTTTGCGTTAAATCATGAACTTCCATAATGCAATTAGCCGCTTTATGATTGTATATATCTATTTTATCTTTATGAAGATTTGCAATTTGCGAATAGTAAACAGCGACTTCTGTACTACCCTTTTGTATTGCTTCTTTTGCCTTTAAATAGCATTCAGCTTTAAGTTGACTATGATGGACAGCCATATTTCGGCATTCTTCAAATTCTCTTAAGGCAATCCTTTTACTTTCATCTGGTGGTAAACTTTTCTTTTCGCTTATAATGCCAGTGTCTGAACGACTAGGTAGTTCTCTTTTTTGATCCATTCCCAAAATTTTCTGGAAAAAAGACAAATATAGTTTTACATTTGATTATAATATTATAAACAATTTACAAACCTTTGCACATTCCGATCTAGCCTTTTCAAACAATTCAATCTCTTTTGATACTAAACTCTGATCAAAATCACTTTTCATGGAATGTTTTAAAACTTCGACAGTATCGGCAAAGTTATGCTTGTGCGCAATTAAAATTTCCAATAATGTATCTCTATCTACATTAGGAAAAATTTCAAACAGCTTTAATTGAGTCAAGTAAGAGGCTAAATCCTTCGGTGCCGATGAATTCTTCCAATCCTCTTGATCGGCATTGTAAATTCGCCAAGCCAGCGCCATATCTACAACTTCGCTATAATCTGTAGATGTTTTAGAATATTTAGCAAAACTGTTTGAATCTTGCAGCAAACGGGCGAAATTTTGATCCTCTTTCATTGTAGTCTGTTTATGTTCCTCAATTTGATTATAAACAGATTCCATCCAAAGCGCATAGAGCTGTTTTGCTAAGGTTTTAGGCATGAAAATATTTGTTTTAAGCTCAACAACCGAATGCTTCGTTTCAGTTTCTACACCAAAAGTCGCTTCTAGCTGGCCAATTAAATCTTTACCGAGATTTATTTCTAACATTTCATCTTCTTCAACGTCTGACGAATCATCTTCAGACTCAATCATTTTGTTTTCCTCCTTCTCTTCAATATTTAGCGCTTCATTCTCCTTTGGAATTTCAATATCTTCAGATTCCAATCGGTCTGATGATAATTTACTCTCACTCTCCACGCCATGACGTAAATCTCGTATCTTTTTGGTATGACTAGAATAATACTCGTCTCCTAATATAAACAGCTTTTCTGTGGCACGTTTTATATCTAGTTGTGAAGTCGGCAATTTATCCTTCTTGTTTTTCAGCCGTGGCAGCTTAAAGTTTTCCTTAAACATATTTGTATTATGTTCAACATTAACAGACGGCACAGGTTCGGCAGGTTGATTATCATCACAATTGCACTTAAAGTATTCTGCTTTATTACATCCAGATGCTTCTTCATTGTCTACACAAGAATCGTCTTTCAGTAGTATATCTATTGCCCAATCAGCATCACCGTTGCATTTTTCATACAAGTCCCATAACGCATCCGGATACTTATTTGGATAAATTTGCCGCATCATTAGGAATGATTTACTTTCGTTTTTACATCCCAATCTGTGACGCGTTAACTTTGCGTCTGTTTGCATCTTTTCAGGCAGTTCCGTTGATACTTTTGCCTCTGACTGATCTTGTAATATCGAACAAATATTATCTTCCGGTTTTTGATCATCGGTCTTCATTCTCGGACTTCTCTGCGATAATGCGACATTATGGAACTGCTTCAATGCTGAAGTTTTTGCTGCATTCCAAAAATCCGAACTTTCTTCGTCATACGACTTCCAATCTGGACAATCCGTACTTATGGTATTACTCGTTGAACATAAAATATCATCAGAATCATATGAAACATCATAGTTTCGATTTCTTTTCTTCGGGACTGCTCTTGGTGGTTTTGGGGTTTCTACTGGTTCGTCCTTAGTTTCATTACTACAACTTGCGGTATTTGAAGTCCAATTTGACGATCTTGATAGTTCGGCATGTACATTTCCTTGTTGATTTTCATCTTTTACTGCTTCAACAGGATTTTGTTCATTATCACACATATCAAGTCTTGTGTCTTCACAAACTATATTTATAGGTAATGGAGGGTGATGACGCAATTGTGGAATTGCTGATGTATATTTATCTTTAACTACCTGAAATATAAATTATATCAATTAAGTTAGTGCATAGTGTAAACAAAATGTGGTTTATGTATATAGGATTACTTCGTACTAATGATTGCATGTTAGAAGTTAATGCTACTTGAACTGCCATAAAGTATCAATGTCTGATAGCAAACTTTAGCAAAAAAAATTAGTAGAGAGGAATAAGAATGCCTAAGGCAACGATACATAAAAATTTAAGAAATCAGAAGACGAATAGCAATGGCTAATAACTGATACTTTGGTCTACGCAAGCACCTGATGTCGAGAATTAAACACTAACAAGGCCTGTCTTATTATATGGTTCGGAACTGTGCACTTTGAAGCAATGGTAGGAAGATTCGAAAGAAAAATCCTTCCTATAGCTACATAGTTAGTTTGAAGGATAGAGGATAGTATAGAGCGGGGCTGTGTTGGTGCTCGAAAAGATGTCGATGAACTTTACGATGACTTTGAACTCTAGGATGCTGTTTGTTTATGCTCTTTCAATCCCTCATGGCACAGGGCGGAAACAATTGCCATCCAGCGGACTCTGTTTTTGCGGGAAAGCTCTTAGCAAAGCCCACTGTATGCCGCCAGTTCTACTATCTAGAGCGCCGACAAGGATTTCATTTATTACTATAAGAAATAGTAATGGCGAATGTAGGCATCCTTGTCGTACTCCTGAACTCACCTCAAAGCTGTCGGATAATTTTCCATTGTGGATAACTCTGCATTAGAATTTGTTATATAGGGCTTTTATCAATTCTATTATTTTATCAGGCAGTCCACGTATGCAGCCCTTCATCCGCACTCTTAACGGCATGCCTTTTAGTAGAGTGCTTTCCAGAGAGCTGTTTAGTTTGCGAGCTCGTTTATCTGTTACGTTTAATATCGCCGGACGCTTCTTTTTACCTACCTACCAGTGTAACTGGGAGTATTCCCGTTCAAGTTAATGACGATTATCCGGGTCGCCTGTAGAGTTCCCGTTATTTTTTAAGGCCCTACTGCGTTCTATTTTTTGCCAGGTTGTCCGAGATCCAATGTTGCTGGTTTCTTTGGACATACCAACTATGTAAAAAAATCTTGGAAGTTAATTTTGACCCACTTCCCGGTTTCCGATTAAGCTGAAATTTTTCCCATATGTAGAGTTCGCGTGACAATGCAACTAACCATTTTGTAAAAACATCAAGATGGCGGTTCCAAGATGGCGGTCTAAATTTGCAATTGTGTTCCCCGACACCCGACATAGGTATCAAATGAAAGGGTGTGAAAAGTACAACACTTAGCTGTGTGGCGTCATACCCGTCATACGCGCTTTGTAAAGTAAACGAAAATCCGCCATTTTATGTTATGTTTTCAATTTAGAATGACGCCACACAGCTCATAGTGAAGGGTATTATTATTATTATTATTTCATGTACACAAGGTAGAATCTTATAACTAGTACATTTATTAATACATTGGTAGGATAGGAGAATATGAAAGAGTAATAGAAAAAAAATACGTAATTAATAATACATATAATTAAAAAAGTAAAATAGAGAGAAAGTTTAAATGAAAGAAATTTTATAAAAGAAAACTTGTATTTGCGTTTTATACAACCATGTTAGAGATATGATGGAAAAGATGCTTCTTGAAAATGCCCGCTGAATCATTGCGCTGGAGATCAATTGCAAGAGAATTCCAAAGCAAAGTTGCGAAGACAAAGAAAGAACGTTGTCCAATCAAGGTACGGAATTGTGGAATAATTAAATTATTGTTTTTTTTGGCAGATTGTGAGGGTACTACAAACTGATTAAGGTAAGCAGATTTGCGGTGGTACAGAATATCATGGAATAGACGCATAAGTCTGTACTCCCGATAGTCTCTGAAAGAGCAACCCAGGATCGAATTAGAGTAGGGAGATATATGATCATATCGCCGAAGCTTATGGACAAAACGTACGCAATCTTTAAAGGCAAGAAACGTACGCAATCTTTAAAGACGGGCGCAGGAAGAGTCGAGAGAAGTGAAAATAGACAGGTCGTGGTCTAATGATGAAAAATAGTAAGGTTTTCATTACGCTCATACGCAGAGACCTAGTCAGCAAACTACAGTAAAACCGGAATTTCGAGAGCTGATCATAGGTTTTCTGAACAATGAAGCTAATGTGATCACAACATGTTAAGTTGCTATTCAAGACTACACCAAGATTTTTTAGTTTATCAACGCGGGCGAAGGGAACCCTATTTAAAGCAATATCAGATACATTAGGACAGCTAAAGGCGGAATGAGAGGGAAGCATTAATTGGGATTTACAAGGATTAAGTAGCAGATGGTTCAATCCCGACCAAGAGGAAACACGCTGCAGATCTGCGTTAAGTTTCTCTAAACTGCTGAGGAATTGATCTTTGAGGAAGAGATGTGAATCTTGGAATCTTTCGACTACAAAAGGAAGATCATTAATGAAAATCCCGAATAAAAGCGGGCCAAAAATAGAGCCTTGGGGTACACCAGTGTAAAGAGCAGAAACTGAGGAAGAATTGTCACCGAGCAGAATTTCTGAGAACGGGTGGCAGGGGATGGGCATTTAGGAATAGGTGTGATTAAAGTAAGTTTTCACGACGAAGGAAACTTAGAAACAGTGAAGCATATGCTAAAAATGTGAGTCAGGACCGGCAAAAGACAATGTATCAAGGGAATCGACACAGCGAAAGCCATGAGGGGATGTGGAGGGGAGAGTATTAATCTCGGCAGTGGTGTGGTTTCCAATGAAATGTTGATTGAGGCTTTCTGGACAAAGATTATGAGGCGCAGTGATATTTTTAGAATGCACGTCTAAGGGGCGTAAGTTATTCCACACAGTTTTGACTGGAAGCGAAGAATCAAGCTCACGAACATAATAACTTCTCTTAGCCCTCTCCTTAAATTTTGAAGCGATAATGTTCCGGATACGCTTGAAAGAACGAATGGCAGTAGAACTTTTAACTTTTTTGGACCAGCGATAAAGAAATTGCCGTTCAGCAATAAGCGATTTTATTTCCGCAGAAAACCAGGGCTGCGAAGAATTATTTTGATCCATATGTAATTAAATTCAGAAGATGGACTATTGCACACCTTCTAGAAAACTACATCATTCCTAACATACATGGCGACACCCCTATGGTCGGAGAAACTGTGCACTAAGCTAAACCCAGTCACCTGAAATCGATCACGACCGCACTTACTGCAGGCTCAGGTCTGACCAGACTACTTCTTGTTGTCCGTCAGTTCGTTTGGGGTATTGTTATTGTATTGTCTTTATTTTTCTTAATTTGATTTATGAATTTGAAATTTTATCGAATTTCAACTATGGCAAAGATGTTATTTTGGATTTTATTGTTAGTTACTTTATAGCAAACTTAAAACAAGAATTTTAATAGTAACTTACCTTTAAAAGCTCCTCAACCGAAATATGTTCAAAATTTTGTAACATTCTGACAATTTTCTCTTTAGGCACGCCATGTGTATTCTTATATGCTAATTTACTAGCAGAATTTGACCATGCATTGTTTGGCTGCAATATTTGTATAACATATCCATATCGTATCGCTGCTTTTGCATACGGGAACATCTCCCATACTTTAATATTAGTATTATCAACAATTATCGGACTCCATCCTTCAGCAGCTCTTTTACGCACCCGCTTTTGATTATATTCATGGGCATCTTGCAGTCTATCATGATTATACACATATTGATCATGTACATTATAAAAATAATCATCAGCACTAAATATGTGATTCCTATAATCACCTTGAACTGTCCTATTTATAATATATCTCGCTAGATATGATTTTCCACAACCTGGTACACCGCGCATTAAAATCATTATTTTATGACCAGCTATTATATTATCTAAAATACTTCCTAATTCTTCTGTATCTACAGCTTCGCGTTTCCTAGAATTTGATAATTTTGGCTTAAAAACGAATTCCTTAAAACCTTGCTTTAAAATATTTGTAAAATCAACTGTGGGTTTATTAGGCACACAATTCAAGTCTTCAGCAGTTGTAGGAAGATTTGTACTTTTCGGTATTGCACCCTGCAATGCCTTCGTTTCGCTATATTCTTCTGCTTCACATTTTGTGGAATCTTCTTCGGTAATACGAGTATCGAGATCCATATCGACAACATCGCAGTTTGTATTATCATTTTGTTGGAATCGTATTTGTTGTATAGTTCCATCATTTTGTTTGTTATCAAGATCAACGGTGTTAGTAGGTTCTGTAACCTTCGAATCATCAGTCTTTTTGCAGTGTTCGTTATTGCGTTCAGCATGCTTTATTAGTTGTTCAATACATGTATTCACTGGAAGAGAAGATATATGATTAACATTTCGATATTTAGAATGACTTTATTTTACCCTGCCAGTTATTTAAAATGCATATATGCCCAATGATATCCGAGGAGGCTACATCACCAAACATATCTGTCAGAAGGGCAAATACGGAATCTTGTTGACTCTGTGCTACGTCAGAATGCTGCTGATTCCTTTCATTGTCAAAACTATAATGTGAATCTGTTTGTTCCTTGACCATTTTCTATAGCACTTGTCATTAGCCGTTTTCTAAAATAATTTATTAACAATTATTCCTTATTATTATTATTAAACAATAGCGCCCATGTGTTGGAAAATGGTAAATCCGCGGCAAACGTCAAATTAAAAGTGCATCGTCGCATTTCGTGCTTAACGACCTTGGGAGAAATTTCGGAAAAATTGAAGTGTGCGTTTAATGGTTAAAATAAAGTTTTCATATAAAAATTTCGGTTTGTAATATTCTAAATCAGGGGTGGGCAACCCAAATGGTATCGCGGGTCACTTTGAAAATGTATTATGATTCCGCGTGCAAGGGTGATTCAAATTTAATTTAATATAATTTAGGAAGAGAGTTTCAAAATTTTGCTGCGAAAACAAAGTAAGAACGATGACCAATTAACGTGCAGAAACGCGAAATAATTAAATTTCTGTTTTATATGAAAAAACCAAGCTTAGGAGTAACCCTTTATTCTACCAGTCCGTCATGTCGTTCAGTTCATGGTGCAATGTCTAGTAGTAAGCTTGGATTGAAGAATAGAGGAGAATAGAAAAGGTTAGGGGGGTCTGGAGGGTGAAGAAGAAAATGGTTTTTGGGGCGCCTGCCCAGATATACGAGCTGTATTTAAAGCGCGGCCGAATGTAGGATTTGTTACCCCTAGGATGTTGAGAGTTGAGTCAGCCGTTAGATTCTCTTTATCCCCTGAGATAGAAGGAAAGTCGGTACAATTTTTGTTGGAGATCAGGCAGTACTTCGTTTCGTGGCATTGAATTCGACACGATTCATTTCGCCCCAATGAAGAATCGATTCGATATCCCGGTTGATCGAAGTGGACATCAGTTGACGGTGGTAAAGACAAGGTCTGGCACGTGCTTGTCTTATATTGTCGAAGGAGTAAGAGAAATGCAAAGTGCTGTCATCAGCGAAGCACTGAAGTGGGTTGGAGGGAACTAAGAGCAGTTCATTAATGAAGATTAGAAAAAGTGCGGGTGAGAGAATTGACCCCTGGCGAGCTCCGGCCGAAATGGCGTGGGGGTTGGATTCGACGCCGGTTGGAGAGGTGAGAAAGGGCTTGAGGGAACACGTGCTACTTTAGGCACTAACCTCTGCCCCTCAAACCAAGCAAGCTTTCAGAAAACTTTTTGTTTCGTGTTTCATCGTGTAGATTGGGCATAAGGGCTGCATGTGGCCCGCGGGTTGGTCACCCCAGTTTTAAATGATAAATCTTTTTCGGGCTGCTTTAGATATAGTAGATATGATTGTTAAATGGCGCATAATGACCACTGTAGATATTACACTCTAATAAAATTTATTTAAAAAGAATTTAACTAGAATATTCACTGATTAACTTGTTTGCTCCATCGGATAAATGAATTTATTTTGTGTGCAAAAAGAGACATGCGCCGGATACAAATTTGATATATAATTTAATATCCCAAAGCTTCTAGTAAAAATATTACAATTAATAAAAAATAAAATTTAAATGAAATTTATCTCCGAATTCGGGGTTAACATCTTACATAAAACGCACATAAAATGTACAGTATTGAAAGAAATTTTTAGTTTGATTTGTTTGCTGTCGCTCAGAAAGCAGGAATTTGGCATTTGATTAGACGGGGATATAAAAACAGAATAATCAGTAAATTTGGCTTTTCTTTCCAATTAGAAACGTTAATATTAACTAAATTATAGTAAAGGTTAAATATTTGAGTTTAAGTAAATCCTAAATTTGGTGTTTTTTTATGGTAAGAGGCACTTCAAAGAAGTTTGGTCTTCATCACCTCCCTTTGCTATGCGCGATTGCTGTTTCTGCATTATTATATTATAATATTTTGAAATTATTTATTTAATATCACCGAGGTTTGCTTTAAAAGTGACGATGATTTATATAAATATTTAAAGATATGATTAAATATATTAGATTGTGAAGACCACAAGTCAGAAAGTCCTTTTCGCCTAACCTCAAAATAACATCTGTTTATTTGATTCTGGATTTTTTTTTGCAATTTAAGTTATTTATTTCATTCTTGGATTTATTAAAAAATAAAGTGATTCTTAGAATTATAATTTTGTTGTAATTCTAGAGCTTCGATGAAACAAGTGATGTAATTATTCTGCGGAGAAGAGTGTAATTGTAGATCTATAAATTAAGTAGAGAGCCAAATACGCGATTATTAAAACTTCTAATACCTCTGCCATGCCCCGAGGTAAAAGGCGTTCTAATATGGAAATGGGTCCTGCTGAAGAAGATAGGCATACCTCAAAACGTCAACGGAATAATTATTCAAGGTAAGTTTTGTTTCTTTTCATTTTATTTAAGTGTATTTAAATTGCAAATATTTGTTACTAATAACTAAATAGAAAGATGTAGCTAGAGTCCGGACTAAAGTCCTTGCGTCTTTAACCAACTATTGTTCTTCTTTGCATGACTTAAAAATTATGAGAGTTAGGGTTGCATTTGCACTTTGGATTTAACAAGATTTTTTTCACATGAAGCCTATCCTAATTTGCTTAGTAACATTACCAAATTCGATATCGGATTCTACAAATGTGCTCATTCTACTATAAATAGCTGAGTCAACAGGCATCTTAGATAGAAATTAATTTCACAAGTAAAACTCGCAATGGAGTCCCTATCGAGACTTATGTCTAAAATTATTGCGTATTAATAAAAGATCGTGGAGGCTGTCATACTGTGGATAGAAAATTAAAAAGAAAAACAATAGGATAAGCAACCAGTTATTTATCCGTCTCCATAAATTTATCTTAGTGTAATCATATGAATATCAAACAAGAGGAATTAGAAAGGCTAAAACGCTATTTCGACGTAAAGCAGGAAAAATCAAACTTGTTGTTGTTGATGGTTTTACTAGTAACACTAGTGAACCCTAAAGGGTTGACTTTCAGGTCCTAGGCCTTTCAGCCCTAAGACCACGATACATGGTAAGTATGTCGTCATACTGTCAGTGATAAACTATAAGTTAGGATTGATAATTAGACAGAAGGTCTGAACTTAGATCTAATAACATCGGTGTGATCAGGAAGGTGTTTCCTATACTGGGATAGATGATAATTTGTTGTTAAATCACTTACGTTAACAGTGGAATGGAACGGTGAGTCCTTCTTATATTATGGCAGAAACGAAACTGAAAGCCGTAGGAATGGCGTTGGCGTAATACTCACCAAAGAAGCCAGGTCCAGCCTCATTATCTGACCACCTGTTTCTAAGAGGACTATTACCGTGCGCCTGCGTACCAGGCTAAGAAATACTACGCTAGCCCAATGCTACCCCCCAACTAAAAACGCAGACGACGACATCAAAGAAGAATTCTATATGCGGCTGAATGAGGTTTTTCGCTCTATTGTCTATTCCATGGGGAGACATCATTGTTTTAATGGGTGACCTAAACGTACAGATCGGATATCTATTTGCTGGCCCCTTTGAATAGAGAAGATAAGGAACCGAAAATAGCGTACATGTACACGGATTGGAGGGAAGCACTTGAGATCAAGAAATTTTCTCCCTAATTCTCCCCTTCCACTTTAACCACAACAACAAAATACATTGACTTTAACCACAAAAACAAAATACATTGTCTAACCCGGACATAGGCGTAGTGAAATTTGTTCAGGTTTTGCGAAGGGTCTGCTTCAAACATTTAGCCAAGTGAAGCGTTCTCACCGACATGGTTGCTGAGAAACGATATCCCTCCCGGTTTTTGAATAAATATAACACAGCCACTGTCCGGGTTAGACACAAAGACCCTGTTTAGATGTTGCGCTTTGTCGCGCGCTTTGAGTCGCCTCAAAGCGCACATTTGTTTAGACGATTCGCTTTGAGCCCAGTCGCTTCCTTTACAGCTGGAACAAATGGAATAAAAACAATTTGCATAATTTGCTATCTACGAAGTATTGGCGTGTTTTTATAAAGTGTGATAACAATTTTTGCGATATCCAGAGTATTTCCGTTTTTTAAAATAAGAAAAGTGATATGGTGTTTTTGTAAATTGCCAAAATAACGTTTCTTAAAAGTTTTCTCGCACGTGTTTTCACTTAGAAGGCTGAAACGAAAGTGAAATGGAACACGAAGATGGAACAAAATGAAATTAAAACGCCAAAAAGCGCAAGTGAATCCCTTTCTGATCAAGACTCACTTCCCACCGCCCCGAAACCTCCCCGCGCCCACAAATTTCGTGAGGCACTTGCGCTGAAGCGCACCGTCTAAACAGGGTCAAATACGTAAAGAATTCTATGCATTAGTGTTGCCAAAATGCTTCCCCGTGTTTAATAAATTGCACTTCCTCGTCTTCTCTATTCAAAGGCTGGCCCACAGTCACCAGGACCTCAAAAACATGTTAAACAATTTGGCAACAGAAAGTAGTCTAGCAGGCTTAAGGTTAAATCCGAAGAAAACCAAAGAGATGCGGATAAATGCAAATATCATTGAATAGACAGCGCTGAATAACCGTGATGTGGAACTGGTTGATAAAGTCTGCTACCTCGGTAGTATAATTACCGCAAATGGCGGGGCAGAAGAAAATGTCAGTTTGAACAAATAAAGCACGAAGCACTTATGCATGCCTGTTTCGCATATGGAGATCAACACAGATCTTAACTAACACCACATTGCGGCTATTCAACTCCAACGTTAAGACACTACTTTTGTACGGTTGCGAAACATGGAAAGTCACCCAACAACGTGGAGGAGAACCCTATTAGCAGAGGCCGCAACAACTGGGAGATCCCAGAATAAGGGAAGCAATGCGCAAGGCGAACGATAAAAGTAAAAATTTCGAAGGCTTTAACTAAAAAAACTGAAAAATAACATAAAGTGGAATTAGATAAGCAAAACATAAGAAATTGTTTCCAGTCTCAAATTGTTTTTGGAACATGTTCGTTATATACGAAATGGACATTTTGTACCTCTAGCAACCGCCGCTAAGTAAGTTATCGGCCATTTTGTGAAAATTTTACTATTTTGGTCGTTATTTCTAAATTTAGATCAGGACCGGGTTTAGGTAGTTTGGCGCCCCGTGCGAAATTTTATGCGCTTTTAACTTTTTAAAAACATTTCTTTTAGGTAGATTGCCCATGCTATCATGCACAAATTGTACAATAAAGGCAAGTTCGAGTATCGTCGTTCTCGGCCAAATCACGCGCAGTTTTGTTATCACAGGATACATGATAGTGGTAAGATCATGAGGCATTACGTGCTAGCTCGCAAAAGCAAGTGGAAACAGTACAGTTATTACGCTACATTTTTTTAAATGGCATGGTAAAATTCAGAAACCATGCTTTGCATCACTAGTCACTATAGTAAGTAAGCTTGATTTGAAGGTAGAAAAAGGAACTGATAGGTTAAGGGTAGTCGGACGAGAAGGCAGTGATCTTCTATTTTACGAGAAGCTTCAGCATCTTTCCTCAATAATGAGTAAAAGTGTGTATGTTCCTTATGCATGGCACTTTGCAATAACATTCCCTTCCAATAGCCATCGATTCACATTGCTTCCAATATCAACAAAGATATACTGCATTCCGATTTCATGAATTCGTAAATTCCCTACTGGGACACGTCCACTCAAAAGTGTATAAGTGGAAACGTATCTTAAATACGAGTATTTTTTTATCAAAACATGCATACGAAACTCTTTTGACCTGTAATGCATATAGGTCATTATTGCACGGCAAAGATGCGATTCTCGATCGATTGTGTAGGTCCAGCAGGATTGGACGTGGTTACTCATTAGCTGGGGGACTGCTTGGTAAAACAACACTCGCGTATGGAATGGTCTATGCCGATGCGGATACATTTATAATTTTTCACGTCTGAATTTTTAGATTTCCTTGTCTGTGGCGGGAGAGTGCATGCCTCTAGCGAACAATTTTTAGATTTTCGTGCTTGTGGCGGGAGAGTACATGCCTGTGGTGGGAGGGTGCGTACTTTTGTGGCTTGCTTATTTGTGTGCTATGCCTGCTAGCTGCCGGCTCGTGTGTGCTAGTAATAAAATTAACCACCCAATTAATTTTAATCGAGTTGTAACTTTATCAATACCCCCAGTATATATAATAAATAAGTAAAATATGAACACTAAGCCATTACGAAACTTTTCGCACTTTGAGCTACTGCTAACTGCGACTGTTCCATTAAATATTGATTGTTATTTTTTTCAATCATAAATAGTAGATAAGTAAAAACTGAAATTTGGGCATATACGAAACTCTTCCACCGACATCATTTTGGTCGGGTTCCACCAATTTACGAAACTCTTCCAATGCATGCCATTTTTTAATATGTTTCAAACCCCCCCCCCCCACGTGTTCCACTACCTGTACGCCTATAGTACTATCATATAGGTAAATATGAGCCTTTACGAAACTCTTCTGATTTTTGTCACCGGCTCTTGGGCTATGAGAACGCAATCTGAAAATTCAGAATTCAGTACTATTCTGCTCAACATAGGGTATAGAAAATGTTCTGATATTAATGAGAATCTTGGCATGGCATTGACCTGGTTGCTACTCTTTGAAAGTTCGTAATAGACGTTGAAATTTTGATGAGCGGCGTTTATGACGATTCGATTTTAAGTTGTTAACCAATCTACACACTTTCAATTTTGACACCAACACCAAATGTTGCCAACCTTGTTGGCAACCAAGGTTGTCGTCTGTAGGCTGCTTTACATTGTTAACTCTGCAATAATATAATATTTTTGTATTGCAAGTGCCGTCCGGGCTGCTAAAACATGAAACGACGAAACACGAACACGGGAAGCAGCAACGGACATTTTCAGGATCAAATCAGTGCACCAATTTTGTAAAATTTATGATGCTTTTCTTGGGGGAAAAAATATTGAGGTCGCCATGGGCAAGCTCTGCACAGGGTGCTAATTACCTGGGAACGTAAAAATCTACGTATTCTGAATATGATTGGCTAGATGTCTGTTGTGCACGTAGTACAAAATTTTTCCGATAGGGGGTGCTCAACTTCGAATTTAAAAAACGTTGTAGGTAACATGTTTCTTATGGGCAACCCAAAATCGTGTTTTGCAGATTTATTCTTTGTTTCATTATATCCTTTTCTTATCCCGGACTATGCACACATATTTTTTTTTATAAAAAGTAATATTATCTCAAAAAAATTTAAATTATTCTTTTTAGATGATGTATTTCAAAGCAAATCTCCCTCTAATCTTCAGCTATCCACCAGGCAAACATTTATTGCCAAAGCACAAAGGAAATATCCCATTCGTTTTTAATAAATTGCAATAATAATTTTATCTCCTACATTTTTCCTCATAAAAAAAAAATAAGTAAATAAATAAATTAATTGAGAAAAATGCTCGAAAGCTTTCTCCCTCCTTTTTTCGTATTAAGTGAATATCCACTGCTTCACAGAAGGAGATCATCTACTGTAGGCGCGATATTTTTAGACATGCCAAAATATCGAAGAAGATCTGTGGACTTGACTTGATTTTTTGAAAGTGTGTCGTGGAAAATTAAAGTTTAAAGTTGGTCTATATCAATTATTTTATTTGTTTCTCGTTAAAATTAAGCAATTTCGAACTCTCTTCTGTTGCATGGGTGATGAAAAGTACTTTATTGCTGTGTGATTGAATTCATTTAAGAGTTACAAGAGTTTTCACTGGCATTTGTAATGATTTATTAATTTTTTTTATTAAATTACAATATTTGCACTTTATTTGGAATAAATTTTAATATGTAGTTTAATTTGTTACTAGTTAGTTAACTATAGTTAATGCATTCGAATTGTTTGTAATGGAGTTCGACTCAAAATAATAAAAAATAAAAATAATCAGTGAAGAAAAATTAAAAATATTCAATTTATACGAACAAGTAAAATTTCTATATTTAATCAAGTGACGTGAAATAAAAATAATTTTTTAAGGTTAAACCATTACGCGCGGTCTGTTAGTTGTTATTTGTTATAAGATTTTATAAAAAAGATTTTTTAAAAAATTATAGCTTGGCTTGAATATATTTTTATGTAGCGTTAGAGAGTGTTCAATATTATATTTTTCAATAATAGTATCTTGCCTTGATTATTTTTTTTAAATCTACAAAAAATCCCTACTTAATATACTTGTGATAAATTTTCAAATTTTACAACGATCTAAAATTTCGGTTAAAAATTACATTATTTTATTTTAAATATAATTCCTTTTCAATTAATTGTAAACTAAAATGCAGGTGTATGTAGATTTCAATCACTAAAATTGATCTAATCAATCTTATTTGTTGTTAACACATCAAAAATAAACGACCTTCATTAGACTGCATTCTTGGCACAGGCTTAATTTAGTCGGACTTCCTTGTTTTATGTTTCTATATTCGAGCATTGCAATCCGGAAGTTGGTTGAAAATATTACCTTGAGATTTTAACGGGTTAATGACTGTTAATAATTTACCATTTTGGCATATTTTGCGATTATATGACCCATAAACATTTCACGTTGAGCTTTGTAGTTAAAATTATGATCTACATAAACTCATTCGGCATGTCAAGGATAAAATGAGGAATGATCACTTTCTTTGATTGTAGAGAATATCTTATGTCATTTGACGCCAAGAAATCCGAGTTAGAGCTCGGGTGTCACCTGTAATGCTACCAGCCCGTCATATTGTTCACGTCATGGTGTCATGTTGAGTAGTAAGCTTAGCACGAACGATAGTAAAAGGATAGGGTGTGTTTAAAGGAGTGTCTGGAGGATGTTGAAGGCGGCGAACCTCGCGTTTGAACTCTTGGATATTTTATGAATTTCTTCTGCCCCATTCTTTTTGGTAATAATACTACCGAGGCAACAGAATTTACCTACCAGTTCCACGTCGCGGCTATTCAGCGCTGCGCGTTCAAGGGTGTTTGCATTTATCGACAGTTCTTTAATTTTATTCGGATTTAGCCCTAAGCCTACTGGACTTCTTTTTGTTTGCAAATTGTTTAACATGTTTTTGAGATCCCGGTGTCTGTTGTGATATCATCCGCGTAGTCCAGACCCTTAAGGCGGTATAGAAAACCTCATTGTATGCCGCCTGTTCTACTATCTAGAGCGCCGACAAGGATGTCATTTATTACTATAAGAAATAGCAATGGCGAAAGTAGGCATCCTTGTCGTACTCCCTGAACTCACCTCAAAGCTGTCGGATAATTTTCCGTTATGGATAACTCTTCATTTGGAATTGTTGTATAGGGCTTTTATCAATTAAATTATTTTATCTGGCAGTCCACGTTGCCGTAGTGCCTGCCATATAAAGCTCCTATTGACTTAGTCGAATGTTTTCTCATCGTCTTCGAAAGCAAGATAAAGGGGAGGATGGTAATTCAGTAGACTGCTCCACTATGATTCTCAAGGTGTTAATATGATCTATACACGAGCGGCCCTTTCTGAATCCAGCCTTCTGTCTTCTAAGCGTTCGATCTACTGCCTCTCTTATCCTAGATAGTAATATATGGGACAAAATTTTGCCCACAGATGCCTCTCCAGTTGCCGAATATTTTTAGGTTCCTTTTTTTGTATTTTGACTATGATACCCTCCGTCCCATCCTCCGGAAAGGTACAGGTGTTCCATGCTATTTCCAGGATTGACTGATTGTAATTCTGGCGCGATGTCATCTTTTCCAGCTGCTTTACCATTTGCCATTTCGTGAATTGCGGTTACTATTTCTCTTTTGGATGTTGCGCGGGTGTTATTCTTATTGGCTGTGCATCATTGCTGCTTTCTTGAGGTTCCTGTTCAAATGAACCATTCAAGGCAGCGAAGAAATTATCTCTCCATCTTCAAGTTGCTCCTCGTCGTTGCACAACAACCACTCTTTACCAGGGGCGGCGCTTTAGTAGGTGCAAATGGTGCATTTGCACCGGGCGCAAATTTGAAAAAGTGTTCCCGTACTTTCATTCTCAAATATTAAAGGAACTGCGCAGAGTATTTGTGTTTTTTTCCATTGTCCTTTGCAAGGTGTGGCCAACCAATTCCATTTCATTCGCCTGTTTTCCTCGGCTATCCTTTTTTGGTGCCATAGTTCTTGATTTACGATTCGTACTAGTCGTACTATTATAGATCAATAATTCGACGAGAGACGCCTAGATCGCCTGTTCTGAAGTGGTTGAAAGCGGCCAAAGGTTGCCATGGTGAACTGCTTTTATTTTATGTAAGATTCTACAATGAAAACGTATACATGCAGTTCAGTGACTACCGATTATCCCTTGAATTATTAAGGCTAGGAAAATGACATAGGGACCTTTATTATGACCTATAGATTTATGGAGCCCAGGATTGGGCTTGAAACAGCTAGGGAAGTACACCGAAAAAAATCGCAATGCAATGATGAGGTTGGTAGATGTGTGAAGAAATATGCCAGTGCGCCGAAGGCCATCTACCAGAAGCTAAAGCAGTGCGAAGAGACAGTATTGACGGGAGAATTTTGCAAAATTAAAGAGCAAACAAACCCAGCACAAATGCAAGATCGCGAAGGAAATCCTAATTGGATACAGTCTTCCATAGGTTAGGTGCAAGTTGTGCACTTGCACCGGGCGCAATTTCAGAAATTAAGATTTAAAAAAAATTTGAAACTACGAAAAAAAAAATGAAAGATTGTTCAGGTGCCTCCATTTCACATATTAAGAGAACTTCACAAAGTGTTTGTGTCTTTTTCCATTGCCCTTCACTGCTGTAAAAAATGAAGAGATGATAGGGGCGCAATATGACATACTACACCGGGCGCTAAAAAAGCAAGCGCCGTCCCTGCTCTTTACGGCATGCTTTTTAGTAGAATGCTTTCCCGAGAGCTGTTTAGTGATTCGGTACAGCATCTTACTGTTGCCTGTGTTTGCCGCATTTTCCGCTTTTTCTGCGAGCTCGTTTTTACCACGCCGACGCTTCTTTTACCTCCCGCCGCAAGGGAATGCTCCCACCCTTTCAAGTTGGTGACGTTTGTCCGGGTCGCCTGTAGGGCTCCCATTATTTTTGAATATCAAAAAAATATTTACAATCTTTATATGTATTTTTATTTCAGTTCTCGGCGGTATACCAAAACAGAAGATGCTTTCAGCTCAAAAAGATGTTTGGCATGGTTCAGGGAATATACTACATCAGATGAACCTGATCTTTTGGGTAACATAAAAACTAAATATATATTATTAAAATATTTCTAACAAATATTAAAAAGGGCCGGACGGTATGGAAAAATTCTGCGAAGATATTCGTGTGGAGCCAGAGAATGTTGTAATGTTAGTACTAGCATACAAAATGGGAGCACGTCAAATGGGATTTTTTAGTCAATATGAATGGCTGAAGGGCCTAACAGAGCTTCAATGCGATTCATCTGTTAAAGTGCAATCTAAACTGGAATTTCTCAAAAGTTTACTAAATGATCCTAACATTTTTAAAAGCATATACAGATATGCATATGATTTTGCAAGGGTGTGTTATAAAATTTTAATACCGTTGGATATTTTGTTTATGTTATTTATTTTTAGGATAAAGATCAGCGAAGCATGGATATTGAAACTGCAAAAGCTATGCTGCAATTATTGTTAGGCAAACACTGGCCGCTGTATACACAGTTTGCACAATTTCTGGAACAGTCAAAGTACAAAGTTATTAACAAAGATCAATGGTGTAATATTCTTGAATTCTCAAGAACTATTAATAATGATTTATCTAATTACGATATTGATGGAGCTTGTAAGTATTATATTTATATTGTGGCTCAAAAATATTTATTTATTTTAAGCGAAATAGTGTTCTTTAAATTGAGAACTTACATTTTGACCGATCGTAGGATTAAAATCATAAAACACATGCGGTTGCTATTGGTCTTTATGTAGTTGCAGCATTTAAATACGCAGTTCAAAACAAAAGTCAAATTCGGAACATGGGAACTACTGGGAACGTCTTAGGACGTTATTTGACGATTCGCTTTAATCAATATATGAGCTCTTCATCAAGCACACAAAATTTTGGTGAATTTTGCTGAAGGTACCGACTCCCTACGTAGTTGAGTACGGCGAGTTTCTTTCCTAGTATTTCAATCAAGATAGTACTAGATGGGGTCATAGCTCCCTCTTATATACTTTATTGCTATTCTGCTATCAACTATGTCCATGAATAAGGTACCAGTAGAAAACCTTAGGAATAAGGAATTGGAAAAGACAATCGACAATCATGTAGTAGGCGAACGCTGGACGAAATCAAGGTCTACAATAGGCTGTGGAGCACCTGATGATAATGAATCCAATGTACGGAGAAGGAACGACTACCCATTAGAGAACAGTGAGTGTGAATGAGAAATTTAATCGATCGCAAAGGGGTGTAAAGGACGGAAGAAGGACCAAAGTCATGACCTTAAACAACCATTAAATGCAATTGTAAGACACTGATGGAAAGACCCAATGACCCATTTTTGTTTCCTCAACCAATGATTCCAAATATTTGAACATTGGAACCTATTCGATTTAGTTTCCATCGAGGTGAACACTGGCCCTCGATCCGTCCGTTGTGAGCACTTCGATCTTTTCCGCATTGATCTTTATCCGCATACATTGATCCGTATGACTGACGGAAGACCTAGAACAACGTGAAGGAGAACCCTACTAGCAGAGGCCGCAACAACTGGGAGATCCTGGTCGGGGCTGAGAGCTGGCGCACAGAGTCCGCTGGAGGGCAACTGTTTCCGCCATATGTCCCATGAGAGATTAAAGGATAAAGAAGATAAAGAAGATGAAGATGATGACTGGGAAATGCGGGAAATGTCGTATAAGATGTTCGTTGCTTCGGCATCCGTGTCGACCACGACGGAGTTATCGTCGGCGAACATTAATTCGGTTACTAAGTTGTTGTCGTCGTATCGAACTCCTAGTCGTCGATCGAATGCTTCACGCATAATCGCGTCGATCATATCGTTGAAGAGAAGTGGCGAGGCGACGTCTGCCTGTCGGACACACGTTTGAATCGGGAACCCCTCGGATAAGTCAGTTCGAATACGAACGTTGCTGGTTGAGCCATCGTACGACAATTGAAGAAGTTGGATGATTTTCAATGGCACGTGTTCGGTTTCCAAAGCTCTCCACAAGCTGTTCCAATCGATGCAATCGAAAGCGGATTTAAAGTCGATGTAAACGACGACAGTTCTTCGACGCTTTCTTCCACGCTGACGGGACACGATCCGAACTGGAACCTTATTCAGAAGCCGAAATAAGTGAATACCAAGCTGGATTCAGAAGAAATAGGTAAACAATGGATCAAATTTTTTCAATAAGTCAAACCCTCCGAAAATGTTGGGAATACAACATCGACTTGATACACGTCACCTTTTCATCGACTTCAAACAAGCATACGACAGCATCGATCGGGAAAAAACGTATGCGATAATGCTGGACCTAAAGATACTCCTAAAGATAGTGAAACTGACGAAAATGACAATGAAAATAAAAGGTGTACAGTAAGAATACAAGGAGAATTGATGGAGTCCTTCCCAGTCAAGCAAGGGTTAAAGTAGATAGATGGACTATTTAATCTCTGCCTAGAGGGAGTTATTCGCAAAGTAAACATTGATGCGACCATTGACGCAACCCTGCTTAACAAATCAAAACAATTGGCAGGATATGTCGACGATATAAACTGCCTTGCCAGATCATTGTCATATCTTAGAGAAATATTCACGGAATTAGAAGAAGGAGCCAAAGATATATCGCTGCAAATAAATGCCAACAAGAGTAAGATTCTAATTCAGTCAAGGGTGGAAATAAGCAAAAGAAATCACAACACCACTTGGGAGGAATATAATTTCGAACGGGTAAACGAATTTAACTACCTGGGGTCCACAGTCAGGGAAAACAACCATGAAACGATAGACGTACAAAGAAGAATAAACGCAGCGAACAGAACATATTCTCATAATTGCCAGTAATGAAATCCAAAGACGAGAGGAAGCAACATATATTAAAGAAAAAATTTAGTCTGTAAAAGGTCAAGCTACGCTCTGTAATAATAATATAAATTTTAGTAATTCTAAATTTAATTTTGTTGGGCCTCTAATAAATTATCTTTGTACAGATTAAAAAAAATTGTTAACCATAATTTTTTTTTATAATTTAAGGGCCAGTTATGTTGGACGAATTTGTGGAATGGTTGCGGCAGCAACGTAGCGGTAATTCAGCAAGCTGAAATTAAAAAAACTACATAATTTAAATACAAATATTTAACATTTAACTAAAATAAGTTATCTTGCCGGCAAAATACATGGCAATACTATTAGTTAAACATTTACAGTAAACCTCCGACATTCGCGATTTTAATATTAATAATACAGCCGTATTCGCTTTATGCGAAAGAATATTTAACATCACTACACTGGTAACTTCTGAAATATTTTTAAAAATAATTCTGGTTTTTTCAAATAGTTCCCTTCTTTTCTGTTTCTTCTCTTATCCGATACTTCTTTATTAGTTTTGGTTTCTTGTTTAAGTACATATTATTCAAATTATTGTAATAGATTTTTTTAGATATATACATACATACTAGTTGTGGGGTTGAAGTAATCATTAAACAAAATAAACAACATAAAAATACAGCTTTTGTTATTTTGTTTAATGAAATACTTGCCTGCAAAATTTTTCATATTTCTGAGGCTATCCCGGAACTTGCCGCACGTGGATCTCGGTAGTTTACTTTTATTTATTTGAAATTTTTTTGATAATAATATTAAATGTATTTCAATGAAAATAATGTAATAGACGAAAAGGTCTTCGAAAAAAATGCAACTTTCGAAAATATCGAAGGTTTACTGTAATTAATTTCAAAAAAAAAAAAATGAAAACAAAACAAAATATTTCAATAATTCATCAAAAAAGATTTCAATGAAAAAAACAAGAAAAATAAAAAAAATAAAGAAAATAATTTCTAAGATATTTAGTAATACATGAAAACAAAATATATATACATATATATATATATATATATATTAAACTGGTCTTGTCTTCTTTACTAATCATTTTATATATGATATATATTTTGAACAACATTTTGTTCATCGTTTTTTAGAAACACAAGACGATCCTCATAAAATGTATAAATTTTTTGTGTATTGCCAAGTTTGTAACCAACACAAAGTCAAATTCTTTTTTTATTTAAAATTAAATACAATAATTAGTTTTCGTGACACAAAAAGCATAAATGTAAATTATTTTCGTTTTTAAATTTTTCCAAAAATGAATCAAGGATCATAACAAAAACAACAACAAAAAACAGGTTTTATTTCAATACAGGCAGCATAGATTACGAATAGTTTTAAATAAATATACATACATACATATATATGTATATGTCATACGTTCATTTTAATTTAATTAATTTATATCTTGAACACAAAAAAAAAGAGAGAAAGATTGCGAAAGAATAATTTGACATAATTTATCTGTTTTTTTAAATACTCATATATAAAAATCATATTTTAATTCGAAATTAAGACATCAAATATTTCTTGTATAGCGGCATGTATTCATTATTTTTAAATCTAAGAAATCTCTACACACTTTGTAGTCTACTCTTAACTTGATACATTAGACTATACGTAAAATAATGCTGTGCTGTTCGCAATAAACGAATCAATTCCTAAATACGTAAGTTTGGTTTTATTATTGTATATAGGAGAGTATTGAAGAGCAATGCAGAGAACTATGGTTATCGCGGTGGATAAGACATAGCTTACGATAGGAAGATAATGCGTTAACATCTTGATGGAACCCGCAAGGAAGTGCAGGCAGGCCCGTCACCATAACCATAAAATATTGTTATAATTTAGGCACCATCTATTAGAAGTTTGACAGAACTGTTATTTTTAACGGCTTTAGGGTCAGTGTGAATTCAGTGACTAAAATTTAGTGCCGATAATACAGAATTTAGTCTTTTAGACAGTTGACTAAATTGATGTTGAATTTTTTTCAAAATGCATTATGGGTCATCAAATGGAAGAACAGAATTCGGAGTAGCATTTATCATAGAGAAGGAAATGAAATCACTGCTTCTGGACTGTAAGCAATAGAATACCCACGCTTCGCATTAAAAGAAGGCTACATAACATTAGTCTTATAAACGTTCATGCGCCCACAGAAGAAAAGACGGACGAGGAGAAAGAGGAATTCTACCAGGAGCTAACAAACACCATAAGGTTAATACCGTCAAATGACATTAAAATGGTGCTTGGAGATATGAATGCCAAAGTAGGAAAAGAAGAGGAGTTCCTAGGAGTCATAGAAAAGTATAGCTTACACAACGTTTCCAAAGACAATGGTAGTGAATTGATCAATCTCGAAAGCTCAAACTCAGTGGTAGTAAGTTCAACAATGTTCCCACACAAAGATATCCATAAGATGACGTGGCAGTCACCAGACGGAGTAACTAATAATCAAATTGACCACGTCCTGATTGAGAGAAGAGGGGTTACGAGTATATTGGAAGTAAAAACAGTGAGATGAGCATGCTATGGCTCGAACCACTATCTAGTCAAGGTGAAATTGAGAACCCGGATAGTAACCAAAACGCATAGTGGGGAAACTCAACCAAAATACGATATAGATAAGCTTAAACTGGAAGAAATAGGAGATGCCTACGAGCATGCTGTCGTGCAAAACTGAGAGCGGCAGAAGAACAGCCTTACATCAACGACAAATGGGAGGAAACCGGAAGCAGCATTAAGAAAGCAGCAGAAGAGGTACTAGGCTGGGCCCCAGACAGATTAGCTTGGGCCCCGTACTAAGCTTACTGCTAGACATTGCACCATGACGTGACAAATGACATGACGGACTAGTAGTACAAAGGGTGACTCCTGAGCTTAGCACTACCACATAAAAAAAAATTGAATGGTTTGACCAGGATTGAAGAGCCACAAGTGAAGAAAGAAACTAGAGTCACTGAGAGTATATCGCAAGGCCCACAAGAGCAAGGATGGAAGTCTTCAAGCAAAAAGGAAAAATCGCAGACAAGCTTTTCAGAAAGAAGAAGGAATATCTAAACAGCAGTATCTTAGAGATACAGGAATACTTCAATGAAGGGAGAATTAGACAAGCGTACAAAGGAACTCGCCAGATCACCAATAAATTTCAGTCAAGAACGGACATCTGCAAAGACATAGATGAGAACCTATTAGCGGATCCTGATAGGATAAAAGAAAGGTGGAGAGAGTTGAATCCTACTCCCATACTAAACGAGGATCTGCGACAAAGGCATTTGCAATTCCCCAAAATAATATCTCAATAGAACCACCAACACTGGATGAGGTAAGGGAAGCTGAGAGCTTGAAGATTTAGAATGGGAAAACGGGAAAAAGAGAGGGAAAGTCCACAATTACAAAAAGAAACAATGAAAAGGAAGAAATAACTAGACGAATACTACTGACTAATAAAGCCTTTTGTGCCCAAAAAAATCCTGTACTCAAGATTTGTGCACAGAAAAACGAAACTTTCACTCTACAAAACAGTAATACGTCCAGTACTGAGATTTGGACTATGACTCAGGACATAGAGGAAAGAGTCAACAGGTTTGAGAGAAAAGTTCTCAGGTGCATACTAGGCCCATGGCGAAGGAGATAAAATAACGAGATGTATGAAATTTTTAACGACCCAGAACTCCACGTTTATAAAAATCCACAGACTAATCTTAGGCCACGTAATCAGGATGGGCGATAAGCGTATTCCAAAACGGCTCTTGGTGGCAGATTTCAGGAAATAGACCAGTAGGTAGACCCAGGAGGAGATGGATGGACTCTGTGACGTCTGACGTAAAAACAAAGGTCAACATTCGGAACTGGAGAACTGCTGCAACGAGCTGTAGCGCTATTAGATGGATTAGCTAGGGCATTCGCCTTTTCATTGAGTTTGAAGACACGGTGCTCCAGGACCCAACAAGAGTAATTTGATTGAGAACGCCCAGCTCACACCACCACCAGGCCTAATGGTCACTTGGCTATCAGAGAAGATAAAGATCCGCTTGTTCTGGTAGGCCATTTTTAGGTCCTCATGAGTGCATGTCTGTATAGCGTACACTTCTGCTTGAAAGACAGTTACTAGGGGGTCTAGGCCTACCGCTCTATTGAATCTAGGGCTCCAGATTCCGGCGTCCACACTTGTCTCTGATTTGGAGCCATCAGTGTACCATACTAGTCCATCCGGTGATACTTTAGGAAAAGTCCAGGGGTCTTGAATTTTTGTATGAAAAGGTCGATTGAAAAAACTTACGTGCTACCACCCCAGGTTAGACTGTCTTGTATGGGCATGGACGGTTGCTCAAATTTTGCGATCTTAAAGGGCGTGGTCCTAGCCCTTGATCAGGGTAGAGCGAGATTGTCTTTTGGCGCCCCTTATTCGACGATTTTACATCATATAAATTGTATTTTTAAAAACCAACTTTTATTGCAAAAAGGCGTCCCTATCGCTTGATACACAGCCCGCGGTTCTTATTATCAAATTATCTTTAATTTCTTTTCAAGAGACCTTAGGGTGCCTCTGGCTTTGCGGCGCCCTCCCGCGACGCTATTTACGCAACTGCGACTAGATATCAATTTCCATTGAGCTAATTTGTGAGCGAAAGCAATGCTGTTTATTAAATGTAAGGATACATAAAAATGCATTGATGTTAACACGACGAAAACAATTTCAATTTTGTTTTATTGAATATATTTATTTAATACAGAGTAGATACTTAGTTAAAAATTATTTACAATATCGATCAGCTTTCATTTTGCTACGACGGTCCAGAAGTGTTTCATGAAGATTTCCATCATTCTTTGCAGCTTCAAGCTCCTTGATATCATTTTTGTTAATACGTAACTTTTTGTCCTGGAATTTTTGGAATTTTTTCCTGTATAAAAATAACTTATTTAATATTTGTAAAATAATTATAGAAATAGTTGTGAACTTACACAAAATTTACTTCAACTTGAGTCAGATCTCCCTTTTCATCGGGCGGTGGTTCATCAGTTACTTCTTCCCTTGCCGTACAGCTACGTATAATCGCAACTTCGGCTGGTCCCACCTTCTTCTTCAATGCTACACAAGCATCATCCTCGGGATCAATAGACATAAAACATCCATTCTCACCAAGAAGAGCCATTTTGGCATTCTGTTCGGATAAGAAGAAAAATTGTTTGTGAATATAAATCAAGTTAATGTCCAAGCCAAATTACTTCAAAGACAGGCTCCCACTGCTCCATACTGCCGACAGCATCAGATCTGCCTGTGACAACTCCGTCTTTTTCAACTTTCAAATATTTCCCATAGCCAGATTTAAAGGCCACTTTAGTTTCATTAACAGGAAATGCTGTGAAAATCTCTTCAGGAGCTGGACCATCGCCTTCATCATGTGGTGCTCCGAGTGTAAACAATCCATTGTCGAGCGCTTTGACATAAGTTCGGTTTCCAAATTGGATTGCGACACTTCCTGTAATTTCACTAACTTTTTGGACCCTCCACCATCCTCCGTGCTTTAAGGCGTCTTCATCTACTACCGTTCTGCGTTTCTTTTCCTCGGATTTTTCTTTTTTGTCTTTATGTTTACGTTTTTTGGACCTACAAGAGAAGCTGAATTAGGCATTTGTAACTAGGGTTATTTTCATACTTTTTGTTTTCTCCTTTCAGCACAAGTTTTCCTATTCTCACATTTTCGTACTCAGCCATAAATATTTTGTGTAGAGGCTCAAGTTCTTTGCAAAATGTAAAAAACTAGGGCGGAGCTCTCGTTCCGAGTATGGGATTGTCAATAAATAGACGAACTGTCATCTGTCATGTCTAATGTCACTCTTTTTCTTTCTAAAAAAAAATTAATGCACAGCCGTAATCTTGTAATATTAAGTTGCTCAGTTTTTTAGGTGTGTTGCTTGGATTTAGAAATTTAGATTGGTCTATAAACGTAACGGTGAGTAGATATTTTATTGATTATTTTGCTAGCGTAGCACAGAGCTCGCTAGTAAACAAACAAGGTTACAGCTTTATTGCATAGATGGCACTACGAATACTCTAAATTTTGGTAAATGTTTAGAATAACTACTTCCGCTCCGATTTTGATGAAATTTTTACACAAAGTACAGTTATTTATGTACATTCCAACGGTGAAAAAAGAAAATGTCGCTCAAGTCCCGTTATCCTGCAATTCCAGTTTAAAGTACCGTTTTTTCAATAATTGAACAGGTTATAACTCCTGTATTATTTCACCAATTTCAATGAAATTTACACACAATGTATATTTTGATGTGGACAATTTTTTGGTAAAAAAAATTGGGGCTCATGTACCGTTACTTTTTTATTTAACTTAAAAGTACTAAGTACTTTAGAATAAAAAAAGGTACATCAAAAAATCATTTTTTCCTACTTACAGACATTGCAATGCTTTAAAAAAATATTTAAAAAAACTTTTAAATATTTTTTTTAAAGCACTGCAATGTCTGTAAGATGTCTTCAGACATTGCAATGCTTTAAAAAAAATATTTAAAAAAACTGCAAGTCTGTAATTAGGAAAAAATGATTTTTTGATGTAAATTTTTTTTATTCTAAAGTACATACTTAGTACTTTTAAGTTAAATAAAAAAGTAACGGTACATGAGCCCCAATTTTTTTTTTTTTTACCAAAAAATTGTCCACATCAAAATATACATTGTGTGTAAATTTCATTGAAATTGGTGAAATAATACAGGAGTTATAACCTGTTCAATTATTGAAAAAACGGTACTTTAAACTGGAATTGCAGGATAACGGGACTTGAGCGACATTTTCTTTTTTCACCGTTGGAATGTACATAAATAACTGTACTTTGTGTAAAAATTTCATCAAAATCGGAGCGGAAGTAGTTATTCTAAACATTTACCTAAATTTTTTTTTCGGACCACCATGGGGTCGCTCTTCATATACAAGCCGACATAGAACCCGAATCTAGGGCACTGCCAATGTTTCGCTCGTTCAAAAACACTAACTGGTCAAATTTCAACAGAGACCTGGAAAGGAGTCTAAGTACGGGGGGCCCCGGAAACACACAACCTGACTAACCAGGAGATAGAAGCGCACATAGAAAGGCTAGTGTTCGAGATCTCGAACTGCGTAGCCAGGCACTCCAAACTGGTAACCCCAAAAAACGATAAATATAAAAACATTTCGGAGATTAATAAAATCCAGAAGGCAATGGCTTCAGGCTCTAAGGCGCATCTTCCTGAGGACGGGAAATAGACTAACGGCGGAATACATTGAACTTTCAGCCAGAATCTCCTGCCTAAGCAGAATAATTAGAGAAAGGATCAAACTTGACCTGAACAAAGCGTATATAGAGCTCCTCAAGACAATAAGACCTTCACCCCAGGCTTTTAAGATCATTTACTACGTTTCCATGACAGCTTGAGTACTCGAAGGCTTGAAAATCTCAAGAACACGAGCGCGTATATGCTCTGCCTACTTGAAGCGGCATATTAGCTTATACTGAGTTCTTTAGCTGTCGTTTGAAGTTACTATTATATTTCTTTTATTTCTTCCTTTTATCGTGCTTTTATTTCTTCATTAATATTTTTGTCTCCTCATATTCTCACACATTTCCTTTAGACATATTTACAGGCCTAACTTTCGCAATTTCGAGCACTCAAGCTTTCAAGCTCGGTTTACATGACAAGCACTCGAGTCGATCGCAAAAATCTTTTTGATCGACTCCAGTCGAGCTGTTTGCGTTTACATTTGTACTTGAAGTACGCTTCAAGTAAGCTTCAAGCTGTCATGGAAACGCACTAATTGACCGCATTACTGGTAGAAAGCGAACAAAGGTTAATCCAATCTTCTCTCCCATAACAGATAACGGGATCACCTTCTCAAAGTTAGAGGACAATGTGGAAGAATTCAGAAAATACTTCGAAAACACATTTCAGGCCGCACCATACAATAGAGACGCCTACACAAAGGAAATGATAGACGAGGTAATGACCATGTTTGATTACGACACTTCGCCGGCACTAAGTGCTTTCTCACCAACTAATAGGGCCTCATCACCCCCAGACAGAAAGTTCACGTCGCCTGAAGAGCTAATAAGCGCAGAAAGCTCATGAAAAAAAAAAAAATTGGGCCTAGATGGGCTATCGAACCATGTGCTAAAGAAGTGCATACATGCCTACCATAGCGATGCAACTATTAACAATTTGTAAAAACTGCATTAACAATTGCCATTTCCCTACAATCTGGAAAAAAGCCAAAATTATCCCAATCCCAAAAAGCAGCAAAGGATGTTGAAGAATTTAGATCGATCTCCCTCCTCTCCAACTTGGGAAAAATGCTAGAAGGAATCATACTAAAAAGGCTAGAAGATTTCTGCACAGAAAACAATATCATTCCTGGATTCCAATTCGGCTTTGTAAAGGAGCACTCAACGGAACATGCCCTTCTACTCTTGCAAGAGTCAGTTATGATTAAACTTAGAGAAGGTAAATGCTCGGTTGCATGCGCTCTAGACCTAAAAAAGCTAATCTACTCATAACTAAGGCAGAATAGGAGTAACCCAGATTGGAGACCTGATCTCCACACCATTCGCGATAAAAACAGGGGTGCCTCAAGGTTCATATTTCTGTATGACTTCTCGCATGAAATCCTTTCTCTACTTGCATCTAGTACGCAGATGATACAATGGTGTTGTCCTCACACGCTTCTCCTCTCAAAACTACGGAAACTCTTCAACAACACGTCAACCTCATAGCAGAATACTTATACAGATAGAACATAGAGATCACTCAGGGAAGTGCGAACTGATCTGTATCAGAAACCCATATGAGAAATGGCCCTCGTGAATCAAAAATTATTAGACTAATCATAAACGGGCACAATATCTAGGAGTAAACTAACATCATAGGCTGAAGTGGAACCCACACCTATAAATAAACATTAACAAGCAAGGGCGTTTCCAGCCAACTAGCTTAGGGGGGTAATTAAAAAAAAGAAAAAACTGAAATATTTTTTCAGATAATTTAGCAATTTTGTAGATAATTTCAAGAATTTTGGGACCTCGGTAGCCTAGGGAGTAATGCGTCTGGCTACCATCCAAGAGGTCCCGGGGTCGAATTCCGGCAACGTCACGGTTCCCCCTGAATTCTCCTGTCTCCCTAGCTCTTCCTCGCTCCACCAAAGCGTATGTCATCGGTTGGTTGATGAAATTTAACTCGTTTCAGGAGACATAACACTGTCAGAGTCGCGATAATAAAGGTTGGGAGTAACTGGAATAAAAATATCGCGGCTAGGTTGTGTCAGTTTTGACGTGACAACGTCTTATAAATCGATGAGTATAGGAAGTCATTAGCGCAAAATGTACCGTTCCGTTCCCGTCGCTAAGTAGTGGTGGGGATAATGACTTCCTATACTCATCGAATTATAAGACGTTGTCACGTCAAAAAATTAATAGTAGTAATAGAATAGTAACAGCGTTTTTTTAATGTTCCAGGACAGAATAGGTTTAAAAAACGAACCTAATTAGCGGTGTTCCACAAATCGAGTGAAATGCAATCGAAATCGGAATTCAATTTCACTCGAATTCAAAATTGATGTTCTGAATTCCAAGTGAATTTCGTTTATACGAAATCACTTTCGAAAATATATAATTTGGTTGACACTTAAAATTTTTATTTATTTTGAGCATAGTTTGTGTCCGAGTTAAAAAAAATTAAGAAATTTTGTGCCCCAAACAATGGATTTTGTATTAATAGCTGCAGTAACTGAAGAAAGAGAGCTTCAAAGGCAAAAATTAAAGAAGATTGTAAAGGGATAAATCAAATCCTATGAATCCAGCGCCGTAACTAGGCATGTGCAGGCGGTGCGGCGCACCAGGGCCCCCGAAGATTTTTTTTTAGAATTCGTTTTAAAGTATGAGCTAGAAAAGATCTTCGATAACGTTTTTATAACATTGTATAAAATTGGATCTACTTTTTTATGGAAAGGACCCCTGGGAAATTTTGTTTTTCTAGAACGCTCTTATTAGTATCTAATGTTTTCGAGAACCCTTTTTTTAATGAACGCTGCTTTGTTAGAGAGCTTATGATTTTATTATTTACATGCATTAAGTAGCGATTTCATGGGATGAGCGTCAGGCATTGGGCGTAAAGTTTTTTACAATGCAACAGACAAGTGCAGAAATATATCTTTCTCTTTCTGTTTCGTAAAAACAAGTACAAACTTGACGCTCGACGCTTGACGCCCCTATGAATAAGACCTTTAAGTAGAGATTTCATGGGAGCGTCAAGCGTTAAGTTTTTACAATGCAACAGACAGAGAAAGAAATATAGTCGCTCTCTTTCTGATGCATTGAAAACACTTGACGCTCAACGCTTGACGCCCACATGAAATTTGCTTCGAAATCACTTTTTTTAGAAATTCATTTTCAAGGGCCCCTTACGAAATCTTGCACAAGGGCCCCCGAGACCCGCGCCACGGCGCTGTATGAATCTTCTTGATTCCCTTTGAATTATTTAAGTATATATGCACAATATAAGCTGTACAAATAGTACACATTTGTGTTGCACTTCATAATATTACTAGATTATGAAGTAACGAGAAGTGATGCTGTTAGGGTCAGAGATGAAATAGCTAATAGTTTATAAACTAAATTTAGTATACGAAAAGTTAAATATAAATTTAAAAAATAATACTTTATTCAGTTTTTTAAAAACTTAAAAGAAAAATAATTTCTTAAATAAATTGTTACCTTTGTAAATAAATTACACATATTTACATTTAAAAATAAATCACAGCGCTTCTCCTACTATTCCACTTTCAAATCACAAACAACAACTGAAACGGTTTTATTTCGATTGACATTTCGATCTAATCGAAATGTAGAACACCTAATTTCGATTTCGAGTATCAATTTCATAAAAATCGAAATGTGGAACACCGCTGAATATCAAAGAGACAAATAGTTTCAACGTATATCGCGTATATTTAGAAGAAGGAACTCGTGCACAAAGTCTAGTAATAACAAGTCTTTCATCTTCAGCACATCACTGCTGAGCAAAAATCAACGCATACTTCGTGAACTCGGCGAGACAAGGCCAGATTCTCTCTTTACGATAAAGTATGCAGAACAGAAAAGGAAAGAAAATTGAATCAGCTGTTGTTTTCTTTCATAAATCAAAACTAGTTGGGATGTGGGTTTGACCCTTTCGGTCCACACGATCAACTTCCCAGTATGATGGATGTTGAATATTATTTTAATAATAAATGAACAATAGGCAATATAGAATATATGCATAATACCGAGAATTTGTCACAATTGTTTATCAATATTTTCGCTAAAATGTCAAACTTAATGTGCGCACTTACAAGATTAGGATGACGAAAATGTATATAAAATTGATGTATTAATGTTTTTCGGCACCTCAATGAAGTCGATATAGTTTTTAGTTCGCGCGGTATCGTGCAGGTACAAAAATCACTTAAGTCAGTTAAACCAAAAACCCGCTGGACCGAATATTATAAAAATATTTTCAGATTATATTGTCGCTAATACGCTTCGAACGGCACCTCAAGTAAGTCAATATCTTTCGTGGTTCGGACGATATCGTCCAGGTACAAAAATCACTTATGTCGCTCAAACAAAAAAACAGCTGGACCGAATTTCATGAAAATCTTTTCAGATCATATTTCGGTTAATACGCTTCGAACAACACCTCAACGAAGCCGATATCAGGGGCCGGTTCACGTAACTCGACAACGAAAATTTTTTTTCGTTTGCGTTCACGTAGCTCGAAAAAATTGCAAATTTTCGTTTGTTGACTCGAAAGCTCTTATGTTATCGAACACTTGTATTTATTAAGATTAATTTTCCAATTTAAAAGTAGACTTTTATAAGTTATTACATATGTAAATTATTTTTAAAAATTTAATTAAGTTGATGCCAACAAATTGTATAATTTTGCAGCGGTTTTTGTAAAGAAAATCGTGTTTTAGTAATGTGGTTTACTTAAATTTTCTTTCGAACTACGTGAACGCTCAATTTTTTCGAGACAAATTTTTTCGTATTCAAATTCGTTTCGAACGATTGTTGTCGTTCGAGCCACGTGAACCGGCCCGCGCTGGGTTCGCGCGATATCGTGCAGGAAAAAATGACCACATCCGTACGCACATACACACACACACACATACTTCCTCCCAATTTTTTGCTTAAAATGCTCCTGGGACCTTGAAAGATGAAAATACGTTGAAATTTTCGATTTCGATTTTCGGACCGATTACAATAACTTCCTATACTGGGAAGTTAACAAACGAGCAAATATGCATATATGCATAAATATATTTATTCCCATATAAACTCATAAAAGTTTAGCTGTTTAGTTGTGTGCAAACGCGTATAAAAATGTTGCATTCTCTTTCTGATAGCCAGACATCGTCATTTGAAGAACTTTTGCATATAGCTGTTCGCCTTCCACTCATTAACTATGTATATGAAGATAAAAGACTTGTTAATTTCTAGACTTTGTCCGTGCAAAGGAAGAAGTTCATCACTTCTTGCGGCGCTTGAGCAGTTAACTTCGGTTTGTTTACATAGCGTGCCATATTAGCTTAAGTCACGGGTATCGGTTCCTTCCACGACTCTCCAGGAGAAAAAATTCACAGTCAAAGATCGCCGACAAGATTCACCATACACTTAACTTGTTTGCTTGAGGGAACGCAAATCTTGGGGTGGGGGGTAATTACCCAATTACCCCCCTCTGAAACCGCCACTGTTAACAAGCCTCGCGGAGCCGTGGCAAGTCTCAAACCTCTGATTGACTCAAAGTACTTATTTAGCAGGACAAAAATACTCTTGTATAAAACGGTAGTCAGACCATCTCAACAACAATACCAAGAGACTTCTCTATACACGTCTGAAGAAAACAAATGGTACTCGAACAAAACTCTTTATGACAGGTCTGAGATCACGCTGATTATGCATTACATGATCCAACTGGCGTCTAAGAGGCTAGAAAAGCTATCGTTACATACAAACGAGAAGATCCAGAAAATATATAATGAATCCGATTCCGCCCCGTGCTTACAAGGAACTACAGATGAGAGCCTACCCTCATTCTATGAAAATAATGGCAACGACATCAGGGGGTAGTCCGGTGGGTGAACCAATCCTGATCCATTAAAAATACTAATTATACCGGAAAGTCCCGTGGAAATGCTCCAGACAATTGAAGGCAGAAAACAAAAATATGAGCGTGTAGAACAATTAATTTGAAGAAAGGCAGCGTGTTTTTTCCGGAATTCCATTGGCGAACCTAACCTAAAAAATTCGCGAAAGTCAAAAAAACGGTTTTTTGCCAATAAAACAAAAAGTTGAGCTCGAATCTGAAAAGGTTATACATATTAGAAAATTGTTCCTCAAGGTTCCGCTTTAGGCTTGCTCCTGTGAATCATCATGTACGATGAAGTACTGGGGCCATTTCTCCCGCGAGAAGCGGTAGTTATCGAATTCGAGGATGACATCGGGGTTGCCATCGTAGGAAAGCGGCGATTTCCGCTCCTCAGGCGGCCTTGTTTTTTTTGGATTCCGAAATTGTTTTCTTAGAAAGTTACAAGGAAGCTGTGTACCAATTTTCAGCCATTTTGGAATTTTGTCTCCTTCAAATGCTACATAATTTCCCCGCACTAAAGCTGGAAGTACATAATTGCGTTGCGTTGCATTGCTATACCTGAGTGGATTTAACTGCAATGCGTTACATTATATGGATTTGACACATAATTGCGTTGCTTGTCGGCACATAAATGCATTTTGAAATTTGAATTCACGTTGAATTTGTGTTGAATTCCTCATCAAAATTCATTTTTAATATATTACCGAGTTAATCCTAGCTAATAATATTTTTGCAGAAAAAAACAAGACCAATTTGACAGAGTATTGAATGTGCTGTATGCGTAAAAGTTAAAAGTTGAACAACTGTTGCATTGCATTGCGTTGCATTGAAAGTAGTGCCGCATTAATAGATCTGCCATTATTGAAATATACAGTGTAAACTTGATCTGTCAACGCATTCATGCAACGCAATGCAATTATGTACTTCCAGCTTAAGTGAACTGTACAACCCGTTGCTGCGGCTTCAGATACTCCATAAGAAATTTGTTATCGATTACTATCTACAACTGTTGTCAAATATGAACTTATAAATGACAGCCAAAACCAAAATGGCGGCCATGGTGTCTTTGCAAATAACGCAAGAACTACTGATTACAGCAACACTGTTTTTAACCATTTGCTCAAAAATTGTCAGAGTCCAGAAACAGCGCCGTAGCGAGGGTCTCGGGGGCCCTTGTGCAAGATTTCGTAAGGGGCCCTTGAAAATGAATTTCTAAAAAAAAAGTGATTTCGAAGCCTTTTCGAAGTCCATTAAAAAAAGGGTTCAAAGGTCGTGAGAAATTGAAAACAGCATTATACTTTGGTTTAAACAATTTCTTTATTTATGAGATATGTGTGCACATACTATTACACTATATTCTGTATTAGGTAGATATTTTTACAGCCAAATATTCTAGACTGCACGTAATTATTTGTAACTTACAAATAACGAAATCACAGAAACATCACTCATGAAAATGAAAATGAAAAAAGAAATCTTCGGGGGCCCCTCAGGGCCGGGGGCCCTGGTGCGCCGCACCGCCTGCACATGCCTAGTTACGGCGCTGCCAGAAACCACAGAAGCTATTCACCGATGACATGACTCTATCCGAAAAATGGCGAAAAATTGTTTTTTTTATGTGATAAATTCAAGCTTAGGAATCACCCTTTGTACTTACTACATGTCTGTCATGTCGTTCAAGTCATGGTTAGTAGTAAGCTTGATTTGAAGGATAGAGGAGAAAGGATAGGTTAGGGGTCTGGAGGGTGCGTGAGTAGATGTCGATGAAACTTGCGTTTGAGCTCTAAGATATAATATGAGAAACACCGACTGCGGAAGAGAGTTCCACAATCGAGTTGTTCTATTTATAAACGAACTACTAAAACGCAATGTGCGCGAAGAGGGGGGCTGTAGCGTATGGGGGTGAGCCGAGTTGGCTAGTCTTGTGTAAAGTCTAGTAATAACAAGTCTTTCATCTTCATATCTTCATACAAAATTTTCACCCGGTTGGTTGTGTGCGTGCATATATGAACATCACTGCTGAGCAAAACTCAACGCATACTTCGCACTGACATATAATAATGGACTGCTCATCAGCAATTATTCCCATACAAACCGATGGCACCAAAAAGGTATAGTCGCTCGCTCATCCATAAGCCCCCAAACTGACAGAAGCACTCAGAAATAATATCAATTAGAAAAAAATAGACGGGTATAGTGATGTTTATATCTTTTGCTCTTTTCCCCATAAGCCCCCGGATTTTGACATACAGAATGTCAGTTGCTAAGACAGGCGTTAAGAACTTAAATCAGATACACATAAAATTTGCAAATTAATGAAAAAAAGGCATTTTAAAAGGTGAAAAAGTGAAAATAGTGTTTATTAATTTTTTTAAACAAAATATTTGTGTTGTTTTAATGTTTTAAGTACGTATTTAAAAAAATGTAAATTTCAAAAGTGATTCCGGTGTTTACATGGAGTGAAAAAAGGTTTTTAGCCTATGGAACAAATTGGTGCCATGAAAAATTTCTCATAAGCAGTCCATTCTATATGTCAGTGATACTTCGTGAATTCAGCGAGACAAAGCCAGATTCTGTCTTTACGGTAAAGTATGCAGAACAGAAAAAGAAAGAAAATTGAATCAGCTGTCAAAATTGAAGTCAGCAAAACATACGAGAAAATATGCACCAATACATCAACATTATCCCTATAGAAACTCATAAAATTTTCTGTTGTTTAGTTGTATGCTAGCGCTTATAAAAATATTGCATTCTCTCTCTGATAGCCTGACATCGTCATTTGAAGAACTTATGCATATAGCTGTTCGTCTTTCACTCATTAACCGTATGAAGATGAAAGACTTGTTAATTTCTAGACTTTGGTCTTGTGTTGCGGGAAAAAAATTGCCGTGTAGGCAGGAGGTTTCTGATTTCAGTGGAACAGTCGCTATGGTAATAGCGGTAAAATTTGCTAAGGGCTGCTACATTCCTACGACATTCCTTAAAGGGTCGATGGAGGAGCAAAGAGTGCTATTATATCGCCAATGAGTTTGATGGCGCGGCTATGCACCTTGTCCAGCCAAGCCAAGGTGGTTTTTGGGCCACCCGTCCAGATATACGAGTTGTATTCAAGGCGGGTCCGAATGTAGGTCTTGTAGATTGTAGCCAGGGCAGTTGGCTGAAGAAGGAGCTTGCATCTCTTGAGGAAACCCAGGCATTGGGAGGCTTGTTTGGCGATTTGGAATATGTGATTATTCCATCGCAGACCTGAAGATAAGGTTACGCCTAGGGTGTTAAGAGATGGGTCAGCCATTACATTTTTTTGCCCCCTGAGATAGAGGGACCATATTTGGTTTAAATAAATTCGTTTTCAAGATAGTATAAGGAAACCAGTTGAATTTTACTTTAAAATCACGCTATGAATTTTTTCTATAACCAATATCAGTATCAGGGTAAATTTGTAAATTCTCTGTCATCAAGAATCCAAAAGTTGGATAAAATAAAAACCCTTTAGCCTTTTCTAAAATTCTGGTCACGTGCCTCTTTCGATCTTTAACTTTTTTAAGAGATATTTAATTTTTACTCGCATAAAATCTTTGTATTTAACTTCGACATAGTCTGGTATAGATCTCTAGCCATTCCATTCTTTTCTGGAAGCTTAATCAAATGTTTTATCGTGAAGTAATACCCGCTTTCAACTTTAATAAATTAATGAGAGTCTGAGAATTTGCGTTTTAAAGAAGTTATTTTTCAGATTTTGTTCAATCTCTTTTGGGGGATAAAAATGAAAACTTTTCTAACAGTTTTTTCCAAGTCATCTAAGTTCTTTTCTAATAAATTAATAAAACAATATGTTCCACAAAGTCATCTTATTTTCCTAAACAAAAATACCAGTTGACATTCCAACTTGCCTGTTAAAGTTAAACCTTTCTATTGGAAAAGGAAGACCTCAACAATTTAGCAGACGTGATGGGAATTTCAAATTTCCCGGTAAATTTGGTGAGTCAGCGCGACAGCGGGTATAGACCCTAAAGTAGCGAACCAGACGAATATCGGTCAATGTCACGTAGTGACCTTTTCTTGTACGGGCTGTGAATTAATAGACATGCGTTTTTTGATTATATAAAAATCGACGGGAATTCAAAGTTTATCAGTTGGAACCATCACTTTCGTTTGATAACAACAACAGCTACAAAAATCATAAACATGGCCAAAATAAGTTCCGTTTTGCTTCTGGTAGTTGCCGCAGTTTGCTGTGCAGAACAACCGCGATCCCGTCATCAAAGGGAAAGGATCAACAGCAAATTTCTAGCTCGCCAGGAATCTCAAGGCGATAGCAATGATGGTCCGTATCCAGCAGCAGCACAGCCACCGTATCCAGCTGCGGGCTATCGTCCTGCTCGTGTATTTGCTTTACCTAATGCAAAACAGACCCAGGGGAATAATAATGCGCCATCACAGTCTTATGGGGCTCCTTTACAGGAGTACGGACCACCATCCGAATCAACAACAACCGAACCTGAAGAATCATCTGGAGAGGAGCCAACCGAGGAGCCAGATTTTGAATCGTTTGATGTTCAAGGCAATGGCGCTCAAAGACTAACCGAAGTAGAGGGAGCAGATGCCCAGAAGAATTTTTACTACATCCAATTACCAAATGGATTGCTCCAGAAGGTTGAGTACGCCGCCCCGGCAGAGAGTGCTCCACTATTAGCCAAAGTTCAATTGCAGCCCATTGTTCAGGCCCAACAGCTTGTTCAGGCCCAGCCGCTCCTTTTGGGAAATCTGGCTATTCCAAAAGCAATCTCCTACACCTCTCAGTATCAGAGCTGGTAGGAAGGTGATATTATATAGTTCCAAATATTCATGACCTCCACAGTATTACTTCACCATTCATTTGTCTACTACACAATTGTTCACTTGTTACGTTTAAGTTGTTAAATCTTGTTATGAATTACTCTGTAGCTTGTTTTTGTTATCCGGAATTACATTGAAACAAATTAAAAAATACGTTTTTTTATTTATCAAAGTAATAATTGGTGAAGAATGAAAATCAGTTTAAGGTAACATTCCTTTTTAAAAAGGTCTTTCTTAAAGCGTTGCCTTTGCTTTTAAGTTCGCTTTATAAAAGGTACTACAATAGGTTTTTTTTTTTATAAAACATTCAAGCAGAATTTACTTTATGTGTATGCTTCACCTAGAAAGGCCCAATTTAAAATTTTTGAGTAGGTATTGTGTGCAGGTGGAGTTTTCAATTATTTTCATGAATGAATGGTTTGCTATGTAATGTATGTTTAATAGTAAAAGTGGAAATGCACTTCAGAAGTAGCTGGAGGTGGAGGAATTCTGCGTTCATTGGTACCTTTCTCTTGAAAATATGTTATAGGGTTACAAAAATACAGGGTGATATGTAAAACTCTATTTTTGTACAGTTTTGACCGTATTACCCAAAACGAAAAAGATTTTTAACTGGTGTCTTACTGCGTAGATTGATGCCTTATTCATGAAAATATCTAATAGGGTTACAAAAATACAGGGTAATATGTAAACCTCTACCAAAAAAATTGTGAAGGAAACGTTCTGCAAAATTCGCGTTAATGAAATTCGACTATATAGGAGGTTGCGTTTAAGCACAGCCAAAAGTCAGTACAAAAGGGCAAATCCATACTCTACGCATTTGAAATATATTTTTGGTGGGCTTGGAAACACGTTTTTCTAGACAAGTCTTTCTTATTTAATTATACAGTGGTTTTATAGGTTTTTATGCGCCCCATATTTTATTTTAGTCTGTTAAAAGTCCCAGAACATTACTTAATCCGTTGAAGTAGCGACACAAAGTGCCCCTTGGCATATGACATGAGAAAACAGAACGGCTACTATTGCGCGATTTTTTTACCAGACTTCAGAATTTCAAGAAGTCTATGTTTGTGTTCTAAGTATTTTCTGGTTTTTGGTACAGCTTATGTTTACTTATTTTTTTATTTTCTAGTTTTTGGTTTGTTCTTTGGCTTGTATCATTATGCAAACTCCTCATCTTTTTCAACTTTTTCATTGCATATTTATTGCACGGTTGAGCTCCTCAATACATAGCCCAAAGCCCTTACGCGACTCATTGCTACATACGCTTGACCTTCCCCAAACAATTTGAAGCTCAAATACACTACAGCATGGTTAACAGTACTACCCTGCATTTTATGAACAGTGGAGAGCCAGGACAAAATTATTGGCCACACCCTTCTATTAGCCGTTACATATGTATGTAATTAATCATCGCTGGAAATTGTATGGCTTTAGGATGGGTAAGGTGCACGCCGTCCCTTTCAAAATCAATTTGAGTAGATGATATGTTTGTTTCATATATTTGCGTTCGATGAAACTGAAGCCATACAATCTCTGTGATGTAGCCAATCGCGCCGTATACAAACCCTTTAGAGACGTCAACGTTAGCAATTGATTTGGTTACCATCGTAAATATTTCTTTGATCAGCATTCATAGCTTGTTGAGCCAATTGGAACTGGCTTTCGTTCATGGACAAGTGTGGTACTTCTTCTTCTTCTTTTTCTAACTCAATAGGCTCAACTTATACTTAACATAACTTATCAGTTATGCATACCATATTGCCAGCGTCATTTTAAATTTTCTAATTTTGACAACAGTTTCATTAATTTCTATTTTGGTTTTTTAAAATTTTTACCACACATTCGTCATTTTTGACCTTAAAAACTCCCCGATACCGACTTTCAATGGATTCAGAACACATTTGCAAAATCCATCCGCCATTTTAAATTTTCAAATTTTGACCACAGAATCGTCATTTGTGGGCGTAAAAACCCCACGATGACGATTTTCAATGGAATCGGAACTGCAAAAATTGTCCGCCATCTTGTTTTTTTTACAAAACTGTCAGATTACATTGCCACGGAAACTCAATGTGTGTGCAAAGTTTCAAAAGAATCGGTTAGTTGAATAGTTGAAAAAGTTGTCGCAAAATTTGAACCAAAGGAAGAAACAAACAAAGGTCAAGCTAAATAAAACTATTAAAAAACAATTTAAATGGAAATGAATTTGATTTCGGAACTGCTATTTTAAATTAATAATTTCTAGATGTAAAATTGCAAAATATGTAACGTCACACTAGCGGGGGGGGGGGGGGGGGTCGTACAAATGTGACCAGCTGTGACAAGGACGGGGGAGGGGTCAAAACATCATGAAATTCGTGTGACGTAATTTATGGATGGCCCCTAAACGGTTTCGATTTCCCCACGCATACGTTTTTTCGTTCGGCTATCCAAGACCTATCCACAGCCAGGCGTTTCGACATTTTGACTGATACACCCTGTATAATATTCATCTATTGGCCCGTCTCGAATGCTTCTTTAACACAATCTTCAGATCTAAGGTGGTTTGGACTAAGTCTTGAATGTTTTGTATCCTTCAACTTTTTACAACGCACAGTTCTATCCCATAGCTCCCGTACTTTTTAAATTCTTTTATATAACTTACACTACGTGTCGTCAAATCTTGTAAGTTAAATTTGACCCACTTCCCGGTTTCGGATAGAGCTGAAATTTTGCATACACGTTTAGTTTGGATGACAATGCAATCTGACCATTTTGTAAAAATATCCAGATGACGGTTCCAAAATGGCGATCGATTTTTGAAATTGTGCCCCGCGGCCCTCTGACATGGGTATCAAATGAAAGGATATGACAGGTAGAACACAATTAGCTATGTGGCGTCATTCCAAATTCAAAATGGCGGCCAACACAAAATTGCGGAAAGCTTATAATAGACTAAAAAGTGGAAAATATAACCGATAAACTTGGAATACATATAATAATATACGGCGGAATACATATAATAAACTAAAAAGTAGAAAATAAAATGAATGGTTAAAAAAAAATTTTAAAAAAATTCTTTAAATTAACTAAAAGATGTTCTGAAAAGTAAAAAATAAAAAATATGTAAAAGAAAGCGTGAAATTTCAATTTTAATGAAAAAGCTAATTAAAAGAATGGCGCATTTTTCATCAAAAAATTTTGTTAGAATTTGCTTCAAAGTGAATTGAGGAAAACAAGTTTAAATCAATTTTTTTCCTACGCCTTATAAATTAATACATAAAATCTTAATAGTCCAGTGCAATACTGCAATTAGTAAATCAAATTGCATTTCATGATGTACAAAATTTTTTTTTGGGAATTTGTTCGGGTACATCTGACAATGTTAAAACCAAGTTTGTGGGGTCGCAGTATGATGGGAAAAGCCGCCATCTTGAAAAAGAGGTAGAGGTCGTTTATACCAAATAACTTGGTTGTGTGCAATGATAGCTGAAAATGATCAATACAAAGTCATTAGAGAATAAAATTATCTACAAAATGAGCCCTTAACGAGGTCTGTAAGTTAATTTGGCTCAAAGTTATGGCCGCTCAAAGTTCGAACTTGTTCGGGTGGTTGAGGTTGAATGCAGTTTTTTGCGATTAACTCGTAAGATATTAATTTGGGTGGGTTAATGACGATTACCAAACTTATAGTGCTAGTGATTACCTTTAGTCGTCGTTCTCGCTTGTATAGTTTGCGAGTAATCTAACGCCAAAGTTCGCACTTCACGTGCCTGAAATAACTGTTAACGCAATTTTTTTAATATCTCCTTAACGGTTGCTCATATGATAATGTAAACAGCAAAAATACGGGTATTAAAATATCTTTCAAATGGGCTATTGACTGAAACTCTCTGTCGTTTCATGTCCGCAACATAACGGGTGAAAAGTCAACAACGAAGGTTACGACACTTTTTTTTTTTTTTTTTTTATGTGGCAGACTAGAGGCTTAGGGAAAGTCCCTTTGTACTGTCGACAATCTATATTTTTTTTTTTTTTCCATATACACCGTCGAACAGCAGCTCTAGCCGGAAGATAGAGAGAAGAGAGAGAGAAAGAAGAGAGGAAGGAACTGTCACAACCTGACTGCGATATTTTTATTCCACCAACTCTCAACCATTTCGCGACTCTGACATCGGGGCATCGAGAACAACTCGCTGGAGTGTTATGCCTCCTGAAACGAGTTGAATCTCTTCAACCAACCGATGGCATGCGCTTGGTGGAGCGTGGAAGAGAACTAGAACTTCTAGACGAATAACTCGCTTCCAGCCAGTTTCGCGTGTCGGAAGGATTAGAATTTTATGTAACGCCCTGAATTATCTATATTTTGGGTTTTTTAACAACTTTGGAAAATTATAATAATGGGAAATAGTAGCTTAGAATCAAAAATTTTTTTAACCATTCATTTTTTCGTCTTTAGGAAATAAATGAACCTGCAATATTATTGCAACCAAAGACACAACACGGATAGTCCAGTCAAATTAGGGTTTCACCTCTGAATGCGAGGTAATAAGCTGAAAATTGGTAAGAACCTTTATTTTGGCATTCTATATCCGCGTCTTGAGATATTAGAGGTCAAAGGTCACAAAAATCAGCTCTTTCAAAAATCGTAAATTATCGGGTTTATGTAAACGTATGGTTGAGTAAACTTTGTTCTTTAGATAAATCTGCATAAAAGTGTCTCATACAGAATTTTAACGTAGGATCAATAGTTTTCGAGATATAGGGCTGAGAAAACTCGATAGGGGAAATACCGGAATTGGTCTTCATGGTCATGGAAGCGATGACAGCCTTATTTTCAGTATCAACAAGTACGTTAAGGTGTGCGCTATCAACACTTTTGTTCAATATTGTTCTGAATTATGCAATTGGCAAACTAGACAGGGGAGGCACTATATTCATCAAGTCAGGGAAAATATTAGCTTATGCCGATGATATAGCAATTGTCGCAAGGAACCTCAAAAGTATGGTGGGAGCATTTGCAAAACTTGAAAACGAAGCCAGCACGGAAGGTCTCAAAATCAATGAGGGGAAAAATAAGTACCTCAGAGGCCAAAAAATACTTCCATTGGAGATTATCATTCCAAGGTTCATTTACATTGGAGTGGAATAGTGCTATCTAGTGACAACAATATGCCCATTTCCAGAGTTTAGGTAGACCACCGGGCTTTGACTTGGACTTTGAACATAAAAAACTTCTGCATTCAAAGTTTTTGACTAGAAGAACAAAGCTCACAGTTTACAAAAATGTCATACGACATTTATTGCTCCAGCCAGTATATGGGAGCAACCTACGTTTCGAAATGTAAAAAAGCGTGGGCGCTAACGAAAAGTTCCAATGTTAATAAAATAAGGAAATAGGTAAGGAGCCCCACGCTTTTTTACATTTCGAAACGTAGGTTGTTCCCATATACTGGCTGGAGCAATAAAAATTTTACATTAAAAATTATTTTTTACTTTTTAGTTCATTTTAAATTAAAAGCGTATTTTTTGGTTTTTTTAAACTATATTTTATTTTACGAAAAATAAAACTGTGCGTGCTGTTTTCACAAACTAACGAAAGATGCTATAAAATAAAGGGTTGTGTAGAAGATAGCTCTTGTTGGACTCAGAAGAGGGTCGAGTTACATAAGAACTATAGCTGCATTTAAGAAGAAGAGATCCAAGAAATAAGAAGAATTCAATGGAGAAAGCTTTTTGAAGCTTATGTTCCTAAGATAATAGGAAATTTTTACTAACCAATTTTTAATAATTCCCCAAATTTCAATGACTAATGACAAAATTAATCGTCATTTTTTGGGGACTTGCATCGTATGTTCGATGACTTTTAAATTATCGCCTTCGATCTCCTCATTATAATTCATAACAAGTACCTTTCAGCCCACCTCGATGGAACTTCAAATTATTTATAGCCATCAAGGGTCATTGGCTGGGTTTACGTTGATTTGACCGATTTCGGCCAAGGCGATATATTTTGTTTAGTTTGATTTGTTAGGTGCTCGCACTACTTCTAAAATAATGAAACTCCAAAATCGGTATATAACGGATATTGGGCGCCACTTGTAATCATTCACAGCTCAGTCTTCAATTTGCTACAATAAACACTCGCAATGAAGAACATTTTGCTATTCTGGACACTCGCAGGCCTATTGGGAGTTTGCTTAGCAGAGCTACCAAGCTTCCGACAGAGAAATGCAAGAAGATTTTTGGAGCGTCAAGAATTGCCGGAAATAACAACGAGTAGTTTTCTTGAGACAACAACATACCCGCAAGAGGAGACTTTTTCGGCTGTTAAGAGAGCACCTTATCCTCCGGCTGGTGCTAGACCAGATCGTGCATTTAAGTTGCCCACGGAAGAGGAGCCTAAGGAAGATGTACAAAGCGAGTCTAACAGCGCACCTTATCCACCATCTGGATGGAAACCACAAGGACGGGAATTCTCTCTACCAACCGAAAGGAAGGCTGCTCCAGAAAATACTTACGGACCACCAGCTCGAGTTAATACAGCACCATCACAGCAATATGGACCATCTGCTGCTCCTCAGGAAGAATATGGACCACCAGCCCAGGAGTATGGTCCACCAGCACAACAATATGGCGCACCATCACAAGAGTATGGACCACCACAAAAATTGGCTGACAGCTATGGCCCACCAGATGAAGATCTCCCTGAAAGCGAAGTTCTAAGTGATGACGATGTTGTAACTGTTGAAGCTGCGGAAGCGGGCATTGGCAATAAGTTCTACATCCTGCAGTTGGCCGATGGTACAATGCACAAGATCTACTATGCAGCAACACCAAATAACGAGGCTGAGCTGAAAGTGCAACCCCTTGCAGGACCGCAGCAACGAGCACCAGCGCGATTTATTAAAGCCCCCGCAAGACAGCCAGCTCCAAGGGCAAATTGGTGAAGGCTATCACCACCACCTATGCTAACTTGTGTACTAAATGGCATTAAAATAAAACGCATACCATGAAATTTTTGTTTTGTCACGAAAGGGTTCTGGAGCGAACGTGTGGAGAATATTTTACCTTTTTTGAAAGTTTAATTTGGAAAGGTAAGTTCGTAGGTTCGAGTTTCCATCGAGTATTTATGAGGGTAAAGGTCAGCTCGTTATTCAGGAAGATACAGTCACATACGCGCGGTATTTGTTTTCGCTTTCAGGGTAGTTGGAATATGATATTTTTTTAAAGGAAGTTTTGGGTTCGATAGTCATTTTAAGGAGATTTCAGTCCTGTTTTTGTTTTTTCATTATATTTAAAATCGATTTATTTCGGTGGAAGAAATGTGAGATTGAGAAAAATAACTAGATATGGAAACTAGATGTAAAATATATTTTCGGGCATTGTATTGGGGACTCGTGCTGCAGTTGCTTAAAAGGTTTCGTGAGTTGTTGATGTTATTAGACGGCGTTAGGGAAGGGGAGAATATGTAAAATGTTCATAATTTGATGATTTGATTTCAAGTTGCTAGTTTCATTTATTTATTTATTTATTTATTTATTTTGCCAAACAAGGCACACTTAAATCTAAGTACACTTTTTACAATAGCTTAAATTAATTATCACATTAGATGCTAAGTCAGGTACGGGTATAATTGGGCTAGGCCAGTAGTTCCCAAACTTTATTTCGTACGGAACCTTTCTACAATGTATAAAATTTGGCGGAACCCAACGATGAAAAAATAAAATAATATATGATATATGCATATATTTATCCTTTAATATTTTAAAACGTTTTTATTAGCTCGCTGTCTCGTCTGTCTGTTCGTCCGGTACATAACTTGCAATCGATTTTTTGAATACTTCCGGTTACCCGATCACCCTGAAATTTTGCACACAACTTCAGCTCCGATGACAATGCAATATGGTATACTCAATATGCCTTTAGATCCATGGCGGCAGTCTCAGGAGGGCGGATTGAAATATTCTTCACAACCCCTTCGACATAGGTATCAAATGAAAGGGTATGATAAGTATAACATCATAAGCAATATACTCAATATATCGTTTGGTCCATGGCGTCCATCTCAAAAGGGCGGATTAGCATTTTCTTCACAACCCCGTTGACATGGGAATATGGAATGGCGGCCAAAATGTTAGGCGGCGTGATGTAGACCAAATTTCAAGGAGTAAGGGCCATTCGCACTTTCTGATTAGGAAGAACGCGTTAAACGGCCGGCGCAGCGCCAGTGAGTCTGCGAATGTATTTGCGCTTCGGCGCTGGTGACACGGAACCCTAAAATTTTTTCGTGGAACCCTAAGGTTCCGCGGAACCCACTTTGGGAATCACTGGGCTAGGCTATATGTAGGCTAAATCTACTATACTAATTTTATTGCTTAAGCAGTAACGGGAGTTTGGGGTTTCATCATTAGTATTAACTTTCTTTTATAGGACAATTTGTTAGTGGGATGGGGAAAGCATTGATTATGATCATTGAAGACCATGCAACATCTATTAATGGGCTCGTTTCTTGCGTAGTCGGTGCGATGAGAATATTCCTTAAGTAGTTTCGTGTGCCTAGTACGCCGAACTACTTCATTGAGTATTATCCTATCCGACAAGAACTTCACCTTGAGATCGCCGTTTAGAATATCCAAGGTGAGACAAGAGATGAGCATTTTTCTCCTGCATGACAGCGGTAAAAGATCCAAAACTTTGAGCCTGCCTGTATAGTGTGGAAGACTATGATAATCAGCGGGGTTATATAGATTTCTTAGTGCGAACAGGAGAAATTGCTTTTGAATGGATTCAATCCTGTTGCTACTGGCGTGAAATATGGGATCCCAGACAGGGCATGCGTATTCCAGGATTGGGCGAACCAGTGAGCAGAAAAGAGTTTTTGTGACCCAGATGTTATCAAATTCCTTAGCCCTTCTTTTTATAAAACCAAGGAGTTTATTAGCTCTGGCAGTAATACTATCGTAGTGTAGGTTAAAGTTTAACTTATTGTCTAAGACAACGCCTAGGTCTACGATTTGATCAACATGGTTTAATAACTTGTTGTCAAGATAGTATTGCTGCAGTTGTACGCTATTTTTCCGGGAGAAGGTTATTGCATGGCATTTGCTAGTGTTAATTTGCAACTTATTGGTGTTACACCAGTCCTGCAATGCATTAAGTTTCGTCTGAAGGAATGATACATCGGTGTCGGACCTTATAACGCTATATATTTTCAGGTCGTCTGCATAAAAGAGATGTGGTATATTATTTAATTTGTGAGACAGATCGGAGATAAAGATGTTAAACAAGAGCGGACCAAGATGACTTCCCTGGGGGACACCGGAAGTAACTTCGATTTCTTGGGATAAGAATCCTTGAAATCTGACGACCTGAGTTCTACCGCTAAGATATGATTTTATCCATTCCAGGGCACGGCCGGTAATTCCAAATTTGAATAACTTAGTAATCAAAATATGGTGGTCCACACGATCAAAGGTGTCCACACGATCAAAGTCCGTGTAGATAGCATCAATTTGATGGCCGTTCTCCATACCACATAAGAGTGCAGAGATAAGAATCATTAGATTTGAAGTGGTCGAACGCCCCTTTCTGAAACCGTGTTGTTGCTCGTTAATATTAGGATCTATAAGTGGTGCAATCTTGTCGTGCACAAGCTTTTCGAAGAGTTTAGGAATTGCGGATAGGATGGCAATTCCCCTATAATTATCCACTAATTTCTTGTCGGATGATTTATGGATTGGTGTTAAGAAGGATTTCTTCCAGAATTCAGGGAAACTTCCCAACGAGAGCGATTTGTTAAAGATAAGACGAAGAGGAAATACTAATTCATTTGAACAGCGCTGCAGGAAGCTCGCAGGTAGATTGTCGGGGCCGTGGCCTTTATTAATATCAAGATTGTTTAAACCTGCTCTTATTTCGTCACCTGACAGAGATAGATTGTTAATAATCGTTGATTCAGTACAAGTGGGGTCAGTGTGCGTTGTGTTTGATTTGGGAGCGAAGACTTCAATAAATCTCACAGCAAACATGTTGCATATATCTTGGGGGCACGAGGAGGAAGCTCTCCCATTCGTCATTGTTGCCGGATACCCTGAGGTCTTTCGCTTTGTGTTAACGAAATCGAAGAATTTGTTAGGGTCCTTTAAGATATTTTCTCCGACTTTGTTTATGTATGTAGTATAGGCCTCACGTGACCTAAAAGTGAATTCAGATGCTAGTCTGGAGTATTCGGATCTTAATTCATCGTCAACATCCGTTTGTCTTCTTATCGTGCGGTACAATTTGTTTCTTTGATTTCGCAGTGATCTAGTATTTTTGTCCAACCATGGCTCCGACAATTTATCCCTTTTTTTAATTTTGGGTACGTGTTTGTCGATGGAGCTGAGAATAATGTTGTAGAAGCATGATACTAACTGGTCTAGATTATCACCCGATAACCTATTTATCCAGTCAATATGGGATAATTCAAAGCAAATACTATTTTAGTCTGCGTTTTTGAAATCAAAAACAATTGCATTGTTGTGAGATGCACGATGGAGGGTGACAGTGGAGTTAAGTTCTAATATCCACGCAGAATGGTGAAGCGTGTTAGAAAAAAGGTTCTCCTCATCGCTGGCGGGGAAGACGTTCACCTCGTCATATAGATTAGTGAAAACCAAGTCTAACCAATGTCCACTAGTGTTCGGTTGCCTTATCACTTGCTGCAGATCATTGGCGTAAAAATTATCAATAAGCTTCATGTCAATAGCGTGTGTGACATTAATGAGGAGGAAATTATTATCATCGTCGTCGAGAGTAAAGGATATGTTAGGACGGTTGAAATCTCCCAGTATGAGCACCTCGTCATGCTTGTGGCATCTCTACCGCTTATTGTTTTCAGGCATTTCTTGAACCGAAGAAGAGAACTGAACACTCCTTCAATTCATACAGTGTTTGTATTTCTGGATTTCTACAAGATTCGAGAGCTTTAGTACAGAATTTAATGTTTTTTCCTGAATAATCCTACAGGCTCCCAAGTCATGTAAAAAGAGGTTTCCAAATGCAAAGTGGCTGAACCCAGCAGGAGCTAGACGACTGCAAGGACAAAAAAATTCGTTGCTTCCGGGGGACTGTGCACAGAGTCCACATAACTTCAAGTCGTCATGCTATTCTTTGAACATGGTCTAGTCTGAATTTTTGATATTCTTTTGCAAGAACGGGCAACCAGACTGCAGAGCTGTATTTCAGACTGGTTTAGTCATTGCTGTGTAGAGATAGTGTGACATATGTGGCTTCAAGCCCTATCTCTTGGTCGCCAGTTGACTAAAAATAATAAGTTGATACATTTATGCGCAAACTAAGTACAGACTTATATTATATTTTTAGAAGCATCGAAGCGTAACTAGCACGCATAGCGAACAAATGTGGCCGGTACTATTATGATACGCTCCCGCTACAGGCACAAAAACCTTAAAAGCTTTCGCTATAGAGGTATGCACGCCTCTGTCACAATAAGAATATATTCGTAATAGACTGTTGCAAACTCAAGTGTCGTTTTACCAAGCGGTCTCCCAACTATGTACTAACCAGGTCCCATGCTGCTTTACCTACGCACCCGAACGAGAACCGGTTTGTTGAGTATGCTAGTGGCACCCACCCTTTATGGCCACCAAAATAGTTGCTCGTTTTCTTCATCCTATACAATTTCTTAAGGTTTAATTCCGTGCTTCGTTTGGACTATTCCTATTCTTTTATTTACACGTGCTTTTAGTCGGCTATATTTGAAAAAAAAAAGTTTTTACTCAGGCGTACCCTGCCTCATTTTGGTTCCATATAGTCTTATTGTTACTCGTATAACTGGCATATAGAGCTGGCCTTCTTTCCCCTTTCTTCAATATTGAGCCTCCCTTCGGGTCCAGAATAAGGCACAAGTAAATGCAAAATATCAGTTGCTGCGCTATTGGAACTACGACTTACCGGATCCGGGACATTGACGATCGTCCCGCCAACAATCGACGAAACGATAACGCTTTACTATGCAGGTGGTAAAAGACGAGAGGCCGGCGTCGGGTTTATGGTCGATGGATGGGCTGCCAGCACCGTTATTGCACTCCAACCGATATCCGAGCGTTTGGCGGTTTTAACCATTGTTGGAACGATCAAGACCCATATCGTATCCGTTTATGCGCCAACCGAGACTAGCCCGGGCGGGAACAAGGATGAATTTTTCGAACAGTTTCAACAGACGCTGGATACAATACCTCGAATCCACCGAATTAATCATACTCGCAGGGGACTTCAATGCACATTCATGAGCAGATCGAACCGGCTGGGAAGGAACGATGGGCAAATTCGGGCACGGAGAAATTAACGACAACGGTTTACACCTGCTTTCATTCGCAACGTCAAACAATTTGAAAGTTGGCAACAGCATTTTCCACCATTCACTCAAACACCAAGCACCAATTTACCTGGCGATATCCTTCCGAGAACGACTCGGCGATGTTAGACTACGTTTTGATCAACGCAAGATTCCGATCGACGCTCAAAGACGTACATGCAATGCGTGGAACCGATTGCGAATCGGACCATTATCTTGTTCGAATGAAATTGCAGATGCGATTAAAAAGAGCGAAGAAAACGGCGCCATCACCAGCCAAAATGAATTGGACGTGGTGCCTACGGGACCCGAACATCGGGCGAGGGTTTCAAATGGCATTATCCAACAAATTCGCGGCGCAAGCAATATCGGACGATATCGATGTAGAAGAAAGACAATTTTCGGAGTCTATTGTGGGGTGTGCAATGGAGTTTTATCTACCTATTCGTAAACGGACGCAACCATGGATCTCGGACAGCTGCCTGGAACTCCTCGATCAACGGAAACGAATGAAACACGTCGACTTTGAGCAATACCGACGATTGAACAAGGAAGTTCGATAGAGAATTAAATCGGGAAGCATACTGGAATAACGTTACGATAAACAAGGAAGACGCGGCGCCGAGGTACGAGTACCGGACGCTGTACCAGACAGTCCGGCGGTTAGGTGGCAAAACACCATCAACAGAAGACAGCATAAAAAAATCGGATGGAACTTTCGTGACCTCACCCATGGGCGTCTGCTGCGGTGGAGAAAATTCTTCCACCAGCTGTACAACCACGATCCGCCACAAGGTCCAGCACCCGAGCAGCCGATTATCGAACAGTCGACGAATCAGTTTCTTGATACCGAACCGACAATTATCGAGGTGGAGACGGCAATAAAATCGTTGAATAATGGAAAAGCGCCGGGAATAGACCAAGTAATCGGATCTTGTCCCGTCGGCGTGGAAGAAAGCGATCATTGTCCCAATTTTGAAAACGGCGACAGTCGGGAATGCAAGAATTATTAGCCTCCTTTCGATCGTCGGCAAAGTATTTACGAAAATCATACAATCGAGGCTACAGAAACATCGAGAGCAAACGAGTCGGAAAGAACACGCGGCATTTAGACCACATCGATTGATCAAATATTCGCTCTTCGTCAACTGATGGAAGAAAGAATTCGTTGCGGCTAAACGAACTGTCGTCATTTTCATAGCTTTCAAATCCACTTTCGATTGCATCGATTGGAACAGGTTGGAGTGCCTTGGAAACCGAACATGTGTCATTAAAAATCAGGCAACTTCTCCAAAAACCGTATGATGGCTCCACCAGCCGCGTTCGTATTCAAAGCGACTCAAGCGAGACGTCTCTTCGCCATTTCTCTTCAACGTTATGACAGACGCGATTATGGTTGAAGCATTCAATAGACGACTCGGAGTTTGATACGTCGACAACAACTTCGTAACCGACTTAATGTTCGCCGACGATAGCGCCGTCTTCGCCGACTATAGCGCCCTCTTCGCCGACACGAATGCCGAAGTAACCGACACCTTATACGACATTTCTCGCATCGCCCAGTCATACGGGTTAAAAATCAATGCGGAAAAGACCAAAGTGCTCACAACAGACTGATCGAGGGTCAGTTCTGAGGTTCAAGTATTTGGGATCATTGGTTGCGCAAACGAAAGTGGCATCGACGTCCGACGTTCACAGTCGCATCGGGCAGGCATCAGCAATATTCGCCTCGCTCAAGCGATGCATATGGAAACGAACAAATATTACCATCAAAACGAAAGTACGCCTTTACCGAAAGTTGATCCTTCCGATTCTTCTTTATAGATCGGAAACATGGACACTGCTTAAGCCGGACGTCAACAGGCTCGAGGTCTTCCGAATGCGATGCTCGAGGTAGATTCTCGGTTATCTTACTTCGCGATCGTTTTCAAAACGAGACAGACAAAGATGCGATAAATGACGAATTTGCGATTCATGCAAACACTGATCGAAGAAGAAATTCACAAACGTCGACTACGGTAGTTTGGACACCATTTGCCGAATGGATGATAACCGCTTGCCAAGTAAACTTCTCTAGTGAGACCGTCTCGCAGACTGGAGAATCCAGCGATCGGCACCGAAGAGAACCTATCTAAAGAATTCGAGGGTGACCTAAAGAATCAACGATTATCAGTCACCGATTCTCGAGACGTCGCCAAAAATCGTCGAGAATGGAAACGAATAGTGAATGGAGTACAAGAGCCAGCGGCTCGACAGCAGCGTATCCTGCTCGGACTGCCAGCTAACGGATCAAAGAAGGAGAAGTGTGTGCGAGGCTCTGTCATCTCTTGTGTGCCTTGCAGCTCTTGACACAGATTAATTGTCAGAAAATGCCCTATTCGACCAGTACCAGACCCCCTCCCCCGCTTATATGTCAAATTCGCTTCTATCCAGCAAACTAAGCATACTACTAAATATTGCACCGACATGACAGACTGGTAGTACAAAGGAGGATTTCTAAGCTTGGTTTTGCACATAAGAACATGTGCATCAATCATTTTTAAAAAATTCCCCTTGTTGTAAAATCATTCCATACATTTGCCTTGAATTGCTTGCTCTTGTAGCCACCGAGCATTAAAAATACATTCCCACTAAAAAGCTCACAGCTATTGTCCAAAAAATCGAAAGAAAGCAATTTGGTGGGACTATCATGAACGCATGACCAGAAAGTAGGCAAGCAAAATAAATGTTTCCAAAACACCACATATTCTCGACGACTGACATGACTTGCACGAAAATAGCCTGAAATTCACAGATATCCTCCATTATCCTTTTACGCATTCATCCTCCTAGTTGATTCGCTCATTTCATTTTGGAAGGATGCAGGGCTTAGCAATATGTGAAAGATGATCTCTTTGCTATTTATTTCATAGCTCAATGTAAATGCCCGGCAAAAAATTGTGAATTTTCATTTTTCATTTCCGCGTAATTAATTTCTATTTGGCGATGGATGCCAAAGTGGATGTCCTGCAGATAAAGGGGCTTCTCTTGATGGGGTTTATATGGTAATTTTAATTTGTTGCGCGTATTTCGGTCCATTTTTATTGAGATGAAAGTTTTTATTTTTTTGGTGTTTTTTTTTATTTCATTAAAACAAAAACTTCATTTACACTCAGATATTGTAGCCACAAATATAATTAAGTTTATCCCGCAGTAATGTCCTTCCATTTTTAAAATCTCTGAAAACGAGAGACATAGGAGAACGACCTTGGTGGTACTATCTCAGCTGAGATGGGTTGCGAAATAAGAATCGGCTGAGCTTCAGGGCTGCTTGGCACCGTTGCAATGTAGGTTACCTTCTGTGTAACTCCTGTCGGTAGCTGTATTAGGAAGTATCCTGGTCCGCCCTGTCCTGGCACTGGGGGAAGAACTACTCCATTTTGACCATTAGCCAAGTCGATAGCTTCCGAGTCAGGATCTTCTGCTGGTATCCCCGGACTAACATTTTCACCGCTGTCTTCCGTTGAGGACGGCTTCGCTGTTGCTGATGACTCCAACTTATCATTCCTCCTCTCTGTCGGCAACAGGAACAATCTACTCGGTTTATATCCAGCTGCTGGATAAGGTGCATTATCTGCAGCTTCCGTTGTAGCTTCGTCTGTAGTTTCGTCTGTAGTCGCTGACTCTGTAGTTCCATCCGTGGTTGTGGGATACTCTGTTGTTGTTGCTGTTTCATTCTGCTCCGCAGCTTGTCGACCAGAGAACTTAACAGTTCCACGATAAACTTGGGAATTTGCTACACAGAAAACAAGGCACAGCACAATCACTACGAACTTCGCCATTTTCAATTTGATGCGGTAGTCTTAATCTGAGTTGGATTAATTTTTTGTTGCTACTAATATTCCATTCTAACGATTCGGCAATTTATATACTTGCTAAAGTTTTCTAGCGTGCCCCTCTAGCCACCGCTGCTAGATTTGAACTTGTAGAATTGAAATTGAATTTACATTGGCCGAATTGACGCCATTACAAGTACGAGTCAATGACTTTACATTGTTTAATTGTTGTTTGACAGTCTTTTTGTGGAAAGGCCAGCGACGTAAATGGTATCGAGAATTATTGATAATTTTTATGACACCTTCGGAATTCTGTATAGGAATCACGTAGAATAGCGCCGGTGTTCTCATATTGAAAATGAAAGTTTGTTGTGGAATGAATGTTAGATAAGTTTTGTGCTTATCATTTAGTATTAATTTCTGTGGGATAGTTTTATTGTGTGAAAATTGCAATCTTTTTAAATTCTTTTATTTAACTTACACTGTTTGTCGTCAAATCTTGGAAGTTAAATTTGACCCACTTCCCGGTTTCGGATAGAGCTGAAATTTTGCATACACGTTTAGTTTGGATGACAATGCAATCTGGCCATTTTGTAAAAATATCAAGATGGCGGTTCCAAAATGGCGCCCGATTTTTGAAATTGTGCTCCGCGGCCCTCTGACATGGGTATCAAATGAAAGGATATGACAGGTAGAACACAATAAGCTATGTGGCGTCATTCCAAATTCAAAATGGCGGCCAACACTAAATTGCGGAAAGCTTATAATAGACTAAAAAGTAGAAAATATAACCGATCAACTTCCAATTTTGCACACACTCGTAGTTCGGGTGGTTAATGTGTATGATGAGCAGTGGCGGTTCGCAATGTTCATAATAAAGGAAGCAATGCGCAAGGGGAACGATAAAAGTTAAAGTATCGAACGCATTAACTAAAAAAACTGAAAACTAACATATAGTGGAATCAGATAAGCAAAAAATAAGAAATTGTTTCCAGTTTCTAGGCATACGCCCCTATTTTCTTTCGTAACCTTCGCTCACCATCTTTACAATCTTCCTCCAAAAAAAACACTTCAGGCAACCCGAGCACAAAAATGCAATTCATAAAAATATTGTTTATCCCTTTAAATCATCTTTAAAAAGAATCATAAAAAATATAATGGAAGCTACAAAGTATCAGCTTATTTTCAATAAACACCGCCACCCCAATAGAATAATCAATTAATAAAAAGAAACTCCACTTATCTACGATCTCTTTTTTCTTCACTCAATATGCAATAAACGAAAATTTATATTTTAAAAGTCAAAAATAAATTTCGAAGCAAATTAGCAAGAGTAAATTTAGTTCTTACTCGAAACCAGAACATTACCAGAAAATGAAACCAAGAAAACAAAGAGAATATGGAAAATTTCTTTATCTTCGACTTCCTATATCCCACTGTTCGGTTCCGAAGAAGCTGCGTTTAGCTCAGCTTCTGAGGGTACTGTATCAACGCAAACCTTTGCGCCAGTGTGGGTTCAATCAAATTGGATGTGTTGGAGTTTTCACGTTGATTTTCTGTGGCAAAGAAGCTGAAGATATTACTGCTTCCCCATGTTGTGTAAGGCCTCGATCACGATAAGAGCGGCGAGAGGCACTTTTGTCACTCTGCCGCTCACCATTCGCCGCTCGTATCGTGGCCAAGGCTTTACTCTTTGTATACAGTAGTGTGATAAATTTGAATTGTACATTTTGTATACAAAAATCTGTACATAGTGTTTCCAGAGGAGGAAATATATTGATTAAGATTTTTCTTCTGATTAATCTTGATATATTTCAATTAATTTGTATGAAGTTGCTTATTTGGTCAAGGGAAGCAGTGCTTCCTTTGCTTCCAAAGAGGAACCGCCACTGATGATGAGATGAATAGTTGAGTTAAGGGTGAGTTGATAATAAAGAAGCAATACACGTTACAAAAAATCACAAACAAACACAGAGATGCTGCTGTCAACTAAATTCAACTACTCAAATACTGAACTCATGTCCGTATGCATAATTTCAACTAAACCCAGGTAGCAGAGCTGAGTCGAGTTCAGTCAACCTTAACCCAACTCGACTCCCGTTTACATGTAGTTAGACTTGGGTTCAACTTGAGTTCAACTCATCATGTATAAGTACTAAATGCAATCTGACCTTTTTGTAAAAAAATCAAGAAGACGGTTCCGAGATGGCGGCCGTTTTTGCAATTATGTTCCACCGAGCCCACGACATGGGTATCAAATGAATACAGTAAACTGTGTGACGTAATTTTAAATCTAATAGAATTGCCATCATAAAATGGCGGAATACATATAATAAACTAAAAAGTAGAAAATAAAATAAATGGTTAAACAATTTTTTAAAAAAAAATTCTTTTAATTAACTAAAAAATGTACTGAAAAGTAAAAAATAAAAAATATTTTAAAGAAAGCGTGAAATTTCAATTTTAATGAAAAAGTTAATTAAAAGAATGGCGCATTTTCCATCAAAAAATTTTGTTAGAATTTGAAATTAACAAAGCAAAAAATTGTAAATCTCACGCGATTTACAGTTATATTTTCAATTTTTGATGAAAAATGCGCCATTCTTTTAATTAACTTTTTCATTAAAATTGAAATTTCACGCTTTCTTTAAAATATTTTTTATTTTTTACTTTTCAGTACATTTTTTAGTTAATTTAAAGAATTTTTTTTAAAAAATTTTTTTAACCATTTATTTTTTTTAATGTGATTTATGGCGAATCAAAGTGAGCTATGGGTTCATATCTTCTTCTATATTAATAAAGGAAAGTGTGTGTCTGTGTGTCTGTGTGTCTGTGTATCTGTGTGTCTGTGTATCTGTGTGTCTGCTTGTGCGTACCGTCACGCATTGTAGCCAAACTAGAAGAGATAGAAATCTGAAATTTTTTTTGTAGATGCATGGATACCCCAGAAGGTGGAAGTAAGTTTCCGTTTTTCGCTATTTTGATTAGTTTTTTTTTAATTAATTAATTAGTACGATTTGTCACCATTTTTTACGCTCTACGCCTGGTATCTCGGCTAATGTATATCGTAGAACATTATGAATGCCACCAATTGAAAGATTAGACAATTCTGGTTTAAAATTATTTGTTTCAAATCTCAGAAAGGCGATTTTTCGAAATTCATCCCCTAAGGGGGTGAAATGGGGTTTACCCAAACCGCTGGAGCTATAGGGCTGAAATTTTCACAGTGAATCCCAATAATGACGTGGACATCCACTAACAAGCGATTTTGCGAAACTCATCCCATAAGGGGGTGAAATGGGGTCAACCCAAAACCGCTGGAGCTATAGGGCTGCAATTTTGACAGTGAATCCCAATAATGACGTGAACATCCACTAACAAGCGATTTTTCGAAATTCGTTCCCCAAAGGGGGAAATGGGGTTTACCCAAACCGCCTGAGCTATAGGGCTGAAATTTTGGCAGTGCATCCCTATAATGACGTGGACATCCACTAAGAGGCGATTTTTCGAAATTCATCCCCTAAGGGGGTGAAATGGGGTTTACCAAACCGCTGGAGCTATAGGGCTGAAATTTTGACGGTGCATCCCTATAATGGCGTGGACATCCACTAAGAAGCGATTTTTAGAAATTCATCCCATAAGGGGGTGAAATGGGGTCAACCCAAAACCGCTGGAGCTATAGGGCTGAAATTTTGACAGTGAATCCCAATAATGACGTGAACATCCACTAACAAGCGATTTTTCGAAATTCGTTCCCCAAAGGGGGAAATGGGGTTTACCCAAACCGCCTGAGCTATAGGGCTGAAATTTTGGCAGTGCATACCTATAATGACGTGGACATCCACTAAGAGGCGATTTTTCGAAATTCATCCCCTAAGGGGGTGAAATGGGGTTTACCAAACCGCTGGAGCTATAGGGCTGAAATTTTGACGGTGCATCCCTATAATGGCGTGGACATCCACTAAGAAGCGATTTTTAGAAATTCATTCCATAAGGGGGTGAAATGGGGTCAACCCAAAACCGCTGGAGCTATAGGGCTGAAATTTTGACAGTGCATCCCTATAATGACGTGGACATCCACTATAAATAGATTTTTCGAAATTCATCCCCTAAAGGGGTGAAATGGAGTTAACCCAAACCGCTGGGGCTGAAGGGCTGAAATTTTGACAGTGCATCCTTATAATCACGTGGAAATGAATGACTCAAAATTTACTTTATTTAGGATTCCTTTGTCACTTCTCTTGATGACATATACACACCAATCTCTGCTTCAAAACTTGCAGATTTGTTGAGCAGAGGTGATATACGCAGCAATTTGTTTACCATGTTTATTAAAAAAATGCTCTATAATAAACCTTTTTTAGGGATAATAACAACTGACTTTTTTGTTTGTTTTCTTTTCAAGGAAAACAGTGCACATAATAAACAGTTTTTATTTAAAGGCGTTGCAAGGCACGCGGGTTTTATGCTAGTCTTGTCATAATATTTTGTTAAAAATATTCTTCTTTTTTTCTTATAGTGTCGAATAGTAACACAAACTTCTTCTTGTTAAATGGTTCTTTATTCCCTCGTGGGACATAGGGCGGTTATAGTTGTCCTTCAGCAGACTCCGTACAGTATCCCTCAGTTGCGGTGGTTTTTTGGAAAAAGGTTCTCCTCCACGTAGTTTAGGTCTTTCAACTCGACGGGTTACAATACTGTCGAGATAGCAGCCATTGGCCCCGGTGGCTAAAGTCGAGTCTTGTTTCATGACAAGTCGTTTGAGTTGACGAAAGTGACGTTTCAGTCGAATTACGACTTTCAGCATAGGTCCTAGAGTGGAAATGCTACGTTGAGCTCAGGCCTCTGCACTGAAAGTCGTGATTTGACTGAAACGTCACTTTCTTCAACTCAGCGACTTGTCGTGCCGTGACGACTCGGCTTTCAGCAAAGGAGGTTTTATATACCAAGTTTTTTACAGTGTAGGCATCCTTGTACTACTCCTGAGCAGTGTTCCCTCTAATTTTTTCGCTGAGTGCGCGGTAAAAAGTATATGGAAACAAAAATATTCAAAACGTCTGTAAAAGTTTGCAAAGAGGGAGGCGGTAGGGGTCCCGTGCTTGTGTTTGAAGTAAATTTAAAAAAAAATATATTTTCTTGAAAATTGATTTTGACAGTTCACATCTTTGTTTATATGCAATCCAGAGCTTCGGTAATTCAACATTGAATAACTATGACATTTTTTAGCCAATTTCGACAAATGTACACGATTCTGAAACGTCTTTGAGTACCATTTTAGCAATGAGTCCGAAAACTCATTATACACTCTCTGGCGGAATTAATAAACAAAACTGAATTTGAAGAGCAGAGAACCCATACGTCATTCACGAAACACCGTAGTGTGATAAAAACCCATCATCTGGGACCATTTTTCTTCGAAGTTGGACGTCGACGGCGCACGCTATCATTGAATGTTGGCGCACTTTGTGTGTCCGAAAATGCGTGCTGCTGCGAGCTGCTTTTTTGCTTATGGGATGAAGGTTGTCATTTAATCGACATTGAAAAACTGATTTGAAGTAAATGGTAGAGAATATCCAAAAGAAATCTTTCTCATTTGTCAAAATCGGCTTAAAAAGGTCAGAGTTATTCAATTCAACCCAAGCGTAACCCATATTCTTTCTTTATTAGGAGCAAGTATTTTCTTCTCAGTCTCTCGACCTTCCAGTAATTTCCTTTAATAGGGTTCCTCTCGTTCGCGTTTGTAAAGTAAGAAATCTAGGGATTGTTCTGAATATTAGTATGACCTGCTGCGATCACATCAACTACATTATTGAAAAAACATATGGGCTCCAGTCAAGCCTCTGATATCACTGTGGTTTGCTTAAAAGGGCCGTCCGTTTGAATTTATTGAAAGCCTTGCTTCTACCTCTTCTAATCCATGACCTTTCTACATTCCCCTCTCTCGATTCTTCTTGCGCTCGAAAGTTCGAAGTAGCCTTTAACGATTGTGTTCGTTTTGTTTATAAGTTACGCCGCTTGGACCATATTTCATCCTAATTAAATTCTGTTTTGGGCTGCTCCCTTAATATGAGTATCGCAAGTTCAGGCCAAGGCTAGGTCTATCTCACGATATTCTGCACCAGCGCAAATCTTAAGTTCGTTCAGTTCACTATCACCATCTTCCTAACGTATTCGGAAAGCTTTTGAAAAAGCTTTAAGCTTAAGCTTTAATTATACTCAACAAAGCTTTACTTTTGTTGTTGCCTTGCCTCATATTTCAGGCGATTGGGCCTTATTCTGGTTGTCGAATCACCTAAGTGAGATTTGTCTCAGCCGGTGTCACGTCACTTTGAATGTGGTATTCTAGTTGGCGAGTGACTTGACTACGTGGAACAGGGTGGAATGAAACAAATTTCACGTTTGACATTTCAATTTGAGTTATCGAATACACTTAGTGACTTTCATACATATCCAAGTGAACTGTTATTTAATGTGAAAAACTTAAATAAATAAATAAAAATTTTTTTTACGTTAGTTGCTGCCACTTTTCTTCGAATGTTCCTCTATTTATATTATAGTTCTCTGAAAATTTCAGCCCCTTGTCTATTGAGGGATTTTGTAGCATAAATTCCACAATCGTTTCAAACTGCTTCCTTGTCGTTATTTTCATACTAAAAATTCTCAATATTTAACTTTTCGTCAGCATATCTTTCTTTTTGTTTATAAATAAATGAAAAATAAAAAAATTTATTTACCTTTTTTCTCCTTCCATTTCAAACAAATTTTTGTTTTTCTTTCCTCTTCGACGCTTTTTTCCAACTGTCGATACCAACAAAGGTCTCGACAAAAATATCACTTCACACACCATCACTTTGACAACCAGAATACGCCATTTCTCGATATTCCCGCCAGGAGTCACTGAGATCGACAATGAGAATGGCTACGTTCAGTTAGTGGCATAATGTAACATAATTTAAAATATGGCAAAAGAAAAGAGAAGGGTAGAATGTTGCATTATGTAACGAAACTTAACTGAACGATATGTGTTGGAATATACCACAACTGTCAAATTTACTATGACCAACTTTCAACTGTCATTATGCAAAGTTTGGAGAAGCAAAATAGCTTCATCGGTTTATGTTACATAAACGACATAACATCGTTGCTAAGTGAACGATTTTTTGTGCTACAAATGTCAGAAATATTTTACATAGAACCTTAACTGAACGACTTTGTGTTACATTAGTCACATAATGTAACATTGTGCTACTAAGTGAACGCACTCAATGTGAGATTAAAGCCAATGCGACCGCTGTCACGTCACTCGATAATGAGAATAGGGACCATTATGTTGGTGACCGTGAAAGTTGTCATTTAGCTTATACTCAATCGACCGGTTCATCAAGATAAAACTAAAGCAATGTTGCCGGCTGGACTAAGGACCAACTTCACGATAGATAACTACAATATAGAGGTAGTGAAGAGCTTTAAATACCTAGGAACAATAGTGGCGTCAGCAAATGAAGAGCTGGAGAAAGTTAAAAGCAGAATACTACAGGGCAATCGAAGTTTCTATTCGCTGCGTAAAGTACTTCAATCAAGAGAAGTACACAGGAAAACTAAATTTGAACTGTACTAATCTCTTATAAGGCTTGTGGCTTGTTATAGCTCAGAGGTGTGGACCATGACCCAAAAAGTCGAGAACTTACTAGAGGCTTTTGAAAGAAAAATCTTAAGACCCTTCATTGGCCCATTAAACGTAAACGGTATCTGGAGAATCAGATACAATAACGAACTGTACCAAATCTATTTAGGGTAGACATTGTTAACTATATATCAAAATAAATAGATGGGCAGGACATGTAGAGCAACCGGAAAACAGAGCAGTGAAGACGATATATAAGTCAATCACAATCGGTGACAGGCCAGCAGGACGACCGAGGAAAACATGGTTTGACGCCGTAGAAATAGACGTTGCACACTTGCTGGGCGTATGAAATTGGAGGACTCTAGCCAGTGAACGACAAGGTTGGGGGAGGAAACTGAAGGAGGCCAAGGCTCGATTTGGTCTGAAGTGCCATTGAACTTGAACTTGAATAGACCAGTTCTCGCTCGATTGCGGAAATTCATGACGAAATTCTCAAATTTTTCCACTCAGGTTGCGCCATTCTGTGACGCCGTTGGTTTTGTTTCTAAAGCCTAATGCTGTAAACATGCTAAGGGCCGTTGCCTGTCAAACTTGCATGGCGCTGTGGCATGGGTTTGTGTTGCTATTCTCGTGTGCCCCTGTGTGCGTGTGCACCATACTCGGCTGTGCAAGATGGTTATTCCTGTGTGTGTTTTTTAATTTGTGTCGCCGTCGCTTTTAGTGTGTGCTCACAACAAATTTCGTCGGGCCATTCGCCGTGGCCGAGGCAAATAGTTTCGCCGTCGTCCTTAGCATGTTTACAGCATAAAGAGAACTTATTTTTCTTCAATCTCCGATGAAAGGATAGGTTAGAACTTGCAAATGCAAGAGTGTTAACGACTCAGAATCGGGATAGGTGGACAGAACAATTACAAGAGGCCAGGAGCGGATCCTGGCTGTAGAGTCGTTAAACAACTAGTTGTTTATAAGAGAGAAAAAAGTAATATAAAATGTTGTCACATCTTCTGCCTTGTTAAACATTGTTCAACTATAACATAAAAGTCAACCTTCCCTACTTTCGCAATCTCTCCTTGGCGAAATTTATGCTTAATACCGCAGTAATAAAAGTAGGCAATAATCGTACATTCTTCAAAATAATTCCAAAAGCCTTAAAAAAGGTTCTCCGCATGTTGGATTATCCGAAAGCTAAAAATAATGCCCTATATAAGAAAGAAGTGCTCCGAGGAAATACTGAATGAGCGCAGAAAAATTGCCTTAATTAAAATGAAAATGTGTTTTCACCTCACGCTTATTTAATTAAAAATTGGACTCTCACTTCAGTGCCTGCCGTATACCGAGCTACCTGCAAAATCTCTTGTCTTGGCAGCTGTGTCTTAGGGAATTTGATGGCAGCTTTATTTTCCATTCGTTATTCCCTTAAAGAGCATTAATTTTTCAAAACATTTCGCTGAGCAAGAATTGCGCCATAATGAACATTATTACGCTCCTTCTTAACTTCTGGTTTATTTGTTCACTGAGTGCACACCGAAAAAAGAAAACAATAATGATATTCAAGGTAGTCGGGAAGAATGTATATATTATAATATGAGGAATGTTAATGGGCATTCGAAATTTGGAGAAAAGGAATTACCTTGGAAGTATTATTGAAGGAGTTTCTTTTCATGTAATCATGGTGTTCAACGGGAAGCTTTATCATTTGTCTTTTACAATAAGTGTTATTCAATGCAACCCCCTTGGCTCATGGGTCTTACTAGTACACAATAGGAAGGCAAGACGTACTGTAGCAACTACTGAAAGATAACCATTCCAGATTTCTACTACATTCCCATAAATACACAAAGAAGCTTGGGTGTTGCCGGATGGTAGAACGAGAAATCAGATTGATCACGTGGGCGTCAGCCGTAAAACTATTGTGGAGTATATCACCAGTAGGGAAGTAGGCATTGGAAGTGAATAGCAACTATTCACCTAAAGGCCGGTCCACACGCTACGTTTTGCACAACCTTTTAAGTCTGCGCAGTCTTAAGACGGAATGAAAACGTTGTAATTTTGAGCGTCCAGACGGTGCAGTCATATTTGCATTTTTCGCTCAGTCTTGTGAGATATCGTCATGGAGGAGGTTCTACTGTGGTCAATTTTTGCATGCTGTCTTGTTAAAAAAAAAAAGATTGGAACATCTAAAAAGAACCGGGCGTTCAAAGTGGTCGCGGAAATGGCTTCTAAAAAGGCGGGAATTTTCCCATATTAGATTATTGCTAGATTATTTCTCCCTGTTACTGTACTCCTTCGATTTAACAATCCAAATGCATGGGAAACTCTCATAAAGTGCAATAAAATCAGTTAGAAACTCCCGAGAACATTGCCGAAGGTCAGCCATCATCGCGTGATTAGGAAAAACTGAGGAACAAAACGAATCGGAAAACGGAGCAAGCGTCCACATGCACCGACTTGTCCGCACAGATCATGGATTTCAAAGCTCATTTGCTCAGTTATCGCTGCAACTGTACCGTCTTCCCGCCGGACTCAAAACTGCGAAGTTTTTCGATCCACACGCAACGTTTTATCTGCAACGTGTTGAACTGCGCAGACAAAAGGTTGTGCAAAACGTAGCGTGTGGACCGGCCTTAAGGGCGAACGGCCTCGCAAAGACCTCCTCGGAATTTGGTGGCGCCCGATTTGTAGAGTTGAGCCGGACTTACAAGAGGCAGTTCATTTGTCCCCTACACGATAGTAAATTGTACTGAGGCCTCAACTTTTTTAAATGTCCCGGTTGTACTATTACTATTGGGATATGAGCGTGTATCGTGCGATTGTAAATTCCGAAGTGGAGAGAAATCTCTTACATTTTTGAGGGAGTGAAATTTTATACTAAAGAGACAATTCTTACATTTTTCGAGGGAGTGAAGTGGGAGAGATATTTCTTAAAGGGGAAGTAAATTTTTATTTTTATTTTTTAATCTCTATCTATAACAAATAAAATATTTTCGTGTTATTTTCAATTTTAGGGAGTTTCATTTTAAATCTGTAAATATGTTTTTCCTCTTATACAGTTAACAAAAATTTTAAAGAATATTTTTGTAATTAACTTTCATAGGCACGATAATTAATATTCACATTCATTCATTCATCATTTATCGTATCCCCTCTTTCGCAAACGCAATAGATCTACCCGCATCGCAGCATTTGAGCCATTCACGAGGTGACGTGCTAGTAATGCAATGGCACCTCGCCTCATTTGAAGTGAGACATTGTACTGGTTCAAAAGGAAAAGAGGCTCCTCTTACAAACTCATTTTATAATCGTGTCCTACCCAACAGAGCTTTAAGTCGGTTAGGCTGAGGTCCTGAAGAGGCTCCCATTAGAACACCGTTGATATCTCCAAGGGAAGACACAGACAATGATATCAAGGACGAGTTTTGTATGCGTCGGAATGAAAGTTTCTTTCTCTATTTCAAAGCAAGGACGTAGCCAGGGGAGGGGTTTTGGGGCTTCAAACCCCCCCCGAATGAAAAAAGACATCGCAGATAGCATGAAAAATTAAATAATAATAAATAGTTTTTCTTCAATTGTATACTAATTTGAGATAGGCAGAACACCATTCAAATCGCATTTTTTCTTCTTAGAAATACGTTTGGCGACAGCTATGTATAGCACGAACCAAAAGAGATGAGGTTTCTCAAAAGGCTATTTTCCATGCGCAGTAGCATTCTTGGTACATTTCGAAGCGGAAATTTGAAAATACATAAGCGAATGACTTATTCATATGTGCGCAATGTTTATTGGTGTGTAATTTGCATTTCCGAAGAAAGGAAAAAATATCTAGATGACTATGTATAAAAAAAGTAAAAAAGTATAGGGGGGAAGGAGAGGTCTCATTTACACAGATCATTATTATGATTCTTACAAAAACCCAGATGAGATGGACTACAGCAACGGTGTTCCGCACTCTTCATGCAATCTGGCCAACTTTGGACGCAAAGCGTTCAAAATTTATAGTTTTGTTAAACATAAAGGAGATAACCCATGTAGTAAATGCTCTGATCGGTCACTGCCCCTTTGGCCGGCACGCCGAAAGATTAAGACTTCCCCACAACGACTTATGCTGATGTTGTGGCAATGAAGAAGAGGAAGAAACTGTCTCCCATCTTCTCTGTACATATCCCGCCCTCGCAAGGAAAGAGGGACCTTCCTTGGCTCACCCTTCCTTGATGCATTGAGCGAGCTGCAAAATACTGGGGTCCCTGAACTCTGTCGCTTTATCAAAAGCTCCAAATTGCTTGAAATGGCCTGCACTTTGTTCCAACACTAGAATGGCTAATGGCATCACAATGGGCCCAATAGCGTGCCATTTCAACCTAACCTACAAAAACCCCTCCCGAAGCAAAATCCTGGCTACGTCCTTGTTTCAAAGGGAGACATTATTGTTTTAAATTGGTGACTTAAACACAGAAAAGCACCGGCCTTGAACACACAATTGGAAATCAAGGCATAAACACGTGCCCTGCGTTATCTTAAAGCCCCCACACACGATTAAATTGGATGTACATCGAAGGGCGGATGTACAACCAAAACTATCGATTGTGGGCCGGTCGGCCGATCAAAACTCGTTGCGCTTATGGGTTTGATGAAATTCTGGATGTACAACAAATTTGACCGTGTATGGGGGCCTTTAGGATACCTAGTCATACCAGTCACAGCGCTGATCTATCGGGCTCGAAACGTTGAAGGTATTTTCCATATCCTCAATTGACACTCAAGAACTGCGTGAGGTCGTAACTCACTTTTGCGGACTCTCTCGTAATCCATCTATCCATGTTTGGGATAAGTCTGAAGGTACACCGACTCTTAACAGACTCGTCTTTGATTCCCCTCTAACATATTATGGATCATAGTTACGCATGTCTTCTCTCGCTAGTATCTCTATGAGTATAATTCTCGCTATATAGCGCACGCCGCATAGTTGGAAATGGAAATGCACAGCACGCCTGGAGACAGCAACAAGCATACGTTAGTATCTACGGTGATTGATATAATAGAAGTGCGTGCATTCAAATGTAAACTTACATTTAATTACGTAATGGAACGCACGCAATGCAAAAGGTGCCGCATTCGCCATTGCTTCAAATACCCAAACACAAGCACACACAACAGCACATGTAGTCGTCGTTTAGATTTTTTGGTTATTTGTAGAAGACTAGACAGAGCCCAAGTACATACCTAACTGTCTGTCAGCGAATATTCGCTGCATACACCGTGTTGATGCGATGATGACAAATGACAAATCCAAATAAAGTTTGACAAATAAATTAATTAATTTGAGTTGACAGGAAAGCAAAGCATCCTATATATGGCAGTTCTAATACTATAAAAATTATAGTAAAAGTTATCAAAAGCTCGCCTACTAGAATATCAGAGCGAGCTTGAATCAAGGAAACAGTATAAAAGGCGAGTCCCAGGATATACAAATTATTCTTTACCTACAAGTGGGACTAACCACACCGGGTAAGGAATCCTATACACCGTTAGGGTTAGATACGGTTTGGGATTTACCAAATCGTCACAGAGGCTTAGAGACAAGAAGTAACATCAAGATAACGCTATTCCGTGTTTATAATTCCATTGTCCATTTAATATTGTTTATTAATAAAAATCAACCTTTCCATTTAATATCTTTTTTATTTCCTCAATATAAATCATACTTACAAACACAAATAGTGATTATCCGTAAAAAGAGAAGTCACACGCAAAAACATTGGTCCTTCGAGCCGGATCTGGCCAGCAACTTATCAGTAACAAAAGCAATCAACTTGGGTGGCCAGTAATCATAAGACTATTTTCGTAAATTAATTTACAAGAAACGAAAATGACCGAACTAAACAAATTAAAGAGGCAACGAGCCTATATTATTTCAACAGTAACAATGTTAAGAAATATTCTGGATAAATGGGATACAGACGCGACCAATCGCAACATTTACCTAGTGAAAACAACCCTTGATACGATGGAAAGGGCTTTTGAGAAGTTTGAAGAACTACAAACTAATATAGAAGAAATTGATGAAACGGAAGAAAATCGTCGTATTGAAATTATTGAGAGTTACAATTTGGAAAGAAGTCGAGTACTACAAATACAGGAGCATTATGGAGAAAGAACCAATAATGCTGAAACATCATCAGGTTCATCTGTGCATAAAATCAACAATTCTGCAGTGATTTTACCACCGATTCCATTACCGACTTTCGACGGAACGGTCGAAAAATGGGCTTCATTTTACAGTCTCTTTAGTACGCTCATTGACCAAGAAGATTTGCCAGAGGTAAAGAAACTCCAGTATCTGCGCTTATCTCTCACAGGAAGAGCTGCTAAAGTAATAGAAGCTTTAGAGACTAATGAAGAAAACTACAAAACCGCCTTGAATATCTTGAAAGAAAAATTCGAATGTACAAGTAGAACATTGCGTCACCATTGGGCAATATTGCGAGAATATCCGAAGCTACAAAAGGATACACCTTCGGCTATAAACAGTTTAGTTGACACTTTCCAACAGCATACTAGAGCCTTAGAAAATTTAAAGGCACCAGTGTCTCATTGGGACATACCGTTAATTGATTTAATATTATCAAAATTGAATACCTGCACGGTATTACAATGGGAATTGTCGTTTAATGGGAAGGAAATGCCTTCATATATCGAATTACTCAAATTTCTGGAAAGGCGAGCCATTTGCGTAGCAAATGTTACAACTGAACAACTAAGCTGCAGGTCTTCAAGACAAGGAAATGAGGCCATTGGTACAGCTAAATTTCGTGACCGTTCGCAAACGTTTACGACAATAGATAAAAGCAATAAAAATTTAGGTATCATGTGTCCAATGTGTAATGAATCCCACAGGATTTATACCTGTAATAAATTTCGTGAGTTGACAACAGTGAAAAGACAAGAGGTAGTTTCTAAAGCTCGTTTATGTTTCAATTGTTTTGGCAAAGGACATGGAGTAAATCAGTGTAAATCAAGGACATCTTGTCAAAGGTGCAAGAAACGTCACAACACATTACTACATATCGAAGTTGATCAGAACAAAATCAACACCATCCCATCAGAAAGGTGTAAATTAGAATCAGAAACATGATTAATGCAGAATGCTATACCGAGTCAAAGAAACCCAACTAGTTTGGTTATAAACTCGGTGGCAAACGATATCATGGTAACGGCTATGCTAAACATTTTGGACAAGGACACTCAACCGATACAATGCCGAGCTTTATTGGACACCTGTTCCACCACCAATTTTATAACAGAGAATTTAGCCAACACTTTAGGTTTGAAAAGGAGTATCTGCCAGATACCCGTAGGCATGCTAAACGAAACGACAACATATGCAAAAGAGATGGTAATCACAACCATTCAATCATGTAGAAATAATTATGAAAGAACATTGACCTTCTTAATTATACCGACCATCTCTCAAGCAATACCAGAACAACAAATCAAGATCGAAACTGGTTGTATACCAAAGAATCTCAAACTAGCAGACCCTAAGTTTTACCAACCAGCACCAATCGATATCCTATTAGGAGCAGGAACAACGCTCTCAGTACTATCAGTAGGGCAAATACGAATTCAACTACCAGAGAAGCAAGAGTTCTTATTACAAAAGACATTGCTTGGTTGGATTGTCGGAGGCGCCGCGCCGACTATCAAATCATCACGTAAACATCATGCCTGTTATCTCACAACATCCTTACAATTTAACTTGAGCAAATTGTGGGAGACAGAAGAGTGTCCAAGGGAAAATAAGTTCTCTTTGGAAGAAAGGATAACATTACCTTTCAAATCACAAGTTATTAACTTAAGAAGTTCTTACCAATGTGCATTAAAGCGACTTGAGAGTGTCGAACGAAAGTTGAGTAAGGATACAAGGTTTCAGAATCAATATAATGACGTTCTGAAAGAATATTTAACATTGGGTCATATGTCACCAGTGAATGATGAATCGAGTTCGGGAACAACTTATTATTTACCACATCATGCAGTTAGAAAGGAATCCAGTATGACTACAAAGGTTCGAGTTGTTTTTGATGCATCTGCCAAAACAAGTACAGGTGTGTCTGCAAATGATAGTCTCTTGGTGGGTCCAACTATTCAGTCCAATCTGTTTTCTCTGTTGATACGGTTTCGAAGGTATCCGATTGTGTTAACCGGAGATATAGAGAAAATGTATAGAAAATTTTTAGTCCGGAAAGAAGATAGAAAATATCAACGCATTTTATGGAGAGACGATAACAAAAGGCTACAGACTTATGAATTAAATACGGTGACATTTGGTGTCTCATCTGCTCCATATCTAGCAATTCGATGTCTTCATCAACTCGCCGACGATGAAGGTCAACCTTATTTAAGAGCCGCACAAGCACTCAAGGATGTACAATTGCATGGATTTTCTGATGCCAGCGAAAGGGCTTATGGAGCATGTATATACCTGAGAATAATCGACAAGGATAACAAAATTATAACGCAATTGTTGTGTGCCAAATCACGAGTAGCACCATTGAAAACTCAAAGTATACCGAGATTAGAATTATATGGTGATCAACTATTGGCGTCCTCAATCAAAACGGTAATCTCAGCGATTAAATTGAAAATTAATCAAGTATTCTATTGGACACCTCATCAATTGAAGACATTTATAGTAAATCGTGTCTCTTATATCCAAGGATTACCAGCTGTAAAGCATTCGCATCATGTGTGGACGAAAGATAATCCGGCCGACCTTATTTCTAGAGGTCAATTGCCAGAAATGTTTATTTTATCATCTTTATGGAAAGTAGGACTAGCATGGCTAACGAAGTCAGAAGTTTGGCCTCAGTCGGAGTTCACACAAATTGATGAATTACCTGAACAACATCAATCCATGTGTTTATCAACAAGTAGATTAAAGCGGTTACTTGCTAATTGCTTCAGGATCAATTGCAAGCTTAAAGAAAAAGGTCCAGTTCTGTTTCATGAACAAGGCAATAAAGACCATTCAAGTCCAGATCTTAAGAAGAAAACTTTGGATTACGTATGGACCAGTTCAAATATGGAAGGCTACAAAATTGTTCATAAATCACTAAAATCACACAATAACATACTTTACAACTACCACAACATTCAGAACAGATTAGGTATTATACCAACAATGAGCTGTTAAATAAATTAATACGTTGTAAAATTTAAATAATTTAATCAGTTTGTTTATAGATACATACGAGCATGGAAGATATTTTAGAAATCCATCCAGAAGATGACTGGGGTTTTGAAGAAACAGAATTAGAATCAACATATTGTCCGACCCGAGGACAATTACTAGGAGAACGGGCTACTACCACGTCACCGACTCAACGAAATCAACAATGCAAATCACGAAGCGCACTCCCTAGTTCAACACATAATCATAGCAATATTCATCAGGACGAGCGGCCTATCATGTCAGGAAGGGGCATAAATTGGAAGGAGATGGATGTCCAAACCACGCCTGAAAAGAAAACAACTGAGACTATAACAGAGAATAAAAATTATACGTTAATGACCAAAGAAGGTAGAAGCTTTACCATATCCTTCGAAGAACTGCAATCTATACCGTGGAAACATATCCGAGACACCGCCAGGAAGCGATACACTGTCTTTTTACATGGAGGGCGTAGTGTGAGGATTTCCATACGCAAAAATAATATTATTTGGTCAAATTTGAAACCTAAAATTAATTAAGATTAATAAAAATTTAAAATAAAATAATACCATGATAGGTTGATCAATTTAATTTCTCAACGGGGGGAGAATGTTGATGCGATGATGACAAATGACAAATCCAAATAAAGTTTGACAAATAAATTAATTAATTTGAGTTGACAGGAAAGCAAAGCATCCTATATATGGCAGTTCTAATACTATAAAAATTATAGTAAAAGTTATCAAAAGCTCGCCTACTAGAATATCAGAGCGAGCTTGAATCAAGGAAACAGTATAAAAGGCGAGTCCCAGGATATACAAATTATTCTTTACCTACAAGTGGGACTAACCACACCGGGTAAGGAATCCTATACACCGTTAGGGTTAGATACGGTTTGGGATTTACCAAATCGTCACAGAGGCTTAGAGACAAGAAGTAACATCAAGATAACGCTATTCCGTGTTTATAATTCCATTGTCCATTTAATATTGTTTATTAATAAAAATCAACCTTTCCATTTAATATCTTTTTTATTTCCTCAATATAAATCATACTTACAAACACAAATAGTGATTATCCGTAAAAAGAGAAGTCACACGCAAAAACACACCGCACACACTGCCCGCACGCACGTATCTGTTTCCAATTTTAGTCTGTAACGAGTCCATTTTCTGCTGTTTAGCTGAAAACAGAAGCGTGCCTGCGTTTTGTCTTGTTTTTCACAGAATCCAAAAAATCCAAACAACGAGTGCATTGTAGGGTGTGTTGGGTTTGTGACTGAGCACTATCTGTTTATGTCTGAGCCTATGTCGATTACGGCAATGCGAAACAGTTGAAAGTAAACCAACTTTTGCGTTGCTTGCGTTCTGTTCACGAAACTATATTTGAGATCGAATTTGAAGGCATGCACTTCTACATATCTATTGCCGCATACCCACATGTTTCTGTTTCCAGCTGTAGCCCTCTTGTTAAACGCTGCTGCCCACACTGGCACTGGGTAAAGCTAGACTGAGCTAAGCACCCTCACCATCAGAACGACAATGGACTGTTTTGACCCCCCCTGTTGGGCAGCATTCTAGGAAATGGGCCCCTTCAAGTATGTTTTATAAGTAAGCCTCCGGTCGATCATCACTCCCAGGTACCTTAAGCGGGTTGTGAGTTCTGTTCTGTTTCCATACCACCCCTTTTTTTCCTGTGTGAGGTATTAGGTCCAAAGGTACTGCGGCCATTAAGTTGGCCTATTGTACTACAACCCCTATACCTCATATTTGTAGGCCAGACCGCCTGAACAAGTTCAGCAGTCTGCCTAGTGGTTTGTCGCTTAGACTTGAGTGTTCGAGCAGGGACTTCTCAAACAAAGACACCCTGCTCCTCGCTATTGCAGGGCACTCACAGAGAACATGGAGGGCAGACTCATCCTCTTCTAGGCAAAGCCTACATGTAGGGTCCTCCGCCCTTCCTATCTTCCATAAGTGGTAATTTAGGGCACAGTGTCCGGTAATTAAGCCAACAAGTGTCCTAACATCACTCCTACTGCGCCGTAATAATTCCTTGGCCGTCTTAGGGGACGGCACTGGAAGGAACCGCTTAGAGTTGGCCAGTCCAGGCGCGGACCTCCAGCGTTCAATATGTTTAATCAAAGTCCGATCGGCCAGGGCCCTTTGCAGCAAGCTGGACGGTGCCCCAATAGCCGGCTCTGGACCAATGAATTACCACGCCTTAATAAGATCAAATTGCTTTGTTCGCGCATAATTCGATCTCATCGAGGCACATCATTATACATTGCGATCGATAGAAGAGGTCCCAGGATAAATGAAGAGGCCTACCTTCTTTCCTTTTTAGGAAAGGTTCTTACCAAATAGCAGTTTTTGGAGGAGGGGATTTGTTTGTTTGACTATCCACTCGATCCGCCGGCGCTGGTTTAGACGGTTCCTTTCTAGATACTTTCCACACCAGCTTTGTCGATGAAGCTGAGATATGGTGAGAGGTACTATCCCACTTCTCCCTTCATCAATAAAGTTCGTTAGGAACGTTCATTATTTTACTAATCTCAGTGAGAATAATAATTCTAGCTTCACTAATTTAAAAAAAAAACATTTATCGATAGAGAAAAATCTTTGAACGAGGAGCGTGGTCCAGGTGGCTTTTGGGATATCCTTCCGCAAAAATCGACGAGGACGATGAGGCGGGCAGTATTTTTGAACCTCTAAATGCTTTCACGAAAGTTTGAATCAATTTTTGATAGCTGTGTGGTTGTTGTTGTTTTTGTCTCCCTTTTACTAGGAAAGAAAAGGCTTTTACTAGGAAAAGAAAAGAAATGGCATAACGAGAATTAACATTAACAGTAACAAAAACAACTAAACATTCTAACGTATAGTTTGTTGGAAAAGTTGGCTCATGTGAAAACCCATGCGATTCTTCATCGAATTTCAGAAGGGAATGGGGCAATTACAGCCAATTTTTGTTGGTTGGCCTGTGTGAAACTGGCTATATTAATTTGTTACACAGTAATACCCCGGCATTAACCGGCTGAACTGCGCAAGTTCGAGCCAATTGGTGTACTGAAATTCAATTTTTCTCTGAGTTCCTATATATTTTCATATATTGAACCCAGGAAAAATAAAGCCTGAGTTCAAGGCTTTCTGAGTTGGTTCTGAGCCCAACAGAACATGAAATTGAGATTAAACGTAAAAGCTCACTCAAAAGAGAGTAATCATCTGGAATAACGGATTCCATCCAATATCATTCCAGTCATGGTAGAGGCCAAAAGAGTTGATGCCGAGAAAGTCGCGTTTTCCATGCGCAGTAGAATCCCCGCATGCCGTTCCCGTCCCTTAGCCTAGTCACAACAAATTTCGAAGGGGAAATTTGAAAATACATAAGCGCATTTCTTATCAACATGTGCGCAATTTTTATTTGTGTGCAGCTTTAATTTCCCCAGCTGCGCGCTCCGGCATCAACTCTTTTGGCGCGACCTCTACAATAATACAAGGTAGGCTCATAAGGAAAAGCTCTGGCCACGTGACGTCACTCAGATCTCAGTTTATAAGGGAAAAAAGCTTTCCTCTGACGTCACTCAGATCTTTTCTCTAACAAATTGCGTTGAAGCTTTTCAAGATGGAAACAGAGCTTTCCCTTATGAGCCTACCCACTGACATATAATAATGGACTGCTCATCAGCAATTATTCCCATACAAACCGATGGCACCAAAAAGGTATAGTCGACTCGCTCATCCATAAGCCCCCAAACTGACACAAGCACTCACAAGTAAAATCAGACTGACAGAAATAAAATCAGGTTAAATCAATTAGAAAAAAATAGACGGGTATAGTGATGTTTATATCTTTTGCTCTTTCCCCATAGGCCCCCGGATTTTGACATACAGAATGTCAGTTGCTAAAACAGGCGTTAAGAACTTAAATCAGATACACATAAAATTTGCAAATTAATGAAAAAAAGGCATTTTAAAAGGTGAAAAAGTGAAAATAGTGTTTATTAATTTTTTTAAACAAAATATTTGTGTTGTTTTAATGTTTTAAGTACGTATTTAAAAAAATGTAAATTTCAAAAGTGGTGTTTACATGGAGTGAAAAAAGGTTTGTAGCCTATGGAACAAATTGGTGCCATGAAAAATTCCTCATGAGCAGTCCATTCTATATGTCAGTGAGCCTACCTTGTATTATTGTACCATGATTCCAGTGAGTTTTTGCATTTCTAACTTATGCGGGTTGAACTGAACTTTATTGAACTGAAGCTGGTGATGCCAGGGTATAAAGGAACAAACAAAAAAGAGCAATTAAAGAATTTTCAAAAAGTGCTCTAAATAAATTAGAGATTTTTCTCTCACTTGGGAGTTCTTTTCCCGAATTTTCTGAATCTCGAAGCTAGGATCTCTGGAACCTTCCTGAAGGGGGAGACATGAAATTTCTCGTTTTTTCTTGCATGAGAAAGTACAAGGACAGAAATTAGGTAAATTGGTATAATTTCTTGTACCCCTGGTAATTTTTCTTAAATCTTAATTTCTGAAATTGCGCCCAATTCGCACCTATGAAAGCTCCGCCCCTGCTTACAATGACCAAGTTCTTACTTGTTGCCATCTACTTATATAATTCGTTTTCCATTAACATTGGTGTTCTCGTGGTTGTTGTGGGAGCTGTCACCTGAATACCGGCTCTCTGACGCTCAAATCGCTTAAATGATATTTGATTAATACCCTTCAATCCCCATTAAATCCATACAGTGACAGTGCTCTTTAAGGAACAGCTATGAGGTATGTAAATCCCCAAATCATACCCAATTACACTAATTCACCAATCCGGCCTTTGTACCTCAATCAACTTTTATTAAGAAAATACATGGTATCAGGGAAAGATGTCGGATAACATCGGTTGGATATCTTTCTGTGTATTTCATCAATAAATACCCCACGGGAACAACGTAATGAGCAATATTCTCGGCAGTACTCTCGTACCTCGAATTATTATCATTGGCAACAAACAAACAAACAACGTCACGGACTACATGTGAAGGTGGACTAACAAGCCAAATCCCTCCGATTTTCCAATTTTCTTATTATCTCGATTCCTTGGCAAATAACATGAAATTGATTTACAATGCGAACATTTTTTAAGGATCTTGAATGTTAAAAAAAATCCTTGTGGAATTACATCCTGACAAGGCGCACACATTTCGCCGGAGTTTATTTGAAAAATTTACATTTTCTGAAATAAAATTTTATACACAAGTCTCGGACTTGAGAGTTTTCTTTGTGTATTAAAATCTCGCTAGACAGCCCTGAAGGATCTATCAAGGACGAGGGAAATTCTTAGCAGATGCCGTGCCAGCCGCCATTGACATATAGCACAAGTGAGAGTTGTTTTGGATATAGTAACCGTAGATTAATGGCAGAGGAAGAGCTGGCTGGATATACACATATAAGCAAGAACATCCTGTCTAGTGCAGTTCACCATCAGACATTTTGACGTGAGTGGATTCTTACAAGCGTTCGGGAAAGCGAGGGAAACTTTTCACGTTGAGCCTTGCGGGAAAATTGTATTAAAGCACTGTGAAATGGTCTTTGAATTTTTATGTAAAAGCATGCAAAGTGGATTTATTTAACTTTAGAAAATAGCCTAAGGTTAAATTTAATGTATGTGATAAAGGTATGATTGAGAGTCTTATAGTATTACAAAAAGGACATAAGGATTCAAAAGGAAAAGTCTACCAACAAAGGAGAATTTAATATTTGTATTAATTATGAACAGTAAATAAGCAAGAGGGTCCCCATCTAAGTACTCACTGCGCCTAATGCTGCTTGACTTCGGTTATAGGCTGGGGACACGTCTCTAAACATCGATTGAAAATTCTTAATGTCACTAAACAAAAATATATCTCGTGATAATGGTGTCAGGAATGTTTGCAACCGTAATTAGTGAAATTAAGCAAGGGTGCATGAGTTGGGCAGCAGGCTGATGTGATGTTTTTCATCGGGAAAACGAAAATTCGCATTTTTAATATTCTCATGTTGGAGAAGCACACCTTCACTGCGGCTCCCAGCTCACGCAGCACCTTCAATGAGGGGGCAGGGCAACCCACATGGTGAACACTGCGGCCAAGTTAGGCCTACCCTAGACGAAGGCGAGAAGGTCTTTAATTGACGAAGACCGGACTTGAGCAAGGCTGATAAACTCTCTGATAAACGTTCTTTTTCTAAGCCAAATCAGAGCAGGACATTCACAAAGAATTTGTGTGGGAGTCTCGTCGCCTTCCAGACAGAGTCGCATTTTGTCTGTTGAGACAGTCCTAGGGTGTCGGAAGTGATACCGCAGTCTACATGGCCAGTCAGATAACCCACCAGCAGCCTTAGGTCCGCTTTATTTAAAGCGATAGCGCGACAAAGGGTCTTATAAGATCTTTAGCCTGGCTAAGACCTGGCACTGACTCCCAATAGGCTACGTTTAGTCCCTTAATCCACTCTTCTATCAGGGACTGACAGGGAGGTTGAGCAAGAGATGCCACAGCAGGGTTCTGGGCCCTGGACCAACGTCTCAGATCTCTCCTTCGCGAGGCTGTCTGCATCCTCATTTCCCTCGATTCCCCAGTGTCCGGGGCACCAGCAAAGCGAGATCTTATTTCTTCTGGACAGGCTCTGCACTACGTTAAAACACTCTGCAACTATTTTGGTAGAAAACTTTTACGTTGAGAGTGATTTGATGGCAGCTTGGCTGTCAGAAAGATTTTAATGTTGGCCTTTTTGAAGGTTGAGCCTAGCGCAGGTTGCAATGCATGTATTTCAGTCTGGAAAACAGAGGGCCACTTAACCATTGCAACGGAGACCTTGAAATTGGGTCCTGCGACACCAGCCCCTGTACCATGTTCCATCTTTGACCCGTCGGTAAACCATTAGGGATGCTTTGGATCTCCTGGAAGAATAAGTTCTCAGAACGATCTGGGATAATCGCGCTGAATTCTTTTTGGAACCGCAGTTCACCAACCAAATGGTCCGATAGGCGGCATTCCTGGTGTAAGACCGCATGTCTTCCCCAAAAGCCTTTTGCAGGCCCATATGCCCCTTGTGGCTTTACTGACGGCGTAGTCCAGTTAAGCGTTCCAGTTATGTTTTTTGTCTAACTTGACTCCCAACTATTTGACTGAGTCTGAGTACTCAACTGTGGTACCCCGGACGCAGATAGGACCTAAGTCCACTTTGTAGGTTTAAGAGAAAGGTACCAGGACAGCCTTATTTGGGTTGATTGACAGACCATGGTACATCATCTTCTCTTCTCGGAGTGCTGTTTTCATGACCTCTGTAATGATCAAGTCAAACAAGTTCATCCACAACTAGTGACCAGAGTAACAGGGAGAAGACTCCACCTTGAGGGCAGCCCTAAATAACCCTAACCCTAATGGTGGAGACACCTAGGGTAGAAGGAATGTCACTTCGATGTCAAGGAACGCACATAAAGCAGTTTTTTTAGCGATGAATGATTTTTCGATTTTGCTGACCAAGTGGTGTAAAGCACCCTCTATTGATTTACCCTTAGAGTAAGCGAACTAGGAGCTATGTACGAGGTCAGCTTGCACCTAATATGAAGGTCTATCAGTATGTCCATCGTTTTGAAAAGAAAAGAGGTTAAGTTGATGAGTCTGTACGATTAAGGTAGCTCCAGGAGTCTGTTGCTTTGTTTAGGTATGAAAACCACCACGACTCTCCTCCAGATGGTTGGAATGTATCTAAAGAGGCAGACCAGGGGTGGTAGCACGTAAGTTGTTTCAATCGACCTCTTCATACAAAAATTCAAGTGTTACAAAATTTTTTGTATGAAGAGGTCGATTGAAACAACTTACGTGCTACTACCCCAGGTTGTCGAGAATGAGATGGAGGCACTTCTAATGGAGTGCCGGAAAAATTCCATCTCCTCCCGGGGAAGATTGACCCTGGAGGATTGACTCTGGAAAGTACAGGGACTTCAAACTTTCGTCATGGTTAGAGGTGTAGCAGCCTTCTTCCCTTTTGCGAAGCCCCACTCCGTTGAAGGAGTCTTTGGAAAGTAGCTTTTGGAGTCTAGTTGCTTTCGGTAGAGTCTGAGTGTTTCCTTCAAACAATGCTTTTGGAACGTTTCAACTCCTTTTGTTGTAGGTTGTTAGGTGTTAGGGTGAACCTATATTTATCTCAATGCCCAGTATGTTTTGCCCTATTGAACAATATCCTAACATCTCTACGCAATGCAGCTAGCCTGTCGTTCCATCAGGGCACTTTACGCGACGACTAAAAGGAAGAGACAGTGTTGCTGTGGTGGTAGGAAGAGATCAGTAAGCTGCATGGCGGCATTCTACAGTTCACACACTGAGCTGATAGAAGCGGCAAGCAGGTCTTATTTCGTGGCCACAAGCCCATGAAACTTAGACCAGTTGGTTTACTTAGGAACCAAAGAAGAGGCGCGGATATGTGGGAGGTCCACAATGTTGAATCTAACCAAGCCCTTTGATGTTCTCTTGCCCGTACACTTACTTTATCGAGTCACCTATCTACTATGTTGATGCTACTATGGTCATATCCGATCACTTGAGATCACTAGTTTGGTTGGCATATCTAATTCGAGTAGGATTTGAGGTAGCTTCTTCCATTGGATGGAGTCATATGCCTGCTGATGAAGGCTAGGAAGATGTGATATGTTGGGTGACCCACTTAGAGGTGCTTTTTTTTAAATATAAACCAAAATAAAAAAAATCAATTTTATCGGCTAATCTTTATTATCGCCTGTTAGAGAACAGCACTTCCCTTATTTTCCTATTTACTCCTCTCTCATAAAGAAACAGTTTCGATAACAGTTGAAAGAATACCTTCGTGAATGTTTCTACACTGGTATGCTTTCAACTTCTACCGAAGCGCTTTTTAAGGCATGGGAAGGACAAGACGGAAGTGTACTATAGCTAGGCCACTGCGAGCTCAGTGACGTCATCGGTTATGGACTTGGGTGTGAGTTGTGGACTTGGGTGTGAGATTAGTTAAACTTTGATGTGTCTTGGCTGAGCTTTCGAGCTGAGAAATTTGGTTGAACTTTGCTGTGCCTTGGATCATGCTGCGCCCAGTGAGCTTTCGAGATGTGGGTTGAATCTGTAGGTAAACTTCGTAGTAGTGGGTTAGTGTGTCCTAGGTGCGTTTTCATGCTGGTGTTTTAGGTGGGAATCGAGGGTTTTGGATGGGATCTTGTTTGAAGGACTCGCGAAAAGTTTTCAATAGTAATAATAAGAATTATATTTCATTTATGCTGGATCCAGTGCGGAGATTTGGTCTAGGTTCCAATTTTTGGCGGAATGTGCATTTTAGTTTTGGGGGAAGCATATTTTTATGGAGGCTGATTTTTCCTTGATTATTATGGCGTTTGATGGAAAATATTGTGACCTTTAATTTTGGTTATAGCCACTTGCTTAGAAAAGAAAACCTCGAGATAATCCGGAAGAGCCGTGAAAGACTAGCATTTTCCCCTTTTAGGCTCCTCCTCCATTCGCAAATATAAAGATTTTCTTCGCTGCTATGCGCTCTCGAAGTCCCATCGGTAAATTGATCCAGTTATCAGAGCCGTAAAGCTGGAAACAGATAAATACGTGTGCGCATCGCGTGTTTTGGTTTACAGCATTCAACTGGCTTTCACTCACAGATAATTGCGTTCTCTCTCTCTCTCTCTCTCTCTCTCTCTCTTTCTTTCATCCATCTAAGCGACGCGACGTGGGGTTGGGTATGGACATTTGAACCCATGTCCGACCCGGCAACGCGAAAAAGATGAAAGCGGATTACTTTTAGGTTGGTGCGATGCGTTCAAGGAACAATCTGTTAGGAATAAATTACGCTATCACTCAGTCAACTCAAACAGGTTTGTCTATGATGTAGACAAGTATTCATTTTCCTGCATCTTTTTTGGGTAACGATTGTGCCTCGGGTGAGAAGGGTGCGAAATATTTTGTTTATCCTTGGACGATGATAATAGCAGGTTTACTATTACGTTTTTTATGTACTAAACGCACGCATCTAGACCCTTGTAACCCAAGCACATATTTTTCATAATTGAAACGAATCTAACCTTAAGTGCCGCCATAAAAAAGACAACGAAACATATTTATTAATTTAGTTGTTCCTTTTTCGTTCTCACGGATTTCCCCTTACCTTTGTCCAAATTTTCAGCGAGCACCTCATTCTAAATTCAGAACGCATCCTCGCCCTGTAATAAAAGACGAGCTCCCTAAGGCGAAGCCCATTGAACAATATTTACGAAAAGTAGAGTGCATACGAAACAACGACTCCATTCGTCGTGAATTTGCTGTAATATCGATTGAATGGAATATCTCCGCACGGTGGCACCGGAACAGGTGATTCCGTCGGCGGCAGGCGAGGAATAATCAAAGATGGATTCCCATCGAGCCCCCGGTAAGCTACGGAGCCATTTCCCGGCGGTGAAAGCATCAATGAAATTCGCAAATCAAATTTTCGTCATCATAGAATGAACAGCCTCATTTCCTCCAGATTCGCGCGGCAACGTGACTGGGATGCCGAGTTGCCCGAAAAGTAAAAGTACACGCGGGCTGCGAGCGACTTGCGCGCGAGCTCCGCGTTCAAGGTCATAGAAAACAAAAGTTTGATCAACGAAAAAACGAATCGCAAGAAAATGGCCCCACATTCCCCCATTTTGTGCATTTAGCCAGTAGAGCCGTGAGGAGGCCCCCATTTTGATTTCAATTTAAAGACCAGAAGTTTCTGTGGAATATCGCGAGGGAATTTTAAGCAGAAAAGTCGTAAAGTTGTGGATTGTGGAATGTTGCATGAGTGGGAACGTGCCTGGCTTGTTTTTGAGCAATTGACGACTTTTTTAAAATTCATTTCATTGGAGGTTATTTGCAAGTGTCAAATGTTTTTGGTTGTTCCGGAGATGCTAGGGATTACTCTGTTTTCGTGCCAAGGACCTTTGTGTTGTGGCGTGTTATGTACTTCGTGTGTGATTTTTTTAATAATATTGTGATTTTCAGAGCATGCTTTCCAATAGATAATTTGACGTAGTGTAAAATTCCTAAGAGGGTTGTGCATTTTTAAGTTCTACTTCTTTGATGGCTCTACAGCTAAATCGTCTCTATGTTCTACACTCTACAGCTTGGCGTCAGGTTCTTGTGTTAAATGGAATTGCTGCGCCAACAGTAGTAAGCTTAGTTTGAAGGAAAAAGACGATGGGATACGTTAGGGATCTATCGGGTGCTCGACCAGAGGAAACCTTACGTTTCAATTCTAGAATGGCCCATAAGTTGTGAAATACTGGCTAAGAATGATTATTGCACAGTAGAGTTGTTCTATTTATAAACGATCTTCTGCAACGTAGTGTAGGCGAAAGGAGGGCAGCAGAGAGTGAGGATTAACCCAGCAGGTTGTTTTGTATTTGGGGAAAATATTAAAGTAAGACAAACGTCAGTCCAAGGAAGTGCATCAATAGCAACACAGTCGATACAATTACTTGGTTATGCGGATGACGTGAACATCGTGCGAAGATAGGTGTGAAGATCAACGGAGAAGAACAAAGGTGATGCAACAATCCAGAGCTGGACGATTTGGAATGGAAAGAAATATATAACTATCGACGAACATAACCTATAAGTAGTCGATAAAACAGTTTACCTTGGGTTAACAATTACAAAAAGAAACTAGGCAAATAATAATGAGATGGATAGACTCTGTGATGCCTGACGCAGAGGCATCCGGAACTGGAAACATGCTGCAAGGGACCGCCAAACTTGGGCAAATGCCCTAGAGGAGGCCAAGGCACGATTTAGGGGTTGTAGCGCCATTGGGCGAGTGGAAATGGTGAATGAACTAACTAGTTGGCTTTCGCATACTGCCAGAGCGTTCTCTTTGGAACTGTGTTAATGGAGTTATTTGGTTTGGTTGGTTAAAGTCACCTGTAACCATGATATTAGAGTGGGAGTATAAGACTCCGACGATCCAGTTGGAAATAGAGGGGTTTCTGTATAAAAAACAGAAGAATATGACTTGGTGTCGAAGAAACATTTTAATCCACACATGTTCAGATATATTGTTATTCTATACATATACCTATCTTCCCAAAGCTATAAACCTTTGAGGGTTAGGGTGCCCGATTACCATCGCAGAGGCCCGTGATTCCAACGGTATGATCCTTCACTTTTCCACCTTTTCTACTTTTCCGACTGAGATAAGTTCTTTCTTGTTTTTTCTTAAGCGGCACACTTAGTTTTAACTGCGCAGTTGAACTGTGTAAAAAACTGTGCGATAAACTGAACTTAAAGTGTGTGGGGGTTCATTAGTTCGTTGTACGTGCTTAGTCTCGTGTATGTTCGTTGTGTTCAGTCTCGTCAGTTTTGTTGATTTGAGTACATCTTTCTAATAATGGAAAATGGACGGAACTGAACGATAAACTGTCTGACCTCCGCAGTTTATCAGAGTAAAAGAGGGTCCAGAAACTCAGGTCCGAGGACTGAGTGAAAATAGCTCAAAATTGCACAGTTCACACAGTTTATCGCTCAGATACGACGTCACAGTGATAAACTGCGCAGTGGTACAATAATCCCATGGTGCAATAAATACCCATGGTACAATAATTGCAAGGTAAGTTCTTAAAGGCTCCGTGGCGTCACTCAGATCTTAGCTCACAAGGGAAAAAGGTCCCTCAGGTCTTTTCTAATGTAAAGTTTCTCGCTCTTCACCTCTTTATATATATTTTTCTATTTTAATTTTTAGCCTGTTTAGCTGTTTTCAGTCTTTGCCGTTCCATTTGCTCTCCATTTTGTATCCCACTCTTTGTACTACCAGTCTGTCACTAGCTTAACTCGAACGACTTATATTTTTATGTCACGCTATATATAGACAAAGAGCCAACACCTCCCACACCTACGTCAAAGAATATAGGCTCTAGGGTGTAAGGCGCCTGGCTAGCATCCAAGAGGTCCCGGGTTCGAATCCCGGCATCCCCACGTTCCTTCGCCTTTCACACTTTCCCCATATATATAAATTTCCTTCTCTCTTCTCCTCCTGTGATTCCTCCTGTCATAGCCTTCGCCGCTCCACCAACCGCATGTCTTTGGTTGGTTGATGAGATTCAACTCGTTTCAGGAGGCATAACACTCCAGCGAGTGGTTTATTATTGATGCCCCAATGTCAGAGTTGCAATAGTAATGGTTGGGAGTATATGGAATAAAAGATATCGCGGCTTGGTAGTGGCAGTTCCTTCTCTCTCTTCACTATCTTCCGACTAGAGTTGCTGTTCGACATTGCACTCTATACGGAAAAAATAGATTGTACAGTACAAGGTGGTTTTCTTGAGCCTCTAGTCTTTTTTATAAAAAAACATTTTTCTGTGTATTGTCACTACTGTAGGTAGCAAACAATTTCAAAACGCCCTAGCAGCTAAACCGTTACGAAGAAGTTCGACAGAAAAGGAAATCGGAACGAGAAGCGTGCTGGAATAACGTTGCAATCGACATGGAAGTAGCGGCGTCGTACGCAATAGCGAGGGATTAAACGCCAGCAACCACAAATGATAAAACTTGGGACGGTACATGAATTCGAACCTGCAATCTCTGTGATGGTAGCCAACACCCTTTAACCCTAGAAGAGCACTGCTCTATTATAGACTAATTTCCAAAATGTCACGTATGTTTGAACATTAGATCAAAATTCATGTAACAACGTTTAAAAGTCAATTATATTAGTAGCACCAGCTCCATTTAAATCTCGTCCTTTGATGATAAACGTTTGCCTATAAAGTCATCATAAGAGCCCAGGATACAAAAATCCTAGACAATGTCACAGTTGAAAACTGCTACACCAAAACGATGATTGGCAATTCTACCCAAAATAGTCCCGCTATTATCCACAGTTCTCAGCTTGTTAACAATTGTACGTCATAAATTTTAATGGCAAAGGATAATTACGCCGCCTATTTTCCACAAAATACTAAACTCGCTCCGCATTACCTAGTAAGTAGCAGTAATCCACTGTGCTTGTTGCTAATTCTGTCGTTTGCCTCCTTCTAATCAGATTAAGAAAATCATTTTTCCGCCCGCAAAGTTGACGATGTTCCAAGTGATAAAGTTTCCTACTGCCAGTGGAGGTCCTTATGAGGACATCGTTCTTGTAGTTACCCGTTATTGACGCTGTATATTTAATGAAGATAATTCCACTTAAGTGGTCTCGTTCTTTTGCAGCTTATACACTCTCTCCGTGTTTGTACTGTAAGGAGCGAGCTTTCTAGCGTAGTCAAAAGTGATGCTTAAGCCCCACGGAAGCTACCAACAACGGCTGTAAATTGATTATTTTTAATGCAAAATACTTTGGCATGCGTTGGAATTTAAGTGGAGAATGTGTGAGGAGCACCTTTAGAGAAGTCATTGTGAATTTACAAGAATAATTAACAACTATTGCTGGAACATTGCTTGCAAGGAAAATCTTATCATGAGCAAAAGCATGATCGTTAGCTCAACCCATTTTCAAGAAGGAACATTCACAAAAATTAATGACAATCTGATAGCGACAGATACAACATAAATATATTCAAATAGACCCCAGTCTCTTAGACAGAAGAGAAGCTTATAGTATCCCCACGTTAGATGCTACATTTCATCCAAGTAATTTAGCATCAAACCAAGAAAATTGCATGGGGGTGTTAGACCCTTCGGAATGTCATAAAATAGTTCTTTAAACACTTGTACAGGGTATATACGTTAAGCTGGCCGGCTGTGAATAGGTTTTGGATAGACGAACAAAAATTCCTATGGAATGGGGTGGGTTCAATCGTAGATATTGTTCGAAATCGATGTGTTTCATTCGTCTCCGCTGATCGACCAGATCCAGACCGCTGTCCGAGATCCATGGCTGCGTCCGTTTACGGATAGGTGGGCACAACTCCATTGCACACCCCACAATGGACTCCGATAATTGCCTTTCTTTTACATCGATATCGTCCGATATTGCGAGCGCCACGAATTTGTTGGATAATGCCATTTGAAACTCTCACCCGATGGTCGGGTCCCCTAGGCATGTCCAATTTTTCCTGGCTGGCGATGGGGCTGTTTACTTCGCTCGCATCTGTAATTTCGCTCGAACACGATAGCCACGCATTGCACGTACGTATTTGAGCATCGATCGGAATCTTGCGTTGAACAGAACGTAATCTAACATCGTCGAGTCGTTGCCGGATGGCTTTCGCCAGGTGGGTTGGTGCTTGAGTGGATGGCGGAAGATGCTGTTGCTAACGATCAAATTGTTTGACGCTGTGAATGAAAGATGGCGTAAGCCGTTGTAGTTAATTACTCCCTGTCCAAATTTGCTCATCGTTCCTTCCCAGCGCGAAGGATTAATTCGATTCGAAGTATCGAATCCAGCATCTGTTGAAGGTGATTGTAAAATTCGTCCTTGTTCGTTTCTCGGTTGGCGGTTGACGGATACGATATGGGTCTTGATCGTTCCAATGATGGTTATACCTGCCAAAGGATCAGATATCGGTTGAAATGCGATAACGCTGCTGGCAGCCCGTCGATTGACCATAAACTCCACGTTGGTCTCTCGTTTTTGCCCACTGGGATAGTAAAGCCTTATCGTTTTATCGATTGTTGGCAGGGCGATAACCAATTTTCCGGGTCCGGTAAAGGCCGTGACACAATGGTGGCTTCGGCTTCGGCTTCGATTTCGAAGCCGATGCCTGTCAAAATCAAATGTAAGCGTGGCAGTACTTATAAACACAATGGCAGCTTCGGCTTCGGATTCGATTTCGAAGCCGAAGCCTCAATCAAATGATATTTGATATTGGAAGCGGCGTCCGGTTGAAATTTATTTGGAAAATCGAAGTGGCCTGTCCGGTAATTTAAATTTAACACGTGTTTAACATGGATTTTGAGGAAAAATTAATCGAGTTAGTAAAGGAAAATCCATGTATATATAAAAAAGGGTGCAAAGATTATAAAAATAATCAGAAAAAAGACCACGTTGATAGGTAGTTTCATAGAACCCATGTTCCTTCCTTTGCAGAAAAATTTCTCTTGACCAGAATCGCCTATTTTTTGTTTTTGTTTTTTTAAATAAACATATGTTGCTACTCCCATTAATTTTATAACTTCCTCCCGTTTATTTTCCATTATAATTTAACAAAGTTTATTTAATGTAAACAAATTTTCCGCGATTTGCAAGACGAAGACGAATGTCGTTATTGTGTTATACTTAGCTTCGGCTTCGGCGTCGATTCTTAATTCAGCGCTTCAGCGCTTCAACGTCGCTTTCGAAGCCGAAGCCGAAGTCGCCATTGTGTCACGGCCTTAAGTCGTAGTTCCGATAGCTCAGAAACTGATATTTTGCATTTCGATAATTCCATTGCTATGATTTCCTTTTGGTCGACGCACAGTGGGACGAATTGCTTAAAACGTGGACAAAAGTCCGAAAATACAAGTTTCGTTCTAGGAATTTTAATTTTTTGGGTTGACTACAGTATTGTTGGTTCTATTAAATCCCGGCAGTAGAAACGGTTAATTGTTTTTCCTTGAAGCTGCACAGCAGGTCGAACTTGGACATTGTTTATTTGTAAAGCGTTCGTCTCTGTGCTTAAAAAACGTAGTGCAAATTGAAACTTGTATAAAATTATAACGACAATACAGATTCGAAATATTGAAAATGGAGAATGTTTCTCCAGCTATGTACTAAATTTTAAATGCTTTATAACTTATTAAGCGACGTGTTAACATTTGTTATTGAAATAAACAATAATTATGTATAATAACGAGAAAAATTTATAAAATTCAATCGAAATTAAGAGATAAGTTATGAGTTCCACGGAATACCACTAAGTCAAGTATTTTTTTTATAAAATAGGTTATATTTACTTCAGGATCAAAAAAGAAAATCCAGCTACTAGCCGCAACTCTCTTAGTAAACCACATATGCAGTTACGGCTGCTATATTTTACCTTTATTGAAATGTCTATAAAAGTGCGGGAAAATTCTCCATATTGTTAAATCTGCACGAAATTTGGTGGTATTATGTTATCGACGTCGCTGATCACTTTTTAAAATTCAAAATGGCGGATCCAATAAGGCGGACATAATTTTTCAAAATTTGTAGAAATAAGTTCAAAACTTGTATCTATATGTTTTTGAGCATGCTGATTACGAATCTGATGTCAAAATTAGGAAATTCAAAGTCGCGGATATATATAATCTATAAATATTAGTTCAGTCGTCAGACCACAATTTGAATCTATCTATCTATGTGCCCCTTAATCCCTCGTGGGACATAGGGCGGAAACAGTTGCCCTCCAGCGGACTCTGTTTTGCGCGACAGCTCTTAGCTCTGACCAGGATCTCCCAGTAGTTGCGGCCTCTGCTAGTAGGGTTCTCCTCCACGTTGTTCTAGGTCTTCCAACTCGACGGGATCCTTGCGGGTTCCAGTCAAGGGCCTGTTTGGCTAGATTTTCGTTATCGCGTCGCAAGGTGTGGCCAACCCAATTCCATTTCCTTCGCCTGATTTGGTCGTCTATCCTTTCTTGGCCGGCACGGCGCCATAGCTCTTCATTTGAAATTCTATCTTGCCAGCGGATTTTTAGGATACGACGTAGGCATCTGTTTATGAAGACTTGTAGGCGCCCTGTGATGAATTGGGTGACTTTCCATGTTTCGCAACCGTATAGAAGAACTGCCTTAACGTTGGAGTTGAACAGCCGCAATTTGGTGTTGGTTGAGATCTCCGTTGATCTCCATATGCGGAACAAGCATGCATATGCGCTTCGTGCTTTATTTATTCTGGAACTGACGTCTTCTTCTGCACCGCCATTTTCGGTAATAATACTACCGAGGTAGCAGAATTTATCTACCAGTTCCACGTCACGGTTATTCAGCGCAGTTCGTTCAAGTGTGTTTGCATTTATCCGCATTTCTTTGGTTTTATTCGGATTCAGCCTTAAGCCTGCTAGACTACTTTCTGTTGCCAAATTGTTTAACATGTTTTTTAGCTCCTGATGTCTGTGGGCCAGCAAACAGATATCATCTGCGTAGTCGAGGTCCTTAAGGCGGTCTAGCAAACCCCACTGTATGCCGCCTGTTCTACTATCTAGAGCGCCAACAAGAATGTCATTTATTACTATAAGAAATAGTAATGGGGATAGTAAGCATCCTTGTCGTACTCCTGAACTCACCTCAAAGCTGTCGGATAATTTTCCGTTATGGAGAACTCTGCATTTGGAATTGTTGTATAGGGCTTTTATCAATTCTATTATCTTATCCGGCAGTCCACGTCGCCGTAGTGCCTGCCATATAAAGCTCCTATTAACCGAGTCGAACGCTTTCTCATAATCTACGAAAGCAAGGTAAAGGGGGGATCGGAATTCAGTAGACTGTTCCACTATTATTCTTAAGGTGTTGATGTGATCTATACATGAACGGCCCTTCCTGAATCCGGCCTGCTGCCTTCTAAGCGTTTGATCTACTGCCTCTCTTATTCTTGATAGTATAGTGTGGGACAAGATTTTACCCACAGTAGATAATAGACAGATGCCTCTCCAAATGACAATTTGAATGCAGACCTCTAACTAAATGTTAACTCACGAAACTTTTGACGTGACAACGTCTATTAAAACGATGAACGCCGGCTGCATGCACGAAAAATGATGACTCATTGTCCCGTTATGTCCCGTTATGTCCCGTTATCTCCCGAAGTAATTTTAAAAATTTGATCGTAGTAATCTTAAAAATTTGATTAAAATTGTCAATATTAATTAGATTAAATTTGTCAAATTGTCAACAATAATATTGTGCAAAGCAAGCCAAACACTCTGTCTCCTAACTGGGTGCCGGTGTATAAGAAAATAGTGAACATTACACTGACGAAAACTGTGAAATGCAAACGAAAACAGTTTCCTTGCGTTCCTGCTTGTGCTATTACCATTCACAAGTCGCAAGGTGGGACGTTTACTGTTATTATCTATAATATAAAAAGAAGTCGGATTTTCCTTGCAGACGCTATAATTAGAGAACGCACGATCCGATTTCCACGGTTTTGCATTCGTTGGAAAGGTCTCGGGCTCCGTGAGGTTTATAGCAAAAAAAATTCAACAGAAAAGCAGGCGTTTGGTCCATAGCAGCCATCTCAAGAGGGCGGATTACCATTTTCTTTACAACCCCTCGACATGGATATCAAATGAAAGGTTATGGTAAGTAGAACAATAAAAGCAATATAGTATACTCAATATATCGTTTGGTCCATGGCAGTCATCACAAGAGAGCAGATGACCATTTTCTTCACAACCCATTCGAAATGGGTATCCAATGAAAGAGTATGATAAGTAGAACAATATAAGCAATATAGTATACTCAATATATCGTTTGGTCCATGGCGATCATCTCAAGCGGGCGGATTACCATTTTCTTCACAACCCCTTCGAGATGGGTATCAAATGAGAGAGTATGATAAGTAGAACACATAAGCAATATAGCATACTCAATATATATCGTTTGGTCCATAGCGGCCATCTCCAGAGGTTGGATTACCATTATCTTCACACCTCTCGATATGGATTTCAAATGAAAGGGTATGATAAGTAGAACACCATAAGCAATAGTATACTCAATATATCGTTTGGTCCATGGCGGTCATCTCAAGAGGGAGGATGATCATTTTCTTCACCACCCCCTCGACATTGGTATCAAATGAAAGGGCATTATAAGAAGAATGCCATAGACTATGTCTTTAGATTCATGGCGGCCATCTCAAGAGGGCGGATTGCCATTTTCTTCACAACACCCGAGACATGGGTATCAAATGAAAGGCTATGAAAAGTAGAACACCATAAGCAATATAGTATACTCAATTTATAATTTTGTCCATGGCGGCCATCTCAAAAGGTCGGTTTACCATTTTCTTCACAACTCCTAATAGATGGGTATCAAATGAAAGAGTATGATAAGTAGAACAATATAAGCAATATAGTATACTCAATATATCGTTTGGTCCATAGCGGCCATCTCAAGAGGGCGGATTACCATTTTCTTCACAACCCCTTCGAGATGGGTATCAAATGAGAGAGTATGATAAGTAGAACACCATATGCAATATAGTATACTCAATATATCGTTTGGTCCATAGCGGCCATCTCAAGAGTGCGGATTAATATTTTCTTCACAACCCCTTCGACATGGGTATTAAATGAAAGAGTATGATAAGTAGAACACCATAGGCAATATAGTATACTCAATATATCATTTGGTCCATGGCGGTCATCTCCCGAAATCAATTTTCCCAGATTTGTTCTTTTTTCACTATAGCTTTTTCCTATCGCAGACTGTGTCCTCATAATCTTATTTTATTGAAACGCACGCGGGTTTTTGCTAGTTTAATATAAATGATCCAATTTTATTCATAAAAGTATGCAATCATTTCATCAATGTTTTCTCATGACGTTGTCACGTTAAACTATCGTCCGTAAACTCTCTTTACAGACAACAAATTTTTTCTAAAAAAAATAGTTTTTCGTGAGTACAATATGTTAAAAAAAAGTTTCGGAAAATTGGTTGTACGCTGCTCCTAAAAACAACCCCCTCAAAACAGAAAATTGCGTTTTTGGATAATATCTCTTAAACGGCAAGTCTCATCCTAAAATATTGTTTACAAAGTTTTTAGATCTTGCGATTATCTGCAAAAAATGATATTATACATTTTCCAGTATGAATCGCCGTTTATGAGATATTTAAAATACTCATATCCCCTAATACGCAACTTGCATCGGTCATCAGACTTTCAATAAATCCTCTGTTGTACTACGTGGCTAATATTTTCAGGGTGATTCCTGGATGGTTTTGGAGAAAACAATTGTTCTATAGAGGGGCTATATCCGCTATCCACTAAGGTACAGGGTGTTTACGAAATAAAAAAATGTTTTTTTTAATGTTTACTTAAAGATGAATAACTCCTTGACTAATTATCGTATAGCAACGTAAATCGGTTCGTATTTTAGGTAAATGTGTATTCCTTTATATGATATTAATAACAGGAACGTGAGTGACTCCGTTTACAAGGTATGTAATTAAAAAGTGTGATCTAAATCCCAATATTCTTCGTTTTTTTAGAAAAATTCCAATATTTTAGCATTTTGGTCATATTTTGAGCCAACATATCTTGTAAACGGAGTCACTCAAGTTCCTGTTCTTAAAATTTTCGAATTCAAGTATCAAATTCGTATTCAGCATGCTTAAAAACATATAAATACAAGTTTTGAACTTATTTATACAAATTTTGAAAAATTATGTTCGCCATATTGGATCCGCCATTTTGAATTTCCAAATTTTGACATCAAATTCGTAATCGGCATGTCCAAAAACATCTAGATACAAGTTTTGAGTTTATTTCTACAATGTTTTAAAAATGATGTCCGCCATATTGGATTCGCCATTTTGAATTTTCAGTTTTTGACACCAAATTCGTGATCAGCGAGGTCGATTACCCTATAATACCGAATTTCTTCCAAATTCATCAATATTTAGACTTTTGTCCACGTTTTCGGCAATTCGTCCCACTGTGCGACGTGATGACCTTTGCGTACATTCCACGCGGCTAATATAATTTCCATTTTCGGTGTGACTAATTTGGGTCTTCGGCCAGTAGCTTACTTCTCACCAGCATCTCTGGCTCAGTGGCATTATTTCGTAAATAGTTCTTATATTCATGAGGTTTCTTGCCTAGTTTCTTCGGTTTCCTGATGTTGGTCAATTCGGCAGGTGGACCACACCCTGGACTTGGGATCAGAAGACGGCGGAGTTTTGCTAGTAAATAAATGTTGGAAGAAATAAATTAAGGCTGTGTTCCGAAATATAACCCAGTATACAGGGCAGTGCTAATGACGATACCGTTTGACGTACTGGTAATCACAAAAATATAAAATATTGGAGGCTGAAACAGTTTCAAGTTGTAAAACTTTCATATGTGCTGCAGTTAATCACAGCGTAAGGGGTTGTCCATAGATAACGTGAGGCGATTTTTGAGATTTTTCGACCCCCCCTCTCTCTTGGTGAGATGTCGTGAGATTTAGCTCGACCTCCTCTTTCCCCCTAATCTCACGTGAGATTTTTCAAATTTTGAAATTTTACACTAAAAATACCTACCAAGGTTACATGACTCACTCAACATGAACTGAGTTTAATTTTCGGTTCGGTTTATGACCGACCAAAAAAATTGTGCCGAACGCGTTCTGAGTGGGTTCCCATGATTTTGCTTGGTTGGTTCGGTCGGACTGCCATGTAACTAGCGTATGAAAAATGAACCGAACATTGTGATTATGTGCATGTTTTGTTATTATCTACAACAATGTTTAGTTGTAGGAGTTATTAAAAGTAATATTAAAAAAATTCAACTTGACAAAACGTGATACATTCATTAATTTCACAAGAGAAATTATCCATTTTCACGAAAAGTTTCATCAACCAACCAAAATGACAACTAAAAACTCAAGTTCGGGATGCCATATGAAGCTCGAACGAAAATGCAAATTCAGATCGAGTTGAGTTCGGTTTGCGTTTGATTTGCCATGTAATTTCCTTAGTATTTGCGGCCGCAACCACAGCAAGATGGGCATTTCCTTAGAATATAGAACTGCAGGAAAGGCCCTCGCGTATAAACCCATCACGGTTGTATAGACAGGTCTGCGAACTTCATATACCATCCCATAGAGTGAAGTGTGATTGATATCGTTCGACTTTGAAGTAGTTCTTGAATGGATCACTGGCGGTGCAGTAGTCGAAGTACCAAATTTCGACCGCGTGCTCTTCGTGAACTTCGAGAAATACGCCATCTGCAGTCTAAATCAAGAAGCTCCAGTAGCGATACGCGTATCAGTCACAGGTTTGAGCAACGAGATCGCAGACTTGTCTATACGACCGTGAAACCCTTGTACGTAACCGTAGTGAAATCAGTCGACTATCAAATTGGGTTAGCTGAGTGTCAAATTATATCTGCTTTGTTTACATTAAGATAAAATATCATCAGCTGATTAGACTTCGGAGTGACGACGTGTAAGATTTAATTTGAGATAACTGATCATTTAGACTATTTGCTCCTTCTCTATTCTACTTGCTTTTCCGCTTGTAATGGACACACAACTACCATGCGTGGGCCTTCTTGTAGTTCTAAATTCTAAGAGTCTTTTCGCGGGTCAGTGTTACTTGGCTTGAGCTTTGCTGAGATCCCTATTGCGATTGTCGATAGCTAATCGATAAAAGACATTTATCGATAATTGACTGTCGATTATGTACATAGCTTGATATTGCGAGTGTCGATTACAATCGAAATCTGTCGATTTGACAATTGACCTTTATCGATTGTTCAGGCACTTTTCGACAATGTCAATGACTGACTGGCTTTTGATTTGAATCAAGTGTTCTAACAAAATTTTGACGATTGCATCAAGTGTTCGAAAACACTTTGATAAGTCAACAATTTGATTATAATCTGTGCAACAAAGCAGCCGCTTTGAAGCAAATGCAAATGTGAACAGTTCACATGCAATTAAAATGTGTAAAAATGTCAAAAATATTATTGTATGGGCTGTTTCACACGAGCCGACGGCCAACCAACAGAAATCGTATGAAAACGTCATTTGTAGAGAAGAGGGTGAGAGAGGACGATGGGGAGGGAAGATTTTTCCATTCAACTTTCTCATACGATTTTCGATACGACTTTTTGACAGCTGTGTGGTTGTTGTTGTTTTTTATTCCTTTGGGAAAAAGAAAAGAAAGAGAAAAGACAAAACAACAACAATAAGCTAAAGCGTTTTGACGTAGAGTTGGTTGGAAAAATTGGCCCGTGTGAAAGCCCATGCGACTTTTCGTCGAGTTTCAAAAGGGAATGGACGATAACAGCCGATTTCTGTTGGTTGGCCGTCGGCTCGTGTGAAACAGCCCTATGATTTCGGCAAATGTCAATCGTTGACATTTTCCAAAACTGCCTTATTCACGGCAAGCAGTTAAACAGGAGTCGAAATATTTGTCGATTTTGAGCTACACAATACCCAAAAGAAAACTAATCGATACAATCGACTATTAGGTCGAAAAAAAAGCCTTCGAAAAAAAGGCCTTCGTAATGCGAAAAATACCGCACGCGATTTATTTTAGCAAATGTTTTTACATATTTTTATGAGCTTAAATTCAAAATGGCGTCATCCCCACCCTTATGCTTCACTTACAATGAAGGGGAACGCGTTTAATGGTCTGTGCCAAAATAGCAATTCAAATGTCAATTTGTATGGAAAACCCATTTCAATTGGTAAATTTGATTTTCGACGGTTTGCGTCTATGGAAATGTGTAAATTATAAACATTTCAGTTTTTACTTTAATCAAGTCAGCCGTTAAATAAATTTAAAAAAGCAAACAAGTAATAACAATAAAGGAAAAATGGAAATGCAAGAACTGCTTAAAATAATAAGTTTGTTCCTTAGCTAAACGGAGATGGGCTTTACAAATTTTTCAAGAAAAATATTATTCAAACAAAAACAAATATGATTGTCTGATTATTTTAATATCAAGTGGAAATATATTTCCAGTTAATTAATTTAAAAAGTTAATATTTAATTACACCAAAGAATAAAAACAAAACGTAACTGGAAACCAATTATTTTTGTTTTTTTGTTTTAAACACTCGCAAAGAGACATCATTTTAATACAATGTTTTTAGTTTTGCAGGAAGAAACTAAAAAAATATTGCAATCAGGGATAACGCTCAATCATTTATTTATAAGAAAGAGAATAAATCTAACAATCGAATCTAACATAATAAAATTTTAATAAATTTTCTACAAATGTTGTTTCTCCGTCCATTTTTACTTAAAAGTTTTTAATTGTCATTGAAATGTGTGAATTGGTATTTTGGCACACTTTGGGATATCGAAGTGCCCTCGGAAATGAGAAAAATTCGAAATGGTATTTTGGCAAACGGCCTGAATTCGATTTTCAGGTTTGAGCATTGGCTTCGAGATGATTTTGTTCAAAATTACGTAATTTTGCCAAAACTTGGTGGATTTTGAAATCACAAGAATACATGGGAAATCACATGATTTTGAACGGGATTTTGGGCGAAATCACCAAAATAGCCGAAATCGCGTAATTTCGGCTCAGTGCCAACATGGTATTAATTGTGTTTGTGACAAATATGAAATCTATAGTAATAGTCCAATCAATCTACGGAAATTCTCCAGACAATTGAAGGCAGAAAAAAAAATAGTGTGTGTTTTTTCGGAATTGCATTGGCGAACTTAACCTAAAAAATTCGCAAAAGTCAAAAAAACCGGTTTTTGCCAATAAAACAAAAAGTTGAGCTCGGATCCGAAAAAGTTAAATGAGAAAGTTATAGGTATTAAAATTATCTTTCAATTGATGTGGTACAAAGTATTGGTTAGTGTCTTATACATGGAGAAAAATGCTAAAAGCGGTTAAAAATCGCGTCTTTTTCATTTATTTTTTGCTTTTTATTGATGCGACCTAGAAACTTTTTACTTGGTAAAAATGTTGCTTTTGGCAATCTGAAAACTCATATTTTTTCTTGGCTCGAAATTTTGCAAAATATGGGTGATATTTGGATTTTTGTAAAAAAAGCGTTTTCGTAAAATCCTTCGTCTACAGCTCCTCGACCTCGTAGGACATTTTTTCGAAGCTCTTTTTCTTCGTTAAGAGTTGTACTATTTTGCACTATTATTTAACATTTGAGTTTTTCAATTTTATATATAAAAAACTCCACCGCAAAAAAGGCAAGTTTTTTTGCCGCAAAAAAGACAAGTTTTTTTACTGCAAGTTTTTTATTTCATTATTTTTCGACTCTAAACTACTATTTAATAAAAGTTTATATTCTTTTTACTAATTTGAAAATAAAAAAAAATTAACCGTACGACCGTCAACAGCGAAGACATTTTTTTAAATTACGGAGCCTTTTTTCTTCGTTAAATACTTCACAGGTATGTTGTTGTACAATACTTACTGTACTACATACATACAAGTTGTTATTGACGTCTTAACAGCACGGATCATGTGCAATTTCATCTTTTACGTTTTTAAGGTTAAGTTCGCCAATGCAATTCCGTAAAAAAACACACTACCTTTCTTCAAATTAAGTGTTCTACACGCCCTGCCTTCAATTGTCTGAAAATTAACATTGTGAATCCGTAGATTGATTGGACTATAATTCACTTTCTTACCACTGCGATAGCAAAAACGCAACAAAACAGTGAGTAAATAAGTCATGGCAACCACGATGTCGATGTTCAACAGTTTTGCTGTCGATGTATGGGCGATGTATCGTCCTCCAAAACATCGATGTTAACATCGATGCTTGCCTACAATGTATCGATGTTTTGCAAATATCGAGGTATCGTTTGCATCCCTAATTCAGATCGAGTTGAGTTCGGTTTGCGTTTGATTTGCCATGTAATTTCCTTAGTATTTGCGGTCGCAGTCCCAGCAAGATGGGCCTTTCCTTAGAATAGAGAACTGCAGGAAAGGCCCTCGCGTATAAACCCATGTACGTAACCGTAGTGAAATCAGTCGACTGTCAAATTGGGTTAGCTGAGTGTCAAATTATATCTGCTTTGTTTACCTTAAGATAAAATATCATCAGCTGATTAGACTTCGGAGTGAAGACGTGTAAGATTTAATTTGAGATAACTGATCATTTAGACTCTTTGCTCCTTCTGTATTCTACTTGCTTTTCCGCTTGTAGTGGACACACAACTACCATGCGTGGGCCTTCTTGTAGTTCTAAATTCTAAGAGTCTTTTCGCGGGTCAGTGTTACTTGGCTTGTGCTCTGCAGCATTTGCTGAGATCCCTATTGCGATTGTCGATAGCTAATCGATAAACGGCTGTCGATTATGTAGCTTAATATTGCGAGTGTCGATTACAATCGAAATCTGTCGATTTGACAATTGACCTTTATCGATTGTTCAGGCACTTTTCGACAATGTCAATGACTGGCTGGCTTTTGATTTGAATCAAGTGTTCTAACAAAGTTTTGACGATTGCATCAAGTGTTCGAAAACACTTTGATAAGTCAACAATTTGTTTATAATCTGTGCAACAAAGCAGTCTCTTTAAAGCAAATGCAAATGTGAACAGTTCACATGCAATTAAAATGTGTAAAAATGTCAAAAATATTATTGTATGATTTCGGCAAATAAATTGTCAATCGTTGACATTTTCCAAAACTGCCTGATTCACGGCAAGCAGGTAAACAGGAGTCGAAATATTTGTCGATTTTGAGCTACACGATACCCAAAAGAAAACATCGATACAATCGACTATAGTCAATCGTTAATCGACAACCGCAATAGGGACCTGAGTCGCACGGCTAGCCGATGGAGCCTAAACAATCGAGTAAAAATTATTGTATAGGATTTACCCATATCTTAAGGCATCAATTTACCCACAGATCGGCGGCAGGGCGTGGTATGAAACTTTTCGCCTTGAGGCCAAGTATCACCATACACTCACCGGCCGCCAACCGTATTAGCCTTGTAGTTCAAGAAAGCTGACAAAAATCGCATTTATCGTCAGTTCGTGCCTGAAGATCTGAACTTCTATTCACTCTCGAGCCGTGCATTTACGGCAAGATTTCACCCGTATCCCCTTGGAACGGAAAGCAAGGCGCGAGCTAGGCGTGAAAACCATCCACACTCGCGTTCGCGCTTGTTCGTGGGTGCTCACGGCGTGAGTCTGGAGCCGCCTTGAAGCTTTCGTTGAGGCCACGACCATTTTTGCACTTGAATTAATAACCTGCTATGCTAAGCTGTCGTTTTCGCCGGTGTGTCTGTCGGGAATCATGACTTCACCTGCCTGCCACGGGCTGTCAGGCGGATACCTGAAGTTTCATCCCTCAGTTAGACTTTCACTTAATTTAACCCAGTTTTCTTGCTATTTTACACTGTTTCTTAAAAAAACTAGTTGGGATGTGGGTTCGACCCTTTCGGTCCACACGATCAACTTCCCAGTATGATGGATGTTGAATATTATGATTGGGAAATTGACTAGTACCAGAGCTGGTGCCAAAGTTACCCCGAGGGAAGGAAGCTCTTTGAAATAACGATAAGAATGGTAAATCCGCAAGGCTTTTCTAAAGAACTTTTTTTTGTTGAACAGTAGCAAAGAAACATGTCCCTGGCACTTCGTTCGCTACACTATAAAGCGAATTCATTTTGAGCGTGTTGACGCGCTGATGAAAAACTGCAATGGTAAAAACTTCATTTTCAATTCGAACGATTTCAGGAGATAGTACCAAAGTTAATCAATGTAACGGATTTGTCAAACTTGTCCGAAAAGGCCAAACTGTAATCAGTGGAAATCCCGCGATGAACTCAATTCCCAAAACTGTAGGACATGGAAAGCAATCCGCCGTTCAAACAGTTCTGAACTAAAGTTTGAAAATTTCGTCATGTTTGTAATGGTTAACGTATTTGTTGAATGGTTTTTAAAGAAAACTCGGATTTTGACGAGTGATCACTCTTTGGGAAGCTATTGCTCGGCTGAATCCATAAAAGTGAACTTCATTTTGAACGGGTGTCATTCCAACCAAATCACTAAACAGCTCTCGGGAAAGCACTCTACTAAAAAGCATGCCGTTAAGAGTGCGGATGGAAGGCTGCTGTGCAGCGACGAAGAGCAACTCCAAAGATGGAGAGATTACTTCTTCGGCGCCCTGAATGGTACACTTACACAGGAACCTCAGGAAAACAGCAACAATGCACAGCCAATAAGAATCACCACCCGGGCCCCATCCAAGACGGAAATAGTAACCGCAATTCATGCGCTGGCCAATGGTAAAACAGCTGAGAAAGATGGCATCCCGCCAGAATTGTTGAAAGCCGACTCAAGCCTCATAGCAGATGCGCTTCAGCCAATCCTAGATATAACATGGAACACCTGTACCTTTCCGGAGGATTGGACGGAAGGTATCATAGTCAAAATACCAAAAAAGGGGGATCTAACAATATGCGACAACTGGAGAGGCATCTGTTTACTATCTACAGTGGGCAAAATTTTGTCCCATATATTACTATCTAGGATAAGTGACCGAACGCTTAGGAGACAGCAGGCCGGATTCAGGAAGGGCCGCTCCTGTATTGATCATATCAACACCTTACGAATAATAGTGGAGCAGTCTACTGAATTCTGATCCCCCCTTTACCTTGCTTTCGTAGATTATGAGAAAGCGTTCGACTCGGTCAATAGGAGCTTTATATGGCAGGCACTACGGCGACGTGGACTGCCTGATAAAATAATAGAATTGATAAAAGCCCTATATAACAATTCCAAATGCAGAGTTCTCCTTAATGGAAAATTATCCGACAGCTTTGAGGTGAGCTCAGGAGTACGGCAAGGATGCCTACTCTCGCCTTTACTATTTCTTATAGTAATAAATGACATCCTTGTCGGCGCTCTAGATAATAGGACAGGCGGCATACAATGGGGTTTGGTAGACCGCCTTAAGGATCTCGACTACGCCGATGATATCTGTTTGCTGGCCCACAGACACCAGGACCTCAAAAACATGTTAAACAATTTGGCAACAGAAAGTAGTCCAGCAGGCTTAAGGCTAAATCCGACTAAAACTAAAGAAATGCGGATAAATGCAAACACCATTGAACGAACAGCGCTGAATAACCGTGACGTGGAACTGGTAAATAAATTCTGCTACCTCGGTAGCATTATTACCGAAAATGGTGGGGCAGAAGAAGACGTAAGTTCCAGAATAAACAAAGCACGAGGCGCATATGCATGCCTGTCCCGCATATGGAGATCAACGGAGATCTCAACTAACACCAAATTGCGGCTGTTCAACTCCCACGTTAAGGCAGTTCTTTTGTACGGTTGCGAAACATGGAAAGTCATCAATTCATCACAGGGCGCCTACAAGTCTTCATCAACAGATGCCTTCGTCGTATCCTAAAAATCCGCTGGCAAGATAGAATTTCAAACGAAGAACTATGGCGCCGTGCCGGCCAAGAAAGGATAGAGGACCAAATCAGGCAAAGGAAATGGAATTGGGTTGGCCACACTTTGCGACGCGAAAACGAAAATCTAGCCAAACAGGCCCTTGACTGGAATCCGCAAGGCTCCCGTCGAGTAGGAAGACCTAGAACAACTTGGAGGAGAACCCTACTAGAAGAAGCCGCAACAACTGGGAGATCCTGGTCGGAGCTAAGAGCTGTCGCGCAAAACAGAGTCCGCTGGAGGGCAACTGTTTCCGCCCTATGTCCCATGAGGGATTAAAGGAGTTTAGATAGATAGATAGAGTCATTCCAACGCTTCGATCGGCACCTCAATGAAGTCAATATCATTTTTGGTTTGCGTTCTATAGAGCATGTACAAAAATCACTTACGCCCTTTAAACATAGATACCGCTCGATCGAATTTTATGAAAATCTTTTCAAACTGTACTTTCGGTAATACGCGACGATCGGCACCTCAAAGAAATCGGTATCATGGTTGGTTCGTGCTATATCGTGCAGGTACAAAAATCACTTACGTCGGTTAAACAAAAAACGGCTGGACCGAATTTCATGAAAATCTTTTCAGATCATATTTCGGTTAATACGCTTCGAACGACACCTCAACGAAGTCGATATCAGTTTTGGTTCGCGCGATATCGTGCAAGAAAAAATGACCATATCCGTACGCACACACACACACATACATACTTCCTCCCAATTTTTTGCTTAAAATGCTCCTGGGACCTTGAAAGATGAAAATACGTTGAAATTTTCGATTTCGATTTTCGGACCGATTACAATAACTTCCTATACTGGGAAGTTAATAATAATTACGTGATATATGCCGAAACCCCGCTCTTCTCCACGTTAGATAGGGTGAGATTCGGGTCGACTCCCTCCCCCCTAAACGCTTGAATTTACCCTTTCTTGCTGGCCAGTATGTTTGCTGATATTACGGAACACGGCCTAAATGTTTTAATCCACATGCTTTGTTAAATGCTTTTAACCACATATGTATTTTGGTGATCACTATTGGCATGATGTTAATTGCATTCCATACCTTTGAAATATAAAACTCAGTAAAGCTGATGTCACTACAGGATTCAACAAAGTTTTGCCAACTTCACTTCACAACTTTGTAAGTTAGAGAAAATTCCTATTGCCTTAAGTAAATAATATTTAACAACCATCAGAAAATACTCAACTATTTTTGGTTACATCATCTCTGAAATATATATGTCGACATAAGCCACAAACACAAACACGTAACATAATTAAGTTAAAAATCCTGGAGGCTACCGAGTTTCCTTTTTAACGGAGGCGAGTCCTTTTCATAGGAAATGTTCATTATGCCTTGAAATAATTGCTTCCGGCGATATTCATTTACCAGGAATTCCCATCTCCATTAAGATGTTTAGCAGCCACCAAGACTTGATTCTGGGGCTGTTGTTGTTGCTGTTGTTGTTTGTGTTAACTTTACATTCCCTTTTGCAAAAGAGCAAAATTGGAACATCCGCACCCCAGCTTCATCACTCGTTAGACATTTGAGTAGGATGTAATGACTGTTGCGGGGATGATAAGATAAATAAAGAATTTTTCATATTCCATCCGCCAGGGGGAGCGGTATCGATATATGATATGGTATTTATTTCATTTCTTACGGAAGAAAAGGTGGCTTAACTTCGCATTAGACTTAGGACAGATTAAGGCTTTACGTGGAAGAAATTGAAGATAGAAAGCACTCTTCGAAAAGTATTGGCGAAACAGATCAATTTGGAGGTAATTTTGCGGCAGCGAAGTTTCAAGATCAAGTTTATTTGAGATTTATAAAGTTCCGTGAAAAACTGTGAGATGAAATGAAATTGTTAGAAAAGCTGATTGAAGTATATTTTTAGAGCTAATAATTGCAGAACGAAAGGTAAAAATTTCTTAGAAGTGATAAGAGATTTTCATTGGCACTACGGTGGCCATTAAACCTTTTCGGTGTCATATACCACTGGAGGATGATTCATACTTTATACCAGCTGGCTTCCTTCTTCCTTTTAGCCATAGTCTATTGCGAGAAAGACACATTTTTTGAAGTTAGTGTTTTTTTCACCATTGGAAGGATGTTTCAAAAGCTACCTCCTGGGGCCAGTCGACTGATAAGGACACGGAGCGCGTTTGAAACCCTTTTTTTGTTTTTCCTGTGTGAGGTATACCTAACGTGACCATTTATTTTTCTACTCAAAACGGGACATCGGTTTATTTATGTCAATTAGTAGAACCAATTCATTAAAGACTCAATTTAGAGAATACCGTTGGTTCTCAATAAAAAAATCATATTATAAAAATTTCCGTTTTATCAAAAGTAATTATTACAAATTTGAAAAGTTAAGGAAGTCATTTTTATATTTGTCAGCAAAACTTTTAATTATCAACATTGCCATAAGAACCGGAACCAGTAACCTTTTTGTCAGACGTCCACAATTTATGCATTAAAGAAAATACTCTTTCTATTGTTGCATTTGTGCCGGGCAGACAGAAAATATATTCAATTAAAATACAAAAGTTTTCATGGTTAAGGTTGTTGGTTTGAAAGGGTTTGAACACTTAGAATCCTTAAGATTATTCCATTCGGTTACTTTTTGCAATGTGATATAGTTAGACATTAACACTAGATAGCTAACCTTCTGGCGTACACCATTTAAGCTAACCCTCCGTCGAAACGACGTGTATTTCAAAAAGTATTTTTTTATATAAAATATAAACTGCACGCACCTGATACCTTACATTACTGGTTATTAAAAGGTTTTTCAATAAAGATGGGTATTTTTAGTTGTACTTTATTTAATTATTCAAAAATTACAGTAACATTTTTAAGACCTCTGAAAAACAAACAATTTTTTTTTTTCATACACTTAAAGAACAAAATTCGACGACGAACGACGGACGACGACGGACAAAGCTTAAGTATCTCAAAAACTATAACACTTACTAGCTCAATGTGTTTGCCACTGCAGCGACCTCAACGACGACTGAGTTGGCTAGCTGAGCTGAAACAATTAAATCCACCGTTTAAAAGATACAGCGATTTTACTTAGCGATGCCCGTCGATTCGACGGAGGTTAGCTATCTAGGGTTAATGAAAATTCGTCAAATACTTCTGTATCTTCGTTACAATCAATAATCCCTTTTCAATCAATAAGTCGAATGATTTTTGAACGTCTTCCCATGCAAGTAATTTTTATAAATCTGCCCAATTAAATATCTCCAATTTTTTAGTAAAAAAAGCCAGTCCACTGTTCCAAATATTCAAAACTTGTTTTATAAAATTTTGTAGCTGTACTTTTTACAAACTCTTCGTCAATACCAGTGCCATTATCTTTCAATTTTAACATAAAACTACGGAATGCATGGGGTAAGAACTGATTAGTCTGTTTCTGAATAAAATTATGTTTCAGTTGGTTAATTTCTTTTGCAGTCTGAACTTCAACCTTCAATACAGCTTGAGGCAAACTTGCTGACTGAGCATGAAAAAAAGAAGCCACAATTCTGATTTGGGGTCTTCAAAAAAGTTTTTTAATATTTGGGGCATTTTTCAATGCTCAAAAAGTAGTTCTTTAATGGTTGGTACATTTCTGAAGCCCTTTCTACTAGTGATGAGCAAAAGTGGTCTTGTTCTTGCAGTCTTGTCTTGTTCTTGCGCATTTTGCAAGAACAAGAACAAGAACAAGACTTAGTTATGCTTGCAAGAACAAGAACAAGACTAACTGTGCAAGAACAAGACCCAGGGCAAGATTTCTTGCAAGATTCTTGCAAAAATTCCACATAAATTCATTCTATTAAAAGCAAAAAACATAAAATTGATTATTATCCTCAAGCAATGATTATAAATACATGTATATGTGTATATATTTAGTATGATAATTGTAAAAGCATTTGTACATAAGTACATAATGACTTTGCATGTCAACGAGATTCAGAATCAATATTTTTGCATTTCGAAGCAAAATTTTTGAAAAGATTTAGGTAGATGTTCCACACTGCCTACTCTTTTTTTATCCAATTGGGTGGTCTGTTACTTTAATTCAATTTCTGGTGTTTAGGAAACTAGTCCTTCTTCTGTTAAATCCATACAAAAATGAAGATTCCTCATATTATATTAAGATAAAAATAAAGTTTAAAAACCGACTTCAGGAAAAAACCAATCCCGTGATACACAAAAAAGGAAGAAATAATTGTTGGTAATTCTTAACAGCATTAATCGAATCAGAATGGATTTAGAAAGAAGAATCTATAGTATTCAGTAGTTCAAGTAGTTTATTAGAAAAGAAAAATGCTCTAAAAAAATTCTTTTTTGAGTAACCTCTTTTGCTTTTTGGATGGCAAGGAAACTCGGACTTTTCTCAATGTATGTAATATTTTCAAGGCCTCCACATTGGTTACATCGCATCGTTAGAACGACAGGAGCGTGGGCCATTTTTTGTATTGCTGCAAAGGGATTTAATAATTTTTTGTGCCCATACACGACATTTCTTCTTTAATGAATCATACTTGAACAACCTAATTTTTTATAATAAGCAATGGGTATAATACTGGTTTACTTTTGCTTCAAAATATTTCCGTTGTAATTTGTTGCTTACACACTTGACAGAAAAATGTCTACGCCTAACTTGTTCCCATATGAATTTTATGTAATTTTTCAGGGGCGCAAACATAATAACGTCACCAAGAGCAGTCGTGAAACTGATTTGTTTAATAAAAAAGCCATGTGGAATTCACACCTCAAAGGTAGTAAATTTTCGGTGTATACAAACTTTTGACGCTGACTGACTGACGCTAAAATTATAATAGTTTTAAAATCAATTTTTTGCATTTTGTTGTTTGGATATAATTTTTTTATTAAAGTCTAGGTTTTTTTCAATAACCATTTTATAAAATCAACATACAATACCTACTACATGCGAGAAAATACCTTGGCCTTGCAGTTTTGTCTTGCCTTGTCTTGGTCTTGCACATTTAGTAAGAACAAGATCAAGCCTTAGGTATATTTGCAAGAACAAGTACAAGAACAAGCCTTAGGTATATTTGCAAGAACAAGAACAAGACTTAGGTATGTTTGCAAGAACAAGAACAAGAACAAGACTTAGCTATGCTTGCAAGAACAAGAACAAGACAGACTGAACAAGAACAAGACAAGAACAAGACTAGATTAGTCTTGTCTTGTTCTTGCGTTTGCTCATCACTACTTTCTACGGCAGCTATAAGCGCAAGCTACCTAGTTTTACTATAGCTTTGGTTTGACGCGCCGGTTACCAAGTTCCTCTCTTCCTCCCCTCTCCATGGGCATATATAGAGAATTTTCTTGGAGGTGGAAGAGAAAGGGGTCAGGTAATTTGTGTTCGAAATGCAAAGTATACCATCTTGCCGACAGAATGCCATCTGTTCCGAGTTTTCCATTGAATTTTTCCATTTAAAACTAGAAACAAATTAGTTGAAACGACTTCTATGCTGCCACCTCACTGGGTACATTTTTAAACTCACTTTAATTTTTCATCTTTTTGGATAAAACCATAAAGAATTTCTTTAGCTGACTTGGCTGGCCTGGCTTTTTGCTTTATCGGCCGTCCTCACAACACAAGCATATTTGCGCAAGCATTTTGCTTTTTATGGCTTTTTTACGACTCGGTCTTCTTTTTATGTCTTTTTATCGATCTTGCCCCCTCCGCTTTAGCTACGCCTTTGCCCCTCTCAATTACTCTTTCCGGCCGACAATTATTGCGCGGTTTCTGAAAACGGGACAATTTTGCGTCCCTAGGTCTTTTTCGGGGACACCGGGACGAGCAACCGAAAAACGGGACGGTCCCGTTCAAAACGGGACGTATGGTCACGTTAGGTATACCTCATATTTATAGGCCAGACCGCTTGATCAAGTTCAGCATTCTGCCTAGTGGCTTAGACTTGAGTGTTCGAGCAGGGACTCCTCGAACAAAGAAACCCTGCTCCTCGCTATTGCGGAGCACTCACAGAGAACGTCCCTGCCAAGATCAGCGCCCAGGTGACCATTCGTTCTCAGCCATAGCGGATAGCCCCAGTGATGGAGAGCCAGGCAATTCTTTGAATTTTGCTTAAATTTGTTATGAAACCCTTAAGCGTCGTTCTGTGCCACCAAACTAAAGCTCCATAAGTTACCATGATGGTGGTGTATATCCAATACATGGTTTTCGGTTGCGAACTCCATTTGGAACCACAAGCTCTGCGGCAAGTTCACAGGAATCTGCGCGTTCAGAGTGTCCATGTGCTGGTTCCAGTTGATCTTGGCATCTAGCGTCACTCCTAAATATTTGGCTTGTTGTGAATAGCTTATATGTAGTTCTGCCTCATTGTGTAGGTTCCAATAGTCCCGGTAGTGATCGTTTCCTGGTGAAAGGAGCCAGAATCGTTTTGTCGGGATTGACTTTTAGTCCTATGCTTTCGCACCAGCTAGAGACCAGATCTAGTGCCTGTTGCAGGTGTCTTCCTTCAGTTTCACCTGTAACTGCTATGACGACATCGACAGCGTAACCTTGGCCGTTGAGCAGCTACAGGAGTTCATCTACAATAAGGCAACAGAGAAGTGGAGATAAAACTCCTCTCTGTGGACAACCTTTTGCTATAGTGCCCTCCTGAGACCCCTCAACATAAGCGCCCATTAGTTTGCGAGTTCTCAGCATAGATTCAATCCAGTTCCAGAGAGTGCTACTTAGACTGCGTCTACTTGGTCCCCAGCTATAGTATCAAAGGATGTATTGCCGAAGGCTCCCTCGATATCAAGGAAGTCCGTCAGCGCAACTCCTTTGTTTAGAGCTGCGCATTCCACCCTGAGCACCAGATTGTACAGTACTGCCTCAGTGGGTTTGCCCGCCTGGTACGCATGCTCATAGGAGCTTAGTGGTTGACATTGAAGATAAGTTTCCCTTATCGCCCGGTCGACAATTTTCTCCATTGTCTTCAAGGCAAAAGACGAGATACCGATGGCGGCCTGAAAGATTTCGCGGCGGTGTAATCCGAACGCCCTGGTTTAGGTATAAATGTTATGTTGACGTTCCTCCAGACAGATGGGATGTAACCGTGAGCGAAGGAAGCCCTAAATATTTCGCATAATAAGGGAGTGACTAGGTCGCAGCCCTCCTGTAGCAGGATGGGATTGATTCCGACTGCTCCAGGGGACTTGTATGGTTTGAACAATCTAATCACCTCCCTAATAGCGTTGTGGTTAAATACGGTGTTTGCTTCTGTCCAGGCAGCTTTGGCCACTTTAGCCAACAGGCCTGCCCAGCAAAAATTCTGTTCCAATTTGAATAAATGGTTGTGCCTGGGAAGTGTACCAGTCGCTATATTATCAAGGTTTCTTCTCTCGACTATGTGAAGAGCCATCGGTTCTCCTGATAGATCCAAGATCTTCCGATAAGCCTTTTAATAAATCTTTGTGGATTTTTGCTGAGTCTCGAATGTCTTGCGACTCCCCCTTTTTTCTTATGGGGTCTCTGCCAGCCGGAGAATCCTTTGACCGTTGCCGTTTTGGCAGTGAGTTAGCTGGGTACGGCATGCGACATAGCCCCCTTAGAACATGTAGGAGTGTTAGTTCTTCCAGTTTTATGGTGGGTCCAGAAACTTCTGGCAGTACAGTGTCCTGACCACTGTCCTGCCTTTGGTTTGTTGAGAAGAAAGTTCCACATGTGGGACTCGGGAGTGCTCCGTGGAGCTCTCCAATTTCGCTGAGGCCTACCTTGCCTTGGCCCTCCTCCTCTTGGCAGCACCAGATTTTTTCTTGCTAGGCTGCACGGTCATACCGACAAGCTTGGCAGTTATTTCTTCAACAGCATTGCCAGCTGCCTGGGGTACTGTTGTTGATTGAGAAGCTGAAGCTTCTGTGCTGGACGAGGTACCTCCAAGGAGATCCCTCTCCAGCTATGAGATGATGCTTATTGCATCAGACCGACAACCTCCTTTTTCGTCTGATTTTTTAAAATTTTGCTCCATGAAAGTCCCATGAGTATGGCAGGAAAGGGCAGGACTCTCCTAACACAGAGCCTCCATATCAGGATAAGGCTATATGCAACTGGGTGGCACCGGGCGCCCAGAGGAGATCATTCGGGACGTTGTGTTGTACTCTACCCACTGCCACACAGCCCTCGACACGATGACATTGACATCTTGCCTTGGTAGGCTTTTAAGGGTCCGCTCCCTACTACCCTCGTTAGTTGGTTATCCAGGGAGCACCATGAGGATGTGATGGTTCGATTTTACGCCGATTTTTTTAGATTTTTTTGTATATGCGCGCTCGCAAGGCCTCTGTTACTGATATGAATGTCTTCGTTATGGACCATTCCCAACGCGAGTCTCACTTTACTAAGTTGTCCCCCGACTAAGTACTAACCACGTCCAAAGCTTCTTGACCTGCCCAATCGAAGAGAACTGGTCTACTGAGTATGCTTAATGGCATCATTTATGGACACTAGGATAATTGACTATTCTGTTCGAATCTGTAGCGGGCTGCATTTCAAAAAGTAGAACTTTTACGCAGCCGTACAGTGCCTGTTTTGCGTTATGCGTGCCTATTTCAGGCTAAGATTTGGAGCTCTTCCTTCGTACCGAAATTCGTATGCATTCTCTCTATCTTGAATCCGCGTTCGTGCAACAGAAGAAAAAACACCCAAATTGCTGTCATATAAATAGGTCCAAATTTGTGTCTACTGTGTCATAAAAACAAATGATGCTTAACTGAGAAAACTCATTCACCAAAGTAATAGCTTTACACAGAATATTGGAATTAATTTGTCCATAACGTATGTGGAATATGAATTTGCTAGTTCCAGCTTCTGTATCCCAAAACATTTTATCAAGAAATCACCCAATTACTAGGAAATCATCACAAAATCCGGATCCTAACGTCCCTATTTCCTTAAAATGATTTGAAGCTGTCATTACGTCATTTCGCAATCCAAAGTCAATGGCACTTTAAGCAGTGAATGGCCAATTAAACTGGAGCCAAACAAAACGACGGCCTGCTTTACGCATGTTTATACCTATCCCCTGCTAAACAAAACAATGACCGGCATCAAATTGAAAGAAAGGATTAAATTGAACTCGGGGCCTCCCTACAGCAGAACCACCTTGTGACTTCCTTCTTGTCCGTACACATTTTTCCTTTGCGTTTTTGTCCTTTATCATAAAGCCAACTGGGGACTTTCGCAGTGATAAAATCGGAACAGGACAAGGCGCACAGAGCTGTGTCCTTTTAAGTTGAGTCTCTTTGAATTACGGGAAGTTGTGACATTTCTCGATTCTGGGTGTCCTCTTCAGGTTATCTGCTTGTTTCTTATCATAACTTAAGGATCTTAACGAGGCACAACTCTCCCTCTGCCGCCCTTTTTTGTTATTGCTTAAGGGATGACGACTGTTTGCACATTACTCCTAAAACAATAACGAACCGTTCTCCGGCCCCGATTTATTTTGGGGTTAGATGGTTTCGGCTTAAATATGTGTGTATAATAGCTGAACGAATTCAGGGCGCTGGAGGAAGGGATAGGGTCGTGATTTATCTCAGAATTTTTGAAGTTTAAATTTTCTGCTTTTAAATAAAGAACTTTTATCACCTGTACTTTAAGTTATATGGTAATGAGAGGAGGGGAGATGGTAAAATTTCAAAGTTTTATGATTTTAATCAACACAGTGAGTGCTAAAATGTAAAGTTGGTGGTAAGCAATTTAGACGCACTCTTTAAAGTGCAAGAATGCTTATAAAAAACCTTCTTATCAAAGGGAAAAGGGTTATGGGAAGTAGCCTTTACAATTATTTGAAACCTAAAGTGCTTCTTAGAAGTTGTAATCATTTTGTGGTTAGTTCAAATATAAAAAGTTATAGCGAATTATAAGGAGTATAAAGTGTGAACCAGGTGTTTTCATCTACTGGTAACAGAGAGGCACGAATTCTTAAGACAGGCTCTACAACAACGTAGAGGGTCATGCCCTGGCTTATTTAAAGAGATAATACACCAAGGCAAGATTAAGGCGTCTGGCTACTATCCCAGAGGTCCCGGGTTCGAATCAAACCCTGTCATGTTTTAAGACTGATGAAAGACATCTCTGATGTTTTTCTCGTTGGTCATGAGAAATTCATGAATCGTCTTAACTCCTTCTCCGGCAACATCTCATATTTGCAGATGTTAGCTGATGATGTGCAATCCATCAACATTAGGCTTGACACGTTGTCTGACACTCTGACTTCTGTTGTGACCAATTCGGGTTCGTTGATTGAGAAAAAAAAGCCAGGAACTTTCTTCCCGAGCTGCACTGCATTAGAGTCGTTAGACGACATACATTCGACAATACTTAATTCTGTCGCCACTTCTTCGTTCTGCCCTTTTAACTAGCTTCTATTCATCCTATATTGGATTATATCAAAAGGAACACCAGGGTTCGGGCTGATATTGAATCGCTGTCATCTGCAGTGACGCACAATAACAATGCCCTGAGCTCTCTGGCCTTAAGATTGGAGAGCTTCTTTGATACGAAAAACACCTCCTCTTCGGTGGCAGCATCTGATGGCGCCCTGCAGGTTGGGAAGCAGCTTCTCTCTTCACCCTGATTCACGGCTTCTTCTATTACGGAGAATGTTGTCAATGGCCGACAACCTCATCATGCCTAGTATTAAGGCGCGTCGTAAAAGTCGCAGGTATTATCGAAATCGCCAAGCTTGACGATGTCACCTTGAGTTCCTTGCCCCGCGCTCCAGAGTCAGAGTCGACCTCTAGGCCAGTCTCGGTATCAACCTCTCCGCCTCTTATAGTAGCTAGTTCCCCGTCACTGAAGTTACTGCTCCCCCGAAACAGTGCACCCCTCTGGTTTGACACCGAGACCTTTAAATATCTTCATCACGCGATTTTCTCCTGAAACTATGACGGAAATCATCTGTGAATATTTAAGGAAGAAATCTATAGACCCTGGAAATATTTTTTTTTGCAGAAAAGTCAGCAAGGCTTCCAAGCATGTTGCTTCTTTTGTTTTGTCGCCAAGGCCTGTTATTGCCGAGACTCTTTGAGGTCCTGGTTTCTGGCCTGCTGGTGCCCTTTCCAAGCTGTTTGTTCCGCGTACCCGCACTGGAGCCCAGCATGCAAACGCTTCTACTCCGAGCGATGTCAAAAAACTCGACCAAGTCAAAACTAACGACATCTTTCAGGCATCGACAGCTAGCGGAATAGATGCCATAGCATGTACTGAAACCTGGATCCATGAAGACATTCTTATTGCTCAACTGTGTTTCGGAGGGATCGTTACACTGGCTCAGAAGCACGTAAGGCTGGTATACTTCTCGCTTGTAGTAGCCTTCTAATTTGTAACCCAATCTCGCTTCCTATTTTCTCTATCCACCTTGATATTGAGCTACTCGCTTTCAAATTTTCCTTCTCCAAAGCAAATCTCTTCTTGCTGTGCCCCGCCAGATATGATTAGCACACTTGACGATGGAGGTAAGAGCCTATATGATATTCTCATCTCTTGCGTGGATCATATCCTAAGTATGATGATCACTAGTGCTGAGCAACTTCTTCTACGGGACTTTAATTTACCCAATATTCAATGGGTATCGAATGACGATGACGATAACTACCTCCCTGAAGGAAGGCTTAATTTTACGGAATCCTGCTTTTTCAACTCCTTATTCTCACTCGGCTTGAATTAAATGAGCGGTGTGCCTAATGTATTAGGGAGGTAGTTGGATCTTATATTCTCTTCAGGCTCAGTCAACATAACTGTTGAACCCAGTCCAATAGTCATGACTTCTATTGACAATTACCATCTTCCTCTCCTGCTCAATTATTGCTTCAATTCAGAGAATACTCCTTGTCTGGAGGTGGTAACCCATACCTTTAACTTTAAAAAGGCTAAGTTTAGTGAGCTGTCATCTAAACTTGCCTTGATAGATTTCAACAACTTACTTTCCGCAAATGAGTTGGGTGACGATGTGGCACGGTTTTATGGCGTGCTATACGAAGCCCAGTTCTTCTCCAGATTGGCTCAATAATGAATTTAAGCATTTGAAAAATCAGAAGAATGGGCTCTGGAAAACCTATTTAAAGAGAAAGGACTCTCCGAGTAGCAATTCATTTGCTATAACCGATTTCAGTCACTCTCTTTTGCTCTGTATAGAGAATATCTTAGCAGTATGAGTGATAAAGTATTTGCTGATCCTAGAAACTTCTTCATATTTGTCAACTCTAAGAAAAAAGTTGATAACTAGCCTTATACTATGCAGAACATGAACTGGTCTAGCTCTGAGCGATTTGCAACATATTTGCCTCATTCTTCTTTCATCAATCTTTCTCAACTTCTGACTTTCAGCCTAATTACAACAATTTTCGTCACATAGTTCCTAACGAATCCTAAGAATCACCACCCGGGCCCCATCCAAGACGGAAATAGTAACCGCAATTCATGCGATGGCCAATGGTAAAGCAGCTGGGAAAGATGGCATCCCGCCAGAATTGTTGAAAGCCGACTCAAGCCTCATAGCAGATGCGCTTCAGCCAATCCTAGAAATAGCATGGAACACCTGCACCTTTCCGGAGGATTGGACGGAAGGTATCATAGTCAAAATACCAAAAAAGGGGGACCTAACAATATGCGACAACTGGAGAGGCATCTGTTTACTATCTACAGTGGACAAAATTTTGTCCCATATATTACTATCTAGGATAAGTGAGGCAGTTGACCGAACGCTTAGGAGGCAGCAGGCCGGATTCAGGAAGGGCCGCTCCCGTATTGATCATATTAACACCTTGAGAATAATAGTGGAGCAGTCTACTGAATTCCGATCCCCCCTTTACCTTGCTTTCGTAGATTATGAGAAAGCGTTCGACTCGGTCAATAGGAGCTTTATATGGCAGGCACTACGGCGACGTGGACTGCCTGATAAAATAATAGAATTGATAAAAGCCCTATATAACAATTCCAAATGCAGAGTTCTCCATAATGGAAAATTATCCGACAGCTTTGAGGTGAGCTCAGGAGTACGACAAGGATGCCTACTTTCGCCTTTACTATTTCTTATAGTAATAAATGACATCCTTGTCGGCGCTCTAGATAATCGAACAGGCGGCATACAATGGGGTTTGGTAGACCGCCTTAAGGACCTCGACTACGCCGATGATATCTGTTTGCTGGCCCATAGACACCAGGACCTCAAAAACATGTTGAACAATTTGGCAACAGAAAGTAGTCCAGCAGGCTTAAGGCTAAATCCGACTAAAACTAAAGAAATTCGGATAAATGCAAACACCATTGAACGGACAGCGCTGAATAACCGTGACGTGGAACTGGTAAATAAATTCTGCTACCTCGGTAGTGTTATTACCGAAAATGGTGGGGCAGAAGAAGACGTAAGTTCCAGAATAAACAAAGCACGAGGCGCATATGCATGCCTGTCCCGCATATGGAGATCAACGGAGATCTCAACTAACACCAAATTGCGGCTGTTCAACTCCAACGTTAAGGCAGTTCTTTTGTACGGTTGCGAAACATGGAAAGTCACCCAATTCATCACACGGCGCCTACAAGTCTTCATCAACAGATGCCTTCGTCGTATCCTAAAAATCCGCTGGCAAGATAGAATTTCAAACGAAGAACTTTGGCGCCGTGCCGGCCAAGAAAGGATAGACGACCAAATCAGGCGAAGGAAATGGAATTGGGTTGGCCACACCTTGCGACGCGAAAACGAAAACCTAGCCAAACAGGCCCTTGACTGGAATCCGCAAGGTTCCCGTCGAGTAGGAAGACCTAGAACAACTTGGAGGAGAACCCTACTAGAAGAAGCCGCAACAACTGGGAGATCCTGGTCGGAGCTGAGAGCTGTCGCGCAAAACAGAGTCCGCTGGAGGGCAACTGTTTCCGCCCTATGTCCCATGAGGGATTAAAGGAGTTTAAAGAAAGAAGAAGAAGAAGTTCCTAACGATGAGGCTCATATTTTATCTCTCTCAATTACCAGTGCTGATATCGTGAAACATATTGACGAACTCCCATTCGATTTCACTTCTGTCCCCGACGGTATTCCCCCTGCTGTCCATAAGTCCTGTGCGGAGGTTCTCCAGTCTCTACCAAAAGTCTTTTTTCAAAACTCCCTGGATAAAGGGTACTTCCCTACTCTTTGGAAGAATTCGTTCATAATTCCTATTCCTAAGTGGTAGCAAGAAGGAAATATCGAATTATAGACCCGTTACGAAGTTGTCTGTTACACCAAAACTTTTTGTATCAATTATCTATTCTACATTTGTTCCTCTATGCAAGAGGCTGGTCTCAACGTATCAACATGGTTTTCTTGCAGCTCGTTCCACTACCACCAATCTTCTTGAGTTCATTTCTTATGCTGTCGAGGGTTTCGTTTCTGGTTGTCAAACTGATTGTGTTTCCACTGATTTTAGACAAGCTCTCCCATTCCATTATAATTCTCAAATTAAGAATGCTAGCCTTTCCGCAAGCCCTTCTAGTATGGTTCCAGTCCTACTTAGTTGACCGGAACAACCAAGTTCTTTTTCTTGGGACCAAATCAGTAACCATTGAAGCGTCATCTGGTGTTCCTCAAGGAAGTCATATTGGTCCTCTTTTCTTTATCTTATCAATTGATGACATTGTTCCCTCGCTAAGATACTGTTTAGAATATTGATTTACGCTGATGGCCTCAAATTGTACCGTCACATAAAAAGTATTGAGGATTGCAAACCTTGACATCTTTTACTCTTGGTGTCCTAACAACAACCTTGTTCTTAATATTAGTAAATGTGAAATCATGACATTTAGTAGGAGACGTGCTCCTATAATTTTTAATTACACCGTTTCTGATGAGGGTATCCCTCGTGTTAATTTGGTTAAAGATCTCGGGATTCGATTTGATAGTAAGCTGGATTTTTCCACTCACATTAACTATATCTCTTCCAGAGGTAGTTTAGTCCTGGGTTTTATAAAAGGTGGTCCAAAGAATTTAATAACCCGTTGGTTACCAAACACCTTTACATTTATCTTGTCAGACCATTACTCGAATATTCGTCAGAAGTTTGGTCTCCTCACTACAATTCGCATGTTAGAACTATTGAATCGGTTCAACGAAGGTTCGTTCCATTCGCACTGAATCATCTTGTTTGGGAAAACCCATTAGTTCTTCCATCATATGAATCCCGGCTTAAGTTACTCAACTTAAGCTCTCTTCACAAGCGTCGTGAGGTGGCTGAAGTTGTATTTGTTCATCAGCTCATTAATGAAAAGGTTGACTCAGGTTTTATAAGTCGCCGTGCGTCGTTTAGAGAGAGTCGTTATAATTTGAGAGGACCTTTTCCTCTAACACAAATTACGGCAGATTTGAACCTGACAATCGCGTGTTCTTTAGTATTAGTAAAGATATCCTTAAAAGGAGACTTTTAAATCTCACGTGACTGCTTTCGTTTCCTGTTGTTTGCGTGGGTTACATGTTAATTTGGATGTTTTTAATTTTATAATTTTATTTTTGTTTGCTTAGTTGAGAGCTTCATCTCAGCGCTTGATTGTGCTGAGTTGTGTAATAGCATAATGGCGCGATAAAATATTGGGCGCCACTTATGCGAGGTATTACCCCCTTAGCCATAAGCCCGGAAAAGCATGACCAAGGAGCCAATACCATACATAAGAAAGGAAACAAAATTCCGGAACTCCTACGCCGGCCACACGGAGTTATCTAGCTCGCTGGAGGGGTCGTGGGGTGTGTGGCCGGGGCTTACCGCGGTTGGTTCACCACTTACCTGTGTCTGTGCAACTTTGAATTCCGCCTCCATCATTCTCCGGACATCGCCTGAGCCTCGTCAAACCCTGAAAAGGAATGACCCCCGCCTCAACCATTCCACAAAAAAATTTACCACCTGGACATTCTAGTATTTATAATCATTTAATAATCCTGTAATCATCAACACAAACAATACAATGAATACTTATCAACCACGACAATAGTTAGCGGTCCTTGTCAAATATTAGCATTAAATGATCACATTCAATTCAATCAATGTTACATTATTTTATTTTTAGGTACATATGTATGAAGCTCAAGATAAGAATAAAGCGCGCAGTAATGGCCAATACTCCTCGCTTTGTACAAACGATGTTATAAACCAGCAGAATCACTTAGAGAAAAACAAATTTCCCGGATCCAACAAAGAATAAAATATTTCCGACAAGGAGCAAAACAAATTCACAAATAATTATAAAGAAGATTATATACCATTAAAATTATTATTTTAGTAATAAATTTTTTTAAGGGGTCTACCCTCTTTAGACGGGCAAAGATAAGGCTATTTTCACGAATTTTTTTGACGGGTATACGTCATAAATATGGACATAAAAAGTGTTAGGCCTAAAAAATACACTATTTGATTACACAAGAGAATTTTTTTATATTTATTTTAATCAGTTTTTATACATAAAAATGAGGGAGAAGACTGGTCCAAAAAAAAATATGAGTGTGCGCTGTTGATGAAATATCTGGAATGGATGATCTGAAAAAAAAAAAAAAAAAATAGTTTTAGACTCAGTAAGTAAATGGCTATAGCGCATATCATACGATTTTTTTTTTTTTTCAAAAATGACAAAACGGCAGCCATTTTTCGAAAAAGTACGAAAAATCACGTTTTTTCCGTCGTTCTTTGCCAAAAATAAATAGTTAAACTCAAAATTTCAAAAATCGTATGATATGCGCTATAGCCATTTACTTACTGAGTCTAAAACTATTTTTTTTTTTTTTTTTCAGATCTTCCATTCCAGATATTTCATCAACAGCGCACACTCATATTTTTTTTTGGACCAGTCTTCTCCCTCATTTTTATGTATAAAAACTGATTAAAATAAATATAAAAAAATTCTCTTGTGTAATCAAATAGTGTATTTTTTAGGCCTAACACTTTTTATGTCCATATTTATGACGTATACCGGTCAAAAAAATTCGTGAAAATAGCCTTATCTTTGCCCGTCTAAAGAGGGTAGACCCCTTAAATTAAAGCAAAAAGAAAATTTTTGTTATATGTATTTTATTTTGTGTATTTTTTTTGGTGTGTTTTTTGTTCTTCTGATCCAGCTGGTGTGGATGCACTATAGGTATTGGCTTAATTACCTGACTATCGAACGGCATATCAATTGGTATTAATGGAATATACAGTTCCTCCTTTATACTAGTGTCTGCTATTGGCCAAAATTTCGACTTGAATCTATTTATCTCTTTTCTTTTTTTTCAAAAAACAATCTCTTCCAATAATCACTTTTGAATGACAAAAGGAAGTGGGCTTAACACGCCACGAAAATAAAAACGGATACAAATTTCATATATCTACCCATTCAACAATAAAACTCATGTCTAATTCCCTATCTTAATACATTCTGTCTTAGGATAGTAACTAATACCAGGATACCGAAAATCACAACAATATAAACGAATAGTAAACAAAGGTGGCACCATTACCTTTCCACCGCCTCGCTTCTCCTTGTGGCTTCGCTTTCCCAGCAGTCCGTTACCAGTCCAAAGCATAACTGACAGCGCGAAGAAAAGTTTGCATTATCTGAAGGTCCCTGTCCATAATTATAGATGACTTGTGCAGTTTTCAAAGTCAGATCACGCACTAGAAGGGACAATCCTTTCTATAGACACAACAGTACTCTAAAAGAAAGTATTCGTAAAGAAAGTATTCGTATATCAACTAGAACATTTTATGCGACTGAATTATATCATCCGATTTCGCAGGTTGCTTGCACTCGGTAAGGCCTGTCGATACCTCCTGAGTCCTATGGATCAATTTTGTAAGCTCAGGGTCGATTTCACTTTGCCACATTGAACTTCTTGAACAAGTAACGTCACCGCAGCTATTACCTGCCCGGCATTAATCTTTTTCTATTTTCCTACTGTAACTTGACAATCTTGGTCTTCGTCAAATCAATTTTCCATTCCATCAGAGTTTTCCTTATCGTCTTTATCGGCTTGTAAAGGTACGTAGTTATTCTCCTTTTTACGGTACTCATCCAATTTCGTATGGTTAATAATCTGACCATACATACATAATTAGTTTAAGAAAAATTTCCTAAATTTTATATTTTTTCCCGAAGAACAAAAAAATTTTCTCCGTTCCTTTATCCAGCCGTCAAAGAAAATTCTCCCAGACTGACTCCCAAATTTTTCTTTCCTCTTTTTGTTTTATTTTCCCCCGCCTACTTTTTGGTTTCGAACAACTTCTGAATTTCATTCTCGACAGTGATTTTTAGTCAAGTAATTATTTAGAGGTCAGTCATCAGCGGAATAGGGGGAATAACATGTAGCATAACATGCACGTGCCGCAACTATTTCGGACTGATGGAAGTGCGATCATAACCTCCTAGCGGTGGCCACTGGTAACTATTCTATGAGAGAGAATAGGCTAATATGATCGGGCTAGTCCCTTCCAAGTAAGGTTGGCGTGAGGCTAATAACCTCACCCGTAAAAAACAATTATTACGGAACGAGCAACATGCCTCGGATACTGGAATAAACGACGACGACCACGGCAACGAAAAAGGCAAAACGATTTACGAATTTTTTCATGGAACGTTCGAACTCTGTACAGAACTCGAGCTTCAAAACATCTAGCCGATACCCTGTCAAAGTATAAAGCTGACATTACCGCCATTCAGGAGATGAGGTGGACAGGGAATGGTGTTTTGCAAAAACCTGAGTATGACGTATATTACAGCTGTCATACAAAACACCATGTTCTGTTCTAGGAGTAGGTTTTATGGTCAGCAAAAGAATGAAGCCTACCATTATCGGCTTTAAAGCAATAAACGAAAGGCTATGCTCCCTTCGTGTGCGAGGTAAATTTAAGAACATCAGCCTCATAAACGTTCACGCACCTACAGAAGAGTCCCCGGATGATGATAAAGAAGAGTTCTTCGAATTAGTTGAACGGGAACTTAATGCCTGCCCCAGGTATGATGTAAAAATCATACTGGGAGATCTGAACGCTAAAGTAGGCCGGGAGCCCATATACAGGCAATATGTCGGCAACCACAGCTTGCATGAAAACACTAATGACAATGGACAGCGAGTTGTAGAGATGGCAGCAAGTAAGAACTTGGTCGTTGCAAGTACTAAATTTGCGCGTAAAGATATCCATAAAGCCACCTGGGTATCTCCTGATGGAGCCACTCGCAACCAAATAGATCATGTGTTGATAGACCGCCGCCACCTTTCGGGTCTGATGACGGTACGAACGTACCGAGGTGCCAACTTCGACTCGGATCACTATCTTGTTGGTATGGTGCTCCGAGAGCGCATTACAACGCTGAAAAGCTTTGTATCCGCTGATCAGGCTCGAATCAACACAGCTGCACTACGCAATGAAATGGCCAGAAACAGCTACGGTCATGCATTAGAACTCGCCCTAAGTCCTGGGGATGAGATGCCGGGCGTCGAAGAGAACTGGACACGCCTTAAAAATACTGTCATTAGTACTGCTGATTCCATCTTAGGCAAAAGTCGTAAAGATCGGAACGACTGGTTCGATAATGAATGCAAGCTGGCAACTGAACGTAAGAATGCTGCGTACCGAGCCATGCAGCAGTCTCAGAGAACACGGGCACGCGAAGAGAACTATAAAGAGCTCAGAAAAGAAGAAAAGAGAATTCACAGACGGAAAAAGGAAGCCTGGGAAAAAAATCTCGTCTGTGAGCTAGAACAGTACAGAGAACGACGGCCGCACCAGGCGCGGGAGTTCTACCAAAGAGTCCGCAGTATGACGCAATTCACACCACGTTGCACATACTGCAAGGACAAAGAAGGGAATCTGATCACCGATCCTAAAGGCATCTTGGAGCGATGGGAAGAGCACTTTCATGAATTGCTAAATGGCGAGCTAACTGAGGATTCGGAGGCTCCACCAATATCTGATGACAATGCTATGCTGCCGCCACCAAGCATAGAAGAAGTTAGCAGAGCCATCAGCCGGCTCAAAAACAACAAAGCCTCGGGTGCAGACGGCATCGCAGCGGAGCTGGTTAAATATGGAGGGCCTACATTACACCAAGCGATTCATGAACTAATTGTGCAAGTATGGGAGCAGGAAGTGATGCCAGAAGACTGGAGAAAAGGCATCCTCTGCCCGGTACACAAAAAAGGAGATATCACAGCGTGCACTAATTATCGCGGTATAACGTTGTTGAGTACCGTGTATAAGATATTCTCCGCTATCCTACAAAACAGGATGGCCCCATACGCCAGAAACATCATAGGTCATTACCAGTGTGGCTTCAGCCCAGGCAAATCAACGACTGATCAGATTTTCACCTTGAGGCAGGCTATGGAAAAATGTCTAGAGTTTCAAAACTCAATTCAACACCTCTTCATAGACTTTAAAGCCGCCTATGATAGCATAGCCAGGGTAGAACTCTACAAAGCCATGAGAGAATTCGGCATCCCCAACAAACTGACAAGACTATGTAGGTTGACCATGACCAATGTGTCAAGCCAAGTAAAGGTATCCGGAACACTGTCCAGACCAATCAACATCTATAATGGACTCCGACAAGGGGACGGTCTGGCCTGCCTCCTTTTCAACCTGGCGTTGGAGAAAGTGATCCGCGATTCGGGCGTGACATCAAGGGGTACAATCCTCCACAAGTCCACCCAATTACTGGCTTACGCAGACGACCTTGACATCATTGGAAGAACAACAACAGCTGTACAAGAAGCTTTCACTCAGATTGAGCAAGCGGCAGGAAATCTGGGACTGCACATTAACGAAAGCAAAACAAAGTACATGGTGGCCTCGTCTGGAAGAACACCTAACATTGGTCCCACAATCAAGGTAGCGGAACACGAGTTTGACGTGGTAAAATCATTTATCTACCTTGGGTCAATAGTAGCAGCCGACAATAGCATGGAACCAGAAATACGCGCACGACTGCTAAAAGCCAACAAAGCCTACTATAGTCTGTCAAGGCTCTTCAAATCCAAATATCCATAATGTCTAAACTTTCACTATATAAGACGATGGTCTTACCCGTTCTCACATATGCATCCGAAACGTGGGTGCTTAGCAAAAAGCACTCAAACCTCTTGGGCGTGTTTGAGAGGAAAATACTTCGGAGGATTGTTGGCCCCGTATGTGAGGAAGGACGATTCCGGAGACTCTACAATGACGAGATCTACGAGCGCTATCGCGACATAGATGTTGTGAAGAAAATAAAGCTCGGTAGGCTCCGGTGGGCAGGGCATCTAGCTCGTATGAGTGAAGATGAGCCTGCTCGTAAAGTTCTCTGCGGTAAGACCTATGGGGTGCGACAGCGAGGGAGGCCCAACCTTCGCTGGAAGGATGGCGTGGACCAGGACGCTCAGAGTTTAGGGATGCCAAACTGGATGACATCGGCTCAGAATCGGGACCGGTGGAGAGAACAGTTGCTCGAGGCCAGGACCGGATCCCGGTTGTAGAGCCGTTAAAGAAGAAGAAGAAGAATTATTTAGAGATTTTTGAGCAAAACTGACCGTTACAGTTGGTTAATTTTTTTGGCCCAGCTGAGAAGTGCACCTTCTGTGTTAGAAGTGTTTACATTATTATTATTAAAAACATGTTCTTAATCCAGGGGCTGGGACATGTTCTTAATCCATGGTTCTACCCGAGAAAAGGCGAAATAATGTCTATAATAATGAAGAAGTATATTTGGTTTAAGAAAAATCATTTTCATACTATAAAATCAGTTGAATATTACTAAAACATCATCACGTATTTTTTGTCTAATACTGTTATGCTCGTCTGTGATTTATCCCAGACAAAAGTTTCCACCCCCATGAACCTTTTTTCAACTCAACCCTTAATATAGCCAGTCGACTGATATTCTGATTCTGGATTCTGTGTGTGGCCAACGTCCAAAACATGATTTGTTGCTCCCTTTGTGCACGGGTTTTGATCTATTAAGATTGCCTTCGATTCATCAGTCTGTTTCCTTGTATGCTTGTATCCATTCCTGTCACAAAAACTACGCAGGATGCCTCTCCATAGCCGTCATCATGTTCCAACAAATTCACGATTATTTTCTGTCGCCAGGGTGCTTCTATTTCTATTATGGCATTGAAGTGTCTTATGATTACGTCCCTTTCACAAATTCGTATTATGCAGAAAAATATATCCTTGAACATAGACTGTTAAAAATGAAAATATATAAGAAATACTATGAAAATATATTTTCGTCCTTGTTCGTAGTAATCGGAAGAAAAAAATAAATAAGGGATTCCAATTGTAAGAGTTTTGTTGGTTTCTTTCCTATTAGTATAACAGACTACCCGAAATGATCCTGATTCTACTACTTCTTTGCACAGCCGTATTTTAGGCGATTGTAAAACAAAAATTGTCGGCTATTAGCCTGTTGGTGGGGGTGTCGTAGAAAGAAACGACAAGTCATTATCCTTCTCCGTAATTCTTTCATAAAATTATCAAACGGGACTATAAGGATTACTGAAAATTTATGACAGTCTATCCTTACGGCCTCGTAAATTGTTATTTGAATAATGAATCTAAAACTTTGGCGGTTTGCTCTGCCATAAATTGTTTATGGTTTCGTTCAGCATAACCATATCAAGGGTTATGGCACCCATTGTATCCCCATACAGCACTCACCACACCCCCCCTTTACGGAACAGTTCAGCTTCAACACACGCCCATACATAATTTAAGCTAACAGTACATGCTTCGCAAGGAACAAAGTTAGTTCGCCTAGTTTAGGGGGTAATAACGAAGGATCACAAGTTGATTAACTTTTAATGCGAATGCTTTTAATTTTCTAGTAAAACGTCTATTAAGGAATTTAATATACATTCTCCAATTTTGGACTCATCTAGAAGGTGAATATTTCCCGAATTAGTTATTCCTGCTATCTCCAGAAAGGATAACCGAGCAACAATATTAGAGGGATCATGATACATAACAAGCCACGGTATTTAGTTTGGTTAACAGTTTATAGTTTAATCCCACTTTAATGTAGTCCTTTGATATGTTAACTTTGTGGAACGAGCGAGAGTTTGGTGTGCGGTTGTACATGGACGAACATTCGTTTTTCGGTTTGTTGTGGTTGGCAACCATTTAGTGTAGGCAAATTGAGTTTTCGGAAGATTATATTAACTCGTTTAATCTCTCGAGCGACATAAAATTGGGATTAAAATTTAAACAGATTTTTCGAAAAGGATGATATTACCATATCTACACTTACTCAAGGGGTCCAAATAGACGTAACGGCCTCAGGGACTTTTGGTAGTATCAGTGCGCTGATGAGATAAGTCCTGTGAAACGACAACTGTTAATAAAATCCAAGATCTCATCGAAGATATTGAAGTGCTTTATTTGAAATACTGAAAAATCACCTCCCTCGCGGGGTTTATATTAGACGGAATTTATTTACTTTAGTTTAACAGTTATAATTATTAAGCAACTTCGTTGGGTTCAAAAGAATTCGTTGTAACGCGCTCGCTAGATAACAAAGACTAAAACTTAAATTGTATATAACTGATAAATTTAGACGGTAAAATTTTATGGGTTGCCAGAAGGCTCATCTTATTTTTCACATCCTCCCGCCGACGATGAACTATTAACCTCTAGCAGATATAAGACCTTAACCGGTCACCGCATTCTGAATCCGTTATGAAACAGTACTTCGCAGGCACGAACTTTTCCATCACGCCCTGGGAAAATATTCTCAATCCAAACGAGCTTCTACAAGTGACGAAGGGCTGACCGATTCTGTACAGTTACCACATCTCCTATCTTAACATCTGAAGAAAATCTGATATTAGAATGATGAGCTGAACATAGGCGCTGTAAATATTCAGTTTTAAAACGACGAAAAAATGCAGAAGTTTGACTCTCCAATTTTTGTATCCGACAATTCGCCGAATCCCATAGCTACTGATGAAGGATAAACGCCTAATGGACTGGCTTCAACGGGGATATAGTCCATTCAAAACGCGCGTTAGGGTGTTCCAAAATAACACCGTTAAGAAAATCGAACCCTAAACGTTTTTGGGGTCGCTGATCACGAAAATCGAGGTCCCGCGGTTCTAAAACATGGGCGTCACCCCTAAAAATGCAAAAAAACACCCCTTTTCAGGGGGTTTTCGCTATTATTTCAATAATAATGAAAACTAATGCGATGAAATGCACTTTTTTTAATATTTATGTGCGAAGGTGGTTGATTTGTACTAAATTAAGGCGAACTTTATGATAAGGGGTAGTCCTAAAGGGTGTTATTGTAAAAAAACGGACCACCCTATTATTCAGAAGTCCTTAAATAAATTAGGGTACATATTTCCCAATTATTGTGTGATTGTCGTTTTTACAAAAATGCAGAGTTTATTTAAAGATTCCACGAAATGAAATATTTCTCAATATATTCTTTATTTATTTTTCTCTTTACGGGTGGTTTAACCTCTGTACAAAGGGGTTTATAGTGAAATTTTCCAAATGTTTTAATGATTAAAAATGGAAAATAAAATTTAAATGCAAAACAATAAATTTTAATTTGTTTCAATTAAAATTTTAATGTAGGGGTAGTTTTACCCCCTTAAGGGTTGAAAAAAATTTATTTTTGCCTGACAGTACGCCCACAATCGAATTTGAAGCATAAACTTGAAAAAAAAAAATTTCAATTTTTTCCATTTTTGGCCTATTTAGGGGTAGTTTCAACCCTTTAGGACTACCCCTTATCATAAAGTTCGCCTTAATTTAGTACAAATCAACCACCTTCGCAAATAAATATTAAAAAAAGTGCATTTCATCGCATTAGTTTTCATTATTATTGAAATAATCGCGAAAACCCCTTAAAAAGGGGTGTTTTTTGCATTTTTTGGGGTGACGCCCATGTTTTAGGACCGCGGGAACCCGATTTTCGTGATCAGCGACCCCAAAATCCTTTAGGGTTCGATTTTCTTAACGGTGTTATTTTGGAACACCCCCCTCCGCGTTTTGAATGGACTAATAGATCTAACGGTTTATCACTAATGTAAGTTAGGGGTCTAGCGTTGATGACCTGCTTTGCCTTAGCTAACAAGGTATACACTTGGTCAAAATTTAGTGTGGTCTTACCACTAGTCGCTCTCTTTCATAATTTTAACAAGGCGCTCCCAGAAGCCCCCCAACCATGGGGCCAACCCTACATTAAACTGCCATAAAACTCCGCTATTGGCTGCAAACCCTTGCATTTTCTCTGAATAAATAATATCTCCCAGTTGCCTTAACTCCAACGAAGCTCTCTTAAATGTACGTGCATTGTCTGATATAATGGTGCACGGTATTCCTCGCTGAGCGAAAAATCGTCGCAAAGCCGATAAGCAAGACTCGGTATCTAGGGCATTCACGAGTTCGAGGTGGACGACACGAACTACAGAACAAGTAAGTAGTAGGATTTACACTTTTGTAGTCCCACTTTCTTTAGCAGCTTGCACATACAGAAGGCCCGCAAACTCCAGTCCATTAGTTTCGAATGGCCTCGAATCGCTTCCCGCGATTAGTATGCTTTACTCACTTACTCACTTACACTCACTCACTTACTCACTTACTCACTTTACTCCAATTGTAGTAGATCTACTCCACATTATTTACTTTGCGAATTAATTGGCCACTTTTAAAATTCTACTCCACTTTTCGAAATCTTATTTTAATTTTGATTTAAAACAATTTTATTTTAAAATTTTAAATTGCTCCACATCATTCATTATACTTAAGATAAATTAACGCACCACCCTTTTGAGTTATCGCACGTAGCCTAAATTCGAATCATGCATTTGTTGAAAACGTCAAGGTACCACGCTGTCTTTTTTCAAGTTGTTGTTCGCCAGTCGGCAACCCAAATGCATTGGTGTGCCATAAAACAGATTAATAAAACTACTGCACATTAAGCGTGCCACCTAAAAAACCATTGTATAAAAAGATAATTTTTTTGTGTAGTAAAAACTTTTCACAAAGCAACTTTAAAGCCCCTATTCACATACAGGCCGCCGGCAAGCCTGACCTTTCAGACCAGGTCGGCAGGTACGGCCCGATCAAGGCTACACATTACTCAGTCTGACTGAAGGATAGGTGACCTCATGATTCCCTAAATACACACAGGCGAAGACGACAGTTTAGTGTGGCAGCTTGTTATTTCAAGTGAAAACATCTTCATGGCCTCAACGGAAACTTCCGACGCAATAGAAGTTCAGACCTTCAGGCCCGAACTGACGATAAAGACACACAGACAGATTTTTTCTCTTTTCCTGGCTGCATAAGCCAGGTGAGTTTGTGGTGATATTCGGCCTTAAGGCGAGAATTCTGAATGACTGAATGGGCAATCTTTATATAAAGGTCCGAGTAAATCGTGTCCGCGGCGAGCGTATATTCCTTATGTAGTGTTTAGTATAAGTAGATGAAAAACATGTTTTGTCTGCAAAATACAATTTTCGAAAAACAATTTTTGAGGGATTTTTTGGCCAAAAAATGATTTTTGCAAACTTTTACCTTGAATGACTTCGAAAGAGTTAAATTTTCGAAAAAATGACGAGAGGACTTTTTGTAGGCAATAACGTTTTGTATTGACTGATCAAAAAAATATATCAAAAATTCCAGGTTTTGAGTGAAATTTTGGGCAAAAGGTCAAAAACTTTGACCTTGAATAACTTTCAAAGGGTTAATCGGGTTAACATTTTTATAAGAACTAAAGTTGTAGGGAGTTTCATTGTCAACATTTTGGGCCCTCGCACAGGGTTGTATGACCTATAGAGACCGAGATATATGGAAAACTTGGGCAAACGTCGGCTATGTTTTTTTTGGATTCTGAAATTGTTTTCTTAAAAAGTCACAAGAAAGTTGTGGACCAATTTTCAGTCATTTTGGAGTTTTGTCCCCTTTCATTCGTTTTTTCCCCGGACTAATTGCCTTTGATCGCAAGAAGGCTTTCATTCACATAAATTGGAGAGTCATGTTAGCAAGGTTACTGACAATCTTCAGCGGGGAGTTGTCTGGCTTCGTGGGAATGCCACGAATGATGACGTCACTAAGCCCCTGAGCTTGCCTCAAATCATCCACATGACTTGTGTTATAAGTTAACTGGGAACTGATAACTTGTAGGTCTTCGGAGTGATCCGTTGCTTCTAGCGCAGAAACTCTCTGAGACTCGATGCTTTTTTTGACATGAGTCAGCTGATTTTTGTTTTGCTCCGAGACGGACTTTAGTCCTTCCGTCAGGCGATGTTCAATAGAGCTGAGATGCTCGTTGAAGGTCAACATGGAGTTCCAAAAATCATTTATTTTAGGCTCGGTAAGCCGCAACGAAGAAAATAAATCGCCAATTTTCTTAGAAAATCGGCCTTCTAGGGTGACAAGTAACTTCTCAATCGAATTTTCACCCTGAGTTCTTTCAGCTAACGACCGAGCAGCACCTCTGGTCATAACAGGAGAAGGAAATTGGGAATTCTTTTTCGATGACACTTTGGCGGGTAGAGTTTTCACTCTATTAGACATTATATTATAAATATGATGATTTTGATATGACAGTTCTTTATTTGAAATATTTAAAAATCAGCACCTTTAACTCAAAGTAAATATCCTTGATGAAAACAAAAAACTTTGGTTAGAAGTCAAATCGCAAGTAAATACTTACTTTTCATGTGGCAAAGATGGTAACCATATCCGACTGAGACTATTCCCCAGTTTCATCTCCTCCACTCAGGAACAATAAACCCTCCTATCCACATCCTGTCTATGCCACCGAAACACTGTAGAATATATATGTAGTTTTTGCAACTACGTCCACAAGGGTCGAAATGAACTTTTCCTCCGAAACTCGCTGCAGGTTTCGATGTCACCCCTTTATTTGTTCACTGGGAATTCATGTCTCACAAAAAGGCTGTTGTCGTCTGCAGTGTGATCTCTCTGTGACGAATGTTTCTATGTGCACTTTCCTCGAAAAGTTGTCCTATTATGAGGACAAGGTACGAAGCTGAAAGTGAGCCCGGGGCGCTGCATGTGCACAAGGAAAAATCTGATTCATATGAAACAAAGCGTCTCGCAGCAATCAGGATGAGATTGGATTGTCCCCGAAATATCCTTCCCATTTCCAGGAGTATTGCGACTTCTTTTTTCTTTTGTTTCAGTTTTTCAGAGGGAAATTTCGGTGCGATGTAGAATGAATAAAGGTGTCTATACAGAGGTTAGTATCCTCTGTAGTAGTCATTCAATTAAGCAGTGATTGTGTGTATATTCGAGCTTAGACAGTGGCAATTTTTAGCACTTTACTAAAGTTTTTAGTTTGATTATTCGATGGAGTTTAATTCTAACATGAATGACGATGAACGGGAAAATGCTATTCAAATAATGAATAATATCTCCTATTGTGAAGGTCGACGACTCTCCTATGAAGTGAGGGACAAATGCACAATGTTTATTCTATACAGAGCCGGTCATCTGCATAGATTCTGTTCAGTCGTCTCCTTAGCTTATTCATCCCTACTTCTGTTCGTCAATTGGCCAGTATCCTGTGATAATTGAAATAAATATTGTGTCATCTTTCCGCATACATCATTGAGAGGTCATGTTACTCATGCTTCTACTAGTTAGGCTAAGTTCTTTTAGTATTAGCACATGATTTCAAGCTCCTTGTTCTGGAGTCTGCTATTGGAAGGAATTTCATAATAATATCACTTCTCATCACACACAGCGACTTCTGAACATTCTACACTGCTCTTCTTGGGACCTGCGGTACCCATAGAAGAGTATCGTTGTACCTCCGAGTCAAGGAAGAAAGCCCTTTTGACAGGTTTCAACCAGCTTGGACGTTTTATACACCGGGCTTATTGCTTTGACGGTCGCTTTGCCTTTCAATAACAGAATTACGTTGGTCTTAGCTTGGTCTGTATTGCTATGTAAATTTCAAATATTGTTATCAGTTCGACTTGAAAAATACTGGTAGAGGGAGCTGAACATCGAAACTTGGGTTAACGTTGAGTTTCGATAGCATGTAGTCATATGGCTTATCACCTTTTCCCCGTGGCAGAAAGCGCAGTATATTGCGGTGTCTATGCATTTTTTTTTATCCAGCAGGCCACTTTCCGTAGCCTCGGGGCCATGCAGGCTGTTTGCCGCCCGATTTATAGATTAGGTGACAGCAGGTCTCGAATTTTGTTCGTACTTGCGTTTTTTATACCACTTATTCCATTATCGCACAAATCCATTGTTGTGCAGTAGTTTTTGTCCATTACTTTGGTGAATGTTGTCGACCAAGCACCCTACTTGGTTGAGATGTCTACGAATGGCTTTTTCCTGATTCGAAAGCTAAAATAACCACTTCTAGGAAGGTTCAAAGAAAATTCCCATTGCCAAATTGCCATTAAAGAAAATTCCCTTAAGTAGCTGATGACCAAAGAGCCTATGATAAATAATAGAGTTACCCTTCTAGCACAGAAGGTGCACTTCTCAGCTGGGCTGAGAAATATTTACCACTGCTCAGTGGCTCAGGTAAGACAAGCAGACATAAAATATTAAACAACATATAAGAGCACAAATCATCAAACAGAGAAGCGTGAAAAAGAGAGAGTCTGGCACGCATGAAGTCACGCCACATTAAGAAGAGTCCTTTTAAGGACAACTTCACTAGTTAGCAAGCCAAAAACATTCCTATTTTTGTAAGCGTTTATAAGCATGCGATTAATCGGTTTATACATGCCATAATTGGTATTAGAAGAATAAATGTGTAAGAGAAGTTCACCTCTGAGGTTGTAGTTATTCACTTTAAATAACCTGTAGCTTCTTAAGAAACCTGAGTCCACCAGGTCATATATCAGCCGATGAACGAATATAACGTATAGCCTTGCGTCGCTTGTGGAGAGAGCTAAAGTTGAGCGATTTAAGTCTGCTTGAACCTTGAACCTATTCAATTCTACCAACCTGGGAGGAGTAGTAAGGAAACCATACCGGGTAGGTTTATTCAAGCAAAGGCCTGACCAAAGATACATACAAGTGTTTAGTTATGAGGGGTAGTTGAATTCTTTGACCATCTTTTTATAAAGCCCAGGACTGAATTTTACTTGGAGGAGATATAATTGATGTGGGTGGAGAAATCCAACTTACTTTCTAACTTAACTCCCAGATCGATTACAGAGTTAGCGCGGGAGACCTTGTTGTCGAAAAAACTATAGTCACCACGTTTCCTACAAAAAGTAATTATCTCACATTTATTAATAAGCGCCAGGTTATTGTTGGAACACTAAGAATAGAAGGTGTTTAGGTCTGCTTGCAGAACTTTGCAATCCTCTATATTCTTTATGTGGCGATAGAGTTTGATGTTATCAGTGTAAATAAGGATTTTACAGTGCCTTACCAGGGTAAAAGTGTCGTCAATTGATAAAATAAAAAGGAGAGGGACAAGATGACTGCCTTGCGGGACACCAGAGGACGCTTCGATGGTTTTAGATTTGACTGGAATAGAACCTGGTAGGTTCTGTTGGCTAAGTACGGCTGCGGAAAGTTTAATTTCTTTAGTTTAAGAACTATAATAGAGTGGGAGAGCTTGTTGAATGCCTTGCTGAAGTCCGTGTAAACACAGTCAGTTTGGCAGCCAGTGACCAAGTCTCGAATTGCGTATGAAGAGAACTCCACCAAGTATCATCACGCACCCTCCAGACCCCTAACCTATCCTTTCTCCTCTATTCTTCAAATCAAGCTTACTACTAGACACTGACCATGACTTGAAGGACATGACAGACATGTAGTACAAAGGGTGTTTCCTAAGCTTGTATTTACCACATAAAAAAAAGTTAGTAGTAGTGGAACGGTAGCTCGATATGTGGTTGGTATATGTGGTCTGGGTGTGGCCTGACCGTGCCGGGTCGTACACCTCAAAATTGTACAGGAAATGCTGCCAGGAAAATTGTCGGATCATACACCTCGACAAGGCCTCGACAACATGCCACAGATATGCGGTATGTGGTGTGTGTGTGTTCTTACCGTGCCGTATGCTACTCTTTTCGCACCTGATTTCGAGTTATATCCTGAGAGACCAAGAACCAGCCTCCGCACAAGCCGGCGAGCCAAGCAGCACTTTTCGAGAGTCCTGGGTTCAAAGGAGATATTCCCGTGACTGAGGCCATAACGCGTCTCAGGTAATGGGTTGGAGTAAGTGGTTTTTTCTCAGCAATTCTTCCTAAAAATTTGCAATTGCGATTACACTCTTTGTTACTTCTCTTTCAGCACAAACGCACACTAAAAAAATAAAACCGCCATCAAATACTTTTTGCATTTTAAAGACGAAAAAACTCCCACTTTAAGGAGAATTAAGCGACTCAACCTATAAGGATGTGCAAAATGTTTCCTACCACCAAAAAAAGTTTAGTCAACTAAGAAAGGACTTTGCCGAAAAATAAAGTCATTTTTCATTCAACATTTTGTTGTTTTCTATCCCTTGACAAGAGATTTTTCTTTTTCACCCTTGTCCATTCCATTGTCCTTTTTGTGTCATCGCTACCAATTACGAGACTCATTCCAATCAATAAACGAACATCCCATGGACCAACATAAAAAGAACTCTGTAGCCATTAAAGATCGCAAAATGCCTTAAAGAGAATGCGGAAGATCCTTTATTAATGCAAAACAGATAATCTAAACACGGGCGCAATTAAGTCGTCGAAAATCTTCTCCTCCTCCAGTATTTATTAACAAACCATCCGTGATCGAATGACATACAGACTGAAACCATTAATACGCAAAAAGATTTGGAGCCCTTCAGGAAATACTCAAACTCTGAGTCATTCTGCACATCAAAGGGACATGCGTACGTGTAACATGTTTCCCCTCATTTGGAAAAGGAGAAAATCTACTACAATATCCTTCGTCCTGGCCCTTTTCGGTGTCGTCTTCACTTTCCGATGATTTAGTGTCTCTGTCGAGGCTATAGCATATTCTACGATAGAGTACGCCGTATTCGCGCGTCAAAAAATAAGGGGGATCCCCACGAAGGATTACGCTACATTACAAAGTTTTATAGGCACTTACCTAAGGAAAGCTGTCCTGAAAATTGAATGTCTCGTTCCAAGTAGTTCCTGTGCCTGAATTGTTGAAATGAAAATTCATTCTGTCTTCCGTGATGTGATGTTTCTTGTATGTATGGAGTATATACACGCAGGTGATGGCGGTCTATTCTCCGAATTATATTTCATGGTGGGTTTCTTTAATATACGGGGAAAAGGTATTTTTGAATGATGGCATCCTTATGGGTAAGCACTAGGTATATCAGTGGGCGTATTAGACATTCCACAGGATGAAAAATTCAATTAGGAGTATTCATCCCTGTCAGCAATATGCCCTCAAGAAGGGAAATTATTTAAATTGAGGCCATATCGTAAGACGATGATAAGGCAATGGCCCCGGCCCGTCCCGTGTGCTCGGGGAAGAAATCTAGCTTGTGAACGACATCAATCAGATTCATTTTTTTCTCTTTCTGTGGTTTTGTTGGTTTTATAACATCATTTTTTTGGGGACATTTGTCAAAACATTAACAATTTGCTATCTGTCGGGGGTGGGTGTGTATGTGCAGCACATACGAGCACAGGGCTTCCTGCTGTGTGTTTTGGTGACGCGCGTGTTTAATGTCGCCCAATTGAAATAAATGTTTCAGACATATTTTAAAACAATTTCAGTGTTTTAAGAATTTTTCTTCTAATTTTTATTTAAGTAAAATAAAATATGATTTATTAATAAAATAAAGTTTTAAGACCCGACTTCAGGAAAAAACAATCCCGTGATACACAAAAAAGGATGAAATAATTATTTGTAATTCTTAACATTCCAATCAGAATGGATTTAGAATGGTAGAATGGCTTTTGAAGACGGTGCTAGGTAGTAGTTGACATTCATTGCACTAACTCTTGCTTCGAAAATTGTTTTCATTTCTTTGTTAGGCTTATGCCCTTAATACATCACACACAGGTGTTCTATTTCTATTTCTTGTTGAGGGGTGCCTGCGACCTATTTCTTTGGTCTATTGTGCCATCCCCGTCTTTAAAAACCATCAAGGTTAAGGCTTCTAATATAGCCTAAAACTGGTTTAGAATTTCTGTTCCAAATCTCCTTGGGGGTAGGGAAGTCACGATGGAGGAGGCTCAATCTCTTCCTCGCTGTAGCCTCACAGTCGCACAGCAATTGCTCCGCAGTTTCGGGAGCTGCTCCGCAGTACCGACAGCTGCAATTGGCCACCAGACCTATTTTGTTTAGATGGTAGTTAAGCGAATAGTGGCCCGTCAAGAGCTCTGTTATTATTTTTAGCTCCCATCTATTGAGATGTAAAAGTTTGCCCGCTTTAGCTTTATCGATTTAGATGAATCTTTTAGCTTGACGAGCACCCTGGGTCTTTGTTCAGCTATGAAGAAACAGCTGGTCGATTCAATTTTTGATAGACGTTCCAACGTGGTAGCTTGCTAAGCTACAGAAAGGTCCCGGACCGATAGGTGATGAGTTTGCCCCTACTCTAGCCAGGCTGTCGGCAATTTCATTACCAATGTGACCTTCGTGGCCCGGAATCCACCTCAGCGTGACACTGTTGTTCCTGCTGAGGAATTTCAGAGATCGGAGACAATCCAGGACAGTCTTTGATCACACTCTGTGAGATTTAATGGCCAGCAATGCAGCTTGACTGTCCGAGAAAATAACAATGTTAGATCTATTTGGAGCTCTATTAGTCTGAGCACACACCTGGATGGCAAGTACCTCGGCCTGAAACACAGTGGGGGTAGTGCCCAGAACCATGGATATTTTACTCCTAGGGCCATAAATACCCAGCTCTACCCCTTTATCGGTTTTGGAACCATCCGTATACCAAAAGGCCGTGCTTCCTCTGAAGAAAGGCCTGCCATGTTGCCACTCTGACCTACTTCGAATAATCGTCGTAAACGGTTTGTCAAAATCAAGAGTTGCAGGAATGTTATCGGACAAAGATATCATTAAGCTCAGCTCTTTGAGGATCGATAAATGATCCAGGAGGTCTCCCGGTTTAAAAGAGCCTCTTTTTTCACTACTAGGTGTAGCGGAGGGAGGTTCAGTAGGGCCTCCATAGCCACAGTCGGACAGGTGCTTTTGGCCCCTATGATTCTAAGACAGGCCAGCCTTTTCACCCTGGCCAGCTTAATCATAGCACTCTTTTGTGTGGTCTTGGTCCACCATGCGATGGATGTCTTAGGCCTGTCGTATATAGCCAAAAGATTAACCTAAGTTTGAGGAGCAAGGTTTTTCCTACAAATTGGCGACAAATATAGAGATATGTAATTTTCTTGGCAGTTACTCTCTCAATTTGGGATTTCCAGCAGAGCTTTTGATCCAGGATTATGCCTTGATATTTAACCTCTTTTGAGAAAACCATTTCTTTGCCGTCCAAAGAGGTAGCTTTTAAGTTTAGCTGCCTTCTATTAGTAAATGGTACGATGACAATTTTTGTGGGTTAATACGCAAGCTCTTGCTACGGCACCAGCTATGAACATATGACAGAGTGGCTTGCATGAGGTCTGAAACGGTGCTATCGTGATTGCCGCTAATCGTTGTGACAATATTGTCTGCATAGGCCTGTGCTTTAAATCCCCGACTATTTAGGTCGGCAAGAAGTTCGTTGATCACGATTGACCATAGGAGGGGTGACAGGAGGCCTCCTTGAGGACAGCCTTTAGCAGCCATTACCGTGATCGACTCACCATTCATCTCAGCAGTGTTATCAGTCTGCTGCTGAGAAGCGACGTGATCCATCTCGCAGTGGGGGGATGAATGCTCTTTTTTACTGCTGCTTCATTGATCTCGTCGAAGGTAACGTTGTCAAACGCACCCTCAATGTCTGCAAAGGTGCAGAGAGGGATTTCCTTGGCCCTGAGGGACTTCTCAATATCTCTCACTAGCACATGAATGGCAGTTTCTGTAAATCTTCCGGCCGTTTGGCAAATTGCAGGCAGGGATTCGTCTTCCCTATATGATCTTCTCCCCGACTTAGGGATAACGACTACCCGAGCCTCTCTCCAACACCTCGGAATATGGGCCAGCGCAAAGCTACCCCGAAATAGTGGTAGCAGTATTGGTAAGATCTCTTCCAAGACTCTCTGAAGGAGAGCTGGGAAGATGTGGTCCTCACAGGTGTTAGCACGGGATTGTTTTTTCCTGCATTCGGTTCTTAAAACTTTATTTTATTTCGTACTTTTTAGTCCATTCATTTTTTTCGGTGCAAATTAAAAAAAGTATTTATTAAGGTAGATCCACACGGAACGATTAACTTGTGCAAATTGGCTTGCGCGAGTAGATCGTTCCGTGTAAATTCAACGGGTTGGCTTGCGCTAGCCAAAATGTTTGGATGGTACAAAATATGTCTCGGCTACAACCCTCAGCATGCGCATGGGTCAATGGTGATGCTCGACCACCTACCAAGTATAAATATAATGCGCAATAACTAATGGGTAATTTCCACTCATCATTTTCACTCAGTTTATTTGCGCAAATACTCTTGCGCTAGAGAGTTTGCGCAACTAGTTCGGTGAGTATGAACCTACCTTTACGAGTAGTATGACACGCCGCCGTCGATAAGAATCGAGATAGTAGCTAAATAGTGTACTTCGCTCGGGTATAAGTACACGTTTGGGGACGATATAGCGGTAGAGACTCTCTGTACTGGTATGTATAGCAGGCGAGCTATTAATTGTGTCTTTAACTTTTTATTTTGTTTATATTAAATTACTTCTCGCTGTCGTATTGTGATTAAATATGGTTTAAAATGACATCGCATAGCTTACTGTCCTATTACTCGTCATATAGTGTCATATAGTTTCATTTGATACCCATGCCCAGGGCGCTTTGTAGTGATGAGCAAAAATGGTCTTGTTCTTGCAGTCTTGTCTTGTTCTTGCACATTTTGCAAGACCACGAACAAGAACAAGACTGAGTTAAGCTTGCAAGAATAAGAAGAAGGCAGACTGAACAAAAACAAGCCTAGATTAGTCTAAAGTAAAGTAAAGATAAAGGTAATCCGCCATTACGTGTTGGCCGCCATTTTGGATTTTGAATGACGCCACATAGCGAAGTGTATTCTACTTGTCACATCCTTTCATTTGATACCCCTGTCGGGGGTCGGGGAGCCCAATTGCAAAATACAACTGCCATCTTGGAACCCCCATCTTGATTTTTTTCAAAATGGTCAGATTGTATTGTGTATGCGAACTATACGTATGTGCAAAATTTGAAGTTGATCGATTATATGAGGGCGGTCGAGGATTGAACTAGGTTCCCGAGATAGGATTTCAGCGCCCTAACTCTAGGCTACCCCTACCGATATATGTATTTTATTAGAAATCTCTTTTTTGTCGTTAAATATACTTCCGGTTGGAATTAGGTCTCTTGATCAACAGCTTCAATTTGAGGTATGGCCCAAGTCTGTAGCGACAGTACTTTCAGAGATGAAAGAAGGTCCCAGACGGATAGACAGACAGACGGATAGAGCCTCTGTATAAGCTTTTTTTTGAAAAAGCTAAAAAGGAACGCGGGCCGAAGAATCAAACTAGCAACCACACGGACGAAAAGTACGCCATAAGACCTCTACGTCATGATTACCCCGACCGGGGCTTGAACCTACAACGCTATCTCCGCTGGATCGAGGATACGACGCTCTAACTACTCCTCCACCGGTCTTCTACCGGTTTTACTACCTACATTAAAGTAATTTGTTCGGTGCTTATGAAATGTTCAGGTTGAACTAATTTTAACAGTTTTTATGACTAACTTCCAACTCCTTTATCAGAATTACGAAAAAATTGTACGGGACCACCGTGGGAAACTACCCTTTCAAACAAAAAAAAAAAAAGCGAAAAATTTATGGGGTACAAAGTTATGCGTGAACAGGACCAAAAAATACCTACACGTCGAATTGATAACTTCCTCTTTTTTTCACGTCGGTTAAAAATACAAATGACATCCTTAAATTTATATAAAGGCACGCAAGTTTTCAGCCCAAAAATCAACGAATACCATTCTCTCCCCCCCTCAAAGCCTTGATTAAGAACATAACCAAAGTAGTAACTGTGTAACCAATATTGAAGTTCGTTAAGGACCACTCAATTATCGTAACATCTTAGCTCTCAGGTAGTCATACGAAAACCGTTTGTGGCCTAAATATCCTCCCAATTAACTGATAAAACCCACATGGAAAATCCCAAACTTTATTAGCAGATCTCAGGCCAGGCTCCTTGGGTATAGTAGAAGCTAAGGAGGCACTTCTATATCCTCGTATATCATAAGTATTACACAACGAGATGGGACGGGAGGTCGATTAGAACTTTTCGAAAGGAGCTAAAATGTTGGTGTTAACTTTGATATCCCCTCCATTGACGCCATAACTGCTAATACGACTGTTTTGGGTTTTCAAGAAATCCACGTGTTAATGTCTTCATGCTGCCGGAGTTAAGTCGTTGCCAAGGTGTGCTGTTAAAGGTTGAAATTAATTTCTTGTGTAATTTTATTTTATTAATTGTTTATGATTTGGGATTTTGGATAAGTTGAAAAATATTTGATATAATTTGGATATTAGTACATTTTATTGTTATTAATGATAGGTGTATTTGGAGCGGGGAGATTTTGTGAATGTTGTGAATTAGCCCTCTTTAAACACAAACGTATACCTACTTCAGTAGCAGGTTATAACTCTTCCAGATTTGTAACCTTGAAAAATTCGTTGAAACTAGGTATAGATCTTTACAAACTCCGCAGCTGAAATTTTTTTTGTGGACTTAGAAACACATATTTCTAGACAAGTCATTCTTATTTAATTATACAATCGTTATACGGGTTTTATGTCCCCCATGTTTTTATTTTAGTCTGTTAAAAGTCCCAGATTATTACCTAATCCGCTGACGCAGTGACTTAAAGTGCCCTTCGGCATACGACAGGAGAACACAGCACGGCTATTTCATGATTTTTACCAGACGTTAAAATCTCAGAAACTCCATGCTTGTGTTCTAATTAGTTTCTAGTTTTTGGTACCGCTTATGATTTAAAATAAAACAATTTAATCGAAAAGTTATGCATAACATTGACTTTACAAAATAAAAATCTAAGCAAAAGTTAAACCACTTATTTATCTACAAAAAAAAATTACATACATTGTTGTCTGTGCATAGTTTCTGAGATATAAAATTAAACGCGTTTCCCTTCACTGTAAACTGTAAGTTTAGCATAAGGGTGGGGAAGACTCCATTTTGCATTTAAACTCATAAGAATATATAAAATCATCTTGCAAAAAAATCGCATACGAAAAATAGCATTACGAGGCCCTATTTTTCGGCCTCGAATGTGAGTTTTATTCAGGACAAAACCTGAGAAGCTTTTTTATTCTATAGGTAATAAAATTCGCTAGGGTAAATGTCGACTATAGATCTTTTCAAACTCCGTGTCATGCCGCGCAGGCTGCGGTAAAAAGCGTTGAAAAATGATTAAAAGCTTTAAAAGCTCCTCCTTATGAACTCACTTGTTGTTATTTAATCAGTCGCGACTGCGTATTCCTAGGGGGAGGTGTATTTTTTGGTGTGTCAATAAATTACAAATTATGAATGAAAAACGTCCCTTTTTAATGATTTTATTTAGCTTGTACATTTGTTTGTTTCTTTGGTTCAAATTTTGTGACAGTTTCTAATTCTGCTAAACTGATTCTTATGAAACTTTGTACACACATTGAGTTGCCGTGCCAATGCAATCTGACAATTTTCTAAAAATATCGAGATGGCGGTTGGAAATGGTGGACCAATTTTGAAATTGTGTTCCGATTCCACTGAAACCCGAAATCGGGGGTTTTTAAGGTCACAATTGACGAATCTGTGGTCAAAATTTGAAAATTCAAATTAGGGTACTATTTCACTGAAAAGCGCTATTTAGGGGTAGGGTAACAAAGGTCAGAAATGATGAATTTGTTGGCAAAATTAGAAAATTCAAAATTTCCCTGGCAAGGGGTCGTATGCAAAATAAAATTAGAAGTGAGTCTTATCTCATATTTCTGAGCATTTACTTCATTTTGTATGCAAAAAAAATCATTAAATTTGAGTTATATCTCATACAAAGAGATCAATCTCATGTATTGAGAAATATCTCATTCTGAAAGCTCTTTACGAGCGCTTCAAATTGTATGGAAAAAATAGAGTAACTCAAATTTTTGAGATATTGCGAACAAAAAATCGTACGGGTGGGGAAATCGTAACAGTGTAGCCGCTAGGGGGGTTTTGAAATTTTTTTGGTAGAGGCTAACATATTACCCTGTATTTTTTAAGCCTAATAGATATTTTCATGAATAAGGCAGTATCTACGAAGAATACTCCCACCTGTCTAAAACTGTAACAGTCAAGGTTTTAACCCACTAACGTCCAGAGTTATGAGTCGTCAAATTTTGTTTTTTGTTGACTAAAATGTCAGCTTCAAGCATCTTTTCCTCCAAAAGTAGTCAATCAATAATTTTATTTTACAATCGTTCTGAAAAAAAAGGAATGTAGCAGCAATGGAATGGTGTTGGAATTGTAAACGTATTAAGCGAAACTTAGCAGAATTAATGTTGTAATGAGTTTACATATGTAAAATATTTTACACTCATTGGGCTGGCGTACATGGATCAACACTCAACGCTTGATAAACCGGTTTGTTATCATATTCTTGGGGTACACGGGTATTGCTTCACTATGAGTAACTTCTTATCCTTAGAAAGAATTTGTATATGTGTCCTTTTCACGCAAAAACCATAAGTTATAACACTTCCCTTTCATCCTTTTGACACAATTGTTATGTTAAAACTGACTTTATTTATGTTCTCCTCAAAAGCTTATTTGAAAAAAAAAAAAACAAAAAAATCTGGAAATTGTTGCAACTGAACTGTCATTTTGACAATTTTAGATAGATGATGTAAAAAAAAATTCGATACAATTCGTTGAAAAATCGCGATAAAAGTACATGCACACACACACACTTACACACATTATGTATGGGTGTGTAGGAAAGCATATGTCCGTCAATATGGTTGCCCGAATTTGTTCATAACTTTTACTTGCAATCCACAATGGGAGGAGATTGAATCTATCTCTATTATTCCCCGGTCAATCGCCAATGGTTCGTCACAACATACCAGCAGGAGTTTTCAAATAAAAACATTATAATCACTGCTTAATTTGATTGCAAAAAATCATGTATTTGAGGAGAACGCTGCTGGATGCACTCAGGCCCGGTAGCCTAGGGAGTAAGGTGGTCCCGGGTTCGAATCCCGGCCAGCCTCACGGTCCTTCGTCGTTTCCACTTTCCCAACTACATAACTTTCCTTTTTTCTTCTTCCCTCTCTACATTCCTGATTCCTCCTGTCATAGCCTTCCCTAGTGTTGCAATTCCTTCAAATCAATCAAATACATATACAACACGAAAGGGAGGGCTGGTTTTGGTGTTGCTAATGCAAATATGATCGACGAAGTAACACAATATTAAATGGGACCATATGTTAGCAGTAATGGAGCGATATGGCGAATTTTTAATTTATCATTCATAAAGAATATCTAACTGTGGTTCATTTGGTAGTTCATCTCGAAAATGGCCAAAGCATATATTTTGCAACGAAAAGTGCTGCAGGAAGGGCTGAACGACCACCATCCACCATATTGATGGGCGCAGCGAGGCGCACCGGGTTCTAGGTAGTTAATCTATAAGAATCACCATTTGGTTGACTTAGCAACGTCGGGAAATTGGAGACCACATGAATCAAATTTTGTGGTTTTTATTCTGAGTTGAAATCCTAAAAAAACATTTCTCATTTTCTTCAAGAAATGCATCCCTTAACATATTGTGAAGACAACAGGCAGTCATTGAAATAAAATATTCTGAAATCCCTCTTCGCGCCTTACAAGGTAAAATCGATTAGGCTTGGGTTTTTGATGCTGTTTTCTTCCTCCTCTTTCTCAAATAGAAGACGCAGCCAAAACTGTTCAATCTGTCATGATGTTCGCAATGGAACTGCACTATTTGCGCCATGAGAATTTAACCAATCGACTCGGATCATACGGCTTTAATCACGTGACTGCGATCTTTACAGATGTAGCATAAGAATCGCACTTTTAGAATTACAACTCACTGTCCTGATGTACTAATGCAGAGTGACTGTTTCTATCAAATCGATGTTTAAGGACCAACAATTTAAATTTCATCATCATTCTAGACGCCCGAAGCTAATACCATTGCCTTTCAAACATGATGTTAATTGAATCAGTTCCGAGCCGATATTGCAGAAATTGAATTTGACTGCACGAGATAGTTGTTCTCTATGAAAGAGTTTAACCGCCGGCAATGACTGGGTTATTTACGGACCTCATAACAATGACGACATGAAAATCCCCACAATCATATCCGCCATCGGCAGCGTGGCAGGTCAATTTTGGTGAACCAAAACGGAATTCTTTTTTTTTTTACTTTTTTTCCTTTTATCACAGTATTTTTTAAAATTTAAAACCCAACAATTCAAGGTACCCCTTGCACCTCCAATCGTGCAGTCCATGTCTATTCATAACTTTGGTCTGGGTGAACTTTTAACCTGGTTTGTATACGGCATGCTCAATATACATACTATATATTTTTTGGGGTCGGGCCTGCCATCAACAGAAGTTCACCTGAGGATACAAACGGTTAAAAAAGGAAATTTAATTAAGTTTCTTTCGGCACAAATACACGGACGACGACGGCAGCAGTTTTATTTCCTCAGAAAGATTAAATTTTATTAATCGTCCGGTTTTACTAAATGTAATTTTATTTTGGATTTAAATAGGGCGTTTTGGGGGTGTAGAGAGTTGGAAATCGTTGGTCGAGAGTTGGAAATCGCACAAGGGTAGTTTACAGGAAAAAGTTAATTTAACTGGGATGAAGGTGTTAGTGAACAAATAAAAAGGGAATGGAGTGGTCGAAGCGCTTGTACAATATTAAGGCAAGTGAATGAATATGAAATATGTTGAAGAATGGAAAACTAATTAAAAACTATTGGTTTTGTTAATTACAATTTTATTTCTTCTTCTTTCTTCTTTGATCCGTTAGCTGGCGGTCCGAGCGGGACGTCCCCGCAACGGATACGCTGCTGCCGGCGCCGCTGGGCCTCGAATTCTTGTCGGTTTTTGGCGGTGTCTCGAGCCTCGGTAACTGACAATCTTTGATTCTTTAGGTCGCCCTCGATATTCAAGTTTTCTTCTGTGCCGATCGCTGGATTCTCCAGTCTGCGGGACGGTCTCACCAGAGAAGTTTACGTGGCAAGCGGTCATCATCCATTTGGCAAAAATGTCCAAACCACCGCATTCGAGGTTTTTGCATTTCTTCTTCGATCAGTGTCTGCTGATCGCATCTTTGTCGAACTGTCTCGTTTCGAAGGCGATCGCGGAGTGAGACATCGAGGATCTGCCTCGCATTTGGAAGGTCTCGCGCTTCTTAACGTCTGGTTTGAGCAGTGTCCACGTTTCAGATCCATAAAGAAGAATCGACAGGATCAATGCTCGGCAAAGGCGTACTTTTTTTTGATGGCAATATTCGTTCGTTTCCAAATGCACCACTTGAGCGAGGCGAATGCTGCTATTGCCTGGCCGATGCGGCTGTGAACGTCGTCGGTCGATGCCACTTTCGTTTCCTCAACCAATGATCCCAAATATGTGAACCTCGGAACCTGTTCGATTTAGGTTCCATCGAGGTGAATACTGGCCCTCAATCCGTCTGTTGTGAGCACTTTGGTCTTTTCCGCATTGATTTTCAACCCGCATGACTGGGCGATGAGGGAAATGTCGTAAAAGATATCCGTTCTTTCGGCGTCCGTGTCGGCGAAGACGGCGTACATTAAGTCGGTTACGAAGTTGTTGTTGTCGTATCGAACTCCGTGTCGTCCATCGAATGCTTCACGCATAATCGCGTCAATCACAACGTTGAAGAGAAGTAGTGAAGCGACGTCTCCCTGTCGGACACCCGTTTGAATTGGGAACTCCTCGGATAAGTCGCTTCGAATACGAACGCTGCTGGTTGAGGCATCGTACTACGCTTGGAGATGTTGGATAACTCTCAATGGCACGTGTTCGGTTTCAAAGACTCTCCACAAGCTGTTCCAATCGATTAAATCGAAAGCGGATTTGAAATCGATGAAAACGACGACAGTTCGTTTGCCGCAACGAATTCGGTCTTTCATTAGCTGACGGAGTTCGAATATTTGATCAATGCATCCTCGATGTGGTCTAAATCCCGCTTGTTATTTCCGGCTCGTTTGCTCTCGATGTTTCTGTAGCATCAATTGTATGATTTTCGTGAATACTTTGCCAACGATCGAAAGAAGGTTAATACCGCGATAATTCTTGCATTCCCGACTGTCGCCATTCTTCAAAATTGGGACAACGATCGCCTCCTTCCACACTGAAGGGACACGATCCGAATGCCATATGTGTGTTATGAGGACATGAAGTCGTTGTGACAAGACATCACCTCCGGCTTTGATCATCTGTCAGCAGTTACTTTGTCTATTCCCGGCGCTTTTCCATTTTTTTAGCGATTTCATCGGTTCGGTATCGAGAAACTGATTCGTCGGTTGTTCGATAATCGGCGGTTCGGGTGCTGGACTTTGCGGCCGATCGTGGTTGTACAGCTGGTGGAAGAATTCTCTCCACAGCTGCAGGCGTTTATGAAGAGAAGCCACAAAAGTTCCATCCGATTGTTGGATGTTGTCGGTTGTTGATGTTGTTTTGCCGACTAACCGCCCGATTGTCTGGTACAGCGTCCGGTACTTGTGCCTCGACGCCGCTTTTTCCATGTCGGCCGCAACGTTATTCCAGTACGCTTCTTGTACTAATTGCATTTTCTGTCGAACTTCTTTGTTCAACCTTCGGTATAGCTCAAAGTCGACGTTTTTCATTCGCTTCCGCTGATCGACGAGCTCCAGACAGCTGTCCGAGATCCATGGTTGCGTCCGTTTACGGATAGGTGGACACAACTCCATTGCACACCCCACAATAGACTCCGACAATTGTCTTTCTTCTACATCGATATCGTCCAGTATGGCGAGCGCCGCGAATTTGTTGGATAATGCCATTTGAAACTCTCGTCGAATGGCCGGGTCTCATAGGCACGTCCAATTCTTTTTGGCTGGTGGTGGCTCCATTTTCTTCGCTCTTTGAACAAGATAATGATCTGACCAACAATCGGACCCACGCATTGCACGCACGTCTTTAAGCGTCGATCGGAATATTGCGTTGATCAAAACGTAGTCTAAAATCTTCGAGTCGTTGCCAGATGGATTTCGCCAAGTGAGTTGGTGTTTGAGTGGACGGCGGAGGATGCTGTTGCCAACGATCAACTTGTTTGACGCTACAAATGAATGTCGTTAATTACTCCGTGTTCGAATTTGCCCATCGTTCCTTCCAAGCCTGTTCGATCTGCCCTTGAATGTGCATTGAAGTCCCCCGTGAGTAGTATTAATTCGGTTCGAGATATCATATCCAGAGTCTGTTGCAGCTGATTGTAAAAATGGTTCTTCTTCGCGTCCGTGCTGGTCTCGGTTGGCGCATAAACAAATACGATATGGGTCTTGATCGTGCCACTGATGGTTATAACCGTCAAACGCTCGGATATCGGTTGGAATGCGATAACGCTGCTGGCAGACCGTTGATCGACCGTAAAACCGACGCTGGCCTCTCGTCTCTCACCACTGGAATAGTAAAGCGTCATCGTTTCGGCGATTGTTGGCGGGACGATTCCGATAGCGCAGCAACTGATATTTTACATTTCAACAATTCCATTGCCATGATTTCCTTCTGACCGATGTGATGTCCTGTTCGTACATTCCACGCGGCGAATTTATATTCGATTTTCGGTGTGACTAATTTGGGTGTTCTCATCAGCATCCCTGGTCCCCAGCGCTGGCGCAGTAGCATTATTTCGTGAATAGTTAGTTCGTGTGTCCATACGGTTTCTTGCCTAGTTTCTCTGGTCAATTTGGCAGATTGACCACCCCCTCCTTTGACACCTTGGGCTTAGGACCAGACGAAGGCGAAGTTTTACCTCACTCTGACAATACGCAGTCGATATTGATTAAATGAAAACAAGTGATTTGATAGGAAGAGCTAAATTAATCTTTTGTCAAGCTTTTAAGCATTTTTAAGAGCTTTGTACCCCAGCATGCGCCAAATGTCACGGAGTTTGAAAACATCTATACCACAAAATAAACAAAACATAAAATTGGTAAGATCTCTTCCAAGCCTCTCTGAAGGAGAGCTGAGAGGATGTGGTCCTTTCCAGCAGCCTTGAACGGATTGAAGGTGCTAATGGGCCACTTAATCTTACCGGCAGTGAAAATCCTGTTTGCCAGGCCTTGTTCTTATTTTAGGACCGGTGGGCAAGTACTACCTCCGATTCAATGTTAGGTTCAAAAGCCAATCCAGGGACAATTACCTGAGAACCGCATTCAAAATTTTATCCCCACTTACCGTGGCATTTTTCATATGGCTGTTGGCCAACTTTCATAGAAGCTAGCTCCCACCCACATATCCAGTGAAATGAAATTTTTGTGGCACTATAGTTCTTCTCACAATTTGAAGTTGCACTGAGTCTTTCACAAAGTTGCTTGCAGTTTCTTATTATTAAATTTTTGATAGATACGCCAATCTAAAATCTTAATTATTATTATATTACTTTCATACCTCTCGCGAAGTACACTACGAAAAAGCTATCAAGTGTCAAATAAAACGAGATTCTCTTCTCTGATCCCACTTCACCATAATCCTTGAAGTCTCATCTGGATTCAAATCTGTGGATGACATATTACATCCAGCCAAACAGAATTAATGAAGCCTGATCCTACTTAAGTAATTGACCTATATACTAAATGCATTCACGAAATCTATCGGCTTTAATCGGCCACATTTCTTATCTCCCTCTCCTCCTACCAGAAATCCTTTCAAGCACCACCCTTTCCTTTCACCCAGCTTCAAGAGCGCTCTTGCTGTGGCTGCATGTGTATTAAGTTTGTCTTCTATTAATAAGGAAACTTCCACATAAGAGAGGATTTTTCGTCCTGATATGAAGCTTCTTCTTCGGCTTGACATTTTATCAGATCCTTTATAGCTTGTGTGAGAGTGGGGATGAAAATTTATACAATGAGGTGTCGATAATCCTTTGGTGCTTGACGGAACAAAACGGAATTTAGGAAGATTTCCTTCTGAGCTCCTCGGTGACATTAAAAAAGGAAATTTAAATAATGTGAAGATATGAAAGAATTTACGTGGAGGATGAGAGGTTATTCGTCAGGGAATAGATTTTTCATTAAATTTAAGGACTCTTTATTTTGAGGGAGTGTATGGGTCCGTATGTAGCGCGGCTGTAGTTGAATTTGTTGCTGTTACTGCTGTTACTAAAACTTTAGCAGTTGTTGTTGCTAAAGTTCCCGAGTAATCGATCGACTTTGAAGGTTTGATTCTACGTCTGGTGGTACAGTTGATGTTAAGACCCACACGGGTATTAATTCACATTCGGCTTTCACCCAGGAAATTTTTGTTATTAGTTATCTCCAGTTTATCTTACTGAAGTTTTTATATATCTTCTAGGATGTCACCCATCCACAAATTTCTTGGTGTCCTATGCTTCTTTTTCCAGTTAGTCTACCATTGAAAATCCGGGCTAGCAATCCTTCTTTCGAAGCTTGTATCCAGCTCAAAGTTTCTATTAGAGAATAGCGGCAGCTTGCCTTAAAAAAAGGTTGGGCCATATGTTCACAACACCGATGGACGTTTTTATGGGTAAATGTTAAAGACCATAGTTACTCCAAAGAGGCCCAAACAATGGACGTTTTTCAATGGTGGACTTAAGGAAAACATCAAGTCGTGAAATGGGACCACAAACAATCGGTAATGTATTGCAAATTCGGGTTAGCACGATGTCCTACTACCAAGCCAGCTGCAGCAGTGGCAACCATTTGAGTGAAAGTTGGAGCCCACTGACACCTGTACTATCGCTAGAACAGCTTGGTCCACTTATAAGGGATCGTCCATTAATTACTTGAGGTGATTTTTGCGATTTTTCGACCCCAGAAAAAAGCAATTTGAGATTCGAGATTTGGCTCGACCCCCTCCCTCCCCCATAATCTTACGTGAGATTTTCCACTGAATTAAATAACTCGACTGTGGAAGGAAATCATACAGTCAGTATTTCCCAACTTGTACAACATCTTAGAACTCAAATTAAGGTTCATCGACATTTCCTTGAGCACTTCTCAGACCCCTTTTAACCTTTCCTATTCTCCTCTATTCTTCAAACCAAGCTTGTTACTAGACATTACACCATGACCTTAACTCGAATTGATAGTATAAAGTGTGACACCTTAGTTTGGTTTTGTTCACATACAAATTTTTTACACTTTCTTGCGGAAAAAAATTACGTGATAATTGCGAGACCCCCCTCTCCCCCACGTGAGATTGGGTGAGATTCTGGTCGACCCCTTCCCCCTAAACACCTCACGTAATTGATGGATGACCCTTAACAAAGAACAACAAATAGTCTCTTAAATAGACTCCGATGGGATATTACTGGAGTTACGGCAATTACCACGAGACATTGGCCCTTAGAGAAAAAGCCAGGCAGAGCACACTTGGTAGTTACGTTCTCGAAGACTTAAAAGAGATCTGCAGGCTGGAAGTCAGTCTTCTCCTTCTTCTTCTTTGATCCGTTAGCTGGCGGTCCGAGCTGGACGTCCCCGAAACGGGATACGCTGCTGTCGGTGCCGCTGGGTCTCGAACTCTATTCACGATTCGTTTCCATTCTTGTTGGTTTTTGACGGTCTCTCGAGCCTCGGTGACTGATCTGCTGAGCCTGTTTCTTTAGCCAGGTTTTCTTCGGGGTCGATCGCTGGATTCTTCAGTCTGGGGGACGGTCTCGCCAGAGAAGTTTACGTGGCAAGCGGTCATCATCCATTCGACAAACATGTCCAAACCACCGTAGTCGACGTTTTTGCATTTCTTCTTCGATCAGTGTCGGCTGATCACATTTTTGTCTAACTGTCTCGTTTCGAAGGCGATCGCGGAGTGAGACACCGAGAATCTGCTTCAAGCATCGCATTTAGAAGACCTCGAGCTTCTTGACGTCCGGTTTGAACAGTGTCCACGTTTCAGATCCATAAAGAAGAATCGGAAAGATCAACGTTCGGTAAAGGCGTACTTTCGTTTTGAAGGAAATATTTGTTCGTTTCCAAGGTTGCTGTTACCTGGCCGATGCGACTGTGAACGTCGGACGTCGATGCTACTTTCGTTTCATCAACCAATGATCCCAAATATTTGAACTTCGGAACCTGTTCGATTTGGGTTCTATCAAGGTGAACACTGGCTCTAATAACCATCTAAGGAACTTTAGGTTAGGTTGAAACGGCTTTGAGCTTTTGATAAAGCGACAGAGGTTAGGAACACCAATATTTTGTAGCTCGCTCAATCCACCAAGGAGGAGTGAGCCAAGGAATGTCCCTCTTTTCCTTGCGAGGGCGGGACATGTACATAGAAAATGGGAGACAGTTTCTTCTTCTTCTTCATTACCACAACTTCTGCAAAAGTCTTTGTAGGGCAGTCCTAATCTTTCGGCGTGCGGACCAAATGGACAGTGATCGGTCAGTACCTTTACAACATGGCTTATCTCTTGATTGTTTAACTGAACCAGAGATTTCGAACTCTTGGCGTCCAAAGTTGGCCACATTGCATTAAAAGTGTGGCACACCGTTGCTGCGGTCCATCTCAACCCAGCTCGAGCTAAGCTGATTTTCCTCACAGCTAGTTTGTAGGTGGCTAAGGGCATTCCCATCCAAGTTAAGTGGGGTGTCCTTTCCACTTCGGTTTCCTGTCTAGCAAGCTCATCTGCCCTACAGTTTGCCCTAATCCCACTGTGTCCAGGAACCCAACACAGTCTTATATCAAACTGAGTGGCAGATTCACACAGAGACCTGCGGCAGTTCAGAAGAGTCGTGGATGTTATGACGACAGAATTAAGAGCATTGAGGACCGCTTGGCTATCCGATAGAATACATATATTCTTATGAGATATATTATGTATCTTCAGGGGGTTCTTCTCATTGCACCACTGATACATAGCTCAGCTGTTCTTTGGACCCTTTCCGGTATCTTACTATACGTAATCTTCTGTAATGCAGTCCGCCATACCGATATCCAATGCATAAGTATAGGTCTGATTACGACCTCCAGTGGACGAGGCGGGGTTTAAGGCCCCAATTGACTCCGATCGTTCTCTGGCATAAGAAGAGAGCAGTAGGTGCACGAGCTCATGGCATCAAAAGGGGTCGTTTCAAACCGCTAAACGGGTTTCGGCTCGCACTGGAAGCGGCCCTATACCTAGCCTGGCCGCTTGGTAGTTAGAGACGTTCTTGGATCATATGAACATGTAAAAAAATTCTGCAAAATTATGAAATTATTAACGTAAAATAATTTAATTTTTGGAAATAATTATACTTTAAAGTGAATTATGTAGTTCAACCGATTTAAATACTTTTTGCTTTGATAGCTGCATAACTCCTGCCATCTGCCGGAAACAACAATGCAGCACAAAAAAAAAATTTTAAATATAAAATATGCTCTGTCCATGATTTAACTGGCGTTCGGGCAACTAATTGATATTTATTTAACAACAAATTCAATTAAACTAACTAAAAAACAACGAAAGGACGAATTAACTTCCAGCCGAATAACGTGCACAGCCCATCGCCGCCATGAACGAGCATCGATCCTGCAAACATACTGAGTGAACCCCTAATTAGATATTAAATGAACCGGAATAAATTTTAATGAATGCGAATGACACTTTCTTGTGTCAATATTCAGCCGGTGGCACGTCTCCCCCGGGGCTCCCGAATCGGGTTAACTGCGTACATGACCGTCGTAATTAATCAGTCTAGCGGAGGCCCCAAGGTTCATGCAGCAACTGGGATTGCTGCCTCCTGGCAAGAGGTCGCAAAGGACGAACCTCGGCTGGTAAGCAGATCAGGAACGAGTCCGCATTAAATTTGATGAATTTTTAGCACGAACATCGGTTGTGTAGTTTTGATGAAAATTAAAGCTCCAGGACGATTGTAGTCCTTTGATTTAATTGGGCGGCTATTAGTACGGCGGGGAGCCAGGACTCGCTCTGCAGTGCGCTGTGTTTAATCATCTAATGGCAATTACACAACGAGGCGGAAAGTCTCTCGGAATTACTCAGATGGAATGCAAATAAATCTTTATGAAGATAAAAAACATTATTTAATGGGATTAATCTCCATTTTAAGGCACGCTTTGCGAAATTATTTACTCGGTTTCTAACAGATGCTTCGGCAATTTTAATTAATTGCCGTAAGTCGTCGTATTAAGTAGGAATGGCGAAGGAGTTAAATGGCTAAATGAGTGGTGCTTCAAATGTGCTCATACTATGCTATAATTAAACAGGGTACTACTACGTTTAACGAGAGGTCGGTCTATAGACAGAGTCCACATGCAGGTCAAGGCAGATTACCAGTCAATGTAACGACTTCGTTTGTTAAGGTCCAGACAACATACTGCTTGGAGAGGTTTTAGTTGAACCATAAAGGAAAGATTAAATGGAATACTTTAAAGCCAGAAAGGAAGAAAAATTCCAGAAGACTGAAAGAGAATAAAGGGCTGCCATCGTAATTTGAGCTAGTGATGAGCAAGACTGATCTTGCACATTTAGCAAGAAAAGCAAGAACAAGACAATACAGGACAAGGGCAAGACAAGACTGCAAAATCAAGATAGTAAGACTGTTTGCTCATCACTAAGTACCAAAAGTCATACAGTGATGAGCGAAAAGTCTTGTCTTCCACATTTAGCAAGTCCAAGACAAGACTGCAAGACTTTATGCAAGACTTTTTGCAAGACTTCTTGCATCACTTTTTGCAGGACCTTTTGCTAATCACTGCAAGACTTTTGGCTAGTGATGAGCCAAAAGTCTTGCTATCGTGATCTTTCACTCTTCTGTAGCCCTGTCTTATCTTGGTCTTGTTTTGGTTTTGCTAAATGTGCAAGCAAAGGAAAACTGCAGGACCAGCCTTGCCCATCACAAATGAGAGCCATCGATTTGGATTTTCAATTGATTCAAAATCCATGGCGCGGAGCCACAGAACCATTTATTGATTCGTCGTGTGTGGAGAAACTCGAGCCAAGTGGCGCCAGGCCGTTCATTGAATTGTTGGAAACTTAAATGACAGTTTCTGCAAGCTTTCAAAATAACGACTATAGGCTATAACAGATCCAAAGCAAAGCAGCAGACCCGTCGGGTCACGTGACAAGAAAAGCAGCAGAGGCTGTTGCCGCTGCTTTTTCATCTCAAATCCTTTTTGAAGTGAATACTTCTTTAGGCACGACTGATACTTTTTGGTCTGGGGTAAAAAATGGAAATCGGCGTCACGCGCACTTTTGTTGCGCACCCTTTTCTGGGCACTTGTAGCTGGCTAGAGCATGGCCGAAAGCGATTAATCTAAGCAAAATATTCAAATGTAGCTGACTGGAGCATGGCAGCTTTTGGTCGAGCTGTGGCTGGACAGCAGCGTAGAATTCTACGGTGTGCGAAGCAAAATAGCTTCGGGCGGTGTGAGGGGTTGCGTTTCAATGCTGCAATTCATTGCTCACTGCAGAATACCTTGATTTTGAGAATAAATTCTGTTTGGCAAGTTCAAGGAGGGAAGGAGACGGGGAAAAACAACCGACAGGACCAAAAAAAAAAATTCGAGAGTTAGTTTTTGGGATATATTGACGTGTACAGAGGTACAAATTTTAGTTTGGCTAGGTCCTAGGGTTCTTTGGTCCCTGAACGGACTAGTTGACCTGAAGTTGGCATCTTCGGGCAACCCAACCAAAGATGCACGTAGCATTTCTGAGCTGTAAAATAACTTCTTCCTGCAGACAGATTTCTTCTCAATTATGCGTGTTCGTTTGTTTAGCAAGACGCCATACAACAGTCTAGAATTGAAATATTGAATCAAATATTAAATATAATTCAATGATGATTTATTGATTGGATTTCAGCTGGATTTTAGTATCCCTAGTTTTGTGGTAACCCCAAAAACACAAAATCATTTCAATTTTTCAAATGAAGCCATAAATCATTGTCCCATAGAAAAAACACTGACATGCAACTCCCACATATTTTATATGCAGCACTTTCCATATCTTAAGTCATCGGTCATCGATTGCATTTTTGGTCCCATTCCCCATAATAATATCATATGCACATGGGGTCAACCCTCAATATGCCATCAGCATTACTTGCGCATACAGCACTCACATACAGAGGAGCACTATCACCCATTCCCCTTCACTCCAAAGAGGAGGATGAAAACTTTTTCAAATCTGATTCACCCCCAAAGCGAAATCAATCGATTCGATTCTTTTTGTTTATATCCGCCCAAAGATAATACAGTGTTTGTGGGGGTCAACGGTCGGTTTATAGATCCATCCCTCTGGCGCTATCATACCCTCGGTATCCTTAAAAGCACGGCAAATGGAGCGCCTTAATACTTTCTCGGCCTATACATCTCAATTACTGTCTAAGGAGGTATTCATGCGAAGATTTGGGGCCAGCTCGGATTGTGTTTTTGTCTGAACGGCTGAGAATACCCCGAAATTACTTTTGCTGGACAAAGTATTTAAAAGATGAAAATGTGCTCTTTTTCTCCTCCTCGTAGATTTATGTACTTGAGTAATGAGGAATTAGGAATGCCTTTATTTTCCTTCAATTTTATTAATGGTAGTCGGGCTATTGTGGCGCGCTGTATTGATTGTTGTCACGCTTTGATATTTTTGGTTCAGTTGAAATTCAAACTGAAATTTATGGCTGCCATAGCAAGGCAATTATTTGAAATCCATTGAAATCTTCATTTCTTACATTTGGATTTGTTTTAGTGTTTTTGTTTCAAGGTCACTTCCGCAAAGTCTAGATATATGTATATGTATGTATAGTCCAATGTACATTGTACATACATACATATATGCATTCTGCAGAAAGCACAAAAAAAGAATTACTTTGTTGGTCTTGGACAAATTGCGTGACGCTTTCACGTTAGATAGTGTCAATTGCAAATAAGTCACGAAGCACTCAGCAGCGACATCATTAATCATTTGAAAGGTGACAGTCGAACTGTCAAAAAAAGCGCTTTTGACTCCGCCTACTAGGCTGCCGACCTTCGTCTGTCTGCAAACGGAGAGAGACTCCTGGCTTGGCTAGATAGTCGACTTTATCGTTTCCATCTAGTTTCCCATTCCCGGGAATCTAGACGATAGTCACATTGTGTTTTCTACTAAGCCATATAGCTCAGCTCTGCACGGCCTCCCTAGCTTGGAGTACATTACCAGCGAGCAATAATAATAAGAGTGATGAGCTAGAACAAATTTTTAAAAATGTTTCATTGCCCTTGAAATCAGCTGATAAAAAGTTCAATGCGAGTGAAAAAGTTAAAATATCAAACAAGTAATATCTATGATATTAAAAGGAGGCGGAATTACTTTCACACAATACGCAAAGTGTGTGAAAGCAAGATAAAAAATGACGGGGAAGTGACTGGAATGTGAACTGGAAATATTTTGACAGTTCTCATTTTAATGGCATCGAAATCGGGATTAAAGTAATTGTTTACATTTTTAGTTGTAAAATAATCGTTTTTGTGCTCGGTAAATTATTAATTTGTGTTTAATTTTCAATTATAAATAGTTTTGGCTTTAGGAGTCGAACGCGACGCGCCCGACAGAGGCCGGTTCTGAGCAGGCAATTGTTGTTTATAAAAGTGATATAAAAGTGATTTAAAAGTGTGATTTGTAAAAGTGATACCAGCGAGCAATAATACCTAATTATTATTGCTTGCTGGTGATGTCATATAAAGTCAATATATTGTTATTATTAAAGTGATATGTTAGATTTGCCAAACAAGATGTCAGTTTTATATCCCTAGATCAGGGTCTTTAGCACCTGTTTTTATGAGCTAGAGCTTCATTCTTTAGTTAAGAAGGGCTCACTAATCTAGGTATGTTTTCTTTTTTCTTTGAAGTTAACCAAAAGTGCGGATAATAATTCATTAAAGAAGAAATATACAAAATGTTCCAGTGTTTTGAAATATTTTATAAATTCAGTAAATAAATTGCAATTAATTTAACTTGCCGATATAACAAGTACAAATCGTGCGATTCCCGCTTTGTTTACTAACTATACAAGTGTAATCAAGTAACTGGAATGCTGTACCACACGAAATTTTAACGCATACATTCTCACAATTTATACCGACTACACGTGCTTTGTTCCAATTTTACTTCCATTTGAATGTAAACATTCCAATAGGGGAAATAAGGAACATCTTCGGTTTCTTTCATTCTCTTGTGCTTTTTGCATCAAATATATCTTCATCGCGTGTTTGTTATTTTTTTTTAGAATTTTTACTTTATATTATTGTTTATCTCTTCTTTCATATCTTTAACTCTTTTATTTGTCCTTGAGCTCTACCTAATCACTCTTGTTATTAATGCTCGCTGCCATTACTATCGATTCCAGAGCCTTTATAGAGGCTTAGCTATCTATGACAATTATAATGCTACATCCTTGTGTAGGTTCGAAGCTCATTGTCTGACAAAGCCCTCAGGGTCACCTGTACCTACATATTTCTACTTGGAAGATACAAGCGTGCGTGAGTTACGTCCCCGACTGCACCCTAAATAAATATAATATAATAAATAAATATGCATAGATATTTACAAAAACAACAATTCATTCCTAAAAATCTAAAATCTTTAAATTAAAACTTTCAGTCGTTTAATATTTCAGTTTCTCACGATATTTTGCTCATCCTTAAATTAAAACTTTCAGTCATTTCAATTTCTCACGATATTTTGCCTATTTTGCTATTCTCACAAAAATTGTAATCTAATGCTCTTGTTTAACGATAAAATTTCATGTCTGGATTATTTCCGTTGTCAACTGAAAGGTAAATTTTATAAAATAAAGAAGTCAGTCTCGTACGGAGATTTAAACTGTAAACTTGTAATAAAATAATGTTGGAACTATAAATTTTTTATTAAATTTAAATAGTGGTTGATCAAAGTTTATTATTCGTGCAGCAGACTCAACTGTTAGTGGTCTCCAGATACACCCCTGCCAGACGTCCTCTGACGTCATTGGAGCCGTCGGTGACCGCACAATCTTAGAGCACTGCACGAGGTTAAGTGTTCCCAAGTTTATGACATTATAGGTCTGCTCAGCGCTGGCCACTATATCAGCGAACCATGCTTGGAGTGGGACGTACTACGACTGTATACATCCACGTGGACTAAAGAGTCTAGTATGCTTACAATACGGCGATGGCACAATCCTATATGACTTGACCAAATATGAACATATTGGGCTTTGCTTTAGCACCTTAGATTTATTACTATAAGAAATAGTAATGGAGAAAGTTGGCATCCCTGTCGTGCTCCTGAACTCAGCTCAAATCTGTCGGATAATTTTCCATTATGGAGAACTCCGCATTTGGAATTGTTGTATAGGGCGTTTATCCATTCTATTATTTAATCAGGCAGTCCCCGTTGCCGTTGTGCCTGCCGTAAAAAGCCCCTAATAACTGAGTCGAACGCTGTCTCATAGTCTACGAAAGCAAGGTAAAGGGGGAATCGTAATACAGTAGACTGAAGACATTCCTGACAACATTGTCACTATGCTACTACCTTACCTTAGTAGAAAAGCTAAGGGCGCTCGAGCGTCGGTTGTTGACTTGAGTGTGGATGTGGTCTTAGGTGCTAGCGAGCGCAGACTGTGTGGGATTAGTTGAACTTCGCTGTGTCTTGGATGAACTAGAGAAATTAGGTTGAGCTTTGTATGTCTCGCATGAGCTTTCATGCAGGATGAGCTTTTGAACTTCGTTGCGTCTTGGATAAGGTAATTTCGCTGTCCCCCTGATGAATTGTCATATCGGATCACCTGTCGAACTTTGCTGCATCTTAGGTGGAGCTTGGAGGTAGGTCGGATAAGCTTTCGAGGTGAAGGATCAAATCTGTAGTTCAACTTAGCTATTCTTTGGGTGGGTTTTTGCCAATCAGGGTTTAGTTTTCGCCTCCGTCAAGCTTATGCCAAATAATTAAGTTAACGATTTCGAGATATAAACTATTTTGTTTTTGAACCTCCATGCGTTCTAAAAAGAATTCGCGGGTTAAAACGTTAAACGTTCTCGAGATTCGAGGCTATGTGAGGAGGAATCAGGAATGTAAAGATGGAAGAAGAAAGAAAAAAAGTTATGTAGATGGGGAAAGTGGGAAGGCCTTACTTCCTAGATTACCGAGACCCCAATTCTTTAGCAATTTTTATTTTATTTTTTTAATAATGGTACATTTTTTAACGGTTATGAACTATAGAAGGCTAGTCCCGATGGGGGTGTCAGACAGACAGACCAGACAGACCAGGCGGATCAGACAGACATTGAGAAGGAGGAGGAGGAGGACTACTAGGAGCGTGATGACACGGAGGAGGAACAGCTTTGTCTGTCTGATCTGTCAGGTCTGCCTGCTCTGGCTGTTCTGCCTGATCTGTCTGCTCTGTCTGATCTGTATGTCTGACATCTCCATCGAGACTAGCCTTCTATAGTCCGTAACCATGCAAAAATGTACACTATTATTAACAAAAATCAAAAATTGCTTATTACTCTGGACACCACTGCAAAGTTCAACTACGGATTCGGTCCCTACTGCAAAAGCTCGCCTATCGTGTAAGCTCCATCCAAGACACACCCAAGAATTGGAACCCTTCTTACGGCACCGATAGTAGCCGCCACAGATTTTCGGAGCTACCTCTGGCAATTCCTCCCAGTTGTCCCAATTGTAGTCTGTCATTTATTCTTACTAACCACAGGAAAGCGGAGATCGAGCTTCCTTGTGGTGTACCATATTGCTTCCTAAATCCGCCTGAATTATTCTCGAGTTTAACATAGCCGCAAACCAATGCCTAAGCCTCTGGCCGTCTAATCAATGAATAGCTGAATTCTATAAAAACTCCAAGAAGATAGGCATGTGCCGATATTGGTACTATGGAGCTAGTAGGCATTGACCATAGAACCACTTACATTTGAATTTTACTGAAAAAACGCCGCGAACTTTTTCCTTTATTTAATATATTGTAGCATATGAGCATACGCAAAAACAAAAAAGTATGTTTGTAACCAATTTAAGTGTGTTAGATTAGGGTTTGCGGATCGAAAAAAATCCAGAATGCCTATGGGAGTTTGGAGTACTTTTTGCTCTGAATATAGATATAGAAAGGTATTCTGCACTGCGGTAAATTAGTGATATTTTAAGTAAGATGTCCGTAACAAAGGTTTATTTTTACTTTCTTGTTATGTGTAGGTACTTAGGAATTTACATGGTCTATGACCTTAACCCTACCTGGCTGGTTGTTAGTTGAATACTAAACCCAAAACTCGGTCAAGTAGTGCATTACAAAAGAAAAATTAAGGCTCCTTAGCAAAAGTAGCTTCCCGCCGTTGGGGTTTGGAGTAACCACCTTCTATTTGCCCCCGTTCTTCACACTCCAAAATCCCACTAAACACAAACAAACCGAATATCTTGCTCCCAGGTATAATTAAACCTCACATAAACCTTAACTTGACTCCTCTCCACCTGTGCACTTTAAATAATTGATTTCTTGGGGTTTATTAAAAGCGTGAAAATACCTGAAGAAATGTACCTTTAGATTCACCGAAACGGTTCGCAATCATTCTCCCGAAACTTCTGGAATAAATTCAAGAAAGTAATGAGATAACAAAATGCCAAAGTTTTTATTTCTGTTCTTAAAGAAGACATAAAACCGTAATGGAAACACATCACCCCGAGGGTCGTTATTGGAGCAACTTTCTCGGGAGTGTTCTTTTCCAACTGTTTTCTCTCGCGAAAGGTGTCAGACTTTTATCCGTCTTTTGTGTTTTTAAGTTGTTGATTTACTTTTAATTGTCGAGCCTGTTACTTCCCGAAAAAGTTGCTTTATGGCAGTACTAAAAATCCAATTACCGGAGCAGAAATATGCCTTTAATTTGCATTATTTACTCTTCTCCACGGTGGTGGCGCTGCTGATCCGGTATTCCGGCACCTGAATTCGAAATACATTATTTGTGTTTAAGTGACATTCCATCATTTTCACGGAATAATTTCACACAGAAGAATAACATTGTGTACCTATGAATTGATTTTTTCGCTAGAATATACCTGAGTATGGAGCAGTGAATATGGTGCACAGGTTCAATGATTGTTTCGCCAGCCTTGAACTCGAAAGGTGTCAGAGAGGCGAAATGATTGATATTGTCTCGCAGGATGTCAGAATACACAATTTGTTGGCAGATTTGCATGAATAATAAAAAGGAAATTTTTGCATTCACGGGAATCTATTTTCGATTTTAAATAATATGTTGTTCAGTCACGAGTTGTGTGGAACATGGTTATTTGAGGGGATTTTATATCATATTAGGTTTAAGTCATGTGGCGTTTTCTCTACAATATTATTTTATAATGTTTTTTATTCGAAAAAGAGCATGGATAAATCCATAATTGGAAGTATTTTGGCCGTTTTTCGGTGATTTTTTTACTCATTTTCAAAATTCCTCGTATATAGAAGGATCTGTCAGATTTATTCAAAATAGTGTGGTGGGCGCAACACGACATCCCATCCAAGCTCCAGTTTTTGACCGGTAATCAAACTAATGTGTGGTGTCGCTTTCTCGTGATGGCTTAGATTACCTTTATAGGATTAACAAAAGTTGGTAATTTCAGGCAGGGTGATGCATTCATTGAAACGTTCCAATTATTGTCGACAGTATACCCTCGAATTAGTAGCGCTGTTTGATAGAAACATTTATAATATCCAAGTACATCGACTGAAAACGATGTGGTTTTTCCCCTCTTGGCTTATTTTTTGTCGGTGGTCAAAAGAGGTCTGAGTTGAATATCATACTCGTCTCCTTTCCAGTAATTAAGCGTTTCATAAAGAGAAGCAAGAGAGTCTACCTACAGAACGTAATACCATCCTTGATCTGTTTATAAATTTCCATGAACAATTCCAAATTTTTCCTCAGCAAGTTAGCAAGGACCTTTCTACATATGCGTCTCATGTCAGGCCAAATCTTATCTCCCAACTTCAAAGAAGTCGGAATGAATCCAATAGATATTATCGTTCTTAACTAGCTTCCCCGAAATTCTAGCCGTCTCCAAGCCCGTCATTTTAAGCCAAGATCTTCTGATAACTTCAGGCTTTTCTATCATATTTACAGTGTAATGAGAGGCAAACTGAAGGATCTTTTTATGTACTCCATATCGTGTGACTTCAATGTTATAGTGCTAACAGAGACTTGGTCAACGAGGAGATCTTGGATGGCAGCTGGTCAATTCATAGATGCGATAGAGACTCTATATCTACCGGTCTTTCAATAGGTGGTGGTGTCCTCATAGCTGTTAAAGACTCCTTAAATAGTGAACTGATCGCGACCACATCTTTTGAACATATCTTAGTACGAGTAAAGTTCAGAAAGAAACACATTGTCATCGGTTCTTTTTACTTCCAAACTCCGATGAATCTATATATGATAATGTGATTCATAGAATAGATGAAATATCCAACGATAACAAAGATATATTAATCATAGGTGATTTAAATCGGCCTAATATATTTTCGTGACGAGGAAGACAGTTATTTACTCCCGATTAATGTATCAAACCTCGTCGATATAAAGTTTATTGACAATCTTTACAGCAACGACTTACAATAGGTAATTAGCCAACCAAATCAAATAGTAAATGGTTGGAATTTATTTTCACATACCTCTATGAGGATTTGAATGTACTTCCTGATTCTGAAGAGGAGAACCTATTTAATAATACTACACATCATTTCGCGTTGAGCTTAGTTCTACAATAACTAATTATCTCGCGTCCTACAACAACTCTGTAGTCTACGATTTCAAGAATGCTGATAATATTAGTATTAGCACTGAATTATCCCTTATTAATTGGGAGGATCTACTTGATGGCGATGATATTGACGAGTTAGTTACTAAATTCTACGATGTTATCTTCAACACCATTGGCAGATTCTTACCCAAAATAAAAAAAGGGATAAATTGACGGAGCCATGGCTTGGCAAAAACATTCGGTCTCTTCGAAATAGGAGAAATAAATTGTACCGCGTAGTGAAATACAACAACAATGTTAGTGGTGAGCAGAAATCTGAATACTCCAGGCCAGCCTCAGAATTTAATTATAGGTCACGGAAGGCCTACACTGACTACGCAAAGACGGTCGGTGAAAATATCATACGTAATCCAAAATATACTTTTATTTCATTTATTATTATCATTTATCGAAAAACATCAGGGTTACCCGACAACAATGACAAACGATGTCACACACTCCTCTCTCCCCCAAGAAATTTCCAACATTTTTGCGTTCAGTGAAATCTTCTGCCCCATTTCTTCAACTGTCCGAAGAGAGAATTCAGAAACTGAGGCCCTTATAGACAATATATCTATATCGTATCAAGATATAATGACCGGCCTAATAGATTTGGAGGTCAATAAAGGTCACGGTCGGTACTGTCTACCTGAAAGTTTTTTGCAGAACCACGCCCTACTCATTAAGGCCCCCATACACGGTCCAATTGGTTGTACAGCGAAGTGCGGTTGTACAACCAAAACTATCGATTGTGGGCCGGTCGGCCGATCAAAATACATTGCGCTTATAGGTTTGATGAAAATCTGGTTGTACAGCCAATTTGACCGTGTATGGGGGCCTTTATTCTCTAACAAGTCCCTATCAGCCGGTGAGTTTCCTTCGATATGGAAGAAATCCTACCTGACACCAACCTTTAAATCAGCTGGTAAATATGCGGTGGGCAACTAAAGGGGTATTGCTATCCTATCTGTTATCCCTCAACTATTTGAAAAACTTATCTATGACAAGATTGCCCGTCTAATTGTTCCGAACCTAAACATGCAACATGGTTTCAGAAAAGGTCGTTCCACCACATCCAATTTTATGATACTGACCTCCGAACTGCGGCCGTATGGAACAAGGTCACCAGTTTGACGCTGACTACACTGATTTCAGTAAAGCATTTGATCAGGTAGACCATCACATTTTATTTAAGAAACTCCCCCGACGTGGGTATCAACTGAAAGAGTATGACGAGTAGAATACTATGAGCCATGTGACGTCATTTTTAATCCAATAATCCAATAATGCGCTTTCCAAAAGGTTGTTTCTGTACAACCCCTCGATATGGGTGGCATTATTTTCAGTTGAACGTCGGTTCGGTATTTATTTATTTATTCAATCAACCAACACTTTGCAATGGCGCAAGATTGCCTATGAAAAAGCTTATGACCAATGTGATCTAAGCTACCATTAACAAAGGAAAGTACCACGGCGAAGATGTTTGGATTCTGCGAGTTCCTATGATTACGAATGATTTGACGCACAAGCCGCATCGGTTGTAATATGCAAATGCCGTCGCAAGAATGTTCGATACCGAGACGAAATTTTTTTTGACAGATGAAGCTCACTTTACACTCTCTGGCAGAGTCAAAAAACAAAAATGTCGAATCAGGGAAATAGAGAAACACGACATTCACGAAAAACCACTGCACGACAAGGAAGCCACTGTCTGGGCTGAAGTGTCTCAAAAACCAACATCGGACCATTTTTCTTCAAAGATCGAGAAACCCTCGGAGGCGCACGCTATCGTTGGATGTTGGTGCACTTTGTGCGTTCGAAAACGCGCGAAAAAGGTCTGACGAGCTTAGAAACCGAAACTGACCTACGCAGAAGACGGCGAAACGAAAAACATTGGTTATTGTAAGGCATTGCAATGAACATCAAAACACTTAAAAAATTTATTATTGAAATAAATCAAAATGGCCGCCGAAGTATGACCGAAATTCAAAATGGCCTCGGAAATATGGTTGAATTTGCCAATTTTGTTCTGATTCCAATGAAAGTGGGTAGCAAGTAACGAATTTGTGGTCAAACCTTATAAAATCAAAATGGCCGCGCCATTATGGCGGACGAATTTTGTTAATTTTGTTCCGATTCTAATGAAAGTTGGTATCTGGTATCAAAATTGTGAGGCCATTTCCCGGTTAGTTATATATATACATAAGTTGTTCAAGAGTTGGAAAATCAGAAAATCTTGACATCCTAACAACAAATGGAAAAATATTGAACTTAGTATATCCCGAAGCTCTCCAAGCAATTAGTTAAGAATTGAAAACAAAGGTTTTTTTTTTGGAATATGGTAATAAGAATCCTAAATTTGGGATTTGCATATATGCAATGGATAAGAATTAAAGAAACCCTCCACCTCGGAGTCTAGGATTCCCTAATATGGGAAGGGGCTGACATCACAAATAAAACCTGGACCAGTGACAATGCAGATGAGAACCCAGGGGTGAAGCAATTTCCCTTTGATTTGCTTAGATGGATGCAGCAAGGTGCAACGCGTTCCAGCTAGTTATTGTATAAATTTTTAGGGAAATTTTAAATTCATTGTAAACGTCCAAATTTGGCTAAGAAAGCGTGTTGAGTTCCTTCACGATTACGATTTTCCGAACCAAAATCTTCTTGGCAAGAATATTAATTTAATCCCCAACTTCTCTTAATCTTGCATCGCAGCCCTATGACGTATGTGGTGCATTACATTTGATGTTGTCCACATGCCAATGAGGAACCTCTTGCGTAAATAATAACAAGAAAGCGCCTCGTAGTCACTACTTGCAAACCCACACAGCACCACTTTGAATAAAAAATTATGAACTATCAAATGGATGACATACATCCAAAATATGTGTCTACGACTTACTTTCCCAGTTGGCATGCTTATTTCAAAGGACTATCTAAAAATTTGTTGCCCAGATTAGCATCCTTATGTATTATTCAAATAACAATAAGCTTACACATAAGCACCACAAATGGGAAAAAGGGAAGATTCTTCTCTATTCCAGCTAAAATATTGCCAAGGATATCCAAGGATACAAGTCGAGTCAGTTTCCTTAGTGTACGTCGTTTCTTTTTCACGATTGCAACATATTTTTACGCTTAGCTGTACGCAAGCAAAAGGCAATGATAAAAACTCCTCTTTGTTTTTATGAAGAAGTGTCTTTCTTTCCATAAGCACCCTTAGCCATGGTCCTTCACAGCTAGGCTAGGAAATGGGTAGGTTTCCCAGTTTTTTTGCCCTTCTTCTGGCTTCGTTTCCTCCTTTCGTCTTCTTATCACAAGTAACAAGTCAAGATTCTTTTTGACCTCCCTTCGTGGCCTTTGTTGCGGTTCATCATGGATCTGGTGGTTGTGTTCCGTCGTCTTATTATCCTCGAGGGTTTACTTGTAAACTTTTGTGAAGCTGGAGGTTAGAAAGAATCTTTTATAATTTCCTTTCTTCCCCGGGTTTTTTTTGTTGCTCCAACGAAATATAATTTTTATGTTAAGGGTTGGAAAATGTCTCGAAACTTAATTTTATATAACAAGAAGGCAGAGGGGGGGCGAACAATCAAATCAAATTTTAATACGGTCTCGGGAATTTGCTTAGCAGAGAATTTATAGAATTTGTGAAAGTTATCGGATACGTCTGCGACTGGTATTAAATTTTTAATAATGGTTGGAATTGTTGACATCAAGACTTATTATTAGGATTTTGTTAGTTCAATCAGTTGGCCAAGCAGAAGAGTGCTATATAGAAACTACTGTTTACTTCATAATATGAAACCAATCAAACGCACTCCAATATTGACACCACAATGTTTTTCTTACAGGAACTGCTTTAATAATGATAAGTTATGAAGGATGGTAAACCGTTTATAAAAAGCAAGAAAAAATACGGGAGGAGATCCCGAGTCGAGCCAGCGAACCAGCTGAGTCTCAGGCTATTCTGGATATTATTCGGTTGAGTAATATTCAGCTGCAAGCGTTATCGTGGAAGATTATGAACCAGGAAGGGTCTGAAAGGTGACGCCGGTTACACTCGTGATTAGCAAGGAGTAGCTGGGACTTCTGGCGAAATCTGGTGACGTCATAAGTTACAACTTCTTCTTCTTACAACTTCTTTCGGTGGGAGATAATAATATTACTCTCACACCGGAGGTGGACGAAACTGATATAACGGCGATCGAGATTTCTCCTGCTACTTGCAACCCCGATGTTGATAGTAGTGCAGATTAATCTCCATCCCAGCGAGGCTGCATCCGGTCGTCTTTGTTTACGCCTTTTGAAGGCCGATTTGGATGTCGACCAGGTGCAGGAGCCTTGGATTGTCCGGAGCCTTGTATGCGGAATCTGGACTGCGAAAAACAAGTTGAGTATATATCTATTGTTTTCTTTATGCAAGGTGTCCTACCTAAGTTACTAAGCGGCCGGTTGTGGATAGGGTTTGGATAGACGAACAAAACGACGAACGCCGCTAGGGCGTCACAGCCGTCAAGTCACTCCTCGTAATCTTCTTCTTCTTCTTTGAGGCCGTTAGCTGGCGGTCCGAGCGGGACGTCCCCGGAGCGGATACAGAAATGCGGTTTCTTGCCTAGTTTCTTCGGTTCCCGATTCTGGTCAATTCGGCAGGTCGACCACCCTCCTCCTTTGACACCCTGGGCGTGGGACCAGGCGACGGCGGAGTTACTTCTCGTAATAGTCCCAATTACGGTCAACTTCGTAATGCTGTCTATCAATCTGCTATTTCTCAGGTTGGGGAGGTCATATTTGTGTAAGAAATCTTTTTCTAATATAGGTTATGCGCACTTCAGCCCGTAGGTACCGTTTGCTGCATATAAATATAAATTAGCATTTGCTGGAAATCTTTCAGTAAAAGTTTTGGGAAGTGATGGCACATCTGGGTCTGTGTCCACAAGAAATTTCGTTCCTGATTTTCTGTTACATATGTATTAAGAAGTGTTTTGAAGGTAATACTTGTCCGACGAACGCCTCATTTCCGTCGGGGCGCCCTTTTTCGTTTTCCGTCTTTGACTGCCAGCTACATATGTCACGGAATTTCGGTGCATTGTTATCGAACCTGTTGTGATAGTAACATCTGACCTTCTTCATTACCTGTCCTATGCCATGGAGCTGTGGATCTGTTACGATGTTGTCTTGAGTCCTGTCGATTTTGTAATCTCGAACGTAACTTCCGTGCCTTTCTTGACAGCTAATCCTAATCCATTTTAATTTTTTAGCTCGCTGATCTCGTTCGTGTCCGCACCACCGTGTTTCCTTGGGCTCGTTGAGGGCAGGATCGTTGTTGTCCTCTGGACATAGTTTCTCGCCTCTGTAATGGGTACTGATACGTGGGTTTTATGACCCCCATTATATGGTCTGCCTGTTGTGCAAGAGGACCTCCATTTTATTCATTGTCAAAATTTTATTCTTTCGTTAGGTCCATTCCAATCACGACCGAAGCCAATTTGAAGAAACTTACTAAACATGCAAAGACTTGAGATTGTTCAAAAACCTTGTGTTGCAAACGATGTAACAAACTTTAAAACTCCTTTTTACAATCTGTAAACTTCTTTTTGTAACACGAACAAGGCGCTTTTGTTTGTCAGAATTGTGTCAGACTAGAATGGAGGATGCACAATCGAGTATCCTTCTCCATTACAAAAGTCCTCCAATAACAAGCTTCATTTATATTTGTCTGATAAAACCGACCCAAAGTGAAAAAGGATCTAATCCACTTTGCAGGATATCATATCTCTGCCTGCAGAAGTGCATGTAAGTATCGACTGTTCAGTCCAATTGTGTTTCTTGTGCTTCGGGAAAAATGCAATGATAAAAGCGAAGAAAATTAATGCAGTGACTGTAAAGTAACTCGGATAAGGGAAGGAATTGAGTTACTTCACTTACCTGCTACGGAGGGATTCTTAAGGTATTGATTTCTTTAGTGGAAGGTGAGAGTTTGTTTAATGGGTGAGAAGCAAAAAGAATCACTTAAGCTTGGCTGCAAGGGTGGAGACGAGGTAACTGCTCCTTGCAGAAAGGACGGAACTAAATCGGTTCGGTTTAATTTAAACTCTACAGTCTCGAAACTGTTTTTTTAGTGGATGAGGTTTCATTAAACCCAATTTAAGCGCAAACATTGCAATTTTTCACCCACTTCAAAAAGAAATGTCGATACTTGATGCACACAGATTTTTTCTTAAATTATTTTAATATCCCTTAACCTACAGCCATTTCAACATCAATGGCACGAGAGCGCTCGTTTCCAACCGACAAACCAGATAAATTTACTCCGAACAAATTCAAAGTTCAAACAAGCCTTTCTGGATGTGACATCTATTGAATCTTGTGTATTTCCTCTTGAGTGCACTTCATGGGGTAGTGGTTTTCCATTTGTACTGTTTGAAGTGCATTTATATTCGGGTGGCTCAAGAGACTTCCCTCCCTCTCTCTTAAGCGACAAGCTCGATATTCATATGGATGAAATAGTATGCATGTAGGAGCATGCAAGTGATAACGAGACGATGACTGCAAAACCAATTAAATGCAAACAGGAAGGCAATAATAGGAATATCAAGTTAAACAACGATTTCTGGTTTATGATAATTAATATGTTTTGTCTTTGAAGTGATTGCGAAATTGTAACTAGATTTTACAGAGGAAGCTTCGGAAAGATATTGTTCACTGGTGTAGTGAGATTCGGGATGATATCAATGCCTTGGCAAGTGCCTTTATTGTAGCTGGCATATTTGATGCCTCCAAAACTGTGATAAATCATCAGCGGTGTAAAAGCCATGAACTGTACTGTAGTAGATATGTAAAAAGGCGGGTGCTGTAATGTAGCTATTTCGAACTCCAAGCGGTACCCAATGGTAACTGTCCTAAAAGAGACATAGTCTAATAAGAGCGGGATAGCAATTTCCAAGTAAGGTTGAAGTGAAGTTAATGGGAGTAAGAAGAATCATTTGTGGATGAGTTAGTTTTCACTCCAAAAATGTTTGTTTAAAAACACCACTTTCTCTCTTCCTTTTGATGGTCCAACCGAAGGGTCGCCCATCTTCCACATGTGGAAATAACTAGGTCATCAATACTACAATTGCATATTTGTGCCGAGCGTAGGACTGGGAAATCGGGCCACTTAATTTGGCCATCTTATTGTATGCACAAGTACTCCATACATCTAATGGCGCTACAGCTCAAATCGAGCCTGGGCTTCTCTAGGGCATTTCTCCTAGTTCGAGGGTTCCTTGCAACAGTTCCCCGGCTCCGAATGTTGAGCATTGTCTCTGGGTCAGCCGTCATAGTGTCCATCCATCTACTCCTGGGTCTACCTACCTACTGATCTATTCCTCGGAATTTCTGCCACCATGAGCCGTTTAGGAATACAGTTATCGTCCATCCCGATTACGTGGTCAGCTAGTCTTAGTCTTTTTTTTGTGATACGATGAAGCTTAGGAGGCGCACTTTGTTCTACTAGTTCGTCATGTCGTTCGAGTCATGATGCAATGTATAGTAGTAGGCTTGATCTGAAGGATAGAATAGAAAGGATAGGTTAGGGGTCTGGGGTGCATGAGTAGATGCCGATGAACCTTGCTTTTGAACTCGAGCTCTGTTATAGGAGCTCGGAAATACCGACTGTGGAAGACAGTTCCGCAATTGAGCTGTTCTATTTATAAGCAAACTTCTATTCCGAAATGTGCGCGAAGAGAAGGACTGTAGCGTTTGGGGGTGATCCGAGTTAGCTAGTCTTGTGCTGCGGGAAAAAACTTGCCGTGTACGCAAGAGGTTCTTTATTTCAGTGGAGCAGCCACTTACTGAGGTAAGGTAAAACTTGCTGAGCGCAGATACATCCCATTCCGGTGGCTTAAAGGGTCGATGGAGGAGCAAAGTGTGCTATCGCCAATGAATTTGATGGCGCAGTTTTGCACCTTGTCCACCCAAGCCAAGATGGTTTTCGGGCGCCTGCGAGTTGTATTCAAGGTGGGGTCGAATGTAGGATATGTAGATTGTAGCTACGGTAGCTGGCTGAAGGAGGAACTCTAACTCTCTTGAGGAATCCGAGGCGTTGATACGCTTGTTTGGCGATTTGGAATATGTGACTATTCCATTGCATATCATTGGATAGAGTCACGCCCAGGATGGTAAGAGATGAGTCAGCTGTTAGGTTATCCTCGCTCACTGAAATACAGGGAAGGTTGGTACATGTTTTGATGGAGATAGGGGAGTACGACCCGATTCTTGGGGCCCCAGTCAAGAATGAGTTGGATGTCCGCGTTAAGAGAGCTGGGCATGAGCTCACGGTCTAGGAGACTAGGTCTGGCACTTGCTTGTCTAACGTTGGCGTGAGAGTAACGCAGAGTACTGTCATCGGCGAAACTGTGGAGTGGGTTGGAGGGGACTGAGAGCAAATCGTTAATGAATGAATATTAGAAAGAGGGCAGGTGAGAAGATCGACCTTAGGGAACACCGGCCAAGATGGAGTGTGGGTTACTTCCTTGATTGAACGACCAGAAAGAAAGTTCTCAATCCAGTTCGTAAGAACTTAGTCGATACCAATAGTTCGGAGTTTAGGCAACAGAACGGATTGCCATACTCAGTCAAAAGCCTGTGGAAAAAATTTTATCCTTTGGGTTTTTTAGTATGAGAAAAGGTGTTTTTTTACCATGCCGCTTCTGGGTTTTAGTAAGGGCCCCGATTTTGTAGGAAAAATTTACCTTTGGGGGTTGGGTTTGGGCAACTTTTTGTTTTGTTGCCAAATCAACTTTTGGGGTTATAGTTAGGGCAAAAGCTGCTTCTGTAGGAATAATTTTCCTTTGGGTATTACCTCCTTCTTCCAATGGCGCTACAGCCCAATTCGAACCTTGGCCTCCTCTAATCTTTTCCTCCAGTCTTCTCAATGTCTGGCCGAAGTTCTCCAGCTCGATGTGTGGAGTATTGTCTCCGCATCTGCTACAACCGCAACCTTCCATCTTTTCCTCGGCCTGCCTACGGGTCTTTGTCCTTCGATTATGCCAGTGAAGACCTTCTTTGCCACTCTGCAGCCCAGCAAAATCTATTGACCTTTATGAACGTCAGTAAGTCTATGTTGACATAGATTTGATATAACTCGCGGTTATATCTGATTCTTCATGTTCCTTCTTGACAAATTGGCCCTATTATGTTTCTCAAAATCTTCCTTTCAAGAAATTTAACATGACCTCTATCCTTTATGTGAGCTTCAATTTTTCATCCCCGTAGCATTAAACAGGGCGAATTGGTGTCTTATATAGCGTTAACTTCGTCTTGCGATGTATTGCTCGAAATTTCACCAATTTACGGTGTGCGAAATAGCATTTGTTTCGGGATAGAATTCTCCTTTGGAGGTTATAATTTGAGCAAAAGATTGTTTTGTTGCTGAATGCTCTTTTGCTGCTGCATGGTGCTGATATTTTTGAATTTCATTGAAAAACCCCTAAATAAAACGTAAATGTAAAATAATTTTTTTCGATAGCTCGCTTCGTTTTTGAGATATCGATACTTGAAGTTTTAGATATTTTTAAAAACATGTAACAGCGTTAATCGTTTCCAAATAATATTAGTTGCTAAGGGTGGTACAAGGTACAAGTTGAGGGTGAGCGACGCTTCAGTTGGACCATTTTTTTTGTATCAGATCATCACTTTCACTGGTGCAAGTTACACTATCCATAATTTCGTTTATTACCCCCATACACAAAACCGGTATTTTATGTAAGGAGTATATGTCATGCGTAATATATCTCCTCACTTTTGAGCCAGAATCTTTGCCAGACTCACCATGCCATTACACTAACACAAATATAACATTGCACTTGGGGTCTGCAGATCGAGTGATGGATGGTGTAACTTGCACCATAGGACTGATGACCTCAGTTACAGCAGCGTGTGCCCGTCCGGTGATATAAGCATGAAGTTTAACGAGAGGCAGCCTCGTTGGAGTAGTATGTCTCCTGGAAGCAGTGTTGGCATCAATCGATTAATTTCATCAATCGATTAGTTAATCGATTAAAAATTTAATCGATTAAGTTAATCGCGATTAAATTAATCGAGATTAAATTAATCGAGATTAAAATATTAATTCTAATCGCGATTAATTTAGTTAATCGTTAATCGTCAATCGTTAATTTGATTAATATATGACTAAGTCATGCCATGTTTATCTTGATTAGTGTGAATCCATTAAAAAGCAGATTAAATTTAGTTAGAATGAATAATAAAATGAAAAAGAAAAAAAATCCCAAAAAATAAACATATCTTTTTAACAAACATTTATTTTTGACTATACATTTGTTATGTTGAGCAGTGCTGTTAGTTCGAAAGGGCACGTACGCAAAGGTAAATAGAAGAAGAGTGCACTAGGCGTCGTATACAGTATATAGTCTTTCACAGAAGAGCGCCGTGTATGTATATAGTCTTTCACAGAAGTTTTAGTAAGACAGAGGCATACTGCAACAAGTGGTATTAGAAAACAAATACCCAAGATAAAACCAGAGAAGAATACTGAGACCACCACGTAATAATGACAGTGTATTGTGTTTTCTCCTTCACTCACACTGTGTGAGAACACACAATTTTTAATAAGTTTCTGTTATTTGAACGTATTGTACTTTACTTAAACAAGGAAGAATCGTTAACTTCTGTGGGTTCTCGTCGATGTTGGATCTATAAGTTTTTTTTCATTTGCGTATTATTTCTTGCGTTTGGCGGTCAGCAAATTAAAAATATTTTGTGTGTTTTAAAGTGTTAATTAGTGTACTGGTGCTTTTCTCATTCCACGTAACTTTAAAGTTACTTGGTTATTAAAAATGGATATAGAGGATGAAGCCACCGAACAAAGCATTCTTAGTACTTCAAGTCCAAATAGCAGGCAGAATGACATGGACAATGGGAATCAAGCAACATCTTCGACACAAAGCAATAGGAAAAATCTGGCAAGTGAAACTAGGTCGTCTTCTTCTGTTTTATTTGACGGCACCTTCTTCAAACTAGTTCCTGAAAAAAATTCTGGCAATACTCTTGCTGCAATATGTATGAAGTGTTCATCAGAAAAGAAAACAGTGATTAAAGGATATGGAACAACAACATCGAATTTTGTTGGACACTTAAAAAGAAAGCATGGTTCAGGTGTTATAGCAGAGTATAAACAATACATGGAGCAAAACAAAACCAAGAGAAGTAATAATTTCATAACTGAAGCTAATAATCTTTCATTAGAAAAGAAAAATATAACGCAAGAGCAATTTGAAACGGATATCACCAATTTTTTTATTCATTCCTTGACACCTCTGCGAATAATAGAAGATCCATATTTTATAAAAATGATAGAAGATTTAAATATTCAAAAGTCTGGACTGCAGTTGTTTGGAAGGCGGTCTCTAAGAAAAAAAATTGCCAAACAGTCTTTTGATCAAATTTGCACAGTTAAAGAAAAATTTGAATCAGTGAAATATGTTTCCACAACTGCCGATATTTGGTCGGGGAAAAAAAGAAGTTTTTTAGGCGTAACTGCGCATTGGATCGATGCAAATTTAGAAAGACAATCAGCGGCCTTAGCTTGTCGGCGATTCAAGGGACCACACACGTATGACCGCATAAAAGACATGTTAAAGGAAATATTTTCAGATTTCAATCTTGATTCTTCCAAGGTCACATCAACAGTGACTGACAACGGCTCGAATTTCGTCAAATCGTTCAAAATATTTGGAATAAACCTAACTTCTTTAGAATTCAATGCCAAAGAAGAGTATGAAGAAAATAGTTATGATGAGACGGAGCAAGATGAAGAACAGATTTATGTGAAAACTGAAGATATTAGTACAATGCCACAAAATATTGCGTTACCATTTCATATGAGGTGCAATGCACACATTCTCAATTTGATTGCAAGCTCTGATGTGCAAAAAATATTAACCGATAAATCTACAATATTGGGGAAAACACATACTGATGCTATGGAAAAATGTAGTGAACTCTGGAGTGCAGCAGGGCGACCCAAATCTGCAGAGATTATGCAAGACATTCTAGGGCATACACTAACTCGTCCAGGAGCTACTAGATGGAACAGTCTTTATGATGCCTTAAAAATTATTTTGAAAATAAAAAACAAAGCCTTTCAGTTAGCCAAGGCACTTGAGACTAAGAACCAACTTAAAGACAATGATTTCGAGTACATCGAAGAATATGTGCAATGTGCAGCGCCATTAGCAAATGCTTTGGATATATTGCAGAGTGATACATATTATGGAATTTTGGCTCCTTGTATAATTTCTGTGAAAAATAAGTTACAACAGTTGGACCGACAAAATCTGAAGTATTGCAAGCCTCTGGTACGAAAATATCTAGAAAAGGTGGAGAAGCGATTTGAAGAATTTCTCACTTTCTCTAATGAAACCGCGAAAAATGCTGCTATTGCAGCTTTAGTTTACCCAAAATTCAAGAATCGTTGGTTGACATGTGTTGATCCTAACATCCAAAATAAATGTTTAAAATGGCTAAAAACAGCGTTATGTTCAGATTTATCTGAACAGGATCATGAAACCGAAAATGAAAGTAATAAAAATAAAAATAAACAGAAAGATGACGACTTTTTTGACTTTAACTCCGATTCCGGCAGTGAAGCTGAAATTGTTAGTTCACGAAAGAGGACTGATTTGATTGTCTCAAGTTTCTTCAGTGAAACAAGTAGAGAATTAAGTCTTCTACACCGCTACCCGCACTTGAAAACTTTATTCATACAATATAACACACATATGCCATCATCAGGTTCTGTAGAAAGGATGTTTTCATTTGCAACTATGGTGAATGCGCCTAGATCACATAGAATATCAGATGATTTGTTTGAGGAAAAAGTGATCATGAAAAGTAATTTAAATTATATGAAAAAATTCAATAAATGATTTCTAAAAATGTTATGCGTGTTTTTTTTTATACTTCACTAGCCGTACGTTGCGCCTTGCTTCACCCATCGAAATGAAGTAGTATTCCACGTAAGCCCCAAGTGACTCAGTTGGAATATTCAGTTCAGCTTTTCGCCAAGAACCATTAGGAACATAGTGTTATCTCCGGAAAATATGTCAGATCCATAGTGTTATTCATTCTATAATCTTTTCTTATGTTCAATTTTCTTATTTGAAGCTAGAATATTAAGATTTTCAGATTTTCCAACTCTTGAGCAACCGGTTCAATTATATTTACATCAATGCTTAAATAATATTGACATCAACAAATTGCTCTTGGCCATACGTTAACAAATTGGAGTTTTCTCGGGTAAATAAGGCAATTTGGCAGGTCGTTCTTATTTAATTATACAGTGGTTATACAGGGTTTTATGCACCCCATGTTTTTATTTTAGTCTGTTAAAAGTCCCAGAATATTACTTAGTACTTTGACGCAGCGACACAAAGTGCCCCCCTTTGGCATACGTCAAGAGAATACAGCCCGGTTACTATTACACGAAATCTTACCAAACATCAGAGTTTCAAGTTTATGATTTCAAATAAAACCATTTAACTTAAACGTTTTTTTTTACCAATTTTTTTTCTTTCTAGTTTTTAGATTGATCTTTGGCCCGTATCATTATGTAAACTCCTCATTCTTTCCAACTCTTTCATTGCACCTTTATTGCATGGTTTCTTACCTGTTAATTTCTGACAAACAACCTCCTAAATACATACATAGCCCTTCCAAAGCCCTTACACGACTCAATGCTACATACGCTTGACCTTCCTCAAACAGTTTGGAGCCCAAATACACTACAGCATGGCCAACAGTACTACCCTGCATTTTATAGACAGTGGAGGCCCATGACAAAATTATTGGAAAGATCCTTCTCCTCTCTTAATCTTGAAACGGCCCATAATTATACTTTGCTGGAAATTCTATGGCTTTAGGATGGATAAGGTGTTGCCAGCGCCATTTTAAATTCTTTAATTTTGACAACAGATTCATTAATTCTCATTTTGTTTTTTTTTTCTAATTTTTTAGTACAGACTCGTCATATGTGACCTGAAAAACTCTCCGATACCGATTTTCAATGAATTCAAAACATATTTCCAAAATTCATCATTTGAATTTTCAAATTTTGACCACAGAATAGTCATTTGTGGGCCTAAAAACCCCCCCATGCCGGTTTTCAATAGAATCGGAGTCCAATTGCAAAATTCGTCCACCATCTTGGAAGCGCCATCTTGATTTTTTTGCAAAATTTTCAGATGGCATTGTCACGGGGTCTCAATGTGTATGTAAAGTTTCATAAGAATCGGTTAAGTAGAAGTAGTTGATAAAGCTGTCACAAAATTTGAACCAAAGAAACAAACACACAAACTAACAAATATACAAGCTAAATAAAACCATTAAAAAACAGAATTCGAGGTATTACAGCAACACTTCCCTTCAAAAAAAATAAAAATTCCGAAATTTTGAACATTTTTTGATACGAATGAGAAACAATTAATCGTAATCTTGATTAACGATTGACGATTAGATTAAGTTAATCGTTAATCGCGATTAACGATTGAAAATATTAATCTTTAATCGTTAATCGCGATTAACTTTTTAATCGTTAATTTTTAATCGCTAATCGGATTAAGTTTTTGCCAACACTGCCTGGAAGTAGTTGATCTCCAACAAAGGACCGATAAATGCTGTGATGCCGCTGTGGTCAGGGGCGGCACTTGATTTTTTTTGCGCCCAGTGCACTATGCTATATTGCGCCCCATAAGCTGTTCGCTTTTTAACGCAGTGAAGGACAATGGAAAGAGACACAAAGATTCGCTGTATGGGTGGGATAAATAATTTTCATAGTTTGCACACAATTTAGAATTGCACTATAATAATGCATATAACATAAAGAAAAGATTACATAGGGAGTTTTATATGGGTCAACATCCAACAACAAAAATCTGCTGAAAACATTATTTGCGCGGAGGTGGGAGGACGATGGGTTGAGCAGATTTTTTGGACTTCTGAATTCAATTTTTTGACAGCGCGGTTGTTGTTATTTCTTGTCTCCTTTTTGCTAGGAAAATAAAAAGAATGGCAGAAGAGACAATTAAGATTAAAAACAACAACAACAAGTTAAAGCATTCTGATTTATAGTTCGTTGGAAAAGTTGGCTCTTGTGAAAAAACCCATGCGACTCTTCATCGCCTTTCAAAAGGAATGAACGATTATAGCACATTTTTGTTGTCTGAATCTAAACCCCCCACAAATTGCGCCCGGTGCATGTGCAACATTCGCACCTATGAAAGCGCCTCCCCTGGAAGTGCGCAAATATAAATTGACTTGCCATTATTAGAGGCTGTTTTATTTTTTCTTTAAGACGATAATGCTCTTAAAGGTCAGAACACGCCCACCGTGCACGCTTATCCACTCCAGATGATGGATACTCTCGGGTTTTATTTATTTTCTTACACTCTTCATCTTAATAATTTATAGAGTCATCAAAAAAACTGAATAATTAATTGCAACAAAATATCACTAGATAAACCCGCGCTAATTAATTCAATTCAATGAATTTGAAAAGCTTTCAAAAAACCGATTTAATCCTTTTTTAAATAAACTTCCTGAATGAAATTAGCATATCAAATGAAGCATCATAATTTACCAGCTCTACCCCATCACTCAAAGGACCAAAGAATAGGTACAGGATCGTCCTCCTGCCCTGTAGATGGCAGAAGCAACACGTATCACCTCCCCATCTGCATACACTCAAACACCGTGTCTAACACACACACACACACCGGCCGGCATGGAATCTGTTTTTAGTCCTAAAAGGACGATAAGGATTTCTAGGAAAAAGGGGTCCCGGGTATAATTCTTAAGGCGCTGGGAGGGTCCCTTTCATGTTAGATCCTTGTTGATACGGATGGATCAGCAAATTCGTTAAAGTGCTGCTCGAAATGGAAATTCTGTTTTTGTTCCTGTTAATTACGATCCTTCTGCATTAACCGAATGAATAAAAGAAAAAGGAAAGCTTATTTTCATATTTCATAAATATCCTTTTAAAAACCTTTAAAATTGTCGCCATATTTCAAAATTCCAGGTTTACACATTTCGCTGGGCGATGCTGGTTATGGCATTGCGCGCTGTTTATCCGTATCACTCGCTAAATCTCCCGAAGGATTAGACAACACAGCCCGGTATTATCCCGCAAGAACCGGGCTTCGTCCTGTGGCCTCCTGGCTATTACTTTCCATCTATTAATTTTCTTTCACTCAATTAATTCCCGGGGCGCGGACTCCGGGGGATGATTAATGAGCCGCGAGCTTTTGTGTGTTGGGGGGTAAATTGTTCCCTTTGTTAAAACGGTTAAAACCGAAATGAACACAAAGAAGATCCTTTTACAAGGATCCATAACTTGCGCGCTCCGACCGGGAAAATTCCTCAGGATTTAATTTAAGATTAAATTTTGCCAGAGACTTTCCGTGTTTTATCTCCAGCGACGAGCGTTTTTTCATACTTTCATAATTCCGAAGGGAAATTCCGAAATATTGACGCCGATACTTTCGCTGAAGGAAAGGAAAATTAAATTTTTTTTTCTAAAAGGAAGGTTTTCCTTTTTTATACTCCTTGATTTTTTTCTTGAGCATTTTTTATTGAGGCCGAATAAAATTAAGGACTTCGAGTTTTATTGTTTATTCCGCGTAAGAAGTCCATTAGTGGATGTTCGCCGAAGCGAATCTGTCTCTTAACAGCTGCGATCTTAAGTCAGTTGTAAAAAGAGACGCCGGAATTGTTTCGCAATTTACCTTTAATTTCCATTCGGCGTTGCCGGGAGGACGACGCTACACTTCCTGTATTTATTTATTTTATGTCAAGTTGAGTGGATCAGCGAAGCTGTTTGGGAGGGACTATTCTATCCTGGATTTTTCTGTTGGCGATGACATCCCAGTTTATTGCCGTGAGTTTTATTTTGCCCGAAGGTATCACACGAACACGAAGTCTTTGTGTTAAGATGGTTGAAAATTTATTCATTTACTCAGGTTTATTCAAATTGAGATGCTTGCAGCAAATAACAGGTTGAAATTGGTACTTTTTACACAAAAGAAAGATGGCGAAAAAATTTTTTTTATATCTTAAATATAAACATACATAAGTCATTAAACTCTTCGTATTTTGTCTTGATCTTGCCAATCGCCTTCAACTGCTTCTATGATCTCCTTCCTCTAAAATAGCGTATTGCATACAAGCAAATTTTGGAACAGTTGTAGGGGAAGGTGTCCTTAGCAAAATACTAAAAATATCGGGTGGTCGTGGCGGAGCTAACGGAAAGGTAATGCTCTAAAGGTGCCCTTTTCCAGTTTTTCGTTAATAACTCGAAAACTTCATCCTTTAGCAAAAAAAATTAAGGATCTACATAAAATTCTCTACTCAGAAAAACTAAAATAAGAATGTACAAAACCATCATACGTACAGTAGCTACGTATGGATGTCAAGCATGGAGTATCTCCCAGAAATCGGCAGACAAGCTGGATATATTTGAAAGGAAGGTTCTCCGAAGGATATACGGCCCAATCAATGAAGACAGTGCATGGAGAATACGCTACAATCACGAGTTGTACGACTTATACAAAGAATGTAAACTTTCGACCCATGCCAAACTACTACGTTTACGTTGGGCCGGCCATGTCCAAAGAATGGATGACTCAAGGATACCAAAAAAAGCCCTGTATCTACTACCAGATGGCAAAAGACCAGTTGACAAACCACGGTTAAGGTGGGAAGCAGGACCGGCGTTTGGTTTTTTTGCGCCCGGTGCAGTGTGACATATTGCGCCCCCATAGGCTGTTCTTTTTTTTGATCGCATTGAAGGACAATTAGGAAAAGACATAAAGACTCTGTGGAGTTCCTTTAATATATGTAAATGAGTGCACACTTTTTTTTTCTGAAATTGCGCCCGGTGTAAATGCTCCAATTGCATTGGATCTTTTTCGATGTTAGCTGCACTTTCCTAACTATTGCCAGAACAATCCTGGGCTTCGAAAATCTATAGTACTATGCACTCGGATCTCCATAATACAGCTCTCTATGGCGTTCTCTAAGCCTTCATATTTCAAGCGATAATAGGTGGTTACTGCACTGCATTTATTAGTTCCTACTGTAGAATCGTCCATAGAAAAGCCAGTTCACCTTAACAGCCTTCCTGGACAAAGAAAACGCTTTCAAAAACTTTAGAACAGAGGCAATCCAGGTGTTTCCCGCCGAGCCGCGATTTCTTGAATGGTAAAAATGTTTCTGTACCAGGTTTCAATCCTTCTTTTGTCACGATTCTATCAACCCAATCTCGGTTCAACCTTGTTTTCATTTGGTTTCAAATAATCGCAATACCTACTCGAGAAAGATTCATTTCTTTTTTTCTGGCCTTGTAGTTTTCCCTGGCAGATGAGTTGTCTCTCTTCATAACCTAATTTAAGATCCTTCTAATATCCCTCTTCCGAGATACCCACGCAATATTCACGGTTTTTTTTTTTAAATTTTAATTACTGAAATTGCGCCCCTGTCGAATTGCGCCCGGTGCAAATGCACCATTTGCACTTATGAAAGCGCCGCCTCTGGTGGGAAGATAATGTTAAGGCCGATGCAGCAAAACTGCTCAACACAAGAAACTGGAGGTAAGCTGCGGAGCAGAGAGACGTCTGGAGGAAGAAGCTGATGGAGGCCAAGGCTCGAATTGGGCTGTAGAGCCATCGAAGAAAAAGAAGATAAAATTCTCTACAAAAAGGGCTGATACACTTTTTCGCTAGGATTAATATTTAAGGAGATATGGAAGGGGAAAATGGTAAACTTTTAACAAAATTATTTTTTTTTTAAAAATCAAGTTGCCTGACGATAGGACAGGTTCAGGTATAAATAGGGCGATTTTACGGTATCCTTTGACATAAACTCATTAAGTTTATGACTCCTTCCTACTTAGGCAAAATTAATATCATTCAGGACTTGGCGATTTCCGTGGAGAGCAGTTCGTTGATGCCTTGGTTTCACGGCAAGAGCGAGGTACACGGGATCGAGCTAAGATTTACGAATAGTTCAATGATCATCCCCTAGTCCAAAGTAGAATTCGCTCATGTCGCTCCCAACGGACATCCTGGAAATTTCCAAAGCAAATTGCCACCAAGCCCTGGATATTGGAACCAAACCCATTAAAATGTTCATTGGCAGAAAATTTGGTTCTACGAAGCAGCCTACGAAGAATGTGGTTTTGTTACTAGGTCAGTACGAGCAGTAACATTAAAATCAATGGTGAGTCAATCCTCCGACAATTTTGCAAAGAACTAGGAAAGGAAAGAAAAGGATTTTTGCTAGTAGATAACAACACAACTCTCGATCTAACTCAAAGCACCAATGTGGTACACGGTGGATTACTTTTCCGCATGAAGTGAAAAGAGTCCTCCTAATTTTTTTCAATTTGCCAGCAGCGCATTGCCTTTGTACAGAAATGGTTCAAATGTTTACTCCAATCTGTTGACAATGAGATCTTAAACAAACAAACATAAAATTAAAGACATCCACAGGTGGTCTAGGGGTAACGCGCCTGACTACTATCCCAGAGATCCCGGGTCGAAGGCGAAGGCCTTTTCCACTTTCCCACCCACATAACTTTCCTTCTTTCTTCTCCCCTCTCTACATTCCTAATTCCTCCTGTCATAGCCTTCGCTAGTTTGGTTGGTTGATGAGATTCAACTCGTTTCAGGAGGCATAACACTCCAGCGAGTTGTTTCTCGATGCCCCGATGCCAGAGTCGCGAAATTGTTGGGAGTAGGTGGAATAAAATATCGCGGCTGGGTTTTGGCAGCTCCTTCCTACTTCTCGCTCTCTCTTTCTTCTCTCTATCTTTCGACTAGGGCTGCTGTACGAAATTGCACTCTATAAGGAAAAAATAGATTTTCGAACACCTCTAGTCTACCACAAAAAAAAAAGAGTAACTAATATCTTTCCTCTCTTCCTTACGCTCCTTTAATCCCTCATGGGACATAGGCAGTACCGGCTTTAGGGGTGGGTAAACCCGGACGACCGCACTAGGGCGCCATGTCCCAGGGGGCGCCGACGCGATCCAGTAATGTGCTCATTCATTTAGTAATTAAATGATAACCCCTCATAACAAACAAAGCAAGGGCGCTTTATTATATGTTCTTTTGCAACTATTACGTTTAGTTTCTACCAATAAACCAGTACTGGCCAAAAGCAGCTCTTGAGAGCCACATGAGCTTCGCCGGAAGATGCAGATCCCTCCAATCCTGCTTGTGAGTTCAACTGAGAGAGGTATAGGACCCTCTATTGTTCTCTCTTTTCTTCTTCGACTGTGACAAACGGCAGAAAACAATATTCATGTCCCCAAAAACTTGGCAACATGTTTGCTGACAAATTCATTGAAGTTTTTTGCCTAAATTCTAATGCAATGCATACTGACCCAACAAGTACGTACACTGACACTAAAAGCTTTTATAAATGGTATATTGTTGACGATTGGTAAAAACAATCCTATCTCACTACAGCTTAGTTCTCTGCCATTTAAATCTTTTTTGGTCAAGTTTGGCCTTCGTGAGCCCGCATGTGCTCCAAGCGACCAGTGTTCGCCCGTTGTAAGGCCATCTAAGCCAAAATGCCTAAAGCCGGCCCTGGTCATAGGGTTGCAGTTGCCCTCCAGCGGACTTTGTTTTGCGCGACAGCTCTCAGCTCCGACCAGGATCTCCCAGTTGTTGCGGCTTCTGCTAGTAGGATTCTCCTCCACGCTGTTCTAGGTTTTCCTACTCGACGAGATCCTTGCAGATTCTAGTCAAGGGCCTGTTTGGCCAGATTAACCAATATCACGTTAGGGAAAATGTGAAAATGTGTGTTATGTGATTAATTTGCCACATTTTGCGTTGGCGTAGTTTAAACCAAAAAGCAAAGCAAATAATGGTAATGGCAATAATCGAAACTTCGTTTGCTTGGCTGGAGAAAAATTAGAAAATTTGACTAAGCAAAACTTTAAACTAAAACAAATGGAATGAAAAACTAAAATCACCAGATTACAAACTTCTTCCGACAATAAAAATTCAAATATTCTCTAAAACAATTGGCAATGTTCAAACTTCAAGGTTGCTCCTTCAACAATCCCCAAACAATACCTATATTAAGGTACTATGACGAAACTTTAAGGGAAATTAATTAAGACTAAGCATCCTCAAGGATTCCGAGAAAATCAAAGAACACTTCAACTACCCAGCACACAACTTTCAAGTCCTGGCTTCCTACTTCCTCCCGAAGTAAAGACCATAGCCGAGGCCTAATCTAATTTTCAGCTCGTTCATCCTTTGAGGGTCATTTCGATTCACTGGCGTGGAAATATTCATTCGCAAAGCGATTTCAAGAAAGGATATCTCGAGAAATATGCGTAGATGGAAAAACTATTTTCGAGAAGAGTTTCATCCTCGGCGAATACTTTTCGGAGGCATCCTGTGAACAATTTTTACAAGGAACGAAACAAACCTGGTTCGGGGCCTGCTGGAACTCGATTAAGGATAGAAAGTAGATGAACTGTGAATTTTAACCGGTATAACTTAGTAAATGACGTAAGCTGAGCTAAATTCTGCGGTTTTATGGTTATGTTGGAACGTCCTCAGAGGAAGGAAGAAATAGATTTTAGCTCGCATGAATTGACGCGTTATCCTTTTGTAGTGGCCGTGTAGAACAGAACCACTATAAGTTCACACAAGCCACTGCAATCGAAACCGATCAAATATTGACTAGATCGATCGACCAAAAACGGCTAGATCACCGATCGGTGATCTAGACCTAAAACAAGCTTCCGGCATTCTTCTCTCGCTAGTGACACGAGTATACACCTCGCCGGTTCCATATATAAAAATATCGTTCGTAATCATTAGATAACATATAATTTAAGTGAACAAACATATATATAAATAAATAAAAGACGAGCTATAAATATTAGTGAAAAAGTGCGTTTTATTTTATTTAATGTTTGAGCACACAACAATAGCTAAATTGGTGACCACGACGACGACGAAGCCGAGCCACATCGAAGTGTAACTTTCCGTTAACGCTACGCTGGGGGGGGAGTATGTAGTGGCCGTGTAGAACAGAACCACTATAAGTTCACACAAGCCACTGCAATCGAAACCGATCAAATATTGACTAGATCGATCGACCAAAAACGGCTAGATCACCGATCGGTGATCTAGACCTAAAACAAGCTTCCGGCATTCTTCTCTCGCTAGTGACACGAGTATACACCTCGCCGGTTCCATATATAAAAATATCGTTCGTAATCATTAGATAACATATAATTTAAGTGAACAAACATATATATAAATAAATAAAAGACGAGCTATAAATATTAGTGAAAAAGTGCGTTTTATTTTATTTAATGTTTGAGCACACAACAATAGCTAAACTTTCTTGGCTAGTGATGTTATTCTGCTGTTGTATAAGTAAAATATATTGGGGAAGGGAAATCAGATGGAATTTAAAATAAAGTCGATAAAATATGTTTCCTGGTAAATATCGATCATAACATCAAATAACCCGGTTTTTGAAATCGTTAATCTTGAATAAAGAAATTTCCACCTGAGTGCGTGTAACGTCTAAAGTTTGAAAATTAATGACGAACGACACACAAATATTTTTAAGGACGTGATAAGTTAAATAAATTATTACTTTAGGAGGTAAATCTAAATGGAAATTTCAGCCGTCAGAACGCCACCAAGGCGGTACCCCATGCCTCACAAGAAGAGCGGGCTCACCGGGAGGTCGTGGGTTGTCGGAACACCGGAGGTACCACCTAGAGCTGGTGGACCACCAGTTAGCTGCAGGTCAGAGCCCCCATCGGGCCCTACGCGGAGCAGTTAATGGGCGGTGGAGAACATCTACAATAAGAGTCCCGGTACTTCGATAAAACTACGCCACGCAGCCGCTATACACTGTAGGAAACATGACCTTCCTATAAATTCAGTCATTCCACTCGCTGCTCGAGGTTAGTCCTCCTAGTAGATCTCTCTGTCGCAGTAAGTATTTCTTGTCGCTTGCCTCTCCAGACGGAGCTTCCAGAGTATCCCATCTTGCCGTACTCATTCTATTCAAATAACTTTACCTCAATCTACATGTCCTGTGCTGCAGCTGCCTAGGGTGAAGATTGTTCAGGCTCCCCCAGCCCTCCTACTCGATCAAACCTTCATTGGGGTCCTTCCACGTCGTTCCAACCACGGAAATGTCTATAGCCACCTCCTAAACAGATAAGCGGCCTCCATTGCCCTCTGTACGCAATTGATCACGCTGGACTTCTGTTTGCTATTTGCCCACAGGATTCTCGCAATATCAGGTAAGTGCCAATCGCTCGTATTTGACTGATTTTGCCTGACCTGACTTTGCCTGATTTACCAACAACTTTTTCGCTACGCTTCAACTAAATTCAGTCTCTCATTTTTGTTTTCCGGACCAAACACGCCTTCTTTTGCCCCAAAACATTTTTTTCTTCCAAAAAAAAATTCAGTATCTTTTTTCTCCGTCTTCTTTCTTTCGAAATTTCCAAAAAAAAAAAAAATTTTTCACAGTGCTGCCAGGTGGATCTCGAGAAAGTCCTAGGCCCGCCGTTACAAGAGCTCGTCTCACCGTTCGAGTTTCATCGTTCTGGTCTATCTTCCTACTCATCACATGCCAAGCGGTCACCTCAATCTGCTGGTATTGCATCCCTATCCTGCGGAGCACTCGTTTCGATTCGCTAGCATCATTTTAGGGACCTATAAGCTAATTCTCTTGAATTTAGGATCGCCTTTTTCCTCGAACAGTTTGAAGTTGCAGTCCCCCAAACCCGTAACATCGCGACAGCATTCATAAACCATTGGCTTGTGGGTTTTTTGGCTGGAGCTTAGGTGCCTCAAAGAGCTCGATGCCAACAAATCCACTGGACCCGATAATATAACCCCTATCGTCTTAAAACAATGCGCCTCACCTTTGGCTAAACCTCTGCGCAAATTATTTTCCCTGTCATATTTCTTCGGAGTTTATCCCGACTCTTGGAAACTTGCCTATGTTCAGCCCATACCGAAAAAAGGTGATTCCAGCCTTCCCTCCAATTACCGCCCAATAGCAATTACTTCTATTCTCTCCAAAACCATGGAGACGATAATCAACAAAAAGCTTATGGGATATCTAGAATCCAACCTACTCATAAACTACAGACAGTATGGCTGACGACAAAAAAGATCCACTGGCGATCTTTTAGCCTGTCTTACAGAACACCTCAGCCGCAGTCTGCATGGATCCGGTGAGTCTAGTCTGGTTGCTCTAGATATCTCCAAGGCTTTCGATAGAGTTTGGCACTCAGCCCTGCACATCTTAGGCGTAACATTAGCCAAAGACTTGCGATGGAATGACCACATATTCCAAATCGCCAAACAAGCATCCCAGTGCTTGGGATTTTTTAAGAGGTGCAAGTTCCTCCTCCAGCCATCGGCCCGTGCTGTTATTTATAATTCCTACATTCGGCCTCTTCTCGAATATAACTCCCTCGCCCCAATAACCACCTTGGCATGGTTAGATAAGGTGCAAAAAAGGGCACTCAAGTTAATTGATGACGACACCGCCTGCTCCACCATCGACCCCCTGAGCCACCGTAGGAATGTAGCAGCACTGACAAAATTTTATCGCTACTATCATAGTTAAACGCTCTCCTGCCTCCACGGCAATCTAATACCGGAGACAGACTTGTGGTATAGCAATTGAGATCGGGATATTGCAATATTGCCATATTGCAATATAAAAATGTGAAGACACACTTGCATTAGTATACTGAGTTATTTGGTTGTCATTTATCTGTCAGATTTGCAAATCGAAAAAAATTATTGTGCTGCAGTTAAATTGAAGTTAAATATGAATAGAAATATTGTGAAATTATTATTAATTTATATTAAAAATAAAAGTGAAATAGAAAATTGAAGAATTAAAATTCTGTTCGAAATAATCTTTTTGGGTTATGCCCAGACTATTTTTCGGTTTAAATCTAGGGTATACTGAGCTATACCACGAAGTTTTTCTCAATTGGGATATTGAGTTTCAATGTTGAGTATACTGAGTGTATACCGAGATATTTTCTCAGTATATAGAGACACACCTGAAGTATATTGCAATATTGCTCATATTGTAATTACTATACCACAAGTGTGTCTCCGGTATTATACCCGCAACACCAGGGGCCAGCCAGTTCACGCAATTCGACGTCGACTGAAAACGACGCTTTAAATGTCGTTTTGGGTTCACGCAAGTCGACGTTTTATGTTTGTCGTTTTAAAAGTGTCGTTAATCTTCTCGACGCCAGATTTGGCGTCGAATTCATTTATTGTTGTATCAAAAACGAGTTGTGGTGCCAATTAGAGCAGAGCAGAAATAATTTTACACAAAACTTTTTACATTTCTGAACGAGAAAAATGCAATAGAAAAAGAAAAACTGTTAGTTGAAAAATAACAATTATAACTACTCCAAGAAGAGTATGAACGTCAAGCTAGCGGCGAAGCAAGCGGCGGTTGCAACTGAAAAGGGCCGTGACTTTGTTTAAGCTCAAAAAAGCTGGCCGGAAAATTTTAATCCTATTTCCTTCAGAACCATCCCAGTAGGACTTGTAATGGCTATGGAAACGATTTGGTAATCACAATTCACAAACTCTAGACCTTACCGCACGCAATACCAACTGCATTACATTTACATTGCAATGTCCGCCCTGGTAAGGCCTTTCTTTTTACATCATACAGGTTTTTACATACAGGTCATTACATTTTGCATTACTTTGTATTAACTTCCGATTTTCACCAAAGAAATAATTGATTGAAATTTCAGCGGTTGCCAAAAGTCCTACTGGGTTAGTTTTAAATAGAGTTGAGTTTTAACTTCGCCGCTTTTCAGTGCAACCGCCGCTAGCGTCGCCGCTAGCTTGACGTTCATAAGAAGAGTTAAGCCTCGTTCACACGGCGACACTGATGTCGTGGCATTAACGTCATGACAGTGCTCGACATTTGATGCCACGGCACTAAGTGTTCACATGATCCACTCATAGTTTTACGACACTCTTGTAAAGAAATGGCGGAACTTGTATCTGCAGTAGCGAATGTATTAGACACAGGTTCGAAATCTTGGTTTTTGGATAGAAAGGTATGAGCATACTCATACCAGTGGAGCTTGGGCTTATAAATTTCAGTAACACCTGAACCTGTCGTCATTGATTGTTTTACCTTTCGGTATTCATTATTGTATGTGCCTCTAATTGATCGAATTTTTGACCTTAATGCTTTCACGTTTTCTAATTTAGAAATTTTCAAAAGCGCAACTTCCGCTTCATCCCGTTTATTTCTGTCTTTATATTCTGGAATGGAGTTATCCCATAGACATGGGTATTGCTGGTAACATTCCAAAAATAAAACTAGATCAAATGAAGGCATGATTGACATAAACTAATATAAACAAAACAGCGCCAAAATCTATAATAAAGCGTTGAATTGTGGATCAGATGTCACATGCTGCCACTGCCGCTAATGTTCAGACGATGACAGCGAGCAAGACATTTGATGCCAGTGCCGCGGCACCGCTAGTGTCGGGTATCAAATATCAAAAAATTTTGATATGCGGCATTAGTGTCACGACGCCGAGACGTCGCGACATTCAATAGTTCAGACGATGACACTTTTGCGACATTCACGTCGCGACATTAAGTGCCACGACATCAGTGTCACCGTGTGAACGAGGCTTATGTACAAAAATAAATTCAGAGTTGAAATTTTCCAATATTATTATGAATTTGTTTAATTAATTAATTTAATTACTCACATTATTGAAGTTTTAGTATTATTTGCAACTTGTCCCCCTTGTGGATAATGTGAAAAGTGCAGCGGTTTCATTGGATTTTGCATACCTTTAGGAGAAATTATTTTGGGAAAACGACATTCGACACGTCGACTTACGTGAACCCAAATTCAACGTCGTAGAAATTAATGTCGTTTTCATAAAGCGCCGATGTCGACGTCGAGTGTCGAATTGCGTGAACTGGCCCCAGATTAACCCACTCGTCTCATTCCCTTCACCAGCAACTACCGCTTTCACACACTCAACAAGATATGAATTCGTTTGTTAATAGAACAACTCGAACTGTGGAATAATCTCTCGCAGTCAGTATTCCCGAGCTCCTACAACATCCAAGAGTTCAAACGCAGGGTTCATCACCACCTTCTTCAACACCCCCCCCGTACCTTTTAACCCTTAACCTATAACCCCCCCCCCACCCCACCCCCGAACAAAGCTTACTCCTAGACATTGCACCATGACGTGACAAATGACATGACGCACTAGTAGCAGTGTTGCCAGAATATCGAAAGTTAATATCCCTACTGAAAGCGGAAAAAATCCCTACGTTTCCCTACGCGAACATAAATAGCAGAAAACAAAAAAGGGAGGTAGAGAGTTAGAAAAATATACACGTAGTACGAAAGTATTTATTAAAAATAAACTTTTCAAAGGAAGAAACACAACAAGACAACATTAACAAATTAATAAAATATTCGTATTCTTAAAATTCTTATAAAGTTAGTTAATTTTGTACAATTTTGCAGACTTACCAAAAAACCGATCAGATTAAATTTAATAAAGAATAAAAACTCCAATTTTTACAGATAAAAATTTAGGGGATTCCCAAAGTTTTATGATTCTCATCTCATGAGTCTTGTTCTTCTTAGTCTTAGGAAACCGTCATGGTTGTAGCTATAATGTACAAATGTCAAATAATTTCATTACTTCAAACAATTTGCGTTAGATGTCAGTAGTTGTTTAGGAAAATTTGCTTTGAAATCTCTTGTACTTTTTGTACAAAACAGATGCATTTTTGTGAATTCCCTACATTTTATGGAAATTTAAAATTCCTCCCCTACGGTAATTTTTATGTAATTTGTCCCTACGCGTAGGGAGAAATCCCTACGTTTGGCAACACTGACTAGTAGTACAAAGGGTGACTCCTGAGCCTAGCACTGCCACATAAAAAAAAAGAAAAAAAAAGGAGATCTTAATGAACCCACTGCCACCTTTACAGCTAAAATCTAAGGTGAGCAATCGCCTTCAAGACTTTCGCCTGCCTGAGTCAGGATGGAGTCACAAAATGAGAAGGACTGATATGAGGATCCTTGCAGCTCCTACTTTTTCTTCTTCTGTGGTCTCTCTTCCGCTGGAGAATTGTGCCCACCAGAAGGCATGGAAGCTGTTGCTGCCAATTTTCTGGTGGGTCCAGGAACTTAAAGCAGAACGGCGAGCTATCTGGCACTTCTTTTGGGCCTCCCGTGCTACTGACCGCCACCCTGCCATCGAAGGAGTTTGCGAAAGTTGGTGCACTCCGTTGGTCTCCCCAATTCCACTCCGACATTCGTTGGCCTGGCGCTTTTCCTCCTGGAGCGGCGCCATATAATGTGTCATGCTAGGCTGCACGGTTTTATTTATGTATATTTATTTTATATAGGGTGTTTTTGACTAAGATGTTTTATTTAATTTAATAACTGGTAAATACTGATTAACCTAAAATAATAGAGTTAGGCTAGTTTTTTAGACAAATGTGTATACTTTTCTATATAGAAGAAAATTCTTTGGTATAAAGAACAGAGACTTGAGTGAGTCCGTTTTTGAAATTAGAGTGTACTCTAGAAGCATGACTGCACATGTGAGAATAAGATGAGATAGCACTCTTCTCCAAATCAGTTTTTCGTCCCGAACACAAAACAAAAACGCCCTGCCTAAGTAAGGACTTTCTATATTATTCCTTGTAGGTGGACCAATGAACCGGGGTTGGCCAAATTTCACATCCTCTTAGGGTTATTTGTCTAGCAACAACATTCCCGAAATTGGTTCTCGAAGAATCCGTTAATGCACTACTTATCCTAAAACCCTGAAACAACGAAGCATTCCCAGGCCATAAAACCTTCATTATACAATTAATTGCGAATTTTCATGTCTATGACGTAATTGTATCACCGTCTATCAAGCAAACATTTTATTCCAGCCATTGTCCTTGTTGGGGCGAATGTCTACGGAGCTGCAAGAGAAGTTTATTCCGCCATCAACTTCTATTCTCACAAGGAGACCACCGAGCATCTTCCTCTATGTAATAAAATGTCCGTTCTCTATAGTTGGCCATGGCTGGTATTGAGCAACTCTAATATGAAATACCCTGCGGCAAAATGCTCTGTGTTAAAGTTTATTTTACGTCCTGCTGAAGCTTTTAGCTCGGAGCTCCTCAAACGAGCTGGTTTCATTAAATATGCACAACTTGGCCTCAAGTCTGGCTAGTAAGTCTTCTTGCTCCTTAGTGGAGATTAATTTATAAAATAGTTCCTTGCTGCTGCTGTAATCCTTAAAGAGTGGGGATGCAAGTGAAATTATTTTTTATCTTCTACGCTTTAATCATGGTTTCTTTTTATCGGAGGGTTTTATTAGTTTTCTGTTTGCGAATGGGGTGCCTTGACCAAGATGAACCAATGTTTGGGTAAACGGACCTCTATTTGGGTAAAGATGAGTTTGTCCGTTCATTGACACCAGAAGCAATTTGGAATAAACCATTTATAATTAGATGCGATAAAACAAACCTTTGGCATCTTTTGATTTGGTTTGTGCACCAAGTGTCCAAACACTATTGAAACCGTCATCTAAAACAACTTTCTCGTTTCTAAAAATATTATGCATTCAAATCACCATTAAAGTAAACCAGTTGATTTTTTATTAAAATTGAACTTAAACAATCTACGAGGTGTGGCTATTAAATAACGAGACTGACGCTGTAAAACATTTTATTTTTATTTCATACATTTTTACTTGTTATCACCTTCAATATACACCCCTCCTCTATCCCTACAACGCTCCATGCGAATCTTCCATTGTTCGAAACAGTGCTGGAAGTCTTTTTCTGTCAGCTCCTTCAGGACGCGTGCCGCTTTCTCTTTCACAGCTTCAACAGACTCAAATCTTGTTCCTTTTAATTCAGATTTCACCTTGGGAAACAGATAGAAGTCGCACGGCGCAAGATCCGGCGAATAAGGCGGATGGTCTAACACTGGGATGCTGAATTTGGCTAGAAACCTCTTAACAGACAATGCGGAATGTGTTGCGACAATGCGTTGCTCTACTGTTACAGTTAAGATTGCGAAACAAAAAAACAACTCTAATGCGAACGAAGGCTACGTCTGTACTGATTTGTTTACAGAAGCGAGAGGCACTACATTCGAAAGAGAAGGCTTCACGATAACAGCTGTTGGTTGCTGGCGTTTGGCGCATGCGCACTTCTTCTGTAGCAGCGTCAGTCTCGTTATTTAATAGCCACACCTCGTATGAAAAAACTAAAAATAAATTTATAAAGCACCTACAGCGGCTGGTATGAAATTTGTTGTTCGTGGAACTGTCAGGGTTAATGAATAATAGAAAATATTTCAGATTAAGTTTAAGTTAGTTAAATGTAGGACCGCTAGCCGTTAGTCCTACAACTCAGAAATCTGACAAGAGGAATTTGTGGAATCAGCCTGCCAATCCAAGTCCATAGTCCAATTGAGGTCTATTGATATCACACGTCTGTACTTGTAGAGCTTTGCTTTGCTCACAAGAACCAGATCGGCAATGCATAGACTTTTTCATCAGCCTTGGTTCGGGCGTTGTTGCAGGGTTGTCAAATACTCCTTTATACCTTCTCTTCCAGAAATCTTCAGGCTGAGTATCGACGTAGACTTTGTGTCTACTGAAGCTTCTGGGAGAGGTAGTAGTCGCTGGCCTATAAGAAAGTGAGTTTGGTTTAATGCATCAAGGCTGTTGAGACCGGGGCCAGCCCTTCATAGGCCAGATTCGCTTCACGAATGGTTTTCTTTTTATAGACTAGTTTACTCCTGACTCCTAAGTTGGCCCGAAGTTAGGAGCGGGTTGGTGTGAGAAGTGCCATGTTACTTGTTGACAGCTGATCATGCACATATAATGTCACTCCAGCGTGAATATGCTTGCCATGTATATGCACGATGAGATAGTTGGGGCACTTTAGGCACACAACGAGTTTTTACCCAGTAGGAATTCTAGGAAGGCCTTACCGATGGAGCACTGAAATAAGTACTCATCTGGTAAGGGGTATCCCTTATTTTCTTGGTGCTAGATGAGCCCTTACAAACCCCATTACAAGAGAAGGCAGATGGTAAGGTGTAGTCCAGAATTATACCCAAACAAGTGAGAGTCTGCCCGATGACTCAAGGGAGCTTTCCTGGAGCTTTCATAAATTTTATAGAAAGAAAGAAAACGGGCAATTATATTCGTCGACATAAAATGCGACATTAGCATACTCAATAGCCCGGCTCTCATTCGATACGGAGGACAAGCAGCTTTGGAGAAATGGAGAATTTAGTTGGGGGACTGCTTAGGTAAAGCCACTCTCGGGCTTGGAAAAAAAGGCATTTGTAAAAGATGAAGAAATAAAAGCATTTCGACACCGGATCACATATCCACAGGCGCCCATGAATAGCTCTTTTTGCAATGTTCCATTTGCTGCCTTACTATACCCCTTACAGATGAGCAGTTCTATAAGTACTCTAAGGTAAGTACTAAAGTAAGGCCTTACCCCCTATGACATCGTGTGTAAAAGTAAGCACTTCTGTAAAAGGGAGTGGTAAGGCCTACCCCTTACCAGTAAGTGCTGATTTCAGTACTTCTGTAAGCTTACCGGTCCTACTGGGTAGTCGGTCTCCCATACAAAGAATGTATGTATGTATGCACCCAAAATAGAAGACTTGGTGCAGTCACTGAACTAGTTTTCTGTAATTATATTGCAGGGTTGTGTATCCACTGAACACATAATGTGCTGGGATCTGTTGAGCTCTTAAGCTCTAATCGAGGGAGAATTTAGTGTGGCTCTGGGAATTTTGAGCAATCTTGAGAATCGGAGGCATACTGCTATAATGCCAAATACTTTGATGAGAAATGATCACCCGTTGAAGACATCCTGGATAGTCGCTTCGTTCTGTATCGCGAACTTCCCAAAAAATTTCCATTGGGTTCAGTTCTCTGCTTCCAGCTGGTCAAGAAATAGTCGGTTATACGGTGCTCCTGAAACATTCTTTCTTCAACGATCCCTGTCCGATGAAAAGCAGCCTTGTCTTTCTGGAAAATTGGTTGGTGGCTCCAAACTCGTCCTGGAAATCATCTAATCTCTCAAACGCCTACAACATCCCGAGGATTATAATGGAAGTCGTAAATGAGCATGAGTAGAGCCCTTACATTTAAATATAAAGGTATTTCAGAGGTAAGTCTGAAACTAGTGAAGTTAGAAGAGGTTGGTTAAGGGTCCTTAAAAGAATTCTCTACTTCTTCTTCTTCTTCTTTGATCCGTTAGCTGGCGGTCCGAGCGGGACGTCCCCGCAACGGATACGCTGCTGTCGGTGCCGCTGGGTCCCGAACTCTATTCACGATTCGCTTCCATTCTTCTCGGTTTTTGGCGGTGTCTCGAGCCTCGGTAACTGATAATCGTTGATTCTTTAAGTCACCCTCGATATTCTTCAACCAGGTTTTCTTCGGTGCCGATCGCTGTATTCTCCAGTCTGCAGGACGGTCTCGCCAGAGAAGTTTACGTGGCAAGCGGTTATCACCCATTCGGCAAACATGTCCAAACCACCGTAGTCGACGTTTTTGCATTTCTTCTTCGATCAGTGTTTGCTGATCGCATCTTTGTCTGACAACCTCGTTTCGAAGGCGATCACGGAGTGAGACACGGAGGATCTGCCTCAAACATCGCTTTTGGAAGACCTCGAGCTTCTTAACGTCCGGTTTGAGCAGTGTCCACGTTTCAGATCCATAAAGAAGAATCGGAAGAATCAACGTTCGGTAAAGACGTAGTTTTGTTTTGATGGAGATATTTGCTCGTTTCCATATGCACCACTTGAGCGAGGCGAATGTTGCTGTTGCCTGGCCGATACGGCTGTGAACGTCGGCCGTCGATGCTACTTTCGTTTCCTCAACCAATGATCCCAAATATTTGAACCTTGGAACCTGTTCGATTTGGGTTCCATCGAGGTGAACACTGGCTCTTGATCCATCCGTTGTGAGCACTTTGGTCTTTTCCGCATTGATTTTTAACCCGTATGATTGGACGATGCGGGAAATATCGTATAAGATGTCCGTTGCTTCGGCATCCGTGTCGGCGAAAACAGCGCTATCGTCGGCGAACATTAAGTCAGTTACGAAGTTGTTGTCGTCGTATTGAACTCCGAGTCGTCCATCGAATGCTTCACGCATAATCGCGTCGATCACAACGTTGAAGAGAAGTGGCGAAGCGACGTCTCCCTGTCGGACACCCGTCTGAATCGGGAACTCCTCGGATAAGTCGTTTCGAATACGAACGCTGCTGGTTGAGCCATCGTACGACGCTTGGAGAAGTTGGATGATTCTCAATGGCACGTGTTCGGTTACCAAGACTCTCCACAAGCTGTTCCAATCGATGCAGTCGAAAGCGGATTTGAAATCGATGAAAACGACGACAATTCGTTTGCCGACAATACCGAAGGGACACGATCCGAATGCCATATGTGTGTTATGAGGACATGAAGTCGTTGTGATAAGACATCACCTCCAGCTTTGATAATCTAGGCGGTTACTTGGTCTATTCCCGGCGCTTTTCCATTTTTCAGCGATTTTATTGCTGTCTTCACCTCGATAATTGTTGGTTCGGTATCGAGAAACTGATTCATCGGCTGTTCGATAATCGGTGGTTCGGGTGCTGGACCTTGCGGCGGATCGTGGTTATACAGCTGGTGGAAGAATGCTCTCCACCGCTCCAGGCGTTCATGGGCAGAAGTCACAAAAGTTCCATCCGATTTTTTGATGTTGTCGTTTGTTGATGTTGTTTTGCCGCCTAACCGGCGGATTGTCTGGTACAGCGTCCGGTACTCGTGCCTCGACGCCGCTTTTTCCATGTCGGCCGCAACGTTATTCCAGTACGCTTCTCGTTAAAATTTCATTTTCTGCCGAACTTCTTTGTTCAATCTTCGGTATTCCTCAAAGTCGACGTGTTTCATGCGCTTCCGCTGATCGACGAGGTCCAGACAGCTGTCCGAGATCCATGGCTGCGTCCGTTTACGGATAGTTGGACACAACTCCATTGCACACTCCACAATAGACTCCGACAATTGCCTTTCTTCTACATCGATATCGTCCGGTATTGCGAGCGCCGCGAATTTGTTGGATAATGCCATTTGAAACTCTCGCCCGATGGCCGGGTCCCGTAGGCACGCCCAATTTTTCTTGGCTGGTGGTGGCTCCGTTCTCTTCGCTCTTTGCAATCGCATCTGCAATTTCGCTCGAACAAGATAATGGTCCGATCCGCAATCGGGTCCACGCATTGCACGTACGTCTTTAAGCGTCGATCGGAATCTTGTGTTGATCAAAACGTAGTCTAACATCGCAGAGTCTTTGCCGGATGGATTTCGCCAGGTGAGTTGGTGTTTGAGTGGATGGCGGAAAATGCTGTTGCCAACGATCAAGTACGGGAATACTCCCAATTACACCGGGAGGTAAAGAGAAGTGTCCGGCGTGATAAAAGGCAGCAGATAAATGAGCTCGCAGAAAAAGCGGAAAACGCGGCAAACACAGGCAACAGTAAGGTGCTGTACCAAATCACTAAACAGCTCTCGGGAAAGCACTCTACTAAAAAGCATGCCGTTAAGAGTGCGGATGGAAGGCTGCTGTGCAGCGACGAGGAGCAGCTCCAAAGATGGAGAGATTACTTCTTCGCCGCCCTGAATGGTTCATTTACACAGGAACCTCAGGAAACCAGCAACAATGCACAGCCAATTCGAATCACCACCCGGGCCCCATCCAAGACGGAAATAGTAACCGCAATTCATGCGATGGCCAATGGTAAAGCAGCTGGGAAAGATGGCATCCCGCCAGAATTGTTGAAAGCCGACTCAAGCCTCATAGCAGATGCGCTTCAGCCAATCCTACAAATAGCATGGAACACCTGTACCTTTCCGGAGGATTGGACGGAAGGTATCATAGTCAAAATACCAAAAAAGGGGGACCTAACAATATGCGACAACTGGAGAGGCATCTGTTTACTATCTACTGTGGGCAAAATTTTGTCCCATATATTACTATCTAGGATAAGTGAGGCAGTAGACCGAACGCTTAGGAGGCAGCAGGCCGGATTCAGGAAGGGCCGCTCATGTATTGATCATATCAACACCTTACGAATAATAGTGGAGCAGTCTACTGAATTCCGATCCCCCCTTTACCTTGCTTTCGTAGATTATGAGAAAGCGTTCGACTCGGTCAATAGGAGCTTTATATGGCAGGCACTACGGCGACGTGGACTGCCTGATAAAATAATAGAATTGATAAAAGCCCTATATAACAATTCCAAATGCAGAGTTCTCCATAATGGAAAATTATCCGACAGCTTCGAGGTGAGCTCAGGAGTACGACAAGGATGCCTACTCTCGCCTTTACTATTTCTTATAGTAATAAATGACATCCTTGTCGGCGCTCTAGATAGTAGAACAGGCGGCATACAATGGGGTTTGTTAGACCGCCTTAAGGATCTCGACTACGCCGATGATATCTGTTTGCTGGCCCACAGACACCAGGACCTCAAAAACATGTTAAACAATTTAGCAACAGAAAGTAGTCCAGCAGGCTTAAGGCTAAATCCGACTAAAACTAAAGAAATGCGGATAAATGCAAACACCAACGAACGAACAGCGCTGAATAACCGTGACGTGGAACTGGTAAATAAATTCTGCTACCTCGGTAGCATTATTACCGAAAATGGCGGGGCAGAAGAAGACGTCAGTTCCAGAATAAATAAAGCACGAGGCGCTTATGCATGCCTGTCCCACATATGGAGATCAACGGTGATTTCCACTAACACCAAATTGCGGCTGTTCAACTCCAACGTTAAGGCAGTTCTTTTGTATGGTTGCGAAACATGGAAAGTCACCCAATTCATCACAGGGCGCCTACAAGTCTTCATCAACAGATGCCTTCGTCGTATCCTAAAAATCCGCTGGCAAGATAGAATTTCAAACGAAGAACTATGGCGCCGTGCCGGCCAAGAAAGGATAGACGATCAAATCAGGCGAAGGAAATGGAATTGGGTTGGCCACACCTTGCGACGCGAAAACGAAAATCTAGCCAAACAGGCCCTTGACTGGAATCCGCAAGGTTCCCGTCGAGTAGGAAGACCTAGAACAACGTGGAGGAGAACCCTACTAGAAGAAGCCGCAACAACTGGGAGATCCTGGTCGGAGCTAAGAGCTGTCGCGCAAAACAGAGTCCGCTGGAGGGCAACTGTTTCCGCCCTATGTCCCATGAGGGATTAAAGGAGTATAAAGAAGAAGAACGATCAAGTTGTTTGACGATGCGAATGAAAGCAGGCGTAAGCCGTTGTCATTAATTACTCCGTGTCCGAATTTGCCCATGGTTTCTTCCCAGCCGGTTCGATCTACTCCTGAATGTGCATTGAAATCCCCCGCGAGAATTATTAATTCGGTTTGAGGTATCATATCCAGCGTCTGTTGAAGCTGATCGTAAAATTCGTCCTTGTTCGTGTCCGTGCTGGTCTCGGTTGGCGCATAAACAGATATGATATGGGTCTTGATCGTTCCACTGATGGTTATAACCGCCAAACGCTCGGATATCGGTTGGAATGCGATAACGCTGCTGGCAGCCCGTCGGTCGACCATAAAGCCGACGCCGGCCTCTCTTTTCTCACCACCGGAATAGTAAAGCATCATCGTTTCATCGATTGTTGGCGGGACGATTGTCAATATCCCGGATCCGGTAAGCCGTAGTTCCGATAGCGCAGCAATTGATATTTTGCATTTCAACAATTCTATTGCTATGATTTCCTTTTGACCAACGTGATGTCCTGTTCGTACATTCCACGCAGCGAATTTTAATTCCCTTTTCGGTGTGACTAATTTGGGTGTTCGGCCAGTAACCCACTTCTCACCAGCATCCCTGGTCCCCAGTGCTGGCGCATCGGCTGCCCCGGATGCAGTAGCATTATTTCGTGAATGGTTAGTTCGTGTATCCATGCGGTTTCTTGCCTAGTTTTTACGATCAACTCGGCAGGTCGACAACCCTCCTCCTTTCACACTCTGGGCTTGGGACCAGACGAAGGCGGAGTTAGTTAGAAGAGGTTGGTTAAGGGCCCTTAAAAGAATTCTCTACAGTTCTGGGAACAGACAGGATGAGGAGTACGTGGAATTTTTAAGTAGAAGTAGATGTCTCGACAGGCTGGTCAGGGATTAGGCTGGAAGTGAATTTCAGGTATAGAAGAGAACTAAAAAAAAACAAGCCTTCAAGAAAATCGACCGCCTGATCGGTAAAAAGCGCTGCAAGGCCAGTATCAGTAATTGCAACTTAACCTTTACTGGAAATATCATAGTTAACCTGGAGAGGAAGCTAATCGCCTTCTCCACCTTTATCCTATCAGGATCTGCCAACAAGTTCCCATCTGTGTCTTTGCAGATGTCCGTTCTTGGGTGAAACTTACTGGTGATTTGGCGAGTTCCTTTGTAGGCTTGTCTAATTCTCCCTTCATTGAAGTCACTGTATCTGTAAGATCCTGCAATTTTTCTTTTTTCTTCAAGACTTCCAGCCTTGCTCTTGTTGGCCTTGCGATGTACTCTCGGTGGCTCGGGTTTCGTTCTTCAATTGAGGCTCTACAGTCCTAGTCAAACCAGTCAATTCCAGTCTGTCTGTGGTTCCATCCTAATGCTTCTTCTGCTGCCCCCTTTATGCTGCTTTTGATTTGCTCCCAGTTGTCGTTGATGTTGAGCTGTTCTTCTGTATATCGTATTTTGATTGAGTTTGCCTATATGCGTTTTGGTTGCTATCCGGGTCCTTAATTTCACCTGGATTAGATAGTTCGAGCCATAGTACACTGCTCTCATCGTTCTTACCTCCAGTATACTCGTGGCTCCTCTTTTCTCTATTAGGACGTGACGTGGTCAATTTGATTATTAATTACCCCGTCATCTTATGGATATTTTTGTAATTCCATATTCCGTTGCCTGAGCCGTTGCCGTTGAGCCCGTCCTGTCCGAGGCGGCAATTAGGCTGTCTCGATTTTCAAATTGCCTTCCTCCTGCGTAGATTTTTCACGAAAGCCATCCCCAGACATTCTCGACTATCAGGAGAAACAGTTGACCAATCAAGAACTTCTTTACACACCCTGCTTATGGATAGGTACGTTGTCATGCTGGTAAATCCATCTCTAACCTTCAAACATCTCAAGAAAATGTATTGTTTCTACTTCTAGCAGCTCTATGTACTTCTCCGCGATTTGTCGACCTTCCAAAATGACCAAATCTATCGCTCCAGAAAATAAAATGGCAGCCCGTACCATAACGCAAACAAAAGTGCTGTGACGACGGGATAAAAAACAAATCAGGCTTCCTCAAATCGAGGAAATAATGCTGGAATCCATCAGGTCCATCTAGATTGAACTTCTTTTCGTCAAAGAATATAACCAGTGGCGGTTCGTAAGGTTCAGGATAAGGGAAGCAATGCCCAAAGCGAACGATAAAAGTAAAAGCATCGAAGGCTTTATTAACTAAAAAACTGAAAAATATCATAGTGGAGTCAGATAAACAAACATATGGAATTGTTTCCAATCTAAAAAAATATTTGGAACATGTTAGTTACATCGAATACTATACGAAATGGACATTTTTTACCTCTAGCAACCGCCGCTATGTAAGTTATCGGCCATTTTGTGAAAATTTCATCATTTTGGTCGTTCTTTCTAAATATACAGGGCCGGCGCTTGGTTTTTTTGCGCCCGGTGCATTGTTCCATATTGCGCCCCATAAGCTGTTCATTTTCGAACGCACTGAAGGACCATGGAAAAAATCACAAACAATCACTGAATGGGAGAAATAGTTTTTACAGTATGCGCAAAATTTAAGATTGCACCATAATAATGCGTATATGTAACATAAAAAAAGATTATGTAGATAGATAGTAAGTTTCATATGGATCAAAATCCAACCACAAAAATCTCCTGAAAACGGCTTTTACGGAGAAGAGAGAACGCGAGGACGATGGGCAGGCAGATTTTTTGAATCTCTAAATTCATTCACGGTATTTTTGAATCAACTTTTTGTCAGTTGTATTGTTTTTGTTTTTTGGAAAAGAAAAGAAAACAAATGGCAGAAGCGAGAAGTAATATTAAAAGCAACAACAACAAGCTAAAGCATTCTAACGTATAGTTGTTGGAAAACTTGGCTTGGCTCGAAATTCAAAATGGTATTTACGATTGCAGCCACATTTTTGTTGGTTGGCTCGTGTGAAACTGGCCATATTAAATTGTTAGGCAGTAATACCCCGGCTTTATCGGCCGAAATGCGCATATTCGGGCATATTGGTGGTGTACTGAACTTCAATTTTTACAAAGGAAACATTTTCACATATTGAAAAATAATGCCCGAGTTCGCCCAACAGAACATGAAATTGAGATCGATCAAAAGATAGTAACCAACTGAACATGCCAGCCGCTGAAGCCACTTATGCGTATTGAATTGAACTTTTTTGAACTGAGGACGGTGAAGCCGGGGTATAAGGAAACAAACAAAAAAGAGCTATTAAAGAGGATTTCTCGCAATACGGAATTTTCTCCTCATTTCGTTCATTCAGCTTTTTTAACAATGCTTGAAACAGAATTTAAAAGTGCAGCAATAGCGCCCTCAAGTTTATATCAATCACAGTAAACAGCAATACACAATACTTACATAGCCATCGAAACAATTTTTCCTTTGGGTGAGTGAATATGGTGCTTTTTACAGAATTTTCAAAAAGTGCTCACTGGAAATTTTTTCCAAATTTCTCAAATCTCCAAGCTTAAATCTCTGGAAATTTCCTACACGAGGACAGGTGAAATTTCCCCGTTTCTCTTGTATGAGAAAGTACAGAGACAGAAATTGGGTAAATTTGTGTAATTTCTTGCACCCGTGAGAATTCTTTACGTTTTTTCAAAGTTTTATTTTTTTAAATCTGAATTTCGGAAATTGCGCCCCCGACAAATTGCGCCCGGTGCAAGTGCACCATTCGCACCTATGAAAGCGCCGCCCCTGTAAATATAGCTGCATATATCTCGGAATGTGTAGGTCCGCAAAATGCAAAAAAATAGAGCCTGTTCGTTATGATTTTGGCTATCAGCGGTTACAATATTAAATTGTTATCTGTACACCTAACGTCAAAAAAACTTAAAAAACTGCTAAATTTTAGCTTCTTCGGATTTTTTTAGTCAACTTATACAATAACTGGTGACAATTTCAGGTCAAAATATCTTATTCAAGTCCCAAAAAAAGACTTCAAATTTGAAAATTAATTGTCCTTTAATTTATGTGCCGCGCAAGAGGTTTTCTTTTTTTTGATATGCAGTTTCTTTTATGATGGTGGACAAGAAAATTTTTTATACTTAAAAAAAGTGAAAAAATCGAATTCAAGTCGTGAATTTTTGCATTTTGTCGAAATAGTTTCACTGTTAGCGGGCGTTTGGCGCCTTTTTTCAAATTCTGTTGCAAATTAAAGCGTCCAAAGAAAAGCTGTTAAACTATAATAAGCCAAAATCTAAAAAAGATAGTAAAAATAAAACCCTATTGTAACCTTCGCCTACTATCATTACATTCTTCTTGCAAAAAAAACACTTCAGGCAACGCGTACTCAAAAATGCATTTCATAAATTATTCTCTATCCTTTAAATCATCATTAAAGAGAATCATAAAAATATAATGGAAGCTACAAAGTTATCAGCTTATATTCAATAAACACGGCCTGCCACCGCACTAGAATAAACAATAGATAAAGAGAAACTTCACCTATCCTCGATCTCTTTTTTCATGACTCAATCTTCAAACGAAAATTCAAATTTTAAGAAGAGTCAAAAACAAAAATACGAAGCATAATTTTAAGAGCAAATTTCATATTGCTCGAAGCCAGAACAGATTACCAGAAAAAGAAACCAAGAAAACAAAGAGAATATGGTGGATACAGAAAATTTCTCTATCTTCGACTTCTCAATTCTCGCTGTTCGGTTCCGAAGAAGCTGCATTTAGCTCAGCTTCTGAGGGTACTGTATTAACGCAAACCTTTGCGCGAGTATGGGTCCAATTAGATTGAATGTGTTGGAGTTTTCACGTTGATTTTCTGTGGCAAAGAAGCTGGATATATTACAGCTTCCCAATGTTGTGTAAGGTCTCGGCCACGATAAGAGCGACGCCAAGAAAATTTGAATAAGCGGAGAGGCACTTTAGTATTGTCACTCTCCCGCTCGCCGCTCATCCGCATATCATGTTCGAGGTCTAATACAGCAATGGGAAGCTGTAATATCTCCAGCTTTAGTGTTTCCAGAGGAGGAAATATGTTAAGATTTTTGTGATTAATCTTGATATAAACTTAAATTTATTATTATTTAAATAAATTTATATTTATGAAGTTGCCTATTTGGTCAAGGGAAGCAGTGCTTCCTTTGCTTCCAAAGAGGAACCGCCACTGAATATAACTTGCTGCCACTCGTCTTTCCAAGCAAGATGACTTCTGCAATCTCAAGTAAATGAGGATTCTTCTTAAGATGATGTCGATGTCAAAGAAGATGCGGACACTGTTGACTTATTATTTGTACTGTTCGCGCACTTGCAGAAGTCACTATTGTCGCCTTTATTTTTCATGAAGAAGCAGCAGAATTTGACGCTTCACGCAAAATTGACCTTCGTTCTCGCTCTGTGGTCGCTCGTGCAGTACGTCCTCTTCGGTTTCTTCCATAATTTTCCGGGTCTTTTAAAAAATTGCACATGGTGCAAGGATCTCGGCCAATTTTTCGGGCAATTTGCCTATTGGAATACTGTTCATGTTCAAAAGCAAGAATTTAAAGTGAGGGTAATCAAGTGTCGCGCAGTGCACATATGACAATCCTACGGCAAATACTATACAATCCTATCCTAGCAACACTCTTCTAACCCAAGTTGATCAGCACAATGTAAAAACGAAATTGATACACACTCCACACACACAATTGCTCAAAATTTAATAAATTACCGAAATGCATTTAAATTTTATTTTAATAGACTGTCATTTATTTATAAATTATTAACCAGCCTCACATACCTGCCTGCTACACGTAACTTTAATGCAATGAATCCTATTTGCTCATAAAACATTCATCCTGGAGTTGAGTTTCCGAATCAATTACGAATATTGAAGCAAAAACAAGCGTTTTTTATGTGAAAGTAATGTGAGTAGCGTGACAAATACTTGGAGGGAAAATGAATACAGAAATGAATTAAATATTTATGAAAGTTTAAAAAAAAAATCGCGCGCCATTTAATTACGGATAAACCTGCATAATTAAGAACTGCATTATTTTGATGCATTTCTGTGCATTGGTTTGTTTGAACAGAATGTGTGTGTTGGCAGAGGGATATTTTTATATAATTAAGTAATTGTGTTAGGTGTAGTTGATATATTTGTTACAAGTTTATTTAAAAATGATAAAAGAAGATTTAAAAAAATCGATTACAATACCACCACTGACGAACACATCAAAGGACGATTTTTCAAAACCTTTTAAACTACTTTTATTTGTTTCAAAAATATTTTGTGCTGCCCATATAAGTTCTACCATTTCCGGGAATACTAATAAGAATAAAGGATTAAAAAATGGAATATTAGAATTCTTTTACACATGCTGGTGTTTATTCATAGTAGGATGCATAACAGCAGCTTCTTTGTATCATTTTGCATATGTCGAGGAGTCCTTATTGCCACTGCTGAAAACTTTCATCTCAAGTGAACCAATTTCGAATTTATGCAATGTTCTTATCGTCATAATCGGATGTTACTATCACCGAAACTCCTACGTGGACTTCATACAAAGACTATCAGATATCGACGAAAAACTTTTGAAACTCAACAAACGAACTTGTGATCACGCACTTATATTAAAATACACACGAATATTCCTGTGTATATATTTTGGATTTTTCCTAATAAAACTACCATGTGAGTACATCCTTCGACAGGACATTCGTCAAATCTTTATCGAAAGTTTCTTAGTGTTTAATTTGCCAAACATGATAAGTTTACTCTCCTTAACACAGTATTTTGTGTTTTTATTTTGCATTCAAACGAGATATAAAACAATTAATTTAATAATTATAAAAATCATTCAAAATAATGAAAAACGTCATTCAAAACCACTTCAAAATAATTTAGACTATTCGGAAAATTTCGATGGTGAATTGCAAGTGATTTTAGATTGTTTACGGCGGATATTTTTTGATTTGGATGATTTATCGCGAGATTTAACGAAATCGTTTGGACTGCTAGTATTAGGCACGGTTACTGGATCTTTTTTGATTTTATCAATACAAACCTACTACTTTTATAAAATGATTGAAAATAGTAAAATTGATAATATGCCGTTGTTTGTAATTCGGATTTTGTGGTGTTTCTTGCATGCTGGGAAAATTTTCATGATATTGTTGGAGAATAATACTGTTTCAACAAAGGTATTTCTTTTCATAATTATAGTCCAGTGGATAGCGGTAAAAATAGTGTATTATCTACGAATTCTTTCGGACTGATTTTTGTGAAATTTGGTAATTAAGCTTATCTTACCCTTTTCTTCAAAAGTTATATGTTATTGATGTGTGCTTTTTGTTTTTAGGGGTAAAAACCACCTCTTTTTACAAAAAAAATGTAAAAACAATATATTTGAGCAATATTTCGATTAAATCATGTTTAAATATGTGAAATAAACTTTCTTTCATATATTGGAATGTAATTTTTGATTAACTTCAATGTTTCAGCCCCTCCGAACCCCCTATGACGAAGTTCATAACAAAATTAGTTTTTAACAGTTTCAAATTATTTAATCCTGCAAATAAAAATCCCTTCTTTGTTTAAACTATTATTTCTAATTTATAGCAATGTCTTAGAATTGGGGCTTCAGAGTAAAATAGCTCTAAACAACTTTCAGGCATTTAGGGTGATTTTTGAGTGCCCCAAAAGTAGTTTCATGGCGGCATAGAGGCATATTTTGTTATAGCCGGGTTCGGGTGAATTAGGGCTCCAGGCTAAGAATTAAGCTCCAGGCTTTTAATTTCAGGGGTATTCAGAGCAATTTTTGAGTGCTTCAATAGTAGTTTAGATCTGGAGGTCAATAAAGGTCACGGTCCGGACTGTCTACCTGTAAGTTTTTTTGCACAACCACAATCAACTCAATATTTTAACTCTTTAGTTATTTTTTAACAAGTCCCTATCTGCCTATAAGTTTCCTTCGGTAGAGAAAAAATCCTACCTCACACCATCTTTAAATCAGATAAGAAACGTGCGGTCGACAACTATAGGGGCATTGCTATCCTATCTGTTATCCCTAAACTATTTGAAAAACTTATATATGACGAGATTGTCCCCTAATTGCTCCGAACCTAAACGATCAGCAACATTTATTTATTTATTTATTTATTTATTTGTACATAAGAAAACGGAGGTACACAAGACTTACATCTTTTAGAGTACAGTAATAATTTTAAATGAAACAAGGCAAAAGCAAAAATAACTAACCTAAGCTTACAAACTAAGCATACTAGAGTTATGGCTATTAGAAAGAAGAAGAGGAAAGAGAAAGCTAAGTAGTAAAGGGAAGAGAGAGCTAGAGAGAAGAGGTGGATAGAAGAAGAGAAACTTGTTTCCTGAAAATGGTGACCGTGCTAATTCTTTGTAAAGAAGGGGGAAGATCATTCCAGGTTTTAGAAAAGTCTTTCCACCACATCCGATCTTATGATACTGACCTCCTTACTGCTATGCTGTATGGAACAAGGGCACCAGTTTGGCGCTGTCTACACTGATATCAGCAAGGTATTTGATCGGGTAGACCATCACATTTTTTTTATGAACTATTAAAATTTGGGATATCCAGAGCCCTTTTGGATTGGATAACATCCTATCTTAACGACAGAACTCAGCTGGTAAGATTTCAGCGTTTCCTTTCAAAAGAAATCAATGTAACCTCAGGTGTACCGCAGGGAAGCTACGTAGGGCCACTTATATTTAATATATTCATTTCCAATCTTTCTGAAAAATTAAATGGCATTCCACATCTCTTTACGCCGATGATTTAAAAATTTATAGAGCTATAAGGTCTCAAACTGATGTATCCTTTTTACAGTCGAAACTTAATGCACTGCAAGACTGGTGCACCCACAGCCGGCGGATAATGTGGGTATGGAGGGTAGCAGGTAAAATACCCACCTGGAATTCGAGAGAAAGTAGTTTGTGATAAGTTTGCAGGTCCACCGACCCTTGACGGACTCGTCCCACTTCCCTTCCCATTCTGTTACGGACTCGCACCTCTACTGTACTGTATTTCGCCCCTCTGAAACAAATTCTGGTTTATTGAGAAGCATTCCTTCTCTCGCCAGTATCTCTTGGGGGATCGTTCCTGCTATAACCTGTGCCAAAACAATTGGGAATCTCAAAATCGCTTCTTTCATGCACAGTGAGAGTCTCAAATCCCTACCACGAAAGTATATTCCAAAACAAGCGTGCGCAACGTCACTCCGTTCGTTTAAAATCCCAAATCACTCACTCATTTCACTGCGACTCTTTTCTTGGTCAGATGCTATGAAGGAGTGTCCTTGCCGGTAAACGAATTGCGGAGGTGCACAATAATAATGCACGAAAGCTTTCATTTTATCCGTACACGAAATGTTAATGTATATGAAATTGTCATTTCCCCGCCTGTGTGCATAACTCCCAATTGTTTTGGCGCACCCTATATCACTCACGGCGTATCGTTAGATATGGTCCTGTACGCCCAGCACTCACGAAGCGCGCTTACTATGTGGTCATCCATTTACTGCTGTCAGCCGTCCTGTTAAACGCTGCTGCCCACACAGGCGTTGCTTAAAGCAAGACTGAGCTAAAACCACTTTGGATTTAAAATTAAGCCTCCTTGTACCTGATCTGTTCGCATACCTTGAAGCTTACGGACGTTTGTTTTCTCAGTTTGCTGATTAGTAAAGCTTCAGTTTTCTGCTCACCAATGGGTAAGAACATCGGGGCACGTTTTAATCGTCTTCTTGGCGCATTTTAATCTCTCTCTGCAACATGCGGTCAACGTTTCATTCTAAGTTGGCTTCCAACGATTGATTCAGCATCGACAAAAGCCCAAACGTTTCCAAATACGAACATTGGACCATCGTAGTTTGAGTATCAGCCACATGATGCGTCCTATCATCAAGCGTCCAACGTTGGAGGGTGTTCATAGAATTGTGTAGGCTTTAGATAGCTTCGTTCGCACATAATTCGATCTCATGCTGTAAACATGCTAAGGGCGACCGACGGATCGATTTATACAGCGACTGTTAAAAACGAATAGAATACATGCCGACCGAATCAATCCAATTTCTATTTCGTAGCCCTTGCCTGTAAAAGTTGCATGGGTGCTAAGGCATGGGATTGTGATGCTAATTCCGTGTGCGCGTGTAGCATAATTGGCTGTCGGCGTTATTATCTTTATCGCCGTCGTCGCTCTTAGTGTGTGCACACAACGAACTTATTTCGTCGGTACTTTCGCGTCAATCGGTGCTGTCCGAAAGAATTCAGAACCAAAAGCCGCTATCCACTGAACTATAAATGTTAATTCGAAATTATTTTTGTTTTTTTTTTTTTTTTTTAAACAGAAATCAGAAGTAATCCTTCAACTAAACAATATAGACCCAATGCCTTCTAGAGTTGAAAAAACGGTACAAAAATTAATAAAAAATATATTTTATTAAATAAATGTTCACTTTGAAAATATATCATTTTTAGATAAATCGATTTTTAATGCAATACATCACGCAGAATGAAAATCGAACTGCTTGTGGGGTAATCACTTTGGATCTAATATTTTTAGGATCTGTAATTTGTTTATATTATTAAAAAATAATTTTCATAATTTTTTTCATTTATTTTTTTCTTATCCAGGTTATTGGAGCTGTAGCAACTTACGTTATATTCATAATTCAATATAATTTAAGTACATCAACATTAACAGCCACAACTTCTATCAGGGCAAATTAATTTCCTGAAGTTATATAATAATATTTTTTGTAGTATTATAGTTTATATCCTTGTTTCGTTAGATACCAATAGAATATGAATTTGATTTGTTGATTTTGTCTGTAAAAATTTAAAAATTGAATTATTATACAAATACCGAAATTAATTTAATTTATTTAATTATATAATATCTTTCCGCATAAAAATGAAGTTCGCCCACAACTAGCATGCAGCTAGTACGCACTACGAGTAAACATAAGACTCGCTCGCAGCTGGCATGCTGCTGTCAGGGAACATATTTAAAAAAGGGAAGGTGCAAATAAATTATAAATTTAACAAGATTTGTTAAAATAATAAGGCCTAACGAAAATAATCAGAGAGTGTTTCAATTTAAGCAGAAAATAAACAAACAAAAAAAAATTATCCGATTTTACTCGAATTGTAAAAACGGACTGATTTTTCCGATTTTATCCGATTTAACCCGATTTTTCCGAATTTTCCGATGTTCGTATTTTACCATTTTTATACGATTTCCAATTTAATCTGATTTTACCCGATTTGACTCGATTTGTAAAAATCCGATTTTTTCGATATTTTCCGATTTTACCCGTTTTGTAAAAAATCCGATTTCTTCCGATTTCCTTGATTCTTTCCGATTTTCCAATTTTTCTCAACGGTATCCGATTGTTCAAGACCACGGCGGCACTGGGATCATTGCATGCCCCACGACCCCATTCCCCTTTCACCAAAAGGTACGGCGTCCATGGCTTGCGATGATTAGAGCCGTTGTGTATCAACCGTTGATCGATCCCCAGAAGCGATGCGAGAAATCGATAGAAAGTGCACTTGGACAACCGACGCCGACGAGAGCAGAGCAACATTTTGGAGAATCCATCAAGCACGTAAAATTACGTTTGTAAAGTGAATTGTAACCTTAATAAAAGTATCAGTTACTTGGAAGGAACGTATTTAAGTTTGAGAGAAGATACATCACAAGGCCAATCCCAGGTCCAACCTCTTCTAACTATTCACTCACCCAATCCCCAAACACCGATTTTTTCCAATTTTTTTCCAATTTTATTCGATTTTACCAATTTTTCCGATTTTTCCAATTTTACAAATTTTTCCGATTTTTCCGATTCCGTTTTGTAATTAATTCCTTCCGATTTTGTCGATTATTTCTGATCTTCCAATGTTTTCCAATTTTATTCGATTTTCCGATTTTACCGATTTTTCGCGATTTTTCCGATTTTTTCCAATTCAATCCGATTTTACCCGATTTGTAAAAATTCGAATTTCCCGATTACTTCAGATTTTTCCAAATTATTCGCCTTTACCGATTTTATCCGATTTTACCCGATTTGCAAAAACCCCAATTTTTCGTTTTTTTCGATTTTCCAATTTTATCCGATTTCTCCGATTTTTTTCTAATTTTATTCGATTTTTTCGATTATCCGATGTTTCCAATTTTTTTCCAATTTTATCCGGGTTTCCAGTTTCTTGCAATTCTATTCGATTTTACCCGATTATTTCCGATTTATTCAAGTTATTCGCCTTTTCCGGTTTTATCCGATTTTACCCGATTTGTAAAACATCAGATTTTTCGTTTTTTCGTTTCGACCAGTCGGAAGATTTTACCGATTTTTTTTTCGATTTGTAATCCGCTTTTCGCTTTTTTCGTTTTCTCCGAATTAATTCAATTATTTCGATGTTTTCCAATTTTTCCGATTTTTCCGATTATTCCGATTCCGATTTGTAATTAATTCCTTCCGATTTTGTCGATTATTTCCGATCTGCCAATGTTTTCCAATTTTATTCGATTTTCCGATTTTATCCGATTTCCGATTTTTTTCCAATTCTATCCGATTCTACGCGATTTGTAAAAATTCGAATTTCCGATTACTTCCGATTTTTCGAAATTATTCGCCTTAACCGATTTTATCCGATCTTACCCCAATTTTTCCGTTTTTTCGATTTTTCCAATTTTATCCGATTTCTCTCATCTTTTTCTAATTTTATCCGATTTTGTCAGATTTCGATTTTTCGGATCCAATGTTTCCATTTTTTTCCAATTTTATCCGGGTTTCCGGTTTTTTTGCAATTCTATTCGAATTTACCCGATTTATTCAAGTTATTCGCCTTTTCCGGTTTAATCCGATTTTACCCGATTTGCAAAACATCCGATTTTTCCTTTTTTTCGTTTCGATGTTTCCATGTTTTCGGTTTTTCCATTTTTCCAAATTTTATACGATTTTTCCGATTTTGTCCGATTTAACCGATTTTTTTCGATTTTTCGTATTTTTTCCGATGTTAACGATTTTATCCGGGTTTTCAGATTTTTCCGATTTTTCCCAATTCCATCCAATTTTATCCAATTTGTAAAAAAATTAGAAATTTCCGATTATTTCCTATTTTTCTGAGTTATTCGCCTTTTCCGATTTTTTTTATGTGACACTAGAGGCTTAGGGAAGGCCCGACCATCTAGTATTTTTTCAGCCGAAAGATTTTACCTGATTTGTCCGCTTTTCGTTTTTTTCGATTTCTCCGAATTTATTCAATTTTTTCGATGTTTTCCAATTTTATGTGTATTTTGTCGTTTTAGATTTTTTATTATACCCGATTTGTAAAAAAGTCCGATTTTTCCAATTTTTTCCGATTTTCTTTCGATTTATCCCATTTTATCCGATTATACCCGATTTTTTCGTTTTCCCGATTTTTTTCGATTTTACCCGATTTTAACCTAACTAGCGGCGGCCATGACGGTAGTTGGATTTTGGAAACGACACGATTGACAGAACGAACGACGCCTAAAAGCATCCTGTATACTAGCTTCAAACAATGGATTGATTACCTTTTGATGTTCTCACATTAAGCACGTTGTCTACGATCCAAATCTAACGTAGTAAATATGTTTCAATTGTTTAAAATTTCTGTAAATTTTGCCACCATTGCTTCATAACAACAAATCATCGCAACCAAGTATCTAAAAAGTAAAACTTCAAAACATAAAACAAAATTTAAATGACATTTTAAAAACTTATCGCTTAAACCGACTACACCTAATCGGCTCCATTCATCTTCGGTGTCTTGCTCCCCTGGACCCAGCCAAGAGTCTACCCCCGAGCATTTATTTAGTTTTATCAGATTGTCTCCTCTGAATTCAGGGCCGATTCCTCGGATGCCAAGAACCAGCAGCAGCCGAGGGCCGGGGGGAAATTATTCTCTTGTTAGAGCCGAAGTCGGCAGTGCCTTCCAGCAGCGTCTTGGAATGGTGTTTTTATCCGTAACAATCACGGAAATTGGAGTAACAAGGTAACGGAAGAATGCCCCTCATTTTCCATAGATTTGTCCCGGGGGAGTTCTACAAATGCCAAATCAACTCCGAGGAATTGTATCACATGTCCCGTTTTCCCATCTGATACGGATGCTGATTGACTCCTGGAAATCTCTTGCCAGGATGAATACGCCGCCTTGAAAGACTTGGCAAATTGTGTTATGAAACATTTTAACGGCGAAATGAGCAGCGACACGGCAATAAAATATTTATAACCCTTCTTTTATCTGTACTATAAAAAAGCAAAGTAATGAAACAATAAGGACCGACGAGATGACCTAGCCGAGCCTGATTGGCGGCACATTCACTATTGTCCCGAGAGCGGACCACAAAAGTTAAATTAAAGCTATAGAGTTCCCGAGAGAGATTTAATTTTGGCGATAAAAATTCCGAGATATTAGATAGGGCCTCCTCGTAAAAGGGGAAATCTTCAGGTATAACTTGAAGGTGGACCTGCCCGGACCTAGAACAGATCGATTGAAACTCGAGTCCTTCGGATGTGCCTCCTGAATAATTTAAAGAAGAACACGGACACGAACTTCGTGACGCAAGGGTTACCCAGGTCTTCCCTGGGTGTGGATGAAGGTTCCGAGGAATTAATGGGTTTTTCGTTTACACTTTGAAAGGTTTCCATTAATGGGCGGAGGGCGGACTCTAATATTGTATTCATTTCACACTCTGGAAATTTGATGAATTTAAGTGACTGGGATAAAGCGTTTTCCAAATTCGACTTCACCTCAGTCTTTCGGGGGCAATATGTTTCGGTGAAATATTTCTCTCCTTTTTTTCGGAAACGAAGATGAGTGAGTGTGAGTTGAAACTTTAAGAGTTGACGAAGGCGATTTATTACTTCTCTTAATGATCTTGGGAATTGGTGAACAGCCATTCTTGTTAGGCCGGTAGTTTTGCTGTTTACTTAAGAAAGATTGTGCATTTATTAGTAGTTTATGACTAGGTTCAACCCTGGTTCAATGCGGGTTCAACCCAGTCATAAATGGATGTCAAGTTGAAACTGGGTCCACTTAACCCAACTCAGCTCTCCTCCCTGGATCAAGTTGATATTTTACCTGATATACGCACGTTGAGTTGACATTCGGTTGAAGTGACATTTGTCTTATTTGTTTACTATCCGTGAAGTCCGCATTCGGCGTTAATTTTGTGTTCGATGTTATTCCGGTACAGGAAAAATAAATTATTTCGTTCTGAATTTTTACGTATCTATAAATGAGGATTTTACACAAGAATTTGAGGTTATGTTTTGATATCAACTGTCAACTCTATTTCAACCCAAAGTGAACTCAACTCAACATCATATACGGTGGTCGAAATTTCAACTCAATCTCGATTTAACTTTTCGACCTAGTCATAAACGGGCCGACAGAATTTTGGAACAATTTTCGTTGCCCATTTCAAAATCCAAATTGGAACAAAATGGTATAAAACCTGGCCATGAATGAAAATGTTCCTTTGTACCCAGAGAAATGCAATAACGTGCCGCATAAATTTAGCCTAGTGAACGAGTATGCGAACGTCTAAATTATGATAAGATATATTAAGAAGTGGATAGTTAGAGTTATATGGAGTGGTTTCTTAGTTTACGCTTACGGCTACAAAACAGCGCACCTAAGCGTAAAATTGTACCCTAATTATTGCCGATTGGGGAATGATCTATTATACGCGCATCTGGAGTTGGCACAACTATGAACCTTTACGACTCACAAGACTTTTTGGAATACTTTGACATAGTCTTCTTTGTTCCTTGATCCGTTAGCTGGCGGTCCGAGCGGGACGTCCCCGCAACGGATACGCTGCTGTCGGTGCCACTGGGTCTCGAATTCTATTCACGATTAGTTTCCATTTGTGCCGGTTTTTGGCGACGTCTAGATCCTCGGTGACTGATGATCGTTGATTCTTTTGGTCGCCCTCGATATTCTTTAGCCAGGGTTTCTTTCGGAGCCGACCGCTGAATTCTCCACTGTGAGGGGCGGTCGCGCAACTATTCGGCAAACATGTTCAAACCACAGTCGCCGTTTTTGAATTTATTCTTCGATCAGGGTCTGCTTATCGCATCTTTGTCGAACTGTCTCGTTTCGAAGGCGATCGCGGAATGAGACACCGAGAATTTGCCTCAAGCATCACATTTGGAAAACCTCGAACTTTTTGACGTCCGGTTTGGCAGCGTCCACGTTTCCGAATCATAAAGAAGAATCAGAAGGATCAAAGTTCGATATAGGCGTACTTTCGTTTTGATGGCAATATTTGTTCGTTTCCATATGCACCACTTGAGCGAGGCGAACTTTGCTGTTCCCGTTTGAATCGGGAACTCCTCGGATAAGTCGTTTCGAACACGAACGGCTGGTTGAGCCAACGTACGACGCTTGGAGAAGTTAGGTGATTTTCAATGGAGCGTGTTCGGTTTTCAGGGCTCTCCATAAGCTGTTCCAATCGCTTAAATCGAAAGCGGATTTGAAATACATGATGATGAATGACGAAAGTCCGTTTGCCGCAACGACTTCTTTTTTCCATGAGCTGACAGAGAGCGAATATTTGATCAATGCATCCTCGATGTTGTCTAAGTCCTGCTTGTTCTTTCCGACTCGTTTGCTCTCGATATTTCTGTAGCCTCAATTGTATGATTTTCGTAAATACTTTGCTGACGATCGAAAGGACACAACATAACACAATTGGCACAACGATCGCTTTCTTCCAAGCCGACGGGACACGATCCGAATGCCGTATGTGTGTTATGAGGATATGGAGTCCATGTGATAAGACATCACCTCCGGCTTTGATCATCACGGCGGCGGTTAGTTGGTCTATTCCCGGGCCTTTGCCATTTTTTTGCGGTTTTATTGCCGTCTTGACCTCGATAATTGTCGGGACGGTATCGAGCAACTGGTTCGTCGGCTGTTCGATAAATCAGTGGTTCGGGTGCTGGACCTTGCGGCGGATCGTGGTTGTACAGCTGGTGGAAGAATTCTCTCCACCGCTGCAGGCACACATTGTAAGAAGTCACAAAAGTTCCGTCCGTTGTTTTGCCGCCTAACAGCCAGATTGCCTGGTACAGCGTCCGGTGCTAATGCCTCGATGCCGCTTTTTCCTTGTTGGCCGCAACGTTTTTCCAGTTCGTTTCTCGTTCCGATTTCATTTTCGGTCAAACTTCTTTGTTCAATCGTCGGTGTTGTTCAAAGTCGACGTTGTTTATTCGCTTCCGCTGATCGACGAGGCCCAGACAGTTTCCGATATCTATGCGTCCATTTACGGATTGGTGGACACAGTTCCATTGCACACCACTCAATAGACTCCGACAATTATATTTCTTCTACATCGATATCGTCCGGTATGGCAAGCGTTGGATAACGCCATTTGAAACTCTCGCCCGATGGCCGTTCCGTAGGCACGTCCAATTCTTCTTGGCAGGTAGTGGCGCCATTTTCTTCGCTCTTTGTAATCGCATCTGTAATTTCGCTCGAACAATATAATGGTCCAATCCGCAATCGGGCCCACGGATTGCCAATACGTCTTTAAGCGACGATCGGAATCTTGCGTTGATCAAAACGTAGTCTAATATAGCCGACTCTTTGCGGGATGGATTTCTCCAGGTGAGTTGGTGTTTGAGTGCATGGCGGAAAATGCTGTTGCCAACGACCAAGTTGTTTGACGCTACGAATAAAAGCAGGAGTAAGCCGTTGTCGTTAATTACTCCGTGACCGAAATTGCCTATCGTTCCTTCCCAGCCTGTTCGATCTGCTCAATGTGCATTAAAGTTCCCCGCGAGTGTTATTAATTTGGCTTGGTGTATCATATCCAGCGTCTGTTGAAGCCAATCGTAAAATTCGTCCTTGTTCGCGTCCGGGCTGGTCTCGGTTAGCGCATAGACGGATACCATGTGGGTCTTGATCGTTCCACTGATAGTTGAAACCGCCAAACGCCAAACTCGGATCCGGTAAGTCGTTCTTCTGATAGCGCAGCAACTGATTTTTTGCATTTCAACAATTACATTGCTATCCTTTTAATCGACGTGATGTCCTGTTCGCACATTCGGCCAGTAACCCACTTCTCACCAGCATCTCTGGTCACCAGTGCTGGCACATCGGCTGCTCCGGATACAGTAGCATAATTTCGTGAATAGTTATGTACGCATGTATCTTTACTTAAGATTGGTATATGGACCGTTGCCTAAATCCTTCTTCTGATTAGCCACGGGGGCCTCGGAAGTCTAGGGAGTAAGGCGCCTGGGTAACCCCGCAGCGGTCGCGGGTTCGAATCCCGACTGCACCACGGTCCTTCGCCTTTCCCACCTTGCCCACATACATAACTTTCCTTCTTTGTTCTTCCCCCTTTACATTCCTGATTCCTCCTATCACCTCGCTCCACCAAACGCATGTCAGAGAGAGACTCAATTCGATTCAGAAGGCATAATACCCCAGCGAGTTGTTTCTCGATATCCCGATATCAGAGTCGGGATAGTAAAGGTTAGGAGTAGGTTCCATACACGTACATAGAAAGTAATCGAAATCGTCCTTTTTGGATTCTTACAGTTGTATGGAATTCTTTGAAAATATCCTTTACCATTTAAGAATCCAATGGTTACCTTTAAAATATCTATCTATTAGCTCTACAAAGTGAGGCTAAATGTCGACAGAAGAACGTTCATCATGTACGTTAAAAACTGCAATCCTTACAACATCAAGGATCACTATAAAACTTTTAGGTTTAGAACTCTCCAAATTCTAAGATGCCCCAGATTAGTCCATTATTGACTAGCGTTGATACAATCTAGAGGACACAACAAGCTTTTCAACTAATCTCCAAACAGGATACGTTTTCCAGCAGAATAAAGTGTTTAATCTGAAATAATCCTGATTTAGTAGAACTGAAGTACTTTTCGACAGGAATCATTAGTGTTGTTTACGGTGCTTTACAAGTTTACGATTGCGAGGAAAATCCTTTCTACGACGTGTGAAAATCTTCAACAAAGACGATGTGTGCTCCCCGAGGACATGAAGGAATGTAGTGTGGGAGAAGAATGTACATGGAACACATTCCTTTTACTGGGATGAAATAGATACAACGAAAGGTTATTATCGGATAAAGAAATTTCGGAATCAAGTGCGTGTTAAGTTGTTTTTAGCAGAATCACATTATAATCAAATTTAAACAAAAAACAAAATTTGCCATAAAAATTTTTATTCGTTTCAAATCAATTTCAATTCAAATCAATAATCAAAAATATTGAATGATTTAATTTAGCACAACACAGAAAAATTCTTAATAATCCGCTACAATTCACTTCCTAAATCCAAAAGGATTCAATGAAAACGTATACGAATCCTTTGAGAACATAGGTCCTTTCCAGAATATGGATACACTAATCGATGATGTATCACCAGGGAGACCACCTAGGAGATTGATACCCATGATTAATGGATGTCGGTACATCAACGTATATGAACGATATCGATCCTATCCTGACCTCGAAAGGTAAGATATAATTGAGGTGCTTTGCAGCCACGATGATTGGTTATTTGGTTGGTAGGTGTAGATTATGTTTATGTTAACGTAGAATCTCTATTTTTGATCTTCTGGGTACACACATTTATGTATGCCGAGGAAATTATTAAAAAAAAACTTTTCCAATCGATCATTCTTTAATTGATTTCTTTTTGAATTTATGACTTTGAGAATTTCATGAAGGATAATCTGTCATGTGGAAAATGTTATTTAAAGCTGAGAGGCGGACTATGGTGAACAGTCGTTCGGGATTAATTCAATATGAATAAGGAGATTTTGTTTGTAGAAGTACATATTTAGATAATGATTTGGTTAGTTACGAGCCCCCGTTTTGGTTCTTGTGACGCAAAATTTAGAACCTACAACGGAAGCCTTATAGGAGAATCAGATGGTTTTTGGAAAAACAAGTCAACATCGGATCAGGTCCTGACCTTAAAGCCTGACAACGGGCGAACAACGGCCGGTTGGCTTTTTAAAAGGCATATGATGGCCGTTGAGTTTTTAGCCATTCATAACGAGAGCAAATGTGGGCCCAAGATGGCCAAACTTGACCAAACGATTTAATTGAGCGAGTACTGAGTGGTACACACGGCTGTTCAAACCGATTATCCGGAAGCTTAAAGACTTCAAGATTAGATTTAGTGTGTCTCGTCACTTTGGGTTTTTGGCAACCGAGGCAAGAACGAGACCACTCATTGCAGTCTTTGTTAATTGCCGATGGTTCGTCGGATAGCGCGGATACCAGGGAGCGACAAGCTGTGTTCGCAATTGAACGCTAGGTTGCGCAAACTTGCTGATATATTAGGAAGTGGAATACCTGTGCTAGTTTCACACCACACCTGATGGTATAGGTGTCAGAACTAGCTTTACTTGTGAGCCTTTGCTGGGGTGCTGTAGGAGATTTTGTAACTCTTTGTCACCTTTTTGGGCTTGTGCTAAAAGAGGCAAGTCGAAGGTGACGGAGTCGACGTTGTCAGTCACTAGCGGGTGCGACAAAAAATCTGCGAGCACATTTTGTTTACCAGACGCATGAGGAATGTCTGTGGTAAACTGTGAAATCAGATCTAGATGTCTGGTCTGTCGGGGGATTGTTCGGTCTTTGTTTGAAAGGCACGTACGAGAGGTTTGTGGTCTGTATTGACCCCGAAATTGCGTCCTTCGACAAAATAGCGGAAATGTTTAATCGCTGCTTAGATGGCGAGTAGTTAGCGATCGAATGCAGAATATTTATGTTCCGCAGGTGACAGGTTAAGGAGAGTTTGGGCGGTGCATGAGGAGATGGCGAGGAATCTTGAGTTTCAGCTCTTGGATGTTGTATGAGTTTGGGTATACCGACTGTGGGAGGTTGTTCCACAGTCAAATTGTTCTCGAAACCAACAAATTTCTAGACTGATGTGTGCGTGAAAATAAGGGCTGTAAACAGTGAGAATAATCCAAAAGGGCTAGATTTGTGTTGTGAGAAAAACATTGCCATGGAGGGCAGGAGGTTATATTTTCGGTGGAGCAGTCATTGTGGTAGATGCGATAGAATTTCACCAGAGCTGCTACATTCCTGCGGTGGCTTGAGGAATCAATTGAGAAGTAAATTGCGCCATCGCTAATAAGATGGAGAGCGCGGCTTGGCAACTAGTCCAGCCACGCTAAGGTAGTTCCCGGGGCCCCTGCCCAGATATACGAGTTGAATTCAAGGAGGGCCCGAAAGTAGGCTTTTTACATTATTATCCTGGCCGATGGCTGAAGAAGGAAATTGCATCTTTTAAGGAATCCGAAGCATTGTGATGCTTGTTTAGCGATTATTCAAACGGAGATCTTTGGTTAATGTTATGCTTAGGACATTGAGAGATGGTTCTTCCGTCAATTCTAGCCCGTCCCAGCTTTTATCTAGCTGCTAATACTCTTGGGGTTTCTTTGCCTTTATCTCTTTCCTTCGGCTTATTCCAGCCCCAACTTCCCGGCTTTCTGGCTACCTTCCAATTTATCCGCCCATCCTATTTCCTATGTCTACTAAGATGTTTTTCGGTGGTAGTGGCACCTCAAAGACTGGCTGTAGTTCAGTCTTGTATTCGCCGATTATCACATAATAAAAGAAGACGTGCTCTTGATCCCAATTCTGGATCATAGAGAAGCATGCCTTCTCTCGCCAGTACCTTATTCCTGCTATAACCTGTGCCAAATTTATTGGGAATCTCAAAATAGCCTTTTTCATGCGAAGCGAGAGTCTAAAATCCCCACCACAAATGAAGATTCGAAAAGAAAAGTGCACAACGTCAGTCGGTTCGTTTAAAATCCCAAATCACTCGCTCATTTATATTCTCAATCACAATTCAATCAGTCTCACTGCGACTCTTGCCGTAGTCAAATGCCTTGGAGGAGTGTGGTATCTGTAAACAACTTTCGAAGGGAAATCACAATGCACGAGGGCTTGTATTTTATCCATACACGAAATGTTAATGTGTATGGAGTTGCAATGAATATAAAATTCCCAATTGTTTTGGCGAACCCTATTTCACTCACGCCGTATCGTTAGATATGGTCCTGTAAGCGCAGCACTCACGGAGGGCGCTTAGTCTGATCATACAATTTCTGCTGTTAGCCGTCCTGTTAAAGGCTGCGTGCGGCTCACACTGGCGCTGCCTAAAGCAAGATTCAGCTAAATGCACTCGCTCGCTTTAGGGCCTTGGAAATGCTGCACAAATAGCGGATGCCTTATATTAAGGCCGTATCAGATCAAATTTTTGAGCAGCGACAGCAGCAGCGGAAGAGGCAACATCTTCATACTGGCTTCTTGTATCAGATTCGTTGTAGCAGCAGCAGGCAGCAAACGCTTTTGACAACTACATTTTTAAAGTTGTGAAGTGAAATGTCAAAAAAAGCTGCCTTGAAGGGCAGCAAAATTAGGATTAGGAATGAAAATGCAGCGGCAGCATTCAGTGCTGCTTCTGTGGTCATGTGACCCGCTTTGACCAATAGAAACAGTTTGCTGCTGATATTTTTGTTGCGCTGCTTTGGATCTGATACAGCCTTTACTTGTACCTGATTCGTTCCCATACCTTGAACCTTATAGACACTTGTGTTCTCAGTTTGCTGATCAGCAAAGCTTCAGTTTTATGCTCACTAATTGTGAGAACATCCGGGCACGTTTTAATCACTTCGGGGCGCGTTTTAATCTCTTCAGTCGGCTCCACACGATGCGGTCAAAGTTTCATTCGAATGTTGGCTTCCACCGATTGAGTCAGCATCGACAAAAGCCCGAACGTGTCCAAACACGCTTGGGGAGCTTGACATTGAACACTCGTAGTTGAGCATCGGTCACATAAAGCGTCCAACGTTGAAGGGTTTTCATAGAATTATCTGGGCTTTAGATAGCTTCGTTCGCGCATAATTCGATGTCATGCTGTAAACATGTTATCGGCGACCGACGAATCGCTTTATACAGCGACTGTCAAAAACGAAAAGAATACATGCCGACCGAATTAATCTGTTCTATTTCGTAGCCGTTGCTGGCATGGAATTGGGCTGCTATTTCTGTGTGTTCCTGAATGCGCCTGAAGCATAATCGGCTGTCGGGGCTATTTTCTTTGTCGCCGTCGCTCTTAGTTTGTGCACACAACGATTTTATTTCGTCGATACTTTCGCCTTTTCCGACGAAAATTGTTATACCATCGCCCTTAGTGTGTTGACAGCATCATAGAGGCCGGAACCGGATCGAAACTGCTCCTTTTTAGAAGCCTAGCTTAAATGCATTGTGATCCACAGCTTGCCACGTAAACTTCTCTGGCGAGACCGTCCTGCAGACTGGAGAATACAGCGATCGGCACCGAAGAAAACCTGGTTGAAGAATATCGAGGGTGACTTAAAGAATCAACGATTATCAGTTACCGAGGCTCGAGACACCGCCAAAAACCGAGAAGAATGGAAACGAATCGTGAATAGGGTTCGGGACCCAGCGGCACCGACAGCAGCGTATCCGTTGCGGGGACGTCCCGCTCGGACCGCCAGCTAACGGATCAAAGAAGAAGAAGAAAGATCCACAGGAGGGGACCCAGGATAGATCTCTACGGAACTCCACATGTTGTTCTGCACACCGTGGCCCCTTCTTCCGATTCACAATGAAGTGATCTACTTTCTTAGAAAGGGTTTTGCATAATAAATATTTCCAAGGGTAGTCAGTTTATCAGACTACCCACCCGGGCCCAACACGATTTACCGGCACTGATAGTACTACAGTAGGTATGGGGACGGTTTAGACTGAGAACTAGGTCACGGAATCAAGGTCAAGGTCCCGCACATGGAATGTAAGTGAAGGCCTTTAATCAATCACCTGTTGGTTGGCCATGGAATGTAGGTAACGGGAGTCGGACTCGGCTGGAGGGGACTCGTATACCTCATATTTGTAGGCCAGACCGCTTGATCAGGTTCAGAAGTCTGCCTAGACTTGACTGGTAGAGCACTGTCTCATCGACCAACGTACCATGGCATTGGTGATCCCGCCATCTGGGGCTTCCCATGTACCTGACCGCTGCCCTGCTTTCGGTTTTTTGGGAATTATTTTGTGAAGGTGGAGTTTGTATTCCCACTTTGCAAATAATCCCTGATGTTTTGCTAAGCTGTAGTCTTTCACGTAAATTATTTCGATTGAGTACTGCTTCGTATCGAGAGTAAGAACTAGATTAAAAATTAAAGTTCATTGGCTTGAAATGTCGGGGATTTTCGTAGGGCAACTCACAATTTTATGTTTATTACTTTTGTCTGTAAAGACCTGTCCTCTGCTACAAATCACCCACACTAACGATTTTATATTTCGGATTAAAGGATAAAACTTGGGAAATTCTCAATAAGAGGCAATGCCGAGCACAAAGGAAAATAACCTAAAGGAATCTGTCAGCTAATTGATAAGTGCGTTTTCTGTTAAACTCGCTGCCAAGAAAAAGGGGTTTCAAAAAGAGTTTTTCAGATTGTTGATCCTTGTGAACTCATGCTGTTTAAATTCTAAAAAGTGTACGCCAGAAATGATGCCTTCGATAAATAAATTATGAAGATGTAGCAGATTGGATAGGTAGAGTACTGTGTAATATTTTATGTGAGATTTCACGTGAAAAGACCACGAAATGTAGGACAGTGATAAGCATTCCGCGTATACCTAGATGATGGCAGAAAGTCGTATATTCATATTGTATGTAAAGCCTCCGTAAGTTCCCCCCAAACTCCATTCCAATCCTTCATGCCTCACGGAAGGCATCCAATAAGCATAATGCAACCAATATAAAAATTCAATTTCCATCTTCTTTTTTTGCGGTTATTTATTCATAAGCAATTTTTAAGTGTTTGTTATTGGTCCAAAAAAAAAGCTTTTAGGTAAAATAATCCTGCTCCTGAAACGAATCGAGAATCCACAAAAATACCAAAGAGGGAAATTCTTTTTTTTTTGCTCGATAAACAAACTTAATGGAAACTATTCAAAGTTCCTTAAGCTTCGTCCTTTTTCTCATTTTAAATAATCCGTAAATATTGAGTTTCCGTGGCTTTTATTAACCCCATTGTAATCCCGTGGGTTCGTTCCATGTGTGCCCTGGCTGAAAGGAAAGGATGAGGAAGTTTCACAGTGATTTCGTCCTTTTTGTCGTTTGGTTATGGATTTTCTTTCTTTTCGAATAAAATGGCACACAGAAAATAAATTCACTTTAAAGATTTGCCGAGAAATTCATTAAATTCACCCAAAACTGACGCGCTATCAGCATTAAGAATTCATTTTGGTTCATTGAACCGGGGGGCGATGATAAATTATGAATATTTATGATTTTGGGGGTAGAAATTTTAAGTGCTATAAATTGAGTACTTCGGGTACCTTTAGACGACAACAATGGGAGAAAATTGTCTAGATTTGGCATTCCAGATTATACTGGCGCCCTGGGAAGGATATGGCTGGATATTTATGAGGGTGAATGCGTAGGCATAGGCACAAGGTGGAAGACTTTCAATCCGTACACCGGTTCGTGTAGGAGGAATGATGAATGGAGTGCAGCTTTCTATGCAATATAAATAAAAAAAATTATTTTCCTGGTCTTTGTTTATTTTTCATTTGTTTGTTTTGGAAAATATATAAGACTGGATTATATCAGTGTAGGGAATTCTAGGACTTTAGAAAGGTTTTTAACAGGTCGCCTGAATGAACGTTGAATTTTCCTCATACTTTTGAAATGTGGAATACGGACCAATAGATTCATTAAAACCTTACTCGTCTCGTCGTCTTCCAGGCAGGGTCGGCATTCTATCCCTTGAAATAGTCCTAGGTTGTGGAGGTGATACCGCAGTCCTGTATAGCCAGTCAGATAACCCACCAGCAGGGGTATCTTAAGCCTGTGTAAGGCCTGGGACTGACTCCCAATAGGCTAAGTTTGGCCCCTTAATCCAATCCTCTATCAGGGTCTTGAAGGTGGACCAAGTTATGCCACAGAAGGGTTCTGGGCCCTGGACCATTTCGTTTGTCTGCGGCCTCATTCCCCTCGATACCCCAGTGTTCGGGGACCCAACACTTCTTCTGTTTAGGCTCTGGAGTAAGTCAAAAAACCCTGCTACTATTTTGGAAGGAAACTTCCACGTTGAGAGTGCCTTGATGGCAGTTTAGCTGTCAGAATACATTTTAATGTTGGGGCCTTTCAGAGCTTTCTCAAGGTTGAACCTAGCGCAGGTCGCAATGTACTTAAGTTTGGAAAGCTCATTGCAATCGAGACCTTGGAGTTGGGTTCTCTACACCAGCCTTTTGCCATCTTTGACCCGTCGCGTCGGTAAACCAGTGGAGATGTTTTGGATCCCCAGAAAGAATAAGTTCCTCCCACTCAGAACGATCCGGGATAATCGCCCTGAATTTTCTTTGGAACCGCAGTACACTAACTATATGGTCGGATACGCGGCAAATGGAAATGTTTGCTATATTGTTAAGATATTCATTTGTCCTTTGACTGCATGGGGCCAGTCTCAAGGCACTTATGGCGGCGGAGATATGAAGATATGCAAAGAGGTCAATCCAATGATGCCTCCATTGTAGCTGTGGGACAGGTCTGCATAGCTCCGTAATGGAGAAGCAAGCAAGCCATTGCAGTTTGCTGTATTTGAGGATCGACGTGGCCTGTTTAGTCTTGGGACACCAAAGAAGTGAAGTGATGTAGCATGGTGGTTGGTGCGCGCTTCTCCCGAAATCATTTTGTATTGTGATTGATTGTTTTAATTTTTTTTTTTTTTTAATAATAACATTTAATATTGCAAGTATTTTCAATTTATTTGTAGTGTTGTCTAATTAATTCATTAATGTGAAGGTTATCCTTGAAAAAAATTGTGGTTCTGTGATTCATGTGTTTTTTTTCTTCTTTGTATTGTGGTGATATATATATAAAAAAAAAAAAAAAACCTCCTCTCTCTTTGTTTCCTATATTCGTTCGGTTGAACCGTAATCAAAGAGTCAAGTGAGGCGCGTTTTAGTAAGGAAATAAAAGCGGTTTGACGTTTTTGAAGTTATAATTTTAAAAATCGGTCAATCGTTTTTTTTTCTTTATTTCATAATTTTTTTCCCTTTCGGTTATTAACAAAAACAGTTTGACGTTTTTGTAATTATAATTTTTAAAAATCGGTCAATAGTTTTTTTTTTTTTTTTATTTTCATAATTTTTTCCTTCGGGTATAAGTATAATTTTGACCGGTTATTAATTATTAATTTTCCATTCTGCCATGGCGGGCCACCATTTATGCAAGCTTTGCTCTTCGGAAATTGTCCGAGATGCCATTTCTTGCGATGGTGTTTGTGGTGGCGTTTTTCATTCCACCTGCCTCAATTCTCGTGCCAGTGGCAATTCGTCGGCACCTAGTGGGTCTACTTGTAGCGAATGCTGCGACATTAGACCCTGCCATATCCTGAGACTGATGAAAGACATCTCAGATGTTTTTCTCGATGGTCAGGAGAAAGTAATTGGTCGTCTTAACTCCTTTTACGGCAACATCTCACACTTTCAGATGTTAGCCGATGACGTCCAGGCCATCAATGTCCGGCTCGACTCTTTGTCGGACACCCTGGCTTCGGTTGCAGCCAGCTCGGATTCCTTGATGGCCAAATTTCAAAATATTTCTTCCCGGGTGGCAACGGCTTTAGATTCGCTTGATGACATTCACTCGGGGATCCTAAATCCTGTCGCCACCTCTTCCTACACTTACAACCCCTCGACTTCTCTTCATCCTATACTGGATGACATTAAAAGAAGTACGAGGCGTGTTCGGGCAGATATTGAATTGCTGTCTACAGCAGTGATTCAGAATCACAATGCCCTCAATTCTCTGTCTTCAAAATTTGAAAGTGTTTTTGACGGAGAAAAATCCAGCTCTGCGGCGGTTGTGTCTGATGACGCCCTACAGGTAGGAGAGCAACCTCTTTCCTCATCCTCCACGGATGCTTCTCCTTCGGAGAATGTTATTCTCCAACAGGCTGCCGGCAATCAGATCGCACCAGGTCTTAAGGCGCGTCGTAAAAGTCGTAGGAAGGGTCGAAGTCGCCAAGCCACCATTCGTGACGGTGCCACCTTAAATTCTTCATCTCACGTTCTGATGACAGAGTCATCATCTACGCCGGTCTTGATATCGCCCTCTTCCCCTCAAATAGTTGTTGTTCCCCCGGTCACTGAAGCTACAGATCCTCCGGGACCTCGCACCCCTCTGGTTACTGTACCAAGACCTCTGAATATCTTCATCTCGCGATTCTCTCCTGAAACTAAAGCGGAGACAATTCGTGAATACTTAAGGTTGAAATCTATAAACCCGGAATCTGTGCTTTGCAGAAAAGTCAGCCGAACTTCCAAGCCTGTTTCTTCTTTTGTTTTGTCTGCACCGCCGTCTATTGCAAAGAATCTTTTAGATCCCGGTTTCTGGCCTGCTGGTGCCCTTACCAAGCTTTTTGTCCCGCGTACCCGTACTCAAGCGCATCGTGCAAACGCTTCTACTCCGAGCACTATACAGATACCAAAAAACTCGAGACGCTTTCCCTCTACTACCAGAATGTAAGAGGGACTAGGTCAAAAACTAACGACATCCTTCAGGCATCGATGGCTAGCGGGTTCGATGTCATAGCATTTACTGAAACCTGGCTTCATGAAGGTATTCTTAATGCGGAGCTCTTTGATTCCTCTTACCAAGTGTTTCGGAGGGATCGTTACACTGACTCGGATGCTCGTGGAGGTGGCGTACTTCTTGCTTGTAGTAGCCATCTGTCTTGTAATCCAATTTCTCTTCCTAGTTTTTCTATCCACCTTGACATTGAGCTTGTCGCTCTTAAAATTACCGTATCAAAAACTAATCTCTTTCTGCTGTGCTGCTATATCCCACCAGATATGATAAGCACTCTTGACGATAGAGGTAAAAATCTCTATGATATTCTCATCTCTGGTGTTGATCATATCTCGAGTATGATGGACACTGGTGATGAATTACTTCTCCTTGGGGACTTTAATTTACCCAATATTCAGTGGGTATCGGATGTAGATGACGATAACTACCTTCCTGAAGGCAACCTGAATTCTAAGGAATCCTGTTTTCTTAATTCCTTATTCTCACTTGGCTTGAATCAAATGAGCGGTGTATCTAACGTTTTGGGGAGGCAGTTAGATCTGGTATTCTTTACTGACGAAGTCAATATGACTGTCGAACTCAGTCCAACAGTCATGACGTCTGTTGACAGTTACCATCCTCCGCTTCTGCTTAATTATTGCTTCAATTCAGAGAATACGCCTTGTTCGGAGGAGGTAACCCATTCCTTTAACTTTAGAAAGGCTAACTTTGGGGAGCTGTCATCTAAGCTTGCCTCGATCGATTTTAACAGTTTGCTTACCGCAAATGAGTTGGATGACGATGTGGCACTGTTTTATAACGTACTATACGAGGCCCTCGTTTCTTGCGTACCTTATGAGCCCCAAAAACTGCCCAGTTCTTCTCCACCTTGGTTTAATAATGAACTCAGGCATTTAAAAAATCAGAAGAATAGACTTTGGAAAACCTATTTAAAGAGAAAGGACTCTCCTAGTCGCAATTCATTTATCAATTGCTATAACAGGTTTCGTTCACTCTCTTTTACTCTGTATCGTGAACACCTTAGCAGCATGAGTGATAAAGTGTTTACTGATCCTAGGAACTTCTTTAAATTTGTCAACTCTAAGAAAAAAGTTGATAACTACCCTAATATTATGCAGCACACGAACTGGTCTAGTTCTGAGTCACTTGCGATTTGCAACATGTTTGCATCATTCTTTCATCAATCTTTTTCACCTTCTGACTTTCAGCCTAATGACAATAATTTTCGTCACATTACCCCTAACCGAGAGCCTCATTTTTTACCTCTCTCAATTACCATTGCTGATATCGTGAAACATATTGATGAACTCCCTTTCGACTACACTTCGGGCCCTGACGGTATTCCACCTGCTGTCCTGAAGTCCTGTGTGGAGGTTCTCCAGTCTCCACTGAAAATCCTGTTTCAGAAGTCCCTGGATAAAGGGTGCTTCCCTACGCTTTGGAAGAATTCGTTCATAATTCCTATTCATAAAAGTGGTAGCAAAAACGAAATATCGAATTACAGACCAATTGCGAAGTTGTCTGTTATACCGAAGCTTTTCGAATCAATTATCTATTCTGCGATCGCTCCGATCTGCAAGAGGCTGGTCTCAACGAATCAACATGGTTTTCTTGCAGGTCGTTCCACTACCACCAATCTTCTTGAGTTCACTTCTCATGCTGTCGAGGGCTTCGTTTCTGGTTGTCAAACTGATTGCGTTTACACTGATTTTAGCAAGGCATTTGACAAGCTCTCCCATTCTATTATAATTCTCAAATTAAGAAGGCTTGGCTTTCCGCAAGCACTTCTGGTGTGGTTCCAGTCTTACTTAGCTGACCGGACCTACCAAGTTCTTTTTCGTGGATCCAAATCAGTACCCATTGAAGCATCATCCGGTGTCCCTCAAGGAAGTCATCTCGGCCCTCTTCTCTTCATTCTATCAATTGATGACATTGTTTCCTTGCTAAGACACAGTAGAATATTGATTTACGCTGATGACATCAAGTTATACCGTCACATTAAGAGTATTGAGGATTGCAAACTTTTGCAAGCTGATCTTGACACCTTTTACTCTTGGTGTACATATAACAACCTGGTTCTTAATATTAGTAAATGTGAAGTCATGACTTTTAGTAGGAGACGTGATCCTATAATTTTTAACTACACCTTTCTTAATGAAGGTGTCCCTCGTGTAAATTTTGTTAAAGATCTCGGGATTAGATTTGATAGTAAGCTGGATTTTTCCACTCACATCAACTATATCTCTTCTAGAGGTAGTTTAGTCCTGGGTTTTATAAAAAGGTGGTCCAAAGAATTTAACAACCCCTTGATTACTAAACACCTTTATATTTCTCTTGTCAGACCATTACTCGAATATGCGTCCCAGGTTTGGTCTCCTCACTACTCTGTGCATGTTAGAACTATTGAATCGGTCCAACGAAGGTTCGTTCGATTCGCACTGAATCATCTTCCTGGGAAAACCCATTAGTTCTTCCATCTTATGAATCTCGGCTTAAGTTACTTAACTTAAGCTCTCTTCACAAGCGCCGTGAGGTGGCCGATGTTGTTTTTGTTCATCAGCTCCTTAATGGAAAGGTTGACTCAGGTTTTCTAGGTCGCCGTGCATCGTTTAGAGTGAGTCGTTACAATCTAAGAGGACCACCTCTCTTACAAATCAACTCTTCTAATACGAATTACGGCAGATTCGAACCTGTCAATCGCATGTTCATTAACGTGAACAACAATATTAATGTGTTTAACGTGAGTATTGGTAAAGATGTCCTTAAAAGGAGTCTTTTTAATCTCACGTGATTGCTTACATTTTATGTTGTTTGGTGGGTTACATGTTGGATGCCCTTACTTTTTATTTTAATTTATGTTCAATCTCTTTTTAGAGATAGGATTTGTGTTCTATTTACATGTTACTAATATTTTATGTTTGCATGTCTCAGCTGAGCCACGGCAGTGGTAAATATTTCTCAGCCCTGCTGGGAAGTGTGCCTTCTGTGTTAGAAGGGAAACTCTATATATGTATATATATATATGTGTATATATATATGTATGTATGTGTATGCATATATAGATTTTCATGCTTAGCTGAAAAGTGCGCCTTCTGTGCTAGAAGGGTTAACTCTTGCTGTTATAGCGGGTTAAGTGACCACCGATTTAAAGATCGTATTGTACATCCAGCACATCATTTGTGATGTAAAACCAGAAGTCTAACCTCGAAGCCGTTTGCAGGCCCATGTGGCCCTTGTGGATTTTCTGATGGCGTAGTCCAGTTGAGCGTTCCAGTTCAGTCTGTCGAAAATTGAAACTCGCGGGGTTTATATTAGACTGAATTTATTTAACAATTTAACAATTATGATTATTCAACAATTTCGCTTGGTTAAAGAATCGCTCGCGCTCGCTAGATAACAAAGACTAAAAACTTAAATTATAGTTAACCGATAAATTTAGACGGTAAAATTTTTACGGGTTGCCAGAAGGCTCATCCAATTTTCCACACAGTCTCTTGCCTAACTTTACTCCCAAATATTTGACTGTGTCTGAGTATTCGACTATGGTACCCTGGATACAGATAGGGCCTAGGTCCAATTTGTAGCGTTTGGAGAAAGGTACCAGAACAGCGTTATTTTGGTTGATTGACAGACCTTTGAGATCTTTGAGCTTCACTGGTACTGTTCTCATGACCTATGTGATGGTCAAGTCAAACTTCCCAGAGACAATGATGGCAAGATCATCTGCATAACCGATGACATCGAACCATATTCAGATAGTTTGGTCAAAAGTTGATCCACAGCTTGTGACCAGAGTAGCGGGGATGAGACTCCAAATTGATGGCAGTTCTCAATAGCCTTAACACTAATGGTGGAGACACCTAGAGTAGAAGAAATGTCACGATCTACAAGCATGGCATTTATTCACTCAATCATGTGAGGATCCAGGTTTCTGAAAGTCAGTGCTTAGAGATAGAATCATAGCCAGTGTTATCGAAAGCACCTTCGATGTCAAGGAAAGCACATAAAGCAGTTTCTTTAGCGAGGAAGACTTTTTCGATTTCGCTGACCAGGTGGTGTAAAGCAAACTCTGCTGATTCACCCTCCGACTAAGTGAACTGGAAGGGGCTCCAGCTTGCACCTAATATGAAGGTCTAGCACGCATTCCATCGATTTCAAAAGAAAAGAGGTTAAGCTTATAGGTTTGTACATACGTTATAGGCAGCTCCAGCGGTCTGTTGCGCTGTTTGAAAATAAAAACCACCACTAATTTTCTCCAGATGGTTG